>OZ024877.1:2551782-3823560 GCA_964017185.1 Rugalucina vietnamica | reverse complement strand
TATATATATATATATATATATATATATATATATATATATATATATACATTTAAAAACATCGCTGTATTTTGCATGGGCGTGTTTTCGTAATGGGTATTAATGGGTGTTGAAATGAGATACAGCAGTAATGGTTTCATAAACTGACTTCATGTTTATGTCGGTTGCCTCTGACCCTGTGTACAAAGTATACATTGCAGCCTTAAGTTAAATCCCGTCTCCATATGACCTTAGCTGATGGTGGGACGTTAAACCCCAATCAATCAATCAATCAATCAATCAATCAATCAATCAATCAATCAATCAATCAATCAAGTTTAATGACATCTTTTGAAAAATGACTTATTTTTCGCCTATTCACATGCTCTTGTGTGTGATCTGAATTATTTCTTTTTAGTTGTTGTGTTTATTTTCTCGTTTGAGTGTGTCTCTGATTGAACCAATTCTAAAATAGCATGTAGATTGCTTATCAGAACTGTATTGAGCTCAGAGCAAAACGTAGTCCTCGATGGTTTAGTCCCTGAAATTTAATTTTGCGTAGGATTTTGCATCTCATACAATGTGTAAGCAATATTACGCAGTTGAAGTTTTAATTTTATTTAAGCCCTCCGACGTTGTTGACGGGCTGTCAGTCTGAGCCTACTTGAATTTATTCACACCTGTGAAGCAATAACACATGTGACACTATTCAAGATTATTGCTGAAATCGTTGCCAAAGTTATACAGCGGTAATCAACCTTTTTCATAAAACATATTGAAGCTGGAAAAACCGCATTTCTGGTAGTAGAGCAGCAACTGCAATAATTAAGCTTTCCAGAACTGCAATAATGTCATATTTGACAAAAAGTGATCAAAAGTGTATCTTTTCATATCCAAGAGCCTTAAACAATACATTCAACGTTCTAACGGATCATTTTATCTGGCCAGCAAGCATACAAGGTAGAATTGAAGCTTAACGTCGCAGTTAACAGCAATGGTCTTGTCGGGACGTTGCTTCCATTTTATAGAATTTGGATGTCATGGCAATTAAAAAGTGCTTCAAATATATCAAACTTGAACCCGTTGTGGAGAACGGTTAACCAGTAATCAGTAGTGTATAACCTTTGCCTGGTGGCCCAAGGAGTCCATCTATGACAAGGACCTTGGTGATTTCGTGAACTTCGTTGGTTTTAAAAACATTCTACACATTAACAGCCTCCGTCACCAAAATATTTTAAGCCCGCGACGACTAGGACATCAGATAATCTTTGTTGTCGATGTCGGCCACACGTACACATGGTCTTGTATTTTTATACGCTCATTGTCTGATAATGAACTTTCATGTCAACATTCTTGACAAACTTCAAATCCCCTGTTTTGTTCACACATTGCAATAGCTGTTATGAGTTGACAGCTAGCGAGTTAATTAAATCTAGACACAGAATTGAGCAAATCCAGAATTGTCTCAACGAGATTGCTTTAAATCTCCTGGCTTAACCCTGGATTACATGGCTGTCATGTCGGAACGTCATCATGTCAACGGTTTCCAGAAAATTATGTTAGCTGCGATGACATCATATGTTCTGAAAACAAATCGTATCATGATACAAAGAGGAATAAATACATGCAGCATCAGCCCACAATATGATTCGATTAAATATGCTCATAATCACAATATTTGACAGCATAACCTTAATGCTAACTTAAAAATCAGGGGCTCAGTGTTTCAATGCATCATTTCATATACTTTTATATTTGTTTCATGTTGATATTTCCAAAACAAAGCAAGTGTCTGGATATTTACTTGTACATTTAAGGAAACAGGGGGTTGTCCAGAAGACTGATCAGTACTTGGCACATTCTCATTATGACACAGACGGCTGACGATCAGGTGATTTGTGTGGCAATATGAAGTGTGATTTGTTTCGAGTTTTGGATACTGACGGAAAATTGTCGAAGGCCGAAGAACAAATAAGTAAAAAATCTTTTACCGACTATGGTACATTTTGAATAAACGGCCGTAAGCGCTTAGCGGGTGTTTACTTAAAAATAAAATAAAATAAAAACGACAACGACATTACGAAATCAACGATGACATGCGACCGTAGTGACATTTTTGTTTTGGCTATAGATTTTTAACGGGTCGTTATTTTCTTCTGATATTTTGTAAGGATATTGAAGACATATTCCGATTTATGTTCATATTATTTCATCAGCATTTTGATGATCTGTATAGGAGCTATAGCAAAAGTCCACGTTATTTTGGATCATCTCCCATACAGTGTCCTGCTTGAATTAAAAAGTGCATTTCGAGTACTACGCTCATTTTCCTTCCTATAGCATACTGTGTCTTAAGGCAATAAAACATCCGTCTACGAGGAAACATAAAGAGAAACATTACCGAAACTTGCAATTTAGATTTTTGTTCTCCTAAGATGCCGACAAATAAACATATGTTTGGTTAAAGATAACATTGATTTTGCCCTCTAAGACATTTGTTTTACTTGATTACAGTGTTCCAAAACATTATCGTAGACAGAGCATTCCAGTCACGTGTCCCAGTCTTCATTTCCGTCAATCCGATCTCAAATGGTGCACAAAGTAATGTAAAGATCGAACGATTTCACAGACGCAGAGGAAATTCTATAGTTTCTAGTAGCGATGTTGCAGAAGCTGCATTAACTCGAAGCAGGAGCTTACTAGATATGATAAAAAATGTAAGTGCCCTGATTCATATAAAAACCGTCACCGTTACCTGCGCTTATATGCCGCTAGCTGTTACATTTAGAGTTTATTGAGGTATTTTCGCGAACGATCTGGTTTTATCGTTTCCAAAATACATGTAATTTGATTTTAGAGATGAGCTTGACGTATGGACATCACTTATATACCGGGCTGCAAACTATTTGTGAGTAAATCAATCGAGTAAGTAGACTATCATAAATATCGCCCACTAACAGACCGAGTGGTCAAGTATAATGTAAGACTTGCAAATATATAAAGTGGACCCTAATAAAGCACAATTACTCTCTGATCCAACAGTTATTTATATGGCACAAGTAAGCAATACGTTTGGCCGGACAACGTCAGTACTTGAGTGAAGGGTGTTACCCGTCTTTGGACAGTGTGTTATTTCGCGTCCAGTAGATTCGTAAATTGCGCAAGGTAAAAATTCAAGTCAATGGTCGACTGGCACTTTACCAATGGCCTATATGCTATGTGCAAGTACATGTATATAACTCAGGCTACTTAAAAAACCCAGACATAGACACGCTATAGCCTAAGAAATACACTAGCAAAACGCTTACATGTTTCTTTCAGCCGACTACCATATTTGTAAATTCTAATAAAGACAACTTGAGTTAATAGATTTATTATTCCACAAACACGTGGCACGTTCTTAAATGAAGCAAATGATCAGTTTGCCTGTCAACTACCGGATGGGCTAGCAATTTAAAGATCTCAAGACCGTGGCTAGGTCATGTAATTATTCCGCAGCTCTTTTTCCTGGGCAGTCAAATTGCCGAGTTTATTAACAAAATGATAGATTTGTTTCGGATAAACAAAATCTAATTTTACACGAGGGCGTACTGTTCTGACAGCTTGAACATGCAGGAACATGTTTAAAGTCAATAAGGCTTTTGTTAGACCAGGAATGGCATCAAATTAAGCGAGTCAAGAAACTGTTGTGAGCTGACATTCCGAAACCTTTGTTTCACACTAAGATTTAAACGAGTGCTTTTTATATTCAGATAACGACGGATGACCGTAGTACATGAAGTACAAAAATGTTCAACCAGAGATGCAAGATTTTCATTTTTAATATTTTACGTTATTAAAACAAGTCTCACATCTTTTTGATTAAGGTGCGCTGTTTGTACGTCAGTATATCGTATGTAGGAGTGAGTACTGAGTAAAAATGTAATTGGGCTGAGTACTTACCCTATGTAATTGGGCTGAGTACTTACCCTATGTAATTGGTCTAGGTTATATAGCGGTCCAAGCAGGACCGTTCCAAAATTTTGGAGCGAACCAAATGTGTTCGTCTAAACACTTGGATCGAACTAGTACCGGACCTGGTTCGGAACAAAGTCGTCGTGCAAACACATTACGAAAACTTGCCCATGCAATATATAGAGATTTTTTTTCACCTGTAAAAATTGAAAATTTCATCAGAAAAAATTTCGATATTTTTCTTATTTTTGCTCAAAACATAGATTGTGGGTACTCGTTAGAACCGCAAGGCGGTTCTAACGTGTACCCACAATCTATGTTTTGAGCAAAAATAAGAAAAATATCAAAAATTTTCCACTGAAAATTTTCAATTTTGCAGATGAAAAAATCTCTGTATATTGCATGGACATGTTTTCGTAATGTAAAATGTTTGGTTGCCTGAAGAATCCTACTTCCTACACATTCTTATTTTCGTGAAGAAATGGTATCTTATCTTGTCATTGTTGAATATTTGTGCTTATCTTCATAACATGTGTAGCGTTTGGTTAACAGAAACGCACGATGTTATCCTTTCTACCCGGTAACAAGACTGACATTTTCTGTCATGTTTAATTTCTTGTGAGCCTCAGATACCACCTGAGGTTGTGCGTTGGTATTAAGATAATCTCTTTTTCATGTCAGTAAATCTAGGTACAATCATTTAACATGTTTAACGTTTGTCAGATGATAACATCTAGCCATACAACACCCATATTAACCAGAAAACATTTCCTACAACACCCAGTTTCAACAAACACCTGTGCATGGTTCTACTCATGTAGTTTTGCTTTCGTTTGAACATTCTTGTAAAAACAAAAGAGTTACACATCATAATAATGTAAAAGTTGTTAGAAATTGGACCTAGCAAAAACTATTTTTCAATACATATATAATTACAGTCCTTATCTTCCTTCTGTAGTGGTTCTATTTGTTTAATATTTAGTGTCGAATTTTGTGCTGTTGGCGCCATTTATGTGCTTGTCATATATTCAGTTAAGTTCAGGTAGCCATCGATAGGGAAACAGCTGCTCGCTCAGCTTACGATATGTTCTTTCTGTATTTATTAGTGCCTGCTTTCCAACCTCGGTTTTTGGGTGGGACTTTGGTTCTGATTGCACCAGTTCCTGTTCATTTCTTATCTTTACCTTCACCCGTATTTGACGAATGGATTTTCCCACCATTATCATTAGGGTAAGTCCACTATCAGTTTTAGGGGTGATAGGAGTGATTTTTATTTTTTATCCCATTTTTGATGAAATTTCTCAGTGCAAACAGACTGATAGCCCCAGATGGGACGCTGCGTTCTGCGGCGTCACACCTGGGGCTATGCTGTTTGCCTATGTCCCATAAAAGGGACGCCAGGCTTAAATGATGAGTTAAAGTATTATATTGGGCTACCCCATGGACCTCCAATTTAGCCTTTTACATTTACTTGCACATGTAGCAATCACATGTAATCTGGATTGTCAAACCCGAGATTGAGCGTTAATAACATATAAATCTTCAATGAAACCGACTTCGCTGGCGTTTGGGTATTAACGGCAGCAAAGGTATGAGAATATAGGGATCAACCATGGTTTTCAGTGTTCAAACATTCGATGGATCACGAGGAAGGTGTTTGAACACAAGGCCGCAGGCCGCGTGTTCAAACACCTTCCGAGTGATCCAGCGAATGTTTGAACACTGAAGCAAACCATGGTTGATCGCTATTCTTGCATTTTCACTCTAATCCACTTAAAATCGCATGAAAATAACATTAACAACGCCAAAACTCACCGAAAACCGCGGAGCTTCTTCAACGTCGGCCATTTTGTTTCTAAGAAACACATGACGTCACGTCGCATTGACCAATGACGTCGGCCAAAACCCATGTTCAAACGGCACGTGAATTTCATGATTTGAAAATGGGTTTTTGCTGTTTGAACACGGCTTTCAAATCGAAAACGGCTTCAAACAGCTATGCGCATAGATATCTATGCAAGAATAGACGTTTGAAAAGCAGGATATTTAGCTATTCCCCAACAAGGTAGCTATACGGATAGTCACAACCAAAACCAAAGGCAACGAGCACAACATAGGGTACAAGTAGGCAACGAAAATAAACAGAAGATGTATACCATGAAGATAAATCAATTTTACCGGGACGCCGATTACTGTCTTTACTGGGGACATGAAATGGTAAACACAACAACTGCAACCACCTGAAACACCCGCTGAATGAAGAAAAAATAAAATAAAATCTGAATCAAACAAAGTAGAAGGCTTTCGTAGTTTTAATTTGCAAGAAGCATTTTTGCGTGATGCGACACATTTTGTTTCTCCTAGGATAGCTTTAATAAATCATCAACTAACTCAACGCATAAATAGAGGTTCTGCTCTTTGACCATATAATTATTCTTTTAGGGTTGCATTTATTGGCGTCATTGGCTGTCTTTGGTGAATTATTCGACACTGATTTCACTTAATAAAAGTCGCAGGAGTTTCCCTGAACTGCTTATTTAGCCCCCGTTGTTCTGTGCGCTCGACATATAAACATATGTTTAAGGCAGCAAAACATTGATTTTGCCTGTTCAGATATTAGTTTTGTTTAATTAAATCGACTGGAATGGATAACTGTAATTAAGGCTGTCTTAATTTGCTCTGGAAATGCATCAGACTTTTGTAAATCATGCTCATTTGTGCTGTAGAGAGCGTGATCTATTTTGTTTCCAGACAGATCCGTGTATAACCACAAACGGCAAAATCCTGGCTAAGTTGTACACGATAAACGGGATTTCGTACCCAGGTCCTTTTGCTCCCAGTTGATTTTTTGTTTTGTGTCCCCAGTTTATACCACTTTCGTATCCAATCTGATCGTACCACTACCAAAATTCGTGATTTTGCAGTCACGTTAACATTTTTTTTATTACTTTATTTGTTTTTTATTTAATAATTTATTTTTTATTTTATCTTATTTCATACCTTGTTCTTGTGTAAAAAGTTACGTAAATTGTCATCTTCTAATTAATCATTGATAAAATGTTAATCATAATTTTATTTTAATTCATATCTTGTTCTTGCGTAAAAAGTTACTTCGTACTGTCAACATCTTTTTTAATCATTGATAAAATGTTAATCATACACAAATTTATTTCATACAAAAATAATGACAAAAAGAATAAACCGAAAAGCGCGATCCTGATTTGATAAAAAAAAAACTAGTAACTAATTAAGAACACTTCCTGAATTGTTAATCATGATCGTTTTTATCCGTAAAAAAGACATCATCCGTTAATGTTAGATGCGTTGTTGTGAGACATGACAGTTGTTTCTTCTGGTTCCATTTATCGAGCCTCGTTGCAGAAAAATTCATCTATGATTTTGTTCGACCGAGCTGGAGAGGAGCTGATCCGACCTCGGATCCGACAAACCAAAATTTAAACTAAAACACCTATCGCGAAAACTAGAATTATATAGAATAATCGAAACATTGGTTTGTTTCATATACAAGTAAGTAGACAGTGTATTCTTAGAATATACAGTCTACTTACGTGTTTCATATATACTGTCTACTTACTTGTATATGAAACAAACCAATGTTCCGTTTGATCTGCGTCTTCTTTGCTCGTATGGATACATAAGCCACTTCGTGCTTAATAAAAAAATGCTGAAATTTCAACTGATTCTTATTTTGCGACAGGTCTTTTTAACTTTATAGGGAGACACGATTGCAAAGGGCTACCTTATTGCATCTCAGCTTCCGTACATAAGAGTCTTGTAAACTCCAAGAAATATTTAGGATAGGTGCGGCTCATTGTCATGCCTCATCTAATATAGATATAACTTGCCAGGAAGAGAACGTATCACCTGTTACAAATCGTTTAATCAGGTAAAACAAATGTTTTCATTTTCCAAAATCAACTTGAAAATTTATGTAAATATTGGTGAAAATCTTAAAAGTGATGCCTCCGACTTGTGGCGCTTTGATTGAGCATGCAATTCAACTCATCAGCACGCGTAGTTAAGCTATTTGCCAGACATAAGCATCTGTATAAACAAAGTTATTCTATTTGAAATGTTCACCTTCACTTGTTAAGTACATTTATAACGGTTTTAATTAGAATCGGTTTTCATCAGGAATGTGATATAATTTATTCCGGAACTTATAATGATTTACCAAAGCGGATTCCAAGATGAGCGTTTCAAGACGTACGATGGGGTTGTCTTTCACCATTAATCTAAAACGCCTCGACTAAAATAATGTTTATTTCATGGCTTAGGCTTAACATCAGCATATTTTCAACTCAAACTTGATAGTTTTGCTGGAAGTGCACATTGAAACTACACATTGACTCAATTATTGTTCTATCTTCTCATAACGGATTGATCATTCTCTGATCTGTGGTCGAGTGGGAATATGGACCCCCACCTATTGGGGCCTATAGAAATAAATGGACTGTTTGTGCCTCCAGGAAAAACTTCTACGCCACTGACTGACCATCTGATTACTGGTTAACAGCTCAGGTCTGAACCTGCCCAGTAACAGTGGTTCAAGTCAAACCATCCATACATAGAAGCCATATTGGTTAGTTGGGCGGTTATTATTTGAAGAAATTTTTGGATGCCATGACGTTCTTACTTTGGGTAAAGTCCCATAAAATGGAGGTAACTTTTCGGCATGACCAAACATGTTGTTATGTATACGATAATTTTAATATTTGGGCTAAGGGATTTTCATACTGGAGCAAAGTCATATGGACATAATTATTAGCGTGGTATCCTTGTCAAGCAATTATACAATTGATGTCGCCAACGCCTTAACCCTCCCTTTTCAAATGTTTTGGCATACCATAACGTAAACCACCACATGGGAAAACCAACAATCTGCATAGGCGAAAACAAAGGTACAGATCAGCTTCGCAGTAACTGCGATAATAATCAGCGCCTTTGTTTTCGCTACTCAGGTAGTACAATTCCTCTTCTACTTAAATCCGAAATTTCAAGCTTCTAGCTATTTTCTGTGCTTTTACAGGTCGGTTTGCGTCGGACCTGTTCGGAAACCACATTGTTGGTTTTCCCATGAGGCGGCTCACGTAGAGGAAATGATAACTATAAAAGTGAAGTATTTCCTGACTGCAAATGGCCCAGATACTCAACGTCTTTAACATACTAATGCCATTAACGTTTTGACAACTCGCAGGTGAAACTTTGAAACGGTAATTTCAATAAACCAGCTGCTTCGAAATTGTAAGCACTTTATTTACAACAAATAAAACTTGTACGTTGTAAAGAAATCATCAAGAACCGATACGTTCAATTCTTATATGCAGAGAAAATCTGTGAATGTTTAAACTATTGACGTAAGCGCGTTACTGCGTTCTATTTTGTTTTATGTGTATTTTGTTAAAAACAAATTTCAGTAAAAAACAAGACTTTTAAACCTGATCTGCAATATTGTTTATGCATGACCAATCATCTTAAGAGTGCTGTGAAGTATACATGTATCTCTTATTTTGGCATAATAAAATTCTGAGACCTTTTTTTTTTGGATACAAATCCTCACACACATGATCCCAGATGAATTTAACGTGCTAATTATAATTGTAAACTTTTCAATTTTATCATTTAAAGGGATATAATTTTGCTTTTTGCTTAAGAATTTCATTTTCACTCAAGTATGCATTGTTACGTACTTTTTGAAGATTCTGTAAGTTCACAAATAATTTATCTTTCTGTACGTGACTGTGAAAATAAACAGATAAATGAAAGAAAACAAGGACCAATCTAAACATCAGGAAAACATGTCCGTGAAATGAATACCTCCTCAAACCCCACTTTTATATAGCAAAACTGGGGTATGCAGGGGTATATCTATTTTTCTTATTTTTGCTCCAAAACATAGATTGTGGGTACTCGTTAGAACCGCCTCGCCGAGGCGGTTCTAACGTGTACCCACGATCTATGTTTTGAGCAAAAAGAAGAAAAAATATCGAAGATTTTCTACAGAAAATTTTCAATTTTTTCAACTTAAAAAATCTCTGTTTATCGCATGGGAGTGTTTTCGTAATGTCTTCAACTATTTGTGTCAGCAGAAAATTGCCACTCGAAAATGAGGTCATCTGTATCAATGACGTCTAAAACTTGTGTCATTTTAACAAGTCATTTAGTAAATCTTACAATATTATGGTGCACGTGTTCCTTTCTGTTTGGCGATTAAGCGACATTGCCAATAACTTTAAAACCACAAACGATTTTATTCAACTTCAACTTCTGCTCATTTAAGCGTGATGATGGCTTTACTGTGGATTTCAATTTCTTCGGCTAGCCATTATTTACTTATGTTCTCTTTCATTTCATTCAGACGCAACATAAATTATTTATTATCTTTACCTCCTTATTTTGGAAACGAGGTATAACACATCGAACACTACAATGAATATGACGCAAGCATATAACCCGTCTGAATTCCACTGAACCATCTAGCATTTCATGTACAGCATATTCATTCATACTCGCAGCGTTATACCTTGATACATAATAGAAAACACAACAACATATACGTGTGTGATGGCGAGCACAGACCGGAGCACGTTATCTTTATTCGACTAAAAAAGAACGGGCATCAAATGTTTTAAGAAAGCAAGTTTGATTCACCTACAAAACCATATATGCCAATGCCGGCTATTGTCATGCAACAATCACGTGCTCCGTTTTCAATCTTTGAAAACATAACTTCTCACCAAAACAGTCGTAACCTCATAAAGCCAGAAAATCCGTTAATAGATTATTTGTGACCTCAAAATCTTTTGACTCAGAGAGTCAGAAAAAATCAGTTAATAGATTATTTGACTTCTCAACTCAGCACCCACACGTCTCTGCAGCAGAGCCCTATATCTGTGCAGCACAGATACGTACTTAACATTTGCCTACAGTCATAACGAACAGCTCTCAATTCATCTAACACAATGCGCAGTTTTCAAATCAGAAACCCCAACTTATCACAACCGTAAATGCAACCCAACCAACACCATAAAACACATATCTCTGCAGCAGAGTCCTATATCTGTGCAGCACAGATACGTTCGTTAACACATAACTACACTGATTACTAACAACTCTCAGTTCATCTAACGCAATGCACAGTTTTCAAATCAAAAACTCCCGACTTATCACAACCGTAACCGTAACTGCGACAAAACACCTCTGCAACAGAGCGCTAAATCTGCACAGCATAGATAGATACATTAACCCACAACTGCCCTCATTTCTAACAGCTCTCAGTTCATCTGACAACATAATGCACATGTTTCGAATCAGAAACTTCCAACTAATCAGAACCGTAAATGAAACAAACCAACACAATAATCCACACATGACTAGATGCAGTAGAGCCCTATTATGATGCAGCATAAATACGTACATTAACACAAAGTGTCCTCGTTTTTAACAGCTCAGTTCATCTAACGGCACGATGTGCAGTTTTCAAATCAGACACTTCAACTCATCAGAACCGTAAATGCAACCACCAATGCCATAATACGGGTACACACATTTCTGCAGCAGAGCTCTAAATCTGCAGCACAGATACGTACATTAACCCATAACTGCCCTCATTTTAACAGCTCATTTCATCTAACCCCACAATGCTCAGTTTTCAAACTAGAAACCCCAACTACATGTAATCACAGCCTTAAATACAACAACCAACGGCATAATAAACACGTCTCTGCAACAGAACCTTACAATCTGCAGCACAGATACGTACATTAACCCATAACTGCTCTTATTTTAACAGCTCAGTTCATTTAACACCACAAAGCACAGTTTTCAAAACAGAAAACTCCCAACTACATGTGATCACAGCCTTAAATGCAACGACCAACGCCATAATTACACACGTCTATGTTCCCCTAACAGCACATGACCCAGTTTCTAAACAAGAAACTCCAATATGCAATCACAGACTTAAATGCAATAACCAACGCCATAATACACACGTCTCTGCAGCTGAACCTTTATATCTTCACACAGATACGAACATAACTTCCCTAATTTGTAACAGTTCATGTCATCTAATACCTCAATGCACAGTTTTCAAAACAGAAAATCCAACTACATGTAATTACAACCGTAAAAGCAACCAACAAACACCATAATACACACATCTCTGTACAACCCTAAATCCTAATCACAACCATAAATTTTAATACAACCAACTAACGCCATATTCGCAGATAGAACCCTCATGCATGAAATTTCATTCACCCTTAAACTGCATAAACATAAAGACTTTAAAATAGTCTATAGATCACGTTCATAATTCGACAAAACGATCTGCAAATCTTTTAAATTAGGAAGCTTCGAAACAGATAAATCGTTACGTAAATACTTATCTTTATTTCGCTGTGTGCTGTAACATTTAACTTGTCCAAAATCATAACCTTCAACTGCTCACCATTGGGGACTGCATACCTGTTTTCGTAAACCATTGAAACTCATCTCTACAACCCTTCTTTGCTAAACATAAACAAATAACAGTAAATTATATAAATCCCTCAGATATCTGAAGAAAACCTTCATAAACAAAGAAAACATGATGTATTTACTATTTACTACAAAGGTTTAAAACATTACTGCTAATTTCAACATGCAACGCTATCCAAGGAGCTAGAATGCATCGATACTGATTACAATCGTTTACCACCATTTACCTGCTCATGCGAAAAAATGGCAGACTGTACTAACTTCAGCATTACTTACAACAAGTGCAATTGTTTACCCTTTAAATCGGATTTATCTGTAAGAATAGAAATTCCCTAAGTATAAAAATATTAAAGGCAACGTATATCTGAATATCCTTATTCTAATAAGGCATGCAACTGAACGTTCATTAAATCAATTCTCAAGAAAAAACGTTAAAAACGTTCGAAATAATTCAAATGAAATATACAAACAACTGTTTATACTTTAACACCCGTGCATTTACTCTGACGTCACCATTATCTCTTTGGTCATGAATTCCACCTCCAGTGCCAACTCTATAGTTCTGCCATCATGGTAACCAAGTGTACACGAGAAGTACTACTTGACTAAATTCTACTATACCACCTGTGACGAATTTATTTCATAAAAAATATAAATTATAAACAAAAACGACAGTTCAATTACATTTTGATTAATATATTTTGAACTTAACAATACGTCCATGGCGTATGTGTATTCGAGTAAAAGCCCACAAGCAGAAATCCACTAACAAATGAATTATCAAAGTAAGAAAAAACGTACTCTAGTTAACATAAACGTAAACCAGCGCAATTATCGACTTAAAATGAATTGTAACTAAAACGTAGAACATGTATTAAGCGAAATGCAAAAGAAATAAAATACTCATTTCGTTTCTGCTGAGACCCAGATTCTCTTGCTGACTGTCAACTTTTCCACACCGTCGCGCACAAAACCGAACTCAACTGCTCCGTATCGTCTGTCAAGCCTCGAATGACCTTGAGACTTATGCAATCATTATTTATACCCTCACTGAACAGTACTCACTCTAGATTCACGCAATTCATGACCTTAAATGATATTATATCATCGACTTGAAGGATATACTCATGCTAAAATCACTGAACTTTTACCGTATTTACTAATGCACACGAAACGATAATACATCTTCCCCTATAAGACTTGCATTTAAAACCCAAATTACTTCAGTAGTCTATAATAAATATATTTAGATTGTAGTGATTTTTATTTGGAACATTAAGGATGATTTGTAATACAGCTGTATCAGACGACACGAAAATTGAATTAGACGGTTTCTAGCCATGTCGGCCACTACTATGACGACTAGATATGTTTGGTAATGGTGAGACAATAAAAATATTTGGTAAAATAAATTGTGAATGAGATAAAAGGACTTTGCTTTGCCTGTGAACATAAATATGAAACCCATATGACGCGAATGCAAAACTGACCCTAAATACTCAGAATATCTCGTTTAAGAGACGGATGACAGTACGGTGGTAAGTGATGAAAAGTTCTCAAAATCCATATGCTTTGAAATCTTGAAACTTGGCATGTGTCGTTGAAGTTTTGAGCTCTACGTTTGTAATGCAAAATGGTATTATTGATTTGCCTTTAAATCAACTATACTACTACTGAAAAGTCATTTAATTGACGCCAGCAACTGGTCACAAGGGGTCCAGCTCAGGTGAGCATTTCAAGACAAATGGTTCTCAGGTAACAACCATCTCCACGATTGCATTTTTCGCCTCATTTGGTAGAGCATAGGGTTTCCGTCACATCCGGGGACCTAGAAAATAAATCACAAATTATACAACATTGTTAACAACATAATTTAATCAGGGATGTAATAGAACCAAACCACCGTAAGTGATAATGGCAGTTTGCAAATCAATCAGAGTTAAACTGAAATCATTGCATAATTGCCACTGCGCCCCAGTGTAGTGTTATTTGTATTATTTGTAGCGCTGTATTTATGACAGTGCCGTTTAAATTCAGCAGTGACAGCTTGATCATGATAGATGGCTAAGAAATTACCCATCGTGGTAGGGAACTTAATATCGAGGACTGACACCTGGTGGCAATGAAATGGAGCACAAATCCTCATTACCAGTTTAACTTTATGTTTGAATTTGTCCTATTTGCCAATGTAGCTCTGTTCACAGTATGCGATATGTCAATATTGTTAGAGTGAAATTTAACGAATACAATGACAACAATCGGAGCGAAAGTATTTTATTGTCGCATTCCCGTTCTTTTATTACCATTTGTCGTTTTCTTCGACTTCTAACACAACATCAGTTAGAAATTCCCCTGTGCCTACATGAATAATTGTGCAACAATTTCCTTTAAAAATGTCGTCATTTTGACGTAAGCAAAATTACACTGGCTGATAAATAGTCTGTTTAGACGGGTTCGAACCAGGTCTGATCTATATTGGACCGGTCCAAGTTAGTCCGGAATAAATCTATCTTCTTGTTTACATTGCATTATTTAGATCGGAACAAATGACTCACAATGTTCAAGGGCCCCCGCCCATTGGGACCTAAAGAAATAGATAGGCTGCTTGTGCCTCCAGGCAAAGCTTGTTCGCTGCTGACTGACCATCTGATATCTGGTTAACCGCTAAGGTCTGAGCTTGCCCAGGAGAAGTGGTTTCAAGTCAAACCATTCACACATATAAGCCGTTATGGCTTTGTTGGATGGTTATATTTTAAGCACTTGTTGGATGTCATGACATCCTCATTTTGGGTAAAAGTCCCAAGATTTGGACCGGGCCTGGACCCGGGGTTATAAAACTTTTTTCATGCTCAACTCAGCTGAGACTAAAATTGATCCAGCTCATAAATGTTAAAATGCCAACAACTGTTGACATTTAACATTTATAAGCAGGATGGATTACTATTTTTTTGAGTTTTGGACCTAAATTTTCCACAATTTTTGACTATTTCAACATTTATAAGCAGTTGAAATTTCATGCTCAGCTGAGTTGAGCTTGAAAAAAGTTTTATAACCTCGAGGCCAGGTCCTAGGTTATGTAGCGGGCCAAGTTGGACCGTTCCAAAATTTTGGAGCGAACCAAATGTGTTCGTCAAAACACTTGGACCGAACCAGGTCCGGTCCTGGTTCTGGTTCGGTCCTGGTTCGGAACGAATTCGTCGTGTAAACAGCATATAAATCGTGGTATGACCATGATTAGCGGCATACAACAACTCGCACGTTGAAGCTAGAACTACAATGCTATATTGCGTCCTGGCTATCAGAGATTTTTCCAATCAGCACACTCAAAGTAACGTTTTGACGTTCCATTACTTTCACCACCACGGAAGCCAAGATATAATCAATAAACAGTGTTAAATGATAGTTTAGCATATCACCAACGTGTATTTTATTAAGATAACAAGAGATCATTATCGTTTCTACAACGTTGATGCACCATAGTTCCAACAGAGAAAATGATAAGCGCAAAGGTAGAAATAGTTTGTGTTTTATTTTTATGACATTATCTCTACCTAGAAAGATTTTCTCCGGCTTATTTTACATGATTAATGAGTTCTCTGATAAATATATTTTCTGAAATTGAATCTTTTATATGTTCAACAAGGCATCGTCAAGTACAGTGACAGCGGGGGATCCAGAAGTAAAGCTCGTTCTTGGGGCTTGAAATAAAGTGTTAACCAAGACCACAACGACCGTCCTTCTCAGTGTTTGTACAGAAATTTAAGACAAGTTTTGGGTAACTGAATGGCCAACCTTTGGAAAAGAGCTGATAACTCGGAAGAACGCCTGTTTTCCATTACAAAAACACGCCCATGCAATATACAGATTTTTCTAAGTTGTAAAAATTAAAAATAAAAAAAATCAGTAGAATTGTTTTGATACTTTTTTACTTTTGCTCAAAACATAGATTGTGGGTACACGTTAGAACCGTCTCCCCCTGAGGCGGTTCTAACGAATACCCACAATCTACGTTTTGGAGCAAATATAGGTATAGCCCTCCACACCCCAGTTCTGCTATACGAAAGTTGGGATTTTAGGGGGTACACAATGTCATTGAATCATTTGACTGCTTCTCGCCATGTTTGGCTCTGCTTGCGTCACTGCATAAACCTACTGATATACTTTGGCTATGTTAGATATAAGCATTGGAAGAAATATTATTACATTGGCTTCGAGTAATATGTTTGTAATATGTAATATGTTTTTCAAGATTTCGTTAAGAATTGGTTGTACTACAGTCCTTGCAAACAAATAAACAGACACATTTCATCTCAGAAGCTTGGTTTAACATCGTTGTTGCATTGCATCTGTTTCTCTCAAATTTGCGATCATGGTGACTATTTTGTTCATGGGAAGAGACTTGACAAGATCACAACCAAATAATGACAGGTTTCAAGGAGACTTCAAAGAAGACACATGACGTAAACACTGATGCGTTTTCGCTCAATACACCGTAGCTAAAACTATTGTTTTGAAAGGAAAACACCAATCTATTGCACATACTTTATACGAATGAACAATATATTTATACGTTTACCTTGGTATAACTCAAAGAAAGGCTGTTTAACGTACGATGATTAAAGATGCGTTCTGTCAATTGATATCCCTAAACGGCATCTGCAATAGCCACTGACCAAAGATGTATGCCGTAATTTGGCTGAAGAGTTATTGTCTGGCTGATGACTTATGGTGCGAGCATGATGGGCAGTAGGCAGCTATAGACATTTATTTATCATCGCTTGTAGTATAATTTATCTATATATTGCCATAGATGATCGTGACTGGTTTCTTGATTTCACACACACTCTTCTAACCCCGTCCATTAGCATCAAGAGAAATAGACTGGGCTGCTTGTGCGTCCATACAAAGCTCACTTACTACTGACTGACCATCTGATTACTGGTTAACCGCTCAAGTCTGAGTCTGCCCAGGAAAAATGGTTCAAGTCAAACCATCCATACATACATGTAAGGTTACTTGGGTGGTTATATCTTCAAGCATATTTTGGGTTCAAGGCATCCCAGTGTTTGGTAGAAAAGGGATCAAGCAGCCAATGATCAGGAAATTGCGCAATCAGAAAGAAAATCCCACTCCAAAAACCGAAAAACTATATTGACAATTAGGTACTTGTACTAAGAAAACATATCGTAAGCCGAGGTGGCAACTCAGTTACCCAAACTTAACTAAAATATGAAAACGCACATAAGGTGCAAACAGCACAAAAATTCAACACCACGACACAAAACAATAAGAACCACAACAGAAGCATCGCCTTGGAACGATCAGTACATGACCGTTACCTCACCCTCAGCTTCTGCAGTGGTTCACAACATTTAGTTATATAGTTTTTCGGTGCATAAAAAGGAGGCAACGTACCATTATGACCATAGCCGTTGACTGTACCCTAAACACCAAACCAAACAAACAAAACAACATTGAACACTGAGAAGAATTTTATTTACATTCGATTCATCTTTGTTTCTTCGAATAATTCTTGTAGATAAGCTTTATGATCAATGCGGAAAATACTAAAATTGGCACTTAAATGACGGGTAAAGTCAGCAGAATGATTGTTGAACAGCATGACACATCAAAAGCGTGATGAAAGCATTCTCTTTTAATTCGCTGTGAAGATAAATTGATATGTTGGAAAAATAATGAGTTCATTTTTCGGTATGTGCGTTGCAATGCTGCTGTCCTGCAATGCTGGTCAGTATTCATAGTTAAGATTGTCTCCAGATTACGAAAACATGCTCGTGCAATATATAGAATTTTCTAAAGCTGTAAAAGTTGAAAATTTTAAGTAGAAAAAAATTGATATTTTTCTTATATTTGCTCAAAACAAAGATTGTGGGTACACACAATATATGCTTTGGAGCAAAAATAAGAAAAAATATGTACACCCTCACATACCCCAGTTTTACTGTATAAAATTGGGGTTTAAGGGGGTTTTCATTGCACTGACATGTTTTCCTGATGTATTCGTAAAGCCATCAACATGTTCAGAGTAAAAGAGCAGCCACACATCAGTGTATAAGTGAAACGCGCGCCGGGCGTGTTGAAAAAATAGCAAAATGCCTCACACGCCAGACGCACGTCGGAAACACGTTCAAAACTCGCTACAAGCGCGTTGGGTACACTTGGTGTACGTCCGGCGCGCGTCGCTGTACGTCGCTAAAAGTCTCTGCGCGTTTCGCGCGCGTTTGGGCTAAAAAAATTTTTAAACATGCTTAAATTTTTTTTAAAAGCTCGGCGTGTCCCGGGCGTGTGACTTATACGTTATAAGTTCCACGCGCGCTACGGGTGCGTTGAATACGCTCTGAACGCTTGATTGATTGATTGATTGATGTTTAACGACGCGTCAACCCTAATGGGTCATTAGCGTCTAACAATTGTAAAATGCATAATTTAGTTCAGAGAAAAAGCAAAACATATGGTGAGAATTATCAAAGTCATAAATATTATTCCGCTAGATGAAAGATACAGTGATTAAAATGAAATGATAGAAATGGAGAAAGGTATAAATATGATTTGTGTTAAAAATTTATATTTTGTTAAAAAGGTTAGTTCGTTTTAAAAATGAAAAAATGCGTTCAACACATACATTTTTGAACAAATCTTTCAAACTGTTACTTTGAAAGCAGGAACGACGTACATCTATAAAATCAATGCATTCAAGCAAAAAGTGCTTGACAGTTAATTGTGTGTCACATCCAATACATTGAGGTTTATCTTCTCGTTTAAGTAAATATGAATGTGTCAATCGTGTATGACCAATTCGAAGACGAGAAAGAACAATCTCTTCCCGTCTCGAAAGTTTATGAATTAATCTTGGTCGTTTAACATGAGGTTCAATTTCTTTCAATTTATTGTCATCTGCTCTGCTCCAAATTAATTGCCATTCATTAAAGACATACTCGTTGATAAAAGGTTTAAAATTGATAAAAGGAATTTTAAAATCTGTTTGTTCTAGGCTCAGTGATTCTTTTGCTTTCTTGTCGACTTGCTCGTTACCATATATTCCTACATGACTGGGAACCCAGCAATACACAATAGTTTTAAATTCAGAAATGCTATGATGTTTCAGCAATATATTTTGTATTTGTTGGTTTTTGGACATTGTATGGTTTAGGGCCTGAAGGACTGATAGAGAATCAGAGAAAATAACGAATTTGTTGTACGAGTTACAATTATTAATGAAGTCTAAAGCTAAGTCAATAGCCTTAGCTTCTGCTGTGAAAATTGAAGAACCATCAGGTAGACGTAAAGTTTTGCAAGCGTCTTTGGAATAAGTAGCACAGCCTACTTTGTTATCTTCCTTTGAACCATCAGAATAAATAAAATGATAATCAGAAAATTGTGACTGTAGTTGGTGGAAATTTTCTTTGAGAAAGTGTGGATTTGATTCTGATTTTTTTCCTGTATGAAGTGTCAAATTTACTGTTGGCTTTCTAATGCACCATGGTGGAATTTCAGAAACGGAATGTTTTTCTATTTTATCTTGTTTGATTTTTGCTGATGTTAAAAGTGGTGCTACTCGTAAACCAAAAGACCTGATAGCATTTGGTTTACTTTCATAAAGCTGTAAGAGCTCGTCAGAAATATATGGTGGGAAAGTTACCTTATGTGCAGGATTAGAGGGGTTTGCTGCAAGTCTGATGGCATACTGAAGAGTAAGTTTTTCTCGACGCAAATATAGTGATGGTTCTTCTGCCTCAACATAGAGGCTCTCAACAGGTGACGTTCGAAAAGCCCCAAGAGCTAGTCTTAGTCCTTGGTGGTGAACTGTATCAAGCATACTCAGGTATGATTTTCTAGCTGATCCATACACAATGGATCCGTAATCCAACTTCGACCGAATAATTGACCGATATAGCTGCAGAAGGACAGTGCGGTCAGCACCCCAGTCGGTATGCGATAAAACCTTTAGTAAGTTTAATGCTTTTATACATTTTGCCTTTAAATACTTGATATGCGGTATAAAGGAAAGCTTTCGATCAAATAGAACTCCTAGAAATTTAAAATCTTCAACCACTGGAATAAGAGATCCATATAAGTAAAGTTCAGGATCATCATGTACTTTCCGTAGCTGACAGAAATGTACACATTGTGTTTTCGACTTGGAAAATTTAAAACCATTATGCGAAGCCCACTTTTCTATTCTATTTATACACTGTTGTAAGTGTCTTTCAATAGTTCTCATACTTTTCGATCTATAGCACATGCAAAAGTCATCTACATACAATGATCCATCTGTTTTAGGATCCAAACAGTCCATTATGCTGTTGATCTTGATATTGAATAATGTTGTAGACAGAATGCTCCCTTGTGGGACACCCTGTGCCTGATCAAATTGTTCGGATAAAGTCGATCCAACTCGAACCTGGATCCATCGATCCGCAAGGAAACTTTCTATAAATGTAGCTAATCTGCCTCTAATTCCGAGATCATGGAGATCTCGTAGAATGCCATACCTCCAAGTGGTATCATAAGCTTTTTCCAAGTCGAAAAACACGGCCACCACATGCTCTTTCGCAACAAATGCATCTCGTATGAATGTTTCCAGTCTTACCAAATTGTCATTGGTACATCGTTCAGATCGGAAGCCCGACTGAACAGGTGAAATAAGATTGTTACTTTCTAAGTACCAGACAAGTCTAACATTAATCATTCTCTCTAAGGTTTTACAAAGACAACTTGTAAGTGCTATTGGTCTGTAATTGTTAGGTTCTGTGTGGTCTTTTCCTGGTTTAGGAACTGGTATAACTGTGGCTAGTTCCCAACTTTCGGGAAACTTCCCAGTTTCCCACATATCATTGAATATTTCTAATAGAGCTTGAAGTGAGCTAGGAGGAAGATGTTTAAGCATTTGATAGTGAACTTCGTCGGGACCTGTTGCTGTATCATGGGCTTTACTGATAGCATCCTTCAGTTCATCTAAATTAAATGGTGTATTATATTCTTCATTATTAGATGACTTGAAATTTAATTTAATTTTTTCCTGTTCTTTCTTGTATTTTTGAAAATCCTTTGAGTAATGGCTTGTTGATGAATTTGAAAAAAATTGTGATGCCAAAGTGTCTGCTATATCTTGCTTTGTTGATGCCAATTCAGATCCGTTGTTAAAATTTGTATTAAGATGTTGATAAGTAGCAGTTTTTGTTTTACCTGATATTTTCCTAACCATATCCCAGACCTTTTTGGTTGAACGCGTTTGGCACGCGTTTGAAGCACGCCAGTGTACGTTCCATGCGCGTTCCGATTTTATTAGATGTTGCTTCAGTAGCGTGCCCCAAGCGTGTGTGAAACGCGCGTTGAACGTTCGATGCGCGCATGTAGCGCGTGCTTAGCGTGTCTGGGACGTATCACAACCGTTCTCCAAAACTTTGAATTTTTTTATACGTCCGGCACACGCCCCAGTTGCGCGCTAATGTGTGACTGCTAAAGCGTGTTAAAGGAACAAATTAATTTTTATACGCCCAAAGTCTTCAGCGTGTTGAGATTTTTCATACGCCCGGCGCGCGTTTGGGTTATACGCTACAGTGTGACTGCTGCTTTAATCAGGTTCCTAAAGCTGGCAATAGACAATGCCTTGTATATAGACATGGTATACGTATATTTCAAGAGGAAATACGTGTATAGACCATCCTTGTTTTACAAAAACAGGAAATATAAATTACCTACAACTCTGAAAAATAAGAAGTTAATATGATTATGAAAGGTACAGGTGTTGAAACACATTCTAATTACAGGTAAAGAATTGTCATTGCTGGAAAAATTATTCAAACAGAACCATCTGTGGTTTTTCTTTTGCATCAAGTCAACATGTTCATATATTCTTTCTCGTTTTTTATTGTTCTCTCAAAACTACCCCGAAGTAACGCTGGGATTTACAATGGGCCACCTTAATCGTTTCATTTCGTTTCGCTCATCACAGAAACGTTAAAATCGAAGTCCCACCTGAAAGCCCAGGTGGTAAACAACAGAAATTACAAAAAGAACATACCAGCGAAGAGAGTATCTACACGTATTTCCCTAAAGGTATAAAAAAAATAATATAAGAAAGGCACAAACAGCACAAAAATGAC
This sequence comes from Rugalucina vietnamica, assembly GCA_964017185.1. Lineage (NCBI taxonomy): Eukaryota > Metazoa > Mollusca > Bivalvia > Lucinida > Lucinidae > Rugalucina > Rugalucina vietnamica. The sequence goes on along the minus strand of OZ024877.1, from coordinate 3,801,001 downwards.
TCCCAAAACACAAAACATGTAGATCAACAATTGAAGGGTCAGTGATATACAAAATCCGGGGTTGGCATTAAAACCAGGGCTAGAGGTTATAAAACTTTTTTCATGCTCAGCTCAGCTGAGACTAAAAATCCTGCTCATAAATGTTAAAATGCCAACAATTGTTGGCATTTTAACATTCATGAGCAGGATAAATTACTAGTTTTTGAGTTTTGCACCTGAATGCCCCACTCATTTTCACTATTTCAACATATATGGGGACTTGAAATTTCATGCTCAGCTGAGCTGAGCTTGAAAAAAAGTTTTATAACCTCGAGGCCTGATGAGGCTACCCGTGAAGTAGTAAATTAAAAAGTCCTGACTGTGCTACAGTCCATTGATAAAGCACAAAAATTCTTTTATTCAATGATGTGTTAACGTCATGATAATAACATATTTGCGACACATTTTGATGACACTAAAAAACCTCTAAGTAGGTATAAAAGATGTGTTTGACAGGCAAAAGTGACTCCTGCTAAATTAGGGTCAATGATGAGGTGTCAAATATGCGACATGCCACACGAAGTTCATTGCACAACGACCTTTGGTTTGTCTTAATGACAATGTAATTTATTTAGTTTCCTTTGAAAGACAGAAAATCGAGAATAAAAGAAAAAGAAAAACTTGAAAATATGCATTTGTAAACTGTGAACAGGTATATTTATAACAAACAACAACCAACCTATAGATTTTTTTTTGTTTTGATGTTTTATGTCCGAGTCAACAACAATGGTCATGTCGGGACGTTGCCTCCATTTTATGAAGATTTTTACCCAACACTAGAATGTCATGACACTCAAAATGTGCTTCGTAAATACGTGTATAACCACCCAACTAAGCCAATAAGGCTTATATGTATGTATGGTTTGTAAACCACTTTTCCTGGGCAGGCTCACATATGAGCGGTTAACCAGTAGTCATATGGTAGACATATAGTTGTCAAATCATTACGAAAACTTGTACATGCAATATATACAGATGTTTTTTCACCTGTAAAAATTAAAAATTTAATCAGAAAAAAAATGATATTTTTCTTATTTTTGCTCAAAACATAGACTGTGGGTACACGTTAGAACCGCCTCGCTGAGGCGGTTCTAACGAGTATCCACAATCTATGTTTTTGAGCAAAAATAAGAAAAAATAGGTATACCCCTGCAAACCCCAGTTTTACTGTATAAAAGTGGGGTTTAAGGGGGTATATATTGCACAGACTTGTTTTCCTGATGTTCTGATCATTGCGTACGTATATTTATTTTCTAGTTAATGTAAAGTTGCCCTCAAAGGCCTGTGAAAAATTAAATTACGAGCAGATAGATGAACCGCATATTTTTGGATAACAGAATCTGCTTCACAAACATACATGTAGGTCGATCTATACATATTTTTTCAGAAATTATTGAAATGCAAAATTCTATACCTCAGTTCAAAATCGACCTTGCCAATTGCCAGAGCTGTCAGAGTAGCATCATAGAATAGTACTTCATCCTAAACAATGTTATATGAAGGTATAAGCAACAAAATGATATTTACACAGTTAATTTTCAATTTATTTCCTCTGTAGACGGGTTGAATCTAACGAGCTGTTATTGAAAAAAAACTACCACTTGTATAGAACACAGCAAGGGAGCCTACTCAATTCCAAATATAATTGAGTTTTATTAACCTATTTTAAGTATTTAAATGACAAAAATACATCAAATATTTCATAATATCATTAAAAGTATTAAATAAGTTTAAAAAAGTAAAGCATTTTACCAACATACTTGCAACAAGCTAAAATCGGTAGTATAATCTGACAAGAAGCTTACACCCAAGCTACTAGACATTTAGTTTCTACATAAACATTTTCAGTCCAATAACATTGCTTGCGGGTAGTGGTTTTTCTACGGGTTTTCCTCCACCTACGTGAGACGCCAAGTCTTCAAGAATGCGTAAAATCTTTGCAAGTCGGTCTGAACCTGGACCGACCTAACACACCATGGTAATCAGACACAAAACTGAACCTTCTAACCCAAGTCTCTAACATCAGACAATCCAGTTTTGGGTGGTAGGATCGGGTTTAGGGAATTTCTTGATACCGTTTGAGACCATGCTGTATTTTCTGTAAGGTCATGATTAGATTATCGCTGAATTACATAAAGGAAAGTCAACAGCAACGATCATTTCGGGAATTTCTCTCCATTTTATGGGATTCTATTCAGCATTGGGAGTATCATGACATCCGAAATCGGTTTCGATGCAACAGTCTGCATGTTAAGTTTTTAACCAAATCGTTTATTACTATACTTCCTTCTTTGATAACGCGCCGGTGGGTCGGGCTCTGTGATGGTTCCGACTTAAAGCTATTTGAGCCGCCTCATGGGAAAACCAACAATCTGCATAGGCGAAAACAAAGACGCAGATCAGCTTCGCGATCAGCTTCGCGGTAACCGCGAAGCTGATCAGCGTCTTTGTTTTCGCTACACGGACAGTACAATTCCTCTTCTACTTAAATCCGAAATTTCAAGCTTCTTGCTCTTTTATGTGCTTGTACAGGCCAGTTTATGTCGGAAACCACATTGTTGATTTTCCCACGAGGCGGCTTTTTTTTTTTTTTTTTTTTTTTTTTTTTTTTTTTTTTGGGTTGGAACTGGAGCTTCTTGTCTGTTGCTTGACCCATCGTGGTGCTCCAGATTTTCAGTGGTATTCGCAGGGATCTCCAGCTGTCTAGCAGCATATTGTATCTACATGTATGAGTCCTCGTTTTCAATTCATCATAGTATTTATACTTAACCAAATTCCCAACGCACCTAGTAAGATTTTTGCCAATATTTAAAAAACGAATCGACCAAAAAGGTTCAAATTCAAAATATGATAAGACACATCATTTTGAAATAATGTGGTCAAATTTTATTGCGATCGGCGATTTTTGTCGATATTTATTGAGCTTTATGTTAGCACACCCATGATTCGAAAAATCAGGAAATGCGTATTGAAAACAACGGTAGTGTAAGGTAAGGGTAAATCGTACATAACGTTATAAAAATGATTTGCAGAACAATTTTATTGTGTGGTAGTGAGAATTACATCAATAATTCACTTACAAAGATTAAAATTTACTGCTTAAGTAAGTTCCCAAAAGGGCAAATAAACAGAATATTGAACCTATCATTTCAATTCATCTACACAAATTAATGTCTAGTGTGTCCCCTTTTAGCCTGTACCACCGCTAAGCAGCGCTGTCGCATCGATATGATGTGATTTCCTATTACATTTTGTGGAATGTTAGACCACTCAGCAACCAACACTTGCTCTAACTGGCGACGGGTTTGAGGATTTGCAGGAATTGCAAAACACTTTTAAGGGCTACAACTGAGTCTTTGTACGAGTAAACGGACGGACGGACGGATGGACAGGCTGAAAGTGGAAACGAATTTCACTTTATGACAAAATGGTTGCCTTTCAAACTTGAACTCGAATGATACCAAATGGCTGTGTTTAAGCATGAAAAAATGGCGAAATTAAGACTTCCTTTTTGCATTGACTTTAAACGTAACTGCGTAAAAGACGTAACCCCCTCAACTAAACCAATCGCTCCAGCCATTTTATCAAAGGATAGACGAACCATTTTTATTGACTTCGATATGATACATAACCGGGCTTCCAATAAAAGTTTCAGAATGAGAAAAAGCTACATACCACAAAGAGCACGTGCAGAAAACATGTTTTTCATGGTTTACTTATTGCGCGATTCCGAGAGAAAATTTGCGTGGAATAACCTAATAGGTGTGTGTAAATGATTAAGAGACAAGCGTGTGCTAAATTTCAAAGTCAAATATTTGACGAAAGTGAAGTTATTCAAATTTTAAAAGTAGTGCGTTGGCATTTTTGCCAAGTGTATAATGATTTATTTGTATGTTGATTCATTGACAAGTTAGAGATTCGCCGCGAGGACCGAACAACTAACTAAATGTTGTAAAGCACTGCAGATACTGAGGGTGAGGTTATGTACCTACAAAATCGATTTTATATTAATGACAATTCCAATACAATACTCCTGTCTCATGTTTTGAGGATGAATTTTTGTGCTGTTTGCATCTTATGTTTAGTCAAGTCTGTGTAACTGAGGAGTCACCTCTACGGAAATAGCTGGACCCCGCCCATTGGGCCAAATAGATCGGCTGCTAGTGCGTCCAGACAAAGCTTATAAATACATTTCTGAATGATCATCTGAATACTGAGTAACCTTTCAGGCCTGAGCCTGCCCAGGAAAAGTGGTTTCAAGCCAAACCACCCATACATATAAGCCTTATTGGCTATTACTTGGGTGGTAATATTTTACGCACCTTTTGAATGTCATGACATCCTTGTTTTGGGTCAAAGTCCCATACAGTGGAGCCAACGTCCCGACATGACCTTGACTGTTGACTGGGACGTAAATCATCAATTCAAACAAAATCTCTTTGTGTTGTACCCGGTTGTCATGGTCCTTATGTGTAAGAGCTCAAATTCTGATCGGCCACCCTTTGAGTAGAACTGGACAAAGACGTTGCTTGTGGAAAGAATTCTCTTGTACATAAAGCTAGCGTATATGACACTTGAGTTCATACGAAGAAACAGCCAAAGGTAAATGTAAGGTAGTCATTTGGAAGCAGAGGTTAAGAGAAAACTTAAGATAATAATAACGGTCCAGGACGTAACAACATAATTTTTAATTTTTTTAATTTTGTAGGAATGGATGTAAAATCCATTTAGCCTACACCCAAGTATTTTATATCACTGGTCGTTCCTATTCATATGTGAAGGTTTTAATTTTATTAAGTGTGTGTTGTTTTTTTTTTTTCTTTTGTTTTGGCGCTGAATTTTGTGCTGAAATTTGCTGATATCTATTAATGTATATTTTCATATGTTTAAATAGATGGGCTGCTTGTGCCCCAAGGCAAAGCCTACACCTACAGACTGACATTCTGATTACTGGTTGACCGCTCAGGTCTGAGCCTGCCCAGGAAAAAAGGTTCAAGTCAAACCATTCATACGTATAAGCCTGTTGTGGCTTAGTTTGATGGTTATATTTCAAGCACTTGTTGGATGTCAAGACATCCTCATTATGGGTTAAAGTCCCATAAAGCGAAGACAACGTCCCGCAATGGGACAAAAAGCATCAAATCAAACAAACAAACAAACAGATTTTTCCAGACATTAAAAAAGTTATCATTATGGTAGTCAGACGTTCTAGATATGCAGAAAAACGCTTTGGCGCGAAGCTAAATTATATATTTTTGCTCTCCGTATGTGTTTGTATTTATGTCAACAAAGAAAAAAAATAATGTAGGGTGGAATATGGACCCCCGCCCATTGTGGTCTATAGAAATAGATGAGCTGCTTGTGCCTCCAGGCAAAGCTTCTACGCTACTGACTGGCCATCTAATTACTGGTAAACCGTACATGTCTGAGGCTACCCAGGAAAAGTGGTTCAAGTCAAACAGGAGCATATAATCGCTCAGAGAGAGATTTATAGGCTCCTGAGTCAAACCATCCATACATATAAAGCTTATTTGTTTAGTTGGGTGGTTATACGAGTATTTGAAGCACTTTTTGGTTGTTATGACGTCCTAATTTTGGCTTTCAGTCCCATAAAATGGATACAACGTCCCGACATGACCACAGTTGTTAGCTTTGACGTTAAGCATCAATTCAAACAAACAAACAAACAAAAAGACTCATTCACACCCGTCTTCTGAGGTAGATGGTTGGTTATGTTCTTCTTATGAACAGACATAAAATGAAGAAGATTAGGCCTAGTTTTAGGGAATCTTAATCCAACTTCGAAGGGTTCCTGTGCTCTCCCTTCTTATTTTTCAAAACGACTAAAACCAGTTGGTACATTCTTTAGCACTTTAAGAAAACGATTCCAATCATACATGTATGTACGAAGGGCGTTCAAAAAGTTCGCGGAAAAGTGCCACCACATTCTTATTTGCTAAATCAGCTGAATTAAACTATTACAGTTATATAGACAAACATTATTTGTACTTATACAGCAAATTTTGCAGCTCTGGCATGAATACACTGTTAACAGTGGGTACATCACGATTACCGGCCCACTTTTGTTCATTTTTACAAAATGTCGATGTTTAATGATGGCGTTGCATTTGATAGTTTACCGTGCTTTTTTCACCAAACTTTGTATGAGCAAAGTTCAATATGTTTGCGATGAGCACATGACGTCATATAAGTGTGTGACGTCATTTCGGCGTACAGCGGCCATATTGTTTAGCGGGTATGCCTAAAATGCGAAGGGAACAACGGTATTCGATAAATTGTGTGTTTGGAGCGGACTAAAAAAGAAAGAAACACTGCTAAGAGCAGAAAGCGCATATGGCAACAAGGAAATTAAGAAAACGGCAATCAACAAGTAGTATGCATGATTTCTAAACGGCCAGAAACTCGTCCATGTCGACTCGCGCAGCGTAACGTCAAATAACGTCATGCTGTCAAATGATCGGCGTGTAAGAAAAGAGTCGAATTCGTAAAATACACAACATATCGAATTGTAGTTTCGGCACAATTCATCGCATTATACACACAGAACTGACAATAAGACGCCCGTATGCCGGGTAAATTCCAAAAAGCTTAAGAGCTAGCCAACAGCGGCACGAATGCGTATAGCATGACGTTGTTATGACGTTGGGCCGGTTTTAATGTTGCTCCCTTAGAAACGCACGTGATTTAACGCCTAATTTTCATCAGATTTTAATCAAATTTTGTGCATATTGTAAACTATATGTTAATTTACAACATGCACAGAGAAAGTAAATTTCCCTTGACAATTACAAATTTGGCAGCACTTTTCCTCGAACTTTTTGAATCCCCCTCGTAGTTCTTATAAACATATGAGGTATAATGTGAACCCTGATATAACTTGTCAGGAAAACTATTCCGTAACGTTCGTGTTGTTATATTATATAACGGAATTAGCGCAATTTTATTACATACGAAAACCATGTTACGCGGTGCGAGATTGACCGATTATCACCATCCACATGGTCCGCCGCATCAGAAAACAAGTAGTCTGCATATGTAAAAACAAAGTCGCTGATCAGCTTTGCAGTTACTGCACAGCTGATCAGCCTCCTTGTTTTCGCTACACAGATAGTACAACCCCTCCTTTTCCAAAATTTCAAGTCTATTACATGTTTCTGTGACGGTACATGCCGGTTTTTGTCGGTCCTGGTCGGAAACCCAGATTTTAGTTTTTTCGCACAAAGGCTCACGTGTTTGCGGTCCTGTTCTGTCGTATTCTACAATTTCCCGACACTGTTTAACAAGCGGAGGAATTATTCGATTCTTAGAAACACCTGATTAAGCGCAGATACTGAGGTTATATCAGTTTTCGAGCGGAGATTGCTAAATGGCTGAGAGATCGGCTATGCTCCGCCTTCCCGCTATCGCCTTTTACACGCTGTTCTATAATGAGATATTTTATATTAACAATGCAAGTCGCGAGCAAACATAATTGGCTACAGTTTAATGTGTTTATAGTGTCAACCGAAATAGGTATCTCAGCGTTAAAGTGTTTTTCTCCGTCAGCCACCGGTAAAATACAGAAGTCGTGGTGTTTTTTTTTTCTTGGACAGATTTTCTTCGCATCTTTTGGAATAAACAAAAGTTGACTATATCACATTTTGAGAACAAGACTTGAGTGTCTAAATATGGATTGTGAAAATTTTTACGTTTGTCTTCCGTAATAATTAGGGTATGTATTCCACCAGCGTTTGTTTAACAAAGCCAATTTACAGTGAAAGATCGAGTTCCAGGAACCTTGTATGACTAAATATACAAATACAATACTTGTACTTTTATTTAATTTAAATTTTAGTTTTAGTTTTGATGATCTATATTTCCTTAATCCACTTTCTACTGTACCATATTAATCTAAGCCCATATTTGAGCCGCATCGTAAGAAAACCGGATTTTTGCCTAGGCGAAAACAAAGGCGCAGATCAGCTTCGCGGTAACCGCGAAGCTGATCAGCGCCTTTGTTTTCGCTACACGGATAGTACAATTTCTCTTCTTCTTAAATCCGAAATTTCAAGCTTCTAGCTCTTTTCTGAGCTTGTACAGGCCGGTTTGTGTCGGACCTGGTCGGAAACCCCGAAGACCGGTTTTCTTGCGTCGCGGCTCATTTGTGATGTATGACATAACTCATGCTGTTCCATGTACGTGTTTTATGTCATGATTCGTTTTCCATTTTAGCCGCGACGCGAGAAAACCGATCTTTGGGTTTCCGACCAGGTCTGACATAAACCGGCATGAACAGCTTCAGAAAAAGGCTAGAAGCTTTAAATTTCGATTTTTAGAAGAAGAGACTTATTTATTCTGAAAATATAGTTTAGATGTACATTTATAAGCACAACTGTTTGATATTTTGAAACTGACCGAAATCAACTATTGAATTCTTAATTCTGAAAGAGACACGATGGTGCTAAAATAATCACAGGATGAGCCTTAAAGGTCGAAGCAACAAACTTTAATTTTGAGACGGGCGTCCGCATAATATGTTGTCCGAATCACAAAAAAGAAATTAACGAATTTGTCGGAATACGTAGAATTGAACACCAATCAATGGCAACTGAATTAAACTTAAATTATAGGATATAATTAGTAATGCTAACATCATATAAGTTTGAACACAAATACTTCAAGTCAGCCTAACACAAAAAATAGCTTGTAACTAAAACATGTCATGTCCTTCTTAAATCTTTATTAATATTAAACATCAGATTAAATGAAAACCTGATGAGAATATGGGCCCTCGCAAATTGGGACCGGGACCGTAAGAAATAGATGGGCTGCTTGTGTTGAGTCGCTCCGTGCAAAACTTATAAACTACGTACTGACCATCTGATTACTGGATAGTCGCTCAAGTCTGAGCCTGCCCAGGAAATGTGGTGCAAGTCAACTCATTCACACAAGACATAAATCAAAAAGAACCACCACAGAAGTATCGCCTTGGAACGATCAGTAACTCAAAATTACTGGCGGGCTTAAACCGGTTTCACATGGCCATAACCTCACCCTCAGCTTCTGCAGTGGTTCACGGATACACAAGAAATATGAAAAATCATATTAAGAAAATACTACACATAGATACCAACGTTTAACATGAATAACGGAAAGCAGGGTGAGCAGCTATTGAAGTAAGGTGGTCACAGCGCTAGCTTGGACAGAACAAGTAAAATTCAGAGGGCTAAGTGAACAGCCAAATTATACTCAGGTGGCCACATGAAACTCGTAATCAGAATAACTTTGATAAGTGTGAACCACAACCACAACAGTAGTACCGCCTTGGAACGGTCAGTTATAAATAACTGGGGGGCTTAAACCGGTCTTGAAATTGCAGCAAAATGTCTGGCTTTCGCTGCCAGTTTTGTAAAGGGTCACTGATGAAGGTTCATTACCCGAACTTGTACAATATGTGACCCATCTTCTCGCTTTGAATGTTTTCCTGCTTCCAAAGGGTCTAACAATTATTTTTATTTACATGGCCATAACCTCACCCACAGCTTCTGCAGTGGTTCATAACATTTAGTTAGTTCTTCGGCCTGCCCAGGAAAAGTGGTTCAAGCCAAACCATCTAAACGCATTCGTTGCTTATTCAAGCGCATTCTGAGTGTCATGACATCCGAAAGTTGGATAAAAGTCCTATAAAATGGAGGCAAGTTCCCGATATCACCATAGTTGTTTACTGGAACGTAAAGCATCAAACAAAATCTTATTTGTGCCTGAGCGGTTTCGCCTTTCGGCTTCAACAGAGACGAATTACATACTATATATTAAGAGTGCAATGGTTGCCTACCATCAATAAAAAAGGAAAGTGAAAAAGAGCACACTAAAAAGTAAATTTTACAAATACGTTCCCTAAATATTGCGAAAAATTCTTATTTATCTCAGCACTACATAAACACACCGCTACAAAATAAGAAAAACGTAACTACTGGTATGGGAGTTCAGGTGTCGAAATATGATGCGTGTAAGGATGATCTTTGGTGAGGCTGTTATAAATAAGGTCAGTTAAAAATGAGAAACCGAAAAAAGACAAAAGGGTAGTCGGGTGGCAATATGGGCCCCCGTCCATTGGGGTATAAAGATATCTATCTAAAGATGCGCTGCTTGTGCCTCCGGGCAAAGCTTATTCGCTACTAACTGACCACCTGACTACTGATTAACCGTTCAGGTTTAAGCATGCCCAGAAAAAGTGGTTTCAAGTCAAACCATCCACACATACATGCCTTTGAGGCTTTGATGGGTGGTATATATTAAAAGCATTTATTGGATGATTTGGGTAAAAGTCCTTGAAAATGGAGACGTCCTGACATGGCCTTAGCTGTTGGCTGTGATGCTAAGCCACAAATCAAACTAACCAACAAAAAAGGACAAAATGACATAAAATTGTATCAGTAAAATTGAGGTAGGTTGAACATGACCGTTTACCAGTAAGGGTACAGGACTACTGAACGACCGTTTTAAACACAACGCTACAAAATATTGATGTTATGAGCCGCTATAAAACCTGAAAAAAGCTATACAAATGCTGGAACGTCCTTCGGGTGCAATATGAATTGTCCGTTCAGCCAAAGATGACGTTAAAAGCCTACACTTTACTACTACTACTACAAATGCTGGTAGGACGAACTACTAGAACCAGGTGCGAGTAAAAACCGGTACCCGAATGTTCAGAGTGATTGAACTATCAGGTTATATGCAGTTTATGATTACGGTAAATGTACGAAAGAAGAAAGTAAAATCAGAATAAAGTTCCATATTCGGCTGACTATTTGGTAAGAAATTGGCCCCGCTAGCGCCGATCCCTGGTCTTTGCTTACCATTTTACTTGTGTCTACCATAGAATGATTGAAAAAAAATGTAGTTTAATATATCGAACATAAATAAGTCAGTAAATAAACATTCAAATATAAATAAATAAGGTCTACGGAGGAGACTCTACAGTTCATTAAAAGTTTGTGCCGTTTCTGTCCATAACAGCCGTCCGTAGTCTGCTGTGAATTTATCGTAGGAAAAACGTTAGCGCGTGTAGCGTATTAAACGTTACAGAATTTCTGCGTGTTTGTTTGCTTGAGAAATTAAGATTTCACGTTCTGGCCGATGTTACTCCACACGAACAGTGTTTAACATTATCGAGCTATGTTGGAATTCATTATTGGATGTTAAACTCCGGAGTCTGCGCGCGCTGGAGCAATTCGATATCGAAAACCCAACCTCCTAGCGATCGAGTTAAATGCTTGGCCAATGAGGAGCGTGGTTGGGCATTAACTTAACAGTGATGTGAAGAAAAAAAATAAGTTGAAGGATAATATGACTTTGTATTACATCTTAGATTAGTTGTAAAACAGCTGTGTAAACGAAGGAGGCGAACAGGATGGAATAAATACAGAAATAAAGTGAACTGAAAATGAAATAAAGTTTTATTCAGTTGTAATATGTAATTGAAATAACATTGTGGTTTCTAGGATTAATTTCGAATATACGAACAGTAACTTAAAATATAAAGAACGAAATCGTTGTTATTTATATCGTATATTAGTTTTATTCATTGGTGACCAATACAATAAACAAACGAACATTTGAAATATTTACTCGGTTCAAGTTTGGTCTTTTGGTTTATATATGGACGTGAGTGGTTAATTTAAATCCTCCTGCAAGAGAAACAAATTTTAAAATATTATTCAAAGGTAAGTGTAACATAGTACGTGTATGTAGATATCATCGTGGGCACATCGACTGAAAAGTTGACCAAAGGAAGAAACAAGAAAGATTTCAGACGAATAAACTGATATTTAAAAATTCAGTGAAAACCAATGCGGAGGTTTCGTTTAAATATTTGACTTTTTTTTTCAAACGGTATATTGCTCAATCTTTGTACATGAAGTACTTATGTTCTTGATTTGGTAAAACAAAATACATGCTTTATGTAAATATTGTTAATTAATTCAGCTAGAATGCAATTATTCTCTAATGATGAAAGTTGTAAAGTTGCTTGTTAAATTGACTGACATCTGTCCGACATGGATTTAAACAATTTCCGTTCTTTTTCAATGTGCTTAACATTATATGCTTGTATTCGTGCAATAAGCATGTGTTCTAGTACATATCACATACGGTACATATTGTACAATCTTGTGATCTCAGCAATGCTACCAGATGATACAAATAATGGTAGAAGAAATAAGTAGAATCGAGATGGTACCTTCTACCTTTTCATTTGATGCATGCGTCATTTTACACAGTTAATTTTGATAAATAAATAAATAAATAAATAAATATATATATGAATTATCGTATAGCATCCAATGCGAACTGAATACATTTCGTCCATAAAAGGTTTAAACTTTATAGTACGCAAAACGGCATGTCAGTTTTTCATTTTATCCTTAATAGGGATTCGAAAATAATCAAAACCTGGGCCCAGTTGTTCAAAATTAACGATGTCGTTAGTTAACGATTCGTTAAAATTTCAAGCAGGAATATTACAAATACACTGTTATTTTTTGTTGATAAAATGTGAGAATCCTTTGCATTACATTTTATCAACAAAAAATAACAGTGTATTTGCTTTAGAAGTCGCATTTGCTTTTGAAGTCGATATTTAGCTAACAAATTGAGGGCTTAACGACACCGTTAAGCTAACGATGTTTTGAACAACTGGGCCCTGGTTGTTTGTGCTGATGTGGTATGCTTAGGTAATAATTCGATTTTAAAATTTATCAACCGAATATTTGTCGACGCAGCAACATTGTTACTTCATGTATGCTCCATATCATCGAGGTCCATTTTGTAACAAGGTGTATACCGTTCATTTATGCCACATAGTGTCTCGTTCATATCGACTGGGGATTGTAAGAATTTTTTAAAAACAACTGACTTGTTAAAATCAAATAATCGTTCAATCTTGTGCCAGGAGACAATGCCTATTTGACATCTGAAACAAAGACATAACAGCAAAAGCTAATGAAGCAGTTTGGTTTGTGATGTTTTATTTCATTATGATAATGATTACATTTGAGCCTGTGCGTGAGAAAACCAACAATCTGCCTATGCGAAAACAAAGACGCAGATCAGCTTCGCAGTAACTGCGAAGCTGATCAGCGCCTTTGTATTCGCTACACGGATAGTACAGTCCCTCTTCTTCTTAAATCCAAAATTTCAAGCCTCTAGCTATCTTCTGTGCTTGTACAGCCCGGTTTGTGTCAGACCTGGTCGGAAACCCCGAAGACCGGTTTTCTCGCGTCGCGGCTCATTTGTTTTCCGATAAAGCAGCTGTGTTCATCCTTAATGCATGACTTTCCCCTTCAGTTATGACTTAATTAGCTTTGATGCATTAACAAAAATGATAAAGTGTACATGGGCTGGCAATATTATATTGTTTTTCTATTTAATTCAATGTTAAGATCTGTCCTTTAGGGCTATCAGATGAACGCATTGCATTTAATCCTGCAAATTCTATTTTATGTATTTGTATGATAAAACCATTATACCCCATTTCGCATGACATGCCCCAATTTAGGGTGAAGTCCAATAAAATGAAGAAAACGTCCCGACATGACTATTGCTGTTGATTAGAATATTGTTCGTATTTTGTTGTATTTTATTATCATCTTTGTGTGTAAAAATAATTATTTTATTTCTATTGCAGTTTTTGTTTATCCTTTTGTGCTGACTTTGTCATTGTCATTGTCATTGTCATTGTCATTGTTTACCAATGGCTATTGTAAGAAATCATAAAACCAGGACCCAGTTGTTCAAAGCATCGTTAGCTTAACGATATCGTTAAGACATAAATTTGTTAAGTAAATATCAGCTAAAGTAACAAATACACTGCTATTTTTTGTTGAAAAAATGTGAGAATCCTTTGCAGTGCAAAGGATTCTCACATTTTTTCAACAAAAAATAACAGTGTATTTGTAATATTAATGTTTGAAATTTTAACGAAACGTTAACTAACGACGTTGTTAGTTTTGAACAACTGGGCCCAGATTGCAGATTTTTGCATATACAATGTATGCAAACACTATTGCGGTTGTGTTACTGCAGATGTTGCGCTGTAAATGTACCCGAGGGTAGTTGAAAATGTTAGTTTTATTCATCAGATACTGGGAGAAAGTGATACGATAATGCATACCACCCATTCGATTAACGATAATGTTGTTTATAAATATTTTGAAAATATGCTTGAAATCGTGGTTTTAATAATAATAATAATAATAAAATAATAATAATAATAATAATAATAATAATTAATAATAATAATAAAAAGCATTTGCAACACGAACGAACAAATAAGTAATTAAACCTCAACAAACTAGTGTGTAGGTCAAAATCAGTCCTTTCCGTCATAGATCTACCGTATAGAACTGAACTGAATTTTATTTTACATCTCAGATCACTACAAATGTGATGTTAGAGGAAAATACAAATAATATTATGCATTGGTGGTCATGGCATCTCTGTGAAGTTGCATTTATGCATGATGAAGAAAGAGAGGGGGAGAGGGGATTTGTTGATTTTGTATTCATTTAATTTTTATTTAAAGCCCCCACAGTTTTCAAGTTCAATCAAACCTCAAGTAATTTCAAATTTAGACCTTACCAATGAGATACTTCTTGATTTGCTGTCTTTGGCAATAGTATTTTTACAGCAACCTTAATGATACACCTTTTGGGAAAGAGCTGTTGATTCAGATAACACATTATTATCGTTGGCTGGGAATTTAGCTTTGATTAATTGTGTCGGACCTTGCTATTTTCTTTTCCTTTTTCCCGCCGATGTACTCTGCAATGCAGTTCCAAGCCTCCATGTCCCTGACACTTGCCACTGTCAGTTCTGCTACTATGACTGATAAGCTAAGTGGCATCCCGCCCTGTTACGTGCTCAGCGTCATTAAACTAAATTAAAATGACGCAATGCCACTGAGGATGGTAATGACCGTTAAATGCATGATTGCCGGCGGTCGATCAAAGCAATGAAAATCTCACTGGATGTTAACTAGATGTTAACAAGGTCCGACATAAATCATAGATTAGTATCGCCCGTTTTCAAAATCCAGGACAGCTACGTCACGATATCGTCACGGAACGTTTGAACCAGCTATAATTGGCTCGGGTCTGCGAGGTTTCAGTAGTAGGCAGGTGACAGTCACAGAGATTGCTTATCGTGTGCATTTTAAGTGAAATTAATAAGACCAGAAAGTCTGTCAAATCAGTTTAGTTTCAATCAGAAGTTACATGTACTTCAATGATTGTGTCAATTTTGTTATAAATATACAAGGGTTTACCAAATAAATGTCCACCAACACACCATATTATTTTAATGTTGATTTCAGATGTCATCGACCGTGTCAAGCCCCACCCAGCCACGTGCTTGTTGTGAGAATGGTCGGCCGATAATGACCGACCCACACACAGGCCAGACAATATGTTCCTGTCAGTACGGTACGGCATTACTGAACTACTCCAGAGTGCAGGGGATACCAGAGGAAATGTATGGAGCTTCGGCAGCAGCAGCGTATGCCGCCGCAGGGGCTGCACAGGGTTATGTCCCTTTGCCTACAGAAGGATCGGCGTTCTGTTCACCATTGGTAAGAATCTAGTCTGCGCTTATCAGTGTAACAACACACCGAACACTGTCTAGCTGCCTGTCATAACAATGAAAAAGTAAGCAATGATCGAACAATGAAAAGTACATTGAAGACATGATCGAGCGATGAAAAATTTAAAAGTAAGCAATGGTCGAGCAATTGTCGAATGATCGAAGAATAAAAAGAAAATCTAAGAAATTGTCGAACAAGAAAATGATAAAAGTGAGCAATGATCGAACAATGAACATTTAAGTGTAAGCAATTGTCGAACAAGAAAATGATACTTGAAAGAAAGCAACGATTGAACAATGAAAATATATATATATAAAAAAAACAACAAAAGTAAGCAATGGTCGAGCAATGAAAGGATAAAACTAAACAATTGTCGAATGATTGAAGCATCAAAAGAAAATCTTAGCAATGGTCACACAATGAAATATTAAAAGTAAGCAGTCAGTGATCGAGAAATAAAAATTAAAAGTAAGCAGTAGTTAAACAATGAAATGTAAAATATTTTAAATGACTGAACAATCAGACGCTGAAAGTAAGCAATAACCGAACAAGGAAAAGTTAAAATAAAGCAATGATCGAACAATAGAGAGTTAAATGTAAACAATCATCACACAATGAAAAGTTAATTAAGAGTAATCATTTATCGAACAATAAAAAAGTTTCAAAAAGTAAGCAATGATCAAACAATGAAAATTTAAAAGTGAGCAATGATCGAACAATGAAAATTTAAAAGTGAGCAATGATCGAACAATGAAAAGTTAAAAGTGAGCAATGATCGAACAATGAAAAGTTAAAAGTGAGCAATGATCGAACAATGAAAAGTTATAAGTAAGCATGGGAACCATCTATTGGCACAATTATTAGCCTTATTCAGTGTATTTATTCAAATGGATGATTCTATCTTGAAAGTGAAGTGAATGTCATGACATCATAGTGTTCAAGGAAGAAGTCACATAAAATAAATAACAGAAAAACAAAAAAGTACCGAAAAATATCCGAAACAACGAATCCCCACCTGATCTACTATGTCTGACATTAGCGATGTCGGGGTTTGATTACGGAATGTGATTATTCATTATTAATTGCTTGTAATGGAACAATTGATAATGATCTGATTGATAAAATAAACTTGAATGAGCCAGTCCGGTGCATACATGTGCATAGACGCTCCACAGACAGACTTCACATACAGGTGCGACGGTCTACGCAAAGTTTTTGAGCAAAAACAAATTCAAACGCAATGGATGGCATGGCCCCGACAAGATCGTTTTGTGAGGACACATGCTTAGCTCAAGCTTAATTATTTGATATAGTTAAGACAGAAAATGAGAAAAGACGCTTCGTTAGGAAGGTACAGGCATTTCGTGAGGAAAAGGGTTTGAGACCATTTTTAGGGGTAATCGGGTATGCTGAATCCAAAAACCAATGTTGGCAAGCTGAGAAATGGCTCCTTCACCATCTAATTTGCATATTTCCAAGATGGCCGCCAAAATTAAGAAAAACACCAATTGCTGCAAATTGGTATATGTTTAGGATTCCAAACTGCTACAAAATAATAAAAATAACATTTTATATAGATTAGAAGGTATTCAATGAATAAAAAAAAATCTCGAAAGTTAAAAGGCTGAGGTGGGGGTGCGGAGGGGGCAGGGGTTTGGGCTTTTCCACTTGTACCTACAAAAGTGATCATATTTCCATTTTAACAAGTCCTAGTCCACTGCACCTGGTCTCACTGTAAAGCATAGATACAGCCTTTAGATCCTTTGGTAAATAATGCAAATTATCTAATTTGCATATTCATGAATTTTAATGAAAACATTAAAAATGGCTGAAAATTTGTTTTAAAATCCATAAATAAACAAATTTCAGGCCGAAGCTATCATTATGACAACTTGTTATTGCACCAGTAATACCACTTATGACAAATATATTGATGTCATGGGTCAATGGGTCAATATGAAACTCATCTCATTAGCATATTCATGAATATTAATTGAAATGTCAAAAATAGGGGCAAAAAACAGGAAAAACTATTGCCGTTGAAAGGTTTTTGGTGCGTTTTATGATCTTTGTTGCATTTTAGGACAAATTTCCATGGCTGCCAGTTTGGTCTGATGGGCCAATTAAATGCCATCAAAAGTTGTCTTCAACAATGAACACATTCGCATGATGTAAACATCACATTGTTTCCACAACCACCCCTAGTGTGATTCTTTAAAATGGGATGAACTTACAAAAATACCCATGTACCACCAAAAGCATACTTTAGAATACTATGATTAGTCTGATAGTATTCCATTGACATAGCAATTTAAAAACTTAAGAAATGGCTTGTATCATGGCAAATCAAAGCCCTTCAGTGCTGAATAATGTATCAAATGGTTGTTCAGGCTATATTATGCCATCCTATATTACAATTTGTAAGTCATTTGATTTTTATTTTCATGACTATTAATAACATCTTTAGGAATTGGAGTAAAAAAGCTGAAAGCATAAGGCGGTATACAGGCGTAAAAACGCACATCATGGTTACTGATAGTCATAGAGAGCTGAAATTGGTATCAAATGATTGCTTAGACATTGTTCTATAACAATAGAATGTGCTATTTGCTTTATCTGACATATTTGTTGTATGAATGCTAATAAGATCTTTATAAATAAGACAAAAATGACAGGAAAATGAAAGGGGGTTACCAATAAAATTGCTTATATCTGGACTGCAAATAGGCTTAGATAGTTCAAAGTGGCATCAAATTATTGCTAGTACATTTATTCTTTATTATTGCCAAAAGTTTATATAAAGCATATTTGTTAGCAACCAAGATACACAGGATTTTGTTTGAGCACAACCTTCAATTTTATGTAATTTTTACAATTTTTCGTAACATTCATGGCCTTTAGTAAGATGTTTTATTTATCAGACTACATGGTTTTAAATCACATACTGTTTACCTATCAGACTGTATTGTCCTAACTTTCTACGGGTACCATTTTCATCCCTCTAAGGATATTAGCAGTGGAGAAATAAGCAACTTTGTTGGTATCATGCGCGGATCCAGAAATTTTCATGAGAGGGGGTCCAACGAAAATGGTAATTTTTGGTCACAGACGAGGGGGGGGGGGGGGGGTCCAACCCCTCAAAAATCCCGAAATTACCTTTTTTTAGGTAAAATTTTCAAATTCCAGGGGGAGGGGGTCCGGACCCCCCCACCTCTGGATCCGCGCATGGGTATACCGCCTTTACTTTTCGGTGACATTTCTCTGATTTAAAAGATCTCACTAATATCCGTACAACAAAAATATCTAGATGCCCTTATATACCAGATCATATGGTTATAGAACATTGTCATATCAATCATTTGATTTCAACTTCAGCTCTTTAGGTCCTTCAGTAGCCAAGACACATGGGTTTAAATGTATATCTCTTTTTTTCTGCATTTCAAATTCCAATTCCTAAAGATTTTATAAAATAGTCATGAAAATGAAACTCAAAAAGTATGGATGGTCTAATACTGCTTTAGCAACTATTTGATTCCATTCTCAACACTCTGGGATTTTGTTTGCCTAGACACAGTTGTATTTGAAGGTATATCTGTTTAATCTTTTCCATTTTTCTCTCCCAATTTCATAAGTTTTCATTAATATACATGAAACTGAAAATCATTCTTTTTTCCTATAACACACTTCAAAGGGATAGTGCGATACCTTAGCATTTATTTGATACCGTTTTCACCGTCCTTGGTTTATTGCCCCCCCCCCCCCGGTACAAGTGATTTGGATAAACCCCCATATTTTTTCATGATTTTCCTCCCATTTCTTACAATTTTCATTAATATTCATGATTATGCAAATTCATTGATTTGAATATTAGGATTACCATTGAATCGTTATGTCCAAACACTATTATCAGATCAATCATACTAGTAGTATTCTAGAGCATGCTATTGGTAGGATTTTTTGTAAGTCCATCCAATTCTTTTGAATCACACAATGGATGGGCGTGGAAACAATATGATTTTACATTATGCAAATATGTTCATTGTCGATGACAATATTTCACAGCATTTAAGTGGTCCCTCTGACCAAACTGGCGGCCATGAAAATAATAAAGTTGTCCTAAAATGCAAGAAAGATCTTATAATCCACATAAAAACATTCCAATGGCAATAGGTTTCCCCTGGTTTTCACCCCAGTTTTCAACATTAAAATTAATATTCATGAATATGCAAATGAGATAAAATTTTCAAATAGGTCCGTGGCATCAATATATTTGTCACATGATATATAACTAGTGCAATAAAAGTGTCATTATGGTGGTTTGGGCCTGAAATTTGTTGATTTATGGATTTTGAATTATTTTAATGTTTTCATTAAAATTCATGAATATGCAAATTATCATGCAAATTAGATAATTTGCATCACTTGCCGCAGGATAAAAGGAATGTGTCTAAGCTTTACAATGAGACCAGACTCTGTGATCCGTGACGAGCAACAGTGGCGATATGATCGATTTTGTAGGTACACCCCTCGTCAAGAATCACGTTAACAGTTGCCATGGAAACCATGCATTTTTTTCATAGTAAAACTGAGTTTATCTTTGCGGGCAATAATTCTTTGCATTTAAATTTGATGTATTTTAGTCAAGCAATCATCTAACAATATTTATTAAGTGATTTTAGTCTCAGATCATGACAAACAAATGAAACGTTTCATCAATATAACAGATTCTAGATATTTTGGCGGCCATTTTGAAAATATGCAAATTAGGACATAAAAACGTCATTTCTCAACTTGCCAACATTGGTTTTTGGATTCAGCACACCAAATTACCCCTAGTTCAAGTGTCAAACCCTTTTCCTCACAAAATGCCTGTACTTGTTAACTTTTCCCAATTCCTGTCTTAACTAATATGCCCACACACTGTTTTGTAATTTTTGAACATTCGTGCACAATTTAATACGCTAATTTGCACAATGATCTATCTATAAATCTACAAGGCCCAGTATGACCTATCAGACAACACCTGTCGGTTATGCAGTATTCTGTGTACATTTCGTACTTCCTTACATGCGTACAAACAATGAGTGATGGGTCCTCTGTCGCACACAATACATTACGAAAACATGCCCATGCAATATACAGAGATTTTTAAAGTTGTAAAAAATGAAAATTTTCAGTAGAAAACTTTTGATATTTTTCTTATTTTTGCTCAAAACATAGATTGTGGGTTCACGTTAGAACCGCCTCGCCGAGGCGGTTCTAACGAGTACCCACAATCTATGTTTTGAAGCAAAAATAAGAAAAATAGGTATACCCCTGCGTTCCCCAGTTTTGCTATATAAAAGTGGGGTTTGAGGGGGTACATGTTACACGGACATGTTTTCCTGATGTCATGCGATCAGATGTACCAATTGATGATTTAATTATCGAACTAATATCTTGGTGTCAAATTAGTAAATTAAACCGTCAAAAACAAAGACTGCCTTGTACCGCTATTCACTACAACATTTCGACATGTGCGGTTAAAATAAAGGCATTTTGATACGAAACTTGGTTTTCTGACCAGGAGTGCACACAATCTAACATTTTTGACACCAGCATGCACAAAACCACGCATATTTTGGTTGTTTGCCAGAGTGCACGGTAATATAGGACTTAATACGGATCGACAAGAACAGTTCATTTTAGACGTAATTGAACAAAATCAATTATCCGCGAAAACGATTTTTCAAAATTATACATTAAAACTATACATTAAAGTTTTTTTTTTTTTTTTAAGTTCGATATTACGATACTTTAATTCTTCTCCAAGCACATAGCCTTGCACTCGTTGCCTAGTATCTAGAACTCACTGAATTCTTCAATTCTTTCGCCCACAAACCACTTCCGTTTCAATATGTCGCTGATTAAATGCGCATTTAAACACGAGTGCTTGATGATTATCTATTCAAGAATATACATTAAGAAACATGTTGCTCCCATGTGTAAACATTTCAAATCAATTTATCTTTGACAAATTTCAAATTGCTGGTAAATCATCTAGTGCGAAAACTTCAGTTCTCAACAGCAGGCTTTAGAGAATGTTTATTGCCGGCACAGTATGTGAATTAAGCCTTATCCGCACATGCGTACATGCTTCCTCTGGCTCTTGTCTTAATTGGATATGATTTTATGGCATTTAATACGTTCCTACTGGAATTTTCAAAGCAGAAAGTATCAAATTAAGACTGCAACTGTGCGCTGCGATATTATTTATGATGCCCATTTATCAAATTATGATAAACCCATTTGGAAGATAAATATTGGATGTTTTGGTTTTAAATATCAGAAAGCAAAGATACAAAGGCTCCAAACACGGAGTATTTTGACAACATGGTGTAGATCGATCTGCGTTTTGTGCATTTTGAATTTTGTGAATTTGGAAAATATAAACGATCACTCTTTTGGGGCCTAAATTACCCAAACTAGAGCTTGTAATGCAAAGAAAACTTAGCAATATTTTAGTTACGATTTAAACTACATCTTCCTGCTTTCAAAAGATGCCTTTTCGAACAAGTTGGTTTTAAACACACAGAAAGAAAATGCCCTGCGATTATAGCAAGCTCTGTTTGCAATCATTACGAAAACTTGCCCATGCAATATACAGAGATTTTTTAAGTTGTAAAACTTGAAAAATTTCAGTGGAAATTTTTTGATATTTTTCTTATTTTTGCTCAAAACATAGATTGTGGGTACACGTTAGAACCGCCTCGCCGAGGCGGTTCTAACGAGTACCCACAATCTATGTTTTGGAGCAAAAATAAGAAAAATAGGCATACCCCAGTTTCTCTATATAAAAGTGGGGTTTGAGGGGGTACACATTTCACGGACATGTTTTCCTGATGTGTCTGAAGTAACCGGTTAGCTCATTTCCACTATCGAAAGCCGTTCGACTTCGTATTTTCCTGGTCTTTTCGCAACCATTTGTTGCTTTGCAGGTTCAAAGAAAATTGCGCTGACTGATTGACTCCTGAAATCAAAAGTGACAGGATCACATAATATTTGAGCCGCCTCGTGGGAAAACCAACAATGTGGTTTCCGAACAGGTCCGACACAAACCGACCTGTACAATCACAGAAAAGAGCTAGAAGCTTGAAATTTCGGATTTAAGTAGAAGAGGAATTGTACTATCCGTGTAGCGAAAACAAAGGCAATGGTGAATGACTTTGTCAAATATACTTTGTTTTCGCCTATGCAGATTGTTGGTTTTCCCATGTGGTGGCTCATTTGTCTCTTTTATATAGTGGCATGCAGACATGCAAACTGCACTGAAAACACTTTCTTTCTCATTTCTCTCATTACAGGAAATACATAACCTTTGCATGTTCGTGCAGAGTGTGTACACCGTAGCACAGTATAGGTCAAATCCAAGGGTGCATGTGCATATCAAAATAACATGTCTGTAAAATGATAATGTCTCTTTAAAGTTAAGAAGTGCATTTATTCAACTGTTGTTGTTAAAATAATTTTAAGCTGGTACATATATTTAGGTCTTCTGATAGAACACATTGCCACATTTCTGATGTTCCAGTCAATAGTAGCTCCTTACAACTTATCTTTGTTTACCTTATAGAGGGCGCCAGCATTTGACCTGAAGGAGGGCTCTGAGGCTTGGCGAACCCTGGCGGCACAATCTGGAGGTTGCTTCCCATATGACCCTACAATGGCGATATACCCTTATGGCACTGGGTAAGTGTTCTTTATTTATTTCCTTTCATTTATTTTCTATCAACAAGCATTCAATAATAATAAAGTCTGTTACGCCTCATGGCTTATTTTGACTGTGTCTGTTATCCAGGAATGCATTACTTTATATCGTTCTTTCTTTTTTTTTTCCTTTTCTGTATTGAGCCACCCCATCAGAAACCAACAATTCGCATATGCGAAAACAAAGACACTGATCAGCTTCGCGGTAACATAGAAGCTGATCAGCGCCTTTGTTTTCTCTAAATGGATCGAATGATCCCTCTTCTTCCTTCATCCGAAATTTCAAGCTTCTAGCCATCTTATATGACTGCACATGCTGGTTTGTGTTGGACCTGGTCGGAAACCCCAATTGTTGGTTTTCTCACGGAGACTGCTATGCTACGGTATGCATTTTGTTTGATTTTCTTTTTAATTCACATGTTCATGCCTCAATTTTAGCACACTTTAAAATCAAAATCACATTGGTTGAATGGTAAGGAGACGGGTTAGGATATATGACAATTAGAGAAAATAATGACATTGAAAGTATTTACTGAAAACAGTTTTTGCAACTTCAGAATTTCCGTATGCAATTAGTTTATTTATCATTATGTAGATATGTCTTGTATAAATATGTAAATCGCATGTCCATCCATAAACACTTACAAATTATTTATTTATGCAAAACAAAGCGCATTTTATGTAACAAAATTTGTTCTAAAGAAATTAAACGTGTAAAACAATAAATTTTATTTCAAAAACATGTTTGAAATTTGCATTAAATATTCCATATTTTAGCATATTGTCTGACAGTGAATAGATCATGATGGTTTCTACCGGAACATGACAAGTAAAATGAATGAAATGACAGAAAAACTGGCTCACTTCAGGTGTTATTTGCATGATTATGAATGGGCATAATCTTGTATGGTAATCTAATGATTCTTCAAAAATGCAGGAAAATAGTCGATACATTGCATTTTGTTAACCAAATAAAAGAACATAAACTGTTGTGATATGGTTATCCTTATATATTTCAAAAATGATAAAAAGGTTTTACCCTTGCTGTGTGTGCTGTGTGGACGATTGTATACTTCTCTCTCTCTCTTTTTTTTTTTTTTTAAATACAAAAGTTTTCACTAAAAGTAGAAGGTGATAAAATGTAGTTTTTAATTTTCAACATTATAGAGCCACGAATGAAATGGGCCAGTTTAACAAGAGCAGTTAGGAAATGACTAAAAGTTTGTTTTATTGTAAATCATCCACCGAAGCTGTTCTTCTTGCCAAACCTAGCACGCAGGTGAATACTACATTGTATTGGCCTAGGCAACTTTCGGGCAGAGTGAATTTCAACCCAAACATTATGTCATTGAAATCATCAGCTGTTATGTAATCAACCCCAAGACTGAATCTGTCACAGATTTCGTAAACATCCGTTTAGAGCACACGAGTTCGACAAACTCGGTTTCGGTTACAGGAAATCACCGCTACATTGAACGAATCAATTGAGCCGCATCGTGAGAAAACGGGATTATTGCCTATGCGAAAACAAAGGCGCAGATCAGCTTCGCAGTAACTGCGAAGCTGATCAGCGCCTTTGTTTTCGCTACTCGGATAGTACAATTCTTCTTCTACTTAAATTAGAAATTTCAAGCTTCTAGCTATTTTCTGAGCTTGTACAGGCCGGTTTATGTCGGACCTGGTCGGAAACCCCGAAGACCGGTTTTCTTGCGTCGCGGCTCAGTTGTACACTGGACGCAATAAATAAAAACGCACACGTGGTGGTGAAAAAAATACGCACTGTCAATGGTACACCTCTAACATCTTACTTCGCATGTTTGTTGTCATAAAGTAACACTTTTAGTAATTAATATAGCCCTTAATGATGGTGTGATGAATAGAGTCTGTGTCGCGAGGATGTTAATAATACAATAAACGCAAAAATATGACTCGCTACAGCTGTAAAGTCACTTTGGTTACAAAAATGGAAATATTGCATTTCACAGCTGTCAGAAAACAAGAAATCTCCAAAATCTCGGTGACAGTTATATAGGTGGTTAAGCGTTCGTACAACGACTTCAGAAATAAATAATATGTTAAACAGATGCTTAATTTCACCGTAATAATGGTCACAAAGACGTTTTTGCGTATTTCGTATTTCATCATGTTTTTTGTAAAAGAAGACATTAAATGTACAATGTGTTTGATATCAGACATTAACACCGGACGTTCCCTGCACAATGTTGCATACTAATGCCACAAATTGCTGTTTTTGTTATACAAAAACAAAATAAATACAATGTATTAGTGATATAAAATAAATACAATGTATGCAAATAGTCATGGGCTTGGATTAAAATTAAATACAATGTACGCAACTTGTACGTACGCAACTAGTACATGAAGATTAAATTAAATACAATGTACGCAACTAGTACATGTAAAAGTGTATTATTGTAAATCAAAAATATCAAGAATCAAAACAATTAAATTTGAAATCAGCAACTATAAATCGTTATAGAAGCCGCAGAAATACTAATAAGAGAATATGCACGTGCATGTTTGATGATCATGGAAAAGTAACCATGCAGCACCAACTTCATTTTATGTAGAAATATAGAAGGCGGTCTGCAATGAAATGAGATTCTTTCCTAATATCACGTGAATGTTAAAGATGTTTAAAAGAATATATTGATTTCATGTCCGTGTATTGCATACCCCTTATACCACACTTTTATATAGCAAAACTAGGTACGCAGGGGTATACCTATTTTTCTAAGTTTTTGCTCTAAAAAATAGATTGTGGGTACTCGTTAGAACCGCCTCGGAAAAACATCAAAATTTTTCTACTGAAAATTTTCATTTTTTTGTTTACAAAAATCTCTATATATTGCATGAGCATGTTTTCATAATGTGTTTAAATATTCCAGATACGCAGGTCTCGACCTGAATGCCAGAAGAAAGAACGCCACAAGAGAAACAACAAATACGCTGAAAGCATGGCTATACGAACACAGGAAAAATCCCTACCCTACGAAAGGCGAGAAAATAATGCTAGCAATAATAACTAAAATGACACTGACTCAAGTATCTACGTGGTTCGCCAACGCTCGGAGGAGACTGAAGAAGGAAAATAAGATGACTTGGTCGCCCAGGAACAGGTCGGAAGATGGTGATGACATTGATAATGATGATGATGATGATCACCCTAAAGAAACAACAAATGTTCTGAACACATCGCTAGATACATCTTCGAGTATTTCGACAGAGCCGCGCACTGGTAAGCATAGAACACTTGCATGGAAAAACATTGGAAAAATTAAGTGTTTTGGGTTCCAAAGGCAGACAGTCTCGCTTACTATGTACACTTAGTAAAGAAAGTATTGAAACAGTGATTTAAGCAATGATCAGGAACTGGTGCAATCAGAAGCAAAAGCTCACTCACAAAACCTAGCTCATCGTGGCTACGAATGTATACATCTACATATAGACATGAACGATAGTTTAGAAATCAAACATATACACTGATAAAAGGAATAAACAATTGTATCCGTTTGCTAAAATATTCAAACAAGACCTAATCTAAAACTAAAATGGGAGTCCTGCAAAACAAAGAATCAAAGAACAAACGCGTGCAGTTATCACAATTAAACAAAACTGCTATTGATTAAGAAATCTTAAGGACCGCCATATGTGCATTAATGAATATTTAAACGCCCATTCTGCATGCCTTAAATTAAATTTCGATGAATAACATACTATTTTCATTCATGCCATCCCGTCTTGTGAGGTTTACCGTGTCGTATGGTGGTTAGTTGACAGCATGAAAAGTACAACACCGACCAAATGTCGATGTTTATCAAACCAAATAAATTTACCATTCACAAAATTTGTTTTGATCGCACAAGGGAAAAACGCTTTAATCCAAAACTGCACATCGTCAAGTTGGATTTGGATATAGATTATCATTATTTACCTTCCAAAATCCGTACTGAAATTCGGGTTTGGCATATTCTAAGTATACTCAGTTACATGCTGCATTTTTCGGTTTTATTCTTTGAAATATGGGGAATTTCGAAAGCATTATATTCCATTTTAAAGTAAATAAAATCGAATAAATGTACATCGGTGAATGTAAACATTTTGATAATAAAGAAAAAAAAATGAATTATTAAAATGATCTATTCTGGAAGCGAAAGTGGAAATGGTGCCAATAGTTGTGCATTAAACGATTGCAGAATTTGCAGAAATTAAAAGTAGCCCTTCAAGTTAAAAGTAGTCCTTCAAGCTAAAAGTAGCCCTTTTCGTGTCGCGACCCATTGCTCATGACACAGTTTCGTCTTACGCCTAGTTGGGTGCACTATTGATCCCGATCAGATCAAAATCACAGTAAAAACACTGTTTTAATTCATTTAAAACTGCTCCTTTGACACGATATCATTTAATGAACTCGAAAATGTCATGATTTATTTCAATGATCAATTTGATTGCGAGTTTTGTATTTTGCGTCGCAGATTTGGCACACAAACATGTCTAAAAAGTCAAGTGTTCGGTTTGATTTATCGAGCCTTTCTGTAGCGAAAACAGCTGAGCAAGCAAGTTGCTTTGTCGCTGTCTCCATTGTTTTTGCTCATCGCAGAGGCTGATCTTGGCAAATTTTCTTTTCGTTTTGAAAATACCATTCTAAATATCAGTATAATACTATTTTAAAGCATATTTTTTTTTATTATTCATAACATTGCGGCATGCTTTATTTATTTATTTATTTATTTATTTATTTATTTATTTATTTATTTTGGCGACAATGCTATCTGAATACGAGTCAAGCGTTATCGCCTAAAATCATGCATTGATTGTGATACAGTTCAGAACTGATGTTCATGTTTGCATGGTAACAAATCTTGAACAAACCTCGTATAGCATAATCTTGTCATCAGGAAAACATGTCCGTGAAATGAATACCCCCTCAAACCCCACTTTTATATAGTAAAACTTGGGTATGCAGGGGTATACCTATTTTTCTTATTTTTGCTCAAAAACATATATTGTGGGTACTCGTTAGAACCGCCTCAGCGAGGCGGTTCTAACGTGTACACACAATCTATGTTTTGAGCAAAAATAAGAAAAATATCAAAAATTTTCTCATGAAAATTTTCAAAATTTACAACTTAAAAAATCCATGTATATTGCATGGGCAAGTTTTCGTAATGGTGGTTATTTGCGGCTAGTTCAGTGCGCCCTCAACCGTAAATTCAATTTGAGTCCGCAAATTAACAATCTAAATTATTTCCAAATGTAGCTCTTGTTATTATCCGCGTTTAGATTGTAACCCTTTATTCTGCGCACACGACAAGAATATGTAATTTCCAAGAGAATACCCCAGTAATACAAGAAGCTATTCTGTATGTTTGTTTTGAAAATCTTACATGCTCGGACGCTTTTGATTATCATGTACAGTGCCCCTTGGGTGAATGGAAATAAATCAGTTATTCTCGCACGAGAGTGTGAAACAAGCACACAGCACGTTTCTTATAACACCGTAAATGAAGCAGAATTGGAATTTATTTTCTCATTATTGCTTTAATGATAGTGGAGTCAAATACTTGTAAAAGAAATTTGCTAAGGTTGTACAAAAGTATGTTGAGATCGCCCGAGGTACTTGAAGCGAGGCAAAAATCGCCGCATGCTGACACCCACACATTGTCAAGTAAAATTAATTGACATTATTTTACCAACAAATCAGACGTGTCGTTTTTAGGATGGCTAAGTTTTTATTGTTTGCAAATTTAAAATACAGCAAATATCTTTAACATGATACACATGCTATATAGCTAACCTCAAAATTTTTAAGTGATATGTTTCAAATGATAAAACGTTAAAATATTCTGTATCGCACTTGGTGTTCGTGATTTTGCATGCCTATACTGCACACTGTGCTATTTCGGTATGTGCTGTCCGAAATCAAGCCTTATCCGCTGTCACCAAATAATCAACAAAATCGCAGATCAGCGTAATAAACCCCCGGATTGATTTTGCTGAATTCCCGATGCTTCAAACATCCTATTTTCTATTTCAGATACACGGGATAATATTGACGATAAACACCGAGGAGAAAAAATAATAAGTGTCGATGAAGACGAGTCGGACCATAGTGACATTGGTGACATTTCAGATTCCGATGATCATGTGACGCATAGACTACAGTCACGTGACACGGAAGGCTCAAATTCAAGGAGAGATACTACAAACGCGGAAGATGGTACACGTAACACGGACACAAAGGGAGATAATAGTTCACGTGACAGTCATACACCGGTATCTGAGGGCGATTCACAGCCTCGACCAAAGATTTGGTCGATAACAAACTTTCTGGGGAGTTCGAAGGACGGTTGTTCTAGTCAAAGTTCGAAATCATCTGACACTCCGGCAATAGTGTGTTCCAGGCAGACCAATAAACTGCCATATTTAAACTATTCACAATCTAGTGACGGTCTGCGCTTGCCCAATGGACATCCACAATTTGCAGTTGGGCTGCAAGGAATTCCGTTGTCGCTTAATCAAACTACACTGTCTTATCCATATACTCTGTCTAGTGCTACCACCAACAAAGCTGACACAAATATGCAACACCATGCCACAATACGTGCTACAGAACAAGCAATAAAAGAGGAAATATTAAAGAAGGCCGTCAGAATGCAGAATGGAATATTCTCTCCAGCCAGGCAACTAGATGACATTAGAGTTGGAAAAAAGATGGTGCTCTGAATATTGTTGTCGTTAAAATACACAATTGTTATGTTATGGTATTATAATTGAGCCGCGACGCGAGAAAACCGGTCTTAGGGGTTTCCGAAAATAGTCAGAAGCTTGAAATTTTGGATTTAAGTGAAAGAGGAATTGTTCTATCAGTGTAGCGAAATCAAAGGCGCTGAATTGCTTACTGCGAAGCTGATCTGCGCCTTTGTTTTTGCATAGACAAAATTCCGGTTTTCTCATGACGCTGCTTGTTTTATAAAAAGTGCTATTGCTATGTTGAGAACTGAACAAACGAGATTTAAGGTCTTTTGTAAAGGCTGTTCATCTTATTGTTGGTTATTCGAAACTAAATATACAACCAAATGGCTAAGAATTAGTAGAATGATTGAAAGTCTCTGACGTCAATTGTTAGAATCCTTCATAGTTGTTTAAAACTTCAAATACAAACAAGAGTCTAAGCGGTACTGGTCGAAATAATATTTTTGAACTTCGCAAGTTGTGAGGAAATATAATAAGCGATTTTCTTGTTTAAAAATCCACAGGATGGTTTGGAAACATCCAGATCTAAAATTATAACGGAATTCTCTAAAGCAACCCATGATTTGGTTATCTTCAGAACCTTTATTCGGTCGTTATTTCACTTTGTGTAATACATGTCAACCACCTTTCTTAAAAAAGATAGCTTAAACTAACATCTACTCGTATATTATACACATGGAGAGACCTTCGAAATCTAGTCCTTTAATTCAAACTTTATATGTTCGTCTTCTAATATTGACTGCCCCGATATTCTTCACCATTTATTGCTCTGTATTTATTATAATGAATTTTCAACTGTCATGAATTATCAACTGTCTAGTAGCCTATCAAAAATCTCGTTTATCCTCCCTAATGCTGTCATTATTTCTGACCTTTATACTCTTAGCACTAAAACCATTCTTGTCCATCTAAGGTGTGTTTAGCGACAAACCGTAGACACTGTGCCAATTTATTTGGAATACTTGTTTATTATTATACTTAAAATGAAACAGGCGCTGTTTTGTTAATTTGCATATAATGTACCAACTTAGCATTATACATGTTATATGTATAATTACAACTGCTATATGTTGTTCACTTGTATGAGAAAATCAACAATCTGAGTTTCCGACCAGGTCAGACACAAACCGAACCGTTGAGTCACAAAAGCAGGCTAGACGCATGAAATTTAAGTAGAAGAGGGATTAGACTAGTATGTGTTTAGTGAAAACAAAAACGCTGATCAGCTGTGCAGTTACTGCACAGCTGATCTGCACCTTTGATTTCGCTTGTTGGTTTTCTCGTACGAAGGCGCATTTGTTGTTCAGTTATATGTTGTTCGTCGGCATAATATACGTTACTATGTTACTTGCATGACTTTAAATAAAATATTTCATTTTGCAAATAAATAATACAATTTTCGGTTTTGTCATCTTTTTCTTCTAAAATCCGAGTTTCTGGAGTTACATGTAGACCCGTTCAATATGTCATTCTGTAACACAAACTGTTATACATGTACATACATAAGATAAAATCCCCACTGAAAAGGTACAAGTAGGCAAAGATCAGGAAAAGGCGCAATCAGAAAAAGATTCCCACTCCAAAAACCGAGGTGGGAAAAAAACAAACTAACAATCAGGTACATATACCATGAAACATATCGTAAGCCGAATGAGCAGCTATTTTCCCAATAGGTGGCCACTCAGTTACCTTAACTTAACTAAAAATATGAAAACACACATAAGGCGCCAACAGCACAAAAAAATTTTTTAAACACCAAGACATAAAACAGAAAGAACCACCACAGAAGTATCGACTTGGAACGATCAGTAACACAAAGTTACTGGCGGGCTTAAACCGGTTTTACATGGCCATAACCTCACCCTCAGCTTCTGCAGTGGTTCATAACATTTAGTTAGTTATTCGGTCCTCGTGGTGAATCTCTAACTAGTCAATGAATCATCAAGAACAAACAAATAAATCATGATAAACATCCTGATGAATCAAAAACCAGGACTCACAGACTGAGTAAGCTGCCCGACGATGGAGATCCCTGGGCGCCGAATAACCTACTAACTCCGGAGCAAAAGAAAAACACCAGTTGGACCCCGGTGGGCCAAGCAACAGACAAGAAGCTCCGGCCCCAACCAACTAAAATGAATAGCTTTATGTCGGGGCCATCATAGAGTCTGACGCCCGACCCACCGGCGTGCAATTAAAGAAGACCTATTGGTCCATGAGCTATTTAAGATGTCGGTACCACCTGACCTGAACAGATCCCCCCGCACTTTTTGACAATTTTGGCATGTATAGAATTAGATAAAATCGGGGGGACCTTTCTAGGTGGTAGCTTTATGGTTAAAATCTTCGAGTTTATTCTAGTATACCCCCTTCATTTGTTTGTGTTTTTTCTCTTACATCTAAGTTTTCTTCAATTTTATGAACAAGATAGTCAGCTTGTTCATATGTCTTATTATATAACATGGCTATCAAATATTGTCATATCAATCATTTGATACCAATTTTAGCTCTCTAGGACTTTTGGATGCTAAGATATAAACGTTTCTGTTGGTATACCCCCTCTATTTTTTGTCATTTTTATCTAATATTTTAAGTTCTCATCAATATTCAACACTACGAACGCCTGGTTTTTCATAAATCTTATTCTATGATTATATAACAATACCATAGCAATCATTTGATACCAATTTCGGCTCTCTATAACTTTTGGTTGCCGAGTTATAAAGATTTTTTGTGGTATACCCCCTCCACCTTTTTTTCTGTGATTTTTCTCTAATATTTAAACTTTTTATCAATATTCGAAAAAAGTAAGACAGGTTGTTTGTGTCTCTTACCATGTGGTTTTAGAACATTATCTTAGCAATCATTTGATACCAATTTCAGCTTTCTAGAGCTGTTTGTCATTGAGATAGTAGCAGTTTTATTGGTATACCCCCTTCATTTGCAAGTGATTTTTCTCTTATATCTTAAGTTCTTTTAAATATTTGAGAAACAAGAAAGTCAGCTTGTTTATATACTTGTTGCATGGTTATAGAATATTGTCATAGCAATCATTTTATAACTATTTCAGCTTTCTAGAGCCTTTGGTAACTGAGATATCAGCAGTTTTATTGATATACCCCCTTCTTTGCCAGTGATTTTTCTCCTATATCTTAAGTTTTCTTTGAGCAGCAAAAACGTCAGCTTGCTATATACCTTTTACATGGTCATAGAATATTGTCATATCAATGATTTGATATCAATTTCAGCTCTCTAGGACTTTTGGTTGTTGAGATATATATGTTTCCTTTGGTATACCCCCTATATTTTTCTGTGATTTTTCATCTAATAAAATCTTTTAAGTTTTCATCAATATTCAAACACTAAGAAAGTCTAATTTTTCATAAGTCTTATCTTATGATTATAGAACATTACCATAGCAATCATTTGATACCAATTTAAGCTCTCTGTATCTTTTGGTTGCTGACGTATTAAGTTTTTTGGTAGTATACCCCCTCCGCTTTCCTGTGATTTTTCTCTAATATTTAAAGTTTTTATCAATATTCAAAAAATGTAAGTCAGATTGTTTAAGTGACTTACCAAGTGGTTTTCAAGCATTATTTTAGCAATCATTTGATACCAATTTCAGCTTTCTAGGGCTTTTTGTCGATGAGATATTAGCAGTTTTATTGGTATACCCCCTTCGTTTGCCAGTGATTTTTCTCTTATATCTTAAGTTCTTTTATATATTTGAGCAACGAGAAAGTCAGCTTGTTTATATACTTGTTACATGGTTATAGAATATTGTCAAAGCAATCATATTATAGCATTTTCAGTCTCTAGAACTTTTGGTTATTGAGATATATACGTTTCCGTTGGTATACCCACTATATTTTTCTGAGATTGTTTATCTTATATTTAAAGTTCTCATCACTATTTCATCAATGAGAAAGTCAAATTATTTATGTTTTATCACGATTAAGCAAAATTAATCTAGCAATCATTTGATACCAATTTAAGCTCTCTAGATCTTTTGGTCACTGAGATATTAGCAGTTTTCTTGGTATACCCCCTTCGTTTGCCAATGTATTTTCTCCTATAGCTTAAGTTCTCTTAAATATTCGAGAAACAAAAAACACATTTTGTTTTTATACCCCTTACATGGTTATAGAATATTGTCATAGCAATCATTTGATACCAATTTCAGATGTCTAGGACTTTTGGTTGTTGAGAAATATACAATTCCGTTGGTATACCCCCTACATTTTTCTGAGATTTTTATCTAATATTTAAAGTTTTCATCTATATTCCAACAATGAGAAAGTCAAATTATTCATGTTCTTTATCTTATGATTATAGAACATTATTCTAGCAATTATATGATACCAATTTTAGCTCTCTAGAGCTTTTTGTCACTGATATATTAGCAGTTTTATTGGTATACCCCCTTCGTTTGCAAATGTTTTTCTTCTATAGCTTAAGTTCTCTTAAATATTCCAGAATCAAGAAAAACATTTTATTGATGTACTCTTTACGTGGTTATAGACTATTTCATAGCAATCATTTGATACCAATTTCAGCTGTCTAAGACTTTTGGTTGCTGAGATATATACGTTTCCGTTGGTATACCCCCATATATTTTTCTGAGATTTTTATCTAATATTTAAAGTTCTCATCTATATTCCAACAATGAGAAAGTCAAATAAATTATGTTTCTTATCTTATGATTATAGAACATATTTCTAACAATCATTTGATTCTAATTTCAGCTCTCTAGAGCTTTTGGTCACTGAGATATTAGCAGTTTTATTTGTATACCCCCTTCGTTTGCCAGTGATTTTTCTCCTATATCTGAAGTTCTCTTCAGTATTTGCGCTACAAGAGAGTCAGCTTATTGATATATTTAATTGGATAATTATAGAATATTGTTATAGCAATCATTTGATACCAATTTCTGTTCTTTATGACTTTTGGTTCCTGAGAAATACACGTTTCCATAGGTATACCCCCTCCATTTTCTGTGTTTTTTCTCTAATATTTAAAGTTTCCTCAATATTTGAACAGCACAAAAGTCTGACTATTAATGTATCTTATTATGTTGTTTTAGAATGTTATCATAGCAATCATTTGTTACAAACTTCAGCTCTCTATGGCTTTTGGCTGCTGAGCTATAAACGTTTCTGTAGGTATACCCCCGACATTGGTCTATGATTTGTCTCTAAAATTGAAAGTTCTCATCAATATTTGAACACCAAGAAGGTTAAAATCATTCTGTATTTTTTCACATTAATATAGAACATTATCATAACAATAATTTAATACAAATTTCAAGTTTTTTCAGTTTTTGGTTGGTGAGATATCAGAATTTCGTTGGTTTTTCCCCTTCGTTTATCTGTTATTTTTCTCTAATATCTGAAGTTCTTTTTAATATTTGAGCATTAAGATAGCCAGCTTGTTTATATATCTTATTTCATGGTTATAGAGAATTGTCATAGCAATCATTTGATACCAATTCAAGCTCTTTAGAGCTTTTGGTTGCTGAGATGTAAACAACTGTGCTGGTATTCTCCATTTTCTGTGATTTTAGTCTAATACATAAAGTTTTCATTAATATTCGAACACCAGGAAGTCAGTTTGATAATAATATCTTATTACATAGTTATATAGCATTGCAAAAGCAATCATTTGATACCTATTTCTGCTTTCTAGGTCTATCAGTAGCCAAGATACATGTGGTAATATAGGTGTACCACCTTACTATCTGCGCTTAATAGGGGTGGTGTTGAACACTCTGTGATTTTAGGTGACACAAATGGGCATTAAAGTGATCCTCTGACCAAACTGGCACCCTTGAGCATTTGTTCTAAGGGTTCAATTTACATCCATTAACCCAAACCAAACCCTTCAAATGGCAATATAATTATTTTCCCTTTGTAAATCCTGATTTTCGTCATTTTCATTAATATTCATGAAAATGCAAATGAGATGATTTTCATTTTGGGCCCATGGCATCAACAAATTTGTCAAATAGAATAATTGATACAATAACAATGAGCCACAATGATAGTTTAGGCCTGAAATTAGTTTTTATGGGATAATTGATTTTTAACTTCTTTTTTTTTTTATTTTAATGTTTAAATGAAAATTCATGAATATGCAAGTAAGATAATTTCCATTACTTATCATAGGATAAAAGGGATATGTCTTAGCTTTAAAATGAGACCAAGTTCAATGGTCTAGGATAAAAAACAATTGAGATATTTTCAATTTTCTATGTGTACCCCCATTATTGACGCAAAAATTGAATATTTAGAGTAATTTAATAAAACATAGCATAAAACGCAAACGCCTCGACTTTCAGATGGCAGAAAACAGGATTTGATAGCTTTTCTACTGTACTTTTAGAGAACAGAAGTTTAGAAATTTCCCTTTGGGAGGAAAGGGGGATATGGATAGCTAGAAGACTATTCCCTACCGTTTTTGTGTTAAAATGACGTTGTTTTTAAATTATGGGGTATCGTAAATAACGTGTCGTTTCACCATTAAAGCTACCAGCAATGCAAGTCCCCCCAATTTTTTACAAGTCTACAAACATAGTCCTACATGAAAATCATAAGGGGATTTGTTCAGGCCAGATGGTACCGACCCCCAAAATTTACGGTATTGGCTCATGGACCATATGAGCGGAGTTATGGTGTATCAAACCCTCCCAGCAGAAAAAAATGATATTTTTTTTGTCGAAGAATTCTTTCGTTTTAGCCTGGCTGTCATCGCTATACAAAACGATGACGAATGCCGAAAACAGAACTTTTCTATCTCACCACTGAAACAGACACCAAGAGAGCGATTACCACAACCCCGACCGAAATACTGCTTAGGAACTGTCAGTATGAATGTTAGAATTTCTGAATATTAGCCATCAAAATTAAAGCAATGACCCTGAATAGCAAACGGCAAACGTAAGCAATGATCAGGAAATGGCGCATTCAGTAAGCAATTCCAACTCCAAAAGCGAGGAAATCAACATTCACAACATTACGAAAACACGCCCATGCAATATACAGAGATTTTTTAAGTTGTAAAAATTGAAAAATTTCAGTGGAAAATCTTTGATATTTTTCTTATTTTTGCTCAAAACATAGATTGTGGGCACACGTTAGAACCGCCTCGGCGAGGCGGTTCTAACGAGTACCCACAATCTATGTTTTGGAGCAAAAATAAGAAAAATAGGTATACCCCTGCATACCCCAGTTTTGCTATATAAAAGTGGGGTTTAAGGGGTATACATTACACGGACATGTTTTCCTGATGAACAATACGAAAATGGAAGCGTAAAATAAACTCCGGTACATGTAAGGCAGGGGGTTATTGTAGACAATTATAAGCTCCTGATGTATGTTTATTACAAATCGATAAACTGCCATCGAAACTGAATTAGGCAAGGGTCAGGAAATGGCGCAATCAAAAGAAAGAAAGAAATTCTCACTCCTAGTAAGTCTAGGTAAACGTGGATTCCACGTTAGATAAATTATATATATTTGGTCCCATTTAGATAAATTTAGTCTTAGTATCGACTACCCTGTTGAAAGTTGCAAAATTTCAGTAATTCTCTTTGGCTCCATGTTGCCAAATCTAAAAGGGTCACTGACGAGACTTGAATAGTCGAAACCGCGGTATGGCCCATCCCCTTTCTCATTAATGTGTTCACTGCTCTTAAAGGATCTCGGTTTTAATTTTTATTATCTATTATATGCATATCAAGAAAGACAAATAAGTGTTTGGTTAAAACAAAGGCGAAGCTAAGTAAGGAGCAAATTTTGGCCATGAAAAGAGGTACAATTCAGGAAAGTGCGCAATTAGAAAGATATTTCTGAGCAATTTCCCTATAGGCGGCCACTCTGTTACCCGCGCTCAAAAAATATATGAAAACGTACATAAGTTTAAGGTAAAAGTAAGCAATGGTCAGGAATGGCTCAATCAGAATACAATTCTTTTGATTCATGGTCTTTTTAATGACTTATTTGTTTGTCCTTGA
Organism: Rugalucina vietnamica; assembly: GCA_964017185.1. Lineage (NCBI taxonomy): Eukaryota > Metazoa > Mollusca > Bivalvia > Lucinida > Lucinidae > Rugalucina > Rugalucina vietnamica. Next base: position 3,762,785 of record OZ024877.1, on the reverse strand, counting down.
TGATTCATTGACTAGTTAGAGATTTACCACGAGGACCGAACAACTAACTAAATGTTGTGAACCACTGCGGAAGATGAGTATGGGGTTAAGCGCCTGTATAACCGGTTTAAGCCTCTCAGTAATTTTATATAACTGATCGTTACAATGCGTTTTTCGTGTTGTGGTTAAATTTTTAGCTCACCTGAGCCGAAGGCTCAAAAGGTGACCTTATAGGATGGCCAAGCTCCGGCGTCCGTCCGTCCGTCGTCCACAATTTCAAACATCTTCTCCTATGAAACCGCTAGGCCAATCAAAGCCAAACTTCATGTGGAGCCCTCAGTTAAGGGGAACGAAAGTTTATATAAATGGTCCAGGTCACATGACCAAGGTGGCCGCCATGCCCATATATTGTAAAAACCATAAAAAATCCACTTCTCTAGAACCGATGGAGCGATTTCAACGAAACTTGGTGTGTAGCATTGGGGACTCTGCCCCATCATAGTTTATATAAATCATGATCTTTTGTTGACCTTGACCTATTTTACGGCAAGTTCAATTTTGGTTACATAGGCTTTTCAATTGAAAAAAGTGAAGGCATTGAATTTTTCAGGAAGTTTTGTAGCCTGTGACCCGATAGTTGTTAGATACAGACCACATATTGAGCTAATGAAGTGTTGTGAGTTTAAAAGGTCAAGGTCATTTCTTGACCTTGGCCAAAGGTCATTTACAAATTAAATGTAAAACTTAATTTTCTCAGTAACTACTTGACCAATCAAAGTCAAATTTTATATTTAGTATCCTTGGGATGGAGGAACAAAAGGTTATATAAATGGTTAAGGTCACATGACCAAGATGGCCACCATGGCTATAAATAGCACAAACCTTTAAAAATCTTCTTTTCCAGAACCAGAAAGCCTATGATTTTGAAACTTGGCATACCTATTTTAAGGCAATGTCAGCTTAAGTCGCCCATGCATTTGAATGGGTAAATTGTCAAAATGTCATTTGAAGAGAAAAAACTTTATGGAAATGGGCAAATGGACAGAAGATTTATGATTCTGAAAAAATGGACCCCAGGGACAGGTCTGCCCCAACCCCTGTGCAAAATCTTCTTCTCTGAAACCGTTTGGCCAATAAAAGCAAAACCTCATGTGGAGCATTCATAGGAAGGGAGAATGAAACTTCATCAGGATGTTTATCATGAATTATTTGTTTGTTCTTGATGATTCATTGACTAGTTAGATATTCACCACGAGGACCGAATAACTAACTAAATGCTTTGAACCACTGCAGAAGCTGAGGGTGAGGTTATGGCCATGTAAATCCGGTTTAAGCCCGCCAGTAACTTTGTGTTACTGGTCGTTCCAAGTCGATACTTCTGTGGTGGTTCTTTTTGTTTTATGTCTTGGTGTATAAAATTTTTTTTGTGCTGTTGGCGCCTTATGTATGTTTTTATATGTTTAGTTAAGTTAAGGTAACTGAGTGGCCACCTATTGGGAAAATAGCTGCTCATTCGGCTTACGATATGTTTCATGGTATAAGTACCTGATTGTTAATTTGGTTTTTTCCCACCTCGGTTTTTGGAGTGGGAATCTTTTTCTGATTGCGCCTTTTCCTGATCTTTGCCTACTTGTACCTTTTCATATAAATGGTCAAGGTCACATGATGCAAATTAGCCACCATGGCTATAAATAGTAAAAACCTTTAAAATTATCTTCTCCAGAACCAGAAGGCCTATGATTCTGAAATTTAGCATGAAGCATCAGGGCGAGGAGCTCTACAAAGTTTATATAAATCATGACCTTGGGATGACCTTGACCTATTTTATGGCAAGGCCAACATAGGTTACCCATGAATTTGAATGGGGGAAATTAGTAAAAAGTAATTAAATGGGGAAAACTTGCTGGGATTATGCAAATGGACAGAAGATTTACGTTTATGGAAAAAATATCCTCAGGGGGTTGTCTGCCCCTGCCCCTGGGCTACATACATGTATATGACCATAATACTCAAACATCTTCTTCTCTGAAACTGCTCGGCCAATCAGAGCCAAACTTTATGTAGAGCATCGTTAGGAAACTAAGGAAAGGGGAATGAAAGTTATATAAATGGTCATGGTCACATGACTAAGATGGCCACCATGGCTATAAATAGCAAAAAACATCATAAATCTTATTCTTCAGAACCGGAAGACCTATGATTTTGAAAGTTTGCCTGAAGCATCAGTGAATTGAGCTCTACAAAGTTTGTATTATCATGACCCTCGGGTGACCTTGACGTATTTTATGGCGAGGTCAGCTGAGGTCGCATATCCCAGATATCAGGTGAGCGTTTACAGGACAAATGGTCCTCTCGTTTTATGTTTTGGAGTCGAATTTTTGTGCTGTTTCAACCTTATGTACGTTTTCATATTTTTTGTTAAGTTTGGGTAACTGAATTGCCGCCTATTGGGAAATACCTGCTCACTCGGCTTACGATATGTTTCCTTAGTATAAGTGCATGCACATATTTCTCCCACCTCGGTTTTTGGAGTAGGAATTTCTTTCTGATTGCTCCTTTGTCCTGATCATAGCCTACTTGTAGCTTTTTACTAAAACCGCTATTTTCCAATAGGTGATCACTCGAATACACAGACTTTATCGAATATGAAAACGGACAAAAGATGCAAACAGCACACAAAGTCTTACCAAAACCAAAACATAAAACAAAAGAAATACACCAGTTGATCCCCGTTGGGCCAAAGCAAAATACAAGAAGCTCGGCCAAAAACAACTATAATTGATAGCTTAGAGTCGGGGCCATCATAGAGTCTGATGCCCGATCCACCGGCGTGCAATTAAAGAAGGAAGCATAGTGTTGTCAACCGTTATTGGGTTAAAAACTAAGCATGCAGATTGTCGCATAACATTTATATTATATTATCCTGTACGTTTGTAACGTATGAAGATTTTTCTCAACTAAAGAGAAAAAACATTCCTTCCTATGAGTTTCCTTGTAAAACAGGTCACCATAAAATCCTGGTTCCAAAAGACCATCGCCTAAAAGCGTCTTTACCCCACATTAAATTTGGAAAGCAATTCATAGTACCTGCGATAAAGTTAAAAAAATGTTTTTCAAAGTTTATGATAGCGATAGCCCTGCTGGAGAAGTTTGATTTTTCAACATTTTTTCAACATATCTTATGTCATACGATACTGTGAGACGGTGTATGAGACTTCAAATAAAAAATGGTTTTGGTCAGTTAAAAATTCTAGCGAGGTGCTCAGTAAATTGAAGTGTAGAGGGTTCCGTGCGACGAACTTGTCCACATACGATTTTTCTACTCTGTATACCACATTGCCACATAATCTGATTAAAGAAAAATTACTCGATTTGATAGAGTGGACATTCAAAAGAGCATTAAAAAACTATGGCTCACTTTATTTGGCCTGTAATCATAGAAAAGCATTTTTCACTTCCTCTGACCAAATTCGATATACACTTTGGTCATGTCAGAATGTATGCGATGCCTTATCCTATCTCCTGGATAATATTTATATTAGATTTGGGACCAAGTTATACAGACAAATTCTTGGAATCCCGATGTGTACCAATTGCGCCCCTTTCGTAGCTGATCGTTTTTTATACTGCTACGAAAGGGACTTCATGGATTCTCTTAACCATGACAGTCAAACTGATGTTATCGAGGCCTTTATTTCGACTTCTAGGTACCTCGATGACCTTTTGAACATTGACAATCCTTATTTTGAAGGCATGGTCAAACAAATTTATCCCCCTGAACTACAGTTGAATAAAGCTAACAACCCATTTTTAGACTTACATCTTTCTATTGCAATTGGATTCGTTTTTTCTTTAATTTATGACAAACGTGATGACTTTGATTTTGATATAGTAAACTTTCCGTTTTTGGATGGTGACGTTCCTCGCCGTGCTTCTTATGTCTATACATTTCACAGCTTATTAGGTTTGCTAGAGTCTGCAATCATGTTGCGGACTTCAATGCACGAAATAAATGTTTAACAGCTAAACTTCTTCAGCAGGACTATAGGTATCATAAACTTCGAAAAACCTTTTTCTAAATTTTATCTCAGACACTATGAACTGATTTCCATATTTAATGTCGGGCTACAGACCCTTTTACGTGAGGGCCTTTCGGAACCAGAATTGTATGGTGACTTGGTTTACAAAATTAAGAATCTTATTGGAAGGAATGATTTTTTTTTTCAATTCAGAAAAATCATTACGCGTTGCAGACGTATAGGATATAACTTAAATGTTATGCGACAGTCTGCATGCTTAGTTTTTAACCCAATCACGGTTGATAACTATGCTGCCTTCTTTAATTGCAAGCCGGTGGGTCGGACGTCAGACTCTATGATGGCCCCGACATAAAGCTATTCATTTTAGTTGGTTGGGGCCGGAGCTTCTTGTCTGTTGCTTGGCCCACCGTGGTTCAACTGGTGGTTTTCTTTTGCTCCGGAGTTAGTAAGTTATTGGGCGCCCAGGGATCTCCATCGTCGGGCAGCTTACACATTCTGTGAGTCCTCGTTTTTGATTCATCATGGAATTTATCATGATTTATTTGTTTGTCCATGATGATTCATTGACTAGTTATAGATTCACTACGAGGACCGAACAACTAACTAAATGTTATGAACCACTGCAGAAGCTGAGGGTGAGGTTAGGATCCTGTAAAACCGGTTTAAGCCCGCCTGTAATTTTATATTACTGATCGTTCCAAGGCGATACTTCTGTGGTGGTTATTATTGTTTTATGTCTTGGTGTTTAATTTTTGTGCTGTTGGCGCCTTATGTATGTTATCATATTTTAGTTAAGTTTTGGTAACTCAGTGGCCACCTATTGGGAAATAGCTGCTCATTCGGCTTACTAAATGTATTCATGGTCTTAGTACCTTATTGTTAGTTTGGTTTTTTCCCGCCTCGGTTTTTGGAGTTGGAATCGTTTTCTGATTGCGCCTTTTCCTGATCGTTGCCTACTTGTACCTTTTTATCATGATTGCGGACTATAGCATACCTAAAAGGTTGCGAAATATATACACCATAAGAAGCACAGCTAGGAACGTCACCATCCAAAAATGGAAAATCTACTATATCAAAATCAAAGTCATCGCGCTTATCATACATTTTAGATGAAACAAATCCTTTCGCAATAGAAAGGTGTCAATCTAAAAATGGGGCTTCGGGTTCTGTGGTGTTGGCTTTATTCAACTGTAGTGCAGGTGGATAAATTTGACTGACCGTGCCTTCAAAATTATTGATATCAATGTTCAACAGATCAAGGCACCCGGAAGTCCAACTAAAAGCCTGGATTATATCAGTTTGATTGTCGTGGTTAAAAGAATCCACGAAAACTCTTTCGTAGCAGTATAATACAAATCAGCTACAAGAGGAGCACACATTGTACCCATCGGAATTCCAGCAATTTGTCTGTATAGCTTGGTTCCAAATCTAATGTAAATATAATCTCGGTGACAGGATAAGGCGTCGCATACACTCTGGCATGACCAAATTGTATATCGTCTATTACCTGTCAACCGGCACTTGCTAATTCCTTAATGTTAACGGCAATGAAGATTTGCTGCAACCACGACCATGTCTTCGGAGGATATATCAAACTGTTGAACCATTTGCATGTGTCATTTGATTCTGATTAAAAGGGTTAAGGTTGATTGAACCCTCGATCAATGCATTGCTGATTTATACAGAGATTTAAATGAGACATTAATGCCATCAGGAAAACATGTCCATGAAAAGAATACCCCCTTGAACCCCACATAAACTGAGTAACATATTAATTGAGTGGCCACCTATTGGGAAAATAGCTGCTCATTCGGCTTACCATGTTTTCATAGTATAAGTTCCTGATTGTTAGTTTGTTTTTTTCCCACCTCGGTTTTTGGAGTGGGAATTTTTTTCTGATTGCGCCTGTTCCTGATCTTTGCCAACTTGTACCCCTTAGGCCCCAATTTTATATAGCAAAACTGGGGTATGCAGAGGTATACCTAATTTTCTTAGTTTTGGCTCCAAAACATAAATTGTGGGTACTCGTTAGAACCAAGGAGGTTCTAGGCGAGACGGTTCTAATGTGTACCCACAATCTATACTGAACAAAAAAAGAAACGCAACAATTATATTCCACTCAATTTTGAGAAAACTATGATACAATCAGAAATCATTGCATTTTCTACTTATGCATGAGATGTCAGGCTTCCGAATGCAAGAAACCGATTTTAATTTTGATGAGTATTTACGGAGTTGTTCGATGCCGACCATAAGCGTGCTGAAAGTAGAAAACCACACAGTGCGCATGCGCAAGCATTAAAATAATGGTAAGATTTAAATCCGCTATAAATCCCCATTCAAAATCACAATGTACCACTCAGCAGATAACTCACATGTTAAAGAAATAAAACAAATAAAATTGAAATTATCCCCCTTTCAATTAAACATATAGGGATTTTTATGGTTTTCATTACAGGCTTGTGTGTCGTGGAACTTTACTTCTTTTTCATGAATTTTAATTAGGGAGCAGCTGACATTGTTCTTTGATGATTTGGAGGTTCAAACGTGTGCGCATGCGCAGAGCAAATTTTTCCCGATTTGCATTATTGAAGACGACAAAAAATTCTCAATCATTTTTTATCGAAATGAAAATCAGTTTTTTGCATGGTATACCCTAATATCCAATGAATGGGAATCATACAGCAAAAGACCTGAAATTATCAACGTCTTACCATTAAACTCGAAAATTTTCGGTGGCCTATTGTTGCGTTTCTTTTTTGTTCAGTATAGGTTTTGGATCTACATCTTTCTGTTGCAAATGGATTTGTTTCTTCTAAAATTTATGATAAGCGCGATGACTTTGATTTTGATATAGTAAATTTTCTTTTCTTGGATGGTGACGTTCCTCGTCGTGCTTCTTATGGTGTTTACATTTCGCAACTTATTAGGTTTGCTAGAGTCTGCAATCATGTTACAGACTTCAACGCTCGAAATAAATGTTTAACGGCAAAACTTCTCCAACAGGGCTATCGGTATCATAAACTTCGAAAAACCTTTTCTAAATTTTATCGTAGACACTATGAATTGATTTCCAAATATAATGTTGGATAAAAGACGCTTTTAAGTGAGGGCCTTTCGGAACCTAAATTCTATGGTGACTTAGTTTACAAATTTAAGAAACTTATAGGAATTAATGATTTTTCTTTTCAGTTCAGAAAAATCATAACACGTTACAGACGTATAGGTTAACTTGAATGTTATGCGACAGTCTGCATGCTTAGTTTTTATTTCAATCATGGTGGATAATTATGCTGCCTTCTTTAATTGCACGCCGGTGGATCGGGCGTCAGACTCTATGATGACCCCGACTTAAAGCTAGTCATTTTAGTTGGTTGGGGCCGGAGCTTCTTGTCTGTTGCTTGGCCCACCGGGGTTCAACTCGTGTTTTTCGTTTGCTCCGGAGTAAGTAGGTTATTCGGCTCCCAGGGATCGCCATCGTCGGGCAGCTTACTCAATCTGTGCGTCCTTGTTTTTGATTCATCATGATGTTTATCATGATTTATTTGTTTGCAGAAGCTGAGGGTGAGGTTAGGATCCTGTAAAACCGGTTTAAGCCCGCCAGTAACTTTGTGTTACTGATCGTTCCAAGGCGATACTTCTGTGGTGGTTCTTTTTGTTTTATGTCTTGGTGTTTAAAATTTTTTGTGCTGTTGGCGCCTTATGTATGTTTTCATATTTCTAATTAAGTTAAGGTAACTGAGTGGCCACCTATTGGGAAAATAGCTGCTCATTCGGCTTACGATATTTTTCATGGTATAAGTGCCTGATTTTTAGTTTGGTTTTTTCCCACCTCGGTTTTTGGAGTGGGAATCTCTTTCTGATTTCGCCTTTTCCTGATCTTTGCCTACTTGTACCTTTTTGAGCAAAATAAGAAAAATATCAAACATTTTCAATTGAAAACTTTCAATTTCTAAAGCTAAACAATCTCTGTTTATTGGCATGGGAAAGTTTTCGAAATGATTAAAAACAAGATGTGATAAATTGAATAACACTGCAACATTGTCATACTATTTGTCAAACATTCATTTGGGAGTCCAAAATGTTTGACTCTCATAGAATTTGCATGAACAAACCTCATGAGATAATGATAAAACATAACAATCAAAATGAATGTTTGATATTAGCAAATATTGATATTATTATTGTCATATTAACACATGCCAATTTATCAAATTATTGTAGAGTTCAGCATTCAACAGTGCAGATCGTGCAACCATTAGATTAAAATATCTTTCGATCAGTCCAAGTGGCATATAAACGCTTATATGCCACTTGATCAGTCGTTACGGTATAAACACAGATAAGTTTATGGGCGCATATGAGCTTTGATATTTGCAAAGGAAATCAACAGTTTTGCTCGGTGCAAAGCTGTTTTAGTTTCTGTCAACATAACTAATTGTGCTTGTAGCACATTAATTTGCGTGTAACGTATTTACAGATTACACGTAGAAGTCTCAATTAATAATTCTGTTAATTGCGGATTGAACCATTATTGGTGTATGATTAAACCTGCGGGGCTCATGGAATCGTCGTTCAAAGAGCATATTAAATAAAAACAAACAAATTTGTATATGTTGATTTTCTCTGCAGGTGTTTTGATTCATCAGGATGTTTATCATGATTTATTTGTTTGTTCTTGATGATTCATTGACTAGTTAGAGATTCGCCACGAGGACAGAAGAACTTACTAAAATGTTATGAACCACTGCAGAAGCTGAGGGTGAGGTTAGGATCCTGTAAAACCGGTTTAAGCCCGCCAGTAACTTTGTGTTACTGATCGTTCCAAGGCGATACTTCTGTGGTGGTTCTTTTTGTTTTATGTCTTGGTGTTTAAATTTTTTTGTGCTGTTGGCGCCTTATGTATGTTTTCATATTTTTAATTAAGTTAAGGTAACTGAGTGGCCACCTATTGGGAAAATAGCTGCTCATTCGGCTTACGATATGTTTCATGGTATAAGTGCCTGATTGTTAGTTTGGTTTTTTCCCAACTCGGTTTTTGGAGTGGGAATCTCTTTCTAATTGCGCCTTTTCCTGATCTTTGCCTACTTGTACCTTTTTATTCAATAAAGTATTAAAAGTGTCCGACAGTATATGCTTGATGCTGATGAAGAAAACGTCTGTTATGTGAGAATCACTAAAATAATGCTATCCCATTTCATATTTCCAGATATTTGTACATATTGACAAAAACATAAGTACAGCTGCACAATTTATATCATTTGCAGTACACAGGAAAGTTTGATCTTTCTCAGGGCTGCAATGGCCTTAAATTAAGGTTTGGCGAAATGGGCTAGGTATGGATGATGGTGCATGAACGGTGGCTGGAGCAGCAGAGTGTTAACGGCTTTGTCAGTTGGTTGGAATATGGTCTCAATTGAGTTGAAGTTTGTTCTTACGTTAAGTACTGGGCTTTTGACATGTCTAGCTACATGTTGACGACGGAAGGATAGGCTAGTCTGCATAGTTTAAAACGAAGTTTGATTTTGAGCTAAGCGCATCGTTGGAGGAGGATGACAATATGAGCCACCTCGTGGGAAAACCAACAATGTGGTTTCCGAACAGGTCCGACACAAACCGAGCTGTACAGTCATAGAAAGAGCTAGAAGCTTGAAATTTCGGATTAAGGTAGAAGAGGAATTGTACTATCCGAGTAGCGAAAACAAAGGCGCTGATCAGCTTCGCGGTTACGCTGATCTGCGTCTTTGTTTTCGCCTTTGCAGATTGTTGGTTTTCCCATGAGGCGGCTCATATTACTTCTCTCGATGCCCCTCGTTTATCACATACTTTTAGTCTTTTAGTCTTTAGGGACAACAGAAATTAAGCATGAAGGGAAACAAAGGCAATGATCAGGAAATGGCGCAATCAGAAAGAAATTTTCACTCCAAAAACCAAGGTGGGAAAACTAGATTAACAACCAGGTACTTATAACATATGAAAACATACTTAGAAAACATATGGAAAGCCAAACTTATCTAAAACCATTGAAACGCACATAAGGTGCAAACAGCACAAAAAATCAACACCAAAACATAAAAAGGTACAAGTAGGCAATGATCAGGAAAAGGTTCAGTCAGAAAAAAGATTCCCACTCCAAAAACCGAGATGGGAAATAAACTAAATTAACAATCTGGTACTTGTACCATGAAAACATAACGTAAGCCGAGTGAGCAGCTATTTTCCCAATAGGCGGTCACTCAGTTACCTAAACTTAACTAAAATATGATAACCTACATAAGGCACCAACATAAAATCATAATATGATAATAAAATAATAACAATAATAACAATAACATGAATGAATATTTAATGGGAAGCTGCGTGTACACACCGTACATACGGCTCGTCAAATTCCAACTGGTACGTCAAATTCCAGATGTTTATGTCAGCGCGTGCGTTTTGGCGGGTAAGTTATTTTGCTGCATTTTACACAGAATACCTAAACTTTTCATGGTAAAATCTTATTGAGGCTAATATTTTTTCAATCTCCATCGGAAGGATCATTGATAATCAACTTTTACAGTGTATTTATCCTTTTATTCTGTCGCTTGGCGACAAAAACAACACGCCAAAGTACAGACGGGCGAATGTCATATGATAAGTGAAATAACAGACGGCCGATACGGAATGACCCAGACGGTAGATCAACATTTTATGATACGGGTCTACTAAAACACTTCTTTGTTATGCAATAGTCAGTATATGGTTTAATTTGCAGCGCTGCTAACCATAAATTGCATAAAGAAAACATTACTTGGAAAGTAAAATAAAGTGAAATGACTGTCTTTAAACGATTTTATATGCCGTTTTTTTTACTCAAGATGGCCAGTCGATGAACAAAAAGCTGATTGTACTTTTGACTATATAGACGTTTGGAAAAAAATGAAAGCAGATAGTGTGAACATTTGATAATATTCCACATAACTTAACTGATACATGGCTACTGCAAATCAATTTTAAATATTCAAACAGAACACTACGCGACCCAGTACACGTACATGTATAAGCGCCATGAGACGGGGAATTATTTACGAATAGCGCATTGCTTCTAGCTTTACTTATATGAATACCCCTAATTTTGATTATAAATTCAGTATGGCATGGGCCGGAACTGAACTTCGCGGTCTGTGCCTGGGCATACCAGGGTTCAAACTGATTGTTGGTTTCCTTATGCTCCAATGTCCAGGGGCGTTGTTAGGCATCAGGTGTCTTCACGCATTCACTCGGTTGAGTCTTCGCCCTAGAAACACCATGGCATAACCTGTGCTTTATTTGTTTGCCAATGTGCTTCTTTGATGGAATTTAATTTTTATACCAACGGAACAAATACATGTGTTTTTGATTGTTTGAATTGATGCTTTACAACCTCTGGAGGATGACAAGCACTAACTACCCACTAGATCAAACGACCGCACAACAGGCCGTGGTTAAGGTCGTTGACTATCAGCGCCTTTAATATAAGATTAACCAAGGATCAAGAACTGAGACAATCAGGTTTCAAACCCCAACCACTATATCACTCTCATAAAGTTATACTGTGTTTGAGTGGAAACAAAACAGCAGACACACAAAGTTGAAACAATTTCGAACCAATGTTGATTCAATCAACTTTGAAACAATGTTGTAGAATCAATGTTGATTCAGTGAATCGAATTGATTCAACAATGTTTAAAGGTTGACCGAAACAACATTATTTTAATATTATTTTAACAATGTGTGTCTTAATGTTGATTCTACGGTTTCAACATTTTGTGCAAATGTTGATATAGTGAATCAACGTCGTGTGTCTTAAAGGTGGCCATTTTTGAACGTATTCTTCCAAGTTGACCGCTTAAGAAGGCCAAACAATGCCAGGGTGTCATGAGTATTTGAAATAATCGCACTCAACACGTCTGATGCGACACGTATCCAAAGTCGTGTTTACGTCTGTTATTTGACGTATCAAAAGCTATTTTCCGTCTGGTCTTTCAAGTATAAAACGACTGTCGTGGTTCGTATCATGTAAAATCACACATGGTGCAAAAGAATGAGCTGCGCTATCAATAGTAGTGATTAATTTGAATGAAAGTTTTAATCAGGCTTTTAAATAGATACTAAGCTATATATATTCGAGCAAGCGACTTTCAATTATTTCTAGTTATGGAAATATTTGGCAAAAAGTATGGGTGTTTTCTGAAAACGTGCCATTTTAAGACTTTCGTGGAGTGTTTTCGCCAATCCACTGATAAGCTGACCATGACACCTGTATGTACTGATGCATGGATGTCCACACAAGACTGTCGATTATTATTTTCTTTTGAAACCATTAGCTAAAGTATAATGAAACAAGAAAAAACAACAAAAATAATTTGCCGCCAAAACGCACGCGCTGACATAAACATCTGGAATTTGACGTACCAGTTGGAATTTGACGAGCCGTATGTACGGTGTGGTGTATGTAAAACAAAATTCGTCAATGACCTTAATCATTAATTCACATGATACAGCAATATGTAAATTATATGGTTTATTAAAAGAAATATTTTGTGAATGAATAGAGACGACTTGAAGGTAATTAACACAGACGACAATTTACCAATTAATCACCAATGCGTTTTAAACTACATATGAGAGTTTTTGGAATATTGAATATTAAATCATGTTCCAATTGCTATTCAATCATATTTTACAACGACTGAAGACAAAAATGCTTTGATAAAGGTGACTGAATAGATAAATCTTGTGGTTTATATGAATATATGCAATTCAAAGAAACACACAATGCCAAAGCATCACGATTACATGCAGAAGTATAAATGTTTCTTTGTTTTGCTTCAAGTAAAATATTGTGGATACTCGTAAGAACTTCCTCCACGATTTATGTTTGAGCAGACATAATAGAAATGTGTGGACTATTTGAATGAAACTTTTGATTTTTACTTGACTGATGTTAAACAATATTGCATGGACGTGTTGTTATAACTTTTATAAGTGCATGATTAATTTCCTCTGTCTGATTATGAATTCATTCTTACGATCTGATAAATTAATGATAAAACATACCTGTAAACTCAAAATGATAAGCTAGAACTAATTATCCTTAATTTATAAACACAATTTAGAATTCGCCATGCTTCCCGAAGCAAAACATATACATGTATGAATGAACCCCATTCTAGAACACTGTTTGATGATGTTAAATCATTAGCTGGAACTGCGAAATAAATGTTGAACAGCCAAACTCCAGCAGGGTTATCGGTATCATAAACTTCGAAAAACATTTTCTAAATTTTATCGCAGACACTATGAATTGATTTCCAAATTTAATGTTAGGCTAAAGACCCTTTTACGCGAGGGCCTTTCGGAACCAGAATTGTATGGTGACTTGGTTTATAAGTTTAAGAAACTTATAGGAAGGATTGATTTTTCTTTTCAGCTCAGAAAAACAAATCATCACACGTTACAGACGTATAGGATATAGCTTAAATGTTATGCGACAGTTTGCATGCTTAGTTTTTAATTCAAACATGGTTGATACGTATGCTGCCGTCTTAAATTGCACGCTGTTGGGTCGGGCGTCAGACTCTGTGATGGCCCCCACCTTAAGCTATTTCTTTTACTTGGTGTGGGGCCGGAGCTTCTTTTCTGTTGCTTGGCCCACCGGGGTCCAACTGGTGTTTTTCTTTTGCTCCGGAGTTACTACGTAATTGGCGCCCAGGGATCTCCATCGTCGGGCAGCTTACTCAGTCTGTGAGTCCTCGTTTTTGAATCATCATAGTGGTTATCATAATTTAATTGTTTGTCCTTGATAATTCATTGACTTGTTAGAGATTCACCACGAGGACCGAACAACTAATTAAATTTTGTAAACCACTGTAGAAGCTGTGAGGTTAGGTACCTGTAAAATCGATTTAAGCCCGCCAGTAATTTTATATGTTGGATCGTTCCAGGGGGATACTTCTGTGGTGGTTCTTAATGTTTTACGTCTTGGTGTTAAAACTTTTTGTGCTGTTTCCGCCTTATGTATATTTTCATATTTTTATCAAGTTTAGGTAATTAAGCGGCCACCTATTGGGAAAATAGCTGCTCATTCGGCTTACGATATGTTTTCATGGTATAAGTACCTGATTGTTAATTTAGTTTTTTCCCACCTCGGTTTTTGGAGGGGGAGCCTCTTTCTGATTGCGCCTTTTCCTGATCGATGCTTACTTGTACCTTTGATAATCTGTCTGGACCTTATAAGGGTAAATGAGCAATCCTATTGAAGAAGACACGTGTGACAGTTCTGGTGAGACAACGAGCAGATTTATCACATCATGCCAATATGGCAAGGTATTGTCTAAACGCAAGCTTGACGCATGAACGCTATTCAGAATACACAAGACTACTTTAAGAACGACAGTTTCCCCACCTTCCCCAAATAAAACCAAATATAAAACGGCCTATTCAAGAAAGGTACAAGTAGGCAAAGATCAGGAAAAGGCGCAATCAGAAAAAGATTCCCACTCCAAAAACCGAGGTGGGAAAAAACCAAATTAACAATCAGGTACTTATACCATGAAACATATCGTAAGCCGAATGAGCAGCTATTTTCCCAATAGGTGGCCACTCAGTTACCTTAACTTAACTAAAAATATGAAAACATACATAAGGCGCCAACAGCACAAAAAATTTTAAACACCAAGACATAAAACAAAAAGAACCACTACACTATAAACCCTATTTATTTATGTTTAATCATTAGATGGAACTTAAAGGCATAAATTTGATACGTCTGCAGTCAATAATTAACTGAAATGTGAAATGGATAATCTGTCCTGATTTTACGAGGATATACATGTATATATGAGCGATCCTGTCGGAGAAGACACGTATGACTGTTCTGGTGCGACAAGAAGCAGCTTTATCAGACAATGTCAATCTGGTACGGTATGGTCCAAACACAAAACTGGCACATCACCGCATGAACCTATTTTATGAATTTAACGTAAGCGCAAAAGAAGAAAAATGATACGTGACTATCACGTGAAGAAAAGTTAAAATCATAACGGACGGTCAAAGTGTCTTGCATCAGGAAAACATGTCCGTGCATTGTATACCCCCTTATACCCCACTTTTATATAGCAAAACTGGGGTACGCAGGGGTATACCTATTTTTTTTTATTTTTGCTCCAAAACATAGATTGTGGGTACTCGTTAGAACCGCCTCGCCGAGGCGGTTCTAACGTGTACCCACAATCTATGTTTTGAGCAAAAATAAGAAAAATATCAAAATTTTTCTACTGAAAATTTTCATTTTTTACACTTTTAAAAATTTCTGTATATTGCATGGGCGTGTTTTCGTAATGGGACGGTCAAAGAGTGTTGTTTACTGTTACATTCTTTGAAGTACAACCAAGGCCACGCGTTATACCATTTGCAGCCTGATCGCGTAAATGCCTCCATTCGGGTCGTCTGAACCATCTGGACTGAGCTCATATTAGGGTGGGCTCTGGGCTGTTTTCAAATATGGGCTTGGCTGAACTCGATTACCGATAAGAATGTTACAGATGGAAAGTCAAAGAAGTCATGAAGCATGAGAAATGCCAAAAAAAATCAAATAAGGACATGAAACAATTAAACCAATACTGTCCTGCATGAAATTACCCATCATGGAAGTAAATAAAATTAAAACTGAGATCCTTTAAGAGCAGTGAACATACATTTATTAATGAGAAAAGGGATGGGCCATACCGCGGTTTCGACTATTAAAGTCTCGTCAGTGACCCTTTAGAATTTGGCAACATGGAGCCAAAGGGAATAACTGAAATTTTGCAACTTGTAACAGGGTAGTCGATACAAAGACTAGTATTATCTAAATGAGACCAAATATATTAAACATTGGTTAAAAATGAACTTAACCGATAATAAATTTCTGATTTCTCAGAATGTCATTAAGGGAAGTAATCTGACGCTAAAACGGATTGTACTATTTAGTAGTTTTAAGGATTCAGGCTGGGACGGACTCTAAATACTTTTGACCTTAGCCTGAAAAGACTACCGAGTCCAGTCCAATAAGCCCAATCCAGGTTTTACAGCCAACCATCCACACGAACGTTTACGTGTCTGCTATGTCTAAATGGCTACTGACTTTTTAATACTCGACCTGCTAATAAACAGAAATACATGGTGTATCAGCTTATTCAATTTTGCAAGATACTGCCTTTATCTGACGCGAATCGGGAAAATGTTATTGAATATTTACGGTATGCTAGCTATTCCTGATATTATATCAAATATAAAAGCGTGATGATAAACGTCATGATTGACAAGAATGACATTTGTAATCGTCTGTTATGATAAGGCAAGTCTCACGGTACTGGTTATCCTGATGTAGAAGACATAACCCTGCCTCATGATTTCCTCAAGTGACATTCAATCTTAATAAACTAGTTACCAAGACATTTATAAACTCATTTTATACCAGATTCGTTCCTCCATAGGATGCAAATGTCATACTGACAAGATAGAGCAATATGCAAATGTTCGAGATAGTTAGGTTTCAGAACAGGAGCTACGGGTGCAAATTAACACAGACGCCATAGACTGTTTGATGACCGAACCACTTGTAAAATATATGACGTTAAACTAAGGCGAAAGGTAACAGTAATTGCACTTGGTAACAGTAACTGCACTTGGTGTGCACGACGAAATGCACTTTATTCGCAATGTTTGATAGTAATTAGTGCACTTGCTAGTGCATCCCATGTACACAAAGTTGTTACCTTTCGTCTCAGCATTATTGTAAGGGTGCAGCTAACAGTTTTTACCCACTTGTCCTGGGCAAAAAAGTCAATATAGAGGGGTATGGCTACATTTTGGTCTGTAAATGTGTGTAAAAATATTTTAAAGCAGTATTTGACTTTTATTTCACTCAAGCAGTTGTTATTTATGATTTAAATTGATTTTTGTCAGGTCACATGACCTACTGTATTTTTTTATTAGTGCAGAACTAACTTGCTGGATTTTACCCTCAACCCCGGAAATCAGCTGTTCAAAAATGGCTCTTTTTTTGAAGTGGAATTTACTATGATAAGTCAACGGCTGGCAGGTATTCAAATGTGCATAGAAATTAAGCATTAGGGTGTATCTACACATGGGTATGCAGTTTATGGTCATTGCATGTGCCAGTGGCATGTCGCACTTCAAGGAAAATGTGTCTTTTGGTGCAAAAATTGCCCTTTTAGTAAGGGGGGTGGGGTAATGTTTACATTTGCACAGAGATGGTTCCAGTAAGCAGAAACTGTTTCTGTTACTTTAAGATTAATTGCTGGTCTATTTGTAATTGACTGTGAGTATATATGAAGGGCTATTAATGTTTTGTCTTGTTGCAAGGGGTAATTTATTGAGTAGCCGTCGTAAAAACTTTGGCCGGCCATTGGAAACCGTGTAGTGCCCCCTAAGATTAGATGGTACAGGAATTGAAACAATTCAAATAGATATTTACAATCAATGAAGAAGCTTAATAGGTCAAAACAAGTAATGATCCGGAAATGCCAAGAACAGAATGTAGATCTATACATGACGTTTGTCGACATCACCAAAGCTTTTTGGTGTGGGAATCTTTTTCTGACTGCGCCTTTTGTTGATCTTGCCTACTTGTACCTTTTGACACAGTTAGTCGTGATAGACGCTGGAAAATTATGGCCGAGTTTGGCTGTCAATCCAGATTCATAGCAATGGCGCGGTAAATTCATGATGACATGCAGGCACGTATGCAAAATGATGGAGAGTTTTCTGAACCCTTTGAGGTAACGAATGTGGTCAAACAGGGCTAAGTTATGGCACCAACACTGTTCAGCATGATGTTTTCTGCCATGCTCATGGATGCTTTTCAGGACAGTGACACTGATTTTCCAATCAGGTGTTTTAATGGCAAAATATTCAATCTTAGAAGGTTGCAAGCCAAAACTAAGGTGCAGACTAAAGTGCTAGATGAGTTCATCTATGCAGATAATATGGATAATAAAAATTCAAACTGAGATCCTTTAAGAGCAGTGAACACATTAATGAGAAAGGGATGGGCCATACCGCGGTTTCGACTATTGAAGTCTCGTCAGTGACCCTATAGATTTTGCAACATGGAGCCAAAAGTATTACTGAAATTTTGCAACTTTCAACAGGGTAGGCTATACAAAGACTAGTATATCTAAATGGGGCCAAATATATTAAACATTGGTTAGAAAATGAATCTTAACCGATAATAAATTTCTGAGTTCTCAGAATATCCTCGCTGATCTCAAAGGACCAAAAGGAAAATATAACCTGCACTATGGATGATGTACGGGGAGACTTTTTAGGGCCGCCACACGGCACAACACCAGCTGCAGTAATAGCACATAAAAATTAAAACTGAGATCCTTTAAGAGCAGTGAACACATTAATGAGAAAAAGTATACCAACATCATGCAAAGAGGCATAATCACTTCCACTTATGCTGTTTGAGAAAGCTGTTAGAAATCAAGTGGCAAGACAATATTCCAGATACAGAGGTCCTTAAGAAAGCAAGGCTGCAAATCATGCCTACAGTCTTATAGCTGGCACAACTAAGATGGACTGTCCATTTTATACGTATGCCTGATTCGCGACTTCAAAAGAAAGTCTCCTAAGAAACGCTACAAAGACACCCTCAAAGCCTTAATTAAGGATTTCGAAATACCAAAAGGGCTCTGGGAACAGTCTGCGCAGGAGCGATCAAAGTAGCAAGGTCTCATCAACAATCTGTCTGTTGTGTTCATCATCTTTGTATTGGTTAAGACTGTCCGGATTGCTCCCTTAATGGGAAACAGCTATTATTTGCTAGATCTTTCATTCCCGTCTTTCGGTTGTAAACTTCCAAAGTTACTTTACAACTTTGATAAAGTATTCAGTGTAACCTTAAGTAAATGTACAACAGACATGTGCATGTGATCAAATAAAATTTTAATGCAATAATAAAGAAGCGCGGTAGCTCAGTGGTTAGCGCACTGGTGCTAGAGGTTCCGGGTTCGAGCCCCGATGTGTCCGAACACGATTCCGTTCGTGACATTTGCAGTGCGCCGATCGGGACGTTAACGCGAGGCCCCCTGTACAGGGACAGTCATCCCCTTGTGCAGGTTAAAGATCCTTACACAGGTATGAAGGCTCATCCTTCACCGGAGTGGACAATGTACACCTTCCAAGAATAATCAGAAATGTATTGATGGGAGTAAAAAGTAAACAAAACAAACACACAAAACAAGAGATCTGGACTGTTGGATGCTGAAAGCTACTAGACTATACAGTGATGTGATAAATTGTCATGGCGTTAATATGACAATATCAATATTAATATTTGCTAATACCAAACATCCACTTTGACTTTTATGTTATATAATTATCTCATGAGGTTTGTTCATGCAAAATCTATGAGAGTTAAACATATTTGACTCCCCAATGAATGTTTGACAAATAGTATGACAAAGTTGCAGTGTTACTCAATTGATCAAATCTTGTTTTAGTGAAATTCGTCGAGCGTACGTTTCTTATTTATACGTTAAAACAACCATTCAAAGAAAGTTCACTTACCTTTAACACGTTTTAATCTTATATAATGACAAATGCAAAATGTGCAGTGGATTAAGATGCCGACCTTTCATCTGTTTGCATGTCATTGACGTATTCATGTCTCATGTCATGTACCAAACTCTCATGTAATCATCAGAAACGAACATTATAATGACTATTCCTTCACTCTGCTTGTGTATTCTCAGTACTCTCTCTCTCTCTCTCTCTCTCTCTATCTCTCTCTCTCTCTCTCTCTCTCTCTCTCTCTCTCACACACACACACACACACACACACACAGAGAGAGAGAGAGAGAGAGAGAGAGAGGGCACGCCTTGCTTAGCTGCTCCTTTATGCCTAGGTTACACTATCAATTACGTACGCTGCGGATAGTTGCGGATACTAAACGTAGCAATCCGCAGGAATTAGTGGGCGGGGCTAACTGTTCTTAATGAATTTACATAATTATAATTACCTTTAAATACGGATTCATACGGTATAGTTACGGATATATTCGAATACATACGGAAAGTAACTTGTCTACATACGTTTCGATACCATCTAATACGTTTAGACACGGACATGCACCTTCAGATACGCATTTGTTACGCTCTCTTGCGTATAAAACGCTGCAATGTGATGTAAGTAACCGCTGTTTATTGTCAAAGTACAGTCACACTAGCACATACGGATGCGACGGACGCTACGGACAAGTCATACGTATCTATCCGTTACAATTCGCATCGTATGCGTATATGACCGTAGCTGTACGTGTTGTATCCGCAGGGTCCGTAGAATCCGCGCCCAAATTTTGAAAAAAGTCAAAATTTCGATACGGACGAAAGATCCGTATCTGCACGTGAAGAAATTATAGAACATAATTTGCTTTGATTGATTGATTGCTTGATCGATTGATCGGTCGATTGATTGCTCGATCGCGATCGATCTCTCGGTCGATCGATAGACTGATTGTTCGATGATCGATCAATAGATTGATCGAGTGATTCACTGATCGAAAGTTCGAGTGATCGATCAAGACCGATCGGGTGATAGATCGACTGAGTGATCGTTCTTTCGATCATCGAGTGATTGATCGATTGCGATCGATCGATTGATTGAATCTTGACGGATCGATCGAGTGATTGATCAATCGAGTGATAGTCGTAAAACAATGGAAATAACCTCATAATACTATAATTTGAGTGTTTGCTTGTTCGTTTGTTGGTTCTTTAATTTTTCTTAGATATTGCAGCCTGCTTCTCAGCTAGTAAAAGCAATGCAAAATCTCCTTCTGAGGAATCCATATTTTTCATACTGGCTAAAGGAATGCATTGAAAGCACGTGCATATTTGTGAGCATTGGACGCACGGGCGATTCAGTGAGTAAGCGGTATACTTTTCATCACATAACTGTACGCCGACAAAGACCGTAACTGAACAAAATAGCACTTATGAAACAGTATGAAACAGTATCGATCCGCAACAAATGCTTACGACAAGATACGTTTAGTTACGGAATAGATACGGTTTTTGATACCGATTAGATACGGACAATTACGGGTTTTTCATCCGTGCCTGATTTTTGACAATTATCAAAGCTTGGCTGCGGATCTTCCGCGCCCTGTAAATAATGCACGTACAGATACGGACTTTTACGGATATGATACGAATCGTTACGGACAGGACGGACAAATACGGAAGCCCAATCCGCAGCGTCCGCAGCGACCGTAAGTGCTAGTGTGACCTAGGCATTAGAAATGATAACAACACATCTTTTTGTCTTTTCAATCGTGCATATAATGTTGGCGTTTAGTCACCGTTCTCATACTAAATTTGGTTGCGATGGCAGAATAATAATTTGCATTGGTCATCAGAGTTTTCATTGAATATGTGGCTCTCGATTGCGTCTATTTAGGTCATTGCTTTCACTTGGCGGTCAGCCATTTTGCAATTTATATTGATAAGGCCAGTGTGGTATTTCTGTTGAAAAAATAAAAGTAGGCAATAATCAGGAAAGAACTTCCCAATCCAAAAACCGAGGTGGGAAAAACTTAATTGACAATTAGGTACTTATACTTAGAAAACATATCGTAAACCGAGCACAAAAATTCGACTCCAAAACACAAAACAATCAGAACCACAACGGAAGTATCGGCTTGGAACGATCAGTAATATAAAACAAAAGTAATCAGCATCCAAATTAATTTGTCGATATCAGAAACCACGATTATTGTTGTAAACGATTTTCATCTGAACCTGCTCACGAAAAGGAGTGCAACTTTCCATGAGTATATCGGTGTTTTGATAAAAATATTTATATTCCCCGATCCTGAAAAATTAAAAGTGTGCAATAATCATTATTGTGATATATACTACTACGCAATTTACAATTTCTACATTTCACCTGTCATATTTACAAAGAGGAAAAAAATAGAGGCTATTTGCTTTTTGGAGGTGAACACCAAATATATTTTATCGAGTGAGTTGAAAACATCAGAATTTTCACGAGTGCGCAGCACGAGTGATAATTTTGATGTTTCAACTCACAAGATGAAATATATTTGGTATTCACCGAAAAAAGCAAATTTTCTTTTTATTTTATACTTTAAACTGAAAAAAGAAGTTCCTCTTTTACAGTGAAGATATAGGCTGATATCAGTCACTAGTGTCTTTTGATATCAGTGAGATTTGATATCAGTGATATTTCATATCAATGAAAATGCCAGTTTTATCAAGTGTTGTGGTATACATTAGTTTTCACTGTAAAGTATAAAATAAAAGTCCTTATCGCCATGATGGCAACCGATCCACCGGCGTGCATTTAAAGAAGAAAGCCAAGTAATCAAGCATGATTAAGTTACAAACTAGGCATGCAGACTCTCGCATCACTTTTTAAGTTATATCCTATTCGTTTGTAACATTATGACATTTGATTTTCCGAAAAGCAAAGTATCTGGTATGAAAAGAGTTTATAAAAGTTTTGGTAACAATATTTTTTAAGATTGAATGTCACTTGAGGAAATCATGAGGCAGGGTTATGTCTTCTACATCAGGATAACTAGTACCGTGAGACTTGCCTTATCATAACAGACGATTACAAATGTCATACTTGTCAATCATGACGTTTATCATCTCACTTTTATATTTGATGTAATATCAAGCATGGCAAGCAAACCGTAAATATTCAATAACATTTTCCCGATTCGCGACAGATAAGAGCATTATCTTGCAAAATTGAATAAGCTGATACACAAAGTATTTCTGTTTATTAGCTTCGTGAATGCACATATCTTCCCCTGACGATAGAAGGGGCAAATGTCAATGATTTGTCTCAGTAGCCATTTAGACATAGCGGGCATAAAGTAAACGCTGGTTTGGAGTATGTGCATGTATTTGCTGAGTATGATTTAACACGTAGCCTAAATGGCAGAGCAACACTCGCAATGCCAAAGAATCGTAAATAGAACGAATGAAAAGCTTGCCGTGCGAGCACTCTGCCACCTGAGCTTCCGAGTCACATGGTCGACCCGTTACATTCCACCCCTGCTTTTTTAGATTCGTCCCTTATTCTGCTCGAAATCAGTCCTTTTGCTGCTCGCAGCCAGAGCATGGATCCGCACTGAGCCATTACATGTCACAGGGCCGGATAAAGAACGTGGCCCGACCGGGACTCGAACCGCTTACCGTGCGAGCCAGTCGAGCTTCCGAGCCACATGGTCGACCCGTTACTTGTGTCAGTTTTGACTTGAAATTAACTTGAAGGTAAATCCATGTTTTGGTTAATTGGTCTTTTGCGTCCCAAACAACAGCAAAGGCCATATGGATATGGAACCTCGGTTTTAGTCATATCATACAGACGGGAGAAGCCAAGGATGTAAGCTGCGACTTCTAGTTTACAAGTGCGCCACCGGGGCTTCTGTATTCATGTTTGATTTTTTCCTGAATTTTCGATAATGCATAATCCATTAAACAGGTTGTTGCATTTTTATTGTTTGTAAATGTGCCAGTCTTGTGTTTAGACCAGACCTTGTCAAACTGACATAACGCTGCTTTTTGTCGCACCGGAACAATCATAAATGGCTTCTCCTATAGTATTGCTCATTTATCCTCGTAAAGCCAGAACAGATTATCCATTTCACATATCAGTTAATTATTGACTGCAGAAGTATCAGGTTAACCCCTTCAAGGATATGGCATTAAGTTCCAGCTAATGATAAAACATCATCAAACATGGGTCCGAGTAAAGTTTGCTGTATATTTGTTTTGTTTGGGGAAGGGAGAAATGTTGTATTTTTTTATTTAAAACTTAAGATAATGATAAGATTTTTTACGAGATCAAATGTTGTTGAGGGCACTGCAGAAACATTTTCGTTGTTTAAGAAATAGATCAGCTCTGGTGCGTGAATTGTTGAGTGATATATCACTGGAGTTCAGTTGTAAAGCAGAGCAAATCACGAGCGCGCAGCGCGAGTGATTTATCTGTGTACAACTGACTGACAAACAGTGATATATTACTCAACAATTCACGCACCAGAGCTGATCTATTTCGATTCTAACACACAATAAACGGAATAAAATAATTTAAACCTCTGGTTTCTTTAACTTTTCCACCATTGCACTTAAGAAATCCCGCCAAACTTTTGACTGTACCGCAAATGTTAACATGTATAGCTGACGTCATAATTTAATCAAAATGGTATCAAAACGGCGCAAAGTAACGTCCCGCTAAGTGATATATCACTCATTATATCTTTTCACTTTACCATTGGCTTCTATAGGCAGGATGTGTTAGAATTTATCTTAATCCCCGGTAGTCCGATCTTGAGACTTGAATTCATTCTCAGGCACAGAAAACGGATCATTCAATACATAGAGATTTTACTTCTCTAAAATTTATAAAATGTCGTTCGAATATGTTTTCTTATATTTCTCAAAACAGAGCTCGAGGGTACACGTTAGAACCGCCTCGGCGAGTACCCAAGATCTATGATTTGAAGCAAAAATAAGAGAATTTTGTATACATCTGCCTTCCCGACATATGCTCTTTAAATGTGGGGTATAGGGGCGTATAATTTATTATATTTCACGGATATGTTAGCGTGATTATTTGGCAGTGTGCGTTTCTCGGAAGTATCTTCATAATTGTTCCATATGAGCCGCCTCGTGGGAAAACCAACAATTTGGTTTCCGAACAGGCCTGACACAAACCGACCTGTACAAGCACAGGAAAGAGCTAGAAGCTTGAAATTTCGGATTTAAGTAGAAGAGGAATTGTACATTCGAGTAGCGAAAACAAAGGTGCTGATCAGCTTCGCGGTTACCGCGAAGCTGATCTGCGTCTTTGTTTTCGCCTATGCAGATTGTTGGTTTTCCCATGAGACGGCTCATATATTGTCACCTTTATTAAAGCATTTTTGTCTTCAATATTTGTTAAACATGATTGATTAGCAATTGGAACATATAGTTTTTAATGTTTAATATTCCCAAAACTATTCCCAAAACTCTCACATGTAGTTTAAAATGCATTGATGAATAATTGTTAAATTGACTTGTGTTAATTAGTTTAATTAGTTTTAAGTCGTCTCTATTCATTCACAAAATATTTATTCTAATAAACCATATAATTTACACACTGCTGAATCTTTTGAAATAATAATAAAAGTCTTGATATGCGTCGCATTGTGCACAACTTCTCATGTAACACCCTTGTTTCATATATTTTGCTTCTCATAGAATAAATGTAGGTGGTGACAAAGGGGCAATGCCCGGAGCAATATTGAAATCGTTCACTTTCGGTGCACTTAGCTTCTAATAAAAGGTAATATTTGGTTCGCTACCCGAAACTATGCAGACTTTTATCCTTTCCTTCCGCAGTCAACAACCCAATTTGTTTAATTCTTAAACATCTCTAGTCAAACGGCACCACGTGACGTTCCTACATCAAGCTATAAAGTCACAACCATCTTTTACAACTCTAATGATCTTCGATGCACCACCATTTGCACCTAAACCCCTTCACCACATCATAGTTCAAAGCCCATCGCAATCCTAGGAATGATTGAACTTTTCTGCCTGTTGAAAATGATTTAAAAAGTGTATAAAAAATATCAGGAAATATGAAATGAGATAACATCCTTTTCGTGATTCTCACATAACAGACGGTTTGTTCACCAGCAGCAAGCATATACTGCCGGGCACTTTTAATACTTAATTGAATAAAACACCTGCAGAGAAAAACAAAAAACACAAATTTGTTTGTTTTTATTTAATATGCTCTTTGAACGACGATTCTGTGAGACCCGCGGGTTTAATCATACACCAATAATGGTTCAATTCGCAATTAACAGAATTATTAATTGGAAATTTCTACGTGTAATCTGTTAATATGTTACACTCAAATTAATGCGTTAGAAGTACAATTGCTTATATTGACAGAAAATAAAACAGCCTTTCACCGAGCAAAACTGCTCAGTTCCTTTACAAACATCAAAACTCAGATCAAAATATATTTTCGAAAATAAAAATAAGTAAATTTACCGCTGTACAACATATACAAATAAAAATTAACACAGATCCTATAAGAGCAGTGGACATATTTATGAAAAAGGGGACGGGCCATTCCATGGTTTCGGCTACGTAAAAAGGACTGGTACAAATAGGCAAAGATCAGGAAAAGGCGCAATCAGAAAAAAGGTTCCGACTCCAAAAACCGAGATGGGAAATAAATAAATTAATATTCAGGTACTTATACCGTGAAACCATATCGTAAGCCGAATGAGCAACTATTTTACCAATAGGTGGCCACTCAGTCACCTAAACTTAAACATAAAATATGAAAACATACATAAGGCGCAAACAGCACAAAAATTTTAAACACCAAGACAAAACAAAAATAACCACTTCAGAAGTATCGCCTTGGAACGATCAGTGATATAAAATTATTAAAATATGCATTTTAGGTCCCTGGTCTACGTGTAGATGTCAATAAATGCCCTTTGAATTCAAACTGTAATTTTAATGTATTCACAGCAAGCCAATTTCAATATTTCATTTTGCAATAACTCAATTAAATTCAATTGAATGATTTTGATTTTTGCAAGATATATTCATCTATGTTCGAAAAATATATTGCATGGATTATATTTTTTCGAATCGTTTTTCTGTAAATAATATTCACAAATTCAAGAAAAAGTGCCATTGGTTTTACCCCAGGTGTCTTTCAAGGCGTCTATTTCGAAGTATTTATTTCTTTCGTGCATTCTTTTGGCAGCATTATAAAGAAGAAATGTAGGCCTTTCAATCAAGGTATAATACAGCAACCTATCATGTCTATTAACAAAGTTATAACACCTATGACAGAACTTTCTGACCCTCCCTCGTATTGACTGATTAGCATGTTACATGTTAACATGTCTATTTAAAACAGTCTGACTAACTAATACCACTTGGCAAAAATCAACTGGCATGAACAAAGATACTATACTACAATTAGTTGCTGTTTTATTTAAAAGAGGTAAACCATGCCCTGCAAAAATGGCATGGTCGATACCACTGACGTTTTGTTTATCGCTTCTCATACAAACGGGCAAGGGAGACAAAACGTTTCCTGCATTTGAGCCGCCTCGTGGGAAAACCAACAATGTGGTTTCTGAACTGGTCCGACACAAACCGGCCTGTACAAGCACAGAAAAGAGCTAAAAGCTTGAAATTTCGGATTTCAGTAGAAGAGGAATTGTAGTATCCGAGTAGCGAAAACAAAGGCGCTGATCAGCTTCGCGGTTACCGCGAAGCTGATCTGCGACTTTGTTTTCGCCTATGCAGATTGTTGTTTTTACCATGGGGCGACTCATTTTTTAAAAGGACATTGTGTGTTTCTAGGAAATGCATGCGTGTTCATGAAAACCACAAACATTATTGTGTCATCTTCATCAAAAGGTACATGAAGGCAATGATCAGGAAAAGGCGCAATCAGAAAGAAATTCCCACTCCAAAAGCCGAGGTGGCAAACACTAAATTGACAATTAGATACTATACTTAGAAAACATATCGTAAGCCGATTGAGCAGCTATTTCACAATAGGCGGTCATCCCAGCTTAAATAAAATATGAAAACGTACATAAGGCTCAAACAGCAGAAAAATCGACTCAAAAACATAAGTATCGCCTAGCAACGATCAGTAATATAAAATTACTGGGGGAGTGTTGGGGGGGGGGGGGGGCTTAAACCGGTTTTACAGGCGCCTAACCTCATCCTCATCTTCTGCAGTGGTTCACTACATTTAGTTAGTTGTTCGGTGCTGGTGGTCGATGAATCATTAATGAAATCATTTTTGTCTTTCATCAGACTGAGTGATAAACAAGACAAAAATTAATTGCAGCTCGACTATTTTTTAATATTTTCTAAAATACATTGATGATATATTGGTAAATTGTCTTCTGTGTTAATTATCCTCAAGTCGTCTCTATTCATTCATAAAACATTTCTTTTTAAACCAACTAATTAACATATTGCTGTATCACTTGAATTAATGATAAAGGTCATCGGCGAAATGTATGTTTTCTACGGCCTTAGTGTATTATTGAAACAAGAATCTCTTTCTAGTTATTCTTGAGTTAATACCTTTATATGCCTATACTTAATGGACTATTCCGATGTTTTGATATTATGTGGTCTCTGTAAAATTTAAAAGGTACTCATTTGTCTATACAGTGAGTTTTTGCTTTTCGAAATTCGGTTAAGAAGTACCTGAATCACCCTTGGACTACCAACTTCGAAATACGTCATAAGTCAGGAGCAGTTCCATTAATTTAATAATGGCGTCCTTTCATGAAGCAGTTTCATTCATAGATTTATATTTAGTGATCATATTTCAGGAGTTATTCATGCTGTATCCTAATAATCATTGTATTAGGATGAAACGTATTCTATTATCAAAGCATTGCTACATAGAATATAGTGTCAAAGCAACTAGTTTTATTATTTTGGTTGACATTGAATCAATATGGGCTGGTCCATATGAGACCGTTACAACATTGCCTTCAATCGAACTGGGGTGTAAAGAAAAGAATGAACATGATTCACTGCTTTCTGTTTCATAACTGTGTATAATAAATTTTACAAGGAAGGTCCAAATTGGTCATTTTGAAATTATAATGAACAAAATCTAGTACTTAGAATGTAGAAATTGAATGATTAATTGTTTTATTCACTTGACATACCTGTAAAACGTGTTATTCACTATAATAGACTAATCCAAACTTCCAGCACACTTACTACCAATTATCAATAAAGGGTTGTTCCATTTGCTGCACAGGGGTGTAAACAAATGTTTCCGCATGCTTCCGTTGCTTTCTATTTTATAACTCATGTTCATTAATCTCCAATCACGAGAAAATGTCTTTTCAAAGACAACTTGTGAAAAAAAATCTAGCATTTAGTATGTAGAACTATATGTAATTTAGTTTGTTTTCTTATTATACCTGCAAGTCAAAAGAATGGGCAAATCCAATATTCCAAAAATAGATTGTCTTCCTAGCAATTTGGGTAAAATACATCACCAAGTATGGTGTACTGGAAGGGTCAAAATGACCGAAGTGGTAAACCGAACTGTCCATGCCTATTTCGAAATAGACATGCACCCGCAAATATAGGGGTGCACCCACATATTTAGAGGTTCACCCCTATTTTAAGATAGAGGTTAACCCCTAGAACGCCGGTACACCGTCATAGATTGTGATTTTGTCTGGTAGTCCGTTTGATCGTGACTGCTTTGTGGCACTGTTGAGTGTGACTCTTCCAGGTAGTCGTGTCTGTATTGTTGTACGTTGGTATAATAAATATATTATGTATGTATCATATTAAATACTATGTTATGTTCAGTTACATACACTGTGTATGTGACATGTTATTTCACATATGTGGCGTTATGTTATGTTGCATATATAATGTTAGGTTACATATGTAATATTATGTTACATCTGTGCGTTATGCCATTTTGACCCTTCCAGAACACCATAACTAAGATTTTGAGTGCGTCGTCTTAAATAGGGTAAAATACATCAATTAGTATGAGTCACTTCGTCGTAAGGTTAAGATTTCTGAATAAAAAAATGTTGAATTAAATAAATAATAATGAATAAATCATGAATCGCCAGACGTTGACCGAAATATGCGGCATCGCCCATGGATCCGCAAATGGGGTCTTTTTAGCTATAATTAAATAAATATTACATCTTCATTGACCATAAGGTCGTAAGAAAAAGACGAGCTTCTTGACGCCTAAACACGTATATTGCGGGCATTTTGTTGTTGTAATTCAGAAATGGTGACCCAGTCCCGACATAACCATAGCTGTTGCGTTTGGTATCAAATCAAATAAATGCACAAGTGTGTATTATTGTACTCCATATAGCTACGTTCATACAGTTACATGTGAGTGACTAAATAAACAGACATACACTGAACAAACAAAAAGCTCTTAACACTTTTTAACGCTTGCCTTACTCCGTGTTTGAGAAATGGTGTGACAGTTGATAGAGGCCAAATCCAAAATAACAAATCACGTCCAGTTTTGAATGATGTCTCTAAAGTCATTGATTGTTGAAAATGTTAGAACGCATGAAAATTAAAGTTGACCGCTATTAACCGCTGACCTACATGCGTCATGGTACTAATAGGGTTATATCTCGGCGCTGTAGCTTATGTCACATTAATTTGAATGTGTTTTTTTTTGTACCCAAAATTTATGGTTATTTTTATGACAACAATGAAACAACTCTACAGTCCGTGTTGCATGCGTTTATGTCGTCCTGACGATTAACTTGCCCACTACTATTTATTGCGCTCAACCTGACATTAATGTGGAATTGGCACTGTAAATTCAGAAACTTCATTTTCGATGTGCAGACTGGGCATTTAGATATTCACATAACCAACTCGTAAACTTATAATTCATATAGTACAGTTCAGCCTTATTTCTGTGATGAGCATTTACGACAGATCAATTATCATTTTTTTGAATTATTAACCAACAGTTATACGTACAAAGAGTCAATACATGCTACTATTGAACCATTCTGTGTCTATTCAACATAAACTTATTGAAAATGAAGGGTAAACACACTGTCACAGAAAAAATACAATGTATAAAACACACACTTAAACTGCTGACAACGTTAACGCTCTCCCTTGTAGTCATTTTGATTGTGACTTTGTCTGGTAGTCCGTTTGATTGTGACTGCTTGGTGGCACTGTTGAGTGTGACTCTTCCAGGTAGTCGTGTCTGTATTGCTGTACGTTGGTGTAAGAAATACATTCTGTATGTATCATATTAAATGCTATGTTATGTTCAGTTACATGCACTGTGTTCTGTGACATGTTATTTCACATATGTGGCGTTATGTTATGTTGCATATATTATGTTTCATATGTAATTTTATGTTACATCTGTAACGTTATGGTACATGCGTTATATAAGATGCATTATGTTACGTGTTTTGCTACAAACATAACGCTATGTTGCATAACGGGTGCTGATTCATTCATGTTGTTACATATGTTGCGTTTTGATACATAATGTTACATACATTACATAACTTATGTCACACACGTTATGTCACATACGTTACTTCCGTTCATAATGTATTCAATACTGAGATTTATCAAGATATCATAGATTTGACTATAACAACACTGTCTGTTTTGTGTGTATCTTTGATAAGCTACGCTATTTCAGAATGTATGAAAATTCATCCAACGACACCACATATGTGAATGAGAGCATGAGAGAGTGCATATATATAAGTGAAACATGTATTGTTTAATTAATTGTTTACACCATTATGCCATAAATAGCTAACTATGTTAATTTATTTGGGGGAGGGCTATCTAATGTTTATTTTTGCAAAATTATGTTTACTCCTAAAGATCTTACACGCACAAATATGTTACATACATTGCGTTATGTTACATATTTTACACTATGTAACATATGATAAACTTTGTTACATGCTATGTTATATATGTTTTGTAATGTTGGATATGTTACATATGTTACGTTATATATGTTACGTATGTGACATACGTAACATACGTACATATGTGACATATGTTGCATGATATTTACATTGATTAACTATGCGCAATGTCGAGAATATATCATACGATTCGTCGACAACGATAAAAATAACTAGTATAGATAATGAAAATAAATTGTAAAAATCGTGAGGTCATTTCAAAATCAATGGAAACCTGATATTAAAGACGTCTTTTCTTTAAACACTTCAGAAAGTATGTTTACTCTTTAAATCTTACACGCACAAATATGTTACATACACTGCGTTATGTTACAACTTTTACAGTATGTAACATATGATTAACTTTGTAACATGCTATGTTACATATGTTTTGTAATGTTGCATATATTACATATAATACGTTATATGTTACGTTTGCAATGTACGTAACATACGTACATATATATATTACATATGTTGCATACACTGCGTTATGTTACAACTTTTACAGTATGTAACATATGATTAACTTTGTAACATGCTATGTTACATATGTTTTGTAATGTTGCATATATTACATATAATACGTTATATATTACGTTTGCAATGTACGTAACATACGTACATATATATATATTACATATGTTGCATGGCGTGCATATTATGTTATGTAGTACAATGTTATATATGTTGTATTATGTCACATACGTTACATTATGTTTCATATGTTTTGTTACAAATGCTACATTGCTACAACATGTCGAGATTATGTCGAGAGTATATCGAGAAGCATGGCGGCTTCGAGTACAATCCACTTCTTCAAACGTAAAATGCATGAAAAGGCATGTTTGATCGGCCACTCAATATTAGCATTAACTAAAATGAAACAAGGCCGTATATAACATGTAGCACATGTTATAGTTTTTCTTGTTAATATATGTTTCATGTTGTACAGTTTCCCATTTAACACCCATATTTCGTATCCGTTGCCCCGGTGAAATGAAAGCATTTACACACTAAGCAATATTGCCATCGTCCGATAATGCTGCACATAATGTATCTCCTCTATCTGATTAGTCAGATTCAATCAGCTCTTTGGTTAAAATGGGGTTAAATCTATGATTGGGTTGAGGCCGAGAAGAGGAAATCTCAGGCAAGTTTTCAGATTATTCAAGTCTCTGCAAAGCCTCTGATGAGACTTGACTAACCTGAAAACTTGCCCGATATTTTCTTTTCTCGGCCTCAACACCATCATTGTTTATTTTACTCACCCACCCCATAAATATTTTACTCTAAATATGCTTCAAATGCTGTTCAGGTACCCTTTGTTTGTACATGAAACAATATGAAAATTAACAAGTGAAAAATGTATTCGATCTTACATCACAAAATAATAAATCAGCATTTTATTTTTCGCATAACATTCTATTTTGAAATTTTCCTCAATGCAGCAGACTACAATTACTCTAAATAACTTCCTGAAACACCTGAAATGATATTTTCGTCTCTGACAATTGACACCCAGCGTATCCCTGACTTATATGGAAGTAAACATAAGGTGTACATTTCTAGTAGTAAAGCACAGAAATGATTTAATGTACTAGTACTGGGATAGAAAAATTGCTCGCATGCAAACAAAGGAATATGCTTGTCTGATGGGTGAAAGACTGCACTCAGACTGCTATCCTGTCATGCTAGACGAGTCGACAACATATACTTTAGGAATAAAGAAACGCAACAAATACTTTGGGTTACTAAAAACATGCTTTGTAATGCAAGTCTGTGGTATAACTGAGCTTCTTTTATGAAAACAATATCTAAACGTCAAATTACAACAGGTTGAGCCACAATGTCGATTACATATGCTTAATGGCGTACGCGTAACCACACTGACCTACAGTAGCACACCCTGTAACCATGATCAGTAAATGTCAAATTTGAAATGAAAACCAATATTTTGTTTCCAAAATCCCTAAAAGTGATTGCAGATTTAATCATTGATTAGTTGGTAACATTTGGGTATGTTATGGGACGTTTAACGTCACCAACGTCAATCGAAAAAATGAGTCAAAAGCCAATAAAATTTCCTTCGACATGCGTTATATTCAATAAAAGGATTATTTACGTAACATTATGGCCTTTATACTTCATACGTCCATAAAACGTCCATTATAACGTCAAAATCCAACATCCTGCATTTTAAAGACTCTCATTATGTTTTTCAAATTTTCTGATTTAAGGAATGATCAATTGCCAAACGTTTGATTACAGTGCGTAAATCGAGTGTTTACTCAAAGCATATAATCCGTTTCGCTCCTTTACATAACGTGATATTCTGTTTAACGAACGTCAAAACAAACGCTCCGATGATCCATTTCTACGGTACCTGTGACGTCACTGTTGATTA
This sequence comes from Rugalucina vietnamica, assembly GCA_964017185.1. Taxonomy (NCBI): domain Eukaryota; kingdom Metazoa; phylum Mollusca; class Bivalvia; order Lucinida; family Lucinidae; genus Rugalucina; species Rugalucina vietnamica. The sequence goes on along the minus strand of OZ024877.1, from coordinate 3,728,766 downwards.
AAAAGCACGTCGTGTCGTATGTTGGTTCGATATACACCGTTTAGGTACAAATAGCCAAAATCGAATAATTTAAATGACGTGAATTACTCATTTTTCGTTATTGTAAACTTCAGCATTCCGTTAACAAGATTTAACGCAACATGGGACGGCACCTAAGTATACAATGATCCTAGTCTTTATTGCACATTATCAAGTCGACGTCACGTAACCCACATGCAAAGAATTTGTCATTTTCCCCTTCGCCCCGACGTTTTCGCCACAATTTGCGTTTTTCATAGTTTTTGACGTTTTGTCGTTTATTTTGACAATAAAATGACATTTTCTAATTTCATCACGTGCAAAAAGCAGTCAGTAGGTCATTTCATAAAAGGATTTTATCAAAATGACAAATACATACGTAAAAGTTGAATTTAGTGTGTTGCGTATTTTAATTCCTTCAGTATACATACGCCAAACGACATGATAACTGTGAAGTACTTTAGGAGGAAAATCCCATGACCCCATCACGAAAACATGTCCGTGTAATGTATACCCCCTTGAACCCCACTTTTATATAGCAAAACTGGGGTATGCAGGGGTATACCTATTTTTCTTATTTTTGCTCCAAAACATAGATTGTGGGTACTCGTTAGAACCGCCTCGGCGACGCGGTTCTAACGTGTACCCACAATCTATGTTTTGAGCAAAAAAAAGAAAAATATCAAAATTTTTCAGCTGATTATTTTCAAATTTTAAAGCTAAAAAATCTCTGTTTATTGCATGGGCAAGTTTTCGTAATGCGTGTCGCGATCGAACCAGGATCTCCGGCGTGACAAGCGACCACTCTAACCATGTTGCTAAAGAGCAAGCTCAACAGCGAGGCGGTTGGAAATGACCTTATTTCACAATATTCCTCCCTAGATCTTGGCAATGGAGAAGTGAAATTTATACCTTGGGAGCAGTATTCCCAGTAGGGAACACAAACAGAGTAATGCTGCTAACATTACTTCTGCATCCGCACGCTCCCTGAATTTCACAAAGACCATGCATCCGTATGCCACACACTGCGCCCCTCCTGTCAAATTTACCTTGTCGCCAAAAGTGTTTTAGAAGACCAATCCGATGTCCCATGCTTGGATCGAACAAGTATCTCAGGTGTGACAAACGACCACTATAACCATGTGGCTAAAGAGCTAGCCCAACAGCGAGACCTTATTTCACAGTATTTTAGAAGACCAATCCCATGTCCCGTCATCTAGGGCACAAAATTGGTCCAAATCTTCCAGCAACAACCTTTTTGTTACTAGCGTAACCATTGTAACCAACCGATACCAACATCTGTTATGCAGTAACAAATGTGAAATTCAATATGATATTCGTTTGAAACTATCAAATAAATTTGCCAGAGTCTCGTAACCCATGGAACTCTACTGTAGCCCTTCCGAAACATGCCGTATATGACTGGTTTGATGTTATCTACTCTCTTCTGGAGCCAGGTACGGTGTAACACCGTAACATGTGATCATAATGCAATATTTTCCAGAGACCAGTAACCCTTGTAACTCTCATGTAACTATACCGAAACATGATCGTACATGGGTGTTCTGATGATTAAAAATAAGTTATTTTCTATCCTCTGGAGCCAGTTACCCCGTTACTCTGTGTGTTTGAACATTTGTTGTTTTTTAAGCAACGTGTTTAAGGCAATTCTTTGTGCCAGTTTCTGTCATTGTTTACCTTTTGCGTTGTAAGAATCATTTGGCGATACGAGTTTTGGTTGGTATTTAAGCTCTCGTCCGAAAAGGCCCCAACTGTGTGAAAAGGCCTCACTGAATGCATAAAAGATGTCGAAGATGCCTACTTGCTTAAAATCCACCAAAGGTACTTCTTACGTGACCTTGTTTCGAGATTCTGTATTTCTTATTTTACCGCGGTAATTTCTAAATCGAACTCCATTTATACATGATGCGTAATGATGTGTTACAGCCGGAGAGAAATGCATAACCAGCGGTCTAACTTGTTCCAAGGGCAAGTTATTTGTCAAAGCATTCCCATGACAAAGTAATATCATGCAAGTTTCATAAGTAAGCTTGTGGCCTGTAGCAAACCAAAGTCGTTTACAGCAATATTGTTATCAGCGCCCTTTAGCAGCATGCTTAAACAAATGCCAAATCATATATATTTTAGTGCAAATACTCAGTGCTACCACTTTATTACGCGGTATACTTGGCAATCGGCGGTAAATCGCTACGGAAAAAAATAAACAATACAAAGTAAATACATGAAGTACAACAGTGATGCCACATGGAAAACGACGTTTCCTTTTCAAGTTGCGAGTATGTTCCTTCGGCCATATTTTATATAAGTAATCGTGGAGGCTAACAAGGTGAAACGTTACACTGACCACAGTTGCCAAATCACAATGTCTGGTTTTACAAATGTAATTTTTGATAAAGACAAATTAATATTGCGACTGAACTTTGTATGTTCTTGTCGAGATAATTTTATTCTCACGAAGGACATTGCTTGAAAGGTAAAACAAAAACACCAATGATCAGGAAATGGAAAAATCAGAACAATAGTCCCACTCTAAAACCGAAGGTGGCAAAATACTAAATTAGAAAACAGGTTCTAATTAAAAGAGAACAAAACGTAAGCCGAGCGAGTAGCTAATTCCCAACAGGCGGCCATTGAGTTGTTAGGTCTTAACTAAATATATATATATATGAAAAAGTAACTAAGCGGTAAGTTTCACCACCTAAACATAAAACAATTAGAACCACAACATAAGCACTGCCTCGGAACCGGCCGTAGTTCTTATAGATATACTGAACAAAAAAAAAAGAAACGGAGTTTATGGATAAAACGTTGATAATTTCAGGTCTGTTGATGTATGATTCCCATTCATGGGATATTTGGGTAGATCATGAAAACAACTGATTTTCATTTCGATAAAAATGGAATGAGATTTTTTGTCGTCTTGAATAACGCAAATTGGGAAAGATTTGCTCTGCACATGCGCACACTTTTGGGCCTACAAATCATCAAGAAACAGTGTCAGCTGCTCCCTAATCAAAAATCATGAAACAAATAAAGTTCAAAATAAAACCATTAAAATCCCTATAATTTTAATTGAAAGGGGGATAATTTCAATTTTATTCATTTTATTTCTTTAACGTGTGAGTTATCTGCCGAGTGGTACATGGTGATTTTGAATGGGGGTTTAAAGCGGATTTAAATTGTACCATTATTTGGACTGTGTTTTTTACCTTCAGCATGCCCATGGTCGGCATCGAATAACTCCGTAAATACTCATCAAAATGAAAATCGGCTTCTTGCATTCGGAAGCCTGAAATCTATTGCAGAAGTAGAAAATGCAATGATTTCTGATTGTATCATAGTTTGTTATAAATTTAGAGGAATAAAATTGTTGCGTTTCTTTTTTGTTCAGTATATATAAAGATGCGCAAACTTGTATATGTATATGCGTATTTACATTGACTAGAGTTGAAAACTCACATTTTGTGCGGTGTGTCTAAGCAGAAAACTGATGGTGCTTTTAGCGGTTTGTTTAATATTGCCAGCCGCATTGTATTTGTCAAGAAATCCCAGGGGTGATCATCGCACGCGATTTTAATAAATAATCTCTTTCGTATATTTGTTTTCCCCGCAAAGATGAACTCTGTTTCAACATTAATTTGATCTGGGCGAAGGACAAAGATTATTTAACCGGAGGCCACTTTGCTATAATGATATTAGTATTGAAACAATTCCATCAGATGTATTACAAACTATCTGGTGTCATGTCAGCTTATGATTCGCGACGTGAACAAACCAATAATCTAGGTTTCCGACCTGCTCCGACACAAACGGTGTATGTACATTCAGGAAGTGGGCTAGAAATTTGAAATTTCAAATTAAAGAAAACGAGGAATAGTACTATCCTTGTAGTGAAAATAAAAGCGCTGATCAGCTGTGCAGTATACAGCTGATCTGTGTCTTAGATTTCGCATAGGCAAAAATCCGTCTTTCTCATGACGCATCTCAAACTATCTGGTGTCAAGAACTTTACAGCATTACTGGAGTATTATGTGACTTGTCACGTGATTGCTGCTCATAGGCAAATATTTCGGAGACAAACGGTATATTAGTTAATAGGTACCTGAACACAAGTTGAAGTACCATGACAATGTTTGTTTTGGTTTGTGGCTTAGCGTCCCAGTCAACAGCAATGATGATGTCGGGACGTTGCTTCTAGTTTATGGTTATTATACCCAACATTAGGATATCCTGACACCCAAAATAAGATTGATAATATAACCACCCAAGGAAGCAACTAAGGCTTGTATGTATATATGGTGTGACTGTATTCGTTCGCACATCATGTCCATTGTGTATATGTCTAGAGTAAGAATATAAGGCGCAGATTTCTAAGCTTTCTCAAGAGCTCAAATTTCTTACTGAAAACATATTTGCTTTATTAAAATTTAGTCCACCTTCACAAGTGAAAGTTGTCCGATGCACAGTGAAAGGATCAAGCATAATTAATGATGTGGCAGAATGTAACGACAATGTTATACTGACCTTTACTGTTCAGCCACTGTAACTAATTTTGACAAGTTTTATGTATGTCGTACTATAATATTTACAAATTAATATTTTGTCTGACCCTATAACCTGGTCACTATAAGTGTTAACAAATGTATATTTGCAATGACAGCGACATGACTTTACGATGGACAAAACTTGATCGTTAAGAGAAAATACCACTGAAACCCGCAGTCCGAATCATCAGTACAACCTCTTACGACCCATATTGTACATTGTAGCTCTTCCAAGTATTCCTGAACTGGTAACATTGGCTAGAAACTGTACCAGGCTTCGATATAATGCTGAAAATTGCTTTTCGAAAGGCACTTGTCACCACCAGCTATGGAGTTCTGTTAGCATGTGGCATCTCGCAAATATCATGTACTCATTCATGATAAAACACGCTACATGTAGCTATAGTTCCCTGACTTTATTGACAATGTCTTGTTTTGTGCTGTTCGCATCGTATGTAGTTTCCATATATGTTGTTACGTCCGTGTAGCTGAGTGACCTCCTATTAGGAAATAACTGCCCACTTGGCTTACTATATATTGTTCTTTTTGAATTAGTACCTGATTGGCAAAAAATATTTTTACACCTCATTTTTTGGTGTGGGTATTTCGTTCGGATTGCACCGTCTCCTGACCGTTGCTTACATTTACTATTTTCAGCGAACAGCTTTGGTAAAGCATAACATACATCTTTAACATTGGAAACTTTTAAGCTAGGACGAACGTTTAACCTATTCGACCGGATTAGAATCTATATCCTAAGGATAAAGCACAGCGGTATACACGTGTATAAACCCAATATTTTATGTCTATAATTAGGATCTACCAGAAGGAATGATATAATTGAATTAATATATTGAAGGCTTTGCTCGTCTGTTCAATATTCTCGAGTGATAAGCCCCTCCATGAAATCATCTCAGATACTTTATTAGTCATAAACGCCAAAGAAAATCTTACATACTTGATTTAGGTACTTTATGTCGAAACAAGATAAAATTATTAGGATCTATGTTTGAAATTATTGGAACCAGGAAACTTGAAGATAAGATAACCGTAATGAGCACTGATTATCTATCTTTCGATGGATACGTGTATAGTTTAAAATTGCAAACTGAGAGCTCGTGTACTGTTTTAGGTCTAATAAGTATTAACTACGTACCATTAACAGATTAAGGTAAAGATGTAAAAAAAAAAAAAAAAAAAAAAAAAAAAAAAATTTCTTCATTTGTTTTTTAATAAACTAGGTTGCTTACTTATACCTCGCAATAAAACGCTGTGGTTAAGCCTAGGTTACATTTGCCCCGATCATCGTACGATTTTTCGGTCTGCGATTTTCTCTACGATTTTTAGACATCGTAGGAGATCGTGGGCTACGACGTATGTGTTAACAATTCATACGGGCATCGTGCGATTTTTTGATCTGCCATTTGTCGACGTTCTCATACAAAAACGCAAGGCGATCGTACGGCAGTCGTATGTCTCCGCAGATAGTACGTAGATATCGTATGGATCCCGTGCGTTGTCCGTACGGAGTCCCTATACCTTTTGATACAAAACGCAAGGAGGCCGCACGGTAGTCGTAGGGTCTCCGCAGACTGTTAGTGGATATCGTACGGAGTCCCTTGGACTTCTGACTGATGCCTCGGTTACATTTGGCCTACGATTAGCTTGCGATGATCGTACGATGCCATTCTTTGCATTTTCGTGCGGCCTCCGCAGGGTGACCTTACGATGTCCCTACGATTCTACGACTTCCTACGATCTCCGTAGCCTCTACGATCTTGTAATAGTCTGCACTATTACAAATTTTAAAATCGTAAGACCGTAGACCGTAGACACGTTGTAGTGCATCATAAGGGCACCGTACGGATACCCTGCGATAATCGAGCGGTCACCGCACGATTTGTTTTTAGAATAATCTGGGAACAAAAATCGTACAGCGACGCAAGGGGTCATGCCTAGTGGGTTACATTTGCCCCGATCATTGTACGATTTTTCGGACCGCGATTTCCCTACGATTTTTTAAAAATCGAATATGATCATGGGCTACGACGTAGGTGTTTACAATTCATACGGGCATCGTTCGATTTCTTGTTCTAGCTTTCTTCGATGTCCTGAGTCGGAACTGTTTGGAGATCGTAGGGAAATCAAAGGGTCTCCGCACACTTTAAGTTGAAATCGTACGGAGCCCGTGCGATGGCCGTGAGGAGTCCTTACGATTTCTTGCGGTCTCCCTACGATAGCCGTACGATGTTAGGTGTCCGTACGATTATAATAAACTTGTGATATAACTGTACGGATGCCGCACGATCACCCTAAAGGTCTACGATTATCTTATTATTTTAGTCCCCAAATTATCATAAAACCGTGCGGTGACCGCACGATCATCGCAGGGTTTCCGTAGGGCGCCCGTACGATGATGCTACCTACGACGTGTCTACGGGCTACGGTCTTACGATTTTTAAAATTTGTTAAAGTGCAGACTACTACAAAATCGTAGAGGCTACGGAGATCGTAGGAAGCCGTAGGAAGCCGTAGGAAGTCGTAGGAAGCCGTAGAATCGTAGAGGCATCGTAGGGTCACCCTTCGGAGACCGCACGAAAATGCAAAAAAAATGGCATCGTACGATCATCGCAAGTTAATCGTAGGGCAAATGTAACCTAGGCTTTACTGAGTTAGTTTTACTTATACCTTGCAATGAAACGCTGTGGTTACTGAGTTAGTTTTCTCGCAAAACCATCTTAAAAATGGGCGCATATACTATCAGTTCGTACGCAACGTAATTTGAAATTGCGAAGATTTTCGGGCATAAACTTAATTTTGTGCAAACTTTGCCATAGGAGTTGATGTAAAATTGAATTCATTCTTTTCGTTATTTCTCGGAGAATCACCAAAACTCTGGCATTCAATTCTGACGTCGCGCTTGACAGCTTGTTGTACTTATTAAACGGTTCTTTACTTATCGTTCTAGCGCATTTTATATTGAAATTTATTTTTACGTAGTCTGTTTATTATGTTCATGTATGTTATCACTACTGACAATCACGTGGTATTGTATACATACAAACCGATAAATGATCGGTGACACACACTGCAATTGAGGACGAAGTTGAGGTTAGATGTTCGAGTTTTCTCCTACAGCGTTTCTTCCACTGACTGATAGATAGGTGCAGTCAATGCAGAAATTGAACATTTATTGAAAAAAACTTCCGTTTATTTCGTTTTCGCAAACACTTCAATGCTATTGCGTTGGAAGCGCTATATGTTCATGGGGCGGAAGTGTTTGCGGAAACGAAATAACCTGGACTTCATATGTTACTTTCATTCATTACATGTTCAGCTTCTGCATTGGCTGCGCTTTTCGCCGTCTTCTTTGTTTTAGTAATGCTCGCCGTCTTTGTGGGTGGATTTCTGTCTTGCTGGCAAAGAACTTGTGACCTTGTTCTTACTGCCTGTTGCTAAATTACATTATAACATTCCATACACTTGTATATATTTGTTTGATAAAATGCAGACAATTGATAGATTACATTATGACGGTTTTTATAATTATTTTTTTATTTGTTTGTTTTTGAACATTGATCACGTGACAAGCTTTAAGTAAACACTTTCACGAGATCGCCTTTCGTTCCTGTTGCCTTTCGTTCCTGTTGAAACTTAGCCGGATGACTACCTTGTTGGGAAAGAGCTTGTCATTCTGCTCTTCGAGTGTGTTGTCGGAAAAATATTTCGTTGTGTTTTATGTATTTTCTTTCCCAGCTGGTGTCTACGTTGGGACTTTAAATTTAATTGCACCGATTCCTGATCCCTCTATTCTTACGTTCTATATGATAATGAGCTTCGACAGTTACGACGAGTCTCATCAGTATTTAGCAAAACCAGCATAACAAAACAAAATGTTTGCCAAAGGCCAGCACTTCCACAACATACCAAGAAACATTTATCGTGTTAATAATCTCTACCAGTGACACTTACAGCGTAGCTTGCATGTTTCTCCTTGTCATTGTAGAAGCACAATACTGTGCGTTATATGATTAGATGCTTATCAGTTTTGGCATTGTTGTACAGTGTAACTATAACAAGAATGGTGTTGGCACAGCGGTATGGTGTACATGTAACACGACACAACCAGGTAAATATCCCATTTAGTCTATTATACGTATATAAAAAGAGAGAAGATCTTACACGAGTGGTCATTTCATGTGAAATTTATTAAATGAGACGTCGCGTCAGAAGTTGCCGTCATACGGAAAAGTCGACAGAACGATTTATGAATGTACGTGTAACATACTTATTTGTGGAGGCATTCTGCTCAAATTTCAACAAAATACTCGTTTTGAAATGCGCAATCCGATAAATGTTGAATTTATATTTTGTTGCGTCGCATTTTAGCGTGGTACAGATTATCGGGGCGATTTTGTCTAAAAACCGGGCTGTAAACTTGTAACAACGGTCTGCACTACCGAGCATTCAATTAAACATAGCTCGGTAATTATTCCGTCGAATTTAACGTGGAAGCATGCTGCGTTGACTATAACCACCGAAGATAAAGCGTTTAACGTACGTCATAACCTGTAAACTTTGCGTTTTTAAGAACATTTAACTGTGATAATCTCAGTTTCCATGGCAATCAATTTAGTTTATATTACGCATTGCATCATTTTAATTTATATTTATATGAACAAATACACATGGAGTTGACTAATATTATTTTTTAGTTCTTAACATTATATTTTTCGAAATATGAGCGATTATTTCAAAACGGAAAATATGTCACAATTTTCTACTTGCCTATTCTGACGCGTTTGCAAACTATTACTTCACAACTCGCATGCGTTGGTAAAATGTTTGGCGCATTTTATTAAACTTTCAAGACAATTGACGTTAGAGAAACACATTGCCGGTAGTTTTTGCGTTTGATGGATATGTCACAATATTAGAAAGTGACGTTTTTCTCTTAATATTTGATCCACACACAGATTTTAAATGCAGAATTGCAGCGGTATTTTAGTTGCTATTATTTATCCTCATACATTGATCAAGTACTAACATAATGACTAACATTTAAACAAACTTTCATTTGATTATTTGTACACGTTACAAAGAAGAAATGCAATGAAAAGCCGTATATTCATTTGTAACAATTTTCAAAAACCGTCAAATTTTGTGAAGTATCGAAACTAGCTATGGCATTTGCAAACACAAGACGTAACTATATGTAGGCATATCAAACAAATAAAGTGATGACAGTAATCCTCACATTCTAAAGTCGTAGTGTATGGAATTTTGTCCTAAAACTACAAGTATTAAATTGTTGGCGAATTTTTAAATGTACGTTTACAGTTTGTAACACAGACGAAAAATGACGTATTTTTAACGTCGCGTTATATTTGCGCTAAATACTGCCATCAAACATGCTATCGTAAAGACATGTATCTTCATTTTATGTGATCTATGAAGAGCACTTGTTAGTTAATAACTGAAGAATGAACACAAAATACTGATAATCTGCCTCAAGTATGCATGCTATAGGACAGTGTGGTTAGCACGACTGAGCTTCCTAACACGACTGGAGCCTGCTTATTGTGGAAGTAAAAGCTTTTACTGTCGCTACATAAATCACTCTACTTTCTTTTTCGTCCATCGCTGTGACCATGCGCTTCGTGTTCATGACATACTATGGCATTTGGTGAGTAACTTAAAAAGTTATATACTCTTCGAAACGAAACCTTAACGTTCACGTTCAAATATGAAACGCCGTAATTTACGTTGATTTTAACGTTGCAAACATGAAGGCAATACCTGACGCGACGTCTGAGCCTTTGACCACGAGTGTAAGATTCGTTTTATCAAATATGTTTTAAAATAGGATTTTATCGCTAGCAAAGTGGGTATTAATTCTAATCAATGAAAAATAACATTGCTGTTACGGACGTCGTCAATGGCGTTACGTATTCCCGCAAAAGTTAGTTCACGTGTGGTCATAACACTTTTATTACATGACGTTATCCACTGGAAAACAGCGACGTCATATGATAATTAGAAATAAGTCTGGCGCCACAGTGTATTGTTGTATACATTGTCTTTCAAAAAAAAAATTGCAAGAACAGGCTTTTTACAACTTGAGTATGCAGTCAAAACCCTGTCATATTCATTGTTGTCTGTCGATCCATTTTATGTAACAAATTACTTTTATTGTTTTATAATATCTTCGCTTTATAACTGTCATAACTGATGTATTTAAAGGTGTCAAATCAAAAGATTAATTTGTTTAACATTCATTTAAATAGCTTATTACATTACTTTGAACAAGACTTAAAACAATAAAATCTAATACATATTTATGACCTGCTATTCTGAACATATGTCATTATTACAAATCGCAACAATTCGATATTTTCATTAATACTGTATCTTCATTCATAACTTTTTATGAATATTTTAAACATTTTTAAACCGTCAGGTAACGTGAAAATGGTAATTTCAGTATCGTGAAAATAATACAGTCAGCAGTTATCAAAACAATTCTAGACTTGTTTTGAGGTCGTCTAAATTATACAAAAGTCAGGAATTGAACCAAAAGGCAATGCTTACAAACAGAACGTGGCAAATGTGACGCAATCATTATTAACAAGATAACAGTAAGCAGTGATCAGGAAATGGCGCAATCAGAAAGAAATCCCCTTTCCAAAAACAAAGATTGGAAAAACAAATAGACAAACAGGTACTAATGCAAAGGCAATATCAAAATTGAGTGAGCAGCTATTTCCCAAAAGGTGGTCATTTAGTTACTTGAAGTTAACTCATAAAAAATATAAAAAAAAACGTACATAAGTTACAAACACCACAAGCATTCAACACAAAACAACATAAAAATTATAAGAACGACAACAGAAGTATCGCACTGGAACGATCAGTAATATAGAAATGTAAGAAGTGACGTACAACATCCGCATATCTGTATCTTGATTCGACATATAGTCCCAGAGTTAAATATAAGTCTTATATATGTACATGTACTAACGAGGGTACCATTCAGATTTGCAGTTATTGCAGCTCTTGAGACCATTAAGAAAACATCGTCGTATTTACTCAGAAGGTTCCGTAAAATCCTTTAAATTCCCATTTCAATGGATTATACCTTAATTTTAACAAATATTTTTTTCTATTACCGTAATACATTATTAATCAGATTGAGTCTGGGAACTTATCAATACTTACACATTTACAGATATTATTGAGTTTTAAACCTCAATGTTACTATATTACCATAGGTTTGAATTGTTATGTTTAACAAGGGAATCATTACGAAAACTCGCCCATGCACAACAGACAACAGAGATTTTTGAGCATTAAAAATTGAAAACTTCAACTGATTGTTTTTTTAATTTTCGCCGAAGCGGTTCTAACAAATACCCACAATCTATGTTTAGTAAAAATAAGAAAATATAGGTATACCCTTGCATACCCCAGTTTTGCTATGTAAAAGTGGGGTTGAAGGTGGTATACTTGTCACGGACATGTTTTCCTGATGTGTTTCCATGATGCTAGTTTAGAACTTTTATTGTGATTCTTAATGGATGCCTATGTTTTTACACGTATAGATACCTTTTAAAAACTGTTGCGTTGTTATCCTTGACACGCCATTTTTAGACAATTACCATTCGGTCATGACATAGTACAAAAACCATCTGCTTCAATTTTATTGCATAATGTTAATGTGATCATCATGAAAGACTTAATACGTAATTAAGTGATAAATGTGTGAATATAATGTTAATTATATGAGCCAAAAAGTATACTGTAAGCTTAGAAACTGTACACGCATGTAGATCCACAAACAGTCAGTTACTACAGGTACATGCTTGTTACATGTACATGCACAAGCATGTACATTTAGTGCATTTTCTTCCGTTACTGAAAAATCAAGGTTCTAAACCCATATTTTCCGGTCCTGTTTAATTCCATTTTCTTGAGACGAAGATAATAAAAATGATGCTTTAATGACAAGATCATTTGTTTTACTTCAAAATGACATTTAAAATAAGACCGGTAAACCCTGTTCGACTCTTTGAAGTTTTATCTTAATATACAATACAATGAACTCTATAACTCAAACAACTATGTCCAGCTTAAGCTTACGCTCTAATGTTCCCATGTCGCTCTTTTATTATACTTGAACCCTTTACATTGTATATCTTGTGACTTATTGTTTTCGGTGGTGTAATGACTCACAGAACGTTTGAATCAGTAGTCAACAGTTTGTTGTTTTAAATCAAAGTTGATTTGCCAACAAAAATAATGGCTTTCTTGTTAGAATAAGTTCTGTCCATGGTCGACAATATTTTTATTGAGGTCATTTCGGTTCGACCGGTTAACCTAGCCAGATTGCCCCTGGTCAATCCTCACAGAGTCAGATGACTTGTGTACCATTTTTTTTACAGCCTTTTGATGGCGATCCAGAATAAACGATTCTTCTTGTTCGTAGCATTTGATAAATAAATGCAATGCAAAAGCCTTTTGATTGAATTTTGGCAACGTTTGTCAAAATCAGTGTAACAGATTGCCAGAAACTGCGGGGTTCATGGTGACCTTGGCCGTGATAATTCAGACAACTAGGCATTAAAGTGCTTAAAGTGTCTTATATCAAATAAACAATAGTTGACATGGTATTTGACAAACAAGTGTATGTACAAGGAAAATCCTGTTTTCGTTCAGAGATGGTCTGATAATTTGGCAGGAACTACTGTTTGCATAGTTTTCCTGTGACTTTGTGGGCGAATGCTGCGTTGAACGTCGTGTCATATTTAGATTGTTGTTCAGATAAAATATGGCATGTTCTTTCACCAAATGTATTGCCAAACCCGGCTTGATGAAGATATCCATCACACATTCTTTGTACATTTGATACAGATAGTGAGATGCGAAGCGAGTTTTCCCTTCACAACTTCTTCAGTGCTTGGACTTAGTTTGTTGTTGGCCACTCCATTACGAAAACTTACCGCTGCAATAGATGGAGATTTTCTCAGCTGAAAAAAAAAAAAAAAAAAAAAAAAAAAAAAAAAAAAAAAAAAATCATTGAAATCAAAAATGACATTTTAATAGTTATGCTCAAGACATTGATTGTGGGCATACGTTAGAACCGCCTCGACGAGGTGGTTCTAACGAGTACATGTACCTTCAAACTATGTTTTGGAACAAAAATAAGAAAATAAGTTTACCGTTGTATACCCCAATTTTACTATATAAGATTTGGGTATGAGAGTGTATATATTACACTGACATGTTATCCTCATGCTATGACAAGGATTCTTATGTAAAGTAACCCATGCTGCAGCATAAATTTTGTAGTAGCCCATGAGTTCTGTATGGATATATTTATATTTTTGCACGCTGTGTTTTCACGTGTTTTGCAAAGGTCAGAACTATACATTACGAAAACTTGCCCATGCAGTATACAGAAATTTCTGTCAGCAGTAAAATTTGAAAATTCCATCAGAAAAAGAAATGATTTTTTTTTTTTAATATTTTTGCTAAAAACATTTATTTTGGGTTCACGTTAGAACCGCTTTCCTAAAAAGGTACAAATAGGCAAAGATCAGGAAAAGGCGCAATCAGAAAAAGATTCCCACTCCAAAAACCGAGGTTGGAAAAAACCAAATTAACAATCAGGTACTTATACCATGAAACATATCGTAAGCCGAATGAGCAGCTATTTTCCCAATAGGTGGCCACTCAGTTACCTTAACTAAACTAAAAATATGAAAACATACATAAGGCGCCAACAGCACAAAAAATTATTAAACACCAAGACATAAAACAAAAAGAACCACCACAGAAGTATCGCCTTGGAACGATCAGTAACACAAAGTTACTGGCGGGCTTAAACCGGTTCTAACGTGTACCAACAATCTATGTTTTGATACAAAAAAAATCGTTTACCCCTGCACACCCAAGTTTAATATATATAAAGTGGGGTTCAATGGTGTATACTTATCATAGACATGTATATTAATGATAGGTCACGAGTTTTGATTTCGAAACTTTTCAGATATCTTCAACTTGCAACATTCTCCGAGTTACACTTTTATCTCCAGGAAACATTTAGTTTGCAGGTGTTGTAGAAAGCTGAGAATCTGTTGAATTCCATCGATGTAGGTATTGTATCATTTTTATCGACATGATCCAACATATACCAAAACATTATTTCGATTCTATCAGCGATTGTTTTTGATTAGATAGCACTTTCCAGTATTTTGATAGCATTTAGACACATTTATGATTCATGTTAAGTAATAAGTGTTCACTTTAATGTTTTAACGCGCAAAACGATCTCCCTGCAATAAAATACGCCTCATACGCATTTGAAAATATTTGTTTTCGGATACAACAGACGAGCAGAACTTGTAACCAGCCGATTTAAAGTAAGCATAGGCTGACATAGTATGGCCAGTCTATTGTTTTAATTATAAATTGCTCCTAGATGAATCTTCTTTAGCAACAATTTGTCTGTCTGTCTGTCTGTCTGTCTGTCTGTCTGTCTGTCGTCTGTCTGCCTGTCTGTCTGTCTGTCTGTCTGTCTGTCTGTCTGTCTGTCTGTCTGTCTGTCTGTCTGTATGTATGTATGTATGTACATGTATGTATGTATGTATGTATTTTTTCTTTAATTCAGTTTTACGTCCCTTTCAAGATTATTTCAGCTCATATGTATGTATGTATGTATGTATGTATGTATGTATGTATGTATGTATGTATGTATGTAATTCCGTCTGACTGACTGACTGACTGTCAAAAATTGTGTCCACTTGAAATTGTTTTGTGAATCAGAATCTCAACGACTTGCATTTCTACATTTTCACTGGTTTGATGGAAAATTTAACATGGATTTAAAATCCAATCGTTTCTTTTGTTGGATGTTCTCATTTCTGGTTTTGATCATCTCAGTAGGGAACACAGGCATGCCAGCAATCCAGAGGCAACCACCTCGATTGGGAACAACCAACGCAGATAAATTTATAAGTGACAATATGGAGTAAATACCGTTTGGAAAGAACTTGTAATTCTGACCTGTATCAGGTTGTTTCCTCCATTACGTAAACTTACTCTTGTAATAAAAGAGATTTGTGTCATCAGTAAAAAAAGGAAAATTCCATTGGAATAAGTTTGATATTTTAAATATATTTTTGCTCAAAACATTGATTATGAGTACACGTTAGAAAAGCCTCGTCGATCTGTTTGAGATCAAAAATAAGAAAAATAGGTACAACCCTGCAAACAGTTTTTCTTTATAAAAGGAGATGTCTTCATGATGCGCAGTAATTTGAATCCTTAATTCTTACATTCATTTATTTCATCTGTGTTATGTTCTCATTTGTATTGCTTGTCTGGATAACCGGTGTGTAGAAACAAATGTACATTAATTCTATTCCATCAGATAATTGCGACCACTAATTGGATTAAACACCTGCGGACAGGAAACATATTATCCAATTGTTTGTTCGTATTAAACATGCTTTTTGAACACTCAGTTCTATTAGCCCTTTGGGCTTAAGCATTAACAAATAATACTTCAATCGGCAAATTACAGAATAATTTATTGGAAAATACATATATAATCTGCTAATATGATACAAGTAAATTAATGTGCAGGAAATTGTTGATTGCTTTATGAATAAATAATTCATATAACTATAGGAAACACTATTGAAACATTATTTTGTCTCTCTGTTTCTGTGCTGTTTAATCCTTGCGATTAGCAAAGCATGTTTGTTTATTTGTTAATTGTTCTTTAACATCATCTGATGCTAATATTTTGCCATACTGCGTCGATGGTTTAAATCGATGCCCGAATACATACAAGTAAGAAGCTTTACCATGCTGCCAACTGATAGAATATAACATAGAAAATCTTATTAGATTTGAAATATACAGTTCCTCATCTACAACATACATATCATCATGATTTGTGTAACAGGTATTCAGTCCAAGTCTTGTTCTTCTCACTGGTACAAGAAAGACCTTCAGGAGGGAAAGTGAGCCCAAGGTGGAAAGAAGATACTTACGTATTTCAGCATACCAATAAGTTCTTTGGATCAAGCTACATCAGATCGACCACATCGAAGTGGTCTGTCCCATCAAGAAAAGAGTAGGTCATCACGACGACAAGAAACTGTACGAAACTGAAACGTCAGGATAACATGTCCACGACATATAATCCCCTTGAGCCCCACTTTTATATAGCAAACTACAGTATTGAGGGGGTATACCAATTTTTCTTATTTTTGCTCCGAGGCGATTCTAACGATTACCCACGATCTAGTGAGAAGTATGTTCTACTGAAAAATTACGGTTTTTTTTTAACTTTAAAAACATGGCCGTGTTTTCGTAATGGAAAGAAAAGAGATCACAAAGCCAGAACCATTACCTGAATATCTAATATTGACTTGCAACCGGTTGTTTAGAGCTAATCTTGGCTTACCCAGGCATCAAAGAAAACAACATCGCTCATAAAAAGGTGCAAGTAGGCAAAAATCAGGAAAAGACGCAATCAGAAAAAAAGATTCCCAGTCCAAAAACCGAGGCGGGAAAAAACAAACTAACAATAAGGTACTTTTACCATGAAAACATTTCGTAAGCCGAATGTGCAGCTATTTTCCCAATAGGTGGCCACTTAGTTACCTAAACTTAACTAAAACTATGATAACATACATAAGGCGCCAACAGCAGAAAAAAATTAAACACGCGTAAAAGGGTCTTTAGCCCAACATTCAGTTTGGAAATCAGTTCAAAGTGTCTGCGATAAAATTTAGAAAAGGTCTTTCGAAGTTTATGATACCGATAGCCCTGCTGGATAAGTTTGGCTGTTAAACATTTATTTGGCGCATTGAAGTCCGCAACATGATTGCAGACTCTAGCAAACCTAATAAGTTGCGAAATGTATACGCCACTAGAAGCACGGCGAGGAACGTCACCATCCAAAAACAGAAGGTTTACTATATCCAAATCAAAGTCATCGCGTTTATCATAAATTTAAGAAGAAACGAATCCATTTGCAATAGAAAGATGTAAGTCTGAAAATGGGGCTTCGGTATCAGTTTAGTTTGCTTTATTCAACTGTAGTTCAGGGGTATAAATTTGTTTGGCCATGCCTTCGAAATAAGGATTGTCAATGTTCAAAAGGCCTCGATAACATCAGCTTGATTGCCATAGTTAAGAGAATCCATGAAGTCTCTTTCATAATATTGAAGAAACGAAGGTGGGCTTCTAAATATTGACTGACGAACAAATAGTCAGGTATGATCATTTTGTCTCCCCAAGAGGTGAGTTTTCTCGCCACTATCCTGGACCGTTCGTCCCGGTTGGGACGATTTGATCCAGTTTATAAATAGCATAACATACTGCCACAGGTACTATGATATGAACATTCTGGTTTAGAACTTGTGACTTGTTTAAAAATCACAGTGTTACATGAATGTTAAATTACTGGTACTGTAACAGTGCCCTGTAACAGAAAAATGACTTGTTCGTTTGGTAATGGACATCGGTCAAGCGTCAGAAGTTTCTTTAATAGAAATCATGTTCTATGAAAAGAAACATGTCTGTAGGGACAAGAATAATAATGATACCAAAATGACCAAAGACCATGAGTAAATTCAATTTAACGCTGACACGAAACAACAGTATAAGTAAATGTCTTGCTGTAAATAACGGATATTCTGAGTAGCTAATCCTTGAACGAATAATACCGGATGTTTGAACATTCATTTCTATTTGTTAGCTCACCTGAGCCGTCAGGCTCACAAGGTGAGCTTATAGTATACCCATGCTCCGTCGTCCGTCCGTCCGTCCGTCCGTCGTCCGTCCGTCCGTCGTCCGTCGTCCGTCGTCCACCATTTTCAAAGATCTTCTTCTCTGAAACAGCTTGGCCAATCAAAGCCAAATTTTACATGAAGCATCTATGGGAAGGGGGAACCAATGTGTATATAAATAATCCAGGTCACATGACCAAGATGGCCGCCATGCCCATATATGGTAAAAACCCTTCAAAAATCTTCTTCTCCGGAACCACTGGACCGATTTCAACCAAACTTGGCATGAAGCATCTATGACTGAAGTACTACAATGTGTATATAAATCATGACCTTGCGGTGACCTTGACCTATTTTACGGCAAGGTCAACATAGGTCGCCTTTGCATTTGAATGGGAAAAATTGTTAAATTGTCATTTAAAGGAAAAATCTTGCAGAAAATGAGCAGTAGGACTGAATATTAATTATTCTGAAAAAAATTGGGCACCAGGGGCTCATCCGCCCCCACCCCGGGGCAATATACATGTATATTGTCATAATATTCAAACATCTTCTTCTCTGAAACCGCTTGGCCAATCAAAGCCAAATTTTACATGAAGCATCTATGGGAAAGGGGAACCAATGTGTATATAAATAATCCAGGTCACATGACCAAGATGGCTGCCATGCCCATATATGGTAAAAACCCTTCAAAAACTCTCTTCTCCGGAACCACTGGACCGATTTCAATGAAACTTGGCATGAAGCATCGATGACTTAAGTACTACAACGTATATGTAAATCATGACCTTGTGATGACCTTGACCTGTTTTACGGCAAGGTCAACATAGGTAGCGTATGCATTTTAATGGGTAAAATTGTTAAATTGTCATTTAAAGGAAAAAACTTGCAAAAAATGAGCAGTAGGACTGAATTTTAATGATTCTGAAAAAAAAAAAAATTGGGCCCCAGGGCCTCATCTCTCCCCCACATCGGGGCAATATATATGAATATTACCATAATATTCAAACATCTTCCTCTCTGAAACCGCTTGGCCAATCAAAGCCAAATTTTAAACGAATCATCTGTAGGAAAGGGGAAATAGTGTATATGTAAATACTCGAGGTCACATGACCAAGATGGCTGCCATGCCCATATGTGGTAAAAACTATTAAAAATCTTCTCCCCCTGAACTGGTGGACCGATTTGAAGGAAACTTTGAATGAAGCATTGATGACTCAAATACTACAATGTGTATATAAATCATGACCCTATGATGACCTTGACCTATTTTACTGGAAGGTCAACAAAGGTGGCCTATGCGTTTGAAAAGAGATTACTGTTAAAATGTCATTAAAAGGGAAATCTTGCAGGAAATGAGCAGTATGACTGAATGTTAATGATTCTGAAAACAATTGGATCCCAGGGGCTCATTTGCCCCTACCCGGGGCAATTTATATGTATATTACCATAATATTCAAACATCAGTTTATGAAATCGCTTGACCAATTAAAGCCAAATTTTACATGAAAAGGTACAAGTAGGCAAAGATCAGGAAAAGGCGCAATCAGAAAAAGATTCCCACTCCAAAAACCGAGGTGGGAAAAAACCAAACCAACAATCAGGTACTTATACCATGAAACATATCGTAAGCCGAATGAGCAGCTATTTTCCCAATAGGTGGCCACTCAGTTACCTTAACTAAAAATATGAAAACATACATAAGGCGCCAACAGCACAAAAAAATTTTTTCAAACACCAAGACATAAAACGAAAAGAACCACCACAGAAGTATCGACTTGGAACGATCAGTAACACAAAGTTACTGGCATCCATAATAGGAAGCATCCATAATAGGAAGGAGGAATCAGTGTGTATATAGATAATCCAGGTCACATAACCAAGATGGCCGCCTTGCCCATATATGGTAAAAATTCACAAATGGACTGAAAATTTATTTCAAGGAAAAGATTGACCCGATGGGTTGTCTGCCCTTATCCTGGGGCTATAAACGACCATATTATATCAACATATTTTTGTCTGAAACCGCTTGGCCTATCAAAGCCAAAATCGTATACATGTAGCTTCCTTTTATCAAAGCCAAAATCGTATACATGTAGCTTCATTTGATCTTTATCAACAACATTTTTAAAATCGGTCATGACCACCTGACCCGGATGGCTGTCATATGCCTTAAAAATCTCCAGTATCCGAAGTCCTATTATCTTGAAACTTGACATGAAGTATTCATAAAATAGGGAAAATTGTTACAAAGTCATATATTTAAAAAGGTACAAATAGGCAATGATCAGGAAAAGGCGCAATCAGATTTAAAAACCCACCCCAAAAACCGAGGTGGGAAAGGTGGTAGCTCGCAACAAATGTTCAAATGGATACAAGATTTATATATATCCACACTGGCGACTTTCTCCACCAATCTCCCCCAATTTTGGGGTTCTCAAATCTCTCTGATTTTGTTTTATCTCAACAGCTCTTGCAGTTTAATTACCTTCAGTTTAAATCTACTTATATTACAGCCAGTCTGCTGCTTTTAACATCACTCTTTTACTATCATGTAGTTACATATAAACAAATCACTGCGGATTTCATGATATATGACCAGTTTATCAAAACACTCTTGCAGAGAAGTGTAGAGCTCTAGATAAGTCAAATTGGAGAAAGTCGCCTGTCTGTATCAGAGAAATGTTAACCCTGTATGCTGCCTGGCCCATTATTGTATTTTAGACATTACATTGTATTTCCATTCTATTTTCAGGTGCTTTCATGCCTAGGAGCAAGAACTGGCTGAAAATAGAAAATAAAAGGGAGGTCAAGAACAGATGAAGTGACAGATAAGTTTTAATAATTTTTTTATAAAAGGGGCAATCTGAAATTTAGAAACTAGAAAGATCATACTATTTTAGCTGTTGAAAATGAAGACGCTTATCAGTCTGTCGAGTAGACTAGAGCAGCTGATCTGCTTCTTTGTTTGTGTTTAAAGTAAATTTAGTGTAGATCTCCTTCAGCACTAGAAAAACTACTATGCTATGAAAACAGCAAAGTGACAGATGAGTCTGAGCAGCTCCACTAACTGGCTACATTTTTTTTTTTAACTTTGCTATGATGGTATAATATTTCTAGGTTCTATTTTGAAGATTTATATAGGCTAAATATTTAACGATTCTACACATTACCTTTTCTTTATATTTTCAGTTGATTAATCATGCCTAGACGAAAGGGTTGGAAGTGGTCAGAGACAAAAAGGAAGGAATGGAGAGAGAGATTGAGAGCAGATGGCAGACGAAAAGCAGAGACAGAAAGGGGGAAGCAGTGGACGAAGGTAGATGATGGAGATGGAACAGTTATGGATAGAGAGAGACGAGGAACAGATTGTGACGATGATGTGACATTAAGCCCACCCAACGTGGTGGCAGGAAGCCCACCCAACGTGGTGGCAGGAAGTCCATCCAACGTGGTGGCAGGAATTCCATCCAACTTGGTGGCACATGACAAAGGCAAACAAATAAATGGCAAAGACAAGCAAATACATGCAAGGACCTGCAAACAAGCAAATATCTGTCAATTCAAACAGGCAATTATTGAGCTCAACTCACTTATAGCAAATATTAGCTCAAATGTACAGACAGATTTTGATACAGTGTTTCTAGATACTTTTCCTCAAGTTTATGCTGACCATCAGGCAATAGTCATTGAAGAATCATGTGAAAAAGATAGTATGATTTCTTGTCCTCAAAATACAATGCTTCAACAACTTGCTCAGCATGATGAAAATGTTAGCACACAGTATCATTTTAACAATGATTCATGCAGTGAACCCTGTTTAGACAATGATATAGTTAGTTATCAAGCAGCAAGATTACCTGAACCATTCTGGAATGCCACTGATTTGGTATTTGGAAGTTTTCATCAAAATGATGTGAGATTTTCAGAGCATTCAAGAGGATATCAGTGTACATGTAATGCGTTATGTATGTTGTCATACGCACTTGGTCATAGTGTAGATAATAGCTCAATGATAGATAAAGTACTTTGTGAAGGGGATTCTCTGTATCAAACTGTAATAAGCAAGTTGAAAACAGATGGAAAGTTCATTAACCAGCTTTTGAGCTTAGAAGAAATCCCAGATGATTTTGAAGTAGATATAGGAAAATTTGCTTTAGAAAAGTTTCAAGTTGAAAGTGGTGTTCTTCTTGATACTGAAGATCATGGCTTACCAACACTTCACTCTACTTTGCAGTCGGCATTTTCCTCTGTATCATGTGGCCTATTAACTGTTGGTGCAATATGTTCTGCAGTTTTTAAACAGAATGGGTTGTATGTCTTTTTTGACTCTCATTCCCATGGGCAAAATGGACTTTCATCAAGTGATGGTGCTTCCTGTTTAATAACTTTCTCAAACCTGGACGACCTAGTTACATATATATATGCCTTTTATGACAGCATGAAACTAGAAACTGATACTAATTTGCAGTTTGACTTCCTGCCAGTCCATATTAAGAAATGTCAAGAAGGACAGACGTACGAAGATCAAATGACAAGTCGTATGGAAGGCTATTTCAAAGATCAGAGATTTCGACAGGCTCTGAAAACACAAAGAAATGGCAGTTGTAGACTCAACTCTGAATCAAAGAAAGAATCTTTACTGAAAAAAAGAAAGCAGCGTAATCGCACTGAATATTATAGAACTTTTAAACAATTGGCTAGAAAAAATTCAGCTTATAAAAGGAAAGAAATGGAATCAAAACAGCGTGCAAGAAAAGACCCTGTTTTTAAGGATACAGAGATTAGGTGTCAAAAGAAATCAAAGCAGCATGCAAGGAAAAACCCTGCCTTTAAAAGGAAAGAAATGGAATCAAAGCAGCAAGCAAGAAAAGATCCTGTTTTTAAGGATACAGAGGTTAGATATCAAAAGGAATCAAAGCAGCATGCAAGGAAAAACCCTGCCTTTAAAAGGAAAGAAATGGAATCAAAGCAGCAAGCAAGAAAAAATCCTGTTTTTAAGGATACAGAAATTAGGTATCAAAAGGAATCAAAGCAGCGTGCAAGAAAAGATCCTGTATTTAAGGATACAGAAATTAGGTATCAAAAGGAATCAAAGCAGCATGCAAGAAAAGATCCTGTTTTTAAGGATACAGAGGTTAGATATCAAAAGGAATCAAAGCAGCATGCAAGGAAAAACCCTGCCTTTAAAAGGAAAGAAATGGAATCAAAGCAGCAAGCAAGAAAAAATCCTGTTTTTAAGGATACAGAAATTAGGTATCAAAAGGAATCAAAGCAGCGTGCAAGAAAAGATCCTGTATTTAAGGATACAGAAATTAGGTATCAAAAGGAATCAAAACAGCGTGCAAGAAAAGATCCTGTATTTAAGGATACAGAAATTAGGTATCAAAAGGAATCAAAGCAGCATGCTAGAAAAGATTCTGCTTTTAGAATGAAAGAAGTTGCTTATCAGAAGAAATCAAAACAGTCAGCAAGACAAAATCCTGCTTTTCTGGAACGAGAGAAAGTGTACCAGAATGTATCTAAACAAAATGCAAGGAAAAATCCGATTGTTCTGGAATGTGAAAGAATCAAGAAACAACAGATAAGACAAGAGAAGAGAAAATGTAATGACGTTTCTACAATGAATGTTTCGTGCAAAAGATTCAAACATGATACAGAAACCTTGCCTCATAAAACTCACCAGAAGGCATTTAAAACTATTGAAGAAACTATCAAACAGTTTCATTTAGATATATCTATTGGCCCCATATACATTTGTACATGTTGTCATCAAACATGGTTTAGAAAAAGTGTTTCAATGTTAAAGAACACTCATGTTCCAGAAGAAAGTAAAAGGCTGTATTGCACAGATTACGTGTCTGTAAATAATGAAGAATGGGTTTGTCATACTTGCTTGAGTGCATTACGAGAAAGGAAATGTCCAAAATTATCAGTAGGTAATGGCTTCAAATGGCCAAACAAACCTGTAGAACTAAATTTGCATCAGCTGGAAGAAAGATTAATAGCACTTCGCATTCCATTTATGCAGATTAGGGAACTTCCACGTGGTGGCCAGTACTCCTTAAAAGGAAATGTTATCAATGTGCCTGTTGATATTCAGCCTACTATCAACTGTCTTCCAAGGCCAATGGATGAAAATTTTACAGTTGCTATTCAGTTGAAAAAGAAACTTTCCTATAAAACGGTTGACTTTAAAGAAAATGTTAGACCATTAAGAGTTTTAACTGCTCTACATTGGCTTATGAACAACAGCAAACTGTACAAGAACTCTGGCATAGTAATTGATGATGACTGGTTTCAGGAAGTTACTGAAAGTGCAGAGGAAACAGTCAGAGAGTTTTTAGGAGTTTCAAGAGAACAAACTAATGACAAACATAGCATGGATAATGAAAAGCAGGAACAAATCACAAGTAAAAAGGACACTAATGCACCAGCTGATTATGATTCTGATCATTACAGTGAAATAGATGCTAATGACCATGTTGGCAATATAGATACATTAGTGGATGATGCAGATATTGACAATAAGTGTGACAAAGTTTACACTTTTGCACCAGGTGAAGGACAGCATCCTTTGAGTCTATATAATGATAAAGATGCAGAGTATTTGTGCTTCCCATCCATTTTCTGTGGACAAACACCACCTAGCAAGGAAGAGCGAATTGTTCCAGTTCATTATAGTGACATTGTTAAATGGGAATTGAGAAGTGTTGACAGAAGAGCTGCACAGTCAGTTCCAAATATATTTTTTAAACACAAAAAGCTACAGATGAAACAAATCAGTGATAAAGTCAACTTGGCTGTTAGAAGATGTAAAAAGCGAGGTCAAAAAATAACTGCAGCTGAAGCTAGAGATTCAAATTATTTGGACAAACTTGTAAACCTTGATGAAGGCTATTATATCTTTCGCCAACTGAGAAATTCTCCTGCCTATTTAGAAATGCGCAAGAAAGACATTTTTGCAATGATTAGGCAACTTTCTTTACCTACTTGGTTTATGTCATTGTCAGCTGCCGATACTAGATGGACAGATCTATTGAAAATGTTAGCAAAATTGAATGATGGTATTGAATATTCTGAAACAGAATTAGAAAGGCTTACTTGGCAAGAGAAAACAAAGCTAGTTCAGAAAGACCCAGTTACATGTTCAAGGTACTTTGATCATAGGGTTCAAGAGTTCCTCAATACAATTCTAAAAAGCAGTTCTGAACCAATTGGAAAGGTACTTGACTATTTTTATAGAGTTGAGTTTCAGCAACGTGGCTCCCCTCATATTCACATGCTTGTTTGGGTAGAAAATGCTCCAACTCTAGAAACAAAGTCAGAAGAGGAAATAATTGAATTTGTTGATCAATATCTTACCTGCAGTAGTGATAATGAGAAAACAGCAAATCTTGTTAACCTTCAAAGTCACAAACATTCTAGAACCTGCAGAAAAAAAGGGAAACCAATATGTAGGTTTGGATTTCCATTGCCACCATTGCCAAAAACTATGTTGCTGTATCCTCTTGAGGAAAACATTGACAAGTACAAGAAAAAGAATGTAGAGCTCCAAAAATCAATGAATGAATGTAAAGAAAATGAAGATATACCATTTGATGAGTTTCTAGAAAAAATTGCTAGAATGGACTTCGAAGATTATATTTGCTGCATAAGAAGCTCATTGAAAGCACCAAAGGTTTTCTTAAAGCGAAAAGTGAAGGAAATGAGAATAAATCCATTTAATGAAAACATACTTCTTGCCTGGAAGGCCAATCTTGACATTCAGATTGTTCTTGAGCCATACGGTTGTGCTTCATATATAGTTGGTTATATAAGTAAATCACAGAGAGGTATGAGTGCACAACTTGACGCAGCAGCAAAAGAGGCTAGAAGAGGAAATCTTGACCTAAAGAAGCAAGTCAGGCATATTGGGAATGTATTTTCTAACTGTGTTGAAGTCAGTGCTCAAGAAGCTGTTTATCTTGATCTGCAAATTCCTTTGACAAAATGTACCAGGGATATTGTTTTCATCAACACATCTATACCAGAGGAAAGAATCTTTCTGTTGAAGCCAAAAGCTGCTCTTGATGAACTTCCAGCTGAATCCACAGATGTAGAATCTGAAAATGTAATTCAGAGGTATTCTAAAAGACCCAGGCAGCTTGGGAAATTATGTTTAGCTGATTATGTCTCTAAGGTTGACATTACTTATCCAAAAGGAAATAAGTTTTCAGAGAAAGTTGATGACACTAATGATGATGACAGTTTTGTCAATACGTCTGGTGATGAAAGTGATGACATCTTTGATGATAACATTCAAAGTTCAGACCTGTTGTTTGAAGCAAAAAATGGAACAAAGTACAAGAAAAGAAAAGTACCAAGAATAATAAGGTATGTAAAATACAACAGAAAAAGAGACCCAGAAAATTACTTTAGAGAGCAGCTCATGCTTTTTGTACCTTGGCGAAATGAACAGAAGGATTTAATAGGTTCTTTTGGAACATATGAAGCTCGGTATAACTCCGTGCAGACATCACTCGTGTCCAAAAGAAATGAGTATGAGCATCATGCTGAAGAGCTTGAGATTGCAAGACAAATGATGGAAAATGAGGAAAGGGACTATGATCAAATTGCACCAAATGCAGAGCAAGAAAATAGAGAAACAGAAGAAGAAGGGCCAGCAGAATCAGAAAAGTTTGTTTGCTTTAACCCAAGCAGAGTTGTAGAGCAGAGGCACTATGACATAGGAATAGAATTACAATCAACTTGCTCAGTGCCACCAGTAGAAACAAGTGGTATCTTATTACCAGATGATGAATATTTACAACTACTCAGAAGTCTTAATTTGAGACAAAGAGAATTCTTTAACCATATTGTTCACTGGATAAAATCCAAAGATGAACCAGTCTATGCTTTTTTAACAGGAGGTGCAGGTGTTGGTAAATCAGTTGTCATTCGAGCACTTTATCAAAGTCTGTACAGACTGTGGAATTTGAAAGATGGAGAAAATCCAGATGATAAAAGAATTTTACTGTGTGCTTACATGGGCTTTGCTGCATTCAATATAAGTGGTCAAACCATTTCCTCTGCTTTCCACAAGAAAATGTATCAAAAGGGCACAAATCATCTTTCAGCTGATGAATTAAACACGTTCAGAATTAAGTATAGACATCTGAAACTTGTCATTATTGATGAAATATCAATGGTAGGGAACATGACATTAAATTTTATCAACATTCGCTTACAGCAGCTCATGGGAACAAAAGAAGTTTTTGGTGGTTTAAGTGTTATTGCTGTGGGTGATCTGTACCAGCTAAAGCCAGTAGGTGATTATTTGATAAGTCTTGATTTGAAAGTGGGAGCATCTTCACTGGGACAAAACTTGTGGAAAGAACTCTTCAAAATGTATGAATTGGTTGATATCATGAGGCAGAAAGATGACCTTGCATTTGCACAACTATTAAACCGACTTCGGTTGAATGAAATGACAGAGGAAGACAAACAAAAGCTGCAGGCACGTGTTGTTGACTATGAAACCGGTGACTATCCAAAGGACGCCCTTCATTTATTTGCGGAGAATTTTTATGTAGACCAACACAATGACACTATTTTGAGTCAGTTGCCTGGAGAAAAATTTACAATACCATGCCATGACATTGTTGTTTCATCAAACATTCCTGCTAAAAGGCAACAGTCCCTGATTGATGGGCTTCCAAACGACTATGGGAAAACAGGACAATTGAAGAAGTCATTGACAGTAGTTGTTGGAATGATTGTTGTTCATACAGCTAATGTAGATGTAGAAGACGGTTTAACTAATGGTGCTACGGGTGTTGTGAAACATGTTGACTTCAGGTGGATGGAAGGAACAAATAGACCTAGCATTGTTTGGGTTTTGTTTGATGACCCTCGAGTTGGTAGGGCAACACGTGAAAAAAACAGGAAATTCTACAACTCTAGCATTCATTCAGACTGGACACCTGTATTTGAAACACAACGAACATTTATAGTGAACTACAAAACATTTCAGAGAAGCCAATTTCCGCTGACACCAGCTTCAGGTAAAACAGTCTACAAAGCAGAAGGAGCTACAGTAGACAAGGTAGTTGTTGATTTATCCCAGAAAGATAGAAAGTATAAAATGCCACATATGCACTATGTTGCATTCAGTAGAGTGAAAAAGCTTGAGGACTTATATATATTGAATATGAATGAAAATACTCTGGATGTTGATAATGATGTGAATATAGAGATGGAAAGGCTACGCAGAGAAGCTGCATTAGAGCTCTGTTATGTTCCTCTGTATAAAATTGGTGCTGGCAAAACCAAAATTGCATTCAACAATGCTA
This sequence comes from Rugalucina vietnamica, assembly GCA_964017185.1. NCBI lineage: Eukaryota > Metazoa > Mollusca > Bivalvia > Lucinida > Lucinidae > Rugalucina > Rugalucina vietnamica. Next base: position 3,700,044 of record OZ024877.1, on the reverse strand, counting down.
GATCCTTGCATAAACATTTTAAGGATGTTGAATTTGAACCAAATGTGTTGGCAGCAGATGTCATTGGATTTGCTGAAACAAGATTATGTAGTAGGGATGAAAACATACATTTTGCCCTCAAACGGTTCAGACTTATTAGGCTTGATGACACAGTAAAAGAGACTCGCAACAGGCCATATCATGGACTTGCATTGTATGTAAAGGAGTACTTGCAGACTCAGAATGTCGTGAAAATGCAATGCAAGTCATTTGAGTTCATATTCACTGGCACATTCAGCAATCAACAAGGTTATGTTCAAGTTGTTGTGTTGTACAAATACCCAAAAAGTTCACAGACTGATTTTAGAAAGGATATCCACTGTCATCTTAGGCCGGTTATTGATCTGAATGCTAAGTTAGTCATATTAGGTGACTTCAACACACAGATAGATGGTGCCAGTACAGGGTTTGTGGATTTTATGGAGAAATTATTTGGGTGTATGCAGCATATTAAACAATGTACAACAGACTATGGATCAGTGCTAGATTTGATATTTTCAAATTCTGAAGGGTTTTGCGATGTGATCGAGGCTTATTGGTCTGATCATAAAATAATATATTGTGCCATAGACAAATAAATAATGGAAAGGTGGTGCAGAACATGAATAAAGTACAGAACAACCAGTGTAACCCCTTTTGAGACAAATAATAATGTTTCTTACGTATAATGGCAACTTCACAACCCTCAAAAGATGAAAAGCTGAATATGTGATGACTAAATATTGTTATTGACTAAGATTAGCTACTAAAGGTGTCTTTAAAACTTTCCAACTGTTGTATCATTACAGAGTAGAGAAACCTTGTCCTTGGTATATGAAAAAGAAAATCAAGAGAAAAACGGCAAAGGCGTAACCCCACTAAGTATTAAATTCGGTGGTTTAGCAAAACTTGGGGTTGCCACCATATTTTTTTTTTTCAATTTTTTATTTTTCTTTTTTTATATATATGTGTGTGTGGGCCTAATTGTATTTTTTTGTAGTTGTAACAATACATGTACATCCATTTATATTCATGTCAGGTATTGTTTCACTATGGGTTCTTACAATTATTTCTCAGTGGAATGTTTGATGTACTGTATCAGCAATAATTTATTTTGAATTAGCTCCTTAAATAGTGAGTATGGAGGCCTAGTGGTAGACCATTAAATCTTGAATGAGAGCCCTCATGCTGTGGTGTTAAATCTTTGCAAAAGAAGCTTTAATCACAAAAGTATTAGTCTAGTACTCTTTAAGCAGTTGGTCTTATTTTTGGCATAACTGGAAAGATTTTGTCAGGGATGTTAAAACTCAACTCCAACAAAAAGGACAAAATAATTGTTTTATCATTATAGTTAGGGAGCAATGAGATTCAAAAGTTATGTATTATGAATAACACACTTTTAAAATATTTGTTAGACTATGGTGAAATACAGTTGTAATGGTGATTATGTATAATTTGTTTGTAATGAAACTGAAAAAAAAAAAACATGTATTCTTAAATAAGATGAAGAATGAAAGAGACTGTGACTATAACATATGATTTTTTAAATAGAATTTGAAATAAAAAGTAAAATGCTTATTTCAGGTAAATTAAAACAAGCAATTACATTGCATTGTTAAGGATTCATTGTATTGATACGGTGATGAATGATGTAACAAGTGCTTTATAGTTTTATATAAATGTGTAATAAATGTTTGGCAAGAAGACATGCTTTTCAGTATATCTTGTTACCAGACATTATTGTAATATTGCATAGTGATGAAAAGTGAGTGGGAGTGATATTTTTGATTTTGAAAAATCTGTATACATGTATTGACGGATGGTTGTTAGTTTAGGACATATTCTCATGTTGCTCCACAAAAGTATTGTAACTCAGAGCTTGATTCGATAATGATTATAATGTACATAAGTAATGGTCAAAAGTTTTTATTATTTGAAAATATGTATATAGATTTAAATGAAAATGTAGAACTGGAAAAAGCTAGATTTTGCATACAAGCTAATGCCTAGCAACAAGTTTATGAACAGTAATAATGTGACATTACTTGAGTTATTTTTGATGTTGTGGTCTAGGCCTAGTATAATTCTTAGATTGTGTTAAACTGTACCTTTACAATGATTTTTACAAGGTATCTATTTTAGCCACAGAAATGTTCTTGCATATGTCCAGTTTTGGCATGTTTTCTGACTCTTAATGTTGTAAACACAGTCTCATTACTTCTACATCTACTTTAAGATACTAGATTAACCAAGATTCATAATTGATTAAGTTTCTTCATCTTTTTGATTCACTTTTCATAATGTTGTCATTAAATTAAGTAGCTCTTATTGATGTAATACTTTTGTGTTTTAGTAATAAGGGTCTAAGTTAAATAGATTTTAATGGATGAACTTTAGGAATCAGTGTAGTGCAATTAAATGAATAAAAAATATTAGATAAAAAAACTAGTTGTTTTCACTGAAACTCCTTTTGCAGCAGCTAATATGGCTTATTTGGATAACACTGTTAAAATGATCACCATTTGTTGATTCTGACCTGTTGATTACAAAGTTGGGTATGGCAGGACAGAGAAGTAGAAGGTATTAAAGCAATGATCAAGAACTGGCACAATGGGAACAAAGTCTAAAAGAATCCCATGTGATAAGCAGAGTCAAATGTAGTGGCTTTTTCTTAAAGGTAACCAAAATCCACATCAAACCATAAACTAGAGAGAACCACAGCAGAACTTCCATCTTTGAATGCTCAGCAATATAATTTTTACTGTGACTAGGCTTTAATTAGTTTAAGAGTTGTCTAACTTTGCACTTAAAATAAAGGGAGGCACCAAGAGTTAATTAAGGTGGTTTCATCAAAGTTGGTCAATTGATTTTATTCATGTTTTATATCCCACTCAACATCTAAGGGCATATGGAGGTAGAACCTCTTTTAAAGTCTAGAAGCCTGGGATCAAACCCAGGATCCTGAGAAACAGCTTAACCAACATTACACAGAGGCTTTGGTTGACCAAATGTCCTCCCAGAACAGTTGATAGCCAGCTATTAGGGTCTTATATGTAAGAACTCAGGTGAGCGTTTACAGGACCAATGGTCCTCTGGTTTTATTGTCTGTTTGAGCTTATTTCTCCTTATTGTTCTATCTGAACGTCCCATTTTTAAAGGCTGCATGCTTCCGCTATAAGCATTGTATATTCTAGGTGATATGATTGATTACATCTCTTTTCTTTCAAACTCTTTACTTGCCCTGCTGTCGACAAGGAAGAGTTAATGGTGCAAAATTATGCAGTTTGTGTTATCTTGTCAATTAGTTTATGTATATTTTGAGGTTGTCTTGGTTACTATAGCTCATGTGAAAAATACGGATAACAACACATTCTGCTTGGAAATAAAATTTTATCGATCATTAAAGTTTTGAGGTTTTGTATTACTTAAAAATGTAGATAAAACAAAACTTCATATACTTTCTGTCATAACGATCATATATTCTTTGTTTTAACATCTTTTCAACAGATGTTCTCTTCCCGTGTTGCCACCCGTTGTAAAGATAAACGTAAAGACAAACATTGCTCCTGCTTTTATCACCTATCAACATTATCTTCTTCAAAGCTGCAAAATGTATGATCGATTGTTACCTTTGACCCCAGCAATATTCAAGTCATTTGGTGTAGGTTTAATAAGGTTGGTAGATAATTTGATTTGGCAAGGCGCGATGCGATTAAAAAGAATATTTTGCAAAGAAAATCCTGGCCACAGTGGTTTAGATTACAGTGCGACTTAACAATAATAATATCCCAACACCTAGACTGTTTGTATTTGTAAGAACCGCCTCGCTTGAGAGGTTTAAATGTGTAAGCGCTATATATCCATTATTATCAATTTATATATATATGCAGTTAAGTCTGGGTAATTGAGTGACTACCTACTGGGAAATAGCTGTTTCCTCAACTTGCTATATGTGTACCTCATTGTCAAGTTAGTTTTCCCCAACACGCTCGGTTTCTGATTGTGTCATTTCCTAATCATTGCTTACTTTTACCCATTGAGTACAAAATAAGACAATATATCAAAAGTATTCTACTGAAAATGTTCCTTTTTAATAGTTGAATAAAAAGTTTGCAAATGCATGTTTTCATATAATGTTATGATACCCTGAAATTTATTTTTTTTTCGGTTCCAATAACATGACCACAATATGCCAAAAAGCTGCAATACTCTTTTTAGACAAACCATGTGTTTCTGTTAAAAACAAAACATCAGTTTTATACATGTTACTATTTATCGTGGTTGATTTATACATTCTTTGTTTTATTTTGATTTTCCGTTACTGGTTTCTTTGTTGTGTTTTCAATAACATTGTGATTAGTTAGTAAACATACTGTCGCTTTAGTTAATTCTTCGGATATCTGCTAGCTGTCATTGTTTCTCGGCATCATAGGACACAGCAGTTAATGATATTGAATGTCAAACGAAGATCGCTGCAAGACAAACATCGGTCTTCATTGAAAATTCAAGCTAACTTGAACCAGATTAATCTTCAAACTACATCAAATCAGTCAGTCGGATTGCTTTTGATACATTTATAGTCTGTTATATTAGATCTGGATAACCTTTAGTTGATTATTTTGCACAGAGAGAAAACTAGTAATTCTTTATCAGAACGCGACAGCATGGCAATATCAATTCTAATGCAGTTATAATAAGCTGAAATATATAAAATTTTAATAAATAATTCAATAAACGAAAGCATAACTGCGTTTTTTAGGATTTCCCTTAATAAGGTAACGCAGTGTAAATCATGGCAGGTATTTGACAAATCTACGGCGATTCCGTAGCTCTAACATGATATATTGTATGAGCGTTTTAAATGTTCCTCGAAAACTGTCAGCAGAAGAATGCATTACGAAAACATGCTCATGCAGCATACAGGCATTTTTAAAGTTGTAAAAAATGAAAATTTTCAGTAGAAAAATTTTGATACTTTTCCTGTTTTTGCTCAAAAATTAGATAGTGGATACACGTTAGAACCGCCTCAACGAGGCGGGTTGAGGCGGTTCTAACGAGTACCCACAATCTATGTTTTGGAGCAAAAATAAGAAAAATAGGCATCCCCTGCATACCCCAGTTTTACTACATAAAAGTGGGGTATAAAGGGGTATTTATTTCATGGACATGTTTTTCTGATGCAGTCGAAGCCTCTTCTTGTTTCGATAAGGTTGATGCAATCAAACATTAATAAATTGATTTTCCTAAACCTTGATAAAGACATCCATCTTTCAGTATGCTGAAACACAATGAACGGCGTACATCTATCAGATGTTGAAAGGTACAGACACTAGTATTTGTTTCGTTTTGAGACAATCTACAAGGCTTTTTTTTCATCTCATAAACTAGCTCTTGTTCGACTACTGAGCTTTCTAAATTATTAACTTCCTGTCTTACTCCTATCAAATCTCATGTTATAAGATACTGTGAGACAGTGTATGAAGCTTCAAATAAAAATTGGTTTTGGTCAATAAAACATTCTGGTGAGGTGCTCAATAAATTGAAGTGTAGAGGGTTCCGTGCGACGAGCTTGTCCACATATGATTTTTCTACTCTGTATACAACTTTACCACATAATCTAATTAAAGAAATACTTCTGGATTTGATAGAGTGGACCTTCAAAAGGGCATTAAAAACTTTGGTTCACTTTATTTGGCTTGTAATGACAGAAAGGCTTTCTTCACTTCCTCTGACCAAAGTCGGTATACACTTTGGTCATGTCAGAATGTGTGCGACGCCTTATCCTATCTCCTGGATAATATTTATATTAGATTTGGGACCAAGTTTTACAGACAAATTGTTGGAATTCCGATGGGTACAAATTGCGCACCTCTCGTAGCTGATTTATTTTTATACTGCTACGAAAGAGATTTCATGGATTCTCTTAACCATGATAATCAAGCTGATGTTATCGAGGCTTTTAATTCCACTTCTAGGTACCTCGATGACCTTTTGAACATTGACAACCCTTATTTTGAAGGAACGGTTAATCAAATTTATCCATCTGAACAACAGTTGAACAAAAAGGTACAAGTAGGCAAAGATCAGGAAATGGCGCAATCAGCAAAAGATTCCCACTCCAAAAGGCAATATCTCGGATACCGAAGCCCCCTTTTTAGATCTACATCTTTCTGTTGCAAATGGATTTGTTTCTTCTTAAATTTATGGTAAGTGAGATGACTTTTGATATAGTAAAGTTTCCGTTTTTGGATGGTGACGTGCCTCGTCGTGCTTCTTATGGTGTATACATTTCGCAACTTATTAGGTTTGCTAGAGTCTGCAATCATGTTACAGACTTCAACGCTCGAAATAAATGTTTAACGGTCAAACTTCTCCAACAGGGCTATCGCTATCATAAACTTCGAAAGACCTTTTCTAAATTTTATCGTAGACACTATGAATTGATTTCCAAATATAATGTTGGGTTAAAGACGCTTTTAAATGAGGGCCTTTCGGAACCAGAATTTTATGGTGACTTGGTTTACAAATTTAAGAAACTTATGGGAAGTAATGATTTTTCTTTTCAGTTTAGAAAAATCATAACACGTTACAGACGTATAGGTTATAACTTGAATGTCATGCGACAGTCTGCATGCTTAGTTTTTAACCCAATCACGGTTGATAACTATGTTGCCTTCTTTAATTGCACGCCGGTGGGTCGGGCGTCAGACTCTATGATGGCCCCGACGTAAAGCTATTCATTTTAGTTGGTTCGGGCCGGAGCTTCTTGTCTGTTGCTTGGCCCACCGGGGTCCAACTGATGTTTTTCTTTTGCTCCGGAAATTGTAAGTTAGTAAGTTATTCGGCGCCAAGGGATCTCCATCGTCGGGCTGCTTACTCAATCTGTGAGTCCTGGTTTTTGATTCATCAGGATGTTTATCATGATTTATTTGTTTGTTCTTAATGATTCATTGACTAGATAGTGTTTCACCACGAGGACCGAAGAACTAACTAAATGTTATGAACTACTGCAGAAGCTGAGGGTTGAGGGTATGGCCATGTAAAATCGATTTAAACCCGCCAGTAACTTTGTGTTACTGATCGTTCCAAGTCGATACTTCTGTGGTGGTTCTTTTTGTTTCATGTCTTGGTGTTTAAAATATTTTTGTGCTGTTGGCGCCTTATGTATGTTTTCATATTTTTAGTTAAGTTAAGGTAACTGAGTGGCCAACCTATTGGAAAAATAGCTGCTCATTCGGCTTACGAAATGTTTTCATGGTATAAGTACCTGATTGTTAGTTTGGTTTTTTTCCACCTCCGTTTTTGGAATGGGAATCTTTTTCTGATTGCACCTTTTCCTGATCTTTGCCTACTTGTACCTTTGTAGAATTATTTTCTTCGAAGAAAAAGTTAATGCTATCTTAAGATGGGTATGTCAAATGATTGAAGAGGCAATGTATTATTATGATTATCGTGCATACACATTTTGTAAAACTGCATATTTTAACGAAAGTTATGATAAATTAAAAAAGTAACTAAAAATATGCAAACACACACAAGGCGCCAACAGCACAAACATATTTGAAACACCAAGACATAAAACAAAATACCTTATCTATTATTAATAAAGATGTGAATTCATTGTGATGATGTACTTGTCATCTTCAAAAAAATTGTTCAGTTGCCAAATGCGTGTAATTAATCAGAGTATTCGACGACCGGAAACGCTGCTCAAATTCAGCGAAAGCGGAAACGTTATAGACGTTACGTTCCGTTGCTAAGTAAAATGTCTTCTTGAAAATCTGTCACAACAGTGGAATCGCGGTAGAAGTTATTAAAATATATATATATGAACATGTATGTCTTCAGAGCTTAAGATCGCTATACGATTGTCCAGTTTGGGAGTCATTTCTCTTTCTTTGACCCCGATATTCAAATTAAGAAATAAAAAAAAAATACGTTGGAAAACGTTTTACATATTTTGCATGCGCAGTCTTATCATAAAACTATTAATTACCCAATGGTATGATTGCTTACGATTCAGTGGGAAACTTTAAATATGAACCGCTTAACCAGGACAAAATATTAGCTTACTTATTTTGAACAAGAATTTGTCGTAAAGCTTCTGCTATTTTTAATCTTATGATGATCTTGTAAAACGTCCTTTTAACATATCTGTAAATTCGATTAACTATATGCAGACTGCAGCAATAATGGTTATCAGATCACCATAACGTAGTTCCACAGCTAAATTACAGTAAATGACCTCCAGAGAGCCACCTCAAGACAGGATCGAACATTATAGGTATAAATACAAGAAAACGCTCGTTTAAAGACCTTTAAAGTCTTAACCCTTTATTTTCTTTATCCAGAAGTACAACATCTTCGCTATTTTGTTTTAGATTTGATGGAGCTAAAACCTTTGTGTACTACATTGTATTTGCAGTTGATATAAATCACTTGGTGATTTTATGTTGTATGTAATATAATTATATCACAAGTGTTGCCCATAAAGTATCCCCATGACAAACTATTATATAATTATCAGACATGTGCATGCAGTAAAATACATCAAACATGGAGCTGAATGCGCTTAATCATTCGATGATCTGAATACTGTGCGTGGTATGAATTCGAGCCCAACAGGGCGCACATGTGCGTCAAGCTAAGTTCCAAGGTGTCTTCTCTCGGGTTCTCCCGCTATATTCACTCCTACTGTTTGGCCCGTTACAAATGAGCTGAAATAATCTTGAAAGAGACGTTAAACTGAATCCGAAAATATATGAATGGAAAAACGTCATGGAAAATTTTCCTGATGATAAAGTAAAGCAATTAAGCATGGTTAAGTTCTGACGTCAGTAATGATAGGAACTGCGACGCTTGTGGTAATTATCAATTTCACTGCCTGTTTAATTATATAAATACTTTTATATTTAAGTTTTGGTTGTTTAGTTCAGATAATACGTCACAACAACCATAAGTCATCTGGTACATAGTCTAACACAAGCCAGTCTTGAACCCAGTTGCGCTCTAACACTTTAAATATTATCGGAGGTTCAGGTGTACGAGTGTTTCCAATGGTAAAAAGTAATCAAACTCACTGGGTGATTCCTTGGTCCCGATATAAAAAGGTTTTGTTTGACTTTTTGGTACCGGATTTTGTTCTACTTCTTTAACACAGTAAATCTCAACAAAACAGAGTCGATAATAACATAAATTGCTTAATTTACTTCACTTTTTAACGAATCAAAAGGAATCTTACCATAAGATTGCATTCAAAGCACCATATTATGATTTGAAATTCTTTCAATGACGTCATAAATAAGAATCAAATCAAATCTTTGTCCAAATTCTAGGAATTATTGTAGAAAAAAATCTTATACCGGAATCAAACAAAACCAAATCCTATCGGGACCTATAGTAAAAGTCAAACAAAACCTTTTTATATCGGGACGAAGGAAGCACCCAGTGAAACTGATATTCACTAAAAACATTATTGGAACTGTTCAACAGCTGACGGCTACATTGTCAGGTCTGTTCAATTTACGTTATTATTCTGAAAACAAGAGTAGAGAATACAATCTTATCACATTAAATTGAGCAAAATGAGTAAATTGATGAAATAGTTCTCGTCTACGTTAGACGAAACATGTCAATCAAAACGAAGTTTCGGAACCAAATTCGCTTTGTAATATCATCAAACTAGTTAATCTAACAATAAGCAGTCACGTACGTAACGGAAGCTGACACTTTTGTTAAATTAACTGTTGCAATCGAATGGATTGCAGACACAATTTCTCTCATGTTTATCAGTTGCAATTTTAGAAAAAGCAGACATTTCTAAAAACAGATCATACAAAGGGTAAATGAAATGTTAATATACACATGGAAATAAGTTAGGGGCCACTTTTAGCTCTTTGGAAAAGTTTGAAAAAAAATGCTTTTTTCTGGCGATACTGAAACTTTTATCACAAATATTTTATACCTTGGCCTAGCTACATGCCAATTTATGGAAATTCACAACATTTTGTCTTTGTGCTACGGAGGATACAATATGCCATCGATGAAAAACTCCACTTTTACTGAATACGAAGGTACAAGTAGGCAACGATCAGGAAAAGGCGCAATCAGAAAAAGATTCCCTTAAAAAATCCGAGGTGGGAAAACCAAAATTAACAATCAGGTTTAAGCCCGCCAGTAACTTTGTGTTACTGATCGTTCCAAGTCGATACTTCTGTGGTGGTTCTTTTTGTTTTATGTCTTGGTGTATAACATTTTTTGTGCTGTTGGCGCCTTATGTATGTTTTCATATTTTTAGTTAAGTTAAGGTAACTGAGTGGCCACCTATTGGGAAAATAGCTGCTTATTCGGCTTACGATATGTTTCATGGTATAAGTACCTGATTGTTAGTTTAGTTTTTTCCCACCTCGGTTTTTGGAGTGGGAATCTTTTTCTGATTGCGCCTTTTCCTGATCTTTGCCTACTTGTACTTATACCATGAAAACATATTGTAAGCCGAATGAGCAACTATTTTCCCAATAGGTGGCCACTCAGTTCCCTAAACTTAATTGAAAATATGATAACAATCATAAGGCGCCAACTGCTCAAAAAGTTAAACACCAAGACATAAAAAGAACCATCACAGAAGTATCGCCTTGGTACGATCAGTAATATAAAATTACTTGCGGGCATAAACCGGTTTTACAAGTTCCTAACTTTACCCTCAGCTTCTGAAGTTGTTCTTTTCATTTAGTTAGTTGTTCGGTCCTCGTGTTGAATCTCTAACAAGTCAATGAATCATCATGGACAAACAAATAAATTATGATAAACTCCATGATGAATTATAAACGAGGACTCACAGATTGAGTAAGCTGCCTGACGATGGAGATCCCTGGGCGCCCAATAACTTACTAGCTCCGGAGCAAAAGAAAAACACCAGTTGAACCCCGGTGTGCCAAGCAACAGACAAGAAGCTCCGGCCCCAACCAACTATAATGAATTTGTTTTTTTTTTTTTTTGCTTCTGCATTCCGCAAAACTCGATTTCTGAAAGCGAAACAGGAATAAATGTTGAATCTGATCGTTCTCAACCAACAGACGACTTCGGATCTAAAACGTCATGTTTCATCTTAAAAACAACTTTAAGGAATATGTTTAAGGATATGTTTCATGGTATAAGTACCTGATTGTTAGTTTGGTTTTTTCCCACCTCGGTTTTTGGAGTGGGAATCTTTTTCTGATTGCGCCTTTTCCTGATCTTTGCCTACTTGTACTTATACCATGAAAACATATTGTAAGCCGAATGAGCAACTATTTTCCCAATAGGTGGCCACTCAGTTCCCTAAACTTAATTGAAAATATGATAACAATCATAAGGCGCCAACTGCTCAAAAAATTAAACACCAAGACATACAAATTGCGCACCTCTCGTAGCTGATTTATTTTTATACTGCTACGAAAGAGATTTCATGGATTCTCTTAACCATGATAATCAAGCTGATGTTATCGAGGCTTTTAATTCCACATCTAGGTACCTCGATGACCTTTTGAACATTGACAACCCTTATTTTGAAGGTATGGTCAATCAAATTTATCCACCTGAACTTCAGTTGAACAAAGCTAATATCTCAGATACCGAAGCCCCCTTTTTAGATCTACATCTTTCTGTTGCAAATGGATTTGTTTCTTCTAAAATTTATGATAAGCGCGATGACTTTGATTTTGATATAGTAAAATTTCCTTTTTTGGATGGTGACGTTCCTCGTCGTGCTTCTTATGGTGTATACATTTCGCAACTTATTAGGTTTGCTAGAGTCTGCAATCATGTTACAGACTTCAACGCTCGAAATAAATGTTTAACGGCAAAACTTCTCCAACAGGGCTATCGGTATCATAAACTTCGAAAAACCTTTTCTAAATTTTATCGTAGACACTATGAATTGATTTCCAAATATAATGTTGGGTTAAAGACACTTTTAAGTGAGGGCCTTTCGGAACCTGAATTTTATGGTGACTTGGTTTACAAATTAAAGAAACTTAAAGGAAGAAATGATTTTTCTCTTCAGTTCGGGAAAATCATATCACGTTACAGACGTATAGGTTATAACTTGAATGTTATGCGACAGTCTGCATGCTTAGTTTTTAACCCAATCATGGTTGATAACTATGCTGCCTTCTTTAATTGCACGCCGGTGGGTCGGGCGTCAGACTCTATGATGGCCCCGACTTAAAGCTATTCATTTTAGTTGGTTGGGGCCGGAGCTTCTTGTCTGTTGCTTGGCCCACCGGGGTCCAACTGGTGTTTTTCTTTTGCTCCGGAGTTAGTAGGTTATTCGGCGCCCAGGGATCTCCATCGTCGGGCAGCTTACTCAATCTGTGAGTCCTGGTTTTTGATTCATCAGGATGTTTATCATGATTTATTTGTTTGTTCTTGATGATTCATTGACTAGTTAGAGATTCACCACGAGGACCGAAGAACTAACTAAATGTTGTGAACCACTGCAGAAGCTGAGGGTGAGGTTAGGTACCTGTAAAACCGGTTTAAGCCCGCCAGTAACTTTGTGTTACTGATCGTTCCAAGTCGATACTTCTGTAGTGGTTCTTTTTGTTTTATGTCTTGGTGTTTAAAATTTTTTGTGCTGTTGGCGCCTTATGTATGTTTTCATATTTTTAGTTAAGTTAAGGTAACTGAGTGGCCACCTATTGGGAAAATAGCTGCTCATTCGGCTTACGATATGTTTCATGGTGTGGGTACCTGATTGTTAGTTTGGTTTTTTCCCACCTCGGTTTTTGGAGTGGGAATCTTTTTCTGATTGCGCCTTTTCCTGATCTTTGCCTACTTGTACCCTTTTTATCATACAAAATCTGCAGTTTGCATTGATTTGCATGGATAGCAAAATTTTTGATTTTTTTTTTTTTTGCAAATAACGCCGTAAAAGAATAAGTCTGCTATGACGCTATGACCAGATTGTACATGTTTAAATTTCTAAATTGTATCGAATATCTGGACCAACATTTACAACCTGCAAAATGTATAGCCAGAGAATAAAACGTCATCATGAAACCTACCCTTGGAAAAGTTTGGATCTACCGTCAACAACCGGTTAGAAAATAAAGAATTTATGATTAGAGTTCAACAAGCAATGTCTCAAATTGATGCCTACGAAAACATACGAATGACACTGTGAGTTCAAAGAATGAAGTTAACGCAAAGAATATCAGCGCGTTCCTTGGATCTAGCCAAACATTTCCCAATCAAAGATGGCCACAGAAGCAACTTTGGATACTACAGATTCTGACAAGCTGTCAAACCATTTTTCATAATCTTTACAAAGAATGATATGTAAATTCCAAAGTTGGTAGTCACATTATTGCAGGTGTTCCCTAACTTATTTCCATGTGTATAGTTGCTACATGAAATTCTAGGATTAAAATAAAATATATGGCTTCCACACATAGATCAGTTATATTGCATTTGATGATAATTCATTGATCATTGCCTACTTGTACCTTTTCAAACGTATTTTTCAATTCCTCATACGCCATCATTATAAGGGTTCAGCAATGCAAATGAACATATGCAACTTTCAATGCCACCTTTATTATTCGTTAGAAAACAATTACATTATTATTGAAATTGACTTCTCCTATTAATAGCCTTTGTTCACTGACCTGGGAAAATGTGGATGGCTTTCGAGCAACGTTAACTGTTATCTTTTCTTCTGCAAAAGTGGCGTTTTTGCATGCTCTTAAGAAATATCTTAATAAATATGATCTATCTGCCATGTCTGTTGTAAATGTTCAATCCGTGTAAGACCGTACCATCAAGTGTGTAATGGTGATTTCAGACTTCAACGCTCGAAATAAATCTTTAACGGCCAAACTTCTCCAACAGGGCTATCGGTATCATAAACTTCGAAAAACCTTTTCGAAATTTATCGTAGACACTATGAATTGATTTCCAAATATAATGTTGGGTTAAAGACGCTTTTAAGTAAGGGTCTTTCGGAACCAGAATTTTATGGTGACTTGGTTTACAAATTTAAGAAACTTATAGGAAGTAATGATTTTTCTTTTCAGTTTAGAAAAATCATAACACGTTACAGACGTATAGGTTATAACTTGAATGTTATGCGACAGTCTGCATGCTTAGTTTTTAACCCAATCACGGTTGATAACTATGCTGCCTTCTTTAATTGCACGCCGGTGGGTCGGGCGTCAGACTCTATGATGGCCCCGACTTAAAGCTATTCATTTTAGTTGGTTTTGGCCGGAGCTTCTTGTCTTTTGCTTGGCCAACCGGGGTCCAACTGATGTTTTTCTTTAGCTCAGGAGTTAGTAAGTTATTTGGCGCCAAGGGATCTCCATCGTGGGGCAGCTTACTGAATCTGTGAGTCCTGGTTTTTGATTCATCAGGATGTTTATCATGATTTATTTGTTTGTTCTTGATTATTCATTTACTAGTTAGAGATTCACCACGAGGACCGAAGAACTAACTAAATGTTATGAACCACTGCAGAAGCTGAAGGTATGGTTACGGCCGTGTAAAATCGATTTAAACCCGCCAGTAACTTTGTGTTACTGATCGTTCCAAGTCGATACTTCTGTGGTGGTTCTTTTTGTTTTATGTCTTGATGTTTAAAATATTTTTGTGCTGTTGGCGCCTTATGTATGTTTGCAAATTTTTAGTTAAGTTAAGGTAACTGAGTGGCCACCTATTGGGAAAATAGCTGCTCATTCGGCTTACGAAATGTTTTCATGGTATAAGTACCTGATTGTTAGTTTGGTTTTTTCCCACCTTGGTTTTTGGAGTGGGAGTCTTTTTCTGACTGCGCATTTTCCTGATCTTTGCCTACTTGTACTTTTTCACTATGGATATGATGTACCTGCCTAATTTGACAGATGTTCATTTACTATCAAACAAACATTTGATCAGGAAATGGCGCAGTCTGGATTTCTGGAAATACGTATTTGAACTAGAATAATACTTGAATGCCACGTGAAAACATGCTTGTGTTATTGCAAGGTTTTGACTATATCTGGTATATGTTCTTTACTTGAAGCTTGATGTTAGTCTTCATCCACTTCTCTTGTGAGAGATGTTATACAATAATTGACTGTAAATGTATTGAAACTAATGATAGGACGTGATGTCCATCAGTGGCTACCCATAGTTCAGCCGACTAAGCTTTGAAAGTCACTGTTGAATTATCATGTTCAATGCCTAATAGTGTTTCTTTGAAACGTGAGGAATGGTGATCCCACAGTATTTACTTCTCTTGTGAGAGATATTATACAATAATTGACTGTAAGGTTATTGAATCTAATGATAGGATGTGATGTCCATCAGTGGCGACCCATAATTCAACCGACTTAGCTTTGAAAGTCACTGTTGAATTATCATGTTCAATGCCTTAACCCATATTTGACGAATGGATTTTCCCATCATTATCAATTGGGCAAGTCCACTTTCATTTTTAGGAGTGTTAGGAGTGACTTTTACTTTTTATCTCATTTTTCGATGAAATTCCTCTAAGCGTCACATCTGGGGCTTTACTGTTTGCCTATGTCCCATAAAAGGGACGCCAGGCTTAAATGAGTTAAAAGCCAATACTGTTGATACCTGGGCTTAACTAAATAAATGAAGACGTACATAAGGGAGCAAACAGCATAAAACTTCAACACCAAAGCATAAACTCAACAGAAATATCATCTTGGAACCTTCAGTAATTTTGAATTACAGTGGGCTTTAACTGGGTTACATGGCCCTAACAATTCAATCAATGACATCAGCTAAATGTTCTTTTAACACTGAACTCACACAAAATCCAAATGTCTAAATATGATCTACAATTTTACCTTAATAAATAAGCTGATATGATATCAAAATTGTATTTTTATCACATAGTCTGGGAGGTAGTTAACAAAATGCTTCTATTTTCTTATATAGTCTAATCAAAATGTCAAGACATAAGTTGTTAATGGTTTGAATGACGAAAGCACGTGTTTTTGGAATGTTCTAATCGTTGTTAAATGCTGATATGTAATGAGGCTTGTCTTTAGAAAATCTCATTCTATTCATAAATATCGTCCCAACTGATAAAATTACTGACTTAAATTTTCGCTGTTCACCATGTAATTTTTATTCTATGCTATCCAATTTAGTAACGTTGTGTTCCAATGCATGCGCTGAACAAACATACTTGTAAGGTGCGGATATGGAAAGGTAATTTTTTCCATAATACTGCGTTTACACTATGATCCCGGCGGTCACGGCAGCCACGTTTCAGACAACCGTGAGCAAAACGGGATAAACGTGAGGCAACGCAGGGGAACGGGATAGGCAAATGTAGCACGCCGGGATATCCGTGGACACCGTGGCAAATGTTTTGACAGTTAAAAAATTTGCCACGGCAGTCACGGCGGAAATGAGAAACGTAATGGGCCGTGATAAAACGGACTGAACGAAACACGCCGTTACAGAACTTAACAATACGTAGCGAAACTTGGAGGCGGTCCGCAGTGCAACGGGAAGCTAGTGAATAGCCCGGCTAGCTACGGATCTTCCACGTTCAGCTGCGCTTGATCACGGTCGTCTCACGTCTCGTCCCGTTTCATTCGGAATACTCAACACGTTTTGTTGCGTTACGTTACGGTGCATTACGGTCTGACGGTGTTGACCCCGTTCTACTGCGAATGTCACGTCATGTTACGGTTATCGCGGCGCGTGGAGTTTAAAGATATAAAATGCCATATCACTGGTACAAGTTCCTTCATATTGGAGCAGTCACTATAGTGAACAATAGAGACCATCATGCATGCGCGAGAAATAAAATCCGAACTTTTTTTAATCAACTCTGCAATTGGTTGTAGATGAGTGCCGTTGTTATTATATCAAATGGCTTATTGTTATATAAAATGCACATAAAACGCTTTAAATTGCATGGTGTCTACGTTTCGTCCGTAGCTGACCTTGACAGAACGAAAAAACCTGTTACGCCTTGGTCAAAACGCAACTGACCGCATCAGAACGTAACATGTCGTCATAGAACGTGCTAATAATCGTGATAGACCGTGGATAACCTTGACGTATCTTAGCGCCTCTGTGACACACCGGCTTATCACTACCACGGCTTGTTAAGGATACCGTATTGCAACGTAAGAAAACTTAACACGACGTAATAGATCTTGAAAACAGAGAAATATTTGACCAAAATTCCACGGCACGCTACGTTTCGAGCAAACGGGGCTGCCGGGGCCGCCGGGAACATAGTGTAAACAACACAATGCAAACAACACAATAAGAATTGACATGTTCAGAACCGTAGCAGGTTGTTTCCTCGCAGTTATTAGAATCCTGAATTCTTACATTCAGTTCATCTTTGTTGTGTTCTCTGTTGCTTGTCTGGATAATCGGTGTGTAGAAACAAATGTACATTAATTCTATTCCATCAGATAATTGCGACCACTAATTGGATTAAACACCTGCGGACAGGAAACATATTATCCAATTGTTTGTTCGTATCAAACGTGCTTTTTGAACACTCATTTCTATTAGCCCTTTGGGCTTAAGCATTAACAAATAATACTTCAATCGGCGTATTACAAAATAATTTATTGGAAAATACATATATAATCTGCTAATATGATACAAGTAAATTAATGTGCAGGAAATTGTTGATTGCTTAATTATGAATAAATAATTCATATAACTATAGGAAACATTGTATAGAAATATTATTTTGTCTCTCTGTTTCTGTGTTATTTAATCCTTGCAAATCATGTTTGTTTATTTGTTAATTGTTCTTTAATATAATGTGAAGCGAATATTTTGCAATATACTGTGTCGATGGTTTAAATCTGTGCCCGAATACATACAAGTAAATAAAATATATACGAATACATACAAGTAAGAAGCTTTACCAATAGCTATGCTTCCAATTGAATGAATTGAATGAACAGGCAATCAGTCCAAGTGTTTTTCTTCACAATGCTATAAGAAAGACTTTCAGGTGGTAAAGTGTGCTCAAGGTGGCAGGAAGACACCAAGTTAAACGTATTTCAACATACCAATAAGGTCTTTTGAACAAGCTAGATCGGATCGCCCACTTTGAAGTGGTCTGTCATATATACCCCTTTGAACCCAACTTTTATATAGCAAAGCTGGGGTATGGAGGGGTATACCTATTTATCTTACTATGTTTTGAGCAAAATAAGAAAAATGTCAAAAATTTGCTACTGAAAATTTTACAATTTTACAATTTTAAAAATCTCTGTATATTGCATTGGCGTGTTTTCGTATTGGACTAAAAAACATTTTTCACTTTTGAACGTAAATGCTGCTGGTGCGTGCGGTTACGACTTTCTGTGTGATGGGGGACGACTCGTGAGGGCATATGTGAGACTAAGACGAGGGGCAATATGAAGAATTACACAGTCAAAACTACCAACAGCCCAACGGAGACGAATTAAATAAGACATGCAATAAATGTTATAGTGTAGGACGTCTATCTCTGTAGCTCAGTAGGTAGCCAGCTAGGATTCAAAACGAAAGGTTCTGGGTTCGAGTCCTGGTAGGACCGCTTTTTTTTTCTTTTCTTTATTTGTCTCCCCTGTGACAATAAAGCTAAGGAAATAAAAAAATTGTATTATCAGCTGATTATATTTATTGGCGAATGCAAGAATCAGGAAATGCCCTTGTGCATAAAATACTTAAATCGTAAAGGAATTGGAGTGCGAGACGGCACCTCACATTAATGTTTCTCTCTTGTTGACTTTTAACCTGTTGAAATCGACAGCTCGATCGTATTTGTTTTGGTAGAAGAGCTGATCTTCGAGCGATCCTCATGTCAATATTTCTTTCTTGGGGACATAAAAATATTCATATTCTGAAGGCTTGTACAGGAATAATGTGGCTAGGATAAGTTAGCCACCCTGAATGACTTTAAATGTTTTCCGCGGACGTAAGGCACTAACTCAAATAGTATAGTGTACCTGTACAGACATATACTATAAGACTTAAGTTTAGCAATTTTTTCATCCATTACAATTTTCAAAATCAACTGTTTGAAAACTTTACATACGCTTTTAATATGTCAAGTGATGCTCAAATTCATGTTTCGAGACGAGTTTGTGTGTTTTTTTCACGTCCACGAGTTGCTACGTTACGTTTAAAAAATCATGCAAATCACGTGCCTAGCATTCAACGTGCATCACATGTTATCAATTTTTGCTTTGTTTGATTGGTAAAAGTGTCAAAACGAATAAACTGGAATGACATTTGAAAAGTTCTGTGAGGGGACGCCGTCATGGCCTGACGTTAAACCAGCGTAACACGAAGATCAATACGCCCAATGCAGACATGAAGTAAAATAAGTCAAATGAATTTTTTAAGCTTTCTAGAGTCTCCTACAACCATATTCCATCAACTGATAGCATCAAAAACCGACACCATGACGCCAGACAACGTAAGGCTATCATGATGTAGGGCAATGTCAATTTGACGTCATGGTGACGTAATCGATTTGAAGCAACCTACGATTATCAGGTTAGATAATATACGGCATGGAAAGATGGATTTGTATCGGAACAGCTGACGGGAAACTACCTGCGTAGTGCGAACACCATGGATATCGCTGTTACGTTTTTGGTCCTGTAAACCTTAATTGTCAACGTGCAAGACTAGACTTGACATCACATCAAACCTTATAGGCCTACTAAGCGTAAGTTTTCTCTTTAAAGCGAAATCGCACTTCATTTCAGCAATTAAACACGTATGGGTTCACCTCGGAAGAAAGGCCAGGGAATAAAATGACGTCAGTTACGTCATACATCGGGGGCGTTACCAGGTACCATAATGGAACCAACTCTCTAAGATCATGGTACTGTACACTTTTTGAGCACAATAACATGTTAAATGACTGCTTTGGGAATAAAAGGCTAACTTTTCATATGCCGAGAAACAATGTGTGACTTTTGAGGTGACACCCCTGTAAACTTTGACGTAGCGTAAATGCGTCAGGACAAGATGGCTTTCCGGCGAAAAGTAGACATTGTGGTTCATTAAGGATTAAATATTGATGGGTTAAAGAGTTTAGTTCAGTTCATTTTTATACCAATTTGCAATTTCGAAATCAAATAAAAATTGCTAAACTTAAGTCTTATAGTATATGTATATATATAAGGTGTAAAAACTACAGTTTCACGTGCTGTCTCGTGAGCGAACATAATTCATTTGGCATGTTTATACATGTATTTCAAACAGATACTCGAAAGCTTGGTGGGGTTTATTTGGTTGATGTTTCGTTTTCATCCCATACAACACCCATCTGCATGTCATAAGGGCGATATCCTAACTACATTATGCATATAGCCATACTAATAATTTGAGGTTTTGTAGGCCTTCAACAGTATTTCAGCCATATCGAGTGCGATAATTACGAATTTTAGATGATTTTTGCAAGCCATAGGCCTTCTGTATGATCCTCATTTATTCTCTTGTAGTATGCGTGCTGTTTGTCTGGTTGACTTCAAATAAATATAATTAATCTTCAAATTAACACAGTTTTATTTTCAAGTTTGATCGCGAAATCCATGTCACATGACCAATATGGCCGCCACGCCCATATATGGTAAAAACCACTCAAAAATCTTCTTCTCCAGAACCGGCGGGCCGATTCCCACGAAACTTGGTATTTACCATCAGTGACTCCAGCCCATCAAAGTTTGGCAAAATGATGACCCTGGGATGACCTTTACCTATTTTACGGCAAGGTCAATTTTGGAAACATAGGCTTTTACATGGGGAAAAAGTGAAAACTATTGATTTTTTTTTAAACGATTGCAGCCAGAGACCTGAAAGGAGGTAGATGCAGACAACTAATGGAGTAGATAAAAGTATGTGATTAAATTAGGTCAAGGTCATCTCTTGACCTTGGCCAGTCTGTTTTCCATACACACTTTTCATACATCTTCATCTCTGAAACCGCTTGGCCAATCAAGTTGAAATCTATGTGGAGCATCCATGGGTAGGGGGAACGAAAGTTTGATCATGAAATCCGAGTCACATGACAAAGATGGCCGCCATCAGTGACCCCCAGCCCATTATAGTTTGATAAAATGATGGCCCTAGGATGACCTTGACCTGTTTTACGGCAAGCTTAATTTTGGAAACAGGCTGTTACATGGGAAAAGTGAAAACTATGGATATTTCGAAAACGATTGCAGCCTGAGACCTGAAAAAAGGCAGATGCAGACAACTAATGGAGTAGATGTAAGTATGTTATTAATTTAGGTCAAGGTCATCTCTTTACCTTGACCAGTCTGTTGTTCATACACACTTTTAAAACATCTTCATGGCGGCCCCCGTGGCCGAGCGGTTGAGAGCGCTGTTTCTTAATCACTCGATCATCTCACCGCTGTCTCTGGTGTAGGATCGCGCCCCGCACTGGCCACATGTGAGACAAGCCAAGTTCTGTTTGCGGGTGTGCCAGGTGGTTTTTCTCGGGGTTTTGCCGTTTTCGCCCCACCTACTGATTGGCTCGTTTCATATGAGCTGAAATTATCTTGAAAGAGATGTTAAACTGAATATAAAAAAAAATCTTCACCTCTGAAACCGCTTGGCCAATCAAAGTGAAATTTTATGTGGAGCATCTATGGGTAGGGGGAACGAAAGTTTGTTTGTGAAATCTGGGTTACATGACCACGATGGCCGCCACGCCCATATATGGCTAAAACCACTCAAAAATCTTCTTCACCAGAGCCGGCAGGCCGATTTTCACGAAAATCGGTATGTAGCATCGATGACCAGTCCATCATAATTTGATAAAATGATGACCCTTGGATGACCTTGATTTGCGGATCCAGACATTTTTACGAGAGGGGGTCCAACCAAAAATGGTGAAATATTGTCGCAGACGAGGGGGGGGGGTCCAAAAAATCCCAAAATTACCTTTTTTAGGTAAACTTTTCAGATTCCGGGGGGGGGGGGGGGTCGTACCCCCGGTGAGCGTTTACAGGACCATTGGTCCTCTGGTTTTCATTACGTGTTGCTAGACGGAATATTTCCATCGGTATTCTGTTAGACCTCTCCATACACAGAAAAGGAGCGAGGTCACGAAGTGTATCGGAGTGCAGGTTAGCCAGATCAAATGTGCTGCGAACCTTGATTAACCCTAAAACAGGACAACAATATTCTGAATTTTAAGCGCGCATACACACTCTAACTCACAAACACACACTCACGCAAACACGTTCCGTAGAGGACTTTGTCTCGCAGTGGCTCAGTCAGTCGCCTCTTAAAATCACATGGCAAAAATAAATACGTAGTTGATATAAGACAGGTACAAAATGATTTTAATAAGAACATTTGACTCGTTTCGCAGGTTGAGCGCGAGAACGAAACGCCTACAAATGAAAATTGTTGTCTTTCCGTTAAACTGTCTAATTCTGATGGAACAAGGAACCAGAAGTGACCTTTGACACGAAATATTTTCTAACATCGCATCATATATATATATATATCACTTATCATGTTTGCCATTAAAGATGCGTTACTCGTTCAATACGAGTCGGATTTACAAATGCTTGGCGCGAATAAAATGCCTCCATTTGAACAGCTTCCAATGCAGAATTCGATTATTTTAGACACTCGTGTGTATAACTAGGCGTCGCTCGTTCGATAAACCGAGGTCCCGGCTTCGTATGACCATAACTGTTGGTGGGAAAAACCAATATCAACTATTTGTTATCGCCATGTGACATTTTACATACTGGCTTATGTATATATGTACATTGGTTCTGCTAAGCTACATTTTCACGTGCTTTTCGTGAACGCACAGAAAACTTTATACATGTATACATGGCATAATTTACGATTTGAAACATAAGTTGATCTTTAATTTTATGTGCAGTTTTTTATTCTACGCCTTACAACGTTTTGACATATTTCAAGTCATCTCGAGCATGGTCGGTTATCCATATCAGGATAACGTGTCCGTGAATACCCCATGAACCACACTTTTATACAGCAAAACTTTGGTATGCATGGGTATACCTATTTTAAGCTTACATGAGCCCTTCGGCTCAAAAAGCGAGCTTATAGGATGACCATGCCCCCGTCGTCCGTCCGACGTCGTCCGTCAACAATTTCCATGATGGTCTCCTCTGAAACCAAATGGCAAACCAAAGTTAAACTGCTTGCTTCTTAGGAAGGGGGAACGAAAGTTTGCATAAATGACCCAGGTCACATGACTAAGATGGCCGCCATAGCTATAAATAGCAAAAACCTTTAAAACAATTTCTTCCCAGAAGCAGAGGTCCTATGATTTTGAAACTAAGTTTGAAGCATTAGGCAATAGAGTTCTACAAAGTTGGTATACATCATAATGCTGGGATGACCTTGACCTATTTTATGGCAAGGTCAACTTAGGTCGCCCATGCATTTAAATGGGGAAAATAAGTTAAATGTAATTAAATGAGTGGAAACTCGCGATGAGCATGCAAAGGTACTGAAGATTTATGTCCGTGAAAACATTTAGTCCCCAGGGGTGTGTCTGCTCCTGCCCGGGGGCTATTTACATGCATATGAACAAAATATTCAAACATCTCTGCAACCGCATGGCCGATCAAAGCCACACTTCATGGAAAGGGAACGAAAGATTGTATAAATGGCCGCCATGGCTATATTTTCAGAACCAGTAGGCCTATGATTTTGAAACTTGGCATTAAGCATCTACAAAGTTTATACATGGCCTAAATCATGACCCAGGGATGATATTGACCTATTTTACGGCAAGGTCAACTTAGGATGCCCATGCATCTAAAAACACAGATTGTGAGTACTCGTTAGAACTGCCTCTGCGAGGCAGTTTTAGCGTGTACCAACAATCTATGTTTTGAGCAAAATAAAAAGATAAAAAAATGTTGAACTGAAAACTTTCATTTTTTACAACTTTAAAAACACTGTATATTGCTTGTTAAGGTTTTGTTATGCTAGCGTCAAGAAACACGGCACCATTTTAGTGCACATGTATTACACATGCTGACAACAGAGCTACATGTACAACACCTTGATCATTCTTAACCTTATGGGCATTTTTTGCGTCCGGAATCGGGCGAGCATAAATGCGCATAAGCTTCTTACTCAATTGTTGATTTGAGGTTTAACGTTAATCCAACAGCAAAGGTCATATGGAAACGAGACATCAGTTTATAGTATCATCCGACAGACTTAAGGATCCCGGGATCAAACCCGCGGTCCCTGGTTTAAAAGGACGAACACATGCCGTTAACACTAACTGGTTTCGGCGTGTTTTTTTTTTTTTTTTTTTTTTTTTTTTTTTATTTTTATTTTTGTTTTTTTTTAAGCAATATCGCTTTGGCAACAACCATCACCAAGACAATGAACACTTCGTCGTAGGTTGCTGCCCAATTGATCAGTCTTACAATCACAGGTGACACAAACCAATTTCTGCTTGTGGGTGTTCCAAGTCGTTTTCTCAGGGTTCTCCCCTCCCCCCCCCCCCCACCTTGTTACTGATTTATCCGTCTCATATGAACTAAAATAATCTTGAACGGGGCGAAAATTGTATAAAAACGAAATTATGATCTGAAATGAGCACAATCAGACTCTTATCTGTAATCAAGTAACAATAGAATGACCTGGAATCGATACATTTAAATTTCACATCCTCACTAAGGTGGGTGCTGTGTAATTCTGGGCCCTACTGATTAGATTTTAACAGATAGCAAAACTTCTCCGATGTTACTCGCGCCTATAAGAAAAAAATGCATTTACATTCCATCATGCACGCATGCTTAATGTAAACCATATAACGAGGAATATTCGGGTTCTCACGTGCAAATAACAACTATTTACATACTGGACCCTGGTCTCGACCGAAAGACGGAGTTACGCGTTGGATTGAACGCGCAGCCCGTTTTACGAGGCGACTGACTGAACCACTACGACATGGAGTGCTTTATGGAAACACTTTAGCAACTCATAAAAATAATATTGTGTTAGTTTTATTTTAATCATATTTATTTGAATTCAACCAGGTAAACAACACGCATACAATATCACACAGAATAAATATGGATCAAAAAGAAAACTTATGTCTTGCCAAATTAATTTACTACATCGTAACCAGCACACTGGATATGGCTGAATTACTGTTGAAGGTCTACAATAAACAAAATTAGTTGTGTGGCTTGGCGAAATGTAGCTACATGTAGGATGTTGCCTCCATCGCACTTCGTATGGCATGCAGATGACTGTCGAATGAGCGAAACTTCGACATCAAGCTGATAATCTGTTTGAAATATAAACAGAATGAATTATGTTCGCTCACGAGACAGCACGTGAAACTGTAGTTTTACATCTAATAAACTCAGATATACATGTATCTGAACATGTACACTATATACTATTTGATTTATTGTCTTGCACATTTTAGTTCAGTTTTACGTCCCTTTCAAGATTATTTCAGCTCACCAATCAGTAGGTGGGGTGAAAACGTGAGCACCCTAAGAAAAACCACCTGGCACTCCCGCAAGTTGAACTTGGCTTGTATCATATGTGGCCAGTGTGGGGCTCGAACACACACAAGACACAGCGGTGAGATGAGCGAGTGATTAAGACACAGCGCTCTCAACCGCTCGGCCACGGGGGCCGCTTAGTCATTAGAGGCGGTCAGCATTATCTGTACCAGCCTTCAGAAAATAAATGTTGACGTGAGGATCGGTCGCGGGTCCGCTCTTCTGCCGATCACGATCAAGCTACCGGCTTAAATCGGTGAAAAGACAAGAAGACTTAGTGAAAAACCTATACGTGCGGACTGCCTTCTCACTACACACTTTAATCCACAAATTAACGATTTTAGTATAAAATGCAGTAGTGCATTTTGTGAGTTTTGCATTTTTTTGTCTTTTCTTTTCTTTTTCATTTTCTAAGCTATATTGTCACAGATGCGAAAAAAGGAAGCAATTAAGAATAGAAAAAGAATTTTTGTTCTATGCGGACTCGAACCCAGGACCTTTTGGTTTTATTCCATACATGCTACCTACTGAGCTACAGAGTAAGACGTCGTGGACTATTTCTTTTTTGCCTGTCTTGTTTAATTGGTCTCCGTTAGGCTATAGGTAGTTTTTACTAAGTAATTATTAATATCGCCCCTCGTCATCGTCTCAAATATGCCCTCACGAGTCGTCCCCCATCACACCGAAAATCGTAACCGCACGCGCCAGCAACATTTACGTTCAAAAGTGAAAAATGTCTATTAGACATTTTTCACTTTTGAACGTAACTGCTGCTGGCGCTTGCGGTTATGACTTTCCGTGTGATGGGGAACGACTCGTGAGGGCATATTTGAGACGAAGACGAGGGACGATATGAAGAATTACTTAGTCAAAACTACCAATAGCCCGACGAAGACGAATTAAATAAGACATGCAATAAATGCTATAGCGTAGGACGTCTAGCTCTTTAGCTCAGTAGCTTGCGTGATTGGAATTGAAAGCGAAAGGTGCTGGGTTCGAGTCACGGACGCATCACTTTTTTCTTTTCTTTATTTGTCTCTCTTGTGACAAAAAAGCTTTGAAAATAAAACATATATTATCAGCTGATTATATTTTTGGCAAATGCAAGAATCATGAAATGCCCTACTACATTAATTTCTTAAATCGTAAAGGAATTGAAGTTTGAGACGGCAGCCCACATGTATGTTTTCTCTTGTGTTGGGAGCTCGATCGTATTTTTGGTATAAGAGCTGATCTATCCTCGAGTCAATATTTCTTTCTGGGAGACATGAAAATATGAATATACTGAAGGCTTGTACAGGCATAATGTGGCTAGGATAAGGATAGCCACCCTGAACGACTTAAAAATGTTTTCCGCGGACGTAGGCACTAGCTCAAACAGTACACTGTATAGTGTACATGTAAAGATATATGTATATTTATTAGGTGTAAGACCTACAGTTCCACGTGCTGTCTCGTGAGAGAACATAATTTATTTTGGCATGTTTATACATGTACTTCAAACAGATACTCGAAATCTTGATGTTATTTATACGGTTGATGTTTCGTTTTGAGTCCATTAGACAATCATCTGCAAGTCATAAGTGCGATATCCTAGCTACATTTTGCATAGACATAGAAATAAGTTGAGGTTTTGTAGACCTTCCACAGTATTTCAGCATTTTGAATGCGATAATTACGATTTTTGGGATGTTTTTTCCAAGTCAAAGGCTTTCTTTCTGATCCTCCTTTATTCTCTTGAACTATGCGTGATGTTTATCTGGGTGAATTCAAATAAATACGAGTATAATTAAACTTCAAACTAAAACAGTATCATTTTCAAGAAAATGAATGTTTATAGACTGAGAAACATACAGTTCGTTTTTTCATAACGTATCTTGCTTACCCTAAAACAGGACGACAATATTCTTTATGCGAGCACACACACACACACACACACACACACACACACACGCACGCACGCACGCACGCACGCACGCAAGTTCCGTAGATGACTTCATGTCGCAGTGGTTCAGTCAGTCGCTTCGTAAAATCACATGTCGAGAATAAATACGTACATGTAGTTGATATAAGACTGGTACAAAATTATTAGGGAGCGCGGTGGCGTAGTGGTAGGGCGTCTGACTCCTGAGAGGTCCTGGGTTCGATCCCCACAGGCGCCAGCCGTGTTGTGTCCTTGAGCAAGACACATTAACTCCTTACTAACTGGTTAAACCCAGGAAGCGTTGGCTCCGTCCCGACATGACTGAAAAAAATGTTGACTGGGACAAAACAAAAACAAAATAAAATAAATAAAAACTTAAAACCTATATGCATTGGTAAAATGCAAAAATAAAGAAATCCAGACAGCAATTAAACATATAAATCGTAAACAATGTTATCATATGCAATGGTAACAATGATTATTGTTGTCTTCCCGTTTAACTGTCTGATTCTAACTAATTGAACAATGAACCAGAAGTGGCCTTTGACACGACATGTTTACAAAATCGCATCATCAACTGTCATGATTGCCATTAAAGATACATTACGCGTTCAACGCGAGTCGGCCTTACAAATGCTTGGCGCGAATAAAACAGCTTCCAGTGCAGAATATTATTTTTTGACACTCGTGTGTATAACTAGGGATCGCTTGTTCAATTCTGAGCTGCCCATGGCTTTATGGTGACACTATAAACCGAGATCCCGTCTGCATATGACTATAACTGTTGGTGGGAAAACAACTATCAACTATTTGTTATCGCCATGTGACTTTCAACATACTGGTGCATGTATATACGTACATTGGTTCTGTTTAGCTACATTTCACATGTTTTTCGTGAACACACAGAATTCCTTTTACATGTAAACATGGCAAGATTTACGATTTGAAACATTTAGTTGATCTTTAATTTTATGTGCAGTTTGTTTCTTTTTTTATTCTACGCCTTACAACGTTTTGACACATTTTAAGTAATATCGAGCATGGTCTGTTATCCTCATCAGGATAACATGTCCGTGACATGATTACCCCATTGAACAACGCTTTTATAAAGCAAAACTTGAGTATGCAGGGGTATATCTAGTTTTAGCCCACATGAGCCCGGTGAGCTTATAGGATGGCCATGCCCCGTCGTCCGTCCGTCGTCGTCTGTCAACAATTACCATGATCTTCTTCTCTGAAACAGCTTGGCCAATCAAAGATAAAACTGTTTGCGGAGCATTCTTAGGAAGGGGGAACGAAATTTGCATAAATGGACCAGGTCACATGACCAAGATGGCCGCCTTGGCTATAAATAGCAAAAACCGTTAAAATGTTTCTTCTCCAGAACCAGAAGGCCTATGATTTTGTAACTTGGCATGAAGCATCAAACAATATTAAAAGCACTACAAAGTTTGTATAAATCATTTCGCTGGGATGACCTTGACCTATTTTACGGTAAGATCAACTTACATGTAGGTCGCCCATGCATTTAAATGGGGAAATTAGTGAAATGTAATTAAATGGGTGGAAACTTGCTACGACTGATATAGGGTACCGTTTTAGTGCACATGTATTACACATGCTGACGGCAGATCTACAACATTTGATCATTCTCAACCTTACTCATTCGGACCCATCTTTGCGTCCGGAATCGGGCAAGCATATAAGCACATAAGCTTCTTACTCAATCTGAATTTAAATAAATATTAAATTGAATCGGTTTGTTGATTTGAGCGTTAATCCAACAGCAAAGGTCATATGGAAACGAGACCTCAGTTTATAGTCTCATCCGACAGACTCAAGAAGACCCGGATCAAACCTGCCATCTCTGGTTTATAAGGCACGTGAAATAACCACTGCACCATAGAGGCTTGCTTAATAGGTTCAGTATAAACTTTATCATGATAGAAATCGTACTTTTAAATGTTAACCAAGTAACAATAGAAGGACCAAGAATCTATACAATTAAATTTCCCATCCTAACATAGACACCAGGCGGGAGAGACATGGCGGTGCAACACATCACAAGCAATTTAACATCAGGCATAAAAAACAAAATTACTAGCTCTTTCCAAACAAGACCAGCGTCCATTCTGTTAAAAGGGACAATACACGAGGCAATAATCTTAAGAAAACACGTGTCAATGTGAAGACTGTATACACCATTATTTGTGAAACAAATGAATAATTTGTGCACTTTGACAGAATGTGTAGTGTCCAAAATTGCTTCTACGTGTATGTGAAAATGGCGAACATCAAAAGTAAACTATGGGGCGACTGAAACACTATGCGTCCTCTACGGAAACACTTTAGAAACTCATGAAAATAATATAATTGTGTTAGTTTGATTTTAATTTATTTATTTGAATTCAACCAGGTGAAACAACACGCATACTATCACACAGAATAAATGAGGATCAGAACGAAAGCATATGTCTTGCCAAATTAATTTTCTACATCGTAACCATCGCACTCGATATGGCAGAAATACTGTTGAAAGTCTACAATTAACAAAAACAGTTGTGTGGCTAGGCATATTGTAGCTACATGTAGGGTATTGCCCCCATCGCTCTTCCTACTGTCGAATGGACTCAAAACGAGACATCGACAAAATAAACATCGTTCGCTCACGAGATAGCACGTGAAACTGTAGTTTTACATCTAATACGTAATACACATATATCTGAACATGTACCGTGACTATACTTTTTGATTTGGTGTCTTGTGTATTTGTTAAAATTCAGTTTTACGTCCCTTTCAAGATTATTTCAGCTCATATGAAAAGCGCCAAACAGTAGGTGGGGCGAAAACGGGAGTACCCCGAGAAAAACCGCCTGGCACACCCGCAAACAGGCCTGTCTCACATGTGGCCATTGTGGGTCTCGAACTCAAACCAGACACAACGGTGAGATGATTAAGTGATTATGAAACAGCGCTCTGAACTGCTCGGCCACGGGGGACGCTTGCGTATTTTTTTAGTCATTAGAGGCGGTCAGCTTATCCTATCCACATTATCTGTACCAGCCAGTCAGGAAATAAATGTTGACGTTAGGATCGGTCGCTGATCCGTTCTTCTAATGATCAATATCTCGGCTTCCAACAAGACCTATAAAAAACCTATACATGCGGTCTGCCTTCTCACTAGACAGTTTAATCCAGAAACTTACGATTTTAGTATTAAATGCAGCATTGCATTTTGTGATTCTTGCATTTGCCAATAGATAAAATTTTATTTTCTTTTTTCCTTTTTTTTATTTCTTTTTATTCTTTTTAAGCTTTAATGTCACAGGTGCGAAAAAAAGGAAGAAACAAAGAAAAGGAAAAATATTTTTTGTCCTACCCGGACTCGAACCCAGGACCTTTCGATTATATGTCTTACTCTCTACCTACTGAACTATTCAGCTAGGCGTCTTGGACAATTTCGTTTTTTGCGTGTCTCATTTAATACACCTCCGGTGGGCTGTTGGTAGTTTTGACTAAGTAATTCTTCATATCGCCCCTCGCCTTCGTCTCAAATATGCCCTCACGAGTCGTCGCCCATCACACACAAAGTCGTAACCGCAAGCGCCAGCAGCATTTACGTTCAAAAGTGAAAAATGTCTATTAAGAGATCGCAAAGCCGGAATCATTACCTGAATATTTAATACTGACTTGCTCTTCTCGCAACCGGTTGTTTAGAGCTAATCTAGGCTTAGCAAGGCATCCAACGAAACAGCATTGCACATATAAAGGTACAAGTAGGCAACGATCAGGAAAAGGCGCAATCAGAAAAAGAAACCCACTCCAAAAACCGAAGCGGGAAAAAACAAACAAACAAACAATAAGGTACTAAGACCATGAATACATTTAGTAAGCCGAATGAGCAGCTATTTTCCAATATGTGGCCACTAAGTTACCTAAGCTTAACTAAAATATGATAACATACATAAGGCGCCAACAGCACAAAAAATTAAAAACCAAGACATTAAACAATAAGAAACACAACAGAAGTATCGCATTGGAACGATCAGTAATATAAAATTACTTGCGGGCTTAAACCGGTTTTACAGGATCCTAACCTCACCCTCAGCTTCTGCAGTGGTTCATAACATTTAGTTAGTTGTTCGGTCCTCGTAGTGAATCTCTAACTAGTCAATGAATCATCATGGACAAACAAATAAATCATGATAAATTCCATGATGAATCAAAAACGAGGACTCACAGAATGAGAAAGCTGCCCGACGATGGAGATAAGCATCGACTATTGAAGAAACGAAGATGGTTTTCTCAATAATGAGAGACGTGCAGATAGGTATATTCATTTTGTCACCTCAAGTGCCGAGTTATTCCGCCACGTACCCTGAACCATTCATCACGGTTAGGGCGATTTGATCATATTAATAAAGGCCATTATATATTGCCACAGAGACAATGATGTAAACATTCAGGTTTAAAATGTGACTTGACACAAAATACACAGTGTAACTTTGATGTACAATTACTGAAACAGTGCCCTGTACCAGAAAAATGACTTGTTTGCTTGGTAATGGACATCGGTCAAGCGTCAGAAGTTTCTTTAATAGAAATCATGTACTTCGAAAACAAACATGTCTGTAGGGACGAGAATAATAATGATACCAAAATGACCAAAGACCATGATCAAATTCAATTTAATGCTGACACGAAACAACAGTAAATAATAACGAATATTCTGTGTAGCTAATCTTCGAACGAATAAAAACGGATGTTTGAGCGTTCACATCTATCTGTTTTTTGTTGTTTTTTTTATTTGTTTTGTCCGTTTCCTTATTGTTCTGTCCGCACACCCCATCATTTTTAGGCTGATTTTTTCGCTATAAGCATTTTATATTCTAGATATGATATGGTTGATTAATGCACTTCTTTTCGGTCGGTCGTCTTTCAGCTGAATATGGTTGGTATTCGAGTTCATGTATTATCTCGAGGATTTCGTAAAAATGGTGCAATTGTGAGTGAGCATTTCTCAGTAGCCTGTATATAAGGATTTTAGAAATTTGAAAAATCATCGACGCTCGTTGCTTCGCAAGTTTGGTACCGTTTCGTTTGTTCGTCAAATTTTCTTGTTTGTGGAATAGAGGAGGAAAATCGGATATCTACGACGAGGATGCGTGTGATACACAGAGATATTAGTATCATAAGTATATTTACGATTTCTATAAATAATGAAAGATTTTTAGGTTTGGTTTTCATTACGTTTTGCTGTTTCATGAGAGATGATTTAAGAATTTAGATTAAAAGATTTTGTTGTGGCAAAAGAAACATGTCGGGCCCTTGTATAATTTAGTTTTATTAAGCCTGCATATACATGTATAAATTATTGCTCACAATGGAATGTTCGTAAATTAACCGTTTTTCCTTTTGAGTTTCAGTTGTTATCGAGTTTCGATGTATTCGAGCTGATGTGATGATTTGGGTACAGTGTACAAGTATATAGCTTTTCATAGATCCTTTACCAGCGTATCCGCGACTATTTAAGATAAGTACATACTTTAATATTTGTTCAGTTTTGACTTTGTATCAAAGGCCGATACTTGAAGAATTATCAGTCATGACCGTTTATGACGATATTTTTTTAGTTTATATATAAAATAATGCATTATATACGGGTCATATTAAAGTACCGAATTGTTTGTAGGTTGGCCAGAAGGCTTATTATTAGGATTTATTCTTTCAAGTCAATATAAATCTAGGTTT
Source organism: Rugalucina vietnamica (assembly GCA_964017185.1). NCBI lineage: Eukaryota > Metazoa > Mollusca > Bivalvia > Lucinida > Lucinidae > Rugalucina > Rugalucina vietnamica. Next base: position 3,666,834 of record OZ024877.1, on the reverse strand, counting down.
GTGAAAAAATAGTTATTCGATGTTTTGCTGTTAGATCAAGACGAATAAGGTTTCGGTATATTTCAAATATTTGGGTAAACAGTTTTAATTCAAGATGAAATTGAGATTAGCATAATCTTTTAAAATAGTTATCTATTTGTCATCATATCTCTGAATTTCCAATGGTATTTTTGGTGGAAGCGGTCGGTGGGTGCGTAAAGGTGGGGCCGGGGGCCGAGGGTGTAGTGAGGACGGGTTACTTGGTGGCTTGTGTGAAACAGTTTACGTATTTTTAGACCATTCGGTTGGATGGTTTTGGCAAGCTGAGGTGCAGATGGTTTGTGGCCGTTGGTGCGTTTTTGTGTGTGCACTGGGGAAGCATCGTTTCAGTCGCTTGTTAAATTTTTATTCCTGAGGCCAAAGTGCGGCAGACAGCTTTGAAATCATATCGAGTTAAAATCATTGTTCATTTCTTGTCACTGTTTAAAGTAAAATAAAGATTCTGTTCATGTGGGTGGTTATTTGTTTTTAATGAAAGTTTGGATATCTGGAAATTATCTGTTTTCTTTAGTACATGTATCAGGCGTTTTCTGTGGGCTGTGGTCGATGGATCGAGCTTTTTGTATGCAGAAAGGAGATATTTTTAAAAAATTATTACTTGATAGTTACGCTTAAATAAGGGAGGCTACTTTAGAGATCAATATATTAGTTTGTTAGGAAGCATTGATACTTGATAGTCTTAAGGAATACGTAGATTATGCAGAATTTGTTTGATTTTCACAAAAATGTTGTTTCGCTATATTTTTTGTGAGTATATGTAGAAGTTTAGAGTATTTTTATGAAAAATGACTTCGGTTATTTAGAAACACTTTTATTTATTGATATGCGTGCCTTTTATATATACTTATATACTGTTTAAACTAAGCCGAACTTTAAACGAACGTGTTGTTTAATTTCGTGACCGGCATGGTCCCGTTATAATTGTTGTTCACTTACTTCCTTCCATTCGATTACCTTGATACGAATCTTCGTTAATGTCGTTTTGTCCATTCGTCTGCCATGTAAATGTGAGAAATAATGTTTTGATCCTTCCATTCGATAACCTTGCTACGAATCTTCGTTTAAAACTAATTTTAATGTTGTTTGTCTATTCGTATGCCATGTAAATGTGAGAAATAGCGCAGTGTGAAATGCAAAAATGTTTTCCGGGTAAGAGGCCGAGCTTTAGATTTGGTGATACACTTGTTGTAGCCATAGCGGATCTGTAGATGATCCGGATCAAAATAATTTTCAAACGAATTTTACAAAAACATAAAACAAGAATTTTTTAAAAATGAAATTGGCAACCTGACTCTTGGATCAAACACGTTTCATTCCATCGCTCAATGATCGTGGATAATGACGTCAACAGCTTGTTCACGTCAATGGTTCCCGGCTCATATACAAAAACACGATACAAAAAAAAAAAAAAAAAAAAAAAAAGGCTGTTCGCCGAATTTCCCGAAAATGAAAAGTACCATGTTAGTTAATCTTTCGATATTGGTTGCTAATATCTTTTCCAATTGTTTTCTGTCATTTTGACGAAGTATCCGTCATAAAATCGAATATTACGACATTTAATTGAAACTTTGAAACAGTGCCATTGTAGTTACTCCGAATCACGTTTAACCGCATACTCTCATTTTATGCTTTCAAAGGACTTGGATCGTTTGATGTTTGGAACTAAAGGTATATTTATACATTCTGGGTGTTTATGTTATAAAGTTTAGTGTTCAAAATGAAAAAATCTGCGTTTTTAACAAGCATCATATAATATTCCGTCATTCAGATCTTCCATGGAACATCGTGTGTTCGGTGGGAGTGGGGTTGAGCAAACATGGCTATGGGAAAACGCCGCCGAAAAAGGCATATGTTTTGGTCCTCGGAATATTTCATAAGCTTCACTGTATGTCTACATGCACAAAATTTGAAGGAGAAACCCATCGCTGGTGATATATAGTCCATGATTCGGATTACCTCCAATTCATTCGCTTTGACTTCAATTATGCATAGACTTTCATGCTCCAGTGGTCATAGTCGTATGCTTGATAAAAAATGAAAACCATTGCATTTGATGAGGAACTAAACTGGCTTCAAGATAGTACTAAGTTTATAAATCTCAAATCATTCATGTGTGCATGCGCAGCAATTTTCATGAACTTGATCCGGATTGGGTAGAATAATTGTACATGTACCTAGTTTGTAGTTAATAGTCTACATTTTTAAAAGCAAACAAATAAATAAATAAGTAATATATTTTCGATTTTTAGATGGTTTTAAGTTAATATGTCTGTGTAATTGTATGAATCTGACTTGTTTAGTTTTGTAGGGGTATTGATTTGGATAAGATTGGATGGCATATTGTGCGGGTGTTTGGTATGGCAATCGTTTTGGCTATTTAAAGCCGATGACGCATTCATATAACAGTGAAAATTTGACTGGAAATTCTCGCTGTTTTAAATAGTATTCAAAAGTGCATAAAAGTGCTGCAGAATATGGAATCAAATTGATCTTTTAATATCATAATGTTTTATAAAACTTTGAATATGTGAGATTTGGACTGGGGCTGGAGATAGTTGCAATTTCTGCTCGGATTCGGTTTACACAAAGACGAGTTGTATATAGTTATGCTTTAAGTCTGTGCAATGTGGTTTGTTTCGACACAAATAAAATCTCAAGTTTATATATTTTTTAAATTTATATGATGAATTGTTTAAAATCAAAATGAGATCCATGGAGGGAAAACGATTTTCGACTAGTGCGTCACAAGTTGATAGTTCTTTTAAATAATTCCATGAAAAAGTTGAAAATAATGAAAATCGAACCATTCAGTTTTATGGTTTACTGGTATGATATTATAGAATCACATTGGTTCAGAGAATAGATTAGTTTTCCGATATTTACGGTTCCGTGAAAAAATTGTCGTCTTATTATCATGCATTTTTGCTTTGACTGTGTTAGAATTCACTTGATTCAGGGGCTTTATTGTGGTTGTTTTGTTGGACAGGGCTTGAATCTCGACATTTCATGTGTTAGAGTATATCTGTCATAGAAATCTCTGTTATTTGTCGTTATTTATCTGTAAGTGTGAAAGCACGATATATAGACTCAGTACCGTTAGTTTGAAACTAAAATATCTAAATGGTTGAAAAACGGATTTCGTTCCCGAGCACATGTGGTGTTTGGCGATGTGGTCATTTCGGGGCGTGAATAATTAAAAATAGGTACAACGTTTTAATGAAGAATAATTGGTAATAGGCAGTTGTAGAAATATTGGTACACAAGTTTATGTATCTGTGTGGTTGATGGTTTTGCTGGTTCTGTGGCTGTTGGTTGGGTTGAACAAACAGGTGCTGGAAATGGTTGTATTTTGAGCTGCTTTATACAAGGACAAATTGTAATGATTTTTAACAAAGCTTTAGATACGTTACTTGGGTACATAACGTCGATGGATTGAAGGCTGGAGTTAGCAAAAGTAAAGATGAGTAAAGTTCTGTCGTGTTTTAAATGGTGCACGAAAAAGAAAAAAAAAAAAAAAAAAGTGGTTTTTAAAGGCTTAAGATAATATGTTAAAGAATTGGCAATGGGTGCCTCAGCAAGTTGAAGAGAATATTGTTCATTGTTGCCATTTGTTGTTTAGATAGATAAAAAAAAAAAAAAAAAAAAAAAAAAAAAAAAAAAAAAAAAAAAAAAAAAAAAAAAAAGTTAGATATATGAATGAGATGTGGCTTGGGCCTAAAAAAAAAAAAAAAAAAGAAAGAAAAGAGTAAAAAAAAAAAAAAAAAAAGAGAGAGAAAAAAAAAAAAAAAAAAAAAAGTTAAAAAAAAGTTGAAGATATATGAATGAGATGTGGCTTGGGCCTAAAAAGAAAGAAAAAAAATAAGGTCAAGGAATGAGACCGCCTGGGCGGCTAAAAATGCGAAAATGACAAATGAGATATGGAGAAAGCCTGGTAATGAGTTTTCTATGTTTTTTGCTTACTCTATTCAAAATGTATTTTATTGGCATCAGTGTAAGATAATATTATGGATGCACATATATATTCAGTCTACAATATTTATTGTGAGGAATAGACAAGGCGTGGATAAAAATGAAGAGATGGTAAACTAAAGGAAGGAATAGAAGAGGGGGAGTATTTCAGAATCTTTTACATTTTAAGGAATTTTGTTTTTTCGAAATAATTAAACATGAAAGAGCGGAGGGCATATAAATCATATACTGGTATGTTTCCACTTCTTTGTTTGATCGAAAAATGAAGCAACAGCGGCATTTCAAAATATTGTGTTATGTTCTTTATTACTCTGCAGAAGGGTTCTTGAATTGTGATTAGTTTTGCAAGGCAAGATCTTATATTAAGACCGATAGAGAAAAGACTTTATTTATTTGCGGACGAACGAAGTGAGGGAGAAAATAAATGCACTTCTTTTCGGTCGGTCGTCTTTCAGCTGAATATGGTTGGTATTCGAGTTCATGTATTATCTCGAGGATTTCGTAAAAATGGTGCAATTGTGAGTGAGCATTTCTCAGTAGCCTGTATATAAGGATTTTAGAAATTTGAAAAATCATCGACGCTCGTTGCTTCGCAAGTTTGGTACCGTTTCGTTTGTTCGTCAAATTTTCCCATATAATTTAGAGTAAAAATGTTCAAATATGTTTGGTTATAATAGCTGGATTGACACAATTACACTTAATGTTAGATTACATTTGTAGATATTTTGCAAACAAGATCGGATAAATGAACAAAACAATCACATGTTGCAAATAAGATCGGCTAAATGAACAAAACAATTACATGCACGCTTGCTTAAAGAAATTATAGTAAAATGGTATTTGGCGTTGTCTCCAGTAAAAATGGTAAGCGACGTCCCAGGGAAAGTGGTTTTATGTTCGTGATATGACTGTTTATTGTGGCTGTCCTTTTTCGTGTCCGTTTTCCATACTTTTGGTTGAAACTTAGCCTACTTCTTACTTTCACGAGAGAGAACAAGTCATTCTGCTCCTCGAATTTGTCGCCGGGAAAAATGTTTTATGTATTATGTATTTTTCCCCGACCCGGTGTCTATGTTGGGACTTCAAATTTAATCGCAGTGATTTCTGGTTCCTATATTCTTACTCTATAATGCAAACCACGAAATTATGGGCTTTATGGGTATTTTAGAATTTTGTCGTACATTTATTTGACAAATGTCGGTTCAAGTTTGAGATTTTATGGTAATTGTAACTTCGTTTTAAGTAGAACTTTGTTTTTAAAACAATAGTAAGTTTGATTTATATATGTATTCAGTTTTGCTGTTTTAAAATGCAATGTTGTTGTGCTGTGTTTAATAAAGTATTATAAGTTTCAGACTGTTGAGAGATTAGAGATGTGTTACAGAGATGGCTGGCTATAATCCGAAGCTGTAGCTGTGAAATGGGATGGAAACAGGATGCGTTTTTGTGGAATAATAAACATATATGTAGACAGTTTTAAACTGCTGAAATTGAGTGTGGTTGTTATTGAGTCGAAAAATGAAGCAACAGCGGCATTTCAAAATATTGTGTTATGTTCTTTATTACTCTGCAGAAGGGTTCTTGAATTGTGATTAGTTTTGCAAGGCAAGATCTTATATTAAGACCGATAGAGAAAAGACTTTATTTATTTGCGGACGAACGAAGTGAGGGAGAAAATAACATCTCTTTTCTTTTAAACGCTTGCGTTGTTGCCGCCTTTAAAATATGTTAATGGGTGCAAAATAATACGCTTGGTGGGTTATCTTGTCAATTAGTGAATAAATATTTTGAAATTGTCTTGATTACTATAGCTCATGTGAAAAATATGGATAAACACACATTCTGCTTGGAAATAAAATTTTATCGTTTTGAGGTGTTGTATTACTTCAATATGTAGAATATATATGTAAAATAAGGTTTCTGAAATATATCTAAAATACACCTGCTCTCAGCGAGGAAATGAACGAAAATTCTGGATAAAAGATTGTTTAATATTTTATGTTTCTAAGTCTGCGGCATTCAATGTAAAAGGGTTTGACTACATTATGATATCTCTGTAATACTCTTATTTTATTAGCACCACATTTATTGCAAATCTGCAACTTAGAACATGTTCTTTTACCACAGCGTAAACAAGATTTTACATTGCCATTTTTCATTAAGAATTTATGCATTGCGCAATATTTTGAATTTTTTACAGCCTGTTTATGACAAGGATCATTACTACCCACTTTCAAAAATTCACAATCCATTTTTTTGTTTTATATTAATTATTATTTTTTTTTAATTAAAGAAAAATATTATAATAAAAAATGAGTTCAAATATTGAATACCTTCTACAACTGCACCGTAATAGTGTTATAACTGATGATGATTTAAGAAAAGGAATACGTGCATTGAAGTTGTCAGATGAACCAAGCTCTAAACAAGAGGCAAAATCATCTGAACCAAAAGAATCACCACTGGAAAAACTACGTACAAAACGAAGAGAAAAGAAAAAGCGCCGAAAACAAAGACGTGATCTTGCACGGGCAACTGCGGCGCATGAAGAGACGCAAGAACTTGCGGAGACAGCAGAAGCCTCTCAAAATTTAAAATTAGTAGACAAACCATTATGCAATTATTTCAAAACATATGAAATAAATGCAGAAAAATACAAAGACCCGTCTATACTGTTTGAAAATAAAAAGTCTCTAATAATAGATCAAATAAACAAAGATATAAAAGAATACAAAGGCATCAAATTCTCAATTGGTCTGTCTTTAGAATTCTTTAAAGATGAAAAAGATGGAACAAGAAAATATTTTCAAGGACAAAAACATGGACAGCAAAGTGCTGTGCTACATGACAATAATGTTAAAGACTTATACAATGAGCAAGTGAAACATATAGAAAATTGGATTGAAAACTTTACAAATCAAGAAGGAACAGGTGCTGCTGTTAACAAATGCATTAAATTATACTTAAACATCGCAAAATACGAACCACTTAAAGGATCATCATACATGCCTCTACCAAACAAAATAGCAAATAAGAAGGCAGTAATCAATGTGAAAAATGATGATGACAGGTGTATAGAATGGGCTCTTAAATCTGCTTTGTACCCAGCGAAAAATAATGTTAGTAATAAATATACATATACAAAATATGATTTAAACTTAGAAGGTATTGTAGATTTTCCCACACCTGTTTCTCAAATTTCAAAAGTAGAAAAACACTTAGACTTAGCAATAAATGTTTATGGCTATACCGTATCAAAAAAGTTAGAAAAATTAAACATTTTTCCATATCACATATCAGAAAAGCCAAAAGAAAAAGAAAGAATTAACTTGCTCTTGATATCAGAAGATGTTGAACGTGTTAATGATAAAAATGAAAAAATAATAGAAACAAAATCACACTACTGTTGGATTAAAAACTTAAATAGATTACTCTTTGACCAAAATAAATGTAAAAATAAAACATATTTCTGCGACCGCTGCTTATATGGTTTTACAAAAGAAGACCTACTCATCAAACACAAAGAAGACTGTTATGGAATCAATAAAAACTCGACAAGAATACAAATGCCAACTGAAGGTAAGAGTCATATAAAATTTAAGAACTATCAAAATCAAATGCCAGTTCCATATGTTATATATGCAGACTTTGAAAGCATAATCAAACCTAAAACAGAAAAAGCTGGTTTAAAATCAGACATAACCAGTGAACATGAGGCCTGTGGATTTGGCTATCAAGTTGTTCGATATGATGGTGTTGCAGAATCACCTGTGATTTATAGAGGTAAAGACGTTGCTGAAACATTTCTCAATCATTTAGAATGTGAAGTAAACAAAATCAACAACATCTTTGCTCATCCCAAGCCATTAATAATGACAGAACAAAATAAGACAGACTATGAAAATGCCACCCATTGCTGGATATGTGAAAAGGAAATAGGTAAAAGTAAAAACAATCCAAAAGTAAGAGATCACTGCCACTTTACCGGTAAATATAGAGGTGCAGCTCATAAATCCTGCAATCTAAAACTCAAAATAAACCCAGGCAAAACTAAAATCCCTGTGGTATTTCACAACTTAAAAGGTTATGACAGTCACTTTATCATACAGAAGTTACACACCACCAAAGGAAACATCACTTGCATAGCAAACAACGCAGAAAAGTACATTTCATTCAGCGTCGCACAACTCAAATTTTTAGACAGCTTTCAGTTCATGGCATCATCATTAGAAAAACTAGTACAATCAACAATAGGATCAGCTCCGATATGCCCAAAATGTCAAAAGGAAACAGAAGAAACAACCATCGATGAAAATTGGCTACTAACAGCACAGTGTACGAAATGCAAATCTGTTAGAACAAAACAACTTCACAAGTCTGATCTACCAATAACTGTTAATAACGTATCTGAAAATGCACATCTCATCGCCGGTAAAGGTTTTTATCCATATGAATACATCGACAGTCATGAAAGATTTAAAGAAACAGAATTACCGCCAATGGAAGCATTTTATAGCAAACTCACAAATGAAACTATTAGTGCAAAAAATTATGAACATGCTCAAACAGTGTGGAAAAAATTCAACTGTCAAACTCTCGGTGATTACCATGATTTATACCTCAAATCAGATGTTCTATTATTAGCGGATGTCTTTCAAACCTTTAGAAAAACATGTATGGAAGCATATAAACTTGATCCACTTCATTATTACACAGCACCTGGATTATCATGGGATGCACTACTCAAATATACAAAGATAGATTTAGAACTTTTGACAGACATGGATATGCATCTCTTTATAGAAAAGGGTATGCGTGGTGGCATAAGTATGGTCTCAAAACGACATGCAAAAGCTAATAATCCATATACCGCAGATTATGATTCCAAGATAACAAATAATTATATCATGTATTATGATGCAAATAATCTCTATGGTTGGGCAATGAGTCAGCCATTACCATATTCTGGATTCAAGTGGTATGATATGACAGATATGACAGATAAATCAAAATTTAAAAAACCAAAAGACAAAGGTTGGATCCTTGAAGTTGATTTAGAGTATCCAAAGGAATTGCACGACCTGCATAATGATTACCCACTCGCCCCAGAGAAATTAACAGTACAAAAAGAATGGTTATCTGATTATCAAACAGAGTTGATTGGTGATGAAAACATGGTAAATGTCTCAAAGCTTGTACCTAATCTTATGAATAAGAAAAAATATGTAGTACATTATAGAAATCTCACTTTATACATGCAGCTTGGTATGAAAGTAACAAAAGTGCACAGAATATTAGAATTTAATGAAAAGCCTTGGATGGAACCTTACATTAGATTAAATACAGAATTTCGTAAAAAAGCTAAGTCTGCTTTTGAAAAAGATTTCTATAAACTAATGAATAATTCGGTCTTTGGCAAAACAATGGAAAACCTACGCAAAAGAGTTGATATAAAATTAGTAAAAACAGATGGCAGTGAGAATGAAAAGCTAAGGAAAATCATTGCTAAGCCCAACTTTAACAGACGTATAAAATTCTCTGATGAGCTGTCTGCTATTCATGTAAATAAGACAAGCTTAACACTAAACAAACCAATCTATGTTGGGTTCTCTGTTTTAGACTTATCAAAACATCTGATGTACGACTGGTACTATAACAAACTAAAGAAAAAATATGGTAAAAACTGCACCTTGTTATACACCGATACAGATTCATTATTAGTTGACATCAAAACAGAAGATGTATACAAAGACATGACCGAAACAAAAGAAGAATATGATTTCTCTGACTATCCAAAAGACCACCCACTATTCGACGAAACAAACAAAAAGGTCTTAGGCAAAATGAAAGATGAATGTGCCGGTGCTCCTATATCTGAATATATTGGTTTGCGTCCTAAATTATATTCAATCTTGAGATGTGATGATCAAATTATCAAGAAAGCAAAAGGAACAAAAAAATATGTAATCAATAAGCATATCAGTTTTGAAAATTATAAAGATGCTTTGTTTAACAAACAAAAATACACTCATGAAATGAATATGCTGCGATCAAAACACCATAAAATCTATGGACTAACAGTAAACAAAACAACACTCTCACCGCTTGACACAAAAAGATTTATAGCACCAGATGGCATCATGACATATGCTTATGGCTACTCACAGTATCAGTCGGAACAATAAGCAGTTCTTCTTTAACAAATCCTCTTTGTGGTGCCGGTTTCTTTAAATAATAAATTCTTATGCCCTGTGTAACAATGTTATAATCAATTTTATGAATATCAACAGACCATATTGGATCTGTTGCCCGTCTTTTACCGCCTTCTAATTCTCCTGGCTGATACAAATATCTTACACTTGCATATGGACAAATTGGAGGATCAGCTTTTCTTGTTACAATTGGAGGGGCTTTTTTCGTCTCTGCATTTAATGCTTTAATGACGCTAGGCAATCTCTTAACCCATTCTCTGTTTCGTTTGTGCGGATTTTCTAGCTCTCTGGCATATTGATAACCGAACAGTCGTTCAGCTAAGGTTCTGTTAAATCTTTCTACAACACCTTGGTCTCTGTGTATATCTGCATGACCCCGCCGTATTCTAACATGGTGTTTCTCCATTAATTCTGATACAGCACCCATAAATTCTCTTCCGGGGTCGACTTGCAGCAATCTTGCGTATTTCAAATGTCTACTATATATTTTCTCAAAGGCTTTAGCAACTTCTTTGCTATCTTTCGAGGTCAATGCTTCTGCTTCTTTGTATCGCGTTCCCAGGTCCACAACAGTTAAAGCATATTTGTATGTTTTGTTTACTCTCCCGACCTTAACTGTGTCATATGGCAGAAACAACAGATCAGCTTGATGAACTTCATTCTTCGCAGAGACATCAAACCTCGGCCGTATTATTTTCTTAGGTGCGGGTAAATATATCTGCCAGATTGCTTGCTTTTTCAAGAATTCAAGTGCTTGTTTTTCACTGACCTTTGCCTCTTTTGCTAATCTTTTAATTGCGGTTTGACCTCTCCAAAATCCTTTGGGACTGTAGTATATTTTTTCCATTATTTTGTTTTAAAGAAAAAAATATTAATATAAAAAAGAAACAAAATGTCAAACATGCAAAAGTTAGAAATTGCAAATCAGACAGTGAGTACGCAATTCGCACAACCAACAACTGAAGAATTTGAACAAATGCTAAATGAGCAAAGCTATCATGATACAAAGAAATGGACTGATTTAGAACTAAATAAAATTTTTATAATAACTGATTTCAGGACAGTTGTAACAAGTAATGGTGAAAGTGTAATTTTAAATATCTTAAATGAAGGAGAAGTATGGTGCCCCTTTCATCTCGCCGACAAGATTAAAAACAAGCCCCCACCATTTTATGTTAGACCGCTTGGTTTAAAACCTTGTAAGAAGAACAGAAAAAATAAATATCATGCATATGACTTGGTTATTCCCGAAGCCTCCGATTGTATGCATGGAGATTATGTAAGTCATTAATTTTTTTTTATCTTCACAACAGCTTGTAAGCCGCAAACCCAACAGCTGACATTCCCAACACAATAAACACAATTTCTTTATCTTGTTGATTAGACGATGGAACATAATAATCACTTAATTGAGGCTCTGGTGGAAGAGGATTCAGTTGCTTGCCAGTAATATAATAATACTGTTTCATAGCTTGATCTACGTCTTCAAACGTCTGCACAGCATGGTGCTCGTTTTGCATCTGTTCATTTATAAAATCTAATCTCTGCATTCTTTTCTTGCTCCATGCAGCTTGTGCTGCTTCTAACTGTTCGACTGCTTTGTCATGTCTTTCTCTTTCTTTTTCTGCATCATCGCTTTTGCCTGGTTTTGAAAATAAATAGTTTCCTCCTGTAAACGCTAAGGCATTTACAATTGCACCACCAATCATCATTGCCACGGCACTTGCCATTTTTTATGTAACAGAAAAAAAATAAGTACAAAATAATTTATTACACTACTTCATGATATCAGCTGGTATAATACCTTGTTTAATCAGCATGTCTCTTGTGGCCATTGCCAACAGAATATCAATAGATAACATCGCAATATCACCCATATTAAAATCTACTCTAGGTGGCGATCTTCTTAGTAATTTTTTACCAATCTCTGAATAACCAACAGTTAAAACAGTCTCTACTCCTGCGTGGTATAACATGTTTACAATTTGTTTGCCATCGATTGCAGCCATTTTTTTATTTTCAGGATATATATTTTTTTTTAAAAATAAATTAATCATCAAAAGGATCATACACTTTCTTTACAGCGGTCTTTGCAGTGTGGTTAATTTGTTTTTCTTCTTTCTTTGGTTGCATACGGATAAAATAAAATCCAGCGGCTAATGCAACAATGCCTAAGGGTATAAAATAGTTTGTGTAGTTCTTTGGCAAGTTTACATGTTGTTTTATTTCTGGCTCATCTTTTGTTATCTCTGATGGTTCTATCTCTGTTTTAGCTGACTCAGTTTCAGACTTAGCAGCCTCAGCAGCTTCACGTTTAGCCTTTCTTGCAGCAGCACCTTTTTTCCCAGCTTCAACTCGTTTTGGATTTTTCTGTCTGACAGGCATCAAATTGCTGGTTGACTTAATTGACTCAGTTGACTCTAGATCAGTGTTATCAGTTTCATTGTTCATTTTGTATATTTTCAATATCTTTATTTTCAAACTCAATATTTTTATTTTTATTAGAAAAATCAATATGTCGCACTGTGGTCAGCATTGCCGTGAATGGAGCCAAATACATACCATACTGATAATACAATTCACAACAAACGCTGGTCAATGCATGATTAATGAAAGGATCTTCTTCTAAGTCTTCCATCAGTTTTGGGGGGTTGACAACATTGAAATACTTTGACACACCCATGACATACAGATTAATAAAAGCATTGCCCAATGTCTTAGTCATGCTCGCCCCTAACCTAGCTTCGTATCGACAATAGAGTTTATTGATTTGTTCCGGTGTCATATTGTCTATGTCTGAGATTTGCAGTTCTTTGCCCAAATATTGTTTACCACCACCACCAGCAACAATGGCTGATAGCCGTTCTCGTTTTATGTCTTGTTTTTCATCTTTTGGGTTTATGTGATCTTGTGGCAGATCTTGTGAAATATCTTGTAATAGTTCTTCAGGATTCATTTTTATTTTATGAAATTTAATTTTTATTTTCAAATAATTTGAATATAAATATAGTATCGAGCATCCAACAGCAAATGCACATGAGATATTTATGATAGACGCAGCTATATTAATCACTTCTAAAAGCATTGCTATTTTCCTATAAGCAATTTTTATTTTTTTATGAGCATTGCTATGAGCATTGCTAAATTTGCTATAAGAATTGCTAAATTTGCTACAAGAAATGCTTAAGCAAAGTGCTAAATGTCCCATCAATCTCCCTGTTTTTTGCTATAAGCCATTATTAACATTGCTATATGCATTGCTATAAGTATTGCTATCAATACTCTCAGAAAAAAAGATTAATCAACAAGCCAATAGTTAGTTGGCTGGTCTGTTTTCAAAATTAACTTACGGTGCTTTACTTTGGCTAATTTTTCTTTTATTCTTTGCCTCTCTTCTAAAGTGGGGATTACATCATTTTCTCGCAGACAACTTTCAAAACTATCTCTGTCTTTTGTGTAAAACATGCAAAGCCATTTTTTCTGTTCCCGTAAATCTTTCAAAACGGAATTGTACCTCTGTGAAATCACCCACACTGATTGCTCTGCATGTCTACCAGAGAATGCAAGTTGTGATAGCATGTCTTTTTTCTTTGTCAGTTCTCTTGTTGCACTGCAGTCATCTATGATGTATAAGGTTGGGGAACCGGCATATTTATTGAAAAAGTATCTTAGCAGTTCTTGCAGCATCTCTTCTCCATTTCTGTTAATAGGGTTGACAATTATTATATTTTTATTTTTAGGCTTATGAATGTTGCCAATCCAAGACCTACTCTTATATGCTTTGTTCCATTGTATAGTGGGGCATAAAATAATAATGTGTTCAAACACACCTTTATATTCAGTCTCTAGCAAATCTAGAACAAACTCGGTCTTTCCACATCCTGTTTGACCGCAGATAATTGCACAATGTGCATATTTTGGCAGTTCCATTGACGGTTTTATTATCCTAAATTTTTTTAATATCTAACATCTTTAAATCTTCCATCTTCAAAATTAATTTGTGCATCTTGAACAACATACAAATATAAATTAATCGGTTCATCTGCTCCTTGTTCTTTTGTTATCTGAATTGTAATACCTTCAGATGCGTTTTCAACTTTTCTTCCTGAGCCATGAAGTGTATTGTCATCTGTTGACCGTAAGTCTAACCACAGTGCATAATTATTAGTGAGATACTTTCCTATTGTAACAGTGGTTAAATACAAGTCCTTGGCAACAATATCTGTTTCTTCATTTCTCTTTGATGTCAGAGCAAAGTATTTATTAACTTCATCCCACTGTTGATATGATTTCATTCCCTGGCTGTATAATTGGTTCGGTACACCTTCTATAGTCATTTCTACTTTTGTAATGTTTGGATTAAAGTAGTCTTCTGTGCTTGTTCTGTCTGGGTCTTCGAATAGCATAAGAATACCTTTCATACTCTTTGCTGGGACATTCAGATTGATATTCCATAGTGTATCAAGTTTCTTCTTTGTAATTTATCTGTGTCGAAGTATTCGGTCATAGAATATTGTCATTCTGCCATCATACTGTGTTCTTATTTGACGAGCCAATTCAGTGTCGGTAACTTGATCAAATTCTAAGCAGATATTTGTGATGACATATTTTGCATCAGCATCTGATGATTTTATCACTTTGTTATAGTCATTAAATGTAAGTTCGTATTCAAGTCTGTCTCCCAATCCTGCTTGATAAAATGGCATATGTGTTTCCAGTAATTCAAAGTCAAGTGGGATGCAAAACCTTGTTCCAAAAGCTTTAGCAATTGCTTCATCCTCTTTGTCTGAACCTGCATTACCAGCCCCAATTCGATGTTTCAACATGTTTGCTTTGCCTATGCCTTGGTAGGCCATGTTAAGTCTCTCAGATGGTGATTTCCACAGATCAATGTAACAATGGTAAATATCACTGTCATCAATAGACATCACTTCATTGCCTGAGATTTTAATCGTTGTTTTCTTTACTATCGCTCTTCCTAGATTTTGGTAAACGGTGGCGTTAGCATCTGTGCTTTTAATTTCGATTTCGAATGCAAGGCGAGCACTTCTGGGGACAATAACATCATTACTGCCTAGATTTGGAAACCGTACTAAAAGTTGTTGGTTTTGATCAATGGTGCTTGGATTGTTTGTTATTACTACGCTTTGACGAATGCCTCGGACACCTAAAGGCTTTCTTAGTTTTCTGTATGGGTTGAGTTTATTTCCGTAAGCGGACATGTTTTTTTTTTCAGAAAAAATAAAAAAATAAATTAAAATAAAAACAATGGCAGAAGGTGGATATGAATTTGAGAATCCAGAATTCGATAGAGATTATTATGATAAGGATGAAACCGATGAAAAATCTTTTATGGATGAAGAAGATTTTCAAAGAACATTGAATAACCAGTATAAAGCATTAGACGATCTCAAAGGTAACACTCTAGAAGAACATACAACGAAATTGCTAAAAATGTTGGTAAAACGATTTTATGAAAGAAATCAAGAAGCCATGACACTTGATGTAGATGAAGCAGAGTGGAATATTAGAAACGATGGTCGCGGTAGACCGATTTTATATTTGGAAGTAGATGGAAAAGATTATGAGATGTCATATTATAAATCAAACAAACCTGATGCTATTTTACAGTTCTATTCGGTTGACACACTTCAAAGAAAATATGGTGTTGGTTTCATGAGATATGATTTAGGTATAGCTGATTATAAACCATCTGCTGCAAGACTTAAGGAAGGTAGAGCAGCATTTCAGGCATTGATAAAAACTAAAGATACGATTGCAACAGAAGAAATACCACTGCAAGACCTATCCACCACACAAGATGTTCAAAATACAGTTGATACAGCAAATCAAGTTGAAACATCTCTACTAAACTCACTAACTGATTGGAACTTAGAGCTTCCAGATGTTGCAAATGCACATACCCAAACAGAAGGATTAACATTCAGAGAGCTACAGGGTTTAGATAAGGCACTGCAGCGCACTCGCGGTGAACTGGCTAATAACTTAGCGAAACTAACTGATCTAGACAAAGACATAGCCAAAGAAAGAAGAAAACTAGATGAAGCAGAAGGTGAAATAAGCAAAACAGATATAAAATCTCGATTGAAAAACTTAGAAGATGAAAGAGGTGCAAGGCTTGAGGCTGCCACTGCTAACAAAGAAGCTTTGCGGAGTCAGATAAACAGAATAAAAGAAACTATAAATAAAATTTTAAAAGAAGACACTACACTAGGTGAAAGGTTAAGGACACTATTTCGGGAACAAGGTATTACAATTGTCAGTGTTTTAACTGCCATCGGTATGATCATTGGTGTGATTGTTGAGGCTGTTATTCCAAGTGGTGGTGGAACAACTCCACCAAAACCATCTCCTAAATCAGGCGTGAAAGACTGGGTTAAAAAGCAATTGCAAAATCTAGGAAAACTACTAGCATCTCTGGCAGGAAAGGCAGCAGCTGCATTGCCTGGAATTATTGGGTCAATAGTGTCATGGTTATTGTCTGCTACGGGTAAAGTTGTAAACTGGTTTGGAAATAATCTATGGGCACTAGTTGTTGCTGTTGCAGGGATGTTGTATGTTGCAGCAAAAGAGTGGATTGTAAAGTAATTAATAGACTTTATATAAAATCATTACAGTAATACCAACGGCAATACTGCCAACTATTAATGCAGTCTTTTTGTCTTCATGGTTCTGATTTGGATCTTGTTTTGAATTCTGTTTTACATCTGGGTGATGATATTTACCCAGACTGTATTTTTGTGCAATTTGATCTACTATTTTTTCACTTATATCCCCAGCTTCATCTACCCATTTTTGTGATAAACCATGTGATTTTGCATACGCCTCTGCTTCTTTATGATAAGAAGATTCAGGATGAGATTGTTTTGTTTTGGTTCCTTTAATTGTCTGTGGTTGACTAGGTGGAACAGGCTTTACATTGACATCATTATTTAGTCCAAGACTTTGAGAAGCAGTTGCTATGACTATCTCATTATTGTAGTCTTGTATAGTGCCAATTCGCAATGCCATATTACTGGGTGACATATACAAGCCGATTCCAAATACAAAATCAACTTTACTTCTTGCATATTTTAGTGTGTTTTGATATCTTGCTATTTGACTCGGCAAGTCAACTGGACTATGAATCGCGTCTTCTACATTTGCAAGAAACTGTTTTTGAGCATCAAAAGCTGTTCCAGTACCTAGAATTTCTGTTCTTGTTTGTGATTGAGAGCCAAGAATAGCCCAGCAATATGTTCTGATACTGTCATTGATTCGCTCTACCCCAGCCTTTGTAAATCCATTTGATTCATCGAGAATAAAGGTAGACCAAGCTGTTTTGGCTTCGGGTCCTTGTGCAATGTAATCAATGTGTAGTTTGGTGCCGCTGTTGTAGTCTGTAAATGAAAACTTTGTTTTGTCATATTCGGTACCAACGTCAAATGGATGGTAACCATCATTTGTCCAGTAATTGTATATTCTGCCGAGACCTTGATTATCACTTTGTTTTTGTCTCCAGTCGGTATTGATGTCTACATTAAATTCTTTGCATATTCTTTCATACGCTTTTTGGTCAAAGTTATTGTCAAAAGCATTCCAACTTGGGTCTTGGGGCATCGCAGCGCTCATTTCAAACAATATTCTTCTGGTTTGATAATAAATGTGGAATCTGAAAAGTGATCCTATCATTCCTTTATCTTTCAAGTGGTTATTAAAGTCTACGCCAGATCCTGTAGTCGAACACCAAAGGGCAAAGTTTAACTGATTTTGCCAAAATAACATCCAGTTTGAACGCCACCGTTGGACTAGTGCATCTGTCTCAACATATGGTAGCGTATATTTTTCAAATAAGTTTGGAAAAGAAACATGAAAACTATCATTATCTGATGTAACAACTATATTTTGGTCTATTATGTCAATAGTTTTTACTTTGAATGTACTTGAGTGCTGATAATTAGCATTTGCATTGTACTTAAATTCTTTCGGTATCATTTTTTAATTTCAAACATAAAAAAATAAATTCACTGCTGAGCCAGTCTTTCTAATCTGTCAATCCGTCTACTTAGTAGAGAATCGTTATCTATAAGTGCTTGGATCCTTGAACTCAAATAATGTCTTGTCACGGCTCCATCTTCTTGCAGAGGATCAGAAAGGCCAATTATTCTATGCTGTTTCATATCTAGCCTTCCATCTAGCACATTGTCTTCGTTGGCTTTTAGATATTTTCTATCGGCATCTTCTCTTGTTAAGTAGGCTTCTAATTCTTCTTTTGTCAAGAAGGCTTCAGCTTCATCTTTTGTTAAAAACTTTTTATAAGCTATTTGAACATAGTCATACAAATATTTAGCAGTGACAACATCACGATCATAGGCTGGATTTTCCTGAGGATTTCGGGGGTGTTCAATGTTTGTTATACGATTATACCCAAGATTCAAATCTGATTGTAATGCTTCGGTTCCGTAGATTACGTCTTGCAGAGCTAAGATTTGATTTTGAAGATTGTGTATATTTGCAGTATTCAGAGAAGTAGTTTCTGGAAGGTCAGTTCTTAGTTTATCGATTTCATCTTTATTTTGTTGGATGATTGCATAGTGCTCTTGGTGTCGTTCAAGATTGTCATTGTTTTCTTTGTTAAGTCTAGCGTTAACCTCTGCAAGCTTGTCGTCTAAAAGTTTTGTTTTATATTCTAAACGTTTATTGACATACCTCTTGTTAACAGCATCGTATGAATCTGATGGGCTTTGAACATCTATTATTCTATTGCCCTCCATATCAAGGTCACCTGATATGGTAAATGTGTCATCTTCATAAATATAATTTGATCCGAATATACTCATTTTTTATACTTGCAATATTATTTTTTATTATTGAATATTTAGTTCAACTAAAATCGGTAGCCCATGATTGTCTATGGGAACTTCGTTTTCATCAGTAATTCTAAATGACAATTCAGTAATGCAACCATTAGTAAGATTTTTAAAAACTGGCCGATCAAAAGATAAATGGAAACATTTACCAAAAGATATGTCAGATATTGGAATTATAGCCAGCAGTGAACTTGGCTCACCATTGACAAAGTTGTCTGTGGTATTGATTTGATCTAAATATACATGAAGTTCTTTTGGTTTAGCAAAATCGACCATTTTAGTTCCCATGTATTGACCTGCAGTGAATCGTCCATGTTTCGATACTATTCCAAGTAAAGCCAAGATTCCTTTAGATATTTCGATTTCGGTGTCGACTGGAATCTCTAATGTTGCTATGCCATTGTTTTTATTGACAGATAAGTCAATGTTTTCTTTTGAAAAGATATCTTTCAGATCTTTAAAGTTGTACAAACCGCTTTCAATGTCGATTTGTTTAGTTTTGGTTGCAATATGCTGTTTACCTTTGACATTGTACCATCCAATCCAATATATTATTGATTTCAAACATACTAACCTAGTATTTTGCATATTTGGAATGTATTCTTGAAGCTGAAAAGTTTGACCAAGATGAACATTTGTGAATGTATGAGATATCATTTTTTTTTATAGCAAATTTATTTTAAATCATATTTAAAAATATGAAACAACCAACAGCACCGATTTATCCTGATTTGCCTGTTGAAGATGGACAAAACTATCGACTAAATAAAATATCAGAAATAGAAAAGCAGCTATCAATTGAAAAAAACACTCGAAAAACATTGTATAAAAAATATAAAAGAGCTATTAATGCAACTGATGGAGTTGATACGGCTCTGATATCCCTTAGTGTAATTCTAGCTAGTGTTGGACTAGCAATACCTGTGATGCTTCCGATAGAGATTTGTGCTATAGCCTCTGCAACAGTGGGTACTTCTATTAAGATTCTTAGACATAAGCTTATTTCTAAGGCTCAGAAACACCTAGAGATAAAAACTATCGGGGAAACTAAGTTAAATACTGTTAAAAATTTAATTTCCAAAGCTTTAAATGATGGGCAAATATCAGAACAAGAATTTAAGCTGATACTTGATCAATTTGATCAGTATCAGTGTTTAAAATCTAAAGCTCACAATAAACAGTCTTCGTTGACTGAAGCAGAAAAAAAGAAATTAATAGAAGAAGGAAAACAACAAGCACTGAATGCCATTCAAAAAAAAGTAAACGACATATAATATTGTGCAAAAACTTTGTAATATACAACGATCCACCTCCAAAATATCAAGAAACACCAGATGAAACAAGATTTAACCCACTTCCGGTTGACTTACTTTCTTAATATTTCATCAGATTTTTATTTTTGATATTATAAACATGTATGCAAAGTCTGGTGGTGATTGGATAAAGAGATACCACTATCAGGAAGACTCAAAGACTTCCAGGAAAGCTGAAACTTTGATAGATTGTAGTCATTGACTTGAGATATATTCTGCAAGTGGTCTGGTGGTGATTGGATAAAATGATCCTACTTTCAGGAAGGCTCAAAGTTTGTCAGAAATTCCAATTCTTAATGGAATCTTTTGAAATTATGCCAAAACATAGATACATATAAGCCCTTTACATGTGCGAAATCTGAGACAAATCGGTTAAGGAAATTGCACTTTCAGGAAGGGTCAAAGACTTTTTGAAAAATCAAAATTTGAGATTTCTTTATGAAACTTTGTAAAGATATTGCTTATTAATTATAGATAAGTCTGCGACAGGTCTGGTGGCGATATGTCTATTGGTTTTCCCGGAAATGAGACTCAAAGACTTTCAGGTATGGTTGGAACCAAGTGGTGCCATATGGTGCCAAAGTCTTGGACAGTTCCTGAAAGTCTGGGACGATTCCAATATGACCCCCCCCCTTACTAATTCAAATTTCCCGCCATAACACAACTGACTGATAATTTATCTATCAGTAGTCATATGATTATCATGGGTATCTTGATCACATGAGTTTTACAGATTATGATATCAAAGTGCAAAACGTCCCATTTGGATAGTATATGCTAACTGAATAATAATGGCTCAAAAATTAAAGCAAATTTCAAAATTTAGTGAAGATGCCATAGCTATGGCATTGAATACATTACCAGAAGAAGAATGGGGGATGTTTCTACAAAGTCTAAATAAAGTAACAACCACTTTGGGGAAAAAGGAAAAAAGTGACTCTTCAGGTCGAAAAACAAAAGTTATTTCAGATGATGTGATCTTTAATGATGAGGTGCTACCAAAAATCATAAAAGGCGTTTCAGAGGTCGAAAAAGAAGAAGTAGTGAGAGAGTTAAAAATTGATTTGGATTATGACATTGAAATAAATTTTAATGCTGTAAGTCTGGATGACCTGTTCATAAAGCATCAACAAATCATTCGTGTCGAAGAACAGATGAAGTGTGCCACCCTCTTTGTGCAATTTTCTAGAGGACTGTTATATCTAGAACTCAATAAAAGGCTTACAGAACAGGGATATACAATGAAGGCATATGTAAAGGAAGGTAAACTTCAAGTGGCATACATGACTGTCTTGCGCTATATGACCATAGCCAGTCTTATCTCGGCATATCCTCGGATAATTCTCTGTGGTCTCTCTATGGCCCAACTCCTTAAGCACAAAAAAAGGCTGTGCACTTACCTAGAAAGTAAGGAGGGAAATGACTTAAAAGCGAGATTGTGCTTATCATTTGAAGTTTGTATAATGAACCGCAAAATAAATATTGTGCCCATGGAAGCTAAAGCACCGCAATTAAAGTTCAATACGGGTGCAGACTGGATGTATCATGACCAACGAGATACAACCGAGCCATCAGAGGGGGCAATGGCAGAATGGAAAACAGTTCAAGGGGTTGAAGATGAAGATAGTGAATTGATAGATATTATGTGAGTTTTACTATGTTTGTTCTTTACATGTTATTATTTATTATATGAAATAAGTTAACATGGTGTTTCAATGAATATACAGCAAAGGGATCAAAGTACAAAAACATCGTAAAAATCCCATGATAACTTCCGGCTCAGTTAACACGCCTGTGACTGGACTTTGTACCTAAATACTATAAAACAAACATTCGGTAGTAAATCAAATATGTCATAGTATTTTTATCAGTGACTTATCATTGTTTATAAACATTCAATAACTTATAGCAGACTGCACAAACCATATCGTAAGATTTTCTTATCTTTGTTTCAGGGACAAATTTACGACCAAACTTTGAAAGAGAAGATGCGGTGAACACAGACTGTTTTGCTATCAAGAAATATTGACTATTAATTCTAAATTGTTCAATGGTGATATAAGTTTTCATACATAATCATTTTTCATCCAAGTTTGACTTAAACAACACCTGTCCTCGCTGAGAGCAGGTGTATTTTAGATATATTTCAGAAACCTTATTTTACATATATATGTAGATAAAATAAAACTTCACTTACTTTCTGCCATGACGAGCATATATTCTTTGTTTTAACATCTTTTCAACAGATGTTCTATTCCCGTGTTGCCACCCGTTGCAAAGATAAACGTAAAGACTAACATTGCTCCTGCTTTTATCACCTATCAACATTATCTTCTTCAAAGCAGCAAAATGTATGATCGATTGTCGCCTTTGACCCCAGCAATATTCAACAAATTTGGTGTAGGTTTAATAAGGTTGGTGGATAAGATTTGGCATCGATAAAAAATAAAATTTTACGATGAAACTCCTGGCCACAGCGCTTTAGATTACAGTGCGACGTAACAATATCCAAAATCATAGATTGTTTATACTTGTAAGGACCGCCCCGTTTGAGAGGTCTTTTTTTACTTTCTAACCACTGTCTGTGTATTATTGTCAACCTATATAATATGTAGTCAAGTCTGAGTAACTGAGTGGACAGCTATTGGGAAATAGTTGTTTCCTCAGCTTGCGATATGTTTTCTTAGTTTAATTATATACAGTATGATTGTCAAGTTAGTTTTCCCCCATCTCGGTCTCTGATTGCGTCATTTCCTTTTCCTTTACTTTTATCTCTTGAGTACAAAATAAGACAATATCAAAACATGTTCTACTCAAAATGAGCCTTTTTTAAAATAGTTGGAAAAAACAGTTTGCACATGCATGTTTTCATAATGTTTTGTTACCCTGATTTCAAGCCTTTGCCGGTTCAAATAACATTGTCACAATATGTCAAAACGCTATAATACCCTTTTTAGTTAAAACAAAACATCAGTTTCATACATGTTGCAATTGATCGTTGTTGATTTAAACATTCTTTGCTTTATTTTGATTTTCAGATGGAGCACAGAAATAGTTTCAGTTTCTTGTCACTGTTTGGTGTCTTCAATAACATTGTGATTAGTTAGTAAACGTACTGTCGTTTATGTTAATTCTTCGGATATCTGCTACCTGTCATTGTTTCTCGGCATCATAGGACACAGCAGTTAATGATATTGAATGTCAAATGAAGATCGCTGCAAGACAAACATCGGTCTTCATTGAAAATTCAAGCTAACTTGAACCAGATTAATCTTCAAACTACATCAAATCAGTCAGTCGGATTGCTTTTGATACATTTATAGTCTGTTATATTAGATCTGGATAACCTTTAGTTGATTAGTTTGCACAGAGAGAACACTAGGAATTCTTTATCAGAATGCGACAGCATGGAAATATCGATTCTAATGCAATTATAATAAGTAGATATATATTAATATATAAATAAATAATTTAATAAACGGAATTAAAACTGCGATATTTTAGGATTTTCCTTAATAAAGTAACGCAGTGTAAAATCATGGCAGGTATTCGGCAAATCTATTCGCGCTTTCCTAACACGGCGATTCCGTAGCTCGAAAATGATATATTGTATGAACGTAGCGAAAACTGTAAGCAGAAGAACAAAACGAATCCTCCTCTTATTTCGATAACTTAAAGGTTGATGCAATCAAACATTAATCAATTGATTTCCCTTAATATTGAAAAAGAGTTATCCACCAACTTAATTTTGTCGGTGCATAATGTGGGACGTACAGTTATCAGATGTTGAAATGAACAGACACTATTATTTGTTTCATTTTGAGACAATCTACGAGGCAATTTTTCATCTAAAATCTGGATGTAGAATTATTTTCTTGAAAGAAAATGTTGATGTTTTCCTATGATGCGTATGTCAAATGGTTGAAGAGACAATGTATTATTATGATTATTGTGCATACAAATTTTGTAAAACTGTATATTTTAACGAAAGTTATGATAAATTTAATACCTTATCTATTATGAACAAAGATGTGAATTCATTGTGATGATGTACTTGTCATCTTCAAAGAAACCGTTAAGATGTCAAATGCGTGTAATTAAATCATTGTGCATATATATGTATATGCCGCTTAATCAGGAAAAATGCTTGCTTACTTATTATGAAAAAGGATTGGTCGTAATGCTTCTGCTAATTTTAATCTTATGATGTTCTTGTAAAACGTCCTTTTAACGTATCTGAAAAATTTGATTATTTATATGCAGACTGCAGCAGCAATAATGGTTATCAGATCACCATTACGCGGTTCCAAAACTAAATTACAGTAAATGACCTCCAGAGAGCCAGCTCAAGAGAGCATCGAGCAGAATGGGTACAAATCAAAAAAATACGCTCGTTAAAAGATTTTACTACGACAAAAAGTCTTTCGACTTTATTTTCTTTATCCAGAAGTACAACATCTTCGCTATGTTGTGTTAGATTTGATGGAGCTAAGGAAAACCTTTGTGTACTTGTGTACCAGAAAAAATACCCAAAGATGAAAAGAAAAAATATAATAATGATAAATTCCGATGGGTACAAATTGCGCACCTCTCGTAGCTGATTTATTTTTATACTGCTACGAAAGAGATTTCATGGATTCTCTTAACCATGATAATCAAGCTGATGTTATCGAGGCTTTTAATTCCACATCTAGGTACCTCGATGACCTTTTGAACATTGACAACCCTTATTTTGAAGGTATGGTCAATCAAATTTATCCACCTGAACTTCAGTTGAACAAAGCTAATATCTCAGATACCGAAGCCCCCTTTTTAGATCTACATCTTTCTGTTGCAAATGGATTTGTTTCTTCTAAAATTTATGATAAGCGCGATGACTTTGATTTTGATATAGTAAATTTTCCTTTTTTGGATGGTGACGTTCCTCGTCGTGCTTCTTATGGTGTATACATTTCGCAACTTATTAGGTTTGCTAGAGTCTGCAATCATGTTACAGACTTCAACGCTCGAAATAAATGTTTAACGGCAAAACTTCTCCAACAGGGCTATCGGTATCATAAACTTCGAAAAACCTTTTCTAAATTTTATCGTAGACACTATGAATTGATTTCCAAATATAATGTTGGGTTAAAGAAAGGTACAAGTAGGCAAAGATCAGGAAAAGGCGCAATCAGAAAAAGATTCCCACTCCAAAAACCGAGGTGGGAAAAAACCAAACTAACAATCAGGTACTTATACCATGAAACATATCGTAAGCCGAATGAGCAGCTATTTTCCCAATAGGTGGCCACTCAGTTACCTTAACTTAACTAAAAATATGAAAACATACATAAGGCGCCAACAGCACAAAAAATTTTAAACACCAAGACATAAAACAAAAAGAACCACTACAGAAGTATCGCCTTGGACCGATCAGTAACACAAAGTTACTGGCGGGCTTAAACCGGTTTTACAGGTACCTAACCTCACCCTCAGCTTCTGCAGTGGTTCACAACATTTAGTAAGTTCTTCGGTCCTCGTGGTGAATCTCTAACTAGTCAATGAATCATCAAGAACAAACAAATAAATCATGATAAACATCCTGATGAATCAAAAACCAGGACTCACAGATTGAGTAAGCTGCCCGACGATGGAGATCCCTGGGCGCCGAATAACCTACTAACTCCGGAGCAAAAGAAAAACACAAGTTGGACCCCGGTGGGCCAAGCAACAGACAAGAAGCTCCGGCCCCAACCAACTAAAATGAATAGCTTTAAGTCGGGGCCATCATAGAGTCTGACGCCCGACCCACCGGCGTGCAATTAAAGAAGGCAGCATAGTTATCAACCATGATTGGGTTAAAAACTAAGCATGCAGACTGTCGCATAACATTCAAGTTATAACCTATACGTCTGTAACGTGATATGATTTTACCGAACTGAAGAGAAAAATCAGTTATTCCTTTAAGTTTCTTTAATTTGTAAACCAAGTCACCATAAAATTCAGGTTCCGAAAGGCCCTCACTTAAAAGTGTCTTTAACCCAACATTATATTTGGAAATCAATTCATAGTGTCTACGATAAAATTTAGAAAAGGTTTTTCGAAGTTTATGATACCGATAGCCCTGTTGGAGAAGTTTTGCCGTTAAACATTTATTTCGAGCGTTGAAGTCTGTAACATGATTGCAGACTCTAGCAAACCTAATAAGTTGCGAAATGTATACACCATAAGAAGCACGACGAGGAACGTCACCATCCAAAAAAGGAAAATTTACTATATCAAAATCAAAGTCATCGCGCTTATCATAAATTTTAGAAGAAACAAATCCATTTGCAACAGAAAGATGTAGATCTAAAAAGGGGGCTTCGGTATCTGAGATATTAGCTTTGTTCAACTGAAGTTCAGGTGGATAAATTTGATTGACCATACCTTCAAAATAAGGGTTGTCAATGTTCAAAAGGTCATCGAGGTACCTAGATGTGGAATTAAAAGCCTCGATACACTTTTAAGTGAGGGCCTTTCGGAACCTGAATTTTATGGTGACTTGGTTTACAAATTAAAGAAACTTAAAGGAATAAATGATTTTTCTCTTCAGTTCGGAAAAATCATATCACGTTACAGACGTATAGGTTATAACTTGAATGTTATGCGACAGTCTGCATGCTTAGTTTTTAACCCAATCATGGTTGATAACTATGCTGCCTTCTTTAATTGCACGCCGGTGGGTCGGGCGTCAGACTCTATGATGGCCCCGACTTAAAGCTATTCATTTTAGTTGGTTGGGGCCGGAGCTTCTTGTCTGTTGCTTGGCCCACCGGGGTCCAACTGGTGTTTTTCTTTTGCTCCGGAGTTAGTAGGTTATTCGGCGCCCAGGGATCTCCATCGTCGGGCAGCTTACTCAATCTGTGAGTCCTGGTTTTTGATTCATCAGGATGTTTATCATGATTTATTTGTTTGTTCTTGATGATTCATTGACTAGTTAGAGATTCACCACGAGGACCGAAGAACTAACTAAATGTTGTGAACCACTGCAGAAGCTGAGGGTGAGGTTAGGTACCTGTAAAACCGGTTTAAGCCCGCCAGTAACTTTGTGTTACTGATCGTTCCAAGTCGATACTTCTGTAGTGGTTCTTTTTGTTTTATGTCTTGGTGTTTAAAATTTTTTGTGCTGTTGGCGCCTTATGTATGTTTTCATATTTTTAGTTAAGTTAAGGTAACTGAGTGGCCACCTATTGGGAAAATAGCTGCTCATTCGGCTTACGATATGTTTCATGGTATAAGTACCTGATTGTTAGTTTGGTTTTTTCCCACCTCGGTTTTTGGAGTGGGAATCTTTTTCTGATTGCGCCTTTTCCTGATTTTTGCCTACTTGTACCTTTTTGTTGATCAGTATGCATGAATAAACTTTATTATGTACTGGGTGACTTGTACCCATGTCAATGAAACCATAATCTGTTCCATAACTGAATAAAGAAAATTCTCTTTGGATTTTTACATTTTTCCTGCAGGGAACATACTTCATAAAGTTTTATCTTTAATAATACTTCTCCAGACTCCCCCTTTTTTTTTGAGAAATTTCAAAAATCAATCATAATTTATTCGTTAAATTAATCACGATTACAGGCAATTTTGAAAAGTAATCGAATAAGAATAAGAATAATTTCAATCGTAAAAATCTACGATTACAGAATAATTTTTGATTGAAAAAAATTTCAATCGAATAAAAGTAATCGTGATTAACGAATAAGATTAACCCAGGTCTGTTGTGTACTACATTGTGTTTTCAGTTGATATACATCATTCGGTGATTTTATGTTGTATGTAATATAATTATATCACATGTGTTGCCCATAAAGTATCCCCATGACAAACTATTATATAATTATCAGACATGTGCATGCAGTAAAATACATCAAACATGGAACTGCCGACATAATCTTATTGTCATCTATAAAAGTAAAAGACGGACCCAGTGGCCTAAAACCGACGATTTCATGCATGCGCTTAATCATTCGATAATCCGAATACTGTGCGTGGTATTGATTCGAGTCCCACAGGGGCACATGTAAGTCAAGCCAAGTTCTGTTTGTTGGTATGCATGGTGTCTTTTCTCGGGGTTGGTTCTCCTGCTCACTTCTACTGCTTTGCCCGTGATAATGAGCTGAAATAATCTTGAAAGAGACGTTAAACTGAATCCGAGAATATATGAATGGAAAACACCATGGGAAAATTTCCTGATGATAAAGTTAAGCAGTTAAGGTTGGTAAAGTTCTGACGTTAGTAATGATAGGACTTGTGATAATAATCTATTCACTGCCTGTTTAATGAACTGGCCACTTGGTTGTTCAGTTCAGGTGATACATACGTCACAACAACCATATGTCATCTGGTACATAGTCTATCAGTCTTAAGTCCAAACTAGGAAATGGTAGGCTAACGCACGCAAGCCAGTCTTGTATCCAGACGCGTTCTAACACTTAATATATCATCGGAGGTTCAGGTGTCCGAGTGTTTCCAACGGTAAAAAGTAATCAAACTGATATACATTTACTCCAAGAAGTATTATTAGAAGTGTTCAACAGCTGACGGCTACATTGTCAGGTCTGTTCAATTTACTTTATTATTCTGTAAACAAGAGTAGAGAATACAATCTTATCACATTAAATTGAGCAAAATGAGTGAACGGATGAAATAGTTCTCGTCTACGTTAGACAAAAGATGTCAATCAAAACGAAGTTTCGGAACCAAATTCACTTTGTAATATCATCAAACTAGTTAATCTAACAATATGCATTCACGTACGTAACGGAAGCTGACACTTTAGTTAAATTAACTGTTGCAATCAAATGGATTGCAGACACAATTCTCTTATGTTTAGCAGTTGCAATTTTAGAAAAAGCAGACATTTTTGAAGACAGATTATACAAAGGGTAATTGAAATGTTTATAGTAACTGTTGCTATATGAAATTCTAGAATTAACACAAGATATGGCTGCCACACATAGATCGGTTATATTGCATTTGATGATAATTCATTGATGATTGTCTACTTGTACATGTACCTTTGCGAACGTATTTTTCAATTCCTCATACGCCACCATTGTGAGGGTTCGGCAATGCAGATGAATAGATGCAACTTTCAATGCCACCTTTATTGTTCGTTAGAAAACAATCACATTATTATTTATGAAAATTGACTTTTCCTGTTTGTAGTCTTTGGTCACTGACCTGGGGAAATGCAGATGTCTCTCGAGCAATGTTAAACTGTTGTATGGTCGACTGCAAAAGTGGCGTTTTTGCATGCTCTTAAGAAATATATTAATAAATAAGATCTATCTGTCATGTCTGTTGTTAATGTTCAATCCATCTAAGGCCGTACCATCAACTGTGTATTGGTGAATTCACTATTGATATGATGCACATGCTTAATTTGACAGATGTTCATTTACTATCAAACAAACATTTGAAATGTAAAAGTAGGCAAAATCAGGAAATGGCGCAATCTGGAAATCTGGAAACACGTATTTCAATAATAGTCGAATGCCACGTGAAAACATGCTTGTGTTATTGCAAGTTATTTGGCTATGATTGGTATATATACTTTACCTGAAGATTGATGATGTAAATATAATATAATGGTTTAATCCTTTGGAGGCAGTAAAACATTCAAAGGGAGATAGTATGGACTTTAATGCGCAATTGCAGGTATTCAACCCTCATCAGTAGCCCTTTTTAAACCGGCAACGAAAGCCAGACTATTGTACTGCAATTTCGAAAATTTACACGAGAAGACCTATTAATCAAATACACATTCCCAAACGGGGTCGAATAATATAACATTGCTTAGAAGTAGTTTTGTAAACGTGAGTCCTGCTTTTTGATTCATCAGGATGTTTATCATGATTTATTTGTTTGTTCTTGATGATTCATTGACTAGTTAGAGATTCACCACGAGGACCGAAGAACTAACTAAATGTTATGAACCACTGCAGAAGCTGAGGGTGAGGTTATGGCCATGTAAAAAGGTACAAGCAGGCAAAGACCAGGAAAAGGCGCAATCAGAAAAAAGATTCCCACTCCAAAAACGGAGGCGGGAAAAAACCAAACCAACAATCAGGTACTTATACGATGAAAACATTTCGTGAGCCGAATGAGCAGCTATTTTCCCAATAGGTGGCCACTCAGTTACCTTAACTTAACTAAAATATGAAAACATACATAAGGCGCCAACAGCACAAACATATTCTAAACACCAAGACATAAAACAAAAAGAACCACCGCAGAAGTATCGACTTGGAACGATCAGTAACACAAAGTTACTGGCGGGTTCAACTCGATTTTACATGGCCATAACCTCACCCTCAGCTTCTGCAGTGGTTCATAACTTTTAGTTAACCGGTTTAAGCCCGCCAGTAACTTTGTGTTACTGATCGGTCCAAGGCGATACTTCTGTGGTGGTTCTTTATGTTTTATGTCATGGTGTTTAAAATGGTTGTGCTGTTGGCGCCTTATGTGTGCTTTTGTATTTTAGTTAAGTCAAGGTAACTGAGTGGCCACCTATTGGGAAAATAGCTGTTCATTCGGCTTACGATATGTTTTCATGGTATAAGTACCTGATTGTTAGTTTGGTTTTTCCCACCTCGGTTTTTGGAGTGGGAATCTTTTTCTGATTGCGCCTTTTCCTGATCTTTGCCTACTGGTAACATTTTTGAGCATGCGTATTTTAAACACTCTAAATACCTTTACTGATCTCAAAGGACCTAAATAAAAATATAATCTGCACTATGGATGATGTACGGGGAGACATTTTAGGGCCGCCCCACGGCACTATACCAGCTGCAGTGATAGCAAATAAAATATAATGGTTTCATCTTTGGAGGCAGTAAAAACATTTAAAGGGAGATAGTGTGGACTATATTGCGCAATTTCGGGTAATGAACCCTCATCAGTAGTCTACATTCACTTCTCTTGAGAGAGATTTTGTACAATACACGAATTAACATTCCGCTCGTTTCATCGAATAGCGCGGAATATTTGTCTAGTCGGTGCTAGCCTTAACAAAGGTGTGTAGTATAGTTTTACTCAGTGGTCATGCACGGGAAGATTGGCCAGGTATTTAAGGTGACGCGCGAAAGTAGTCAAATCAGTTCTACGGCGGCTTTTAATTGTGAGCAGTACACAAAGAACCGGTTTGATAGTTTACGAAGGGCGTTGGTTTCTACTTTCGACTATGGATCGCGGCGAGCTTGAAGAGATGGTGTCGGGCCATGTTTCGTCAGCCATTACAGCTAGCCAGAATGTTATGTTGACAGAAATGACCAAGCTCATCTCTACAGAAGTCAAAAAGATAAGTGACAATCAAAAATCTATTTCGGAATTACAATTGAGCAAAATAGCTTCTATTAATGCTTCTGACTATAAATTCAAACGTAAGTCGAACGAGGAGCAGTTCAAGGTGAACAAGAAGGCGCTCAAAAAAATCGATGACTGTGACAGAAATCTATCCAATGCAAATCTACAGGAGGCTAAAGAAAATTTAGCCGAAGGTACGTTTTTTATTGATTTAAATTTGTATATTTCGACATTCATACTATGAAACGAAAGACACACATTTTCAGAACAATATTATCAAATGAAAAGCAACGACGGTTAGGTTGCGGGTACGTAAAAATTGAAAATTTTTAACAAGAGCAAGAAGCGGACATGCGAATTTCCCAGTTATACATGTATACAGCTATTGAAGTTAAAAACAAGTTATCACATTAAGACGGGAAAATACGGTTATTTTACAAAAATTGTCATATAAATGTCAAGAATAATTATTGTGAATATACATTTATATATATACCTGCACATAGTTTTCATATTTTGTAGCATCTAACATCCTAAAGCGACGACAGAAACTCATCAGAATAGCGGACGAATCGGACATGGGCTGGAAGGTTGTCGATGAGTATATGCAGTCGGAAGTCGCGAGCGACGAGGAGGACCAGAAACGTATACATAGGGCTCAATCCAGGGCGACGAGAAAGATGAAATCCGATCGGGGTCGGCGAGGGAGGCGACCGTATCCATACCCGGCCAGGTTCATTCCTCCAGTGGGCACACCAGCGTCGGCTACCGTCACTAGACCTGCCCAGCAAACTCAACAGCCACAGAGGCGTCGAGGGACCTGCTTTGCGTGCGGGGAGAGCGGGCATAGGAAATTTGAATGCCCAAATCAGAAACACAATGTTAAGTTAAGTATAGAAAACGGATTTGTTTGTTTTGATCAGATAGACATTTCAGATGCAGAGGTTTCGGAAAGTCATGATTCCGTTGAGATGGTCAGAGTCGGAGATCTTAGGCGGTCAGAAGTAACAGGCGATACATCAGGTAGGGCGGATGAGCAAAACGTAAGTACAGACGAATCTTTTGTTTCTCCATATAACAGGCTGAAAAATTGTAAAGATAAATGGAAACAGGCCGGATCAGATCAATACATTATGTCTGTAATAGAAGACGGTTATAAAATTCCGTTTAAGGAAGTCCCTGACACCAAGAGAGCACGAAATGACAAATCGGCCAGAGATAATCCGCAATTCGTTGAATCAGAAATAAACAAGTTACTATCTAAGAAATGTATTTCGAGAGTTGATAGTGAACCGCATATTGTAAAAAGGTACACGTAGGCAAAGATCAGGAAAAGGCGCAACCAGAAAAAGATTCCCACTCCAAAAACCGAGGTGGGAAAAAACCAAATTAACAGTCAGGTACTTATACCATGCTACATATCGTAAGCCGAATGAGCAGCTATTTTCCCAATAGGTGGCCACTCAGTTACCTTAACTTAACTAAAAATAAGAAAACATACATAAGGCGTCAACAGCACAAAAAAAAATTTTAAACACCAAGACATAAAACAAAAAGAACCACCACAGAAGTATCGACTTGGAACGATCAGTAACACAAAGTTACTGGCGGGCTTAAACCGGTTTTACATGGCCATAACCTCACCCTCAGCCATAACCTCACCCACTTACAGTGGCATATAACAAGAAAAACAAACCAAGATTGGTATTAGATTGCCGAAACATTAATGATAATTTACACAAGTTTCGTTTTAAGTATGAAGATATACAAGTAGCAAGACAGTTGTTTGAGAAAGGGTATTACATGTTTACATTTGACATTCGGGGTGCGTACACTCACATAGATATTTTTCAGCCACATCGGGCTTTCTTGGGATTTTCTTGGCCTAAAGGAGGTAAGGAAGCATATTATGTTTACAATTCTTTGCCGTTCGGTTTGGCAAGTGCCGGTCACATATTCTGCAAAGTTCTGAGAGTTTTGGTCATGTTTTGGCGATCAAAAGGCCACAGGGTACTGACATTTTTGGATGACGGTCTAGGCGGAAGCCTGACATTTAACGAAGCATGTACGTCAAGCACATTCATCAGACAGAGTCTGAAGGAATTCGGTTTCTTATTGTCAGAGGAAAAGTGTCAATGGCAACCGTCCCTAGAGGTTAGCTGGTTGGGTTACTTTTTATGCATGAAAACAGGCAGGTTTTTCATTTCATCAGAAAGAATAGACAGAACAGAAGCTTCAATCAAAGATATGTTATGTCAGTTAGAAGCTCAGCAATATCAGATTGTACCTGCGAAATTTGCAGCATCAGTGGTTGGCCGGATTATGTCAGCTCAGGCTGTGATAGGTAAGATAGTAAGAATGAAAACAAGAGAGCTGTACAGGTGTATAGACAGCAGAGTCAGTTGGCAGTCACCTATTTACATTTCAGAAAAGGCAAAGAATGAATTAAAGTTTTGGTCTTTGAACTTACGGGTATTAAATGACAAAGGTAGAGATATAAAAGAAAAAGACGCATTCGAGGCCGCACTGCAAGTAGCGATGGTTACGGCGGTTACATTGAATTAGATAGTCCAGTCAGTGACGATGAGTCCGTTTGGGGTAATAACCCAAAAACGGGAGTTCACGTAACTGATCCAAAGGTAAGATCTGACAGAGAGACAGTGGTACTTTCCAGCAGAAGGAAAGCTCCTTCCAGCAGAAGGAAAGCTCATTCTTTGGTAAGAGCATCAAAACGAGTTTCCCCGGAAGTGGAAACTGAATGTTCCCCGGAAGTGGAAGTAGTAAGTTCCCCGGAAGTGGAAAAGAGAAGTTCCCCGGAAGTGGAAAAAGGTACAAATATAAGAGTTGAAGAGACAGTTAAAAGAGATCATAGGCCGGAGATTTCCCCGGAAGCGGAAGTCGGTTTTGAAAAGGCAGTAAAAGTGTCCGTCTGTATAAATGATATTAAATCCGCGGAAGAGGGTTTAAATGAGCAAAATGACGACGTTCAGATTGCAAACGGAAAGAAATCTTACAAACGAGTTTCAAAGAACGAAGTATTTGGTTCATGGGATAGTAGTGGAAAGGTTATGTCCTCCACATGGAGAGAGGCAGAGGCTGTAAAGCGTGTCATGAAGAGTAATATGAATGACATCAAAGGTAAGAAAGTCAAAGTTTATTCTGATAACAAGAATGTACAGTCCATTCTGAAGATCGGGAGCAAAAAAGAAGATTTGCAAAAGGTTGCACTGGAGGTAAATGAAATTTGTGAAAATAACAAAATCGATATGCTCGTAGAATGGGTACCAAGGGATTTAAACGAGAAGGCCGATCACTTAAGCAGATGTAAAGATAGTGACGATTGGTCGATACAAGAATGGGTATTTAATAAGATAGACCAGAAATGGGGTCCACATACAATTGACAGGTTTAGTTCGTATTACAACAGTAAATGCACAAGGTTTAATTCCAGATGGTGGGTTCCAGGAACGGAAGCCGTCGACGCATTTGGTCAGCATTGGGGCTCAGAGGTTAACTGGGTTGTGCCCCCACCTAGGTTAATTCCGAAGGTCGTAGAAAAGATAAATGCTGAGAGCGCAGCATGCACCTTAGTGGTGCCGGAATGGCCCTCAGCGCCGTTTTACCCCATTTTAAAGTGTATATCATTTCGCAGACGAATTAGAGAAACTGTCACTTTACCTAGACTTAACGTCATAAAAAATGGGCTCGGAAACAACGGTATCTTCGGGAAAGAGCCACTGACATTCAATATGATCGCAATGAAAATAAGATAAATATGACAATTATTAGATAGATTGTTAATTTTTATATTTGTTACAGGTATTGGTTTAACCAGTAACATACAGCAGCGACTACGGGAGGAGAACGTGACACAGGAGGGACTTGCTAATCGAATATCGACGTATTTATTGTGTTCAAAAGCGGACAAAACCACAGAGAAGTACAATGCTAGTTTCAAAAGGTTTAAAACATTCTGTGCGGATCACGGTTATGGATTTTTGCCAGCAAACCCAATTCACGTTTCTATTTATTTCTCTCATTTATTGGATCAGAACGTTTCTTATGGAGTTATTTCTTCAGCATTCTATGCTATAAAATGGGTCCATAACATAAACAGTTTCATAGACCCGACAGAGAACGGCTTTGTCAAAGGTCTTCTTGATTCTGCCAAAAGACTGAGAGCTCAACCTATTAAACGTAAAGACGTTGTAAATACAGAGATGCTGATTAGTCTTTGTGATGAATACATTAACAATACAAATTTAAGTGACGTAAGAGATTTAGCTATGATACTCATTGGTTACGCGGGCTTATTACGTTTTGACGAAATTAATCATTTACACGCAAATGATGTTGTTTTTGAGGAAAGTCATTTAGTTTTAAATATCAGAAAAAGTAAAACACACAAATTCAGGGCTGGGAATAAGGTTTATATTAGTAAAGGTTCAACTTCTGCTTGTTCATATTCAATGCTTCGGCGTTACATCGATTTAGCAGGCATAGACACAAATTCAGATGATTTTTTATTCAAACCTGTATTCACATCAAAAGGGGTACAAAAGCTTATTAAGAAAGATAAAGCACTAAGTTATACAAGAACAAGAGAATGTATACTGAGCAAATTAAAAAGTGTTGCTCCTGGTTTAAATTTAGGTATTCATTCCTTAAGGGCCGGGGGCGCAAATACAGTTGCAAACAGTGATCAAGTCGATGACAGATGCCTTATGAGGCACGGTCGCTGACAGTAAAAACATGTATGTTGAAGATTCAGTAGCTAAAAAGTTAAAAATTACAGAAGTCATGCATATGTGAGAATATAGCATTTTCTATGTATACAGAATCTATACAAAATTTTGTCACACTTTTCAACATTTGTATATCGTTCTAAGCGCGCCAACATGCAAACTGTGTTTGTTGTCTTTGTTAAAGTTAAGACGAGACTTAACATACCGCTCGATTCATCGAATAGAGCGGAATATTTGTCTAGTCGGTGCTAGCCTTAACAAAGGTGTGTAGTATAGTTTTACTCAGTTGTCATGCACGGGCAGATTGACCAGGTATTTAAGGTGACGCGCGAAAGTAGTCAAATCAGTTCTACGGCGGCTTTTCAATTGTGAGCAGTACACAAAATTTTGTATAGATTCCATTAAGCGATCTTGCCGTGATGATTTGCACGTCGTCATTGCTATGGGGTATTCTGCACTGTATCAAATCACAGCTATTTTTTGGCCAAACAAAAAAAAAAAAAAAAAAAAAAAAAGTTAGGTTTTGTGGGCTGAACGGCGGATACTTCGGCAATGAGAAGATCCACAAGGTTAAGTAAGCTGTGTTTCTGGCAAGGATTTCAACATTAAGTGTCGATTTCAATTTTATTCAATCTTATCTGATTACATGGAAAAGAGCATTTCATATAAATGTAATATCAAAACAACGTCCTTCCTTGTCACGCTGCTCACATTGCCTTACAAAATAAAGCGCGCCAACATGCAAACTGTGTTTGTTGTCTTTGTTAAAGTTAAGACGAGACCAAGGTATTATAGATGAGTGTTAAAGCCTTGGTTACATTTGCCCTACGATTAACTTGCGATGATCGCACGATGCCATTTTTTGCATTTTCGTGCGGTCTCCGCAAGTTGACCCTACGATGCCCCTACGATTCTACGGCTTCCTACGGCTTCCTAAGACTTCCTACTACGGCTTCCTACGATCTCCGTAGCCTCTACGATTTTGTAGTAGTCTGCACTTTTACAAATTTTAAAAATCGTAAGACCGTAGCCCGTAGACACGTCGTAGGTAGCATCATCGTACGGGCGCCTTACGGAAACACTGCGATGATCGTGCGGTCACCGCACGGTTTTATGATAATTTGGGGACTAAAATAATAAGATAATCGTAGACCTTTAGGGTGATCGTGCGGCATCCGTACGGTTATATCACAAGTTTATTAAAATCGTACGGACACCTAACATCGTACGGCTATCGTAGGGAGACCGCAAGAAATCGTAAGGACACCTCACGGACATCGCACGGGCTCCGTACGATTTCAACTTAAAGTGGGCGGAGACCCTTTGATTTCCCTACGATCTCCAAACAGTTCCGACTCAGGACATCGAAGAAAGCTAGAACAAGAAATCGAACGATGCCCGTATGAATTGTAAACACCTAAGTCGTAGCCGATGATCACATTCGATTTTTAAAAAATCGTAGGGAAATCGCGGACCGAAAAATCGTATAATGATCGGGGCAAATGTAACCTACTAGGCATGACCCCTTGCGGCCTCCCTACGATCACTGTACGATTTTTGTTCCCAAATTATCATAAAAAATCATGCGGAGACCGCTCGATTATCGCAGGGTATCCGTACGGTGCCCGTATAATGCCCTACGACGTGTCTACGGTCTACGGTCTTACGATTTTAAAATTTGTAATAGTGCAGACTATTACAAGATCATAGAGGCTACGGAGATCGTAGGAAGTCGTAGAATCGTAGGGGCATCGTAAGGTCACACTGCGGAGGCCGCACGAAAATGCAAAAATGGCATCGTACGATCATCGCAAGCTAATCGTAGGCCAAATGTAACGAAGGCATCAGTCAGAAGTCCAAGGGACTCCGTACGATACCCACTAACAGTCTGCGGAGACCCTACGACTACCGTGCGGTCTCCTTGCGTTTTGTATCAAAACGTATAGGGACTCCGTACGGACAACGCACTGGATCCGTACGATATCTACGTACTATCTGCGGAGACATACGACTGCCGTACGATCGCCTTGCGTTTTTGTATGAGAATGTCGACAAATGGCAGATCAAAAAATCGTACGATGCCCGTACGAATTGTTAACACATACGTCGTAGCCCACGATCTCCTACGATGTCTAAAAATCGTAGAGAAAATCGCAGACCGAAAAATCGTACGATGATCGGGGCAAATGTAACCTAGGCTTCAGGTATTGATTCCAATGATAGGATGCGATGTCCATCGTTGGCTACCCATAGTTAAGCCGACTTTGCTTCGGAAGTCTCAGTTGAATTATCATGCTCTATGCCTTAAAAGCCAATACTATTTATACTGTTACCTGGACTTAACTAAATTAATGAAGACTTACAATATGCTATTCATTTTAATAGGTTTGGGCCGGAGCCTCTTGTCTGTTGGTTAACCAGCCGGGGTCCAACCAGTGTTTTTCTTTTTGCTCCGGAGTCAGTAAGTTATTCGGCGCCGAGGACCGAAAAAATTAACTAAATGTTATGAACCGCTGCAGAAGCTGAGGGTTAAAACCGGTTTAAGCCTGCCAGTACTTTTGTGTCACTGATTGTTCCAAGGCGATACGTCTGTGGTGGTTCTTTATGTTTTATGTCTTGGTGTTTAACATTTTTGTGCTGATGGCGCCTTATGTATGTTTTTATGTATGTTTATGTACGTTGAGGGTGAGGTTATGGCCATGTAAAATCGGTTGAAGCCCGCCAGTAACTTTGTGTTACTGATCGTTCCAAGGCGATACTTCTGTTGTGGGTCTTTTTGTTTTATGTCTTGGTGTTTAAAATTTTTGTTTTCATATTTTTAGTTAAGTTTAGGTAACTGAGTGGCCACCTGTTGGGAAAATAGCTGCTCATTCGGCTTACGATATGTTTTCATGGTATAAGTACCTGACTGTTAGTTTGGTT
Source organism: Rugalucina vietnamica (assembly GCA_964017185.1). Lineage (NCBI taxonomy): Eukaryota > Metazoa > Mollusca > Bivalvia > Lucinida > Lucinidae > Rugalucina > Rugalucina vietnamica. The sequence goes on along the minus strand of OZ024877.1, from coordinate 3,627,433 downwards.
TTTTCCCACCTCGGTTTTTGGAGTGGGAATCTTTTTCTGATAGCGCCTTTTCCTGATCTTTGCCTACTCGTATCTTTTCATATTTTTAGTTAAGTTTAGGTAACTGAGTGGCCACCTATTGGGAAAATAGCTGCTCATTCGGCTTACGATATGTTTTCATGGTATAAGTACCTGACTGTTAGTTTGGTTTTTTCCCACCTCGGTTTTTGGAGTGGGAATCTTTTTCTGATTGCGCCTTTTCCTGATCTTTGTCTACTTGTATCTTTTCATATTTTTAGTTTAGTTTAGATAATTGAGTGGCAACCTATTGGGAAAATAAATAATACTTCAATCGGCGTATTACAGAATAATTTATTGGAAAATACATATATAATCTGCTAATATGATACAAGTTAATTAATTCGCAGGAAATTGTTGATTGCTTTATGAATAAATAATTCATATAACTAGAGGAAACACTATTGAAACATTATTTTGTCTCTCTGTTTCTGTGTTGTTTAATCCTTGCGATTAGCAAAGCATATTTGTTTATTTGTTTATTGTTCTTTAACATCATCTGAAGCTAATATTTTGCCATACTGCGTCGATGGTTTAAATCGATGCCCGAATACATACAAGTAAGAAGCTTTACCATGCTGCCAACTGATAGAATATAACGTAGAAAATCTTATTAGATTTGAACTATACAGTTCCTCATCTACACCATACATATCATCATGATTTGTGTAACAGGTATTCAGTCCAAATGTTGTTCTTCTCAATGGTACAAAAAAGACCTTCAGGAGGGAAAGTGAGCTCCAGGTGGAAAGAAGACACTTACGTATTTCAACATTCCAATAAGTTCTTTGGAACTAGCTACAGTCCCGGTAAAAAGTCAACAACATATTTCTCTTTTCTCGGAGGACACTAAGCTTTTTTTCTCGGAGAAAGAACGGTAAATTTCTCTTTTTATTAAACTATTTCGCGTTTCATGCATTCCGATTTCTCGGAGAAACACCGCGAAATTTCAACGCGACCACAGATATTTACCGGTGAAAACAGGTAAGTCCAAATACTTGTTCGCGGAGTTTCTCGGAGAAATATTGTGCACGATTATGAAAATCGATTTTACCCTCAAGTTATTTTTTTTTCATAATCCTTTTAAATATTCTAAATAGAAAGAAGTGATCAGGCCTTTGTTGTCCGCTACTCGGATAGTGCTGTTCCCCTTCTTCTTAAATCTGAAATTTCAGGTTTATATTCATGTTCAGCGACTGTACAGGCTGGTTTGTGTCAAAAATGGTCGGGAACCCTGCATACCGGTTTTATGACGTCGCGGCTTAGGTAGTCATTATTGTAAAACTGGGATGAACCGGCACCTGCATAGTTGTTCTTATTTTTGCTCTAAATATTTATTTATTTATTTATTTATTTATTTATTTATTTATTTATTCATTCAGTACCTAACGAGAGTGACGATCTCAGTATATCGCATGGGCAATTTTTCGTAATGCTAGAGCGCCGGACATCGAATGTAGGGATCCTGGTAGGTGAAGCGGACTTCTAACATATCATCGATCATGTTAATAGATTACAACGCATTAAAGAAACAATAAGCGTTTGAAATTCCGACTCCATGTAGAAATTGCATGTTTAAATATCCGAAACGAAACAAACATAAAACGATAAAATTGCAATTACGAAAGCTAATATGCGCTTAAATTTAATGTATGCGTAGAAAGCAGGAACGGGTACACTCATTCTACACGAAAACAAATGCATGGACTTATATTTTGGTGTCGGTTTTAAAAAATACCGGGACCGTCTACACAAACTAGGTACAGTATGTGCATCAATAGAAAAGCCACTGTGCAATATTGCTGTTACTAACGTCCTAGTCCGCAGACACGGTTATGTCGATCGGTACGTTTGCACCGCTTTATATGAAGTTCTATCCAAGTTTTGGATATCCTGACATTTAAAATGGGCTATATGCAATACTGATACAGAACCGGTGCAACAGCAACCATCCTGAAAAGTGAAGAATATGAATCTCCCCTCGCTGCACAATATTCGTATTAGCAAACGCATAACTTACAAAAACTACCGAAACAGCATCCAACACGCTATTAAGTGAGATACATGAGTATGTATGCTTTGTACATCTACACTTATATATCGATGTTGTACTGAAACAAAAAATGACGGCAAAATACGAAGTGATGTATACGTAAAAGGAAGAAAAATAATAACCGACATAGTCCCTAATTTGTGTACATGTAAATAAAAGTAATTAATATGTTTCAGCCACTTACTTTGATGCACTGTTCAAAATATTTAAACAGTGTGTCCTATACAAATGTGTCTGTCGCACATAATGCATTTTCTTGTATAATAATACCATTGAGATTTATAGAAGGAGCGAAATAAAAATTAAAGACAGTTATTTTTTTTTCGACTGAATAACATGTGCATTTACAATGTTCCACACAAACCGCAATTCTGCACAAGAAATAACATACATGTAAATGTATCTTTAAGGTCAAACTGTCAAAGTTGTCAATCCCTAATCTTAACGACCGAAACACAACACTATCCGTTTCAAATTACATGTTTATATGCTACTCTACAGTATCGAAGCTTTATGAAACCTTTAGAAGTGGATGCAACATCTCCTCCCAAAAGCGCTTTTGTTTCACATATGCAGATTGTTGGTTTTCTCATGAGGCGGCTCAAATGATTCTTCAGTAATAAGTTTAGTTTCCATTCGTATTTTTTTACACGAATTTGAAAGTTATATGGCATCATGTCTTTATAACATCATAGACACAACATATCTTCTACGGACATTGCCCACGGACGGCATTTTCTATGTGCTTGATTTTATATTTCACTTTACGGCAGACAGTTTTCCCATCATGAGAAGGAGCAGTGTCACCTTCGTGTTCATAAGAGAATACGCTCGTCCACAAGTACACGTGTATGCTGAAACACACATCCTTGTTATCCTGTCTCCCCCATAACAATGCCACATCAGTCAACAGTGATTTCTGTAATTTTTGTTGACTATTTTTGTATGTTTATACAATGCATGGGCATCAATTTAGGCGATTCCATAAGTTCATGATTTAAACGGCTTTGTAACACGTTACAGACGTATAGGTTATAACTTGAATGTTATGCGACAGTCTGCATGCTTAGTTTTTAACCCAATCACGGTTGATAACTATGCTGCCTTCTTTAATTGCACGCCGGTGGGTCGGGCGTCAGACTCTATGATGGCCCCAACTTAAAGCTATTCATTTTAGTTGGTTGGGGCCGGAGCTTCTTGTCTGTTGCTTGGCCCACCGGGGTCCAACTGATGTTTTTCTTTAGCTCCGGAGTTAGTAAGTTATTTGGCGCCCAGGGATCTCCATCGTCGGGCAGCTTACTGAATCTGTGAGTTCTGGTTTTTGATTCATCAGGATGTTTATCATGATTTATTTGTTTGTTCTTGATGATTCATTTACTAGTTAGAGATTCACCACGAGGACCGAAGAACTAACTAAATGTTATGAACCACTGCGGAAGCTGAGGGTGAGGTTACGGCCGTGTAAAATCGATTTAAACCCGCCAGTAACTTTGTGTTACTGATCGTTCCAAGTCGATACTTCTGTGGTGGTTCTTTTTGTTTTATGTCTTGGTGTTTAAAATATTTTGTGCTGTTGGCGCCTTATGTATGTTTGCAAATTTTTAGTTAAGTTAAGGTAACTGAGTGGCCACCTATTGGGAAAATAGCTGCTCATTCGGCTTACGAAATGTTTTCATGGTATAAGTACCTGATTGTTAGTTTGGTTTTTTCCCACCTTGGTTTTTGGAGTGGGAGTCTTTTTCTGATTGCGCATTTTCCTGATCTTTGCCTACTTGTACTTTGTGATTGTTCTTCATGCAAATTATTTCCTACTGTAATTTCGATATACTGCGTACCAGTAGACATGTACGAGTGGTCAAATTATTTGTGATTTATGTTGAGCAATAATCTTATTATGTGCGTACGGTTAGTACAAATGTACTTTAACAGCTTACCAAGTAATGCTGGCGGACAGCTAACGTACGAACATTTAATAAGACTGACCGCAGTGGTTTTAAAGATAGTGTGTTCGCTTCGCATAGAAAATGTTGCGGCCGGTATATGCCCGTCTTTTTGATGGCTCGTGTTTATCCTGACAAGCAGGTAATAAAAGCAAACCGCCTATAAAATCATTGCTACTGTACAGAATTAAATATAATGTTATGCTAACGAAAACTTGCCCATGCAATATATAGAGTTTTTTCGAAAGCCAAAATTGAAAATTACATTGGAATTTTTTTTTTACATTTTTAATAAATTTGCTTTAAACATTGATTGTGAGTACACCTTAGAACCGTCTTGCCGAGGCGGTTCTAACGAGAACCCACAAAATTTGTTTTTGATAAAAAGAAATACGGAAAAAGGGTATACTGACGTGACCCCTGCAAAGCCCAGTTTTTGTTTTTAAACGTTTGGTGTCAGGGGGTACACATTTCACGGACATGTTTTCCTGGCTAATGATTATCCACATGTCCGTGGGAATATGGTAATTTCATTCTTTGTCGGAAATGACAATGCTCAAGGTGCGAATCTCTAATGACGCCCTTAAATATTAGATTAGTTTGCTTCCATTCTTCTGTTCAGAGATCGGGTAATCTAGGATGATGTGAAAAGTTACACAGTAGACAAAGGTCATTATAAATTTTAATCACCAGGAAACATGTCCGTGATATGTATTAACCCTTAAACCCCAGTTTTATATAGTAAAACTGGGGTATACCGGGGTATACCTATGATTATTATTTTTAGTCCTAAACAAAGATTGGAGGCACACGTTAGAACAACCTCGGCGAGTTGTGAGTGAAAATATTTAAACACATCAAACTTTTTTCCAATAAAATTGTGAATTTTTGCTTCTGATTTAAATCTCTGTACACTGCATGGGCGTGTTTTCGTAATGATGTAAACAAAACATTAAATGTTGATTATAAGCCATCTTAACAAATACGTAACATCCGTAAGTTACATACATGTACTTGTAAAAATTTAAATTTTAAATGTTTTATTTTTGTTCAAAATTATTATACATGTACTTAATTTTTTAACATTCCTCCGAGAACTCCGCGAAACCGACTTAGATCGATAAATTAAGGTAATTACCTTTCTCGGAGAAACACCGAGAAATTTCACCGAGAAACACTGAGGAATTTCGTGCACATCCCGAACTTATCTCGTATTTCAAGATAGGCCCAGAAGCAAACAATCGATTTTACTAATGCTCAGGTAAATTTACGGAGACTTTCCGATAATATCCGATATTGGCCGGCGATATTCGATTATCATCCGGCTAATCTGTCCAGGTAATGTAAATGCCTGGGGACAATTGTCTTATCGATATAAATCAATTGTTGATCTGCTGAGTGGTTTAGGTCGCCGATTTCATAAACCGAGTCAAAATTAAATAATGTGAAATGGCCGTGGGTGTAAAGTTTCATTTTTCATCGGACCAAAATCTTATTGACTGTTTGACAACACGGACGACAGAAGTATTCAACTATGACGCGCAGCAAAATGCTTAAAACATATCTTTACATAAAGCTAACAAAAATATGCCTTCCTTTCTTTTATAAATGAATGAATGAAGGAAGGAAGGAAGGAAGGAAGGAAGGAAGGAAGGAAGGAAGGAAGGAAAGAAAGAAAGAAAGAAAGAAAGAAGGAAGGAAGGAAGGAAGGAAGGAAAGGAAGGAAGGAAGGAAGGAAGGAAGGAAGGAAGGAAGGAAGGAAGGAAGGAAGGAAGGAAGGAAGGAAGGAACGAACGAACGAACGAACGAACGAACGAAGGAAGGAAGGAAGGATCGAAGGAAGGAAGGAACGAATAACCGTTTTAATGAAACCGCCTCTGCAATGTTGATGCACATGTATCTTTATGAAAAATATGCAATTTCAAAAAAAAAAAAAAAAAAAAAAAAAATCATAAGTTTTTATATAGGGACTGATAGCAATACACGGATTACATGTGCCTATAATCGACGGGTCGACCACCTGGCTACTAGTTCAATGTTTTTTTTTTTTTGTTTTTTTTTTTTTTTTCGTTGCGAAAACATTAAAATTGTAATTACACGATGATTGAAAAAGTTATCTTTGAGCACAAGTCTAATTTTCTATTTCTTTCGAACATTATCTTAATCTGCACTATCTTGCAATACGATACCCCTATCTGTGAAAAAGTCTTTTCATGACAAAACTACATGTGCGTCAAAATTACAAACGGATCAGCATGCACAAATGTTAACCCATTCCTTGAGAAACAAAAAAGAAACAACACATATTTATGTTAATTCATTTATTATATGTTAATTCATTTATCATTATTATTATAATTACTATTGTTGTTATTTTTATTATCCGATCCGATCCAATCCGATACTGATTTTGATCAAACAGTACATTTTGTGGGAAAATGTCTTCGCTATCAAAGGCACGCGTCAGTATTTCGCTGTAGGGCTTGAAAGGCAAGCGTTATAAAAACATATAAAGTTTTGACACCCCTCTAAATGACCCATAAAGAGAGCCGCGTCGCGCGCAAACCTGCCTTCTGGGTTTCCAAATTTTGACAAATTGACCTGAATAAAGACAGAAGATAAGTTCATTGCTGAAAATGCATTACCCCGTTTATGAAAAAACAAAACGTACGTTTACAATGTACATTTACAGCGAAAACACATTTTGATAGTTACCTCTCAGATCAAATATAGGCATTAGTTTTGATATGCAAAACAATGATTTTCTTTATACTGGTAAGACGTCTGCTAACCTATGAGCCTTCGCGTGAGAAAACCAACAGTCTGGTTTTCTGACCAGGCTCGACACAAACCGATTTATAACATAACAGAAGCAAGCTAGAAGCTTGAAATTTCCGATTAACAAGAAGAGAGGTCAACCTATCTGTGTAGCGAAAATAATGGCGATGAGAGCTGTGCACCTATTGCACAGCGTATCTGCACCTTTGCTTCGGCGTATTAAGAATATTTGTTTTCTCACGCAGTGGCTTGAATACAATGTAATGATGATGCAAAAAATGTACGTGTATATTTTATTTTATAATCATAATCTAAGTAATCAAATAAGCGATAAGTGTTTTCTGTGTTTTGAGACGTTAAAATGGTATTTTCGCAATTACTGCAATGCAGACCTGCGTCATTGTTAAATCGCACAACATGTAATTGACCGGTTTCATATTTGAATTCGTTGCATTCACTGTGCGAATTTACAATTATATTTGCGTTAAGTATTTCATGAAACAAATATGATTATGGTGAAAAAGCAATAAGAAAATATTTAATTAACAATTATGATAAGATTATCATAAGAATAGAAACAATATTTCCATACGCATGCAAATATAACAGAGACATTAGATAATAATGAAAATGTATTTTTCCAAAATGTGTCATATTTTCTAAATACATCAGGGCCTATTTATTCATTTACATATAAATATCTATTACAATATTCTGTCTTTTACAAGTGTGTCATTTCCATATACTGTACATGTATGAGCGATAATCTTCGCCCGCGGCATTATTACCTGGAAGCTAGGTCGGGTCTTATCGGAGCATTTTACGGAGATGCACGGACATTCAAGACAGAAAAAAATATTTATATTATTTTGCGTAATACTCAAACAGACCATTTTCTCGTTGTGCTACAAAAACAAAAAATGCAGCAGTTAAAAATATACTCTTTCTTCTAAACTAGACCGTTTGTGACGCATAACATTTTTTAATTATGTCCTAAACTTGCCGTTGAAGTCATGTACCATGACAAATTTTACTACTTTTTACGGAAATTTCACTATATATTTAATTTATTTGCGCACTACTAGGTTACCTCACACAAACAGACCATCTTATAACAGTGCTACTACAAAAATTTAAAAAACCATGTCAAAGATAAAGAATTGTTCTTTCTAATGCCGTTCGTGATGCAAAAATATCGCAAGAATTAAGAAAGTTATGAAAAAAATAAATATTATTTCCTATATGCCGTATACAATAAATTGACCAATACCTGTAGACGTGCTAGTACGACTTTTGTCCCCCTTGCATGATTTCGTATACCTGGCTTATTTCGCGGTGTTTCTCCGAGAAATAAAACTTTCGCGTTTGCCATGGTTGCGGAGAAACGCGAAATATGTTGTTATTACTTTACCGGGAGTGTACATCGGATCGACCAGTCGATTGAAGTGGTCTGTCCCATCAAGAAAAGAGTAGGTCATCATGAAGACAAGACAATGTACGAAACTGAAACGTCAGGATAACATGTCCACGACATATTAATCCCTTGAGCCCTACTTTTATATAGCAAACTACGGTATTGAGGGGTATACCATGTTTAGCTCACCTGAGCCGAAGGCGCACAGGTGAACTTATCCGGCGTCCGTCCGTCCGTCGTCGTCGTCCGTCGTCGTCGTCCACAATTTCAAAGATCTTCTTCTCTGAAACCGCTTGGCCGATCAAGTTGAAATTTTATGTGTAGCCTCATTGGGTAGTGACATTGAAATATTGTTCGTCAAATTTTGGTCACATGACCAAGATGGCCGCCACGCCCATATATGGTAAAAACCCTTCAAAAATCTTCAACTGCAGAACCGGTGAGCCGATTTCCACGAAACTTGGTATGTAGCATTCAGGACTCCACCCCATCATATTTGCTAAAATGATGACCCTGGGTTGACCTTGACCTATTTTACGGCAAGGTCAATTTTGGAATCATAGTCATTTACATGGGAAAAGGCGATAACAATGGGTATTTTGGAAATTATTGCAGCCTGAGACTTGAAAGCTGCTAGATGCAGACAACTGATGGAGTCAATGAAGATATGTAATAAATTAAGGTCAAGGTCTTGACCTTGACCAAATGTCATTGAAATGTTAAACTTAAGTCACAATTTCAAAGATCTTCTTCTCGGAAACCGCATGGCAAATCAAGTTGAAATTTTATGTGAAGCCTCCTTGGGTAATGGCATTGAAATTTTATTAGCGATATCTTGGTCACATGACCAAGATGGCCGCCATGCCCATATATGGTGAAAACCCTTCAAAAATCTTCTTCTCCAGAACCGGTGGGCGGATTTCCATGAAACTTGATATGTAGCATTGGGGACTCCAGCCCATCATAGTTTGCTAAAATGATGACCCTGGAATGAACTTGACCTATTTTACGGAAAGCTCAATTTTGGAAACATAGCCTTTAGAATAGGCGAAAACAATGGATATTTTGGAAACTGTTGCAGCCTGAGACCTGAAAAATGGCAGAAGCAGACAGCCAATCAAGGTATATGATTAATTTAGGTCAAGGTCATCTCTTGACCTTGGCCAGTCTGTCGTCCATACACACTTTTCAAAGATCTTTTTCTCTAAAACTGCTTGGCCAATCAAAGTGAAATTTTATGTGGAGCGTCCATGGGTAGGGGGAACGAAAGTTTGATCGCGAAGTTCGGGTCACATGACCAAGATGGCCGCCATGCCCAACTATGGTCAAAACCACTCAAAAACCTTCTTTTCCAGAACCGGCAGGCCGATTTTCTTGAAACTTGGTGTGTAGCATTTGGGACTCCAGCCAATCATAGTTTGTTGAAATGATGATCCTAGGATGACCTTGACCTATTTTACGGCAAGGTCAATTTTGGAAACATAGGCTTTTACATGGGAAAAGGGGAAGACAATGGATATTTTGGAAACTGTTGCAGCATGAGACATGAAAGTTGCTTGATGCAGCAACTAATGGAGTCAATGAAGGTAAGTAATTAATGATGGCCAAGGTCATTTCTTGACCTTGACCCAAGGTCAATTAAATATCCAAATTAAAATTATGGTTTTCTCAGAAATCACTGGGTTTGGAAACTATTGCAGCCTGAGATCTGAAACTTTGCAGATGCAGACAACTTATGAAGTCAATAAAGGTGTGTGATATTCAAGGTCAAGGTCATTTCATGATGACTTAATACTCCAAATTTCAGGTGAGCGTTCTCAGGACCAATGGTCCTCTGGTTTCTTATTTTTGCCCCGAGGCGATTCTAAAGATTACCCACGATCTAATGAGAAGTATTTTCTACTGAAAATTTACGTTTTTTTACAACTTTAAAAATCTCTGTATATTGCATGGCCGTGTTTCCGTAATGGAAAGAAAAGAGATCACAAAGCAAAAACCATTACCTGAATATTTAATATTGACTTGCAACCGGTTGTTTGGAGCTAATCTTGGCTTCGCCAGGCATCAAAGAAAACAACATCGCTCATAAAAAGGTGCAAGTAGGCAAAGATTCCCAGTCCAAAAACCGAGGCGGGAAAAAAACTAACAGTAAGGTACTTATACCATGAAAACATTTCGTAAGCCGAATGAGCAGCTATTTCCCCAATAGGTGGCCACTCAGTTACCTCAACTTAACTAAAATTTGATAAAATACATAAGGCGCCAACAGCACAAAATATTTTAAACACCAAGACATAAAAAATAAGAATCACCACAGAATATAAAAATACTGGCGGGCTTAAGCCTGTTTTACAGGTACCTAACCTCACCATCAGTTTCTGCAGTGGTTCAAAACATTAAGTTAGTTGTTCGGTCCTCGTGGTGAATCTCTAACTAGTCAATGAATTATCATGGACAAACAAATAAATCATGATAAATTACATGATGAATCAAAAACGAGGACTCACAGATTTAGTAAGATGCCAGACGATGGAGATCCCTGGGCGCCCAATAACTTAATAACTCCGGAGCAAAAGAAAAACACCAGTTGAATCCCGGTGGGCCAAGCAACAGACAAGAAGCTCCGGCCCCAACCAACTAAAATGAATAGCTTTATGTCGGGGCCATCATAGTGTCTGACGCCCGACCCACCGGCGTGCAATTTAAGAAGGCAGCATAGTTATCAACCGTGATTGGGTTAAAAACTAAGCATGCAGACTGTCGCATAACATTTAAGTTATATCCTATACGTCTGTAACGCGTAATGATTTTTCTGAATTGAAAAGAAATATCCTTCCTTCCTATAAGTTTCTCAAATTTGTAAACCAAGTCACCATACAATTCTGGTTCCGATAGTTCCTCGCGTAAAAGGGTCTTTAGCCCAACATTAAATTTGGAAATCAAATCAAAGTGTCTGCGATAAAATTTAGAAAAGTTTTTTTTCGAAGTATATGATACCGATAGCCCTGGTGAAGAGGTTTGGCTGTTAAACATTTATTTCGCGCATTGAAGTCCGCAACATGATTGCAGACTCTAGCAAACCTAATAAGTTGCGAAATGTATACACTATTAGAAGCACGGCGAGGAACCACACCATCCGAAAACGGAAAGTTTACTATATCAAAATCTAAGTCCTCGCGTTTATCATAAATTTAAGAAGAAACGAATCCATTTGCAATAGAAAGATGTAAGTCTAAAATTGGGCTTCGGTATCTGTGTTGTATGCATTATTCAACTGTAGTTCAGGGGGATAAATTTGTTTGACCATGCCTTCAAAATAAGGATTGTCAATGTTCAAAAGGTCATCGAGGTACCTAGAAGTCGAACTAAAAGCCTCGATTACATCAGCTTGATTGTCATGGTTAAGAGAACCCATGAAGTCTCTTTCATAATATTGAAGAAACAAAGGTGGGCTTCTGCAGAAGCTGAGGGCAAGGTTAGGATCCTGTAAAATCGGTTTAAGCCCTCCAGTAACTTTGTGTTACTGATCGTTCCAAGGCGATACTTCTGTTGTGGTTATTTTTGTTTTATGTCTTGGTGTTTAAAATTTTTTGTGCAGTTGGCGCCTTATGTATGTTTTCATATTTTTAATTAAGTTAAGGTAACTGAGTGGCCACCTATTGGGAAAATAGCTGCTCATTCGGCTTACGATATGTTTCATGGTATAAGTGCCTGATTGTTAGTTTGGTTTTATCCCACCTCGGTTTTTGGAGTGGCAATCTCTTTCTGATTGCGCCTTTTCCTGATCTTTTTTAAAGTTTTATACGCCCAAATTTTAGCAAGTTGGAGTCATTTTTAGCAGCCTCAAACCAGATTTCCTAGAGCCGTGTTCGGACAACGAAACATGATGTCTGGACATTGGTTTCCGCCACATGTATTTCGTTTTGTCCGAGCCCGGCACTAGATGTCATTTTTATTTGGTATAAGTTTTAATATACATCAATTAATCATTTTATTACCTCAGCCAGTATCAACTTATGACTCCTTGACGTTTTGTTCTATGTTACAATATTTAGTTTTATGTAAATATGTTTATATGTTTTATGAGGGCCACATGGTAGAATAGCTTTATATAGTTAAATGTGTTTCACCCTCTTTAAATAATGTATATAAATAAATAAATAAATATACTGAACAAAAGTTAAATTGCTATGTATTATAATTTTAAATTCTAACGCGAAAACATAATCCGGAATTTGTTTTATAAAAACATATTTTATCACACAATATTTACATTTATTGCAATCGCCCTAGATGATAGTATCTTTCTTGATGTTCTTCATTTCCCGATGAAAAACATTATGTCACGTGATCTAGAGGCCACGCCTATGGGCGAGGCGACGTCAAAACCCATCCAGTGACGTTGTTTGTTTACTCTTCTTGTCGTGACGTTGGTCGCGTATCTCCATGACGTTAGGCGCGAAAATTTGACGTTTTGGCTGTTCCAAAATTACGTTACGTCGGATTTGATGTAAAATAACATGAAAATGAACGGTGATATGCGCAATTAAAAATCTAATACTTGATTGATAATATAAAATGTAAATATAAGTATTGAAATTCAGATTTTAGCTTTCACTGGATGATGAAAAACATTAGCTGTTTTAATGTCTCCAAGAAGCCCTTCGGGCTTCACAGACATTAAAACTTCTTCCTTTGTTTTTGACCATCACAAGGACTGACCAAATAACTAATGTTGTGAACCACTGCAGAGGTGGAGGGTGAGGTTAAGTACCTGTAATTTTATATTACTAATCATTCCAAGGCGATACCTATATTGTGCTTCTAATTGTTTTATGTTCTGGCGTTGATTTTTTGTGCTTTGTGTTTGCACCTTATCTACGTTTTCATATTTTATATTTTAGTTAAGTTGGGAAATAGCTTGTCACTCGGCTTACGATATGTTTTCATGGTATAAGTGCAAAGTACCTGATTGTCGATTTAGTTTTTTTCCATTTTGGTTTTTTTAGAAGTGGGAATTTCTTTTTGATTGCACCGTTTCCTGATTATTGCATACTTGTACCTTTTAAGATCAATTTACTAATTGATGGATATGACAAGACCCAGATCTCTCTTGAGTGCCCATTGGTCATTTTGTATGTGCTATCCCACTATTGGCATTTTATCTGAAAACCATTTGTCAATATTGTAAACAGTATGTATCACGTTCAGCAGAGAGTCTTGTAATAATAATAATAATAATAATAATAATAATAATGTTTCTATTTTACGAGGATAACATATTTAGTACAAGGCAAGACTAATCTCACACATGGTCCTCTATGAAAAACTAAATACTATTTACACAATTACACAATATGTACAGCATGCAAATTAAAAACAAAGTGTAAGATATAGTGTAAGATATATAGTCTGAGGAACCAATGCCTGTCAGTAAAATATCTAAAGAAAAAATCCTTATGATTAAGATTATTGACATCCATTAAGAATATTCAATAAGAGCTGACGCAGGACAGCTTGTGCTTTGTCACTAAATCTATTAACATCTATGACCCACAAAATTTCTAAGTCCGTGACCTTGACCTATATTCCACTCAGGTGGGTCATGCTGGAACCAATATCTATTAACATGCAAAGTATCAACTTGATCCATCTACATATTCAAAAGATACATATACCTAGACTTACAAAAACTCTAATCAAAAACTTTAACACAAAATTTCTAAGTCCGTGACCTTGACCTAAATGTCACTCAGGTGGGTTGTGATGGTATAGCATAATAAATCTTCAGACCAATATCTATCAATATGCAAAGTATCAACATGATCCATCCACACATTCAAGAGATATAGACTTACAAATACTTTAACCAAAAACTTAAACACAAAATTTCTAAGTCCGTGACCTTGACCTCAAGGTCACCCAGGTGGGTCATGGTGGTACAGAATAAAACTTCAGACCAATATCTACCAACATGCAAAGTATCAACTAAATTCATCCACATGTTTAAGAGATATGGACTTATAAAAACTTTAACCAAAAACTTTAACATTAGACCAACGCCGACGCTAACGCTAACGCCAACGCCGAGTTGACTGCAATAGTTCTTCCTGTACTTTCGTACAGGCGAGCTAAAAATGCTGTAATATTGCACCTATTCGTGAATAGACATAAAATTGAAAATTCATTAAATATTGTTGAGTCAAATAAAATAATTAAACTGATAATGCGACACGGGTCTCTGAAAACAAGATAAGATTCAGACATGACTTAACTAAAAACAGAACAACAATTCTTCAAACATCATTTGACAATGTATTGAGCTGTGTTGGGAGGGGCTATGTGACGGAAACCAATGTCCAGACATGATAACCGTCTCCCTAGCACACTTTGTACAAAAAGGTTATATTCTAATGAGAAGCCTCAGTGGTGCAGTTGTAATGTCACTCGCCTTGTAAACCAGGGGTCGCAGGTTCGATCCCGGGCTTCTCCAGTCCGTCGGATGGGACTATAAACCGAGGTCCCGTCTCCATTTGACCTTAGCTGTTGGTGGGACGTTAAACCTCAATCAATCAATCAATCAATATATTCTAATGTCTCTGGAGTCAGATGAACTTGCCTAAAAATAATCTGAATAAAGTAAATTCTGCAAGCGAAACCACATGTACATGTACTAAAAACGACATTATTGTGCTTATTTGTAGATTGACAAAATGATGAAAAGCTGTTAAAATATAATGGCAAATAAAAAAAACTGAATATGAGTCATGAAAACAGTATTCATATGTAATCGAGTCCTAAGTAACTCAACAATTTGAACTATGTGCCAAGCTGGGAGTGGGGGATACGTGGCGGAAACCAAAGTCAAGACATCGTACCCATCTCTCCGACAGCTGAGCGAGGAATTTTGCCATAGTAAGTAGCAGCTGCATCCATTACAAAAATGAAATGGTAAGTATCAACTTTTAAAACTAGAAACACTTGAAAATATGTACAGCATTGTATTTAACCCTACAAAGGAAATATAGTTTAATTGCGAACAGCCGGACCAAATCAGACCAGTTGAAGATGAGACTTTTTACAGATATATGTCATACAATATCGGTTATTTTTGTTAAGTAATTCTAAAGCCTCTGTCACATATTCACGTATCAGCGGCGTATCGCTCGCGTATCTATGAAAATTGCGATACGCCGAGGTCTGAGACGTATTTTGTTCAAGCGACGTATGTACCACGTACGTGTGACGTACCTGCTACGTTCTTGTGGCGTATCAGTGACGTATCTGTATTAGTATGGAATTTCTCTTTCGTATGTTCGGCGTATCAAGGTGTATGTGTGACGTATGTGTGGCGTATGAAGCGTACGCGTGACGTATCTACGACGTATGTACTACGTTTCATTCTTATCTGCGGCGTATCTGTTCTGTACCAATTGATTTTTTATCGGACCTGCTTATAGCAGGGTGCGATATAAGAGTCCAAATCTCCGTCCGTCCGTAAACATTTACGTCGAAGTTTGGTTTTCCCTACATCAGTGATAGCTGCGAGTATGAAACCTTGCATAGTCATTGTCTTTGATATACCCTTCAAGCACGCACCTTGGCCCGGTGCCCTTGCCCTATATTTCACAGTCCGTTGACTTTGTTATATTTTAAGTCGAAGTTTGGTTTTTACGTCGAAGTTTGGTTTTCTCTGCATCAGTGATAGCTGCGAGTTTGAAACCTTGCATAGTAATTGTCCATGACATACCCTCCTTGACATGCCCTTGACCTTTATTTCATGTGCCATTGACTTTGTTGATTTAACGTCGAAATTTGGTTTTCTCTGCATCAGTGTTTGCCGCAAGCGTGAAACCATGTATATTTTAAAATTGTCCTTGACGTACCCTTGACCTGGTGCCCTCGACCAATATTTCTCGTTAAGTTTTTAGTTATTTTGTCCGATACAGGTGCGATATCGACCTCGTTAATACCTATGAGCACAAACGGTTGTGTTCACTTTGTTCATGCAATTCGCACATTACAGTTATCAATTATCAGTGGTGGAAGATGCCACTGGCGAAATCTAGATAATCTAGAATAACAACGAGGGGAGGGGGGCACATCTCCAAGCGTAGGATGTCATGAATAAAGACAGAGGCTACACCAAGCATAGCCTTGAAAGAACCCTGCACGCCACCCCGGCCCGTGAGAAACATCTGATCCATTATTTCGGAAAAAACGAAAACATTTATATAGAAGCATTAAAGATTCTCTTAGAATGCCTCAAAATATTCCTTATACTCCTAATACGTCACACAAACTCCACAGCAGCGAAACGTATGTAGCACATACGTAGCACATACGCCATTGATACGCGAGATACGCCACACATGCGTCGCTGATACGCCGTAGATACGAAAGGAGAGTCGAGGATACGTCACACATACGTCACATGTACGTAGCAGATACGAAAGGTACGCTGTACATACGTCACGGTTACGTGGCATGTTCACCGCGACGTACGTGTGGCGCATCAGGAGGGAGTATGAGCTACGTATCTACGGCGTACCTGCCACGTTGCTTTCGTATGTACTACGTATGTGTGACGTATGTACGGCGTATCGGACCTGCCACGTACGTGCTACGAATTTTTAAGTGCACACATAAAAACGTAGCATCTCGGCGTATGAGGAGTATGAGCTACGTATCGAGGAGTATGAGCTACGTAAGCTCACGTATGTACGACGTACGCGTGACGTTCCTTTCGTATCTTGATACGCCGTAGATACGTGAGTCGATACGCGATAGTGTGACAGCACTATAATTCATTGTCTAACAGATACGACTTCAGAGTCTTTTTAAATGATTTCAGACGAGATGATTGTCTTAATTCTAAATGCAATGAGTTCCATAGACGGGGGCCAGTCACAGAGAACGATTTGTCATAGCACTTTGTCTTAGAAAAGGGAATTTTCAGCATTTCGTTTTGATTTGAGCGTAATATTCTACCGTTAGTATCAGACGGCTTCGTTAATAGGTTTGTTAGGTATTCCGGTGCGAGACCACTCAGGGACTTGAACACCATTACGCATGTATGGTACTGGATTCGTTTTGGAAAACTTAGCCATCTTAATTCTTGAAACATTTGTCGAGATGGCGTCATAAAATCTGCATGCAATATTATTCGTGCAGCTCGCTTTTGAAGCTTTAAGACTCTGTTAATGTTATATGTGCTGACCCCAGATCGTGCAACCATAATCAAATATTGGGGGTATGTATGAATTGTAATACTGTTTGAGGCTCGTTTTGTCAACATATCTGGATAATACTTTAAAAAGCGTTATTCGCCTTGTAAGTTTTAGAAATACAGAGTCTATTTGGCTGTCCCAAGAAAGAGTTTGATCGATAATTATGCCCAATAGTTTTTGGTTTTCAACATTTGAAATGTTCTCTCCATCAATGATAATTTCAATGCCATTGAGATTTAAGAGATTTTGTCTCGTTCCAAGATTCATTAAATATGTTTTTTGTAAGGTTAAACAAACATTTCCGAGAAAGTGTCAGTATTACGTTCCTCTTGCAGTCTCAGATCAACAATACGCTTAGTAACTAAAAGTAAAAATTAAAATGAAATATAAATAACCTACAAACCCGTGAACGTGACTGTTATTGCAATTTATTATGTTTTTCAATATGCAGATATTATTATGATTAAATTTAGCGCACCACATAAAAGAAATGAAGATGAATACCCAGAAAGTATTTGTTGAAATTGATGGTAATATCTGTTAAACAGACTAAAACACATGCTGATTATGAGTTTCTACCTACATTCTATCGTTAAGTCAGAACTTTGACTCAATCATTTTGATTTTCGTAGAACAGATACACTTAATATGATACATTTAATTTTTGCAGAAAGAAATTATGATAACAGGTGAAATTTTCTGGATATATTGTAAAGCAATCTGCTATTTATGAAGCATGAGTTTTGTGTTCTTTCAATAATTCGACCAGCTGGTATGTCACGCGAGATTTCCTGCCACGTCCATCAGTAATTGTACAGCAGAATTTAAACGTTGATTATCGTAATTCTATGAAATTTGCCCATTGAAATATAGTATTTGTTTGTCGACAACCGTGGTGTTACCGAATGCATATGATTAAAATAATACGTAGGTCATTCGAAAAGTAATGCAATATACAATATACAATACAATACAAATTTTTTATCTGACAAAGTTAATGTTTATAATTTCTAAAAGTTTGATTCAATCTGCATTCAGGAAAATAAACATCAATTAAATCGGACCATACACTTTATGTTGCTTAGCAACCATAGAATGACAGCGAAGGTGTCGTGACCGCGAAAACCACTTTTCAAAAATTAAATAAATAAATATAAAGCTTTGGTATTTCCTTAGTGGTGTTTTAAATAGCTATCTATATACATGTTTGTGTCATGTCACCTTAGCCAGAACTTTCAGGGCAACTGCAATGTTCATACAGCACCACGCGTGTCAACTGTTGCTTAGCAACGCCAGAACCCATGCGATTTCGGTTTTATGCATTTTCCACAGATTTTGGTTGCTAGGCAACGAAATATGTTATCTGAGATTTGCATTTTATAGCAAGTAATTTTATAAAGCGTCAATGGCAGATACAAATACTGTATAAATATTCGATTAAACAAACTAGATGTCAAATTGTAGTAGAAATCATATCTCTACCCCCATTTTTCACCCTTCGATCGAGAAATTTTAGTCATTTTTCAACTTTGATTGGGTGTCATTCAAAATATATCAATCAGATTGTATTATCTTGAACTTTAAATGTAACTATTTTAAGTTCGTTGTAAGAAAATAAAATGAATACGTTTATTTTGGTTTTCCTGTCACCATGGCAACGGTTTTAAGAGTCGTGACCAAGTGCCTTTACACAGTGTTCTATTGTTGCTAGGCAACAGGAAGTAGAGCATGTGACTAGGTGTTGAACTGTCTTGCAGAGGGCGAATTGAATTTATGTTTCAAGAAAGCTAAATCAAACTTAAATAACGTGTTTAAACAAAAAAGTATGGCCAATATTGCATTAAATATTGAATGACCCTCGTATACTAATATCTTTAGCTAGAGCGACATCAGGCAAATACAACTGTTTGATTATTTTGAAACTGGTTTTGTCTTAAATAAAAATAAAACTGGGATCCTTTAAGAGCAGCGAACATATTAATGAGAAAAGGGATGGGCCATACCGCGGTTTCGGCTACTAAAGCCTCTTCCCCTATTGGGAAAATAATTGCTCATTCAGCTTACGAAATGTTTTCATGGTATAAGTACCTGATTGTTAGTTTGGTTTTTTCCCACCTCGGTTTTTGGAGTGTAAATCTTTTTTCTGATTGCGCCTTTTCCTGATCTTTGTCTTCTTGTACCTTTTCAGTGACCCTTCAGATTTGGCAACATGGAGCCAAAGAAATTTACTGTAAGTTTGCATCTTTCTACAGGACAATTGTTATAATCCAAATGGAGCAAAATGTATTTAAGTTTGGTTAGAAAATGAATCTAAACCAAAAATAAGTTTCTGATTTATCAGAATACCCTTGCTGATCTCAAAGGACCAGAAGGATTATATAATCTGCACTAAAGCCTCTGTTATTTTCAATCTAATTATGATCTTGTAAATTTGGACCTTTAAACTTAAACATATCTGTAAATTTGATTACCAATATGCAGACTGCAGTCATAATTGCTATCAGGTTACCAGACAAAGAATTCAAAGGCAAAATGCAGTAATTGGCCTTCAGTGGGCCAGCTTATGGGAAGATTGGTATTGACAAATTGAGTTGAAAAGGCACAAATCAAGCAGAGCTGGTAAAAAAGTGTACTTATCGTTTTGACATAAATGAGCCGCTTCATGGGAAAACCAACAATTTGCCTAGGCGAAAACAAAGGCGCAGATCAGCTTCGCACTGCGAAGCTGATCAGCGCCTTTGTTTTCGCTACTCGGATAGTACAATTCCTCTTCTACTTAAATCCGAAATTTCAAGATTATAGCTCTTTTCTGTGACTGTACAGGTCGGTTTATGTCGGACCTGGTCGGAAACCACATTGTTGGTTTTCCCACGAGGCGGCTCATATATTACGATGGTAGTCTGCTGCCTATTTTTCTGCATCTTGATGTAAACAAACTTCGCTGTATTGTGTTAGACTATTAGTTTCTAAATGAGGTGCTATGCAAAATCATAGTATTTCTCTTTGGCCCCATTTTGTCAAATAGACGAAACCGCGGTACAGCACATCTCTTTTCTCTTAAATATGCTCATTGCTCTTAACGGATCGCAGTTTTATTTTTATCCACGGTAACCGTGTATCGACAATCTCTGTTTTAAGTCAAAGCAAAAAAAATCGATTTTTTTTTTACATGATTCATTTACATGTATATTGCATGGGGTGCTAGTCAGTTTTAAACCTGCATACAACAACACTTATAAACCCATATGCACTGTATTGGTTTCATACACTTTCAGTATCATTAAAATATCACTAAACGTTCAGGTGTCGAAGTGCTATCGGTGTTAAAATGCAATCAAACCCATATTGTCTGAAATCTCTGAGAAGTTTTAGTAGAACTGTTCAACAGCTGACGGCTACATTGTCAAGTCTGTTCCATTTACGTTATGATTCTGAAAACAAGAGTAGAGAATACAATCTTATCACATTAAAATGAGCAAAATGAGTAAATTGATGAAACAGTTCTCGTCTACGTTAGACAAAACATGTCAATCAAAACGAAGTTTTGGAACCAAATTCACTTTGCAATATCATCAAACTAGTTAATCTAACAATAAACAGTTATGTATGTAACGGGAGCTGACACTTTAGTTAAATTAACTGTTGCAATCAAATGGATTGCAGACACAATTCTTCCAATTTCAGAAAAAATAGACAGAGCTAATGATAGCTCAACAGAGGCTATACTAAAATATTTACGACGTGTTGTCAGATTAACGTCATTTTTTGCTCATTTTACATATTTGCAAACGATTCGTTCGACTCACTTTCAAAATGGTGTCATAGACGAAAACGGCACTAATCATGATTTTGACGTGTCATGCATGCATGCTCATTGAGGTGAAAACGTAAAAACATCGTAATTCTCGTACTGCTGATGGAATCAAATTCTTAACCCATATTTGACGAATGGATTCTCCCATCATTATCATTTGGATGAGTCCATTTTCACTTCTAGGGATGTTAGGAGTGATTTTTATTTTTTATTTCATTTTTCGATGAAAATTCTTTAAGCAAACAGAATAGCCCAAGATGGGACGCCTCGTTCTGCGGCGTCACGTCTGGGGCTATTCTGTTTGCCTATGTCCCATAGGGACGCCAGGCTTAAACTGTAACATCTGAAGCAGATAACACACTGTTATATTGAAAGTATGCATAAACCTAATATAATATAAAATATTCACAAAGGTTAATGTCGGCAATGCTGTAAACTTGAGTTTATATTTCCTCTCAGCATATAAGACGGGGCAAGTCTCCTTATCTATTATGGTAGAAAGGTGATAAAATGTTCTGTTCTATTCTGTTCTTCTGTACATTGATAGAAAAAAACACATTTGTCAAGCGGAACCGGAGTTCGCGGCAGCGGCTAGCAACACTCATTTACGTCAACATTCGAAATATTGTGGTGACAAAGTGTCTCCAAATAGGCTTGCCCTTAATAAACAGATTAAACAGAGACATTTACTCAAGAATATATTTCATTTCTCCTTCACTCCTCTGCCATTGATAGATACTATAAAGTCACTTGAGTATGGCGTCTGAGGGGTGCGTTAGTTCGTCGTCGAGAGCGGCAAAAGTCCATGAGTGAAAAAATCTCTCTTATTTTGGGGGTCTCCTCAAAATTGTAAATCTATATTTTGTACGGAAAACAATTGTAAATTGTGCAAAAGGTGAAGAATTGCATGCCGGCTTATTTCTTTGAGTGCCCCTGATCATCAAGTTCCATCAGGGTAAGGCCCTACCTGTTGGGACTCCCTGTTCTCAAAAGATAAATCAACTGACCTTTTCCCCAGTTCCGCTCCCTCAGGTTCCTGTTTCCTGCTCCATAAGTCCCCAAAATTTTATGCTTTCTTCCCAGATCCATGAAAATAAATGGTCCTTCTCAACAGATCCCCCAAACCCCAGGTAGGTTCCCAGAGTGAGGAAGTTATGTTATATACGTAGGCTATTTTAAATTATGTGTGCAATAGGAGCTGAGCGTCGCGACAAAGGTGGCGCCTTATTTCGTATTATTACTGATTACTCCGATGTGATACTTCTGTTGTGATTCTAATTGTTTTATGTTTTGGTGTTGACCTTTTGTGTTGTTTGGACCTTACGTACATTTTCTCATATTGAATTAAATAAAAATTAAAACTGAGATCCTTTAAGAGCAGTGAACACATTAATGAGAAAGGTGATGGGCCATACCGCGGTTTCGACTATTGAAGTCTCGTCATTGATCCTTTAGATTCTGGTAACTAAGTGAGCACCTATTAAGAAATAGTTGCTCACTCGGCTTTCGATATGTTCTCTATGTATTAGTATCTGATTGTCTATCAAGTTGTTTTGTTTTCACATCGGTTTTGGAATGGGAATTTCTTTCTGATTGTGCCATTTCCTGATAATTGCTTATTAAGTTTACCTCAATAATCTGCAATGACGATTATATCAACGTTTGGCAAACACATTCACATTTATAGTCTATTTGCATCTCTCGCTAATGAGAAAGACAATCATTATTTCTTAAATACGGTTCATGTGTACATAATACACATACCGTACATGTAACACATTTCTTTATTTCGTTATCGCGTGTTCTCCGTTAAATATTTAACAGTCTCGTGACTTTAATATCTCATTGATGCGAAGAACAAACTAGATACATCATCATAAAGTTTCTGTGATTAATTCCTTAATCAGATATTCATTGGACGATCGACGTTTTCGCAGGTCACGCTATTGTTCTGAAACATACTAAATGAGCCACCTCATGGGGAAACCAACAATCTGCATAGGCGAGAACAAAGACGCAGATCAGCTTTGCGGTAACCGCGAAGCTGATCAGCATCTTTGTTTTCGCTACTCGGATAGTACAATTCCTCTTCTACTTAAATCCGAAATTTCAAGCTTCTTTCTCTTTTCTGTGCTTGTACAGCCCAGTTTGTGTCAGACCTGTTCGGAAACCACATTGTTGGTTTTCCCACGAGACGGCTCAAATAAATGAATGAGCCTTCACCATCTGCAGAAAGTACTGACTGAACACATTCATGGTGGTACACAGTTTGGTAATTTATTCGAATTATAAACAAAGTGCATTTAGTTGTATGTACAGTAGGAAAGCAGGACCTCTCACCGTATTGAAAATTCAATTTAGCACGAGCTTGCGTGCTTATCGAATCTGTAACAATGATCTGAGGAATTGGAAAAATGTTGATTCCCGTTTGTTCCTGACTTTGATACGTCATAAACAAGATGTCAACTCATGAATATTTAGGTACTTAACAGAACTTCAGTATCGAACACAATCAAATATTCGCATATAACACGCGATTCCTAGTAAAAATAAAATACATTTAGAAAGGTAAATGTAGGCAATGATCAGGGATGGTGAAACTAGAAGAAATGCCCACTCAAAAACAAAAAACCGAGGTGGGAAATACCTAAATTGAGAATCAGGTACTGATTCCAAGAAAACAATATCATATCGTTAGGCGATCAAGGCAATTTTATTGTTATGAACGTATTCAATGTTCTGATGTATAAACGTGTTGATGTTATAGGAGGAAAAAAACTTTCAGGCGGACAGAAGATACTGATGTATTGCAGCATACCAATAAGTGCTTGGGAAAATGCTACACAAAATAAACACTAATTAGGAAAAGTGCAACAGGATCGAAAGTTCCACTCTAAAAACAGAGGTAGGAAATTTGAATAAACGATAGGTACTAACACAAAAAGAACATATCGTAAGTCAAGTGAGCAGCTATTTCCCTATATGTGACCACTCAGTTACTTGGAATTAACTAAGTTAGATATATATGGAAACGTTACCCGGACTTAATTTCATGTAATGGCGATGTAGATCCCTTGGCGCAGATGAACTTACTGAAATCCGTAGCAATTGAATCTCAGTGGGCCAAGCAACAGGCCAAGCAACAGACAAGAAGTTTCGGCTACTCCTTCTACTCCGGATCAGACTTTAGATTAAAACCAAGGTCCCTTTAGCGGGACATGATTCCCTAACACGAAACGAAACACAATGATTGTAACAAGTCATAACGTCCATGCCTTGGAATACATTAAAATTTGCTCTATTGCGTGTGTTCTTCATCGAAAACTCTCATGATATTATTCATTTAATAATAATTATTACATTGTGTCAGCTAAGGTCATTTACTCTAATTTGGCTCAGAATTCTCGTTATGGTGATCTGATAGCAATTATTACTGCAGTCTGCATTTAGTTTATCAAATTAGCAGATATGTTAGTGCAAATGCCATGTATAGATTTAAAATAGCAGAGGTTTTCAGACAAAATCTAGCCCAAAATGATCGAACTTACTATTATTTCTAATGTATAATCGTTCCATAGTTTATTACCTGCACTGCCCCGTTTGCGTGTTTGGTTAACGTAGCACAGATGCTAAGGCGACCTTTGTTGACACGACATGTTTACAAAATGTGATTATTGCGACTCGTTGCAATGTAACATTGTTAAAACTGCCCTACGTCACGGGTTTGTTGTGGTATTTTTATGTGAGCCTAGAGCAATTTTGTTGGTGGTATATCGTGGTGGTGTTGGTGGCTTTAGAAAAAAAAAATTTTTTACCTGGAATTATGATAATCAAAGTTTAGTTCTGCTAAACAATTACTGATGGATGTGGCGGGAAATAGCGCGTGACATACCAGTTGGTTCAATGTATTGAAAAAAGGCAAAATCTCATGCATCATAAATAACAGATTGCTTTACAGTTAATCCTGATAATTTCACCTGTTATCATAATTTTGTTTTGCAAAAAATAAATGCATCATATTAATTGTACGGGTTGCTGGTCTATGAAAATGGAATTAATTGAGTCGAAATGCTAGCGTATTATAGGTAGTAACACAGTAACTTGCACGTGTTTACTCGTTTTAACAGCTTTTCAACAAATACTTTCTCGGTACTCATCTTCGTTTTTGTTTCAGGTGAATGCATATGCGAAATGCGCTAAAATCACAAAGATATCAAAACAGAAAAGTAAACTAAATTGCAGAAACACTCTCGACAACAGCTGGTACATTCTTTATTTATTTATTTTTTAATTCAGTTTTACGTCCCTTTCAAGATTAGTTCAGCTCATATGAGACGGGCCAATCAGTGGGTGGACGAAAACGAGAGAACCCCGACAAAAAACACCTGGCACAACCGCAAGCAGAACTTGGCTTGTCACACATCGGGCAAGTGCGAGGCTCGAACCCACACCAGACACAGCAGTGAGATGATCGAGTGATTAAAAGAACAAAGCTCTTAACCGCTCGGTCACAGTTCTTTATCGTGTCTGTTTGTATTGAGGTTTAACGTCCCTGTCAACATTATTTTCAGTTATGTCGTGACAAAGCCACTGCTTCCTGGAATTTAAGCAGGACCTCTCGATTCGGTGTTCGATGCTATACCATTTCGCCACCGCGCTCCCCTTTTATTTTTGAAAATACATGAATTTCGAAGTTTACTGTATGACGAAAGTAATACTGATTTACCGGGTGTTACGACCGTAATGTAGCAAGTATTAAACTCAGTAAGAAGCACTCTTACATTTAAAAAGCTCTTCACTGATCTAATTTGCTTTTTATTGTTCATAGACTCTTTTTGTGCTCGTCTTTCTTCTGAAACTTTTACATATACATTGTACTATAATTCTTCTTTAATAAATGTAAACAACAATCAGATTAATGTATCAATAATTAAAACCTTCGTGCGTTTCGCTCTAACTAACGGGTAGAACAAACCAGATACATCACCATAAAAGTTCTGTGATTAATTCCTTGATCAGAGATTATGGGACTCTATTGCTTTCTCGGGTCACGTTACGTGGCTTTTCATGTTTACATTTACGAGAAACAAGCATGTTTGTCTTTGCCATCTATTATTTACTATGAGTTTCTGCTTCACCAATACTTCATCAATAATTATTTGTGTTAGATTTGACTTACATGTAATTTGGGAACGAATGAACAGTTGCCGAAAGCAAACTATTGAAGCTAAATTCCCTCTCTCAAGGCTCAGGATTTGGTACAATGAAAATGGAAATCCAAACCCAAGCACCGGGCGGGAACGAAAGTACTGCCCAAAACATCACTAAAATGTCACAATAGACATTTAGAGCTCTTTCCTAACAAGGTAGCCATCAGGCTAGCACGAAAGAAACACATCATAACCGTTTACGTTTTTCATTTTGTCTGCCTGTCTGTTATAATTTGGTTGACGCAAGATGTATGCTTCTAAATATTTTGTCATCATGCGTTGTTAACTTTTATGCGGTGTCTCGCGTTATTTCTTGCCAGCCTGGTTTATTGGACGCAATGATATTAGTTCCTGATCTCTTTAGTTGTTTGAACAGTATTCCCAGGCGTGAGTTGCATAACGCAAACGATTTGTGGTAGCGCCGTTCTAGGTTTAGTTCTTTCTATACAAGGGTCCGTTACATAAGAGCGCTTTTCGAAATCTCGGCGCTTATCGACGCTACCAAATAAGTGAATAAGACACCGTATTTCTCAGTTCAGGCTAGAAATTTGACTGAACAGATGATTACTATCACATTTACAGAAGACACAGTAGAATTTCTTCTGTACCGGGGTTAAGCCTTAAAGCGCCATACGATGACGCCATTTTCATTTTCTTTCTACCTTAGCAACGACAGATTGCTATCTGGAGGACGTACATGTAAAACTCGCGAACTCTTTAGCTCTAGCCTAATGCAATCCATTTCTCTACACCGGGAGCAGTCTGTATATATGTTTCACGAATGTATCTATTCGCCCTGGGATGGAAGGCAGACATATTCAGCTGATATGACGGTTCTGATTTCAATATTTGCAAATATAAAATGACACAAATAACAAAATGACCAATGGGTGTTTGAATCTGGATTTTGTCAAAAGCATTGTCAATTCTCGGAGTAGCTTAAAAAACGCAAAGGTTAATCTTCAAATGTTTTCAAAACTTACAGTGGTTCGATGTCATTAATGATAAACAGGTACAAGTAGGCAATGATGTGTTCGCGAAGTTTGTAAATTTCGTACCAAAATAATGAGTAATATGAGAGCAGCAGTCTACATCGGGAGCAGTCTGTATACACTGAAAAAAAGTTATAAGAGGCCACCTCATATTTCTGCTTCTAGTTCAGAAAGTAAAATACGATCAATTAAAATCCATTATCAAATGAAAACAACAATGTATTTCAGTCTCTCTCTGACTTTCTGTATTCCAAAATGCGTAATATTTCTCACACAGACAAAGCATGAGTAAACGTACCCTCTTTTCATAAAGTCACACTTTATTAACATCAAATTAAATGTCATATTATGACGTTGTGTTTTACATTTTAATTTATTTGAAAGTGCTACTGACTGCCATGATGCAAGATAAAATTAAGTCAGATATGTTGCTACAATAAGAATCTTCGTTTCTGTTTTGTACATGCGAGAAGACAATAACAATAATAACAGGAATTCAGCTGTTTGCAGGCAATTTGCATACACACTTTGTTCATCTCTGGTTGCATTATTATCAGCAGTATGGAATTGAAATTTTCAGCGATTATTAAGGTCTAATAATAGACTTCGATCAACTTTAAAAATTAAAAAAATCATCCACCAATTTCGTTATTTTGTTCGTTAAAAATTGGCATTGAAACCGGAAGTGTGCGGCAGCCGTGACCTGTTTGTTCTCGAAAATAGTCTAAAACAGCTCATTCGGGTTACATCTCTCATTTTCAGGTCTCATCAAGTGATTTTAAAAGGGATTAACATGTTTAAGAGGCACATTAATGAATTTTCCAAAGAATCTCAAAAATAGCGATTTTTGAAAATGCGTAAAAAGTCTACTTGTAGAGAAAATTCGAATGTTTGATGTTTTCCCAAGCCGGAAGGGCCCCTTTGATGACACCCGTACCTCATTTCAATAAATGTTGTTCAATATCCAATATTTTATTCAAAAACATTGATTTTTGCATTTTTCCTCCAAAAACGCGTTTCATGAAAGACATTTAATTCTGGACACTTTGGAACTTGACTTACTTGAACAATACGTCTTTAGGCAAAACATCAATTTTGAACATGGCTTAGATACAAAAAAAAAAATGAGTTTGAAAAGTGGCCTCTTATAACTTTCTTTCAGTGTATATGTTTTACGAATGTATCTATTCGCCCTGGGATGGAAAGCAGACATATTCAGCTGATATGACGGTTCTGTTTTCAATATTTGCAAATATAAAATGACACAAATAACAAAATGACCAATGGGCGTTTGAATAGCATCTGAATTTTGTCAAAGGCATTGTCAATACTCGGAATAGCTTAAAAAAACGCAAAAGTTAATCTTCAAATGTTTTCAAAACTCACAGTGGTTCGATGTCATTAATAATAAACAGGTACAAGTAGGCAATGATGTGTTCGCGAAGTATGTAAATTTCCAAAGTAATGAGTAATATGAGAGCAGCAGTCTGTGAAAAAGACAATAACTTTAGATTCTAAGTCTGCAAAACATATTGATCATCACTACAAATTGCCACTCAGCATAACGAACATAGGAGGAGGCGCCTTCATAGGCTTTTGGTAATGCTTATGTCATATCTCTTTTTTGTTTGTTTCCAATAATTTCCACCATATATCTTAAATTGTTATCGTGCTTCGACATGAATTAGCTTAATCATGAATGTAAAATTTTCTTTGGCGTTTATGACCAGTAAATTATCGAATATCGCTGTTCAAGATAGATACATATTTCTAGTAAACTCAACAAATAAGCAAAAAAAACTGTTGGTTGAAATACTTAATTAACTAATTAAATGCTACCGGAAAATAAATTTTCATTATAAGAATCATATATCTAAACAGGAAAAATAAAGTACAAATGGACTACAGACAATTTTCTTTACAAAAGTTTTCCGTTAACATTGGCTTTCCGCCACAGTCTATACATTTCGGTCTTCCCGCATTCCATTACAAAAATTATGTTGTGATATGCGTTTAAGATTTTTGTCGATCCTTTAAATTCAAACAAATGCTTTGATCAGTAAGGGTATTTGCAGCATTACATTGTAAGTTTAGAACCATTTTCCAAACTATGTTTTGATTATTTGATCCCGTTTAGGCACGTGTATTGATTAAGACGTCCTTTTTTCAGTATATTTATCTCGCTATCGTCGCCTGGTTATTAAGGGTCACTCATGAGGGTTCATGACTCGACATTGCACAATATGGACCATACTATCTCCCTTTGAATGTTGTAACTACTTCTAGAGGTTGTGTATATATATTCTTTTTGAGCAACCTAAAAAGTGTGTGTATTATTCAAATGTTGTTCTGTATGTTTGGTGCTGAAATATTCATGATGTTTTATGACGTATCGCAAGTCAGGAACAAACGGAAAGCAACACTTTTACACTTCTACAGATCATTGTTGTAGATTCGATAAGCACGAATTCATTTTCAAGAATAGAAGATCTAGGAAAGTACAAGTAGGCAACGATCAGGAAAAGGCGCAATCAGAAAGACAATTCTTCTAAAAAAACCGAGGTGGGAAAAACCAAATTAACAATCAGGCACTTATACCATATAAACATATCGTACGCCGAATGAGCAGCTATGTTCCAAATAGGTCGCCACTCGGTTACCTAAACTTAACTTAAAAAAATACAAAAACATACATAATGCGCAAAAAGCACAGAATGTTTCAACACCAAGACAAAGAACAATAAGAACCACCATAGAAGTATTTGAACGATCAGTAATATAAAAATACTGGCGGGCTTAAATCGATTTTACAGGTACCTAACCTCACCCTCAGCTTCTGCAGTGGGTGGTTCACAACATTTAGTTTGTTGTTCGGTACACGTGGCGAATCTCTAACTAGTCAATGAATCATCAAGGACAAACAAATAAATCATGATAACCACCATGATGAATCAAGAACGAGGACTCACAGATTGAGTAAGCTGCCCGACGATGGAGATCATACTTGAACTATTAGATTTTAACCCAATCCTTGATACCAGGTGGGAAAGGTTCAAAACAATAGCGTGACCTGTGAAAACATTGAGCGTCTACTAATATCTGATTAAGGAATTAATCACAGAAGCTGTATGATGATGTATCTAGTTTGTTCTTTGAATCAATGAGAGATAAATGTCACGAGACTGCTAAATATTTAACACGGGAAATGTGTTACAAGTGGAGTGGGAATCTCTTTCTGATTGCGCCTTTTCCTGATCTTTGCCTACTTGTACCTTTTTCTACACGAATGAGAAGTCGAATCATTTCTACGTGCAGTGTGTCCTACTTGCAAACATAGACAATAACGATAACATAAGAAAAAGATTCTGACTTGTGTATTAGGTATAAAATGTTGCCCAAGAGTCAATGTCATGACAAAACTCCATCCAGTGATGCCACACTATTACAAGACAGATAAATGTAGTTTTCCTTATCCGCGCCTTGCATGCCTTACAAACACAATGTTACTAAATTTGATAGCATGAAACGAAAATTACATAGTGAACAGCGAATAAATTGCCATTTATCAATGGGGACTGGGTCGTTAGAGAGAGATTTTCCAAAGACAACCTCATTGCGTCTCAGCGTTTAACAACGGCTAGAACATTCCAAGAAACACGTGCTTTCTTCAATCAAACCATTAAAACTTATTTCTTGTCATTTTGATTACATTGTTAAAAGCAATAGAAGCATTTAGTTAAATACCTCCCAGAGTATGCGAGTTAAAATACAATGTGATATCGTATCAGATTATTCATTATGGTAAAATGTAGATCTTATTTAGACATTTGATTTTATGTGAGTCGGTGTTATAAGAACATTCAGATGGTGTTGTATTGGTTAGGGTCCTTTACAACCGGTAAAACACTAGTTATTTTATACATTTGACCGTTCCAATGCGATATTCCTGTTAGTGGTTGTATTTTGGTGTTGTATTAACGTACATTTTTATATACATGTATTCAGTTAGGTCGAGGTAACAATAAAACATTGATAGCTATTTAGGCATAGAATATGATGATTCGATAGAGATTAACGAGACGCAGCCAGCTTTATCATTGGCAGGCACTGCTGAACAGAATATCTTATCATCATATTCGACATTGTCCCAACAGTCAGCAATTGTATGTGCAATAATAGTACTCAAACGGAGAAGTAATGATGCACTTAACCATCAAGTCTCAGGTAAAGTATATATATATACTTATAAAGTATATTAAAAGTATATTAGTCTCAGGTAAAGTATATATATATATTTGTACGCTAATTCTGTTTGTTTATATAATTTCCTGTATCGTGGCATTCTCTATTTCTTCAATACTTCTTCCCGATGCAGTAGAGCGTCTATAAATCTAATATAATAAATAAAAAGCAAACACAAGTAGAATAAAAATGGCCGCCGTCCGTAGGTAATAAAAATAACCGAAAATGATAGGGTCGCCTATGGCGGTAAATGAAAGGCCGCTAAATAGCGTCATTGACGTCAAAGGTTTATAGATGCTAAAATTGGCGTAAGAATCGGAAGACCGCGGTGGTGTAATGGTTAGCACGTCTGCCCGGAATGCAGGAGGTCCGTGGTTCGATTCCCGGTCGCGGCACGACCGATTTTTGTACGCTAATTCTGTTTGTTTATGTAATTTCCTGTATCGTGCTGTTCTCTATTATATATATATATATATATATTATATGCGAAAAAAGAAATGACTTCACATGTCACAGCAGTTTTTCGTTTTATTGACGGTTTTTTAACAATAAGCAAACATGTTTCGCCAGAACGGCTCTTTAGTGCAAACCGCCATTGCACATAGCGTACTGTTTCTTAGTAACAAACGGGCTTGATGCGTTACGTAGCGTAACGTTACTTGTACTGCACGAAACGTCACAGTTCAATTTTAATTCAAAATGCATTATTATTATTATTATTATTATTATTATTATAACAGCAGCCGTTCAGTCTCGTGTAATATACTTTCCTTACATAGTCTTTCCCTCGATTTAGCTCTCCCGCGCATCTCTCCGGTGTATTTTACAGTCTTTATATATATATCGATTATGTCGATCATCAAAAACGCAACAAAGTTTTCACATTAATTATAGTTCAAATTCGTATTTCCAGATTTCTAATGTTTGTTTAAAAGTGAATGAACATCTGTCGAATTCGGAACGTACATAATAACTTTAGTAGAATCATAAAATAGATACTTAATGGTACGGTCTTAAATGGATTGAACATTTGCAAAATATCAATGTACTATATTTATCCATTTCTTAAGAACGTACTACCTGAGCATGTACACCAAAACGTTTCTTTTGCTGTAGAACATGCAAGTCAAGACAAAACGTTCATCTAGTGACATCTTTACCTGTACGTCTTCATCTCGGTGGTGAAAGCCTATAAATAATCAATGTTAATTTTAACCAAATAGTATTGTGATATTATTCCTATGAATTATAAAGATGACATTGAAAGGTACAAGTAGGCAACGATCAGGAAAAGGTGAATCAGAAAAAGATTCCCACCCCAAAAACCGAGGTTGGAAAAACTTAATTAACGATTAGGTACTTATACCATGAAAACATATTGTAAGCCGAATGAGCAGCTATTTTCCCAATAGGTGGCCACTCAGTTACCTAAACTTAACTAAAAATATGAAAAACACCAAGACACAATAAGAACCACCACAGAATTATCGCTTTGGAACAATCAGTAATATAAAATTACTGGCGGGCTTAAATCGATTTTACAGGTACCTTACCTCAATCTTATCTTCTGCAGTGGTTCACAACATTTAGTTAATAGTCCGGTCCTCGTGGTGAAGTTCTAACTAGTCAATGGATCATCATGGGCAAACAAAAAATCATGATAAACACCATGATGAATCAAAAACCAGGACTCACAGATTGAGTAAGCTGCCCGACGATGGAGATCCCTGGGCGCCGAATAACTTACTAACTCCGGAGCAAAAGAAATACACCAGTTGGACTCTGGTGGGCCAAGCAACAGACAAGAAGCTCCGGTCCCAACCAATTAAAATGATAATGTGTGATATGTGTTTATCTCATAATGTAAATAAGCGTTTTAAAGGGCAATTAAAACACATTTTAATTATCATCAAACATGCATACCTGATTTTTGTACACAAGTCATGTTTGTGTTCATTCAACCACCCCGTATAAGAATTATAAATAATAAAATGTACCCCTTGTATTATCTGTCTTCAACGATGTCTGTTTTTCTGAAATAGCAACTTTACGAGCAGACATAAAAGAATTGTGTCTGTCATCCATTTGATTGCAACAGTTAACTCAACTAAAGTGTCAGCTTCCGTTACATACGTGACTGCTTATTGTTAGATTAACTAGTTTGGTGATATTACAAAGTGAATTTGGTTCCGAAACTTCGTTTTGATTGACATGTTTCGTCTAACAGACGAGAACTATTTCATCAATTTACTCATTCTGCTTAATTTAATGTAATAAGATTGTATTCTCTACTCTTGTTTTTAGAATATTAACGTAAACTGAACAGCCATGACAGTGTAGCCATCAGCTTTGAATAGTTGTGATTATACATTACGGCGAAGAACAATTTGACTATATTTCAATTGAAAGTGTAAGAAGGTACAAGTAGGCAAAGATCATGAAAAAACCGACATAGCAAACGTTGTTTCAAGCATTGTTTAATACTGGTTTAAAACAGGCTTTTATTTGCCTATCACAGTCTAGTGTGCACTCAAGACAGGTATACAATGCGTACAACTTATCGTTGGCAAGACGTTAAACCCAGCCTTAACAACAAAAATTGAAATGTAGTGTGAAGGCAAGGTAGCTAGTTGATTAAATAGACAATTAAACCACTAATAGTTATTATAATTTTTTTTTTTTTTTTTTTTTTTTTTTTTTTTTTTTTTTTGTTTTTTGTGGTGCTGTTGTTTCTTTTTTGTTTTGTTTTTGGGCAAAAATTTACTTTGCTATTGCACTATTTTGCTTGATAACATTTTCGGTCACTTACTGCTCTGATATTTTTCATTCAAAGATGAATATTAGATTGTGTCAGCGGTCGTTCCATGTTTTATGTATTTTACTGCATGCACATGTCTGATAATTACATAATATTTTGTCATGAGGATACTTTATAGGCAACAATTTCGATATCATCATATTTTATATTCACTGGGGTTAAAATGAATGCAAATGGAAAAATTGTTATAAACAACGTCAAATGCAGAGTAGTGCGAAACGGTTGTAGTGACTCCTTTTATGTACACAAAAACTCTAATATCTAGATATAGAACATACAGACAACGCCCATGCTTCGGTACGTATCTCAAAATCGTTTAGTCACCTTTTCTCGAATGTTTCTCCAAAGGTTAATATAGTTGTTGACATGGGCTGTCTCAGTGAAGGTCATATTTTACAATAATTTGGCTTAGAATTCCCCTTCTGGTGATCTGATAGTAATTATTGTTGCAGTTCGCATATAGCTAATCAAATTTACTGCTAATTTTAGATTAATTGTCATTTTTACAAGATTTTCAATAGATTAAAAATAGCAGGGGACTTTAAGACAAAAAGTAGTTGAAACTAATCAACATACTGTCATTTATGATGAAGCAACTCGTATTACAGACATACATGTATGCATACAGTGGCGAATTTAGAGGGGTTCGGGTGGTTGGCTTGAACACCAGTCTGGAACCAAATTATTTCAGTTTCATAGGAGAATTAAAGAAAAGTCAGGTAAACAGTAGCAAACGAACGCCCTTGGTTGGTTAGAGCCAGAAATGATAATAAAACTGAAATCCTGGATCCGCCCATGGCCTAGTGTTTAAAATATTTGCATTTTACTACACAACAATTGTCAACATACAATACTTATTATGAAAATACTTACAATGACTTCCATGTTGTCACTTAAGTTACATGTACTTTACTATGGGACGTTGTATAAAATGCAATTACAGTTACCGTGACGTTACTTGACTTAAACTTCCTGTTTATCAGTGTCACAAACATTTGAAATAATTCTTGGTTAAAGGGAAACACTGGATAGCTAATTTTACAATAGCTCTTTCAAAATTCATCTTTTAACAAGTCCTTCCTATTTACCATATGCGATGTAAAAATAATAAACAGTCCCCTACGTAATGGTTTTGTCAAAGAACAAAAGCCAGTGTTGTTTTTGATGTAAGCATAGAGGTGAGTATTGTAGTATTGTTAATGACATTAGAAAAAATATACTTTTCCTGGAACTATTATAATCAAAGTTTACGTTCTGCTAAACAATTACTAATGGATGTGATGGGAAATTGCGCGTGACCTACCAGTTGGTCGAAGTTATTGAAAGAAGACAAAACTCATGCTTTATAGATAGCAGGATTGTTTTACAATTTATCCCGAAATTTTCACCTGTTATCATAATTTCCTTATGCAAAAAATGAAATTCATCATATTGAGTGTATGTTTTGAACGGGCTATGAAAATGAAATTAATTGAGTCGAAGTTCTGGCTTTACGATAAAATGTGGGTAGCAACACGTCATCAGCACGTATTTTAGTCTGTTAAACAGCTTTTCAACAAAGAAATATCGGTATTGATCTTTATTCTTTTATTTTAAAAGATAATGCATATTGCCAAAATGCTAAAATACAAAGATAAACGTGTTTAAACAGAACAGTAAAATAACTTTCGTTAACAGTTGGTAGGTAACATTATTTTCGGAAATGCAATCGAAATTTCAAGTATGGCATACTTAATAGTAATTTACCGTATGTACCTTCCGTAATGTAGCAATAAACACTGTATGCTGTCATCAATGTACATATTTTACATATAGAAAAGTAGTCAGTAAACATTAAATGACACAATCAGAAAGAAATCCACACCCCAAAAATCGAGGAGGGGAAAACCTATTATTTGTTGAATCTTATTTTTGATTGGTTAAATTACATCGACAAAGACGTGGGGTTTGCTACCCCGGAGCACGCCGTAAAATCTCTGTTTACATGTTTATAAATATAAAGATATTTTAACCAGAGGACCAACGGTCCTATAAACGCTCACCTGAGATCTTGGATATGTGACTTAAGTTGACCTTGCCATAAAATGGGTCATGGTCATCCCAGGGTCATGATTTATAAAAACTTTATAAAGCTTTATTGCCTGATGTTTCATGCCAAGTTTCAAAATCATAGGCCTTCTGGTTCTGGAAAAAAGATTTTTAAAGGTTATTGCTATTTATAGCCATGCAGCCATCTTGGTCATGTGACCAGGACCTTTTATATTAATTTTCATTCCCTCTTCCTTACACTGCTCCACTTAAAGTATGGCTTTTATTGGTATAGATGTTTCAGAGAAGTAGATGTTTGAATATTATGGTCATATACATGTATATAGCTCCAGGGCAGGGGCAGACAACCTCCTGGGGTCAAAGTTTTTCCATAAACATAAATTTTCTGTCCATTTGCATACTCCCAGCAAGTTTTCCCCATTTAACACCATTTTACTATTTTTTCCCGTGACCTAAGTTGACCTTGCCGTAAAATAGGTCAAGGTCATCCCAGGGTCATGATTTATACAAACTTTGTAGAGCTCCATCGCCTGCTGCTTCATGCCAAGTTTCAAAGTCATAGGCCTTCTGGTTCTGGAGAAGAAGATTTTCAAAGGTTTTTGCTATTTAAAATTTTGCTATTCCAAGCGGTTTCAGAGGAGAAGATGTTTGAATATTATGGAAATATACATGTATTTTGCCCCGGGGTGGGGGCACATGAGTCCCTGGGGTCCATTTTATTTTCAGAATCGTTAATATTCAGTCCTACTGTCCATTTCCTGCAAGACTTTCACTTTAAATGACATTTTAAAAGTTTTCCCCATTTAAATGCATTGGTGACCTATGTTGACCTTGCCATAAAATAGGTCAATGTCATCACAGGGTCATGATTTATATATACATTGTAGTGCTTGAGCCATTGATGCTTCGTGCCAAGTTTCATTGAAATCGGTCTACCGGTTCTGGATAAGAAGATTTTTGAAGTGTTTTTACCATATATGGGCATGGCGGCCATCTTGGTTATGTGACCTGGATTTCTTATATACACATCGGTTCCCCCTTCCTACAGATGCTTCATATAAAATTTGGCTTTGACTGGCCAAGCCGTTTCAGCAGAGAAGATGTTTGAATATTATGGAGATATACATGTAT
The DNA here is from genome assembly GCA_964017185.1 of Rugalucina vietnamica. Taxonomy (NCBI): domain Eukaryota; kingdom Metazoa; phylum Mollusca; class Bivalvia; order Lucinida; family Lucinidae; genus Rugalucina; species Rugalucina vietnamica. Next base: position 3,589,705 of record OZ024877.1, on the reverse strand, counting down.
ATTGCCCCGGGGGTGGGGGCACATGAGTCCCTGGGTCCATTGTTTTTTCTGAATCATTAATATTCAGTCCTGCTGCCCATTTCCTGCAAGACTTTCACTTTAAATGACATTTTAGAAGTTTTCCCAATTTAAATGCATTGGCGACCTATGTTGACCTTGCCGTAAAATAGGTCAAGGTCATCCTAAGGTCATTATTTATATACACATTGTGGACCTCGAGTCACTTATGCTATGTGCCAAGTTTCAAGATCCTAGGCCTTTGGGTTCTGGAGAAGAAGATTTTTAAAGGTTTTCACTTTATATGGGCATGGCGGCCATCTTGGTCATGTGACATTGATTATTTATATATACTTTGGTTCCCCCTTCTTATAAATGCTTCATATAAAATTTGGCTTTGATTGGCCAAGCGGTTTCAGAGAAGAAGATCTTTGAAAATGGTGGACGCCGACGACGACGACGGACGACGGACGGACGCCGGATCATGGCCATCCTATAAGCTCACCTTGTGAGCCTAACGGCTCAGGTGAGCTAAAAATGCCTGATCGAAATCTCCTTAAATTATGGAAACATTGATAATGATATAATTCGGCTTGAAACGTGAAATTTCAGTCCTCACATTAAAAAGATAACGCTACAGCGACACTTTTTGGAAGTATGCATGACAAGCCTAAGCAAAAATTCAGTAAAAATGGCGTTACTGATTAACGACGGAAACTCGCTCATCGATAAAATTTGTGCGAGACTTCCGAATTAAACCTACAGAAACGTTCAATTTGTTATAAACAGCTAGAGACACATCAGAACTTAATGATTCAACATTGTTTAATGATGTACAAAGTGTTAGTCACAAAGAAATAGCTGTTTAAAACAACAAGTAAGCAAAAAACCTACTCCAAGCAACTTTACAGCATGGCATGCCCCGAATAACCCTAACGTCTGTTGCAGAAGTTGTTATAAAGCCTAAAAAAATCTGTCGATTTGCCCTTATCCTGCACGGATGGGGAATAAAGATGTGAAACTTTGCTTTAAGTCGAATGAGGTGTCAAATGACGTTAACGTCTTGGCGTGCTCCGGGTAGTGCTAACACCCATCGAACAAATTGTCATAACAACAACGTTTATCGAGTGATTTGTCTGAAACTTTCCCCGTTAGTTCATATGAAACTGACTGCAAACATACGGTAATTTTAGATAAATCGCATCAGTACTTTTGATTTTATTAACAAAGTCCATTAACATTTTGCTCGCCACTCGTACACTATATATGTATTAAAAATGTATCTTTTCGCCATGGGATGCAGAGCAGACACAAACAGCTGATATGACAGTTCTGTTTTCAATATTTGCAAATGGCGTGAACAGAAAAATGACACTAGTAGAATAACAAATACAGAATGACCAATGGGCATTTGAAGATTATCTGGATTTTATTATGGAAATTGTCGATTAGTAGATTGATCCCATTACAAATTAATAACGATAAATACATCAATATAAAATAAATACGTAGAATAATTCAGTCAAATTCTTTATATTCAAGGGTGGCAGGCGGGAATTTTTTGCCCCCAAGCATGTGTGCCATGGGAAAGCTTCATGAAAGCTTCTAATCGACTTCTAATGTACCTTTTTCTAATCGACTGATCGACCACCTGCTTAATGGTTTACCGCTTAGAAGGTCTGAACCACTCATGGCATCCGAAAGTTTGGTAGAAGTCCCATAAAATGGAGACATCATCTTTACCCCGTTGGAATCACTTTAACCAAAAAAAAATGCATCAGAAAAATTCATACGAATAGATAGAATACAAGAACTCCGCGGAGGTCGATATCGCACCTGCATCGGGCAAAGTCAACAGACCGTGAAATATAGTTCAAGGGCACCGGGTCAAGGTGCGTGCTTAAAGGGCATGTCAAGGACAATTACTATGCAAGGTTTCAGATTCGCAGCTATCTCTGATGTCGAGAAAACCAAACTTCGACGTAAAAATTTTCAAAGTCAGTAGACCGTGAAATATAGGTCAAGGGCACCGGGTTAAGGTGCGTGCTTGAAGGGTATGTCAAGGACAATTGCTATGCAAGGTTTCAGACTTGTAGCTATCTCTGATGTCAAGAAAACCAAACTTCGACGTAAAAATTATCAAAGTCAGTGAACCGTGAAATATAGGTCAAGGGCACCGGGTTAAGGTGCGTGCTTAAAGAATATGTCAAGGACAATTACTATGCAAGGTTTCAGACTTGTAGCTATCTCTGATGTCAAGAAAACCAAACTTCGACGTAAAAATTATCAAAGTCAGTGAACCGTTAAATATAGGTCAAGGGCACCGGGTTAAGGTGCGTGCTTGAAGGGTATGTCAAGGACAATTACTATGCAAGGTTTCAGACCCGCAGCTATCTCTGATGTCGAGAAAACCAAACTTCGACGTAAATGTTGAAAAAACTTCGACGTAAAAATTTTCAAAGTCAGTGGACCGTGAAATATAGGTCAAAGCCACCGGGTTAAGGTGCGTGCTTGAAGGGTATGTCAGGGACAATTACTATGCAAGGTTTCAGACTCGCAGCTATCTGTGATGTCGAGAAAACCAAACTTCGACGTAAATGTTGACGGACGGACGGACGTACGGACGGACGAACGGACGGACATAAATTTGGACTCCTATATCGCACCCTGCTATAAGCAGGTGCGATAAAAATGAATGTATAATTAGTATTACTTTTATATTTTTTTCTCCGCAAACATTTTTTGGGGTGATAAGAGGGCCACATGGTAGAATAGCAGTAAAGCTAAATGTGTTTTTACCCTCTCGAAATAATATATATGATTTAATTATAGTTTATTAGAAATGGTTATAGATTGTTCTTCCCGCTGCGATCAGTTAAAAATATTTAAAGTATTCAAAACTATAAGTATACTGGTATAGAGACATATTCTTAACACTATTGTACTTATTTGACCTCGTTTAGGAAAAGGTTCAAGTAGGCAATGATTAGGTAAAGGAATTTGCCTTGTTTTTGATTTAGACAACATGTGTAAATTCGAGAATTTGAAGCACAACTGTCTGGCTTTCGTTTCCGGTTTAGAAGGTCACTGATGAGGGTTTCTTACCTGAAAATGCGCAATTTTCTCAATGATACCTAAGTCATATCGTTCTATCGTCTGTTTTCAATAACTTCCAACATATATCCTTATAACTTTATCTTGTTTTGACATGAATTAGCTTAATCAAGAATGTTAAATTTTCTTTGGCGTTTTTTGACCAGTAAATTATCTAAAAAAGCTGTTCCAGATGGATATGTGTATCTAGTAAACTCAACAAATTAGCAGAATGTTGGATAAATCATATCGATGCTACGTGAGATACAATCATGTCAGTGCTACTGAAAATAATAGCGCCAGAATTTTAGTTAACGAAATAAATACATAGACAGAGTGAAATACAAATAGCATTTAGACACAGTCGAGTTCTTTCCTTTCTTTTATGCCTATTCGTATCCGTTCGAACATCCGAATTTACATAACAATACTGTTTTATTTTTAATTACATGTAGAAAACTCTGACAATGGTAATGCTTAGTCAATATAAAGCTGAAAGTGCGTGCCATGTTAAAACATTAGATTGTGTACGATACTAACTTCTGTTTGCTACTGAAATATTCATGGATATGCATGACGTTTTCTGGCGTATCACTGTCTAGAACAAACGGGGAGCAACGCTTTTTTAATTCTCAGGGATTTGATAATATTTGTAAGGTATTTGTAATATTTTCATCGACAACAAAGATATCTCAATTTAAATGATATTGGCAGGTCCCAGTAACGTTGTATTTGTGATGGTGAACCTTAATTTCTTGGGTTGATCCTAGCTTTGTTTGATTTGTCGCTTTATGTCCCAGTCAATAACTATGGTCATTTTGGGACGCTGTCCCGTTAAACGGGTTTCTACCCAACATTTTGATGTTTTGGTATGCAAAATATGCTTTAAACCCGCCAGTAACTTTGTGTTACTGATCATTCCAAGTCGATACTTCTGTGGTGGTTCTTATTGTTTCATGTCTTGGTGTTTAAATTATTTTGTGCTGTTGGCGCCTTATGTGTGTTTCATATTTTTAGTTAAGTTAAGGTAACTGAGTGGCCACCTATTGGGAAAATAGCTGCTCATTCGGCTTACGAAATGTTTTAATGGTATAAGTACCTGATTGTTACTTTGGTTTTTTCCCACCTCGGTTTTTGGAGTGGGAATCTTTCTCTGATTGCGCCTTTTCCTGATCTTTGCCTACTTGTACCTTTTTAAATATAACCTTAGTAAACAACTAAGGATTATCCATGCTTTGTGTATGTATGGTTTGATACTTTCCCAAGCTTGATCATACCTTCTAAGCGGTTAAACCGATTAGTCTGTCACAAACTTTTCTGGTCTCTTATAAGCTTTGATTGGAGACATAAGAGGTCCTGGAGGCACAAACAGTCCCGCATTCACAATAGTTTTGGGCGCAAATTACAACACTGACTCTTGGGAATTACGTTACAGGATCATTTGTTTTCATCACCGTTTTGACCACTTAATGGTTTAAAAGAAACCTTAGTTACTCTGAACTAGGTATGATCATTCCGTCGGTGGTCTGCAAGAGAACTGTGCAAGAGTTTGGATTAGCCAGCGGATTTAAGTCTAAACATGCCACTTCTTATTGTGTTGCTTACATATCAGAGTTTCTGTTGATTGTGTCATTGTCTATGAAAGGTATACATATCCATGTAAATTTGCAGACCACTAGCGTGACTACATAACGATTGAGCGTCTAATAATGTTTGATTAAGGAATTAATCACAGAAACTTTATGATGATGTATCTAGTTTGTTCTTCGCATCATTGAGTGATTAACATCACGAGACTGCTTAATATTTAACAGAGAACGCGAAGTAACAAGATTAATAGAATGTAGAATCATTTACAGTGTATCCTTCTTTCAAACATAGACATTAGCGATAACAGAACATAAAATTCGAACACCGGTATAAGCCCGCCAGTAACTTTGTGTTACTGATCGTTCCAAGGCGATACTTCTGTGGTGGTTCTTTTTGTCTTGGTATTTAAATTTTTTGTGCTATTGGCGCCTTATGTATGTTGTCATATTTTAGTAAAGTTTAAATAACTGAGTGGCCACCTATTGGGAAAATAGCTGCTCATTCGGCTTACGATATGTTTTCATGGTATAAGTATCTGATTGTTAGTTTGATTCTTTCCCACCTCGGTTTTTGGAGTGGGAATCTGTTTCTGATTTTGCCTTTTCCTGATCACTGCTTACTTGTACCTTTATACAGGAGTGTCAGGTACAAATGTAAGTCATAGAGTCACCGAGCAATGCCAGACGTTGACCTTATGGAAAAAAATTACCTTTTCATATCCACACCTTACACGTATGTTTGTTCAGCGCATACATAGGAACCCAATATTACTAAATTTGATAGCATAGAATAAAAATTACATGGTGAACAGCGAAAACTAAAGTCAGTAATTCTATCAATTGGGACAATGTTGATGAATAATATGAGATTTTCTAAAGACAAGCCTCATTACATATCAGCATTTAACAACGATTAGAACATTCCAAAAACACGTGCTTTCGTCAATCAAACCATTAACAACTTATGTCTTGACATTTTGATTAGACTATATAAGAAAATAGAAGCATTTTGTTAACTACCTTCCAGACTATGTGATAAAAATACAATGTGATATCATATCAGCTTATTTATTAAGGTAAAATTGTAGATCATATTTAGACATTTGGATTTTGTGTGAGTTCAGTGTTAAAAGAACATTTAGCTGATGTCATTGATTGAATTGTTAGGGCCATGTAACCCAGTTAAAGCCCCCTGTAATTCAAAATTACTGAAGGTTCCAAGATGATATTTCTGTTGAGTTGTTGCTTTGGTGTTGAAGTTTTATGCTGTTTGCTCCTTTATGTACGTTTTCATTTATTTAGTTAAAAAAGTACAAGTAGGCAAAGATCAGGAAAAGGCGCAATCAGAAAAAGACTCCCACTCCAAAAACCAAGGTGGGAAAAAACCAAACTAACAATCAGGCACTTATACCATGAAAACACTTCGTAAGCCGAATGAGCAGCTATTTTCCCAATAGGTGGCCACTCAGTTACCTTAACTTAACTAAAAATATGCAAACATACATAAGGCGCCAACAGCACAAAAATATTTTAAACACCAAGACATAAAACAAAAAGAACCTCCACAGAAGTATCGACTTGGAACGATCAGTAACACAAAGTTACTGGCGGGTTTAAACCGATTTTACATGGCCATATCCTCACCCTCAGCTTCCGCAGTCCAGATATCAATAGAAACATTATTGGCTTTTAAGGCATTGAACATGATAATTCAACAGTGACTTCTAAAGCTAAGTCAATTGAATTATGGACATCACATCCTATCATTAGATTCAATACCTTTACAGTCAATTATTGTACAATATCTCTCACAAGAAAAGTGAATGAAGACTAATATCAAGCTTCAGGTAAAGTACATGTACATATACCAGTCATAGCAAAAACCTTACAATAACTCAAGCATGTTTTCACGTGGTATTCAAGTATTATTCTACTTCAAATACGTATTTCCAGAATTCAAGACTGCGCCATTTCCTGATTATTGCCTACTTCTACGTTACAAATGTTTGTTTGATAGTAAATGAACATCTGTCAAATTAAGCATGTACATCATATCCATAGTGAAATTACCAATACACACTTGATGGTACGGTCTTATATGGATTGAACATTTACAACAGACATGACAGATAGATCATATTTATTAAGATATTTATTAAGAGCATGCATAAGCGCCACTTTGCAGAAGACAAGATAACAGTTTAACGTTGCTCGAGAGACATCTGCATTTTCCCAGGTCAGTGACGAAAGACTACAAATAAAAAATTTCAATTTTCATAAATAATAATGTGATTGTTTTCTAACGAATAATAAAGGTGGCATTGAAAGTTGCATCTGTTCATTTGCATTGCCGAACCCTCATAATGATGGCGTATGAGGAATTGAAAAAATACGTTTGAAAAGGTACAAGTAGGAAATGATTAATGAATTATCATCAAATGCAATATAACTGATCTATGTGTGGAAGCCATATTTTGTTTTAATTCTAGAATTTCATATAGCAAATATATATAAACATGGAAATAAGTTAGGGAACACCTGTTATAATGTGACTACCAACTTTGGAATGTACATGTATATACCATTCTTGTTAAGATTATGAAGAATGTTTTGACAACTTGTCAGTATCTGTAGTATCCAAAGTTGTTTCTGTGTGAAAATGGTTAGGACAAAAAAAACCTGCAGTGGACAGCGGCCATCTTTGATTCAGAAATGTTCGGCAAGATCCAAGGAAATCGTTGATATTCTTTGCGATAACTTCATTCTTTGTACTCACATTGTCCTACTGTTTCGTAGGCATCAAGCTTGAACTTTTATCATAAAAATATTTATTTTCTGACTGGCTATTGACGGTAGATCCATACTTTTCTGGGGTAGGATTCATGGTGACGTTCTCTGACTATACATTTTGCAGGTTGTAAATGCTGGTCCAGGTATTCGATATGACAATTTAGAAATTTAAAAATGTACGTTCTGGACATAGCGTCATAGCAGAGATATTCTTTTCTTACATAACTCTTTCATAAAGATAGAAAAATTCCGGTATTTTAGCGGTGGTAGACAAATCTATCTTACACTGCTCGCTTGGTTGCTCATACAAGATAAGAAAAGCACGCGACTAAATTCGATCGTTTCTAGCCCAAAGCAGCTGCTTCTTGCAATATTGTTCAACAAAACTAGACTACATTGGTGTGAATTCATAGGGTATATTCTTGATTCACACTCGTTTTCAACGAAAAACAAAACAAAACTGCATCTCTTTTCAATTTGACAACGATTTATTTACATTTGACGTCATATCCGCAATAAACACAACGTAATCAGACTGAGTTAATTAAAGCGCGGTACCAGGTGACGTCACCGGTAAAATGAATTTAGGCTTAATCGGGATATGTAAGAAAAAGAATCGATCATGGGTGGTCAGTGGAGAAAGGAAAATCCCAACCCTCGGGTCCACCGTTTCGGTGGGAAACTCGGCAAGCCTCGTTTCCCACTGGAACGGGTGGACCCTCGGGTTGGGATTTTCCTATCTCCACTGACCACCCATGATGGATTCTATTTTTACGGCTTTATTTGCAAAAATAAAACTGCTTTCGATATGCAAACTGCAGATTTTGTATGATTAGTTAGTTTTGAGATAAAACATGACGTTTTAGATCCGAAGTCGTTTATTGACTGAGAACGATCAGATTCATCATTTTATGCATGTTTCGCTTTCAGAAATTGTGTTTTTCGTCGATGGCATATTGTATCTTCCGTAGCACTAAGACAAAATGTTGTGAATTTCCATAAATTGGCATGTAGCTATGCAAAGGTATAAAATATATGTGATAAAAATTTCAGTATCGCCAGAAAAAAGCAGAATGGATTTTCCCAAACTTTTCTAATGAGCTTAAAGTGATCCCTAACTTATTTCCATGAGTATATAAACATTTCATTTACCCTTTGTATAATCTGTCTTCAGAAATGCCTGCTTTTTTCTAAACTTGCAACTGTTGCAACTTATTGTTAGATAAACTAGTTTGATGATATTACAAAGTAAATTTGGTTCCGAAACTTCGTTTTGATTGACATGTTTCGTCTAACGTAGACGAGAACTATTTCATCAGTTTACTCATTTTGCTCAATTTCATGTGATAAGATTGTATTCTCTACTCTTGTTTTCAGAATAATAACGTAAATTGAACAGACCTGACAATGTAGCCGTCAGCTGTTGAACAGTTCCAACAATGCTTTTTAGAGATTATCAGTTTGATTACTTTTTTCCATTGGAAACACTCGGACACCTGAACATCCGATAATATTGAAAGTGTTAGAACGCGACCGGGTTCTAGACTGGCTTGTGTTAGACTATGTTCCAGATGACTTATGGTTGTTGTGACGTATTATCTGAACTGAACAACCAAAATTAAAATGTAAAAGTATTTATATAATTAAACAGGCAGTGAAATTGATTATTACCACAAGCGTCGCAGTTCCTATCATTAATGACGTCAGAACTTTACCATGCATCAGGGACTTTTCCCATGATGTTTTCCATTAACATATTTTCGGATTCAGTTTAACTTCACTTTCAAGATTATTTTAGCTCATTTAACGGGCCAAGCAGTAGGAGTGACTATAGCGGGAGAACCCCGAGAAATGACACCATGCATACCAACAAACAGAACTTGACTCACATGTGCCCCCTGTGGGACTCGAATCCATACCACGCACAGTAGTCAGATAATAGAATGATTAAGCGCATTCATGGAGCTTGATGGTACCAGGGCTTATCTGGAGACAGATACTGATGAGGTGTCTGTAGTAAATGCCCACTTAAACGATTTACCTGTTAAGTTTTCTGTTTGTGTCAATGAAGGCCAAGACAAACTTCCTACGATGTATTGGTTACCTAAGCTTCACAAAAGACCATACAAAGCTAGATTTATTGCAAATTCTAGCTCTTGTACTACCACTGAACTTTCTAAATTATTAACTTCTTGTCTTACTGCTATCAAATCTCATGTTATAAGATACTGTGAGACAGTGTATGAAACTTCAAATAAAAATTGGTTTTGGTCAATAAAAAATTCTGGTGAGGTGCTCAGTAAATTGAAGTGTAGAGGGTTCCGTGCGACAAGCTTGTCCACATATGATTTTTCTACTCTGTATACAACATTACCACATAATCTAATTAAAGAAAAACTTCTGGATTTGATAGAGTGGACCTTCAAAAGGGCATTAAAAAACTATGGTTCACTTTATTTGGCATGTAATGACAGAAAGGCTTTTTTCACTTCCTCTGACCAAAGTCGGTATACCCTTTGGTCATGTCAGAATGTGTGCGACGCCTTATCCTATCTCCTTGATAATATTTATATTAGATTTGGGACCAAGTTATACAGACAAATTGTTGGAATTCCGATGGGTACAAATTGCGCACCTCTCGTAGCTGATTTATTTTTATACTGCTACGAAAGAGATTTCATGGATTCTCTTAACCATGATAATCAAGCTGATGTTATCGAGGCTTTTAATTCCACATCTAGGTACCTCGATGACCTTTTGAACATTGACAACCCTTATTTTGAAGGTATGGTCAATCAAATTTATCCACCTGAACTTCAGTTGAACAAAGCTAATATCTCAGATACCGAAGCCCCCTTTTTAGACATACATCTTTCTGTTGCAAATGGATTTGTTTCTTCTAAAATTTATGATAAGCGCGATGACTTTGATTTTGATATAGTAAATTTTCCTTTTTTGGATGGTGACGTTCCTCGTCGTGCTTCTTATGGTGTATACATTTCGCAACTTATTAGGTTTGCTAGAGTCTGCAATCATGTTACAGACTTCAACGCTCGAAATAAATGTTTAACGGCAAAACTTCTCCAACAGGGCTATCGGTATCATAAACTTCGAAAAACCTTTTCTAAATTTTATCGTAGACACTATGAATTGATTTCCAAATATAATGTTGGGTTAAAGACACTTTTAAGTGAGGGCCTTTCGGAACCTGAATTTTATGGTGACTTGGTTTACAAATTAAAGAAACTTAAAGGAATAAATGATTTTTCTCTTCAGTTCGGAAAAATCATATCACGTTACAGACGTATAGGTTATAACTTGAATGTTATGCGACAGTCTGCATGCTTAGTTTTTAACCCAATCATGGTTGATAACTATGCTGCCTTCTTTAATTGCACGCCGGTGGGTCGGGCGTCAGACTCTATGATGGCCCCGACTTAAAGCTATTCATTTTAGTTGGTTGGGGCCGGAGCTTCTTGTCTGTTGCTTGGCCCACCGGGGTCCAACTGGTGTTTTTCTTTTGCTCCGGAGTTAGTAGGTTATTCGGCGCCCAGGGATCTCCATCGTCGGGCAGCTTACTCAATCTGTGAGTCCTGGTTTTTGATTCATCAGGATGTTAATCATGATTTATTTGTTTGTTCTTGATGATTCATTGACTAGTTAGAGATTCACCACGAGGACCGAAGAACTAACTAAATGTTGTGAACCACTGCAGAAGCTGAGGGTGAGGTTAGGTACCTGTAAAACCGGTTTAAGCCCGCCAGTAACTTTGTGTTACTGATCGTTCCAAGTCGATACTTCTGTAGTGGTTCTTTTTGTTTTATGTCTTGGTGTTTAAAATTTTTTGTGCTGTTGGCGCCTTATGTATGTTTTCATATTTTTAGTTAAGTTAAGGTAACTGAGTGGCCACCTATTGGGAAAATAGCTGCTCATTCGGCTTACGATATGTTTCATGGTATAAGTACCTGATTGTTAGTTTGGTTTTTTCCCACCTCGGTTTTTGGAGTGGGAATCTTTTTCTGATTGCGCCTTTTCCTGATTTTTGCCTACTTGTACCTTTTCATGAAATCGTAGGTTTTTTGCCACTGGTTCCGTCTTTTCCAGTTATATTAGACCATTAGATTATGTCGACAGCTCCATGTTTGGTGTATTTTACTGCATGCACATGTCTGATAATTACATAATATTTTGTCATGGGGATACTTAATGGGCAACACTTGTGATATAATTATATTACGTACAACATAACATCACCAAGTGATGTATATCAACTGAAAATACAATGCAGTACACAAAGGTTTTACCGACTTTCCTTAGACTTTTTTCGTAGTGAAATCTTTCAACGAGCTTATCTTTTGATTTGTACCCATACTGCTCGATGCTCTATTTAGCTGGCTCTCTGGAGGCCATCTATTGTAATTTAGTTGTGGAACAGCGTAATGGTGATCTGATAACCATTATTGCTGCAGTATGTCTGCATATAAATAGTTAATCGAATTCCCAGATATGTTAAAAGGACGTTTCACACTGAAAATAGCAGAGCATTACTTGTTCAAAATAAGTAAAGAAACATTTTGTCCTGATTAAGCGACTCACATATAAAGTGCCGGTCCCGCTGAATCGTAAGCAATCGTAAACTACTGGGTAATTAATAGTTGTGTGATAAGACTGCGCATGCAAAATATGTAAAATGATTTCCAACGTGTTTTTCATTTCTTAATATGCATATCGGGGCCAAAGAAATGACTCCCAAATTGGACAATCGTATAGCGATCTTAAGCGATCTTAAGACATACATGTACATGTACACATATATGCACATTGTTTTAATTACTTGTATTCGGCAACTCAACGATGTCTTTGAAGATGACAAGCACATCATCACAATGAATTCACATCTATGTTCATCATGGATAAGGTATTAAATTTATCATAACTTTCGTTAAAATATACAGTTTTACAAACTTTGTATGCACTATGATCATAATAATACATTGTCCCTTCAATCATTTGACATACGCATCCAAAGATAGTATTAACGTTTTCGTCGAAGAAAATTATTCTACAACCAGTTTATAATATGAAAAATTGCCTTGTAGATTGTCTTAAAACGAAAAAAATAGTATTGTCTATACCTTTCAACATCTGATAGCTGTACGCCCTTCATTGTGTTTCAGCAAACTGAAAGCTGAAGTTAAGTTGATGGAGTCTTTTTCAAGATTTACGGAAATCTATTTATTAATGTTTGGTTGCATCAACCTTATCGAAATAAGAAGAGGCGCGTCTCATTCTTCTGCTTACAGTTTTCGACGAACAATTAAAATGCTCATACAATATATCATTTTAGAGCTACGGAATCGCCGTGTTACGAAAGCGCTAATAGATACCTGCCATGATTTACACTGCGTTACTTTATTAAGGGAAATCCTAAAACAATCGCAGTTATAAAATCGTTTATTGAATTATGCATTAAAATTTTATATATTTTCTGCTTATTTTAACTGCATTAGAATTGATATTTCCATGCTGTCGCGTTCTGATAAAGAATTCCTATTGTTCTCTCTGTGCAAACTAATCAACTAAAGGTTATCCAGATCTAATATAACAGACTATAAATGTATCAAAAACAACCCGACTGACTGATTTGATGTAGTTTGAAGATTAAACTGGTTCAAGTTAACTCGAATTTTCAATGAAGACCGATGTTTGTCTTGCAGCGATCTTCATTTGACATTCAATATCATTAACTACTGTGTCCTATGATGCCGAAAAACAATGACACCTAGCATATATCCGAAGAATTAACAAAAGCGACAGTATGTTTACTAACTAATCACAATGTTATTGAAGACACTAAACAGTGACCAGTAACTGAAACTATTTCTGCGCTTCATCTGAAAATCAAAATAAAATAATGTATAAATCAACCACGATCAATTGCCACATGTATGAAACTGATGTTTTGTTGTAACTAAAAAGGGTATTACAGTTTAACATGTAACTAAAAGGGTATTACAGTATTACATGAAAGAGATTTCATGGATTCTCTTAACCATGATAATCGAGGCTTTTAATTCTACATCTAGGTACCTCGATGACCTTTTGAACATTGACAACCCTTATTTGAAGGTATGGTCAATCAAATTTATCCACCTGAACTTCAGTTGAACAAAGCCAATATCTCAGATACCGAAGCCCAGTTTTTAGATCTACATCTTTCTGTTGCCAATGGATTTGTTTCTTCTAAAATTTATGATAAGCGCGATGACTTTGATTTTGATGTAGTAAATTTTCCTTTTTTGGATGGTGACGTTCCTCGTCGTGCTTCTTATGGTGTTTACATTTCGCAACTTATTAGGTTTGCTAGAGTCTGCAATCATGTTACAGACTTCAACGCTCGAAATAAATGTTTAACGGCAAAACTTCTCCAACAGGGCCATCGGTATCATAAACTTCAAAAAACCTTTTCTAAATTTTATCGTAGACACTATGAATTGATTTTCAAATAGAATGTTGGATTAAAGACGCTTTTAAGTGAGGGCCTTTCAGAACCTGAATTTTATGGTGACTTAGTTTACAAATTTAAGAAACTTATAGGAATTAATGATTTTTCTTTCCAGTTCAGAAAAATCATAACACGTTACAGACGTATAGGTTATAACTTGAATGTTATGCGACAGTCTGCATGCTTAGTTTTTAACCCAATCATGGTTGATAACTATGCTGCCTTCTTTAATTGCACGCCGGTGGGTCGGGCGTCAGACACTATGATGGCCCCGACTTAAAGCTATTCATTTTAGTTGGTTGGGGCCGGAGCTTCTTGTCTGTTGCTTGGCCCACCGGGGTCCAACTGGTGTTTTTCTTTTGCTCCGGAGTTAGTAGATTATTCGGCACCTAGGGATCTCCATCGTCGGGTAGCTTACTCAATCTGTGAGTCCTTGTCTTTGATTCATCAGGATGTTTATCATGATTTATTTGTTTGTTCTTGATGATTCATTGACTAGTTAGAGATTCACCACGAGGACCGAAGAACTTACTAAAAGGTGCAAGTAGGCAAAGATCAAGAAAAGGCGCAATCAGAAAAAGATTCCCACTCCAAAAACCGAGGTGGGAAAAACCAAACTAACAATCAGGTACTTATACCTTGAAAACATTCGTAAGCCGAATGAGCAGCTATTTTCCCAATAGGTGGCCACTCAGTTACCTTAATTTAACTAAAAATATGAAAACATACATAAGGCGCCAACAGCACAAAAATATTTTAAACACCAAGACATAAAACAAAAAGAACCATCACAGAAGTATCGACTTTGAACGATCAGTAACACAAAGTTACTGGCGGGTTTAAATCGATTTTACATGGCCATAACCTCACCCTCAGCTTCTGCAGTGGTTCATAACATTTAGTTAGTTCTTCGGTCCTCGTGGTGAATCTCTAACTAGTCAATGAATCATTAAGAGCAAACAAATAAATCATGATAAACATCCTGATGAATCAAAATCCAGGACTCACAGATTGAGTAAGCTGCCCGACGATGGAGATCCCTGGGCGCCAAATAACTTACTAACTCCGGAGCAAAAGAAACACATCAGTTGGACCCCGGTGGGCCAAGCAACAGACAAGAAGCTCCGGCCCCAACCAACTAAAATGAATAGCTTTAAGTCGGGGCCATCATAGAGTCTGACGTTTTATGTCTTGGTGTTTAAAAATTTTATTGTGCTGTTGGCGCCTTATGTGTGTTTTCATATTTTAGTTCAGTTAAAGTAACTGAGTGGCCACCTATTGGGAAAATAGCTGCTCATTTGGCTTACGATATGTTTCATGGTATACTGTAAGTACCTGATTGTTAGTTTGGTTTTTTCCCACCTCGGGTTTTTTAGTGGAAATCTTTTTCTGATTGCGCCTTTTCCTGATCTTTGCCTACTTGTACCTTTGTCTACTTAGTTACCCAGACTTAACTACATATCTATTTATAGATTGCCAATAATACATAGACAGTGGTTCCACAATTAAACCTCTCAAGCGAGGCGGCTCTTACAAGTACAGACAATCTATGTTTTGGACCATGGTGGCCAGGATTTACTTTGCAAACTATTATTTTAATCGCATCGCACCTTGCCAACTCAAATTATCCACCAACCTTATTAAACATACACAAAATGACTTGAACATTGCTGGGGTCAAAGGTGTCACTCGATCATACATTTTGATGCTTTGAAGAAGATAATGTTGATAGGTGATAAAAGCAGGAGTAATGTTTGTCTTTACGTTTATCTTTGCAACGGGTGGCAACATGGGAAGAGAACATCTGTTGAAAAGATGTTAAGACAAAGAATACATACTCGTTATGACAGAAAGTATGTGAAGTTTAATCTTATCTACATTTTGAAGTAATACAAAACCTCAAAACTTCAATGATCGATACAATTTTATTTCCAAGCAGAATGTGTTGTTATCCGTATTTTTCACATGAGCTTTAGTAATCAAGACAACCTCGCCAGTAACTTTGTTTAAGCCCGCCAGTAACTTTGTGTCCCAAGTCGATACTTCTGTGGTGGTTCTTTTTGTTTTATGTCTTGGTGTATAATTTTTTTTGTGCTGTTGGCGCCTTATGTATGTTTTCATATTTTTAGTTAAGTTAAGGTAACTGAGTGGCCACCTATTGGAAAAATAGCTGCTCATTCGGCTTACGATATGTTTCATGGTATAAGTACCTGATTGTTAGTTTGGTTTTTTCCCACCTCGGTTTTTGGAGTGGGAATCTTTTTCTGATTGCGCCTTTTCTTGATCTTTGCCTACTTGTTCCTTTTTTTCAAAATATATATTAACTGACACGATAAAACACAAACTGCATAATTCTGTACTATTAACTCTTTTTTGTCGACATCAGTGCAAGCGTTTAAAAGAAAAGAGATGTAATCAATCATACCACCTAGAATATACAATGCTTATAGCGGAAGCATGCAGCTTTTAAAAATGGGGGGGGGGTGCAGATAGAACAACAAGGAGATGGTGGTAAGCTCAAACAGAAAATAAAACAAATAGAAACTAGAATTTTTCTATGTAAAAATGTTCAAAATATGCAAGCAAGAGTTATAGTTCTTGTGCATCACATATCCTGTTAGTCTGTTTTATAAGTGTACCACGTTTCATTGAAATATCTCTTACGGTTTTCAAGTTATAGAGCGGGCACGAAATTGTATGGAAAATAATCAAAGGGAAATAACTCTAAAGATATGAAAGCAAGAGTAATGATTCTTGCGCATGACACATTGTCTCGTCATGCTGTATAAGTGTACCATGTTTCATTGAAAAATTTCTAATGGTTTTTGAGTTATAGAGCAGACACAAAATTGTATGAAAAATAATCAAAGGGAAATAACTCCAAACACATGCAATCAAGAGTCATGGTTGTTTAGCATGACACATCAGCTCATCGTGCTTTATAAGTGCACCAAGTTTCATTGAAATATTTCTTATGGTTTTCAAAATATAGAGCGGACATGAAATTGTATGGAAAAATAATCAAAGGGAAATTACTCCAAAGATATGAAAGCAAGAGTCATAATTCTTGTGCATGACACATCGTCATCGTCTCATCGTGCTTTGTAAGTGTATAAAGTTTCACTGAAATTCCTCTTACGGTTTTCAAGTTATAGAGTGGACACGAAATTGTATGGAAAATGATCAATGGGAAATTACTCCAAAGATATGCAAGCAAGAGTTATGGTTCTAACACGACACATCACCTCATCGTGTTTTATAAGTGTACCAAGTTTCATTGAAATATATCTTACGGTGTTCGAGTTATAGAGCGGACACAAAATTGTATGGAAAATAATCAAAGGAAAATAACTCATAAAATACTCAAGCCAGGGTTATGGTTCTTAAACATGACACATCGTCTGATCATGCTTAATAAATGTACCAAGTTTGATTAAAAAATCTTAAACGGTTTTCAAGTTATAGAGCGGACACGAAATTGCATCGAAAATAATCAAAGGGAAATAACTAAAAAATACTCAAGCTAGAGTTATGGTTCTTGTGCATGACACATTGTCTCGTCGTGGTTTACAAGTGTACTAATTTTCATTGAAAAATCTTTAACGGTTTTCAAGTTATAGAGCGGACACGATTTGTGACGGATAGACGGACGGACAGACGGACAGACAGACGCAAGGGGAAAAACAATATGTTTCCCGACCCTGAAGGGGGGAGACATAATGAATGATCAAACAACCGTTTTTGTTCGTTCAAGAATTAGGTACAGAATATTCATTGTTTACAGCAAGTTATATACTCAACGGTTGTTTCGTGTCAGCGTTAAATAGAATTTGATCATGGTCTTTGGTCATTTTGGTATCATTATTATTCTCGTCCCTACAGACATATTTCTTTTCGAAGTACATGCTTTCTATTAAAGAAACTTCTGACGCTTGACCGATGTCTATTACCAAGCAAACAAGTCATTTTTCTAGTACAGGACATTGCTCCAGCAACTTTACATCCGTGGAGCACTTTGAATTTTTGATCGTCACATGTTTACATCATAGTGTCTGTCATAATATGATATGACATTTATCAATATGATAAAATCGCCCCAACCGGGACCAACCATCAGTTAACATGTCCGTGAAATGTACACCCTCTTAAACGCCACTTTTATATAACAAAACTTGGAAAACTCATCTCTTGGGGAGACAAAATGAACATACATGTAACTGACTATTTGTTCGTCAGTCAATATTCAGAAGCCCACCTTTGTTTTCTTCAATATTATGAAAGAGACTTCATGGGTTCTCTTAACCATGGCAATCAAGCTGATGTTATCGAGGCTTTTAATTCGACTTTTAGGTACCTCGATGACCTTTTGAACATTGACAATCTTTATTTTGAAGGCATGGTCAAACAAATTTACCCCCCTGAACTACAGTTGAATAATGCAAACAACACGTTTAAACATATTTAATTGCCTCTGTACATAATAAGTACAAACAATGTGGTCGGGCTACAAGTTCTACCAACCTTAGCTACAACCCTTCCCCTATAACATGACATACAGAACAACCAATATTCAGAAAAATGTACAAGTGCTGATGATAAAATACATACAGGAATCATTGACTCAAATTTTAAAGGTCATAAAATGTCACAATTATGTTAAAATCTCTGAATTCAGTCACATAAAAAAAACACATGAATTGCACACAATAATTAGAATCAAAGAGAAAAGTATTATAGGCTTATTGTTATAAGCCTTAGTTGTTTACTTGGGTGGTTGTATGAAAATGTGATGGGTGTGTAAAATATAGTGCACCATTATTTCTTTCGTATGCACAGAATTGATGCAATAATAGCGATCAAAAATGATTGTGACATTCATTAACATTCCCAAAGGGAGTGTAGAAAACCGAGGTCGTAGTGAATGTTAATGAATCGAAAATTATGTTTGATCCCTATATTGGAAAACACATTTTAATTATCATCAAATACATACAAAAGTTAAACGTAAGCAGTGACCAAGAACTAGTGTAATCAGAACATATACGTATATCTGATCTTTGACGGCTTGCTAGCCATATGTGAGCCGCCTCTTGGGAAAACCAATGTGGTTTCCGAACAGGTCTGACACAAACCGAGCTGTACAGCTACTGAAGCAGGCTAGAAGCTTGAAACTTTGGAGTTAAGTAGAGAAGGAATTGTACTATCCGAGTAACGAAAACAAAGGCGCTGATCAGCTTCTCAATTACCGCGAAGCTGATCTGCGCCTTTGTTTTCGCCTATGCAGATTGTTGGTTTTCCCATGGGGCGGCTCAATTTTTGTGTATTCTAAAATCTCGTATAGTAACTGTAAAAAGTTTTATCGCCCTTTGTATTATCTGTCTTCAACGATGTCTGCTTTTCTGAAATAGCAACTTTAAATATGAAAGAATTGTGTCTGCAATCCATTTGATTACAACAGTTAATTCAGCTAAAGTGTCAGCTTCCGTTACATACGTGACTGCTTATTGTTAGATGAACTACTTTGATGATATAACAAAGTGAATTTGGTTCCGAAATTCCGTTTTGATTGACATGTTTCGTCTAACGTAGACGAAAACTGTTTCATCAATTTACTCATTTAGCTCAATTTAATGTGATAAGATTGTATTCTCTACTCTTGTTTTCAGCATAATAACGTAAATCGAACAGACCTGACAATGTAGCCGTCAGCTGTTGAACACTTCCAATAATGTTTCTCGGAGGAGAACTGTTTGATTACTTTTTAACATTGAAACCATTCAGACACCTGAAACATCAATGGTATTGAAAGTGTAAGAAACCGATATATTGCATGTGCTTGGCCCACCGGGGTTCAACAGCTGGTTTTCTTTTGCTCCGCAGTTAGTAAGTTATTGGGCGCGCAGGGATCTCCATCGTCGGGCAGCTTACTCATTCTGTGAAACCTCGTTTTTGATTCATCATGGAAAAAAGGTACAAATAGGCAAAGATCAGGAAAAGGCGCAATCAGAAAGAGATTCCCACTCCAAAAACCGAGGTGGGAAAAAACCAAACTAACAATCAGGCACTTATACCATGAAACATATCGTAAGCCGAATGAGCAGCTATTTTCCCAATAGGTGGCCACTCAGTTACCTTAACTTAACTAAAAATATGAAAACACACATAAGGCACCAACAGCACAAAAAATTCAAACACCAAGACATAAAACAAAAAGAACCACCACAGAAGTATAGACTTGGAACGATCAGTAACACACAGTTACTGGCGGGCTTAAATCGATTTTACATTGCCATAACCTCACCCTCAGCTTCTGCAGTGGTTCATAACATTTAGCTAATTATTCGGTCCTCGTAGTGAATCTCTAACCAGTCAACGAATCATCAAGAACAAACAAATAAATCAAGAAAAACATCCTGATGATGCAGTAAGCTGCCCGACGATGGAGATCCCTGGGCGCCGAATAACTTAGTAACTATGGAGCAAAAGAAAAACATTGGTTGGACCCCGGTGGGCCAAGCAACAGACAAGAAGTTCCGGCCCCAACCAATTAAAAATGAGTTAAGTTACATTTATAAGTATTTACTGTACAGATTCTGCATATTCTATATCGGCGCTATTTTAAAATTGATATTGTTATGGGTTAGTAATCCAGCTTACGCGATACGTAAAGAAAAAACCGAGTTATTTCTCTTCCTTTAGAGTACACTGAAAAAAAGTTATAAGAGGCCACTTTTCAAACTCATTTTTTGTTTCTAAGCCATGTTCAAAATTGCACGATTTTTTTTTGCCAAAAGACGTGTCTTTCAAGTAAGTAAAGTTCCAAAGTGTTAAGAAATAATTTTCTTTTACTAAAGGCGTTTTTGGAGTAAAAATGCAAAAATCAATGTTTTTAAATAAAACATTGGATACAGCTCACCATTTATTGAAATTACGAACGGGTGTCATCAAAGGGGTCGTTACGGCTCGGAAAAACATCAAACATTAGAATTTTCTCTACTGGTAGAATTTTTATGCATTTTTAAAAATCGCCAATTTTGAGATTTTTTGGAAAATTCATAAAATTTAATGTGCCTCTTAAACATGTTGACCCCTGTTAAATTCACTTGATGAGGCCTGGAAATGAGAGATATAACTCGACTGAACTGTTTTAGATCATTTTCGAGGACCAACAGGTCAAGGCCGCCGCACACTTCCGGTTTCAATGCCAATTTGTAACGAACAAAATAACAAAATTTATGGACGATTTTTTTAATTTTCAAAATTTATCAGAATCTAGTATTTAACCTTAATAATCGCTGAAAATTTCAATGCCGTGCTGCTGATAATAACGCAACTGGAGAAGAACAAAGTTGGTATGCAAATTGCATACAAAAGCTGAATTCCTGTTATTCAGGTTGTTGTCTTCTTGCATGTACAAAACAGAAACGAAGATTCTTATTGCAGCAACACTTTTGACTTAATTTTATCTTGCATCATGGCAGTCAGTAGCATTTTCAAATAAATTAAAATGTAAAAACACAACGTCATAATATGACATTTAATTTGATGTTAATAAAGTGTGACTTTTTGAAATAGGGTACCTTTACACATGCTTCGTCTGTGTGAGAAGTATCACGCATTTTGGAATGCAGAAACTCACAGAGCCACTGTTAGACATTGGTTTATTCATATGATCATGAATTTTAATTGATCGTATTTTACTTTCTGAACTAGAAGAAAAAATATGAGGTGGCCTCTTATAACTTTTTTTCAGTGTATGTGTTCGTTGTTCTGGTTCATGTAAATATTATAAATTGTTTCGTTTGTGTCAAATGTCGATCTATTGCTTGTCATTTTACTGTATGATGCTATTTGTTTGGTATCTAATAGACCTATTCATGTCCTGCTAGCTAACAATGCATTATACCCATAGCAATGAACAGAATATGACACATTCTGTCAGTGCGAAACTCCTTTTTATTGCTGGTGAGAGCAAATGGGATGGATGTACGTATAGTACGTATATTAAAGATACAACGAACTAAATCAAATCGTTTGATGCAAGTCATTTTGAGACTCTTACGTTCAAAAGAAAAGTG
This sequence comes from Rugalucina vietnamica, assembly GCA_964017185.1. Lineage (NCBI taxonomy): Eukaryota > Metazoa > Mollusca > Bivalvia > Lucinida > Lucinidae > Rugalucina > Rugalucina vietnamica. The sequence continues at coordinate 3,567,653 of OZ024877.1, read as the reverse complement.
GCATTCATATTAATAGGTGTTATACCTCATACGCATGCAATCAAATTATTCTACAGATCATGATTTTGTCAATGTCAACAGCCTATTAATCGTTTTGTTTTTATACTTGCATCTTCAAATTTTTCGAAAGAAGGGTATGCTTACTTAGAGGTGGATTGATCTTGATACAAATCATCAGTTGCTGAGGGTGAGCTTAGGCGCCTGTAAAATCGATATAACCCCCTAGTAATTCTATATAACTGATCGTTCCAAGGCGATACTTCTGTAGTGTTCCTAATTGTTTAATGTTTTGGTATTGAATTTTGTGTTGTTTGCACCTTATGTACGTTTCCATATATTTAGTTAAGTTTGGGTAATTGAGTGGCCGCCTGTTGAGAAATAGCTGCTCTCGAGGCGTACGATATGCTCTCCTTTTCACTGACATATTGGTGAAGGCATCACGGAACATGGCGGTCACATCCTTATTATCAATACATGGCATGTATGGCACACTTAAAAATGCATATTCATTGACTCTAAATGATTATTCTTATTTATCGTTTAAAATGATAATTGAATATACGATCTTATGATATTATATGGGATCTGTCAATGTATTTTAGATAATAAGACCTGAATTAAGCGTCAATCGTATAAAATAATGATCAGATGAAAATTCAATTTATTGATGAATGCATGGATATAACCAACCTTCGTCGTTTGTTTTGTGTATCATACACGTACGTACAAACCCAACAATCGTAGATTTTAGCCCAACAAAGTGTTTAAATAGCTCGTAGATATCATTATTTGACGCTTTTTATTTGGAAAAGATTCCAGCATAATAGAAAAACTTCATACATATTAGCTCACTGGTATTTATCATAATACCAGAGTGTGAGTTCTTTGGCTGTTTAAGCCAAACGTCGGCTTCTTGTATAGCTTAGCATAATGACAACTATGGCGATGGTCATTAGTAAATCATTATTGAATTTTCTCCGGTTTCTCAATCTGTGAGTCCTTGTTTTTGATTCATCAGGATGTTTATCATGATTTATTTGTTTGTTCTTGATGATTCATTGACTAGTTAGAGATTCACCACGAGGACCGAAGAACTTACTAAATGTTATGAACCACTGCAGAAGCTGAGGGTGAGGTTAGGATCCTGTAAAACCGGTTTAAGCCCGCCAGTAACTTTGTGTTACTGATCGTTCCAAGGCGATACTTCTGTGGTGGTTCTTTTTGTTTTATGTCTTGGTGTTTAAATTTTTTTGTGCTGTTGGCGCCTTATGTATGTTTTCATATTTTTAATTAAGTTAAGGTAACTGAGTGGCCACCAATTGGGAAAATAGCTGCTCATTCGGCTTACAATATGTTTCATGGTATAAGTGCCTGATTGTTAGTTTGGTTTTTTCCCACCTCGGTTTTTGGAGTGGGAATCTCTTTCTGATTGCGCCTTTTCCTGAACTTTGCCTACTTGTACCTTTTTCAATTATTTTCTTTTATTTTGCAAACAAACCATAGATTATTCCTAGGTTGACTTTGACAAGAGGCGTTCTGAAAGTCCAAATTTAATTCAATACATACTCGTAATAATATCATATTATCCTGTTAATGGTATATGACATTTAGCGTACGAAATTAGAAATATTTGCTATACAATATTAAGAGAACCATAGAACAAGAAAGTCTTGCCTATAATCAAGGCTTTAGAAGACGAAAATTCGACAGAAAATGAGCAATAAGAGATATTTTCGTATTCACTGTTAATGCCTAGGTTACATTTGCCCACATCATCGTACGATTTTCAATTCAGAAAAATCATTTCGCGTTACAGACGTATAAGATATAACTTAAATGTTATGCGACAGTCTGCATGCTTAGTTGTTAACCCAATCATGGTTTATATGTATTTAATTGCACGCCGGTGGGTCGGACTTCAGACTGTATGATGGCCCCGACATAAACCTATTCATTTTAGTTGGTTGGGGCCGGAGCTTCTTGCCTGTTGCTTGGCCCACCGGAGTTCAACTGGTGTTTTTCTTTTGCTCCGGAGTTAGTAAGTTATTTGGCGCCACTCAATCTGTGAGTCCTCGTTTTTGATTCATCGTGGAGTTTATCATGATTTATTTGTTTGTCCTTGATGATTCATCGACTAGTTAGAGATTCATCACGACGAACGAATAAATGACTAAATGTTGTGAACCACTGCAGAAGCTGAGGGTGAGGTTATGGCCATCTAAACCGGTTTAAGCCCGCCAGTAATTTTATATTACTGATCGTTCCAAGGCGATACTTCTGTGGTGGTTCTTATTGTTTTATGTCTTGATGTTAATTTTTTGTGCTGTTGGCGCCTTATGTATGTTATCATATTTTTAGTTTCGTTTAGGTTACTGAGTGGCCACCTATTGGGAAAATAGCTGCTCATTCGGCTTACGATATTTTCCATGGTTATAAGAACTTGATTGTTAATTTGGTTTTTTCCCACCTCGGGCTTTGGGGTGGGAATCTTTTTCTGATTGCGCCTTTTCCTGATCGTTGCCTACTTATACCTTTCCTTATGTTACTTTCATTCAATAAATGTTCAATTTCTGTACTGCCTGCACCTACCTATCAGTCAATAGAGTAAACGCTATAGAAGAAAAAAACTAATACGTATATGTCACCTCAACTTCGAGACAATTGCAATGTGCGTCACCCAAACGGAACAATGCAGGTTACCGAGAGACGATATAAGTGCTGTGATCTTTATTATACGTACGTACAACAAGAAACAAAAGTTTGCTAAGCAAATGTTATAGAAATATTTCAATGCGACAATCCCACCCATATCAGACAAAACTCATCCCCATATTTGAAACAAACCAACAACCAAAACTGTCGCATCATAATTGACAATCATAAATCTAAATGTAAACTATCTATAGATGAAAGACTTAAATATCAAAAATGTTTTTATTCCATAAAAGATACTTCCAAATGACTTGTTACTTTATGCAAATACGGAGCATCGAATCGATTTTTAAAATAAACATTGTACCATTATAATTGTTAATAATCGTTTGATGCTTTGTCATTTATTCTCATATATAGAATGACAAGACACTGCGAAATTGCAGAGTTATTTAGTGTATAATAACATGTATCTAGACCATCAAACGTCTCTCCGAGGGCCCCCACAAGGCTATTAACTATAAATGCTTTCATATTAATTTAAATTGCACTATATGATTAAATCGGTTCCAGCCATTGCCTGTTACGTCTTTTAGTTATTTTGTACCCGTAACTTCATGTATGAGCCTCCACATAAAAATCAATAATCTGCATATATGCGAAAGCTAAGGCGCAGATCAGCTGTGCAGCAACTGCACATCTGATCAGCGCTATTGTTTTCGTTGCACAGATAGTACAATCCCTCTTCCATTTTAATCCAACATTTCAAGCCTCTAGCCTGCTTCAGTAATTGTACAGGCCGGTTTGTGTCGGGCCAGGTCGGAAACCAAAAGTATTTGTTTTCTTACGCGATGGCTCATACGAAAAAATACGAACCTAGTGACACAATATTTACATTTACACGGTATACAGATACCGATTTTATTTGCGTATTCTTTCTGTCTAGTGCACACCCTGTTAAATAAGCGTGCATGCATGTTCTTTCCTTAACAACAAGTGCAAGAACGCTCCAGTTAGACCTCAAGCGTCGCTGAACATTGTGTTCTTATGTTCCAGTCAAGACATCTCGTAATGCTCAGACAGAATGTCCATTATGAAAACTTGCCCATGCAATATACAGATTTTTTTTCAGAAGCAAAAAATGAAAATTTCATTGTAAAAAGAATGTTATTTTTCTTATTTTTGCTCAAAACATAGATTGTGGGTACACGTTAGAACCGCCTCGCCGAGGCGGTTCTAACGAGTACCCACAATCTATGTGTTGGAGCAAAACTAAGAAAAATAGGTATACCCCTGTATATCCCAGTTTTACTATATGAAAATGGGGTTTAGGGGGGTATTCATTCCACGGACGTGTTTTCCTAATGTCATAAGTCATCATTAAGTTTTAATTCGCTTGTTTCGATGTAAATAAATATAAAGATCTTTCTCGATGTCCATGAATCCAGAATAAAAGTTGATGTCACCCCTTTAACATATCATGCTTTCTAGCTGGGTGTCGTTTTATAAAGGGAGTCAGTTTACATGGGGAGCGGATAACAGAATTCCATCGGAAACTGATAGTCACGATATTAAAGGTATCTACGTCAGCGACAAAATAAAATGTGACCTTGCTAAAATGGTATACACAGCACTTAGGAACAGAATATCTGATACTGTAACATTAGTAAATGTAAAATTCACGCAGCTGGAAGTACCTTGACCAGTTTCTGTTCAGTCAGTTAAAACTTTCTATTTTATCACGATATTAGAAGTTTCAGTACAGATCTGTCAATTGATATGCTGTAGTTTTACAAGTTAGCTAAGACCTCAAAGAATAAAATAGATAAGCGCATCTCGCCTTTGATTCGTAAATGAAACTTAAGTTGAAATCAGTGCACGAATTAAACTTTGGCTTCCTAGACCAGTGTCCTATAATACTGACAGTGAACACCGGCCTTCTATCAGTTTAATCATATTACAACATTATACTAAAGGGCTCATTACGAAAAAGTGCCCATGCAATATACAGAGATTTTTAAAGTTGTAAAAAATGGAAATTTTAATTAGAAAAAATTTGCTATTTGTCCTATTTTTGCTCCAAACATAAATTTTGGGTACATGTTAGAAACGCCTCGCTGAGGCGGTTCCAACGAGTACCCACAATCTATGTTTGGAGCAAAAATAACAAAAATAGGTATACCCCTGCATACCCCAGTTTTGCTATATAAAAGTGGGGTTCAAAGGGGTTTACATTACACGGATAGGTTTTCCTAATGTGGCTTTGACCAAGGATTTGTATCTGATAATGTCAATGGCATTCAATTTATTTTCATTGTCTCAAGCTTTTGAACACCCAGAGATACCATATAAAACTTCGATAGACCCGTCATATTATCTTACTTTATACCTAAAATACCTGACTATCAATTTTTAGTTTTCTGTGCGTGATTTAATAAAGTTACATAGGTTAATTATACAAAAGACCTTTTATTTACACTTCATGGGCATCATGCCCCATTGACAAAAACAAAAACCTTGATATTAATAGGATCATCAAATATGGGACAAATTCATCTAAACGTGGCCAGGAGTCGAATAAAGTATATTGAAAACTGAGACGTTCCTTAATTTCTAACTTCAGAATGTTTGACTTTTTAAGACCTAAGGTAGCACTGATACAGGAGCAGTATTTCTCATTTTCCATATAAAACAGACGGGTGGCTGACAATTTTTCTTACGTCGAGTCAAACTACCAAGTAGCAAGGACATCCGTACCTATACCACAGATTCTGTGTTATGTACATGGTTGGTATTGATAGCATGTAGTGGCAACATAACACAGACAAAACTACATTTGGCACCTCAGTTATATGCTGGGGGAGATGATCGTAAAAATGGGATGTTTCCGTAAAAATCCGTTTCTCTTAATGTCTGTAGTCTGGTATGATCTGTCCAGTGGTTAACTTTAACTTTACTTTTATATCACTTCATAGTTCCAAGGCGATACTTCTTTAATAATGGTTCTAGTTGTTTTATATTTTGGCGTTGAATTTTTGTGCTGTGTGCACCTTATGAACGTTTTCATATTTTAGACTAGTCTGTGTAACTGAATGGCCGCCTATTGGGAAATAGCCGCTAACTCGGCTAACGATGTGTTTTCTTATTATGAGTACATGTACTTGATTGTTAATTTAGTTGTATTCCACCTGAGTTTTTGGTGTGTGAATTTCTTTCTGCATGCCCCTTTTGCTGATCATTGCCTACTTTTACATTGAAGAAATGTTCAGAGGCGTGTTTATATCATCAGGAATCAATATTCATGGTATTGTTTACCTAAAGCAACATTGGAACGTTGCGTATAGTCATACGATGAGATAACAAGGTCAAGAGCAACTCACTTTCGCTATCTAAGGGGAGACGCTGGATTAAAGCATTCACCTCATGTTAGCGTGAACATCTTAAGGGACCTTGAATTTTCTTTTCATAATCCTGTAACGAACAGCCGAGCCAAGCCACAGAAACCCCGTCGGTGGAAAAGCATGCTCATCCACCAAGGGTGGTTTACTGCGCTATATACCTAACACTTACTCTAATATCACAAAGTTTCGAGTTTCTAATTTGCATATTACTACCCGCTAATATGCCGCTAATACGTTGCACCAACGTATTCTACAAGGGAGACTATCCCGTTACATTACTTCCCCCTCCGAGAAGACTCGCCCCGAGTCTTGGCCTGGGGACTACATGGGTAAGGCAACTCCCTTCTGGCAGTTGTCATCATCCCACCGCTGCCACCAAATGTAACGAACAGCCGAGCCAAGCCACAGAAACCCCGTCGGTGGAAAAGCATGCTCATCCACCAAGGGTGGTTTACTGCGCTATATACCTAACACTTACTCTAATCACAAAGTTTCGAGTTTCTAATTTGCATATTACTACCCGCTAATATGCCGCTAATACGTTGCACCAACGTATTCTACAAGGGAGACTATCCCGTTACAATCCTAATCGAGGTCAAAATAAATTGAAATTCAAATCAAAGCATTTAAATATTTGTTAGTTGAGGACCATATGTTAGACTGGAATATCTGCCAAATATGTTATCCTCTTTAAATAAAGTTATTATTATTATTATTATTATTATTATTATTATTATTATTATTATTATTAAGGTCGAACTCTTACGTAAACGCCTGAGCTTATACCATGATAGACATATCTGAGACAACGGCTTAGAGAGGTTGCAACTATCCACCAGAGGGTATAATGGATTATTCGCAAAATACAAAATTTACCAATAAAACACAAGTCTTATCTTTCAAAAGGATTTCCTGTCGGATAGTTTCGTTTAAAATAGGAAGCAATGTAGACTGAATTAGTACAAACTATGCCGCCTTAGATCTGCGGAGACTGTTACGGCTAGTTTACCCCTTGCACTTGGTTTGACGAATAAAGACGAGAGGTGGATTAACTTCAACTTTAATTCTGTCAGTCGTATGTGCAAATCAGATGATGATATAAGCTGATGAGTGAGGTAAAGACTGAAAATACAGCAAATAAGAAAATACAGGTTTACAACAAAAATGACAGACATGACTATCAAACGGACTGAGCGACTGCAAAACTTACTTAAAAAGATTGCCAGAAAGTAATCATAAAATAATTCTACAATACCTAAATTGTAGACAGAAATACTGGAAAAAACGTTTATAACAACTTTCATGAGGTACGAAACATCTAGAGGCGAAATCTGTTTTAGGTACGAATCAGAAAAACATCGAAAAATACCTTAAATTTTGTAAAAATGATATGTCAATAGCATACAATAATGGATGGAACACTACAGAATTACAGTACTTACATCTAGGTGGATATACAAAGGATTTTAGACCAGAAAACAGCTTCAAAAATGAGTTGGTAACTTTGACAACTTTGGCGCGTGCAAAGAAGGAAACAAGTATAACGACAACCCGAAAACTAAGTTTTGATAACTGGCGAACTCGCACACCCGGTACAAAATAGGACAACTCGCTCTGACATACAAACTCACAAACTCGTGACACCACACTCCCCACCTGACATTAAAAATGTCACAATTATAACACAAAAAATCCAATTGCTAACTTGCACTTGAAAACATAATATGTACACATGTAAATGTCTGAAACCCTTATCAAAACTTTAGATAAGAAGCTTAATGCAATGTCAAAATAAACATATATGCTTCTCTGAGACATCTCTATTCACTGTAAAAAGACAATTACAATCACCTATAATCATCATATGAACTTGAAACATGAAAAACTTGCAAAAAATGAAATGGCAGGGCGCGACGCCCTAAAAAACTAGCGGAAGCACTATTAAATCTGACATTCAGGTTTCTGATACCAGCAAAATCAATTGAGATATCGGACGAACGAATAAAGAGCATCCACTCTCACGACTCACTACCCTGACTTCAGCCTTTCTTACTCTACCATCCTCACTTGGAAACACTCTGATAATCACACCCATAGGCCAATTGTTACGATGAACAGAACAGTCTTTAAGTAGTACAACATCCCCAGGTTTAAGATTGGGTACATCAGCCTGCCATTTACGCCTATTTTGGAGAGTTTGCAAGTACTCTGTACGCCAACGTTTCCAAAATGTGTCAGATAGGGCTTGAACATATTTCCACTGAACTTTAGGACTTACAGGTTGATAGTTGTACTGAACAGGGGTAGAACATTTCTGAGTTAATAACATGGCTGGGGTAAGAATTTCTGGACAGTCAGGATCACTTGAAATGGGTACTAGTGGTCTAGCATTTATTATGGCACTAACTTCAGCCATGAATGTGGTTAATACTTCATGGGTCAAATGCGTAGTGTTCAAATCACCCAACATAGAATCCAAGATTCTTCTTGTCACACCAATCATTCGCTCCCACACTCCGCCCATGTGTGAGGAATGGGGAGGATTGAAAGTCCACAAAATTCCTTTGTCGTGCAAGAAAGTCTGTACAGGATCCACTCCAACTTTCACAACGTCAATGCCTAGATCAGTGGTTGCACCCACAAAGTTAGTTCCTTGGTCTGATCGGATCTCCTTGACATCACCTCGTATTGCCAGGAAACGACGAAAAGCATTGATAAATGCTGATGAGCTAAGTTCTTCAGTAACCTCTATGTGTACGGCTCTGGAGGTGAGGCATGTAAAGAGGATAGCCCATCTTTTACTGTTCGCATAGCCCCCTCTGGTACGTCTAGCTGTAACTTCCCATGGTCCAAATGTGTCGACTCCGACAAATGTGAATGGGGGTGCTGGCTGGACACGGTCAGCGGGAAGGTCAGACATCTTTTGACTTGATACATCCTGTCGCAGTTTCCTGCACTTAACACATTTTTGAATAATGGAACACACCAGACGCTTACAGCCTATGATCCAGTATCCTGCTAACCTCACTGCGCCCTCTGTAAAATGACGACCCTGATGCAGTACTTTTTCATGATAATAACGAATAAGCAAAACTGCTAAGTGACTGTTCTTTGGGATGATCACAGGATGTTTTTCGTTCGTGGGAACCTGTGCATGTTTCAAACGCCCACCAACTCGGAGCAATCCACTGTCATCTAGAATAGGATTCAACTTTAACAGAGAACTCTTCTTTGAAACTTGCTTGGATTGAAGCAAAGCACACATTTCCTCTTCGTACACTTCTGACTGTACAGTACGGATAACAAGCTGCTCAGCCTGCATCTTATTCCTGATATCCTTAGCACCATTGCACATATGCCAACCTCTGCAATCCGAATCACTTTCATGTTTGAATGACAAACAAATATGTAACAGATTTTCCAGTGCACGGACAAGATGTTGCCATGAGGAGAATCTCTCAAACCGGTGAGAACCTAAGGAGGGTTTCAATACAGAAGTGTCAAGGGTGTTGATCACTGGGCGTATTTCCTTGTCCTCGTCGGGATCAATGAGAGAGAAAGACTTTATCTGACCCTTGTCGTGTACCTGTATGTTACTTGGCCCATGTATCCACTTACTGTCCATTAGGTTTGTAACTTGACCTGGCCGAGTAGCACAGTCTGCTGGGTTGTCAGCAGTATTGATATAAAGCCACTGTTCTGGCTTAGTAAGCCTCAAAATCTTGTCCACTCTGTTACTTACATACGTATAAAATCTACGAGTCTTATTTTGTATGTAACCAAGCACAACTCTGCTGTCAGAGTAAAAGAAAGTTTCATGAAAACTCAAACCACTTTCGGTTAACACAGTGTCATATATCTCTGTGGCAAGAACTGCCGCACATAACTCTAATCTAGGAATGGTGTGTCCATTCTTTGGAGCAACTTTAGCTTTTCCCATGACCAAGCTCTTAGAAAGAATCATTTCACCTCTATATCCAACACAGTAGGCAGCTGCGGCAATAGCTTTTTCTGAAGCATCAGAATATATATGTAACTCAAGTCTAGATATATCACTTAGTGCTACACCGAAATACGACCTTGGAATCTTCATCTTCTCTAAAAGGATGAGAGAATCTCTCCAAGACTCCCAATCATGCCTACGGTCTTCAGGCAAAGGGGCGTCCCAGTCAATAGTTCCTGTAACAAGTTCTCGTAGAAAAAGCTTCCCTGTAACACTCACTGGAGCCACAAATCCTATTGGGTCATATATACTATTTACCGTAGAAAGCACACCACGGCGAGTATACGGTTTCATTTCATCAGACACACAAAATGTAAAGACATCCGTCTGTAGGTTCCAGTTCAATCCTAAAGAGCGCTGCAAAGGTAAAACATCTTTGTTCAGGTCTAGAACAGCGAGATCTTTTGCCAAGTCTTCAGATGGAAAGGAACTCATGACTTCCTTGCTGTTAGAAGCTATCTTGTGAAGTCTGATATTGCCATGTTCTTGGAAAGCCTGTTGCGTCCGTTTCATTAGACTGACTGCAGTGTCGACGGTGGGTGTTGACGTCAAACCATCGTCTACGTAAAAGTCATTGGAAATGAATTCCTGAACATCAATACCAAAATCCTCTTTGCTTCTATCCGCTATCTTGCGTAAGCCATAAGACGCAACTGCGGGGGACGGGCTATTCCCGAAAACATGCACCCGCATACGGTATTCCACAAGTTCACTGTCAGGGTCATTATCTAGGTACCAGAAGAACCTTAAGAAATTCCTATGGTTTTCACTGACTAAGAAACAGTAAAACATCTTCTTTATATCAGCTGTCATAGCGATAGGCTCCTTTCTGAAACGAATCAGAACTCCTAACAGACTGTTTGTTAGATCCGGTCCAGATAATAACACATCATTTAATGAAACACCTTGATATTTAGCAGACGCATCAAACACACCTCTGATTTGGTCCGGCTTCTTCGGATGATAGACTCCAAACAATGGAAGATACCAACACTCCTCTGTGCTACTTAAAGGTGGAGCTCTCTCCGCATGGCCACTATCCAAGATTTCCTTCATGAAAGTAACAAAATGACTTCTCTTCAGAGAATTTGACTTTAAGCTTGAATCAAGAATTTTGGCCCTATGCAAGGCTTGTGGCCTATTATTGGGTAATCTTTGCCTAGACTGTCTAAATGGAAGGGGGGCAACCCAGTGCCCACTTGAATGCATACAGAAATCACTGTCCATGATGCTTAAAAACTCACGGTCCTCAGCAGAAAGGCCAACCTTATCATCTTGCTCAGTCTTAATGAATATATTGTTGTCATCATTATGTTGAAAGGGAGGTAACTCTTTAACCTTAATTTTGTTTGGACAGGGAGGGCAGACAGATGCACGGTTTTCCCCAATTAGAAATGTTTTGTTGCAAGTAACTAGGTCAGGCTGATGCACCCTTCCTAAACAAACTTCCCCGATGACCACCCATCCCAACCCAAGGCGCTGGGCAAATGGGGAACCCACTGGGCCAGTTCTCTGCTCAATAATGTGATGAGCATCTATCATGTCCCTGCCAATTAATAGGAGTATATCAGCTTCCTCGTCAATTTCAGGAATACTAGAGGCAATGTCTTGCAAATGAGGGTGATGCATTGCAACACTAGGGGAGGGAATCTCATCTCTAATATTGGGAATTTGAGAACACTCAATTAACGTAGGAAGCCGATAACTCACACTACCATCCAAACTCTCAACAACACAATTTTGAGCTCTACGTCCACTCTTTACCACAGTATCAGAACATGTTTTCAGTGTGTACTCAAATAGTTCACTTTTAATGTGTAGCTTTGAGAACAATTCTGGTTTTGCAAGAGACCTGTTGCTTTGTTCATCTAAAATAGCGTAGGCTTTTAGTTTGTGGTCTGACCTGGTATCTGTACTTTGATAGATATTGACCAAAACTAATTTGGCACAAGATTTACCATCAAGATATTGCTTATTTCCACAAATTTGGGTACATTTGGAAGTTACAGTTTTCCTTGGTGTCTCCTCCTCCCCACCATGCACAGACTGATCTGACTTATCCTTATAAATGTGCATGGCTGTGCAGTGGCTTTCACTGCCACAGTCACCACATTTAATTTTCTGTTTACATTCTCGCGCACCATGATCTGTAGATGCACAACACTTAAAACAGAGGTGATTATTTTTGAGAAATGCTCGTCTTTCTTCAAAAGACAGAGACTTAAAGCCTCTACAGTTATGAATAGAATGTTTAGTCTTGTGCATAGGACAACGAGGAGCATCACCATTGGTTTCTGATTTATTCTCCTTCTTAACATCAGTTTTCTTGGCTGAAATAAAAGTTTTCTTTTGACTATGAATCTGTGGCTTCTCTGAGGGTATCTGTGTATATATGAACCCTGGGTCATTCCTAATTTTGGCCTGATCATGAACAAACTCTGTGAAAACCCAAAACCTTGGATAGGTTACATTGTGATCCTTCTTGAAGTTATTAGCTCTGGTTGTCCATTTTTCTTGTAAATTGAAGGGTAACTTTGACACTATCGGGGAGATACCTACAGAGGAATCAAAGTATGATAGCATCATGTCATACTTGGGGTCCCCTTTTAAGGCTTCAACCTCTCCGAGAATGTCAGAAAGTTGGAACAATTTCTCATTTTCTTTAGGCCCAATTTTAGGGAATTCGTTCAGCTTTTTCAACACTGTCGAATAAACCATTTCTGGAGCACCATACCGGTCTTCGAGGCGTTCCCACACTTTCTCTAGGGCTTTCTGAGGATTGTAACTATAACATGACCTTATGCTTAATGCCTGCTTTTTTGATTCAGGACCTAACCACTTAATGAGAAGATCAACTTCTTCAGACGGTGTGACACCTAACTCTTTCACCACTTCATTGAAACTGCATTTCCACACCCTAAACGACTCGGGCTTGTCATTAAACTGATATAGCCTAGATAATGTGAGATCTTTTCTCAATAGAAATTTGGTGAAATCTGCAGCACAAGACTCAGAAAACTCATTTCTAGGTTTCACAACTTGATTTTCACTTTTAACTACCGGGGTAGGAACATCTTTATAATTCTCTTCCTTCACTGTTATATAGGACGTGGAGCTTTCTGTGGAGGTTATTTCAATGACTTCGTTTTTCAGAGCATTCTGTTTCTCAACGAACTGTTCTACTCTTTCAAGAGGGTCATCTACGGGTAGACTTTTGATTCCCTGCGAAACTGATTTATTAGATCTGGTCTCCAAAGCTTGTGTCTCAGCAGCACAAGCCGCTAACTCTTTTTCCTGATTAAGAAAGTCGATATCGGCTTCTAACTCCTCCTTTCTACGAACACGAGCAGCTTCGGCTATTGCTTGTTGTTCTATAATTTGAGCTTTTTCTTTCTTAAGGACGTTTTCACGAGCAGCATACTCAGTTCGTACCTTGGCTGCCTCTAATGCTGCCTGTTTTACAGCTAAAACACTGCTTATTCTAGATGATGTAGTATGGGAACCGGAAGAAGCATGAGAAGTTTCTTTATGCATGCCTTTCAGGTCTTTCAATCTATTGTTAAAGTCTGTGTACACCTTCAATGAATTAATGAACTGTGATTGAAACTTTTGACTGACTAACAAACTGTCTTGAGTTGACACTCTTAATAAATAAGCTATATAATCTTGTATGAGTTTCTTATATGTTGAGAACAGCTTATTTAATTCTTTTTCAAGTTCATTTAGGGTTTCAAGGCTACTTGGGGAAGGAAAGACTAAATTATCACTCAAAAATTGTGCAACAGGATCCCAAGCCTTTTGGATTTTCAATTCATATTCAGATTTCCTGGCCTCGTAAATCTCAGCACCCTTTTCTGTCAATGTTCGAGTTCTTTTCTCTGTTTCAGTCTCAGTCTGAGAGTTTGTATCACCTGCTTTACTGATGATGATGATTGTTTTTTGACAGTCAAGTTCTGTGAGGGGATGGGTGCATGTCAAAGGCCCCAGGAGAATAAACACAACAGCATATAAAAGTTTATTCATCACAGTCTGGTATTTCAATTGTAGGAGAAAATGTTATTTGGGGTGTTTCGATGGACCTGTTTGGGGTGTTTCGACGGACCTGTTTCACAAAATGTTATTTGGGGTGTTGTGATGGACCCCCACACTGATGTGATGCCGTTAACACGGGGTGTTTAGCTCGAACCAGCTGTAGCGAAACCACGGAGTGGTGACAACGTTGTCGACAAAACCGGCCTCCAATCCAGGAATTCTATCGTCTAGATTCTTTACTATGCCGCCTTAGATCTGCGGAGACTGTTACGGCTAGTTTACCCCTTGCACTTGGTTTGACGAATAAAGACGAGAGGTGGATTAACTTCAACTTTAATTCTGTCAGTCGTATGTGCAAATCAGATGATGATATAAGCTGATGAGTGAGGTAAAGACTGAAAATACAGCAAATAAGAAAATACAGGTTTACAACAAAAATGACAGACATGACTATCAAACGGACTGAGCGACTGCAAAACTTACTTAAAAAGATTGCCAGAAAGTAATCATAAAATAATTCTACAATACCTAAATTGTAGACAGAAATACTGGAAAAACGTTTATAACAACTTTCATGAGGTACGAAACATCTAGAGGCGAAATCTGTTTTAGGTACGAATCAGAAAAACATCGAAAAATACCTTAAATTTTGTAAAAATGATATGTCAATAGCATACAATAATGGATGGAACACTACAGAATTACAGTACTTACATCTAGGTGGATATACAAAGGATTTTAGACCAGAAAACAGCTTCAAAAATGAGTTGGTAACTTTGACAACTTTGGCGCGTGCAAAGAAGGAAACAAGTATAACGACAACCCGAAAACTAAGTTTTGATAACTGGCGAACTCGCACACCCGGTACAAAATAGGACAACTCGCTCTGACATACAAACTCACAAACTCGTGACACCACACAAACCACGTGAAATGAAATATGTTGTTCCTGTTCAATAAATTATATTTTGAAGATTATATGTCATTCTACGAAATCAAATCCGTAATTTCGTACTGACCACTTTGCCTATAAAACGGAAGGCTGGTGAAATGTATATTTGTTTGTTGGACAATTGGTGTCAGTTTAACAAAATGACGGTAATGTGACACCAGAGAAGGGTATTTCACGCGTGTGGTCAATGTCCAACATCAGGTAACACTATTGTCACAAATGCATTAATCTATACCGCGATGACTTAAAAGAACATGTACATCCGCAAAGGGTGACATCCGCAAACGGTGATTCGAACAACGGTGACATCCGCAAACGGTGATTCGAACAACGGTGACATCCGCAAACGGTGATTCGAACAACGGTGACATCCGCAAACGGTGATTCGAACAACAGTGACATCCGCAAACGGTGATTCGAACAACGGTGACATCCGCAAACGGTGATTCGAACAACGGTGACATCCGAAAACGGTGATTCGAACAACGGTGACATCCGCAAATGGTGATTCGAACAACGGTGACATCCGCAAACGGTGATTCAAACAACGGTGACATCCGCAAACGGTGAATCGAATAACGGTGACATCCGCAAACGGTGATTTGAACAACGGTGACATCCGCAAACGGTGATTCGAACAACGATGACATCCGCAAACGGTGATTCGAACAACGGTGACATCCGCAAACGGTGATTCGAACACTGACGGTGACATTCGCAAACGGTGATTCGAACAATGGTGACATCCGCAAACGGTGATTCGAACAAGGATGACATTCGCAAACGGTGATTCGAACAACATAGACATCAGCAAACGGTGATTCGAACAACGGTGACATCCGCAACCGGTGATTCGAACAACATAGACATCCGCAAACGGTGATTCGAACAACGGTGACATCCGCAAACGGTGATTCGAACAACGGTGACATCCGCAAACGGTGATTCGAACAAAGATGATATCCGCAAACGGTGATTCGAACGCCAATGTTCAGGATTTTTTTTTTTTTTTTTTTTTTTTTTTTTTCAGTTTTACGTCCCTTTTAAGCTTTTTCACTCATATCGAGACGGATCAATCTGTAGGTGGGGCGAAAACCGGAGTACCCGGGGAAAAACCACCTGACACACCCGCAAGCAGAACTTGGCTTGTCCCACATGTGACTCGTGCCCCGAGCGTGGCGCGAACCCACATCGGTGAGATCAATGTTCAGGAATTAACTTTACATCAGGAAACCGTGTCCGTGTCAAGTATACCCCCTAATATCCCACTTTTATATACTTAGTAAAATGGGGTATGCAGGGGTATACCTATTTTTTATTTTTGCTCCCAAACATAGATTGCGGGTACTCGTTAGAACCGCATCGGCAAGGCGGTTCTAACGTGTACCCACAATAAATGTTTTGAGCAAAAATTTTCTTTTTATACTTGAGATAAACCTTTATATAACATGGGCATGTTTTCGTAATGAATACATGTATATATTAACATTAATTTTATTGTCATAAATACATGTACATGTACATACATCTGTACCTCGATGACTTATTTGAACATGTTCATTCCCCAGCGGTAATTCAAACGTCATTTTCAGAATCTAACTTTAAATACACGCTGTCTGGCGTGACTCAGTCCTTTTTGGAATATTTTTCGTATGTTTTTTCGCTTGCGTACAAACCGTTTTGTTGCTACTGTAATTATTGACATTATTGATGTGATCCTTTGAATACCCTTATTAAATTTGTCAAAGATCAACAAAGTGCGAAAGCCAGTTTCATGATAGAAATAGAAAACGTTGTCATTATCGCGATGAAACCGGGTTCATTTGACAAAAGTTCTTTTCACACCAGACGAGAATAAAGAACATCGTGATCCTACGAAAAAATTCAAAGTAAATGTTTATTAAATTTTCTACTTCCAGACGGCGTTGTTCAATTTTGATTTTTATTTGTCACAACCAAGTGCACCCGTGCTTACGTTTAAACATTCATCTCGGAACGGGGAATCCTGGGTATTAATACGTACTCTGGGGGGGGGGGGGGGTATGTGTTTTGCTAAAGGACACAACACGGTTCCGCCAGTGGGGATCGAATCCATGTTATTTATTAATTGTGAGTATTTGTAACATTGAATTCAATGCACTCCTCTCTCAAAATGGCATAGGTACATTCAGGAGAATATTGTGTACATGTCAGCAAAATATCTAAAAAAAAGATAAGTTCCAATACCATATATAGCGAATGAAATTTTCATTTACTAGTTTCTTTGAGTATTTGGCATTTAATATATTTATTATTAACTAAACGCATTAACAACTCACAAAATATGATTATTTAATTTCAATCTTCAATAGGCTATTTGGCGGCTAAAAGGATAACAATTTAATACATTTTATCATTAAAAGATAGACCATATTCGCTTACGACGCGCAAATAGCGTTTAATAGTTAATTAACTTCTACAATGTCATATGCCTATCATATATTCTATTTCTGTATATGTCACGTCAAAGTCTGGGGTTTTAGCCGTAACTTAAATTTCGCTGCCTATGCGTGCATAATTACCCTTCAAAGTCAATGGATCATTACATGTGACAAGTAAACTAAACCATCCCATTTGAACAGAACAACTGCACAACCACTGTACTAGTAAAGTCCATACTGGGTACTGAACAGAAATTATTATCCTGATAATGAGGGTTTAATGCTTAGATGCATTTAGTACTCAAAAATCAAGGCGCGGATAATTCTGCGTAAAGATAGAAAACTCATATAATGTAGAAAATATAGACCCTCGTTAGTAGGTTATTCGGCGCCCAGGGATCTCCATCGTCGGGCAGCTTACTCAATCTGTGAGTCCTGGGCTTTGATTCATCAGGATGTTTATCTTGATTTATATGTTTGTTCTTGATGATTCATTGGCTAGTTAAGAGATTCACCACCAGGACCGAAGAACTAACTAAATGTTATGAACCACTGCAGAAGCTGAGGGCGAGGACAGGCGCCTGTAAAACCGGTTGAAGCCCGCCAGTAACTTTGATGTTACTGATCGTTCCAAGGCGATACTTCTGTGTTGGTTCTTTTTGTTTTATGCTTTGGTGTTTAAATTTTTTTGTGCTGTTGGCGCCTTATGTGTGTTTTCATAGTTTTAGTTAAGTTAAGGTAACTGAGTGGGAAAATAGCTGCTCATTCGGCTTACGATATGTTTCATGGTATAAGTACCTGATTGTTAGTTTGGTTTTTTCCCACCTTGGATTTTGGGGTGGGAATCTTTTTCTGATTGCGCCTTTTCCTGATCGTTGCCTACTTGTACCTTTTTGTATGCATTCTTCAGCAGGAAAACCAAATGATTATATTGGTAGTTCTAGCGTCAATGCAAAGGCTACCTGATACGGACAATTTTAAACGACAAGTCGCAAGTGCCTGTCAACCACTGCATCAGGAAATGTCCGTGCAATATACCCCCTTTAACCCCACTTTTATATAGAAAAAAACTGGGGTATGCAGGGGTATATATTTTTTTTCTTATTTTTGCTCCAAAACATAGATTGTCGGTACACGTTAGAACCGCCTCGACGAGGCGGTTCTAACGTGTACCGACAATCTAGTTCTTGAGCAAACATAAGAAAAATATCAAAAGGTTTCTATTGAAAATTTAGATTTTTTACAACCAATAAAATTTATGTAAATTGCATGGGCAAGCTGTCATAATGGAACTACAACTCCACTCCCTGAAACTTACCTGACGGGAAAGACGGCATCAAAATTGTAACCAGGGAGCTCGACGGCGTAGTGGTAGAGCATCGGACTCCGAATCGAGAGGTCCTGGGTTCGATCTTGACTGGGACGTTAAGCCTCAAGACAAACAAACAAAAAAATGTAACCAAGCTTAATCGGATGTTTGTGCAGAGACGCGACATGATAACAAAAATACACATTAACAAACAAAAAATAAACTACAAACCATGTAAAAACGCTTCGTTGCTGTACTCTCACTGTCCAAGTTAATTCCTGAACCCTATTTCATAAAGTCGATTGGGACGGCGCCCAGACTGATCTGCGATTGCTAAGGGTGCACAAAATATTTCATTGGATTCGACAAGTACACTATTAGAGTTTACAATGACATACAGTGGCAATATAAAGTTACGACATTTGTACTTAAGTCATGGCCAAAATACATCAAATATTAAATCTATAAAGGTTGAAAGGATACATATGGATTTCGTGGTTTTGGTCAAATGTTTCCTTATAATATATAATCAACATGTGAATTAAAAAGAAAACAATATAAAAGATTATATAAGAAAAAAAACAGAATTGAAGAAAGTTAATTTTGAATATAAAAAAGTGGATTCAGTGTTTGAAGGATCACCAAATTACGCAAATAATGTCGGCGTTCGCCTTTTTTATTTGTGTATGCTTTGCTTTTGGTAAAGGTGAGCTAATTTGATCTGTAACGTACTCTTGAGGATTTCCAGTTGTAAAATGATATTTTTTCTTCTGTCTTTCTTTCTTTTCTTTTCGCTTTTTTCATTTATCTTTTTTATTTATTTATTGTTTTATTTTTTATTTTATTATTATCATTATAATGTATTTTTTTTTTTGTAAAAATAAATTTCATAGGGGTGTAGAGCATTGTGATTGATATTACAAGCCTTTGACATTTTGCTTTGATAATATAAGAATCTTACATGAGTGTTAGGTATGGATAGACAAATCTGTCCCGAGGGTCACATTTTGGCATCACGAGGCTCGCCGAGTGATGCCAAACTGTGACCCGAAGGACAGATTTGTCTATCCATACCCGACACGAATGAAGGATTCTTTTTCTTGCACTCCGTAATGCGGCGAAGCTTGATCTTTATACTGTTTACCTAGAAAAATGCTACAATCGCGGCGTCCGCCATTTTGAATTAAAACGTTTTGACGTCATCGTGACGTGTGCGCTTAGCGACGAAATTACGCGACGTCCTATACAACCAATGTTAAAAAAGAACACTTGAACGCAGGGTGCGACCGGGGTGAGATAACGAGGGTGAGATAAGAATTTCTCACATGGGGTAAAACGTAGGATTTCTCTATCTGGTGTTCAAGAAAATATAAAATCGTTTCTGAGAACAATAATAATTAAAATTATTATGCTTATATCATAACATAAAACTGACACCAAAACATGAAATAGGACCAAAATAGAGGCATCGCTTTAAAATGGCCAGTGATTCTTAATCGCAGTCGTCTAACCGAGTTCACATCTTCTGCTCGGAAGAACATTTAGCATGCTAAGCTAGTAGTAAACATTCACTCGACAGTGAACAGAATTAACCAACCGGTGGTTTCTCGCCGTGCTTCTTATTGGCTATAAATTTCACAGCTATCAATTTCGCAACTTATTAGCTATGATAGAGTCTATAATCATGTTACGGACTTAAACACGCGACATATATGTTTAAAGCCAAACTTCTCCAGCAGAGCTATAGGTATCACAGACATTTGAATTCCAAATTCAATGTTCGGTTAAAGACACTTTTACGTGACGGTCTTTCGGAACCAGAATTTTATGTCGAATTCATTTACAAATTTAAGAAACCAATAGGAAGGAATGATTTTTTGTTTTCAGTTTAGAAAAATCATTATTCGTTACAAACGTATAGGATTTAACTTAAATGTTATAAGACAGTCTTCATACTAAGTTTTAACCCTATCATCGTTGATAACTAAGCTCCCTTCTTTAATTGCACGCCGGTGGGTCGGTCGTTAGAATATATGATGGCCCCGACTAAAGCTATTAATGTTATTTGGTTGTGACCGGAGCTTCTTGTCTGTTGCTTGATCCAACAGTCGCCAGACAGCTTATTGTATCTGTGAGTCCTCATTTGTTTATTCATCATGGTATTTATTATGATTTATTTGTTTGTCCTTGATGGTCCATTGAGTAGAGATTTACCACAAGGACCGAACGACTAACCAAATGTTGTAAACCTTTAAAAAAATGAAGATGAGGCTAGGTCCCTGTAAAAACTGGTTTAAGCCCCAGTAATTTACACATAGTTCTAAAGCGATACTTCTGTTGTGGTTCTTATTGTTTTATGTTTATGTGTTGAATTTTTGTGATGTTTGCACTGTATGTACGTTTTTATATTTAAGTTTGGTTAATTGAATGACCACCTATTTGTGAATAGCTGCTCACTCGGTATATGTTCCTAAAGTATAAGTACCTAATTTGTTTTTTTCCACCTCGGTTTTTAGAGTGGGAATATCTTCTGATTGCACCATGTCCTGATCACTTCCTACTTTCACCTTTATTATTCGTGTTTAACAATTACTTCATTCAAAGAGCTATTCATAGCAATATCAAATATAGAAAGTCATCCTTCTTTTGTTTAAATGTATTGGTGTCGATTTTATGCTGTTGTCGCTGTTTATTTAGTTTAGGCCAGGTAACTGAGAGGTCACCATTAGAGAATTTGCTGCTCACTCGACACACCGTATGTCCTGTTTGTGTCAATTCTTACCTGTAACTTTGGTTGTTTCCTACTTTGGCTTTTAGAGTTGGACTTAAGTTCTGTTTGCACCAGTTCCTGATCATTGCTTACCTAGCTCTTATGATACTGACTTAACGTTCACATAGCGTGGAAGTATCACGGATGGTAAAGCGATATCAAGAAATGGGGTTGTTTTATACTTTACACTTTAATGTACATGACTGATTTACAGGGAGTATATGTTAATAATATTTTTTTGTGAAGTATAGTGTTCCAGAAGTCATACCAAAATATGTTAAACTATTATTTACAGATGTTATGGTTGTTTCACTTTTTCACTTATACTTAAGAAATGCGCCCATACAGTGCACACAGATGAACCAAAATTGAAATGTCCAGCACTTTAAAAAGACTTCGTTGACAAAAGTCCAAACGCATAAAATTAAGTTTAAATGCACGAAAGTTGATGTTTTGTCGTCATATTTTGTTTAGGCTTGAAGAGAATGCCTACCTGTCTGAAACCAAAATTTTGACATTTCTACCGTGTCTCTGTCAGACTCCAGTCCTTTGGAATTTTGGGTACTTATTGCTGAACATTTACATGGCCGGGAGTAAACAGAATGGACTAAACAGCCATTATAATAATCGATTCGTTATAGACAACGTTCTATTAGACATTTTTCACTTTTGAACGTAAAGTTTGCTGGCGCTTGCGGTCACGACTTTCTGTGTATGGGCGACGACTCGTGAGGGCATATTTGAGACGAAGACGTGGGGCGATATGAAGAAATACTTAGGCAAAACTACCAATAGCCCAACGAAGTCGAATTAAATAAGACAGGCCAAAAATGAAATAGTCCAGTACATCTAGCGCTGTAGCGCAGATGGTAAAGTGTACGAAATAAAACCGAAAGGTCCTGGGTTCGAGTCCGGATAGTACAAATATTTCTTTTTTCTTTTTTTTTTCTTTTTTTCCTTTTATCGTCGCTGTGACAATATGGCTTAGAAAAAAAGAAAATATTATAGTTATTGGCAAATGCAAGAATCACGGAATGCACTGCTGCATTTAATACTAAAACCGTTAATTTGCGGATGAATGTGCCTAGTGAGAAGGCAGACAACATATTTGTTTTTCTCTTGTTCATTTTAACCTATTTAAATCGGTCGCTTAATCGTATTTTGGTAGAAGAGCTGATCTGCAAGCAATCCTCACGTCAATATTTTGTTCTTGGAGCCATAAACATATTAATACACTGAAGGCTCGTACATGAATAATGTGGCTAGGATAAGTTGGCCACCGTGAGTGACTTAAAATGTTTTCCGTTGACGTAAGGCACTAACTCAAATAGTGTAGTGTACATGTATAGATACATGTATATGTATATTTAATATTAGGTGTAAAAACAACAGTTTCACGTGCTGTATCGTGGGCGAACATAATTCATTTCGGCATGATTATACATGTATTTCAAACAGATACTCGAAAACTTGGTTGATGTTTCGTTTTGAGTCCATTCAACAGTCATCAACATGTCATAAGTGCGATATCCTAGCTACATTGTGCAGAGCCGTTCAAATAATTTCAGATTTTGTAGACCTTCGACAGTATTTCAGCCATATCGAGTGCGATAATTACGATTTTGAGATAAATTTTTGCAAGCCATAGGCTTTCTTTCGTATCCTCATTTATTCTTGTAGTATACGTGCTGTTTATCTGGTTGAATTCAAAAAAATATAATTAAACTTCAAACTAGCACAATATTATTTTCAAGAAAATAATGTTTATAAACAAGGAAATATCTACTGTCTGCACACCATCTTTCAGAAACTGCATTTTTCAAAATCTCACTTTTCTTAAACACCACAAGAAGAATATGACCATGTCATTGTTTTGCAATCCAAAAGTCTTAAAAAGTGCCGCAAAAATCGGTTCACAAATAAAATAATTATGCCCAAAAATTATTTTGAATAGGCCTTTTGCATGTGCATGGGAGGTAATCCAAATGCCTTAAAAATGAAAATCAAGCAAATTTGTGGAATAATTTTAAGAGTTTGGTACTCAGCTATCCATACAATAGCATTTTATATTGGTTTGGTGCATTTTTAATGAAAACTAACCAGTTTAGTTTTTTTTTTTCGGGAAAATAGTTACTTCCCTTGTTGACAGTTTTACAATGGAAAAAGCCCTATTCAAATCTATTTTCTGGCATAAAATGTTTATTTGTAAACCGATTTTCAAAGGACTAGGGCATTTAACGCCTGATTTTGGCCTCAGATTTTGCTAAAAAATAAATTTTGGAATTTAGGTCAGAAAACTATTCCTTAAAACAGCCATATGTCTCCTCTATTAAAAACAAGAACAAGTACTTCATTTATCCTACAAGCGTTGCCATGGCAACGCCCAGAAGAACCATAGATAGAGCACATTCTGCACTTTTTGGTCTATTTTGGACCATTTCTGAACACATTTTTTTTTAATTTTTAAGTGCCAGCCCACACTCCGAACAAAATTATACTCAGCATACAATATCTCTGGATGATACTTCATAATTATTTCACAATAAGAAATTGTTCGTCGCGTGGGCCGGTAGTTGAAAATGATGTTGAATGGTGAAAAAATAGACCCAAAATTGCAAAAAGTGATATTTCTATGGTTTTCGGAGCATTGCCATGGCAACATGTGTAATTTGAATGTGATAGTTGTGCTAGAATTTATAAGCAGGGAGCTATACCTGCTATTTGCAATACGTTTCTCCTCAAAATTCAAAAATTCAGTTTTTTATCAACACATGAGAAGGTACAAGTAGGCAAAGATCAGGAAAAGGCGCAATCAGAAAAAGATTCCCACTCCAAAAACCGAGGTGGGAAAAAACCAAACTAACAATCAGGTACTTATACCATGAAACAATCGTAAGCCGAATGGGCAGCTATTTTCCCAATAGGTGGCCACTCAGTTACCTTAACTTAACTAAAAATATGAAAACATACATAAGGCGCCAACAGCACAAAAAAATTTTAAACACCAAGACATAAAACAAAAAGAACCACCACAGAAGTATCGACTTGGAACGATCAGTAACACAAAGTTACTGGCGGGCTTAAACCGGTTTTACATGGCCATAACCTCACCCTCAGCTTCTGCAGTGGTTCATAACATTTAGTTAGTTATTCGGTCCTCGTGGTGAATCTCTAACTAGTCAATGAATCATCAAGAACAAACAAATAAATCATGATAAACATCCTGATGAATCAAAAACCAGGACTCACAGACTGAGTAAGCTGCCCGACGATGGAGATCCCTGGGCGCCGAATAACCTACTAACTCCGGAGCAAAAGAAAAACACCAGTTAGACCCCGGTGGGCCAAGCAACAGACAAGAAGCTCCGGCCCCAACCAACTAAAATGAATAGCTTTATGTCGGGGCCATCATAGAGTCTTACGCCCGACCCACCGGCGTGCAATTAAAGAAGGCAGCATAGTTATCAACCATGATTGGGTTAAAAACTAAGCATGCAGACTGTCGCATAACATTCAAGTTATAACCTATACGTTTGTAACGTGTTATGATTTTTCTGAACTGAAAAGAAAAATCATTAATTCCTTTAAGTTTCTTAAATTTGTAAACCAAGTCACCATAAAATTCAGGTTCCGAAAGGCCCTCACTTAAAAGCGTCTTTAACCCAACATTATATTTGGAAATCAATTCATAGTGTCTACGATAAAATTTAGAAAATGTTTTTCGAAGTTTATGATACCGATAGCCCTGTTTGAGAAGTTTTGCCGTTAAACATTTATTTCGAGCGTTGAAGTCTGTAACATGATTGCAGACTCTAGCAAACCTAATAAGTTGCGAAATGTATACACCATAAGAAGCACGACGAGGAACGTCACCATCCAAAAAAGGAAAATTTACTATATCAAAATCAAAGTCATCGCGCTTATCATAAATTTTAGAAGAAACAAATCCATTTGCAACAGAAAGATGTAGATCTAAAAAGGGGGCTTCAGTATCTGAGATATTGGCTTTGTTCAACTGAAGTTCAGGTGGATAAATTTGATTGACCATACCTTCAAAATAAGGGTTGTCAATGTTCAATAGGTCATCGAGGTACCTAGATGTGGAATTAAAAGCCTCGATAACATCAGCTTGATTATCATGGTTAAGAGAATCCATGAAATCTCTTTCGTAGCAGTATAAAAATAAATCAGCTACGAGAGGTGCGCAATTTGTACCCATCGGAATTCCAACAATTTGTCTGTATAACTTGGTCCCAAATCTAATATAAATATTATCAAGGAGATAGGATAAGGCGTCGCATACATTCTGACATGACCAAAGTGTATACCGACTTTGGTCAGAGGAAGTGAAAAAAGCCTTTCTGTCATTACATGCCAAATAAAGTGAACCATAGTTTTTTAATGCCCTTTTGAAGGTCCGAAATCAGGCCTTAAACTTCCTAGGCCTTTTTGTGGCACTTTTTAAGACTTTTGGAATGCAAAATGGTGACGTGGTAATATTTTTCTTGAGGTCTTTCAGAAAAGTGAGATTTTGAATAATGCAGTTTCTGGAAGATGCTGTGCAGACAGTAGTTCTTTTTTTTCATTACGTGCTGCGTAAATTGCTTGACCCCAGAACAGGAAAACACATTCGTCTGAATTTTACGTGCGCACACACACACTCAGACCCCACTCCACCCACCCATGCCCACCACCCCTCCACACACACGCACGCACGCACGCACGTTCCGTAGAGGACTGCAATGATATTTCCATTGAGGTTCATTTTGTTTAATGTTTTGAAGTCAAATATTTGTGCTGCTTGATCCTTCTGTGCGTTTTCATATTTTAGTTCAGTTAGGGTAACTTGGTGGCCGCCGTCTGGGAAATAGCTGCTTGCTCGGCTTGCGTTGTGTTTTCTGTGTATTAGTGCATAATTGTCAATTTGGTTTTTCCCTACTCGGTTTTTGGAATGGGGGTTTCTTTATGATTGCGCATTTTTCTGATCATTGCCCACCTGTACCTTTTCACGTCGCAGTGGTTCAGTCAGTCGCCTCGTAAAATCACATGGCGAGAATAAATACGTCGTTGATATAAGACAGGTACAAAATGGTTTTAATAAGGACATCTGACTCGTTGGCTCAGCAGATTGTGCGAGAACGAAACGATTGAGGGCCTGTATTCGTCCCGGTCGGACCTATTTTTATTTTTTGGCGCATCTTTGACAATTTATTTGCTTAGAAAACAAATGAAAAAAGAATAAAAACTTATTGGCATCTATTATTTTAGGTAAAATACAAAAATAAAGAAATCCATACAGCAATTTAACATATAACTCATAAATGATGCAATGATAATAATGATTATTGTTGTCTTCCCGTTTAATAAAACAAAGAACCAGAAGTGATCTTTGACACGACATGTTTTCAAAATCGCATCATATATATCAACTGTCATGTTTGCAATTAAAGATACATTACTCGCTAAATGCGGCCTTACAAATGCTTGGCGCGAATAAAATGCCACTATTTTAACATTTTGCGTGTAAAACTATGGGTAGTTAGTTCGATTCTGAGCTGCGCTTGCCTTTATGGTGACACTATAAACCGAAGTCCCGTCTTCATATGACCATAACTGTTGGCGGGAAAACCGACATCAACTATTTGTTATCGCCATGTGATCGCATGTATAAACGTACATTGTTTTTGTTAAGCTACATTTCCACATGTCTTTCGTGAACGCACAGAAAGCTTTATACATGTATACAATTCAAAACATTTAGTTGATCTTTAATTTTATGTACAGACAGTATTTTCATTCTACTACGCCTTACAACGTTTTGACACATTTCAAGTCATATCGAGCATTTTGTGACATTTATACCCCCTTGAACCACACTTTTATATAGAAAAAACTGAGGTATGCAGGGTATAAGTATTTTTGGTCACCTGAGCCCCACGGCTTAAAAGATGAGCTAATTTGAATGGCCATGCTTCGTCGCCCGTCCGTCGTCGTTCGAGGACGTCGTCCGTCAAGAATTTCCATGATGACGGCAGATCAAAGCAAAATTGCTTGCGGAGCATTCTTAGGAAGGGGAAATGAAAGGTTGCATAAAATGGTCCAGGTCACATGACCAAGATGGCCGCCATGGCTATGAAAATTCTTTTCCAGAACCAGAAGACGTATAATTCTGAAACTTTGCTTGAAGCATCAGGCAATTGCAATAGAGTTCTACAAAGTTTGCATAAATCATGTCGCTGGGATGACCTTGACCTATTTAACAGCAAGTTCAACTTAGTTTGCCTATGCATTTGAATGCGGAAAATTAGTAAAATGTAATTAAATGTATGGAAACTTGCTATGAGTATGTAAATGCACAGAACATTTATGTTTAAAACATTTAGTCCCCAGGGTGTTATCTGCTCCTGCCCGGAGGCTTTTTACATGTATATGACCATAATATTCGAACATCTCTGCAACCGCATTTTACGGCAAGGTCAACTTACGTTTCCCATACATCTGAAAACACAGATTACGAGTGCGTGTAAGAACCGCGTCGGTGAGGCGGTTCTGGCGTGTATACACAAATTTTGTTTTGAGAAAAAATTGATTTTTTTTTTTTCATTTTTTTACAACTTTATAAAACACTGTTTATTGCTTGTAAAGGTTTTGTAATGCTAGCCATTCAAAGACAAGCGTCATGAGGGCATCGTCTTAGTGCACATGTATTACACATGCTGACGACAGAAATTCAACACTTGATCATTCTTAACCTTACTCATACGGTGGCCTATATTTGCGTCCAGAACCGGGCAAGCATATACACATGTATGCGCATAAGCCTCTTACTGAATCTGAATTTACGTTAATGATAAATGTAATTGGTTTGTTGATTTGACGCCAATCCAACAGCTAAGGTCATATGGAAACGAGACGAGTTTATAGTTTCATCTGACAGACTTAAGAAGCCCGGGATCAAACCTGCGAGCCCTGGTTTACAAGGCACGTTAAATAACCACTGCGCCACGGAGGCTTGTTTAATAGTTTTTGAATACATTAAATTACATTTTATCATGATCATAGTAATCTTACTGTCAAATCTTAAAAAGGACGAAAGAACACATGCCCTTAACACCAACTGCTTTCGGCTTGCCAAGCAGCAATGTGGCTTGATAACTGATCCTACTTGATACTTGTATGATCTTTGTTTTGTCGAGGGGCCGTAGGACTAAAAATTCAACAGCCAAACATTTCCCCTGTTACATGTATATATTAGGCTCCTGGATGTCGTTTCGTTTGTTTACATATTTAAGGCCGGTAAATTGAACACGTGAAATGTCTGCATGATATACTGTACATGAATATGTATACTCAGGTATTGTCTATCGGTGTCAGCACCATCGTATATACTTGCGATACAAGCAAAGTCCTTACAACACAGATTGATGGCAACATCACACAACATGTGATAAAATGGAGTACACTGATTGAAACAACCTCAAGCGCAGCAATATCGTTTTGACAACAACAACCACAAAAACAATGAACTCTTCGCCGTAGGTTGCTGCCCAATTGATCAATCTTACAATCACAGAATACACAAACCAGATATCCTCCCTTAAAGTTAAGGAATACCTTAGCTAAGGTGACGAATTTCAGCATCGAAAGGATACCTCTTATGCATACTGATTTACTTAAATGTTACAAACAAATGGTGGTTTGTCACCTTAGAGAACTAAGGTGGGCGTACACCTTAAGAAAGCACTGTAATTCTGGGTCCTGATTGCATTGTAACAAATACCAAAACTTCTTCGATGTTACTCACGCGTCTCAGATAAAATACATTTATATTCCAGCATGTATGCACGCTAAACCATATGAGAAAAAATTGGGATTTGACGTGCCAATAGCAACTTTTAACATACTGGACCTTGGTCTCGCCCCAAAGACGAAATACGCTTAGGATTGACTCGTTTTACAAGGCGACTTACTGAACCACTACGACATGGAGTCATCTAGAATCGCATGAAAATAATATTGTGTTAGTTTGAATTTAATTATATTTATTTGAATTCAACCAGGTAAACAGCACAAAAACTATCACACAGAATAAATGAGGACAGAACAAAAGCCTATGGCTTGCCAAATTAGTTTCCTACATCATAACCATCGGACTGGATATGGATGAAATACTGTTGAAGGTCTACAATAGACAAAATTAGTTGTGTGGCTCGGCACAATGTAGCTACATGTAGGATAATGCCACCATCGCACTTCGTATGGCAAGAACATGCTTGTCGAATGGACTCAAAACGAAACATCGACAAAATAAGCATCATCAAACTGATAATCTGTTTGAAATATAAACATGCCAGAATGTATTATGTTCGCTCACGAGACAGCACGTGAAACTGTAGTGTTACATAAATACACATATATCTGAACATGTACACTATACTATTTGATTTAGTGTCTAGCGTCTTTTTTTTTTTCATTCAGTTTATCGTCCCTTTCAAGATCTTTTCAGCTCATATGAGACGCGCCAATCAATAGGTGGGGCGAAAACGGGAGAACCCCTAGAAAGACCACCTGACACACCCGCAAGCAGAACTTGGCTTGTCTTACATGTGCCCCGTGTGGGCAGACACAGCGGTGAGATGATCGAATGATTAAGTGCGGTTATGAAATATCAGCGCTCTTAACCACTCGGCCACGGGGGCCGCCGTCTAGCGTCATTTGAGGCGGTCTACGTATCATAACCACATTATCCGTACCAGCCTTCAGGAAAGAAATGTTGACGTGAGGATCGATCGCGGATCCGCTCTTCTGCCGAGAACTACGCTCGAGCTCCCGGCGTCAATCGGTGGAATATCAACAACCCAAAAACCTATATATGCGGACTGCTTTCTTACTAAATGTAGACACTTTATTTCACAAATTCACGAATTTTGTATTAAATGCAGTAGTGCATTTCGTGATTCTTGCATTTGCCAATGAATATGATATTTTAATATTTTTTTTTTCTTATTCATTTTCTAAGCTATATTGTCACAGTGACGAAAAAAAAAAGAAATAAAAGAAAGAAAAAAAAACTTTTGTCCTCCACGGACTCGAACCCAGTGCCTTTCGGTTTTATTTCTTACATGCTACCTACTGCGCTACAGCGATAGACGTACTGGACTATTTCATTTTTTGCCTGTCATATCTAATTCGCCTCCGTTGGGCTATTGGTACTTTTGACTAAGTTATTATTCATATTGCCCCTTGTCTTCGTCTCAAATATGCCCTCACGAGTCGGTGCCCATCACACAGAAAGTCATAACCGCAAGCGCCAGCAAAGTTTACGTTCAAAAGTGAAAAATGTCTATTAGACATTTTCACTTAAGCGTGGACTCCGACGCGGACACCTATACTGACTGTTTTGCGTACTTATTGTAGCGGGATAATGTCCAAATTATATTAGGTATCTGGATCACACTGTGTTTAAGGTGGTACGGCCGGGAAAAATTCTCTTTTATTTAATTTTTACGCCCCTTTCACTATTTATGCAGTCATATGAGATCGGTCAATCAGTAGGTTGGGTAAAAACGTGAGTGCTCCGAAAAAACACCTGGCCCACCCGCAATCAGAAATGAGCTTGTCCAACATGTGTCCCGAAAACGAACTGGAAAAGGCGATGAGATGATCGAATGATTAAGAGCGGTGACATTTGTATCGGAGACCTCAAGTTAACCACTCGGCCCGGGGGCAGCGCCCCGGAATTACCAGGTCGATATTTCTTTGATTTTTTCAGCAGGTAATGTCATGTTTAGACGTTAGTTAATTTGAAACGGGCACGACGCTTCCTACTTATTTGACCAGGGCACAGTTTCATCAAAACATTTAGGACACTTTTTATCCTGCCCATGTTGTATATGCAGTATCGGGCATACAGACGGACATACATAAATACAGACGGAGTGACCACGGATGCGCGGACAGACATACAGACAGACCGGCGGGCGGGAAGGCAGGCAGACAGGTATATACAGAGTGGGTTTCTTGGACATTTAAATGACGCTCAACAATTTGCATTAATGGATCAGCTTGGAACAGATCTGGAGCTTCCAGATAATTGTTATATGTATTTACTGGGTGATAAGATTTACCCAAATCGAGGAAACGTTGTTACACAGTTTACGGTACAGCGAATTGCTCGAAAGCCAGGGAATTAAAGAAGGAACTGCTTAAAATTCAACTAGGTCGTTCAGCGATACAGTATAGGGGTAGAACATGCCATTGCAGAATTAAAAACATATAAATCTGTTGGATCTCTCTGGCGACACCCGCGCTCATATCCATCTTCGGTAACATGTATATGTGCCGGAATTGTTTGCAGAAAAAAAAAGAACTTGGGCTAATTTTATAAGATTTTCAAAAGCTTCTACTTATATTTGAGCCGTCGCACGAGAAAATCAACAATCTGCCATATACGAAAACAAAGGCGCAGATCAGCTTCGCGGTAGCCGCGAAGCTGACCAGCGCGTTTGTTTTCTCTACACGGATGGTACAATCCCTCCCCTTTCTAAATCCAAATTTTACGCCTCTAGCTTTCTCCTGTGGCTGTACAGCCCGATTTGTCTAAGACATGTCTCCGAGGTTATAAAACTTTTTTTCAAGCTCAGCTCGGCTGATACTAAAATTTATTCTGCTCATAAATGTTAAATGCCAACAAAATCTTTGGCATTTTAACGTTTATTTACAGGATAAATTACAGGCTTTGACATTCTAAACATTCAATTCTAGTATATATAAGCTATTTTGGTATTTATGAGCAGTTTAAATTTTATTCTCAGCTGTGTTGAGCACGAAAAAAGTTTTGTAACTTCGGTACCTGATCGGATACCAAATTGTTGGCTTTGTCTCGCGACGACTCAGTCTTGTTAAGTATTAGTTTTCAAACCTAATGTTTCTTATTTCTTGTTCATAAATGTGTATCGTAATGAGGGCACTACAGAATCGAAAGGTGTACGTGGTCTTTTTGTGAATGCACCATAGACGTCCCCAACCTGTTTCTGGTTACCTATCGTAAAGCGAAGAAAGTCTTACTCGGCCATTGCACAAAAAAAATAAATAAATAAAAGAAAACAATTTTTCAGACATTTTGCTGTCGACGCATGGTCTCTCAGTTTACCTCACACATATTAAGGTTTCTCGTTGACTTCCTTATAGTTAAGCCTAGGTTACATTTGCCCCGATCATCGTACGATTTTTTCGGCCTGCGATTTTCATACGATTTTGTAGACATCGTAGGTGATTGTGGGCTACGACGGATGTGTTTACTATTCATACGGTCATCGTACGATTTCTTGATCTACCTTTTGTCGACGCTGATACAAAAACGCAAGGCGATCGTACGATAGTCGTAGGTCTCCGAAGATTCGAAGTGGATATCGTACGAGGCCAGTGCGATGCCCGTATGTAGTCCCTATACGTTCTGATACAGAACGCAAAGCGATCGTAAGGTAGTCGTAGGGTCTCCGCAGACTTTAAGTGGATATCGTACGGAGTCCCTTGTATTTCTGACTGATGCCTTTGTTACATTTGGTCTACGATTAGCTGGCGATGATCGTACGATGCCATTTTTTGCATTTTCGTGCGGTGTCCGCCTAGTAGGTTACATTTGCCCCGATTATTGAACGATTTTCGGTTTGCGATTTTCCCTACGATATTTTTGACATTGAAGGTGATAATAGCCTACGACGTAGGTTTATAGAATAATGCGGGCATCATACGATTTCTTGTTCTGGCTTTCTTCGATGTTCCGAGTCAGAACCGTACGGAGATCGTAGGGAAATCGTAGAGTCTCCGCACACTTATAGCGGAAATCCTAAGGTTCCCGTGCGATGTCCGTAGGAGTCCCTACGATTTCTGACTGAGCCCTTGCGGTCTCCCTACGATAGCCGTGCGATGGTAGGTGTCCGCCCGTCTTACGTGCACGACCATACGTGAACAACCTCACAGTGCATCATGGCTCCCCCGAAAGAAAAGACAAGCGCTTGAAACCTAATGGTGAAATGCAACCATATCCCATCAAAAATAGATAGCAATCACATGGCGGCCGCACGATGAACGTGCGGACGCCGTGGTATGTCCGTATAATGACCGCACGATTTTAATAACCTTGCGATATAGCCGTACGGATGCCGTACGATCACCCTCAAGATCTGTGATTACGTTACGATTTTAGTCCCAAAACGATCATAAAGCCGTGCGGTGACCGCACGATCATCACAGAATTTCCGTGCGGCACCCGCACGATGCTACCTACGACATGTCTACGGGCTACGGTCTTACGATTTTTAAAAAAATTGTAAAAGTGCAGACTACTACAAAATTGTAGAGGCTACGGAGATCGTAGGAAGCCGTAGGAAGCCGTAGAATCGTCGGGACTTCATAGGGTCACCCTGCGGAGTTCGCGCGAAAATGCAAAAAATGACACCGTACGATCATCGCAAGCTAATCGTTCGCCAATTGTAACCTAGGCTTTAGTACTCAAGCGATTATTTGAGGCAATCTCATTCATTTTATGCTACTTTGTTCCTCGTATGACACAGCTTTATTGACCGTCTGACGCGGCTCATTAGCATTTTCGAAGACAGTATTTACATCGGATACACATGAAATATCCCCTTGTTAAATTTAGTCAGCGTAGGTGTCCATATCGGAGTGCACGTCTATGTGAAAATGTCTATTAATAAATGGATCCGACATGTGACACGTACATGTACTATGTCGTTCTGATAGCATGTTGACTTCCACAGTCTAATAAGTAATGTGGATAAAGTGTCTTGTGCTCTAAAAAAAGAAAGGCTTCAATTTGTCTCTCGTCCGCTTTGACAGAATTCGATCGATAACTATCATCCTTTTAGCGTGTATACAGGTGTTTCACAATGAATAGAGGATGAGCCCCTAAGATCCCCACATAAGGTGAAAAATACATGTGTGTATGGACACGTACATGTACTTATGATTAAAACATCCATTCATGCAAAGAAAGACCAACGGAAAATGGGTCTTTTATTACCTTGTATATAAATTTAAAACCATATTGTTTGGGTACGCATCCGTCAGTGTCTGTATACCGTAAAAAGATCGTTCGGAACCCGAATTTTATGGTGACTTAGTTTACAAATTTAAGAAACTTATAGGAATTAATGATTTTTCTTTTCAGTTCAGAAAAATCATAACACGTTACAGACGTATAGGTTATAACTTGAATGTTATGCGACAGTCTGCATGCTTAGTTTTAACCCAATCATGGTTGATAACTATGCTGCCTTCTTTAATTGCACGCCGGTGGGTCGGGCGTCAGACTCTATGATGGCCCCGACTTAAAGCTATTCATTTTAGTTGGTTGGGGCCGGAGCTCCTTGTCTGTTGCTTGGCCCACCGGGGTCCAACTGGTGTTTTTCTTTTGCTCCGGAGAAAGTAGGTTATTCGGCGCCCAGGGATCTACATCGTCGGGCAACTTACCCAATCTGTGAGTCCTTGTTTTTGATTCATCAGGATGTTTATCATGATTTATTTGTTTGTTCTTGATGATTCATTGACTAGTTAGAGATTCACCACGAGGACCGAAGAACTTACTAAATGTTATGAACCACTGCAGAAGCTGAGGGTGAGGTTAGGATCCTGTAAAACCGGTTTAAGCCCGCCAGTAACTTTGTGCTTCTGATCGTTCCAAGGTGATACTTCTGTTGTGGTTCTTTTTGTTTGATGTCTTGGTGTTTAAAATTGTTTTGTGCTGTTGGCGCCTTATGTATGTTTTCATATTTTTAATTAAGTTAAGGTAACTGAGTGGCCACCTATTGGGAAAATAGCTGCTCATTCGGCTTACGATATGTTGTATGGTATAAGTGCCTGATTGTTGGTTTGGTTTTTCCTGCCTCGGTTTTTGGAGTG
This sequence comes from Rugalucina vietnamica, assembly GCA_964017185.1. Taxonomy (NCBI): domain Eukaryota; kingdom Metazoa; phylum Mollusca; class Bivalvia; order Lucinida; family Lucinidae; genus Rugalucina; species Rugalucina vietnamica. The sequence continues at coordinate 3,532,191 of OZ024877.1, read as the reverse complement.
GGAGTCTCTTTCTGTTTGCGCCTTCTGATATTTGCCTACTTGTACCTTTTTCTACATTTTAAACAAGCTTGTCATTTTTTCTATTATTAGAGAAGTGGGTATGTTGGCATTCGATCCGTCAATATGCTTTACTCCCCGCTAATAAATCATTTAAAATAGTCATTATTTTCATCTAATCACAGGCTAAATGCGTGTATGTATTATCTTCAAATAGTTTGCACGTTGTGTATTTCTGTACAACAACTGTAAATTGCAATTAAAAGTTAAAATAGGAAGTGTACTTAAAGTCATCGCGTTTCTTGAATATGCGTTTGGACTTTAGTTAGAGATTCACCACGAGGACCGAACAACTAACTAAATGTTGCAAACCACTGCAGAGGCTAAGGACGAGGTTATGGCCATGTAAAACTAGTTTAGGCCCGCGAGTAATGTTATATTACTTACCATTCCAAGGCGTTACTTCTGTTGTGGTTCTTATTGTTTTATGTCTTGGTGTCGAATTTTTGTGCTGTTGGCGTCTCATTTGCATTTTCATATTTTAGTTAGGTTTGGGAACTGAGTGGCCGCCGATTGGAAATAGCTGCTCACTCCGCTTATGATATGTTTTCTAATTGCGCTTTTTCCTGATCATCGCCTTCTTTTACCATGTAAGTTAAGTCAACTTAATCAAAAAATCAAACACTCTTCAGATGCTGGCATAATATTATCTTCTGAAGTCTTTCCATAAGCCACATATTCAAGGTAAGAAAAAGGGAACAGCCACTTAGCTCTCATAGTTTCACAATACATAATATGACTAAGATGATAATTGATGTCAAGTTGGTAAGACTTAATGAAACATTTCGCACCTTAACACTGCATTATTCATTGTTTACCTAATCAAGATAAGAAGCAAAATTACGTATAATTATTGTGGAGTTAAAACCATATTACAAGGATAGAGATATTAGACGGGAATGGCGAAAACGGATACTTATTATATTATGTAGATTGCAAAAAGAACTATGATTTCGATCGTCTAACCATGACAGCTAAGGTCGAAGGTATACATTTGTATAATTTGTAGATGAAATCAGTTCCAAAATCAGTTCGCGTCTACGACTTATTATACACATGTACTGTACCAAAATGACATGTGTTCAATCACTTTAGACTATCAGATTAGTGAACTAATTGGCAAAAACAATTATTGTCTCGATAAGAATAGACTTTTGATTTAATATCGTTAGTGTTTCAACCTTCAATGTTTTGTTGGTTACAAAGGAGAATAACCTGTATGAATTAAATAACAAATAAAAGAAATAATCTTCTGACCTGTCGCACTGAGTGTTTTGAGCCGAACCCGTACCACCAAACACCATCAGGGGGTTACCAATGGTACTTTACTATGACTTTACTTGTTTAATTAACCCATTTCTGGTGAATGGTTTCGCCCATCACTATCAATTTAGAGAGTCCCCTTTCATTTTAGGGGCGTTAGAAGTGATTTTTGTTGTTTTTTTTTTTCCTCATTCTTCGATGAATTTCGTCTAAGCAAACACAGTAACCCCAGATGAGACTTTAAGGTAACTGAGTGGCCACCTACTGGGAAAATAGCTGCTCATTCGGCTTGCGATGTGTTTCATTGTATAAGTACCTGATTGTTAATTTGGTTTTTTCCCACCTCGGTTTTTGGAGTGGGAATCTTTTTCTGATTGCGCCTTTTCCTGATCTTTGCCTACTTGTACCTTTTTACTGAGCTATACTGTTTGCCTATGCCCCATAAAGAGGACAAGAGTGGTTCTTTTTGTTTTATGTCTTGGTGTTTAAAATATTTTTGTGCTGTTGGCGCCTTACGTGTGTTTCATATTTTTAGTTAAGTTAGGGTAACTGAGTGGCCACCTATTGGGAAAATAGCTGCTCATTCGGCTTACGTAATGTTTTCATGGTATAAGTACCTGATTGCTAGTTTGTTTTTTTCCCACCTCGGTTTTTGGAGTGGGAATCGTTTTCTGATTGCGCCTTTTCCTGATCTTTGCCTACTTGTATCATTTGAGTTAATCTTTATCACAAATTAAACTATCGAGATTTGCATACACCTTTTAACCATGGTTCCCATTGATAACACCATTGTATTTTTTTCCGATACGCGCACCTCTGAATGACTCCTCCCATATTTCATGTGATGTCTGGCATTGTTATTTACATTCCCTTCTTATATCTGGATTTCTGTCTTTGCAACGTATCAGTTCGATATATAAGGACACTCTCAAATGCAATATTCCCCGATAGACAAAGATGTTGAACATCGCAGATTAACATCAAAATTTATTTTGCATGTTTTCAAAATGCCTTCTAATGTAGTGATTATCTATATGCCCTTATTTCTCCTTTTTACAGGGGCTGCTCAGGATTTTGTCTTTATGAAAACTTGGCCGTCAGGTGGAGGGAGGGCGATATACCAAATGCCTCTTTTAGTAAATGGCTCTGATCCAACGTCAGCTGACACAATTCATAATTCCGATGACATGTCTGATACTGGATTCACCTACAACTACAAAACCAGAAGTGTTCTGTGGTCTGAAGGAAAGGAAGTCAAGAGTCTAAATATCGATGATGACAGTATAACAACATTGGTTGATGTCTGTAAGTATTGTCTGTATATACCCTGCTTTTACTTTCGTACATTCATAATATCCCAAATTTAATGAATGTATATTTAGGCCGCGTTCCCACGGACAGTTTTTCTTTGACGAAGGTTATTTGTCACAGAAACTTTGGCAATGAGTTTGCGTTCACACACAGCAAATATTACTTATGCTACTGAGCTCGCTCATCTTTGTCGCAGATATTTGACAATGAAAAGGTACAAATAGGCAAAGATCAGGAAAAGGCACAATCAGAAACAGATTCCCACTCCAAAAACCGAGGTGGGAAAAAACATACTAACAATCAGGTACTTTATACCATGAAACATATCGTAAGACGAATGAGCAGCTATTTTCCCAATAGGTGGCCACTCAGTTACCTTAACTTAACTAAAAATATGAAAACATACTTAAGGCGCCAACAGCACAAACAAATTTAAACACCAAGACATAAAACAAAAAGAACCACTACAGAAGTATCGACTTGGAACGATCAGTAACACAAAGTTACTGGCGGGCTTAAACCGGTTTTACAGGTACCTAACCTCACCTTCAGCTTCTGCAGTGGTTCATAACATTTAGTTAGTTCTTCGGTCCTCGTGGTGAATCTCTAACTAGTCAATGAATCATCAAGAACAAACAAATAGATCATGATAAACATCCTGATGAATCAAAAACTTCGCCACAGAATTGAATTTACACAAGCATATTGTTCTGCGACAAACCTACTTGGTCAAAGATAAATTGTCCGTGGAGACTGTTACACCATTGCCTACTTGGGCACAGATGCGATGTAGCTAATACGACTGATAAAGTTTCTTGTTGGGATCTATTTTATTGGAATATTTAACTGGGGTACTTGAAATTATAACATCATTGACTTACTTTCGATCTGAATATTGGTCTGCTGGATGTATATTTGATTCACCAGAACACAACAATATGCGTAAATATGCGTAAATATGTATTTGCATTCTTGTATTTTCTGTCTTTGCAGCTGTGACGTTTTCGCAGTTATCATCCGTCACAGATTTAGGAGTCGATGGCTATGGTAATATATACTTTGCTGCGGTCGACACAAGTACGAGGGGGTTTATAGGGAAGATTGATACAAGCGGTACAGTGACACAGCTGTACCAAGCTGCAACGAACGAGCTTTTCAACGCTATATCTGTAGACCCAATCGGACAGTAAGTTGTGTTGTACTGAAATGGGCATAGCTAATTAAACAGACAAAATGCCCAAATATATCATGTCAGTATTGTACAATGTTGTTACAGTATTGTTTGCAGTTTTTTTCTCCTCAGTTTTTAGGTTGAACGTTCTGCTTTGTTTTCATAAACTTTATTTAGGTATTGGCATATAACTTATGTGCTAGGCGACAGTTCATCGCAGTGTACACGTCATTGTGTTCGGTGAGGAAGTGCTCTTAATCAACCAAGAATTTTCGATTGAAAAGGTGATTTTAATTCCTCGAGAAATCTTAATATCGTGCTTGTTAGTTTAACTAAATTCACCAGGTTAGGCTAAAACCTTTATATTTTGCTGGTTAGTTTCAATGAATTCTTCAGGTAAGGATATCTGATTCTAATCTGAAGAATTCATTTAAACTAACCAGTAAAATGTTAAGATGTTTGAAAAAAAATCATGGTTACGAAAGCGCGATACATTATTAGACATTTTTCACTTTTGAACGTAAATGCTGCTGGCGCTTGCGGTAATGACTTTCCGTGTGATGGGGGACGACTCGTGAGGGCATATTTGAGACGAAGACGAGGGACGATATGAAGAATTACTTAGTGAAAACTATCAATAGCCCGACGAAGACGAATTAAATAAGAGAGTCAAAAAATGAAATAGTCTAGGACGTGTAGCTGTGTAGCTCAGTAGGTAGCCTGCTTGGAATTGAAAGCGAAAGGTCCTGGGTTCGAGTCCCGGACGGATCACTTTTTTCTTTTCTTTAATTGTCTCTCTTGTGACAAAAAAAAAGCTTTGGAAATAAAACATATATTATCAGCTGATTATCTTTTTTTGGCAAATGCAAGAATCATGAAATGCCCTACTACATTAAATTCTTAAATCGTAAAGGAATTGAAGTTTGAGACGGTAGCCCACATGTATGTTTTCTCTTTTATTGGGAGCTCGATCGTAATTTTTTTTATTCAGTTTAACGTCCCTTTCAAGATTATTTCAGCTCATATGAGACGGGCCAATTAGTAGGTGGGGCGAAAACGGGAGAACCCCGAGAAAAACTACCTGACACACCCGCAAGCAGAACTTGGCTTGTCTCACATGTGCCCAGAGCGGGGCTCGCACCCACACCAGACACAGCGGTGAGATGATCGAATGCTTAAGTGCGAAAAGATCGTATTTTGGGTATAAGAGCTGATCTATCCTCACGCCAATATTTCTTTCTGGGAGACATGAAAATATGAATATACTGAAGGCCTGTACAGGCATAATGTGGCTAGGATAAGTTAGCCATCCTGAACGACTTAAAATGTTTTCCGCGGCTCAAATAGTACACTGTATAGTGTACATGTAAAGATATATGTATATTTATTAGGTGTAAGACCTACAGTTCCACGTGCTGTCTCGTGAGAGAACATAATTTATTTTGGCATGTTTATACATGTATTTCAAACAGATACTCGAACTCGTGATGTTATTTATTTGGTTGATGTTTCGTTTTGAGTCCATTAGACAATTATCTGCAAGTCATTAGTGCGATATCCTAGCTACATTATGCAAAGCCATACAAATAAGTTGAGGTTTTGTAGACCTTTCACAGTATTTCAGCAGTTTGAATGCGATAATTACGATTTTTGGGATGTTTTTTCCAAGTCAAAGGCTTTCTTTCTGATCCTCATTTATGCTCTTGAATTATGCGTGATGTTTATCTGTTTGAATTCAAATAAATATAATTAAACTTCAAACTAAAACAATATTATTTTCAAGAAAATGAATGTTTATAGACTGAGAAACATACAGTTCGTTTTTTTTTTCATAACGTGCCGCGTACCTTGCTTAACCCTAAAACAGGTGACAATATTCTTTAATATTCTTTACGCGAGCACACACACACACACACACACACACACACACACACACACACATGTTCCGTAGATGACTTCATGTCGCAGTGGTTAAGTCAGTCGCTTCGTAAAATCACATGTCGAGAATAAATACGTACAGGTAGTTGATATAAGACTGGTACAAAATTATTTTAGGGAGCGCGGTGGCGTAGTGGTAGGGCGTCTGACTCCGAATCGAAAGGTCCTGGGTTCGATCCCCATAGGCGCCACCGTGTTGTGTCCTTGAGCAAGACACATTAACTCCTTACTAACTGGTTAAACCCAGGAAGCGTTGGCTCCGTCCCGACATGACTGAAAAAATGTTGACTGGGATATAAAGCCTTAATGAAAATGATTTTGATAAGAGCATCTGACTCGTTAGCTCAGGAGGTTGAGCGCGAGTAGGAAACGCCTATTTTTATTGGAATTTATTATTTTTATTATTTTTTTTTTCGCATCTTTGACAATATTCTTGCGTAGAAAAAAAAATAAAAACTTAAAACCTATATGCATTGGTAAAATGCAAAAATAAAGAAATCCAGACAGCAATTAAACATATAAATCGTAAACAAACAATGTTATCATATGCAATGGTAACGATGATTATTGTTGAGCTTCCAGTGCAAAATGATATTTTTTAGACACTCGTGTGTATAACTAGGGATCGCTAGTTCAATTCTGAGCTGCCCATGGCTTTATGGTGACACTATAAACCGAGATCCCGTCTGCATATGACGATAACTGTTGGTGGGAAAGCAACTATCAACTATTTGTTATCGCCATGTGACTTTTAACATACTGGTGCATGTATATACGTACATTGGTTCTGTTAAGCTACATTTCACGTGTTTTTCGTGAACACACAGTATTTTTTTTTACATGTAAACATGGCAAGATTTACGATTTGAAACATTTATACTGTACTGTGTATTCGGGTATTGTCTATCAGTGTCAGCACCATCGTATATGCTTGCGATACAATCAAAGTCCTTACAACAAAGATTGATGCAACATCACACAACATCTGATAAAATTGATTAAAACAACCTTCAGCGCAACAATATCGTTTTGGCAATACCAACACCAAGACAATGAACTCTTCGCCGTAGGTTGCTGCCCAATTGATCAGTCTTACAATCACGGGTGACATAAACCAAGTTCTGCTTTTGGGTGTGCAAGTTCGTTTTCTCAGGGTTCTCCCCTTTTCCCCCTGTTACTGATTTACCCGTCTCATATGAACTAAAATAATCTTGAACGGGCCGAAAATTGTATAAAAAAAACAAATCATCATGATCAGAAATGAGCACAATCAGACCCTTATCTGTAATCAAGTAACAATCAAGTAACAATAAAATGACCAAGAATCTATACAATTAAATTTCCCATCCTAACATAGACACCAGGCGGGAGAGACATGGCGGTGCAACACATCACAAGCAATTTAACAACACGCATAAAAAAACAAAATTTCTAGCTCTTTCCAAACAAGACCAGCGTCCATTCTGTTAAAAGGGACAATACATGAGGCAATAATCTTAAGAAAACACATGTGTCAATGTGAAAAAGTACAAGTAGGCAAAGATCAGGAAAAGGCGCAATCAGAAAAAGACTCCCACTCCAAAAACCAAGATGGGAAAAAACCAAACTAACAATCAGGTACTTATACCATGAAAACATTTCGTAAGCCGAATCAGCAGCTATTTTCCCAATAGGTGGCCACTCAGTTACCTTAACTTAACTAAAAGTATGCAAACATACATAAGGCGCCAACAGCAAAAAAATATTTTAAACACCAAGACATAAAACAAAAAGAACCACCACAGAAGTATCGACTTGGAACGATCAGTAACACAAAGTTACTGGCGGGTTTAAATCGATTTTACACGGCCGTAACCTCACCCTCAGCTTCTGCAGTGGTTCATAACATTTAGTAAGTTCTTCGGTCCTCGTGGTGAATCTCTAACTAGTAAATGAATCATCAAGAACAAACAAATAAATCATGATAAACATCCTGATGAATCAAAAACCAGGACTCACAGATTCAGTAAGCTGCCCGACGATGGAGATCCCTGGGCGCCAAATAACTTACTAACTCCGGAGCTAAAGAAAAACATAAGTTGGACCCCGGTGGGCCAAGCAACAGACAAGAAGCTCCGGCCCCAACCAACTAAAATGAATAGCTTTAAGTCGGGGCCATCATAGAGTCTGACGCCCGACCCACCGGCGTGCAATTAAAGAAGGCAGAATAGCTATCAACCGTGATTGGGTTAAAAACTAAGCATGCAGACTGTCGCATAACATTCAAGTTATAACCTATACGTCTGTAACGTGTTATGATTTTTCTAAACTGAAAAGAAAAATCATTACTTCCTATAAGTTTCTTAAATTTGTAAAGACTGTATACACCATTATATGTGAAACAAATGAATAATTTGTGCACTTTGTAGTGTCCAAAATTGCTTCTACGTGAAAATGGCGAACATCAAAAGTAAACTGCGGCGAAGTGACGCGCGACCCGCTTTACGGGGCGACTGAAACACTAAGCGTCCTCTACGGAAACACTTTAGAAACTCATGAAAATAATATAATTGAGTTAGTTTGATTTTAATTTATTTATTTGAATTCAACCAGGTGAAACAGCACGCATACTATCACACAGAATAAATGAGGATCAGAACGAAAGCTTATGTCTTGCCAAATTAATTTTCTACATCGTAACCATCGCACTCGATATGGCAGTCTACAATAAACAAAAACAGTTGTGTGGCTAGGCATATTGTAGCTACATGTAGGGTATTGCCCCCATCGCTCTTCCTACTGTCGAATGGACTCAAAACTAGACATCGACAATATAAACATCGTTCGCTCACGAGATAGCACGTGAAACTGTAGTTTTACATGTAATAATACACATATATCTGAACATGTACACTATTCTTTTTGATTTGGTGTCTTGTGAATTTGTTAAAATTCAGTTTCACGTCCCTTTCAAGATTATTTCAGCTCATATGAAAAGCAACAAACAGTAGGTGGGGCGAAAACGGGAGTACCCCGAGAAAAACCGCCTGGCACACCCGCAAGCAGAACTTGGCCTGTCTCACATGTGGCCATTGTGGGTCTCGAACTCACACCAGACACAACGGTGAGATGATTAAGTGATTATGAAATAGCGCTCTTAACTGCTCGGCCACGGGGGACGCTTGCGTATTTTTTTAGTCATTAGAGGCGGTCAGCTTATCCTATCCACATTATCTGTACCAGCCAGTCAGAAAATAAATGTTGACGTTAGGATCGATCGCTGATCCGTTCTTCTGCCGAAAATGACGATCGAGTTCTCGGCTTCAATGGGTGAAAAATCAAGACCTATAAAAAAGCCTATACATGCGGTCTGCCTTCTCACTAGACAGTTTAATCCAGAAACTTACGATTTTAGTATTAAATGCAGCAGTGAATTTTGTGATTCTTGCATTTGCCAATAGATAAAATAATATTTTTTTTTTTTTTTTTTTTTTTTTTTTCATTTCTTTTTAATTTTCTAAGCTTTATTGTCACAGGTGCGAAAAAAGGAAGAAACAAAGAAAAGGAAAAATAATTTTGTCCTACCCGGACTCGAACCCAGGACCTTTCGATTCTATGTCTTACACTTTACCTACTGAACTATTCAGCTAGGCGTCCTGGACAATTTCGTTTTTTGCTTATCTCATTTAATACACCTCCGGTGGGCTGTTAGTAGTTTTGACTAAGTTAATTCTTCATATCGCCCCTCGCCTTCGTCTCAAATATGCCTTCACGAGTCGTCGCCCATCACACACAAAGTCGTAACCGCAAGCGCCAGCAAAATTTACGTTCAAAAGTGAAAAATGTCTATTATCCGGTTCAAATCCATTTCTAGATGTGTATTCGGCGCTCTGAAACCATCGAGTATAGCTGTTACCTATATCAAACGACTTGAAGGATCGACCATAACCAATATAATAGCAACGTCGGAGACAATTACGTCGATAGCCGTTGACATTAATGGTAAGAGTAATTCCTAATATTTTTCTTGACATTTCTTCTAAACAGCCATTTAGCCTTGCAAGTAAACCATGAATGTTGGTATACGTTGCTTGATTGACATACATGTATGTGCACCTATATGCGTTTGGGTCCTAATGTCCAAATACCACAACCTGGCGGTCCGCGGTATCCGTGAGTTGCCTTAATCATTTGTCTATGAATATACCGAGGTACAAAGTTTGAATCGACTGAAACAAAAACAGAGAAGTTATTCGATTTGGCTGCTTTTGCTGTTGAACTCAGTGACTGTTTAGCAGAACAAAGAAGAGAAATGATGAATGTCTCTGCGCACCAAAGATATAAGGCCTGCATGTTATCCTGGTGTATTCTTGCCGGTTTAATTATTATAAATTTGTATGGATTTAAAAGATAGGCCACATTTTAATTCAGTTATCAATCAGAAATAGTGCCCTTCCAGATAAAGGCTCCAGGAAATATGACTGAACCAGAAAAGTGTTTTTTCCTCAGTAAAAACGGTAATCGGTGTGAGTTGGTGTCCCAGGAAAAATGGTTTATCTTCATTATACGACTGTTTATTGTGCCTGCCTCTCTGTCATGCTCGTTGCCTTTTGTTACGGTTGAAACTTAGCCAGATGGCTACCTTTTTGGGAAAGAGCTTGTCATTCCGCTCTTAGTGTGTAATGTCGGAAAACGTTTTGTTAAGGTGTATGTATAGTTCTCCCACCTGACTTTAAATTTATTTGCATCGATTCCTGGTCCCTCTATTCTTACTTTCCATTGAATGCTTTGTGTCCATATATCAATTGAGTTTTTTTTTTTTGTTGTTGTTTTAGAGCAAAATGTCTACTATTCCGATGGTGTCAAAATCTTCTATACCAACTATACAACACCAAATGGTCAGAATGAGTTCTTTCAGGATACATTTGAATCTTCTATAGACCTTGACGTGGCCGGAGACTATATTTATTTTGTCGGAAGTAACAACCAGTGAGTATAATGCCTATGGGTTACTAGATAATCAGATCTGTAATGGCCGGGAAACTGTTGCATTTAGGGATGAACATCTTTCTTACTGTTGACTGTAGCATTTTGTTTATTTGCATTGATGCTTTACGTCCAAGTTAACAACCGTGGTCATGTCGGTACTAAAATTAGGATACTTCAAATGTAACCACCCAAGTATGCCATTATTGTTTGTTTGTTTGTTTGTGTGTTTGTTTCAAGGCCACATTTAACCGAGATACCTCTCTGGTATATACTACCACAGGTATAGTCAAATAATGACTCACAAGTATAATCTGCAAAGGAACACATATATGGTTATTTATTTTCAGCTATATAAATCACTTAGAGGATATTATAAATACACCTACACTCATATACCCGCATATATACAAATACATACAAATTTACAAACACTTTTTACACATATTAACTCCTTGATTTTTATCTTTATTATTTTTTTTTGTTTTATTTTATTACTTTTATATAAAAAAGTTAATATATGAACTTGGGATTTATAAACATTCTAGACTGTGTTCTAACTTTTATGGTTTATTTGACCTTACATGTATGTATTCTTGGGCAACACAAGAAAGTAATGATATAATTAACTACATGTACATTTATTATACTTTTAAAATATATCTTTGGCATATAAGAACCAGTTCAGTGTGAACCAAGGAAAAAACGCTTGAATTTGCTCCCAGTTGAAAGCTGCTAGGACCTGCCGAAACTGCCAGTCAGTAACATGTAGTTCGCTTTCTTACATAAGCACATGCCTTGACGGACCGTGAAGAGTGTGTGAGTTGGTAGTGTGGTAGCGTCGCAGGCGGGACTGTAGGCACTTGGCGGTCGCAGTGGGTAGCGTCGCAAGCGGCGGTCGCACCGCAGGCGGCGGTCGCACTGGGAGAGTCGCAGGCGGGGACTGTATGCACCGCAGGCGGCGGTCGCATTGTAGTGTGGTTCAAGGAGTGCAGCTGAGCAGCGCGATGTAGGTCAGTCCGTCAGTGCAGTGCTGTGTAAGTATGGACGACAAGCAGGTAAGGTAGGGACTATGAGTACATACCACTGACTTGGGGAATGAAAATAGCTACATTTCGGGTAGAAATGAAAATATTTTCCCCAAAAACAGTCAGTTGGGGAGCATTGTGGTTCACAGCTGATTGGTCCCCAAGGAAAGCAATTGTGTAGGCCATGGCGAACAAAACCACTGATTGCCGAATATCGCACAAAATCCTATCAAGGACGCGTCACTGAATAATTGCAAGTCGTAGGTGCTTGTAAAATCTTTTTCATAAAATAAACACCATTCCATGCTTGCTAAAACCTACGCCGCATATACAAATCCTCGTAATAAAAGTCGTTTAATCTGACTTTCTGGTGCAGATCGTGAACGGAAAATGCTACTTTCAGTAAATAAGACACAAATGACGTTCCTGGTAGAACCACTCGTGAGGCAAAATTGAAGTGTCCTTTGAAGTGTCCTAATAGGCGCAGAATTTTACGCTTAGTACACTCACAGTTGGGCTTGCGTAACAAGGAGTCAATAAAGTCCAAAATTCTCTGAACCTTCTCTAAGGGTAATCGGACATCCATTTTAACACTATCTAAGATGATTCCAAGATACTCTAAACATGTAGTAGGGCCTGTACATTTGTCTTTGGCAAGGGGAATGTGAAGTCTGTCGAAAACAAGTGAGACGATAGCCATTGGTCTCGCGCCAGTGCAAGCGTCAGGGATATCTACAGACAAGAAATCATCTAAAAGATGAAATATAGTTTGAACACCATAATTGTTACTGGCAATCCAACAAATAGCCTGTGACAAAGTGTCAAAAATACATACGGGGTGACGATCGACAGCCAAACACAAGCCGAACAATTACGTAGAACTTACCCTCCCATTTGACACCAAATTAAGGCCATTGGTTAGGGCGGATTGGACAGACCTTGAATTCCTTTCTAATATCATATGAGAAGGCCCCCTTTTGTTTCACAAGAACCCTCACCATGGCCAATCTTCTAACATTTCTTGCAAATATGTAAAAATAATTGCAAGATGCGTTATTGCAGCCTTTGACACTGTTGAAATTATTACACTGCTCTTAAAGGATCTCAGTTTTAATTTTTATTACATATTTCTTTGCCGTGGTGCAAAAGCCGAAGACGATCGTAACGATCATGTGCTTGGTCCCTTTTGCACTAAACTTTGCACCATCATTAGGTTTCTTAACATGTGATGGGGAGGAATTCTCTGTCTGGGAGGGACAGAAAGAACTTTGGTGGTCAGCTTGACCACAGTGATCACAAGTTTTTGTTTTCACACCCCCGACAATGAGTTGTGGTGTTTAGACCAGTCGACCTGTATCCTTTGTTCTAAATAGGCAGCGGCTTGTTTTTGAAAACTGGACATCATAATGATAAAATACGCCCCCGTAATTTTCTAATATGTTGAAAATATATCTTAAGGGGTATTCATCACACATGATTCTCCGCGGTATGGCCCATCCCCTTTCTCATAAATGTGTTCACTGCTCTTAAAGGATCTCAGTTTTAATTTTTATCTTATAAATGCAGAATGCTTCGTAAAACTGCGTTATATTAAGCACTCTATCCAGACGGTTATCTTTCCGGTCTCGCTTCAGGAACTCTAACCCATTCATAGTCTCGTTAGAAATTTAGGGTGCCTCAAAGTCGGATATTAGCAGGCACGCCAAATGTATTTTCCAGCAATTATGTGACGTTTAAAATTTTCCGATACAACAGCTATGTGGGGCAGTTCATCAGCTGCTACTCCATGCTTTGCAGTCGACTGGCACCTGCGGCACTGGTTGTTATGACCCAGGTACGGCACTGTAGAATTTCTCCAAATTGGTTTTTAAATCAAGTCCCGTTGCAGTTTTGTCTTGTAACCAGAATTAAATTCAGCTATTTTAACACTCTGGCAAGATAAACTGAAATGCTGCTCCCAGCTTTAAATATAGCCCTTTAATTGAAATATCAAACTATCAACTAAACCACATTTATCATAAAATAAATACATTAAGTATCGTATAGACACATGAATTGATCCGAGTGTGGCCAGTTTGACCATTTCTCACCAAATTGTATTAGAGTCAGAAAATTATGAAAAAATGCAAATAAAGATGAATGTACCTTCGTTCTGTGATTTTCCAAACATGAGTATCAACATGAAATACATACATTATCTTACAGCATGTATAAACATGTGTCAAGTGTAGCAGAAACATGTATAACATGCGCATTTACACACATACACAAAATAAAACAAATATAATGTGTAATTTCAAATATGCATGAATACTTGTAATCCAAACTCAACATATATCATGTCATTTAATAGCTAGAATGCCTGTGCAGTGGCGGATTTAGAGGGGGCAAGGGGTTCGCTTGAACCCCCCTCTGGAGGCAAAATATTTCATTTTCATGAGGAATTTCAATAAATGTTGTGTAAAATTAGGCAGTCGAACCCCCCTTTCCACATTTGAACCCCCTGTTCAGAAATCCTGGATCCGCCCATGTTGTGATACCCATTTATATGGGGACCAAAAAGCTCTTCGTTGCCCAGCATTGAATGACAAGTTGGCAATTATACTCATAATAATTTATTATGATCATTCACAGACCATATTCTAGCAAATCACATTTAGCATGCTCAATCATTCTTTTTGCTTCCTGTTTCAAGATTCCTCATCATCTCATCTGACGTTCATATATCTATTTCTCTATATATGATACTCTTGTTTATCTTATATTTACTACAAAATATGTTCTTATGTTCTTTTTGCATATGCGATACAGACAAGTTACGTTCACGTATCGCGGCACAGTATCTCGAAAGCCGTATCCGTTCAAAAATTGATAAAAAAAAGTACAAGCAGGCAAAGATCAGGAAAAGGCGCAATCAGAAAAAGACTCCCACTCCAAAAACCAAGGTGGGAAAAAACCAAACTAACAATTAGGTACTTATACCATGAAAACATTTCGTAAGCCGAATGAGCAGCTATTTTCCCAATAGGTGGCCACTCAGTTACATTAACTTAACTAAAAATATGAAAACATACATAAGGCGTCAATAGCACAAAAATATTTTAAACACCAAGACATAAAACAAAAAGAACCACCACAGAAGTATCGACTTGGAACGATCAGTAACACAAAGTAACAAAACCCACATCATTCCCTTGGGAGAAAAAGCCATATCACTTGTATCACATACACACGTGACCCATATCATTCCTAGGGAGAAAAATGATTGGCTGATACAATGATTGGCTGATATATTCGGAGCACTGGGCTCTATTGCATTGAGTTCATTAGGTAGTGTACCGCAGGCATGTTAGCTTTGTTTGCATTGTGGTTTTATGTCGCAGGCAACAGTATTTTGTCATGTCGAGACGAATTTTTGATTTGTGCAAATGCGGAAATAATATGCGCTCTACTGCAAGCTTTGGCGGTATGTAAAAATGAATAAATAAAATAAATAAATAAATAATTATAAGAAAGATAGAAAAAATGGTCATGAATTAAAATATATGATAAAAAGATTACGATATGACAATTTTCATATCGTACACACGTATCAACCCTCGAATCCCGTATCAACCCTCGACTCTCGCATCAGCCCTCGGGCCTTCGGCCCTCGGGCTGATACGGGATTCTCGGGTTGATACGAGGTACGATATGAAAATTGTCATATAATAATCTATATATATATATATACATGCATTCGCTATATTAGAACATTGATATAACCAAACTGCTCCTGTAATAGTCTACGGGCTATCCTGTACCAATTATTTTGTCTTTCTACCAATAATCCTTCTACACAATAACTTTGTCCCTCGGTTAGCTGCATTTGGGCTGCCCTGCCCACCGACCAGAATTAAGCCTCTCATATCCACATTCCACTCAGGATTATATTTATGACTTGTTTGACTTGAACTATTCGCAGTGGAGCGGGATGGCGCAGTCGGTAGCGCATCGAACTTTGAGCCGAGAAGTCCCTGGTTCGATTCCCGTCCGGGGCGTGGTCTGTTGTGGCCTTAGGCAAGTCACATTTCCACAGCTCTATATATATAGTCTACATAAAGTTCTTAAATAGTCGCAATAAAAGCTCTATAAAGCTTATGTTGATTGTTGAAATATGGAGCGAATTTATATAAAAAAGGTACAAGGAGGCAAAGATCAGGAAAAGGCGCAATCAGAAAAAGATTCCCACTCCAAAAACCGAGGTGGGAAAAAACCAAACTAACAACCAGGTACTTATACCATGAAACATATCGCAAGCCGAATGAGCAGCTATTTTCCCAATAGGTGGCCACTCAGTTACCTTAACTTAACTAAAAATATAAAAACATACATAAGGTGCCAACAGCACACAAAAACTTTTAAACACCAAGACATAAAACAAAAAGAACCACCACAGAAGTATCGCCTTGGAACGATCAGTAACACAAAGTTACTGGCGGGCTTAAACCGGTTTTACAAATTGCGCACCTCTCGTAGCTGATTTACTTTTATACTGCTACGAAAGAGATTTCATGGATTCTCTTAACCATGATAATCAAGGCTTTTAATTCCACATCTAGGTACCTCGATGACCTTTTGAACATTGACAACCCTTATTTTGAAGGTATGGTCAATCAAATTTATCCACCTGAACTTCAGTTGAACAAAGCCAATATCTCAGATACCGAAGCTCCCTTTTTAGATCTACGTCTTTCTGTTGCAAATGGATTTATTTCTTCTAAAATTTATGATAAGCGCGATGACTTTGATTTTGATATAGTAAATTTTCCTTTTTTGGATGGTGACGTTCCTCGTCGTGCTTCTTATGGTGTATACATTTCGCAGCTTATTAGGTTTGCTAGAGTCTGCAATCATGTTACAGACTTCAACGCTCGAAATAAATGTTTAACGGCAAAACTTCTCCAACAGGGCTATCGGTATCATAAACTTCGAAATACCTTTTCTAAATTTTATCGTAGACACTATGAATTAATTTCCAAATATAATGTCGGGTTAAAGAGGTACAAGCAGGCAAAGATCAGGAAAAGGCGCAATCAGAAAAAGATTCCCACTCCAAAAACCGAGGTGGGAAAAAAACAAACTAACAATCATGTACTTATACCATGAAAACATTTCGTAAGCCGAATGAGCAGCTATTTTCCAAATAGGTGGCCACTCAGTTACCTTAACTTAACTAAAAGTATGAAAACATACATAAGGCGCCAACAGCCCAAAAATATTTTAAACACCAAGACATAAAACAAAAAGAACCACTACAGAAGTATCGACTTGGAACGATCAGTAACACAAAGTTACTGGCTGGTTTAAATCAATTTTACATGGCCATAACCTCACCCTCAGCTTCTGCAGTGGTTCATAACATTTAGTTAGTTCTTCGGTCCTCGTGGTGAATCTCTAACTAGTCAATGGATCATCAAGAACAAACAAATAAATCACGATAAACATCCTGATGAATCAAAATTCAGGACTCACAGATTGAGTAAGCAGCCCGACGATAGAGATCCCTGATCGCGCAATAACTTCCAAACTCCGGAGCAAAAGAAAAACACCAGTAGGACCCCGATGGGCCAAGCAACAGACAAGAAGCTCCGGTCCCAACCAACTAAAATGAATAGCTTTATGTTTTATGTTCTTTTTGTTTTATGTCTTGGTGTTTAAAATATTTTTGTGCTGTTGGCGCCTTATGTATGTTTTCATATTTTTAGTTCAGTTAAGGTAACTGAGTGGCCACCTATTGGGAAAATAGCTGCTCATTCGGCTTACGAAATGTTTTCATGGTATAAGTACCTGATTGTTAGTTTGGTTTTTTTCCCACCTCGGTTTTTGGAGTGGGAATCTTTTTCTGATTGCGCCTTTTCCTGATATTTGCCTACTTGTACCTTTTTAAGTCGGGGCCATCATAGAGTCTTACGCCCGACCCACTGGCGTGCAATTAAAGAAGGCAGCATAGTTATCAACCATGATTGAGTTAATAACTAAACATGCAGACTGTCGCATAACATTCAAGTTATAACCTATACGTCTGTAACGTGTTATGATTTTTCTGAACTGAAAAGAAAAATCATTACTTCCTATAAGTTTCCTAAATTTGTAAACCAAGTCACCATAAAATTCAGGTTCCGAAAGGCCCTCACTTAAAGAGGTACAAGTGGGTTAAGATCATGAAAAGGCGCAATCAGAAAAAGATTCCCTCTCCAAACACCAAGGTGGGAAAAAAACCAAACAAAAAATCAGGTACTTATACCATGAAAACATATCGTAAGCCGAATGAGCAGCTATTTTCCCAATAGGTGGCCACTCAGTTACCTTAACCCAACTAAAAATATGAAAACATACATAAGGTGCCAACAGCACAACAAATTTAAACACCAAGACATAAAACAAAAAGGACCACCACAGAAGTATCGCCTTGGAACGATCAGTAACACAAAGTTACTGGCGGGCTTAAATCGATTATACATGGCCATGACCTCACCCTCAGGTGCTGCAGTGGCTCTGAAATGCACACATATAAACAAACAGTAAGGAAATCATGTTAAGATATATATTAAATATAGGTAAGAACGTATAACATATGTATAACGGTGTCATTAACCCAACATTATATTTGAAAATCAATTCATAGTGTCTACGATAAAATTTAGAAAAGGTTTCGAAGTTTATGATACCGATAGCCCTGTTGGAGAAGTTTTGCCGTTAAACATTTATTACGAGCGTTGAAGTCTGTAACATGATTGCAGACTGTAGCAAACCTAATATGTTGCGAAATGTATACACCATAAGAAGCACGACGAGGAACGTCACCACCCAAAAAAGGAAAATTTACTATATCAAAATCAAAGTCATCGCGCTTATCATAAATTTTAGAAGAAACAAATCCATTTGAAACAGAAAGATGTAGATCTAAACAGGGGGCTTCGGTATCTATTTACTTGATAATTTCTAAAGTGTTTTGGTTGACGTTTTCAATCATGAAATTTGACAGTGTTTCTATTATGATAGAGACGAACAGCTCTCTTAGAAAGTAAGCACCTGCTCCACCTTACATGTGAAGGAAATGTTAAATTGCCTGTATAGTAATTTACAGCGAATGTCAATTTAGACCATTTTAGACAAACTTGAGATAACGATCAGTTTGAGATATTCACCACACAATCCAATTGGCAAAATTTAAAACTACGAAAAGGTGTAACCTGTGCGCTGATTTTGAATTACGTATATTAAAAATATTATGAAGTCATAATGCAGGAGCAATTACTCTATAAAGTCAAAATAAAAATATTCTACAAAAGTGTTTTCTGTTGCTCATGTGAATGACAACATAATGTGTAAAATAAAAGTGGCCCTGTATATACTATTGCGAAAGTTATAACCTTTTCTATACTAGGGACCGAAATAACATATTATAAATTAAATGAAAATTAACGCAGTGTCATTACTGTATCCTGTTTTAAAATGCGATTACTATATGACCGTGCGTCGGACAGCAATAATTTTGATACCAATCTGATCAGAAAAGATCGGGCTTTCACCACATATGAACAACATTCTCATTGATTGTCCACAGAAATAATAATCGAGAAAGTGACAAGTATTAAAGAACACCCCTCGTATAATTTACACTTCAACGGACGTGAAGAGCATGTATTTCTGTACAAATAATAAATACTCCAACACCTACACTCAATCCAATGATGCGTTAGGTGTTTACAATTTTTGAGATGGCTAATCGTCACGTCTCTTCATGAGGGCACCCAGTCATTTGAGACAATGTGATGAAGAAATTATATATGAAATATATTGCAACAGACAAGACAAAACGATCAGTCAATATCTTAGTGTTGAAAACAATAGCTGAAATAAATGGCTTGTGCGCATCGTTGCAACGGTATTCGGTTTTCATGTGACCAATCGAGTTATTTTATCTTGTGAAACATTTAATGACATGTTTACTGTTCCAGGAATGTAATGAAAATCAACAAGTATGACGCTTCGAATGTGACCAGAATAGGACCAGATATAGTCGGCATTAACTGGCTTGATGTTGTCTTGGCTTCCGAATCAGGTATTGTTAAATAGAAGACTATCACAAACCAATGTTGACCTTTGCTTAACCTGCCAGCTCTAGATCTTTACTGGCTGGTTGTAGTGGTAAACACAACGTCATATCTGAGCGTCTGCAAGTTTTCTGTTCTGTTTATAGAGCAGATGAAGTGTCAGTCTGAATACGAATATTCAAATATTCCAATTCCCCAGATAAATATCACAGTCAAACCCACAAAATAAAATTTAACACAAGTGCAAGTGTGGACCAATATAGATAAAGATAAGCCTCATGAGAACATTTGCCATTGGCAGGCTTCATGCAGACAGCATCTAGGCAGTTTAAATGTAAGATAGCCAAGCTAATCTGAAATGCATTATATACACATTTTATTCTGTTGATACTGCAGTGCGTTGACTCAAAATATTTATTACTAACCCACCAAAGAATTGCAGATTTGTATCTAGGTTATCAAAAGTTCAGCAGATACTATAGGTTATAACAATATGTTATATTTAGATACTCTAGCAGACACTTCTCTGAGAAAATACACACGCTAAAGCTGTTTTCCACAAGTGAAATTTGGTTAGTTACTGCTGTTGTCTTATGACTATGCAGTGGAGCAGCTAAGGTATTGTTGTGCTTACAGCGTATAATGGTCTCAAACATGAAAATACCAAACCTTTTATGTGGAGGGGGTGGAACGAAAATTATTTTTTGCCCTGCTGGCTTCTGCACTAGTATGCATATATCCACCCTTGTGGTTTTACGTGGCTCATAAGTACAACCACATATGTGATGCACAATGATGGTCTGTGATTGGGGGTGATAATCCTCGTTTGAGCATTGTTGACTAGTTAGTCGGATGCAAACATCTTGTGAGGTTGCATTATCATTGAGGGCTTGCGTCTTTGGCACAGCGATGTTTTAGGCATTTAGGGACACGCAACCACGTCCGGGGTACGCGAAACATGTAATTCTTTAGAAAATGCAATGGTAAATATTTCATTCTGGTATACACTTGTTGTAGCCATAGCGGATCTGAAGATGATCCGGATCAAAATAATTTTCAAAAGAATTTTACAAAAACATAAAACAAGATTTTTTTAAAACGAACTTAGCCACTTGACTCTTGATTCAACTATGTTTCATTCCATCGGTCAATGATCGTGGATAATGACGTCAACATCTTGTTCACGTCAATGGTTCCCGGCTCATATACAGAAACACGACGGAAAAAGCTTTCTTTTACACACGGCGGTTCGCCGAATTTCTCGAAAATGAAAGGTACCATGTAAGTTATCTTTCGATATTGGTTGCTAATATTTTACCCAATTATTTTCTGTCATTTTGACGAAGTTTCCGTCCTAAAATCGAATATTACGACATATTTAATTAGAAACTTTGAAATGGTATCAGTGTAGTCACTCCGAATCACGTTTAACCGCATACTGTCATTTTATGCTCTCAAAGGACTTGTATTGTTTGATGTTTGCAACTAAATGTATATTTTTACGTTCTAGGTATTTATATTATAAAATTAAGTGTAAACTATGAAATAATCTGCGTTTTTAACAAGCATCATATACTATTCCGACGTTATTCAGATCACCTATGGAAAATCGTGTGTTCGGCGGGGGTGGGGTTGAGCAAACATGGCTATGGGAAAATGACGCCGAAAAGGGCACATGTTTTGGTCCTCGGAATATTTCATAAGGTTCACTGTATGACTACATGCAAAGAATTTGAAGAATAAACCCATCGGTGGAGATATATAGTCCAAGATTCGGATTACCTCCAACTGATCCGCATTGACTTCAATTATGCATATACTTTCACGCTCCAGTGGTCACAGTCGCGTGCTTGATCAAAAATGAAAAGCATTACAGATGATGAGGAACAAAATTGGCTTCAAGATAATACTAAGTTTATTATACTCAAATCATTCATATGCGCATGCGCAACAATTTTCATGAACTTGATCCGGAATGGGTAGAATAATTGTACATACTCGTCCATGAAATAGAACTAACCGCATCTTACTTTACACGTATAATAGAAGAGTATCAAATTATTATACTCCTCCTCAAAAATCCGGTCACCCAATTGTGTTTCAACTACTCGATTTTAATGAATAAGAATTATTTCGTTCTGTTTAATTTAACTTGAAAATTGAATCTGGTGTGTCAACTAAACTTTGACATACAGTGTACATCTTTTGCGCATGCTCAGTATTAAACGAAGGTGTTTTCTATGGTTTGAAGGAGCCAGCCTAATGTGTTGGGATCTAAAAAGCAAAATGTAGTGTAAGCCTACTGACTTTGTAATCGGGGCTCAGTGGCTCATTCAGTCTTTTAAGGGTTAAGATTACTATTGTTTATGAGCACACTGTTTGCGCAACGTCGGCGTTAAGTATCTGCGTGTTACGCGTAGTTTTTAACGTCGTTTTGTTTTGATTTCTCAATGACGTTGCAAGCTGTAGAATCTTATTCTATTTGCATAATTAAGTCCTAAAGCGGGTATACATATTGTTCATTTTTATTTTAAAAGAAGTTCTGTGGCAATTGATATTACCCAAATTTGTGTATAAGGTTAATTATATGCAAAAACGTTTATTTCGCTGTTGATGACGTCGCATAAATATACATGACGTCAGTATAACGTTTGGCGTTAAAACGAAAAAGGCGGGAATATTGACCTTTTTTTCTCTATATCTTCCTACGCAATCCAGTGATCGCCACTTTTTATTTAAACTTTTAAATGGTTACCACTTTTCCTATCTCTTGGTGTAATTTAATCAAAATCATATGCGTAGTTAAGGAGATATCGCAAAAATACGTACATTTTCCAGGTTTGAAAAGATGGCGGGAAAGTTAATTTTGCATGTAATCTTCTCACTTTAAGAGCAAATAGTATCAAAATGTAAGAAAATAACACTCATCGTGTGTTTAAGTTGTTTTTTGCAGTAAAAACACATGTCCGCTACGAGTGCGGTTTTCTGAAATGCACGAGAAACATCCAAAAGGTTCTGATACCATGGAAACGAGGCCGGTGACTCCCCACTTTTATTTCGATTTTAGTCCAAGGTTACTTTTATCTTGTAGCATAGGAAGTTTCATGACAATCATATGCGGGAATTAAATAGTAATGTTTCCCTTTAAATGACATTTTCAGCATGACGTGTCTTCGTTTGACATAAACTGTTAAGAAGGGCGTAAAACCTTACACACCAAAATCATTTCTGTTTTTGTTTGGGAACAGAGTCATTAAGAGTAAAACATATCTACAAAATTTATTCAAAATAATTCATAGTGCAAAAACAATTTACAATTCTGATGATTTTGGGTGATCGGATTTTTAGGAGGAGTATATTTGACAGCGACTGTATATAGCGAACCTAGACGGTTAAAAGCTCATAAAAGCATTTAATTTATAATATCATTTGTATTGTAATTTACTGTCATGCCGTCTTTTTATAAACTCATCTTATCTGGTCTTGAAGTAAACATAAAGTGCAATAAATAGAGGACATTTGCTTTTTTGAGGTGAATACCAAATATATTTCATCGAGTGTGTTGAAAACATCAGAATTGTCACGAGTGCGCAGCACGAGTGAAAATTTTTATGTTTTCAACTCACGAGATGAAATATTTTTGGTATTCACCGAAAAAAGCAAATTTTCTTTTTATTTTATACAATACACTGGCATTTTCCAATTCACATGACAGGCGGTGAAAATGCAAAAACCAAAAATGTTTGAAAACACAAATAAGTTTGGTACCACATTATTCCTTACGTTCTAACTAAGAAAATGAATACCCACACTAAATGTTTTCGTTCATAAATAACGGAGTTATAGACGTTTGAATTTCTGAAGTGACGACGCATTTAATGACGTCATGTAAATGGAAACGTCAGAAGGAATCCAAAATCTACAGTTAAGATATAGGCTGATATCAGTCACTAGTGACTTTTGATATCAGTGAGATTTGATATCAGTGAAATTTCATATCAATGAAAATACCAATTTTATCAAGTTTTGATATACATTGGTTTTCACTGTAAAGTATAAAATAAATCATTTTTCAGTTGTTCTCTGTGACACTACTGGTATACCACATGCTACAGTCTCGGCAGACTGTGTATCACCAATGGCGGGCGTGTCATGTGACTATACCTGTGATTATGGATATGAAAAGAATACACTCGGTGCCATCTTGACATGTGGTGATAATACTGGACTCTGGGATCTCTCTACACCTTGTAGAGGTACGTTGGCATTACAATACCAGATTTATGATTACATTGTAATTTCGTATGAAAGAAAGAAATATCACAATGATTTATTAAAACAAAAAAAAATATAAGTCAACCTAGGTAAAAAGTGACATGCCGTTAATTTCACACAACGTGGTTCATATGATGACAATTTGATAAAACAACTTTCTTAATTGACACTTTTCTTATACTCAATTTTTCGATCTGCCATCAAATAATATGGTATTTGAAAATGTACAAGTAGGCAATGAACAGGACAAGGCGAAATCAGAAAAATGCATTTCGTTTCTTTTCATGACATTATCGTGTATATGCATAAATTAACCCTGCAAAGATGTATTATGTTTGTTCCTTGCAGCAATGGACGACTTTATTATAGTGAGACAACATAACTCAGGCACATTTCGAGACGTTTTCATGATTCCCTTGAATGATTCTGGTACGAGTCAGGCCATTCAAGTTGCTGATCTACCGGACAATTCCGTTTCGTTTGGCACTATATTTGATGGGTACAGAAGATCGGTGCTATATTGCGTACTTGGCGTCATATACAGTGTTTCAATAGATGACGACACAGAAACTATTCTTGCTGACCTATGTAAGCACGTTTGCCATGTTTCACATAATGCTTTAGATTATAATTTGTTGTTTACGTGCCTCGTATTGCCCCCAACGGAAGGCATATTGCTTTGGGTTTGTCTGTCAGTTTGTACATGCGTCTGTTACACTTTTACTTTGAAACATTTAGGTGCATGTTAGGGGTTTGAAATTTTATAGCAACTAACCAACCGAGTTGTTGCCGCGCAGCGGCGGCATCGGCAACAACGAGATGTTGGTTGCTTTACGATTAGAAGTTCTGTTCTGTTTTATTCTGTTTTGCAGTATGAAGACGTCGATTTTTGTGAGTCATTGTACTTCCGGAAAAATATACCGCAGTCGAATTCCGCTAACCGAAACCATTTAATCTTACAAATAAAAATATGCTAGAGATGTGATAGTTGAAAATAAAATTATACAAGAACATACAAACGCTCGAAAACTGTGTTTGAAATGCAAAACATGTATTTCTTTACTTTCGTTTTATCATTATTTTTTCCTTTTACAAGCTGTGGTTCATTATCTCCGTAATTGTTGCATAGCAACAGAAATCGTTCTTTGCTAGTTGGATGGCGAGAGACAGTTGAAATGAGATAGGCTTCTGAAATGCATGGAAATGTTTCAATGAAATTAATTCAGTCATCCTGACTCAACCAATGATAAGCCCTGTTTAACAGACTTAACCGGTATGACATGACTTAACTGGTACCGCTGAAGTTAGCACTTCGGTGTTTAGTTGTCTCAAAGAAAGATAACTTTGTCACAACAACAAATTTCTCTGTGTCCGATTCGGCTTCCTCTATGATTATTTTGGATCTGCACCTTGTTTACTGCAAGTAGGTGAACATTGCACATGTTAAACAAAATATTTATGGTCTCTAACATACAGAAGGTGAAAATTTAACAGATTTTTGTTTTGATTACCACCGGTGGCGGTGGGTGGGGTAGCGTTAGACTTAGAATCAGACCTTCAGCTGTTATTTACAATCTCCATGCATGTTTACAAAAAAGCATTCCGAATATGTCATACAGCCTCAGTGCCAAGCGTGTACTAACTGGTCAAAAATAGTTTTTAATGTATGTTTTCATATTTTTAATTAAGTTAAGGTAACTGAGCGGCCACAGATTGGGAAAATAGCTGCTCACTCGGCTTACGATATGTTTCATGGTATAAATGCCTGATTGTTAGTTTGGTTTTTTCCCACCTCGGTTTTTGGAGTGGGAATCTCTTTCTGATTGCGCCTTTTCCTGATCTTTGCCTACTTGTACCTTTTTACTTTACACATCAAATTTTGAAACCCAAAATTCTCTTTGAAAAACTAAATCCCGCTCACCCTCACTTCGCATACTGTTCATAGAGATATCAAATTTTCTCTCCAGGTGATGTTCCATAAGAAAAGTCTTTGATTTCCTGCTTAAAATCCATAATTTCTGTGAGATTTACACATTCAGCTAGCTCAGTTGCTCCCACTTTTTTACGCGACGCTAAGCCAATCAGAAATAAAATTAAAACGGAGATCCTTTAAAAGCAGTGAACATACATGTAATAATGAGAAAGGGGATAGGCCATACCGCGGTTTCGACTATTAAAGACTCTTCAGTGACTCTCGTCAGTGACCCATTCTCAGAAAGCAGCTATTCATGGACACGTGCCATAGCGCGCTAAACCGTGACGTCAAGGCACCCGCGTGACGTCATGGTCGAGTTTGGATGTTCTCACCACGTGTCAACCATGTGCAATCCTGTTTTATTCAATCGGAAATTGTTTTGATCAAATAGAACCATCAAGGTCCGCAACGGAACGTAGTTGAGTGAGGTTTCGCAACTACGTTAGACTCAGAACTTCAGCTGTTGTTTACAATCTCAGTACACAGAAGAATTCCGAATGTGTCACACATCCTCATTGCCAAGCGTGTACTTACAGGTCAAAAATTGTTTTATTTTACACATCAAATTTTCAAACACGAATTTCACTGTGAAAACTAAATCCTACTCACCCTCACTTCACATACTGTTCTATCTCTATATACCAGGGGCAGATCTAGGATTTCTGGAAGTGGGTTCAAACGAAGGAAGGGGGTTCACTATGCTCGCATATGTTTCATACCTCTTCGTTGCTTTTGTATAGATGAAGAGTTAATTGATCAATTAGTATAATGCAGCGCGTGTTGTAAAACGTCACGATGACGTCAAATAATATGGAAAGTTAATTGATTAATTAGCGTTTTGAAACGTCACGATGACGTCGAACAATTCAAAATGGCTGACATTGACATCATTTGTGAGAGTGTATGCGGATCAGTGGTACTGACTAATGAATAAAATTTCCTGACAATTTATGCAAATTAACCGGGTGAATTCCGGTTCCGGTTGACAAAACATTTTTTTCTATCAATATTCTTAGAACAGAACAGAACATTTTTACCATGTTCTACCATAAGAGCAAAGCAGGAGCGTCACAATTGCATTTTCTCTCCAGATGATGTTCCATAAGAAATGTCTCTGATTTCCTGCTTTAAATCCATAATTTCTGTGGGGATTTATCCATTCAGCTAGCTCATTTGCTCTTTTTTTTTTTTTTTGTCCGCGATGCATAGGCATTCAGAAAACGGCTCTTCATGCTCACATGCCAAAGCGCGCGCAGTGACGTCAAGGTCGAGTTGACACCATGTGCCAATATTGTGTAATCCTCTTTTACTCTGTCGGAAATTGTTTTGATCAAATAGAGCCATCAGGGTCCGCTACGGAACGTAGTGGAATAAGGTTTCGCAACTAGGGTAGTGTAAGATGATCAGTGATAAATGAGGGACCAGTGATCGATCAACTAGTGGTTCTCAAAGGATACTTGAAGTAAATCTTATGCTAGTCTAAATTCAAAATGCATTATAATTCCATATAAACATTAATTTAAATTTATTTGGAAAGCTTTTCTATCTTGCATTTTCTGGCACTTTAAGAAGAGGGGGACTTAGTTGCACTGTTTAACAGTGGTGATTGTTCAATAATTTTTTCAAGATGAAATGTTCTGCATTCGTTCCGAATCGCTATTTCTTTTAACTTTACTGCATACTTAACAAATCCCATCTACATTCCAAATTGTATAGGATAACACTGCGATTAATCATGACAATTTCTGTGATTTTTTAGCTATTGTTTCAAGAGTTTCCTATTGTTTCTATGGGTGTTATGCTTTTTTACCACATCATTTCACTGCTTTACTTCTTTAAACTCACTGAAAATTTCCAACTTGTGTTTCATGGCTAAAGGTAAACAATAATTGTTGAATGTTTCTTTTAAAAATGTACATTCCTTCCAAGTTAGCCGAGGTTTTGGAGAGAAAAGGGTGATCAATCACAGGTCCAGCTGACCCTGATTCACGCTGTATGATGGTGGGTGTGTTAAAATGATGTCACTGAGAGCTTGGCCTGATGACGTCATAAATTGACATATTGACATATTGAAAAACATGGTGAAAGTTCAAGCTTCGAAATGATATGTACACATCTATTTCTCAATGCAGGTCTGATCCGAAAATTTATCAAGCATGACTATTTTTGATTGATGGCTGGTCCCCTTATGCTATTTGTCATTTCGGCCAATCAGCCTATACCGCTAAAACACCATCAGGGTGGACATTTGGGTTTCACTTTTGTAAAAAAAATGAATTTTAAGTGGGGTATATTTAGATGGCATTTTTGTTATCCCTGACATCTTGTAGGAGAAAAAACGCAGAAATTTTCATTTTCTTTTCAGGCTTTCAAAACTTTTACCGTGCCTATGCCCTCAGGGCTTAGGGGCCTACATATTTAAAAATATAACATGCATTATGGCCTGATGGCTAATGCAAAATTTAACCTTGTATTGAGAATTTTTACTTTTGGGACATTTTTTGGTGTGATATGATAGATTTTATCTCGAAAATCTGTCAAAATTTTTAACATATGGCAAACGTGAAAACGTGTCGTGTCCGTAGCCCTGCCTGTTTTAAGACAGTTTTGTCCCAAGTATTAACATGCAATATTCATATCTACTGGTGCATTTATGACTTTTAATGATGTTCTTGTTTGTTTACAACCAAAAACAAAATGAGATAAGCTTAAAATGATCATTTTAAGCAAACAACAAAAATAGAGCTACGGACACGACAGGGCTATGGACAGCATAGTTACCGCGATATCTGATGAAACCATTCAGCTAGCCACAAAATGTTTATTATAAAGCGTTAAATGGCTGGACCCGCAAATGAAAGTGAAGGTCATGTTTAGATTAAGCTTTGTTAACATACTTTAATAGGGGCTTGAAAATAGGGGGCTACAGACACGACATTTACATGGTGTTACAAAATTACATCTGGCAGATTCCACAATCATTTTATATTCAATAAGGGCTTTTCTATCAAAATTCAAAAAGTATCTTAATAGGCTTAATATGGCAATTATGATTTTATATTATGCATTTTATTAAGTTTGGAAGCCCCTGATTTGGGGATATTAAAAAAGACAAAATTTATAAAAAAAAAAAAAAAGGGGGGGGGGGCTACTTTTAAGTGTCATGAACATGTTATTGGGTGTTATTAAACAATCTAGAAAAAGATAATATCATAGGATAGAATAAACAAATCAATCCTTTCTTTCTTCACCACGAAGTAGATACTTTAATCTGACATTTTGACATTTATCTCTTGATACAGGACTATCCCCAAATAAACCAATATCCAGATCTCTTACAACTTACCAATTCGTTATCTTATCTATATGTATAGATTTGTAATGCTTAAACTGTTGAATGCTTCAGAAATTAATCACACAGCTACTCACAAAGACTCAAAATCAAAATAAGTGGCCACTGTCTATAGTTATTACACTAAGCAAAGTAATCCACTAAGTTAAACTCTACAGCAAAAATTCATCAATGAATTGCTAACATCCACAAAGTCCACAAAGTAAAATTTCATCAGCATATTCAACTCCAGTTAATTCAGCAAAACTTCCATCTAATACATTTTCACACAGCACTACACTGGATATGACTGGTTTGAGCCTTCCTGGTCATTTAACAGAGATACCTGTATATAATCTTGAACTTGGTTAATAAATATTACCAAATCCTATTTACATATATACTAGCTCTTATCTAGTTCCACATTCAAATATATTATTATTCAAGTAAAGCAGTTTTGACCCTCAGGGTACACTATGGTTTGTGCAATCTCTGGTAAGAGCTGTACAATATTCTATTTACAACAATCAATTTTATTTATAACTGTTCAATGTCAAATTCTAGGTCAATGAAGTCACTAATGTTAAAGTATCTTTAAGTTTTTCATTTCACAAAGTCACTCAACATGTTTAGTGTCCTAGCGGTACAACATAGATTTCATCTCAATGTTTCTCTTTATGTATCTTCACACGAATACAACTGTCATGTAGCCCATCAAATCATGAAATTGATTATTGGTTTCATCACCACATTTTTAGTCACTAAGCTAAGGTTTTTCCCCTCCTGGTACACTATAGCTTCACATTGCTTCAAAAGTTCTAAGTATAATTTTCTATACTATTTCTATCGTCATCACTATACATAGTCCAAAGTTTATTCGCATATTTCCCCAACTTATCCAGTTTCAGATTACGAATTGTTTATCATCTGAATTTATGACCATTGGAACACTTTATTTAAGTTTTCGTATTTCCAGAGTCATTTTATAGTCTTCCAATTCTAATCTGAACATCTGCAGTCCCATATCTAAGGCCAATTCACATATTGTGTTGTTGACACCATCTGCTGGTTTATATCAAAGCATCTAATCATCTACCAAGAGGCCACCTAAAAATTGTAAACTGGTATTACTATACTAAATTAAGCGGCCAAATGCAAATTCTAAATTTCATAATTCCAGAATTTCACTTTATTTACAAAACCAGCAGAGAATGTACCCAAGAAGAAAAAGATTACTTACAGATTTGAATAAAACAATAATTCCTTATTTCAACACTTGGCAGAATTTTACAATGTCACATCTTCAACATCTACTATTCAACATGTTTCCACTTTGAAATCTAAAACCTGATTGAACAATGTTCTCAGTAAATCCAACTGAAGCTAAAAAACAGCTCACAATAGGTTACACTTATGAAACTTATTATTATTGTAAAGCCACAGAGTTGCCCACAAACGATTTACCTGTAAAGTTTTCTGTTTGTGTCAATGAAGACCAAGACAAACTTCCTACGATGTATTGATTACCTAAGCTTCACAAAAGACCATACAAAGCTAGATTTATTGCAAAGTCTAGCTCTTGTACTACAACTGAGCTTTCTAAATTATTAACTTCCTGTCTTACTACTATCAATAGCGCAGAAGCCAGCAGGGCAATTAATTTTCGTTCCACCCCCTCCACATAAAAGGTTTGATAGTTTTATGTTGAAGACCATTAAATGGGCAAACTTTTAGGCCTGGGTGCCAAATCCGGATATGGATTCTTCATACCAAAATCCAAGATGGCGTCCAAAATGGCCGCAAAAAGATGAATTTTCTAATTTCTCACATATAGGAGTTAAAGATCTACACAAATATACACATTTTTATGTTTGTTTTACTCAGAAGTAACTTACAAACCATAGTAAGGCTTTAAAATCCTGATAGCAATAGATTTCTTCTCAGGGAGCCCAAAAGTATCACAAAAAATGTACATTTTAAACAGATTTTCTACCTGGCCCATTGGTCAAACCAAAAATATTTTGTTGCACACACTCTACAGAAAAGGTTTTTAATGATTAAAATTAAATTTAGTATATAAGAATTTATTTCAACCCGGGTGCCAGCTAGGATTGTGGTACCAAATTGGAAATATTTTCATCTTAATAATGTAAGGGTACATCGTGAGATTCTCGCAAATCAAGGGGGTAGGGATAGGTTTAACTTCACAAATTTTGTTTCATCCACCACTAAAAAGGTTTGATGGTTTTATGTTAAGGTTCATAGAATGGGCAATCTTTTAGGTTTAGGTACCAAGTCTGTATGTGGATTCTTCACACGGAAATCCAAGATGACATCCAAAATGGCCGCCAAAACGTCAATTTTTCTGATAATTCAAATAAAACAGTTAAAGTAAGATAAAAATGTAAATTTTATTATGTTGGTTTACTCTGAAGTAACTGGACAAGCATAATGAGGCTTTAAATCGTGCTTGCAACAGATTTCTCCTAAGTGAGCCCAAATTTGTAACAAAAAACATTGGCATAATTTATACAGATTTGCTACCTGGCCCATTGCTCAAACAAAAATATTTTGTTGCACACACACACTACAGAAAAGTTTTTTTTTTATCGTTAGAATTTAACTTTGTATATATAAAATTGTTCAACGTGGGTGTCAGCTAGGATTGTGGTTTCAATTTGGGAAATATTCTCGTCTTCATAACTAAGGGGTACATGATAAGGTTATCGCAAATCAAGGGGGTAGGGGTAGGTTTAGCTTCACACGTTTCGTTCCGTCTGCCACTAGAAAGGTTTGATGGTTTTACAATGAGGTTCATAGAATGGGCAATCTTTTAGGCCTAGATGCCAAGTCTGTATGTGGATTCTTCACACATAAACCCAAGATGACATCTAAAATGGCCGCCAAACCGTCAATTTTCTGATAATTCACCTAAAACAGTTAAATTAAGATAAAATGCAGATTTTAATATGTAAATACTCAGAAGTAAATGGAAAAAACATAATAAGGCTTAATATCTTGCTTGCAATAGATTTCATTTGAGTTGGTTCTTCTGATGGTTTTATGTTGAGCTTCATAGAAAAGGCAATCTTTAGGCCTAGGTGCCAACTCTGTATGTGGATTCTTCACACGGAATTCAAAGATGACATCCAGAATGGCCACCAAAACTTTAATTTTCTGATAATTCACCTAAAACAGTTAAGATTACGATAAAATATGTTGGTTTACTCAGAAGTAACTAAAAAAAGCGTAACAATGCTTTAAATTAAGCATGCAATATATTTCTTCTGAGTGAGCCCAAAATTGTCACCAAACATTGCATATTTTATACAGATTTTTGCTGCCGAACCCAATGGTCAAACAAAATATTTTGTTATAAGATTTTTGCAAAACAAGGGATTAGGTATAATTTTTGTGTCACAAATTTTGTTCCAGCCTCCACTTACAGAATATGTGTTGAAGGGTCATACAATTAGGGCACTTTGAGGCCAGGGTCTAACGACTGTATTCTCAACCTACACTCGAGGCATACTCCTCTTAAACTCATTCAGATAATCTGATCAGTCACTCGTGTCAGCGCATAACTGTTCGATTTGGTATGCACATGTCACACTCACACTCGAACTCAACTCAAATTTCGAGTAAGCGTTGAGTGAAGGCGACACCTCACTCGAGCGCTACTCGAAAATTTTTGGACCCTTATTTCTTCACATTTTCTTCGAAAGAGCCCCCTCGGGACAAATCTTTTCTTGAGAGGGGTCGCGAATTTTAGAACAGATTTCGATTTTCCCCAAGGCATGTCATTTGCGACTATTTTGAACATGAAAAGCAATGATCCGTATTTTAGGTGAGTGGTCAAAATTGTACATCCAGATGCAGACACATTTGTGCCTTAACGCTAGATATCGCTGTCACAGACTCACCCCCTCCACACCCACGAACACCCATCTACTCACGCACCCACCAACCAACCACACACCCGACACAAACAGACAGAGAGAGAGAGAGAGAGAGAGAGAGAGAGAGAGAGAGAGAGAGAGAGAGAAAAGAAAGACAAATAAACCAGCAAGCAAGCAGAGAGAGAGCATCACAGAAAGAAAGACAAATAAACAAACAAGCAAACAAACAAACAATAGAAAGCAAATACGATACCATGGTTGCACATCGAAATCGCAATATGCGGTGTCTAGTCATCTCTTTGCTGCTAATTTGATGTTAGAATAGTAACATCAAATGTCCGTAAGATTTCAAATTTCTTTGTTTTATAATGAAGATCTGACACTCCAGTGAGTGATGGTTGAGTGACTGTTGTGCATACCAAATCTATACTCCACTCACACTCAATTTAACCTCACTCGACTCATACTCCAGCCATACTCTCGCGAGTTGAGTTCGAGTTTGACTTTGAGTGACGGAAGAGAATGTAGCCGTAAGTCTGGATGTTGAACAAAACATCCAAAGCCTCCTAAGTCATTTTCTAAATTTTATCACAGACACTATGAATTTCCGGTTAAAGACGCTTCAATGTGAGGGCCATTTCCGAACCAGAATTTTATGGTGACTTACAAATTTAAGAAACTTATACGAAGGACTGTTTTGTTGTTTTTTTATTCTTTTTTTGTTTTCTTTTCTGTTTAGAAAATACGACATAAGCGTATCCGATATATGTGATGTGACAGTATGCATGCTTAGTTTTTAACCCGATCATAGTTGATAACTACGACTTCAAGCTATTCACTTTAGTTGGTTGGGACTGGAGCTGCTTGTCTGTTGCTTGGCACTCCGGGGTTCAACTGGTGTTTTTCTTCTGCTCCGGATTTCAATAAGTTGTTTGGCGCCCAAGGATCTCCAACATCAGGCAGCTCATTATGACTGCAGACCCACTGCAGTGCAGAAACTGAGGGCGAGTTTAGCTTTTGTATAACTAGTTTAAGCCCCCCAATTTTTTATAACTGACGTTCCAAGGCGTGACTGTTGTGGTTCAAAATTATCCAAGCTATTCCAATAACTTCACTTCAATAGCTGCTCACCCTGATTTCCGTTACACATATTATACGTTGGTACCTATGTTTTATATTTCTTTACATGATTTTCCTTATTGCTAGTTTATATATAGATTATAGATATATATATATATATATTTATATATATAGGTATATTAGAGCCACTGCAGAAGCTGAGGGAGAGCTTAGGTGCCTGTAAAACTAGTTTAAGACCCACAGTATTTTATACTACTGATCGTTCCAAGGCGATACTTCTCTGGCGTTGAATTTGTGCGGTGTTTGCACCTTATGTATGTCTTCATATTTTAGTTTTGGTAACTGAGTGACCACCTATTGGGAAAATAACTGCTCACTGGACTCACAATATGTTTTCTTAGTACAAGTACTTGATTGTTAACATAGTCTTTTCCCACCTCGGTTTTTGGAGTGGGAATTTCTTTCTGATTGTGCCGTTTCCTGAGTGTTGCCTACTTTTACCTTCTAAGACGGATGTGTAAATAAAAATGACTTATTTGAACAATGGGCTGTTTAAAATGTGTCATTTTTGAGACACTTCTACACTCACTCAGAAGAGATATACAGCTTGCAATGTTTGAAAGCATCATTATACATTTTCAGTTATTTGTGAGTAAAATAACAAAAATAATCATATAATTAAACAGATCTAGTGATAGAGCGTCCGACTCCAAATCGAGAGGTCCTGGGTTCGATCCCCACAAGCGTCACCGTGTTGTGTCCTTGAGCAGGACGCATTAACTCCCTAAAGTACTGGTTAAACACAGGAAGCGTTGGCTCCGACCCTGCATGACTGAAAAATTGTTGACTGGGACGTTAAGCCTCAACACAAACAAACAAATAATTAAACAAATAATAACTCTTTATTCACTGTAGGTGTAATATAATTTCGTAATTTTGGTGGCCATTTTGGATGTCATACTAGATTTTGGTTCAAAGAATCCACATGTTTATATGTGAAATATCAGTAATTTCATCACTTTGGTGGACAATTTGGATGCCATCTTAGATTATGGTACATAGAATCAACAGCCACAACATGGCCTCAAAGTGCCCTCATTGTATTGTATGACCTTTCAACATATAATCTTTAAATGGAGGCTGGGACAAAATTGGTGATGCTAAACTAGACCTTACCCCTTCTTTTGAAAGAAACTTACCATGTACCCTTTAATTATAAAGATGAGAATATTTCTCATCTGATACTACAATCCTAGTTGACATCCAAGCTGAACAATTTTCTGATATCCATAGGTAGGAAATTTTGACCATTCTAAACTTTTAAAGTACTTTTTGTGCAACAACACATTTTGTTTGACCAATGGGTTCATTAGCAAATTTGTATAAAGTATGCAATTTTTTGTGACAATTTTAGGCTCACTCAGAAGAAATCTGCTGCATACAGGATTTTAAGCATCATTGTTTGTTTTCCAGTTATTTCTGAGTAAACCAACTTAATCAAATCTGCATTTTATCAGAAAATTGATGTTTTGACGACCATTTTGGATGTCCTCTTGGATTTCCGTGGGAAGAATCCACATACAGACTTGGCGCCTATTGTCCATTCTAAGAACCTCAACATAAAACCATCAAACTTTACTACCGGTGGATGAAACGAAATGTGTGAAGTTAAACCTACCCCTACCCCCTTGATTTGCGAGAATTTTATCATGTACCCCTATGTTATAAAGACGAGAATATTTCCAATTTGATATCACAATCCAAGCTGACTCCAACGTTGAACAAGTTTTCTTATATATACTAAATTTAATTCAAACGATATAATATTGTAAATTATTAACTTCCTGTCTTACTGCTATCAAGTCTCATGTTATAAGATACTGTGAGACAGTGTATGAAACTTCAAATAAAAATTGGTTTTGGTCAATAAAAAATTCTGGTGAGGTGCTCAATAAAATGAAGTGTAGAGGGTTCCGTGCGACGAGCTTGTCCACATATGATTTTTCTACTCTGTATACAACTTTACCACATAATCTAATGAAAGAAAAAACTTCTAGATTTGATAGAGTGGACCTTCAAAAGGGCATTAAAAACTATGGTTCACTTTACTTGGCATGTAATGACAGAAAGGCTTTTTTCACTTCCTCTGACCAAAGTCGGTGTACACTTTGGTCATGTCAGAATGTGTGCGACGCCTTATCCTATCTCCTGGATAATAATTATATTAGATTTGGGACCAAGTTATACAGACAAATTGTTGGAATTCCGATGGGTACAAATTGCGCACCTCTCGTAGCTGATTTATTTTTATACTGCTACGAAAGAGATTTCATGGATTCTCTTAACCATGATAATCAAGCTGATGTTATCGAGGCTTTTAATTCCACTTCTAGGTACCTTGATGACCTTTTGAACATTGACAACCCTTATTTTGAAGGTATGGTCAATCAAATTTATCCATCTGAACTACAGTTGAACAAAGCCAATATCTCGGATACCGAAGCCCCCTTTTTAGATCTACATCTTTCTGTTGCAAATGGATTTGTTTCTTCTAAAATTTATGATAAGCGCGATGACTTTGATTTTGATATAGTAAATTTTCCGTTTTTGGATGGTGACGTTCCTCGTCGTGCTTCTTATGGTGTATACATTTCGCAACTTATTAGGTTTGCTAGAGTCTGCAATCACGTTACAGACTTCAACGCTCGAAATAAATGTTTAACGGCCAAACTTCTCCAACAGGGCTATCGGTATCATAAACTTCGAAAAACCTTTTCTAAATTTTATCGTAGACACTATGAATTGATTTCCAAATATAATGTTGGGTTAAAGACGCTTTTAAGTGAGGGCCTTTCGGAACCAGAATTTTATGGTGACTTGGTTTACAAATTTAAGAAACTTATAGGAAGTAATGATTTTTCTTTTCAGTTTAGAAAAATCATAACACGTTACAGACGTATAGGTTATAACTTGAATGTTATGCGACAGTCTGCATGCTTAGTTTTTAACCCAATCACGGTGGATAACTATGCTGCCTTCTTTAATTGCACGCCGGTGGGTCGGGCGTCAGACTCTATGATGGCCCCGACTTAAAGCTATTCATTTTTGTTGGTTGGGGCCTGAGCTTGATGTTTTTCTTTTGCTCTGGAGTTAGTAAGTTATTCGGCGCACAGGGATCTCCATCGTCGGGCAGCTTACTCAATCTGTGAGTCCTGGTTTTTGATTCATCAGGATGATTATCATTATTTATTTGTTTGTTCTTGATGATTCATTGACTAGTTAGAGATTCACCACGAGGACCGAAGAACTAACTAAATGTTATGAACCACTGCAGAAGCTGAGGGTGAGGTTATGGCCATGTAAAATCGTTTTAAATCCGCCAGGAACTTTGTGTTACTGATCGTTCCAAGTCGATACTTCTGTGATGGTTCTTTTTGTTTTATGTCTTGGTGTTTATAATATTTTTGTGCTGTTGGCGCCTTATGTGTTTTTTCATATTTTTAGTTAAGTTAAGGTAACTGAGTTGCCACGTATTGGGAAAATAGCTGCTCATTCGGCTTACGAAATGTTTTCATGGTATAAGTACCTGATTGTTAGTTTGTTTTTTTCCCACCTCGGTTTTTGGAGTGGGAATCTTTTTCTGATTGCGCCTTTTCCTGATCTTTGCCTACTTGAACCTTTGTAAAGTGAAAATTATACATGTATAAAACAGTTACTATTTACAGTAAGAAACAAGTTGCACCTTTGATAAAAAGCCATGGTACAAAAAATACACTTCCTGACATTACCTCCATCCTTCACAGAAAAAAAAGATAACATCATTTTTTTTTTAAAACCTTGCATTCTTACAATTCAAATTCTGTGACCTCCAAATATTTTTTACATCATTCTACTCAAAATGTCAGCAGCATTGTTTTTGCTTCCCTTGATACTTTCAAGTCTCATCTTGAAAGGCTGAAGTGCTAATGCCCACCTCATCAACCTGGCATTGTTTACCTTTGCCTTGTTCAAGTAAATCAAGGGCTGGTGATCTGTTTCCAGGGAAAACTCTTTACCATATAGGTAACTTTGAAACTTCTGTACTGACCATACAATAGCCAGGCATTCTTTTTCTATGACAGAATAATGCTTCTCTCTGTCTAAGAGTTTTTTGCTTGCAAAATACACAGGAAACCTATATTCCCCATACTGTTGCAGCAAAACGGCACCAATACCAAGATCAGATGCATCAGTCTGCAGGATAAATTCTTTCTCTAAATTTGGCAGACAAAGTATAGGAGATTGACTGAGTTGATTTATCAAACAGACAAATGCATTCTCTTGTTCTTGCCCCCATCTTACCTTACTAGGTTGACCCTTCCTCGTGAGGTCAGACAGAGGAGCAGAAATGGCACTGAAATTGGGTACAAACTTTCTGTAATACCCGACTAATCCTAAAAAGGACCGGACTTGCTTCTTGTTGGTTGGCCTTTGGCAATTTCTTATATCTCTTACCTTTTCTGGACTTGGTTTGATTGTACCTGCACCTAATATATGCCCTAGGAATGCCACACTTTCTACACCTACAACACATTTTGATAGTCTCGCTGTCAACTGTGCTTCTCTTAACCTTTGGAATAGTTGTCTGAGACATGAAATGTGTACCTGCCATGATTGAGTGTGTACAATGATGTCATCTACGAAATTGTCAGTACTTTCTAACCCTTTCAATAAGATTCTCATCATTCTACAGAAGGTTGCCCCAGAATTTATTAATCCAAAAGGCATCTTTTTAAAAGCAAATAACCCTTCTGAAGTGATAAATGCTGTGAGTGGCTGACTAGATCTCTTCATCTAGATTTGCCAATAGCCTTTGGACAAGTCAATTTTTTGTAAAATATCTACTTTGGGCCATTTTTGCAAATATTTCTTCAGGATTCCCAATGGGCTCTGCATCGAAAACTGTTATGCTGTTCAATTTTCGAAAATCACAGCAGAATCTATAAAAGCCATCTGCTTTCCTTACCATTACAACAGGGGATGCATATGGTGAGGTACAAGGTTCTATAATATCCATTTTTATCATATTTTCAATCTCTTGTTTGATGTCTTTTTTCAGTGAATAAGGGGCAGGATACTGTTTAGACCTAACAGGTTGACTAGATGTTAAAATGATTTCATGCTCCACAATATTTGTTGTCCCAGGG
Organism: Rugalucina vietnamica; assembly: GCA_964017185.1. Lineage (NCBI taxonomy): Eukaryota > Metazoa > Mollusca > Bivalvia > Lucinida > Lucinidae > Rugalucina > Rugalucina vietnamica. The sequence goes on along the minus strand of OZ024877.1, from coordinate 3,492,613 downwards.
ACATCAGTAAAAACATCTGAAAATTCAGTTAAGAGTTCTTGAACCTCTGCCTGCTCTTCAATTGTTAAATCACTACTAACCTAAACATCACGTACTGACTCCTTTGCCACATAAGTAGGAAATTGAATATATACCCCACTATTGTCTTTTGCATGAAACACCTCAGATTCTGTACTTGTCTCAACATCCGTTTCTTCAATGACTGAAATACATGATACTGTCTGTGTACTACTTACATCATTTCTGTCCTCTCCATTGTATGGTCTTCTATAATACCGTTTTACCGAAGAACTAACTAAATGTTGTGAACCACTGCAGAAGCTGAGGGTGAGGTTAGGTACCTGTAAAACCGGTTTAAGCCCGCCAGTAACTTTGTGTTACTGATCGTTCCAAGTCGATACTTCTGTAGTGGTTCTTTTTGTTTTATGTCTTGGTGTTTAAAATTTTTTGTGCTGTTGGCGCCTTATGTATGTTTTCATAATTTTAGTTAAGTTAAGGTAACTGAGTGGCCACCTATTGGGAAAATAGCTGCTCATTCGGCTTACGATATGTTTCATGGTATAAGTACCTGATTGTTAGTTTGGTTTTTTCCCACCTCGGTTTTTGGAGTGGGAATCTTTTTCTGATTGCGCCTTTTCCTGATCTTTGCCTACTTGTACCTTTTTAGCATATTGCCATGGTAAGTTTTCACTTTACCCTTTATGTTAACCTTATAATCCACTGCATTGACCTTTTCTGTGATTGTGAAGGGCCCTTTCCACTGCATTAAAACTTATTGTTATCACTGGGAAGTAATAAAAGGACTTCTTCCCCTGTTTTGAACTGCCTGTCCTTCGTTTTCATGTCATAATAAGTTTTGTAATTCTTACTGCTTTTACTAAGTTCCTCTTGTGCTATTTTGCAAGTTTCTTCTAACCTCTGGCGAAGGTCAACAACATACTGGTATGTTGTTTTGACCTCTTCGTCTTCAAAGTCTCTAGTCCACAACTCTCTCAATATAGTTAATGGTCCTCTTACCTGATGTCCGTATAAAAGCTGGAAAGGTGTGCATCCTGTGCTGTCCTGCACAGAGTCCCTGTAGGCAAATAAAAGGGCAGGAATTAATCTATTCCACTGCCTAGGTTGTTCTTCACAGCATTTTCTTAACATTGATTTAAGGGTTCCGTTGAATCTCTCAACTAATCCATTGCATGAAGGATGATACGGCGTTGTTGTAAGTTGTCTTACTGAGAGAAGTCTACTCACCTCCTTCATAAGATCCGAAGTGAAATGTTTGCCTTGGTCACTCAGTACCTCCCTTGGAATTCCTACACGACTGTATATTTCAATAAGTGCCTCTGCAACGCTTTCAGTATCTATGCGCTTGCGTGCCACCGCCTCTGGATACCGAGTGGCGTAGTCAACTACAGTTAAAACAAATCTATGACCTTCATCAGAAGGAGGGTGTATTGGGCCAATTAAATCAATAGCAACTCTTGAAAAGGGGGTGTCTATAAGGGGCATTTTTCCAAGAGGGAATTTACTGACTCTACCTTTTGGAAAAGTTTTCTGACATGTGTCACATGATTTGCAATAGTTACGGACATCACTTCTTAGTCCTGGCCAATAAAACTTTGACAATATCTTATCAGTTGTTTTTCTGATACCGAAATGACCAGACATTATACCATCATGAGCTGTTTGTAATACACATAATCTTAACTTTTGTGGGACAATTACTTGTCGGAATATTTGAGGATCATCTCCAGCACATGTGTAAAGTCTATAGTACAAACCCTGTTTGACATAGTATTGAACTGTAGATCCATCTTTACAGTTTATTATCTCACCTGTAGTTCCTTTGTCCCGCACATCATTGAGTGTTTCATCCGACAGCTGATATTGTCTTATTTGCTCTGGTGATATATCATTTATTGGTTCTGGTACCTTTAGTGATGTCTTCATTTTTCCCTTTTGTTTTTGAGCTCTAGTTTCTACTGCACTTACCTCACACTGCGCCATTCCATCTTTGATACTTTCTTCCATACTACTTACTTCATCCTTCCAGTTTAAATTAGGATCATCCGCTGCTCTTGCCCCTTCAATGTTCCCAATGACTAAATCATACACTGGATTTTCCATACTAAGTGCTTCGACCTGACCTTCATAGAAAGGATTATGTACATTAATTCTAGCAACTGGAAACATCCTTTTGGTACCATCAGCTAAAATACATGATACCTCTTTCCCAGTATACTCACCTTCTTGTATTAACTCGCGTTTCACTAGAACTGAATTACAACCACTATCACGAATAACCAGAACTTTTGACTCTCCTGTTAAGCCTTCTCTAACTGGCATAGTTTCCTTTCTGCTACCCATATGTTCTCCTGAACCATGACATGCAATGTTCACTAAATCAACCTCATGAACAGTCTTCACATTTGTTCTAACATCCAGACTTGAGTTTACAAATGAGCACGGATTACTCATGGGTGTTAAAACTATGCATGTGGCAGCGGATTTTTCTATTGTTATACCTGCCTCAGCCTTTCCAACCTCTGAATCTGTCTCATCTATTTCTTTCTTTTGACTTTCATCTGTTTCTAAAGAAGCAGTTTTATAGTTTGAACTTTGTTTCAGTGAATTCTTGTGTGGACACTCACGAATAAAATGATCTGACTTACCACAACTACAGTATAACAGACCCGTTCCTTGAATACCCTTGGCTGTCTAGTTCCTTCTACTACCTGACCTCTGATACCCTCTTTCCTTACCTCTGTTCTATTGTCACTCTTATTACTGTAATTAGTTCTGTTACTGTTATCATTCACTGAATGAGCTTCGTGGTACTGCTCAGCTAATTCAACCATTTCATCTATGGATGTAATCTTCCTTTCTTTAAGGAAAAGTACAAGACTCCTATTTGGAACATTATTAAACTGTTCTCTCAGAATTAAATCTCTTAGGTCTTCATAAGTTTCATCAACCTTACCCAACTCCATCCACCTAGATAAATAACTGGACAACCGTACTACAAACTGACCTGCTGTCTCACCTGTTTCTTGCCTACTTGATCTAAATTTCTGGCGAAAACCCTCCTCAGTTAATTGGTATCTCTTTAAAAGAGCATCACATAATTTATCATAATTTGTAGCTTCAAAAGTAGAAAGGCGAGAATAAACATCTAAGGCCTTACCTTGTAACAAAGAAGACAAATTAGTAGCCCATTATCCCTTCGGCCATTTGGCATTGGTAGCAAATCTCTCAAACCTTTTTAAATAGGAGTCCATATTATCTCTAGCCTCATTGAAGGGTGGTAACTTTGGCATTTTAGCTTTAATATCTGGAGTCATAGACACTAACCCTGTCTTGCTGTCTGCATTTATTTTTGCTAATTCTATTTGTTTTTCAGCTAATTGTAATTTCGAAATCGCCTGTTTTTCATTTTCTTGATACTCTTTATCTTTTATTCTCTCTTCTCTTTCCCTTGCTCTCTCTTCTCTCTCTACATTCTGTTTTTCTTTTTCAGCCTTCCTAATCATTTTCTCTCTATTATCTATAAAAGCTGCCAGTTCACTTCCCTTTAAACCCATATCCTTCCCCAACTCAATTAATTTTGTGATGTCTTCCATATTGAAAGCAGATAACTGATTCGTCAATACACTAAAAAAGTACAAGTAGGCAAAGATCAGGAAAAGGCGAAATCAGAAAAAGACTCCCACTCCAAAAACCGAGGTGGGAAAAAACCAAACTAACAATCAGGTACATATACCATGAAAACATTTCGTAAGCCGAATGAGCAGCTATTTTCCCAATAGGTGGCCACTCAGTTACCTTAACTTAACTAAAAATATGCAAACATACATAAGGCGCCAACAGCACAAAAATATTTTAAACACCAAGACATAAAACAAAATGAACCACCACAGAAGTATCGACTTGGAACGATCAGTAACACAAAGTTACTGGCGGGTTTAAATCGATTTTACACGGCCGTAACCTCACCCTCAGCTTCCGCAGTGGTTCATAACATTTAGTTAGTTCTTCGGTCCTCGTGGTGAATCTCTAACTAGTAAATGAATCATCAAGAACAAACAAATAAATCATGATAAACATCCTGATGAATCAAAAACCAGGACTCACAGATTCAGTAAGCTGTCCGACGATGGAGATCCCTGGGCGCCAAATAACTTACTAACTCCGGAGCTAAAGAAAAACATCAGTTGGACCCCGGTGGGCCAAGCAACAGACAAGAAGCTCCGGCCCCAACCAACTAAAATGAATAGCTTTAAGTCGGGGCCATCATAGCATGCAGACTGTCGCATAACATTCAAGTTATAACCTATACGTCTGTAACGTGTTATGATCTTTCCAAACTGAAAAGAAAAATCATTACTTCCTATAAGTTTCTTAAATTTGTCAACCAAGTCACCATAAAATTCTGGTTCCGAAAGACCCTCACTTAAAAGCGTCTTTATCCCAACATTATATTTGGAAATCACTTCATAGTGTCTACGATAAAATTTAGAAAAGGTTTTTCGAAGTTTATGATACCGATAGCCCTGTTGGAGAAGTTTGGCCGTTAAAGATTTATTTCGAGCGTTGAAGTCTGTAACATGATTGCAGACTCTAGCAAACCTAATAAGTTGCGAAATGTATACACCATAAGAAGCACGACGAGGAACGTCACCATCCAAAAACGGAAAATTTACTATATCAAAATCAAAGTCATCGCGCTTATCATAAATTTTAGAAGAAACAAATCCATTTGCAACAGAAAGATGTAGATGTAAAAAGGGGGCTTCGGTATCCTACTATCTTCAACTAGATCCTGCCGGGATCGCCATTGTCATGAACATGTTATTGGGTGTTATTAAACAATCTAGAAGAAGATAATATCATAGGATAGAATAAACAAATCAAATCATTCACTTTTCACCACGAAGTAGATACTTTAATCTGACATTTTGACATTCATCTCTTGATACAGGACTATCCCCAAACAAACCAATATCCAGATCTCTTACAACTAACCAATTCGTTATCTTATCTATATGTATAGATTTGTAATGCTTAAACTGTTGAATGCTTCAGAAATTAATCACACAGCTACTCACAAAGACTCAAAATCAAAATAAGTGGCCACTGTCTATAGTTATTACACTAAGCATAGTAATCCACTAAGTTAAACTCTACAGCAAAAATTCATCAACAAATTGCTAACATCCACAAAGTCCATAAAGTAAAATTTCATCAGCATATTCAACTCCAGTTAATTCAGCAAAACTTCCATCTAATACATTTTCACACAGCACAACACTGGATATGACTGGTTTGAGCCTTCCTGATCATTTAACACAGATACCTGTATATAATTTTGGACTTGGTTAATAAATATTACCAAATCCTATTTACATATATACTAGCTCTTATCTAGTTCCACATTCAAATATATTATTATTCAAGTAAAACAGTTTTGACCCTCAGGGTACACTATGGTTTGTGCAATCTCTGGTAAGAGCTGTACAATATTCTATTTACAACAATCAATTTTATTTATAACTGTTCAATGTCAAATTCTAGGTCAATGAAGTCACTAATGTTAAAGTATCTTTAAGTTTTTCATTTCACAAAGTCACTCAACATGTATAGTGCCCTAGTGGTACACCATAGATTTCATCTCAATGTTTCTCTTTATGTATCTTCACACGAATACAACTGTCATGTAGCCCATCAAATCATGAAATTGTTTATTGGTTTCATCACCACATTTTTAGTCACTGAGCTAAGGTTTTTCCCCTCCTGGTACACTATAGCTTCACATTGCTTCAAAAGTTCTAAGTATAATTTTCTATACTATTTCTATCGTCATCACTATACATAGTCCAAAGTTTATTTGCATATTTCCCCAACTTATCCAGTTTCAGATTACGAATTGTTTATCATCTGAATTTATGACCATTGGAACACTTTATTTAAGTTTTCGTATTTCCAGAGTCATTTTATAGTCTTCCAATTCTAATCTGAACATCTGCAGTCCCATATCTAACGCCAATTCACATATTGTGTTGTTGACACCATCTGCTGGTTTATATCAAAGCATCTAATCATCTACCAAGAGGCCACCTAAAAATTGTAAACTGGTATTACTATACTAAATTAAGCGGCCAAATGCAAATTACTAAATTTCACAATTCCAGAATTTCACTATATTTACAAAACCAGCAGAGAATGTACCAAACAAGAAAAAGATTACTTACAGATTTGAATAAAACAATAATTCCTTATTTCAACACTTGGCAGAATTTTACAATGTCACATCTTCCACATCTACTATTCAAAGGTACAAGTAGTCGAAGATCAGGAAAAGGCGCAATCAGAGAAAGATTCCCACTCCAAAAACCGAGGTGGGAAAAAACCAAAGTAACAATCAGGTACATATACCATAAAAACATTTCGTAAGCCGAATGAGTAGCTATTTTCCCAATAGGTGGCCACTCAGTTACCTTAACTTAACTGAAAAATGAAAACATACATAAGGCGCCAACAGCACAAAATAATTTAAACACCAAGACATGAAACAAAAAGAACCACCACAGAAGTATTGACTCGGAACGATCAGTAACACAAAGTTACTGGCGGGCTTAAATCGATTTTACATGGCCATAACCTCACCCTCAGCTTCTGCAGTGGTTCATAACATTTAGTTAGTTCTTCGGTCCTCGTGGTGAATCTCTAACTAGTCAATGAATCATCAAGAACAAACAAATAAATCATGATAAACATCCTGATGAATCCAATAACAGGACTCACAGATTCAGTAAGCTGCCCGACGATGGAGATCCCTGGGCGCCGAATAACTTACTAACTCCGGAGCAAAAGAAAAACATTAGTTGGACCCCGGTGGGCCAAGCAACAGACAAGAAGCTCCGGCCCCAACCAACTAAATTGAATAGCTTTAAGTCGGGGCCATCATAGAGTCTGACGCCCGACCCACCGGCGTGCAATTAAAGAAGGCAGCATAGTTATCAACCGTGATTGGGTTAAAAACTAAGCATGCAGACTGTCGCATAACATTCAAGTTATAACCTATACGTCTGTAACGTGTCAACATGTTTCCACTTTGAAATCTAAAACCTGATTGAACAATGTTCTCAGTAAATCCACCTGAAGCTAAAAAGAGCTCACAATAGGTTACGCTTATGAAACTTATTATTATTGTAAAGCCACAGAGTTGTAAAGTGAGAATTATACAGGTATAAAACAGTTACTATTTACAGTAAGAAACAAGTTGCACCTTTGATAAAAAGCCATGGTACAAAAAATACACTTCCTGACATTAAGAAAAGCTCTTGGGAATTTATACAAAGGCAAGTGCCAATGTATTTATCACCTCAGATAAGAGTTAGGTTATTCCTTTTGAATTTCTGACATAAACTTATTGGCAAAAGATGAAATTATAATAGCTGGTGTCTTGTAAAATAATAGAAATTTTGAAGTGAAACTTTATAACACTCAAAAATGTTTTGACTAGGCAGTAATCCGTTCCTCTACTAATATCACTGGAAAGGTTGTGAAATTTCCTATTAAGGTATGACAATAACATCATTCTAGTAGTGCACCAGGGCATACATGTATTTTGTGAAATGTCCACCCTGATTGTGTTTTATTTCGGCCGAGCATAGGATAAGGATGGATTGCGATAGAAGGTAGTGGTTCCCAACAGTTAATGAAAATTTTGTTCAATTTTTGATGTAATAAAAATTCTTGAGAAACCATTGCAAGTCATTGATTGTCTCATTTTTTTGTCCAGTTTAACTTTCAAGATTATTTTCGCTTATAATGAGACAGGCCAATCAGTAGGAGGGGTGAAAACAGAATAAACTTGAGAAACCACCTGACACTCACGCAAGCAAAGTTTGGCATGTCTGGTGCCACGTGTGGGGCTCAAACCCACACCAGACACAGCAGTGAGATGCTTGAATGGCTAAGTGCGGTAATAAAATATCAGCGCTCCAAACCACTCGGCCACTAGGGCTGCCCCCATTGTTTCAAACTTCTGGTAACACAATCAAATGCAAATCTTGGTAAATCAAAAGTATGACTGGCTTTTATGACACTTTTGCAAACATCTCATTACCAATTGATGGATGCAAAAATGTTGCAAGTCTTGAAAATAATTGGATTTTTTTGGTCTATCTTGTTACAAAACAAACGGAACAACCTTATTGTTAATGTCGTGAGATTGAGCCACTTTTACAAATGTCTCATGAATATTGTAAGAGTATCTTGCAAAAATCCAAATATTGCATAACATCCCAGAACTTTTACAATAGCATTGAATCCAGGACATTGGAGACCCCTACCACTGGGTCAAAGAGCTTGCCTGTCTAAATTTAATTAATTAATAAATGTTCAAGAACATCATATATCTATAGTGAAACGTGTTCTCTTTTTCCAAACCTTTTTTTACGCCCTTTCAAGATTATTTCAGGTCGTATGAGATGGGCATATCAATAGGCGGGGCGAAAACTGAAGTAGTCTAAGACAAAATACTTTGTGCAACCAGAAGCACACTACCAAAGGCACAGGGGGCTTGAACCCACATACACTGGACACAGTGGTGAGACAAAGGAATGATTATGAGCAGTAATGGAATAAAAAGTTGACAAGATTAATAGGAACCACTTTTCATATGAAATTGTTCTGCCCATGACTAAGCTCAAATACTCTATTGTCTGACACTATGGTCACTTTCATTTGAATAAGTTTTACTGTTTCTTTGAACTGTATACATGTACTGCTTTATTTTCAGGTGAAATGCCAGCAGTGTGATCAAGAATCCATGGTCATTGAGGTGTTCTTATGCCTAGGTCACACTAACAATTACGTACGCTGCGGATAGTTGCGGATACTATATGTAGCAATCCGCAGGAATTAGTGGGCGGGGCTAACTGTTCTTAATGAATTTACGTAATTATAATTACCTTTAAAAACGAATACATACGGTATAGTTACGGATATATTCGGATGCATACGGAAAGTAACTTGTCTACATACCTTTCGATACCATATGTTACGTTTAGTCACGGACATGCACCTTCAGATACGCATTTGTTACGCTCTCTTGCGTATAAAACGCTGCAATGTGATGTAAGAAACCGCTGTTTATTGTCAAAGTACAGTCACACTAGCACATACGTATGCTACGGACGCTTCGTACAAGTCTTACGTATCTATCCGTTATATCCGTAACAATTCGTATCGTATGCGTATATGACCGTAGCTGTACGTGTTGTATCCGCAGGGTCCGTAGAATCCGCGCCCAAATTTTGACAAAAGTCAAAATTTCGATACGGACGAAACATCCGTATCTGCACGTGATGAAATTATAGAACAAAATATGCTTTAATTGATTGATTGCTTGATCGATTAATCGGCCGATTGATTGCTCGATCGCGATCGATCTCTGGGTCGATCGATATACTGATTGATCGATGATTGATAGTTTGATCAATTGATTGATTAACTGATCGAAAGTTCGAGTGATCGATCAAGATCGATCGGGTGATTGATCGATTGAGTGGTCCTTCTTACGATCGACCAATCGAGTGATTGATCGATTGAAATCGATCGATTGATTGATATCTTGACGGATCGATCGAGTGATTGATCAATCGAGTGATACTCTAAAACAACGGAAGTATCTTCTTATAGTACTACAAATTGAGTAACATTTGTGGGTTTGCTTGTTCGTTTGTTCTCCATATTTTTAGATATTGCAGCCTGCTTATCAGCTAGTAAAAGCAATGCAAAATCTCCTTCTGTTCATACTGGCGAAAGGAATGCATTGAAAGCACGTGCATATTTGTAAGCATTGGACGCACGGGCGATTCAATGAGTAAGCGGTATACTTTTCATTACGTAACCGAACGAAACAGCACATATGAAACAGTATCGATCCGCAACAAATGCTTACGACAAGATACGTTTAGTTACGGAATAGATATGGTTTTTAATACCGATTAGATACGGACAATTACTTGTTTTTCATCCGTGCCTGATTTTTGACAATTATCTAAGCTTTGCTACGGATCTTTCGTGCCCTGTAAATAATGCACGTACAGATACGGACTTTACGGACTGTTAGTGTGACCTAGGCATTAATGAGCCTTGGGTAAGACAAATAAAATTGTTGTCTTTCTTGCAAAGTCTTATTCAGGGTGTCCATGGTCAGGGAAAAGGTCAGCGAAAAATCATTTTTTTCAAAGCAAGGGACTTGTCAGTGATTTTTGACATCAGTCAGTGAATTTTTCAATTTAAGCCAAAATCAGTAAATTTTGAAAAACAGGTTTTTTAGGAAGAACTAACTAAATGTTATGAACCACTGCAGAAGCTGAGGGTGAGGTTATGGCCATGTAAAATCGATTTAAACCCGCCAGTAACTTTGTGTTACTGATCGTTCCAAGTCGATACTTCTGTGGTGGTTCTTTTTGTTTTATGTCTTGGTGTTTAAAATATTTTTGTGCTGTTGGCGCCTTATGTATGTTTTCATATTTTTAGTTAAGTTAAGGTAACTGAGTGGCCACCTTTTGGGAAAATAGCTGCTCATACGGCTTACGAAATGTTTTCATGGTATAAGTACCTGATTGTTAGTTTGGTTTTTTCCCACCTCGGTTTTTGGAGTGGGAATCTTTTTCTGATTGCGCCTTTTCCTGATCTTTACCTACTTGTACCTTTATAAATTTCCAAACCACAATGAATACAAGCATTCTTTGTATGGCCCATCCCCATTCTCATTAATGTGTTCGCTGCTCTTAAAGGATCTCAGGTTTAATTTCTATTTCACCTATTGCTTGTCTTTATGATCTCAAAACTGAAATATCTAAGATGAGCAGACCTGATGTAGAGATTCAATCTATGATAGATTCAATATGTAGATCATAATAAGTTGATATGATTATTTTCAGCAAATGTAGATATTCACGGTGCTGTCCTTGACTGTGGCCTTTGGACCAGGAGGGGCATTAATTTTGGTTATTCTACAAGGCATAATTTCATAGGTAAGTGCTTCTTATATGAGCCAACCTAAACCCTCCTGTGGAAACCACCTTAACATTTTTCCAGAGTAGAATAAAATTCATTGATTGACATGCACAAAATTTGCTTTCCAAATGTTCTGACATGTATGCAAAAGTTTTCAAATTGTGTTCACAAATTCAAAATTTTATTTCCAAAAATATTCTTAAATTAGCATCAGGAAAACATGTCCGTGAAAAGTATACCCCCTTGAACCCCACTTTTATAACGTGACTCAGGTGGTATATTATTATATATGTAAAGTCTGAACTATATAACAGTAAAATGCTTGTAAAAACTGACTGTGATGACATTATCTGGCTGAAGTTCGAGCCAGTTGTATTTTCAGAAAATGCCCTTTATTTGTGTGTATGCTATGTTTTGCCCACTGGAACTAGCAGAGAGGTTATCGTCGAAACGTCGGTTTTCGATCGTGTGTCGAATGACATTGCTTACTTTCATTCAAACAATAACGAATCTGATTGTTCATTTATCATCTGTGGCGATATGAACGCCCGTACAAAAGATTTACCGGACATGGTTTTAGATGACAATTTTGTTCATTTACCGTTACCAGATGATTATATTCTTGATGATTTTATTATGCCACGTGCCTCTGAAGACAAAATATCGAACCAAAACGGTACATTACTGTTAGAATTTTGCAAGCAAACAAACATGCGTATTTTGAATGGAAGAACGGGATCGGCAAATTCACATGTCATACACACCGGGGCAAAAGTGTTGTTGATTATATATTAGTAAGCACTGATATTTTGCCTTTGATAAGTTCATTCGACATTGGTGATCCGAATATACTATCTGATCACAGTTTTCTCTACTGTTCGATATGGGCAAATTCTCCGCATTCAAACAACAGGCTGTTCAATGATGAGAATATTGAGTATGTATCATATAAATATGTATGGGACGATAATCTCTTAAATGAGTTCAAAACTCGGCTTTGCTCGCCAGACGTAACTGTTATTTTTAAAGAGGCACGAGATACCTTAGGTTCTGAGCAAATATCACCGGCGAATATTGACACAGGTCTCAATTTGATAGTCGAAGGCATTGAGACGTGTACAAAACCCCTGTTTTCAAAACCGCTTAAAGTTAGATATCAGGAGTGCAGTTTTTCTGATAATAAATTGCCTTGGTTTGATGACAATTGTAGGATGAAAAGAATTGAGTTTTATCGATTTTTGAACATTTTTAGGAATGACAAAACTGATCAAAATAGATTTAGCTCGTTCTGAATTTTAGACATCATTGCGTCATGCAAGATACCGTTATGACCAGTTACAAACACAGAAACTTAACGAATCAATACATAAAAACGCAAAAGCTTACTGGAAACTTCTTAAAGGTGCTTCCAATATATCGAAACCAAACTTATCCCTTAGCAATTTTGCGGCCTATTTTAAGGCAGTTAATAACCCAGACAGTGCATTTTATACTCCTGATGATGACGTCATTTATTTCAACGAACGGTATTTGAATGGAGAATTGCAGGTCATGTTTAGTGAACTCGATGTTTCTATATCTATGATTGAGGTCTCAAAAACTATCGACGAACTTTCAAACGGTAAATCTGCTGGTCCTGACAGATTAATTAATGAATTTTTCATCAATGGTAAGGCATTTCTTATTCCATATCTGCATATTCTTTTTAATAAAGTAAGTAAGTAAGTAAGTAAGTAAGTAAATGTTTATTAACGTGTCACATGTTATCAAGACAGACAATACATACATAAGTAAAACAAAATACAGTTTGATAACATCCAGCCAATATGACTTATGAGACACACATAAAAATACACACTTTCATAAAACAATGTATATGTATACAAACAAAATACGATATGTTTATCAGTGTTAAGAATTAACTTTAAGAAATATATGTATAATTTATAGTTGTGGTATATTCATATTATTTCAATATTGTATTCATAATAACACTAAAAGGACTAAAAATTTAAGAGAATTAAGAAAAAAAAATACTACTAAAAGAATCATTTTCTCAAAGCATACGTTTTCTTCTACTGAACATTTGAAGAAGTGTTGATGACAAAATATATTGCATATTTATATAATTCATTATAAAAACAAATTTATCCTGCATAGACATATTTTGAAAATCACTATTACATAATTGAGCTTTTGCTAAAAGAGGTCTCCTGATATCTGAATAAAAATCACAGCATCAAAGAAAATGTATTTCATCTTCAATTACATTATCTGTACATAAGTTGCAAATGCGATTATTTAGTGGCACCTTTGGTTTTTTGTATCGACCCGTTTCAATTTGTAGGGGCAAACTCCCACTCCTAAATTTGGCTAAAATACGGCGGTGGCTTCGTTCTAAATTGATTTTAACATACTCATCGGTCATTAAATTTGATTTATACAACCTATATGTACGTAATTTGTTTCCATTTTCCTGGCCAGTGTCATTCCACACTTTATCTCTCCAATTCTGATCATCAATGCTTTTTAATTCCGTTGCAATACGCTTTACTAAGTTTTTCACGGACAAATCGGTATCATTTAAATAAGTTTCTAAATTGTTTTCACTCATGTATGAAAGAAGCCTACGCTCCCAGGATTTACCGTGCGTACTAGACCATTTAAAAATCTTATTAACTAGTCTATTTTCAGGTGTACGTACAATCTTAAGATATAATCTGCATGCCTCTATCTTCTGTTTATGTGCACAGCTAGACCAGCCCATGTCGCCCTGTGATGCAAGATTCGAAGCGTTTTTGCCAAGTCCCAAAAAATATCTGCACGCTTTATTCTGCACCGTATTTACTTTTTTCTGTTCAGATAATCCCCACAAACTTGCACCATAAAACAACACTGGCTCGACCAACGATTCATAAAGCTTACAAAAAACGTCATAGTCCATACCTCCAACATTTAAAAATTTTGTGTACAAAGCAGAAAGAGCACGACTTGCTGACTTCGTTAACTCATTTATCGCAAATTTCATATCTAAATGCTCATGAAACCACAAGCCAAGGTACTTGAATGTTGACGTTTTTTCTAAAGCTAATTCACCACATACAAAGTTATATTGCGTTTCCTGAATAGATACAGGTCTGAAATGCAAGATCTTTGTCTTTTCTTGATTAATCAATAGTCGCCATTTAGCACACCATTCATTTAAAATATTTAACATTAGTTGTAATGATTCTTCTGTTGGAGCAAGTAAGACAATGTCATCTGCGTAGAGGAGAAGGGCAAGCTGGTCATCACCTACTTCTAAACCACAATTTAGAGACTTGATTTCCTCAGCAAGATCATTAATATAAATTGCGAATAACGTTGGCGAAAGCTTACAGCCTTGTTTTACCCCAAGAATGACGTCAAGAAAGGGAGTAATGACATCGTTGACCTTAACCGCGTATTTGACATTGTCTTACAATGATTTCACTGCATGGAACATTTTACCACTTATACCCTTGGTCAATAATTTGTACCACAAACAATCTCGATTAACAGTGTCAAACGCCTTTTTAGCGTCCACAAAACAAGCAAAAGTAGAGTGTTTGTTCAACTTACGCTTATTAATAACAGAATACAAAGAGTAAATATGTTCCATACATGACTTATTACGTCTAAACCCATTTTGCTCCTCAACTAGGTAATCGTTATCTTCAATCCATTTAGACAGTCTAATGTTCAAAATATCGGCATAAATCTTACACGGAATTGAGATTAACGTTATACCCCTATAACTTAGAGGATCCCGTGGATCTTTCCCGTCTGACTTGGGTATAGGCTTAATCAGTCCATTATTCCAATCGCGCGGGACTGTACCCGTGTTGAAACAGTGACTAGGAATATCTGATGTCTTATAAACAGGTTTTATTAAATGGTTCGATGAATTCTGTGTATGTGAAGGTACATCGTCACCGTTACCTTCATGAGACAACAAAGGGGTAGTCCACAAGAGAAGGGAATGATCAGGAATTTTACTGTTACCCTGCATGTTAAGCTTTTCAGCAAGTTCAGTCATTAGACACACCTCAAAATTTTCAACGCCCAATAACTGTTCATACGGCACAAACACGTAATCGACCACTGACCGTCCCCGGTGCGACACATGAGTAAAATCGTTAATGCCAATTCGACCGTTAATCATACATAACCCGCAGTCCACGAGAAAATCTATCAGTAGGTCACCATTCCCGTTAGAGGTGTAATCCATTATATTTCGACTTCTCACATCATCGACACCCTCGATATAGTCACTATCATCTCCAACTCGAGAGTTAAAGTCACCGCAGACGAACAGTTTTCCCTCGTTTTGATAGGTATATACCTGTTCAAGCAATGAACAGTAAAAAGCGTCAGGGTCATTGTTGCGTACCGACTCAGAGGGGGGAAGATATGCGACACATAGAACTATATTTTCTGACTGAACATTTTCTCGATGCAAGAGTTTAATCCATAAAATGTCTTCAACAGAATCTTCGAGAACTGTAACGTTGAATATGTTCAATAAGGTGTTACGCACAAACACGCCCACGCCCCCAGATCCCCGTTTCGCTTTTTTATGAAGATGTCCCCTATTATGACTAATAAACGTGTATCCCTCCACCTGTAGGACCTCCTTATTTTTCAAAAACGTCTCGACGACACAAAATACATCACAATTAGATTTTATAACAGTTTGCTCCCGAAAAAGTTTATTTTCATTATCTTTCAACGACCAACCGCCTACATTAAGACAGCCCAGGCGCACACAAACCTAATCGCGACCGTTATTACCGTTATCCTGTCTAACTGAAAATATCTTCCCTCCCGCAACACGATACTGTTAAAGTGTTTGAATCAAGCTATTTTCCCAGTGCGTGGTCAATTGGTGAAATAATCCCCTTGCATAAGAAGGGAGACAAGTCGAATGTTGACAACTATCGTGGCATAACCTTATTTAGCACGGTCGGAAAGTTATTTACCCGTATATTGAATAAAAGGCTTACTGACTGGGCCGAATCATATGGTGTATTCATTGAGGCGCAAGCTGGTTTTCGGGAAAATATTTCTACAGTTGACAACATTTTTGTTTTGCATGGTCTGATAACGCATTTTCTGAACAATGATAAACAATTATTTTGCTCATTTATAGATTTTTCGAAAGCTTTCGATTATGTTGTTAGGGATATTTTATGGCTCAAGTTAATCAAGTATGGTATCAAGGGTAAAATCTTAGACATAATTATTGCAATGTATAAGGATGTAAAATCTAAAGTTAAACTTAACAATATGCTCAGCGAAGATGTTTCATGTATGACAGGTGTACGCCAACCGGGACAATAGTCGTATTTCAATATAGGCACATAAGCAAGCAATCGATTTTACTAGCGCTCAGGTAAATTTACGGAGACTTTCCGATAATATCCGATATTGGCCGGCGATATTCGATTATCATTCGGCTAATCTGTCCAGGTAATGTCAGTGTTGCCTGGGGACAGTTATTTTAACAGCTTTCTCTGCAGCTTTCTCTGCGTGAAAACTTGATTTTAATTAAGCGCAGTTGAACCCCACTTTTATATAGCAAAACTGGGGTATGCAAGGGTATAGATTGTGGGCCTCGGTGAGGCGGTTCTAACGTGCACTCACAATCTATGTTTTGAGCAAAAATAAGAAAAAATTCTTTTTTTTTTTTCAGATGAAAATTTTCAATTTTTATAGCTAAAATAAATCTCTGTTTATTGCATGGGCAAGTTTTCGTAATGCAGGGACCGGGGGTATTCATCTGCTACCCCCATGTCACTTCGGCTGATTTTATATAGGATATAACAGAGAACCAACGTAAACAAAATCATTCGTCTTGCAGATGCATTTTCAAGATGATTTAAGAAGCTGCATTTATTATTTTAATAGACTTCATTAGTTGTTTGTAACCTTATATGGAGAATAAACGTGTTATTCCCCTTTTGAAAATATTTGCGCAGTAGTAATCATATTGTTAAAAATAAATTTAGAAGGCTATCAGGAACACACATAAAATATTTAATAAATTCGTTTTTCTTTATATAGAAATTAAATGTAATTCGTGCCAAATAAATGAATTTAGAATATTTATACATTTGCGCTGGGTAAAAAAAAACTTAGATATTCACAGGCTATATATATCGAATTAAATTCTTCACTTCTATACTCAAACGGGCGGTGTACCTGCACAGCGCACACCATTTTCCATAAGACCCAAGTATGCAGTTCAACCTTGATACAGTTTTAATGATAACCAATCCGGTCTTTGTCTGACATGGTCAGAAATGCCGACCGGACAGTAGGTTTTCACGCTTTGGTGATTATAAGGTAGTTAAAAGGATTACACCTGACATCCAGCGTATTTAGGCTGTCGCCGCAAGGTATTAAAGTCACGCTTCTTATAAAAAACATTCTCACATGATAATTTGGCAGCGTCATAGGAAAGCTGTTTTGACAGACAAAACTGATTCTGCATATCAGGCAGGCTACTCTTAGCCAAGTCTGCATATAGAAATCTAGATTCTTAAAACGAAATTACATGTTTAATTAAACTACATTTTTTGTTAAAGCACCATGCGGTGTAATCCTGACACGCCTCAATTATGCAAACGGTTTATTTTCTAAGGTAGGCCAAGAAACAATCTCATGTACAAGAATAAAATACCAAATGAGCCTTCGCATGAGAAAACAAGTTTGGTTTCCGACCAGGTCAGGCACAAGCCGGCCTGTACAGTCACAGAAGCAGGCTAGAAGTTTGAAATTTCGTATTTAAGAAGAAGAGGAATTTGCTATCTATGAAGCTTCGTATTTAAGAAAAAGAGGAATTTACTATCTATGAAGCGAAAACAAAGACGCAGAAACTTGCCATTTTCATTGAGAATTATCTCAAATTATTTCTTTGTCGTCAAGAATTTCATATATCGCATATAAAAAA
Source organism: Rugalucina vietnamica (assembly GCA_964017185.1). NCBI lineage: Eukaryota > Metazoa > Mollusca > Bivalvia > Lucinida > Lucinidae > Rugalucina > Rugalucina vietnamica. Next base: position 3,474,612 of record OZ024877.1, on the reverse strand, counting down.
GAAAGACAGATAGAAAGAAATGAATAAAAGACAGAAAGAAAGAAAGAAAGAAAGAAAGAAAGAAAGAAAGAAAGAAAGAAATGAATGAATGAATGAATGCGTAATTACACATATTTAGGTTGATAAATGTAGGAGTCTTCTCTACTACTATAGATGTATAATGATTAAATGTTTTTGTTTCGTGTCAAAATGCTTTTAGAAAGATATTAAAAAATAGATTTTAAATATCTTTGAATTCTTCACCTTGGTTAAATAAGGCATGCATAATGTGTTATGGCACAGTGTCATCACCATGCACCGCTTTCGGTAAATGAGTAATTAAACTCGTTCGGTTTGCTCAATTATATCTCGAGTATGTGTGAAATACTTAAGTTAAATGGATTACATGTACATAATTTGATTTCTTTAATTGTTGTCGGGATTCAGTTGTTCAGGCGATGATCGCTTTAAACGTTTATGTTTGATGTTTTTGTTCTTTAATTAAAGCTAATAAAAGCTGCTATTTTGTTTGGGTTGACTTTGAATGACAGATATCGAGCACTCGTCCTGTTGCGGATTACAGCATCAAAAGAAAAATACAAATACCTCACGAAATAATTATAAAAAAGATTTTCATAAAAATAAAATGATAAATAAAATGAGTAGAACTTAATTGCGAATTTAACACAGTGTCATTACTAATTGGCATTATGCAATCATGAGCGAATTGACATCTGTGTTTTCAATTCAGCATCTACTGCCGAAAAAGGAGAACAAAATATGGTAAAGTTTAATGTTTTATTTCCGCAAAATATCACTCTCTAAACTTAAGCCTATTAATTTATTCATATAAAATTCTTTATTACACTCTCAGTCATCAAATACATTTCATTTTCATATTAGAGCGATAATCTTCGCCCACGGCATTAATACCTGGAAATTAAGTCGGGTCTTATCGGTGCATTTTACGGATACTCACGGAAATTCCAGATAGAAAATAATATTTATTATTTTTTTGGTCCTTGCTCAAACAGACCAATTTATCGTTGAGCTACAAAAATAAAAAAATACACCAGATTAAAATATAATATTTGTACTAAATTGGACCGTTTGTGACGCCTAACATTTATGTAAAATTATAGCTTAAAATTGTTGCTGAAGTAATGTACCTAGGCGTAATTAACCGCGTTTTACGGAAATTTTGCTATATATTTAATTAAATTGCGTACAACAAGACGGCCGTCCTCAAACAGACCATTTTATAATAGTGCTACGTCAAATATTTAAAAACTATGGTAAAGATAAAGAATTATACTTTCTAACGCCGTTCGTGATATAAAAATATCATAAGAAATAAGAAAGATATGAAGTGTTAAATATTTTTTCCCTATATGTTTTATACAATTTATTGGCCAATACCTGTAGAAGTGCTAGTACGACTAAAGTACCCCATGCCAAGGAGAGTGCCTTTCTCCGATCCTTTTCGCCATGTACGTGAACGATATCGAGAGGGAATTTATTACAAAAGGGGCTGATGGTGTAGGTTTAGGTTTTATAAAACTGTTTTTGCTCTTATATGCTGATAATATTGTCATTTTTTCCGAGAGCGCTGTTGGCTTACAACATGGTTTAGATTTATTACAAGAATACTGCCAAAGATGGCGATTAACCGTAAATCCTAATAAATCCAAAATAATTATTTTTAGAAAAGGTGGCGTGTTACCGCAAGATATAGTATTTAGATACGGTGATATTAATTCAGAAATTGTTTCCAAATTTACATATTTAGGCATTGTTTCACAACGGGGGGTTCTTTTGCTGAGGCACAATCAACGCTCTCGGGACAAGCACAAAAAGCAATCTTCTGTATGAAAAAATACTTAAACAAATTTAGAATTATTTGACAAACTTGTCTCACCTGTTTTAAATTATGCATCAGAAGTTTGGCGATTTGCAAAAGCAAATCATATTGAACGTGTTCACCTTCAATTTTGTAAAAGATTGCTATCTGTAAAACAATGTACACAAAATGATTTTGTCTATGGTGAGTTGGGAAGATACTCTTTTCAAAATATTAGGTATTATAATATCATTAAGTATTGGATCAAAATTTTACATTGTCATGAAATGAAATATGTTAAAATTGTTTATAATGTATTGCATAGTGATGCTACTGATTTTCCAAATAAGACATCATGGGTAACTCTTCTTCGAGATCTAATAGGCAACCTTGGTTTCGTGCATGTATGGGACCAACAAAATGTTGGCGACAGTAAGGCATTTCTTTCAATTGTTAAGCAACGCCTAGCAGATAACTTTGTCCAGAATTGGAATTCAAGATTAACTGAATCATCTCGTGCATTATTTTATAGAAATTTTTCGTTTGGTTATAAGTTATATCTAGATAATGTTACAGTAAATAAATATAGAATTGCTCTTTCGAGACTTCGAGTATCTTACCATCGTCTTGAGATCGAAACAGGTCGATGGAAAAAACCTACCGCCACACCCATACAAAACCGATTATGTACAACATGTCAAAAATTAGAGGATGAGTTTCACTTTGTTTTGGAATGTGAACGATATAATGAAATCAGGAAAACATTAATACCTAATTATTACAGTCGAAGACCAAATATGTTAAAATTGCTCGAACTTTTTACAACTGATTCGAAAAAGGTGCAAAGAAATTTATCAAATTTTGTTTTCAAAGCATTTAAATTAAGGGACCAATTTATCTTTAGGTAATGTAGTCATGTACTTCTCTCTATACGGATGTTTTGGTTAATATTGGCATCTAATTTTCTAATGTTGAATAGCATGTTGTTTAAAGGAACAATACATTCTAGAAAATGTTATGTACCTTCTACTATGTTTGTATTTCTGCGGATATGTGGTATTGTGCATGTATTTATCAATTTATATATGAATGGTATATGTTTGATATGTTCTAAACAATCCGCTGTCACATTTGTATGTATATATGTTTATCACTTGTTGTAACCGATGGGCCATTATGCCTAGTGTTTATCAATAAACTTCTCAACTTCTCTATATAGCAAAACTGGGGTATGCAGGGGCATACCTAATCTTTTTATTTTTGATCCAAAACATACATTGTGGGTACTCGTCAGGAACCCCCTTGGTGAGGCGGTTCTAACGTGTACCCACACTGTAAGTTTTGGGCAAAAATATTAAAAATATCATTTTTTTTTTCTGGTGAAATTTTCAATTTTTATAGCTGAAAAAATCTCTGTATATTGCATGGGCATGTTTTCGTAATGAAAAAGATAATCCATCCTGAAAATTAGATGGAATATTTCTCACAACAGAAGTCCCATATTTGCTGAAATATTGATTTTTAAACTTTTGAGCTACCTCCCACCAGTGCATGTAATTTTAATGCAAGATCAACACTGCTATTCAGCATAATGTTTCGATTTTGGCAACTGATTTTCAAAATTTGTGATGCACTTTTTAGGATTCGAGGAATGCAGTGGGAAGACAATATCAGATAAAATTCCCTGTTTCTGTCTTTGAACTAGGTGAAAAGATAAAAAGGTACGTTTTAAGAATGCTTGGTTGAAGTACAGTATGGTTAATTATGAAGATTTGGTCATGAAGATATATATACTTATCTTCCTTCCTCATATTCTGCTTCCCCTGATCCAAGAACAGATGTCAGTAAAAAGTATAATGGTAAAGCCCTATATATCCGTGATGCAACCAAATTTCTCAAGCACAGATTGAAGCAACATTCCATCATGAAAAAATGGAGTGTAGTGTTTGGAAGCCGGATAGATTTGAGTGCAAGCTACGGTGGGGCAAATACCTACAGAGTGATAATGACCTCTTTGCTGTAGGTTGAATGCCAATGGATCAAGCTTCAAATCACTGGGCTGCTTGTCATGTGTCGTGAAGTGCTGCATCAGTCTGCACTGTAAGAATCGCAGATATACTGGATGGAAATAACTGCCTCAGATTGATTTGTATATAACTGACCATCCTAATAACACAGCTGAGCAGCAATTGTCTGCAAATGTAAAACATGAAGCCAAGCAAATATGCATCTAATAAATTTGTACTTATACATCTTTGATTCAAAACTTAATCATAAGTCTAAAGTTTTGAAATATCCATCTTAATTGCTAAAATATGAAATCTTTTACAGAATATAGAGTGATTTTATATATAATGCACTTTACTTTTATAGATTATAGAAGCTGAAGCATTTTCCTTGGGAAGGTAACTAAGGTTTCATGTAATTTATTAGAGGTGTTAAAATCTGTTTCAGATTTCTTTACAAGTGGGAATACAGTATTGACCAGTGTCAAAAGCATCGTTGACCATGGAAACTCGAACATTGTTGTGAAAGTAATCAACACATTACCAGAGAAAGGCTCAGTCAGCCTAAACAGTATGGACTGATTTAGATTCAATTCTGAGACTCCCCATCTTGCCAGCAAGTTCATTCATTCGGGATTCTGTCTTGTCAAAGCGCAATTACTACAGTTGAATCATCAAACTACTTTACTGTTTTTCAAGTGTTCTGAGTAAAGTTAGTAAATACCATCTTCTTTTCACGTGAAAGTTATCTGTTTTAGATTAAGAAAATGCACTTTATTTATTAAATTGTACAGACCTGTGAAGGTGTCACTTAAATATTAAAACTTAATTTCAAGAATCTTAGTTAGAAAAGTGAAACATTAGAATTGAAAAATGCTTGGCAACATTTCCATATTTATAGGAGTTCTGCTAATTTAAAATGTTTCAGTAATGAAATAGACTATTAAATGAGCCGTGACACCAGAAAAGTTGGTCTTCAGGGTTTCCGACCAGGTCTTACACAATCCGGTCTGTAGTCACAGGAAATGGAAAGACGATTGAAGGTTTGAGTTTAAGTGGATAAAATATAATGGTTTTATCCTTTGAAAGCAATAAAAACATCCAAAGGGAGATATATAGTATGGACTATATTGCGCAATTTCGGGTAATGAACCCTCATCAGTAGCCCTTTTTAAATTGGCAACAAACGCCAGACTATTAACATTTACCGCAATTTCGAAACTTTACACGAGAAGCCTAAATCAAAGACACGTTCCTAAAAGGAGTCAAATAATTAAAAGATTGCTTAGAAGTATGTTTCTAAACGTGAGTGTTTTGAACGCTCTGAATATCTTTACAGATCTCAAAGGATCTAATGGAAAAGGAATTGTACTACGAGGGATGTTCTTTAATTCTTGTCATTTGCTTGATTACTTTTCCCGTGGACTAACTGCGAGAAAGTTGTTTGTATGTGGTGAAAGCCCAATCCTTTCTGATCAGATTGGTATCAAAATTGTTGCTCTCTGACGCACGAGCCTATAGTAATCGCATTCTAAAACAGTGCATAGTAATGGCACTGGGTTATTTTCCAATTAATTTACAATATGTAATTTCGATCACAAGTATAGAAAATGCTATAACATTCGCAACACTAAATATAGGCCCACTTCCATTTTACAAATTAATTTGCTATTCATGTGAGCATCCGAAAACACGTTTGTAGAATGTTTTCACTTTTACTGGATGGAATTATTGGCCCTTCTTTGTGACGTCATAACAATTTGAATGTACGCCATTTCAAATCACTGCACAGGCTACGCAATTCAATATTTTCATAATTTTCAAATCAGATTGTCTAGTGAATATATCAAATTTATTGTTATCTTAATTTTGTCTAAAATGGTCTAAGTGGATATTCGCTGTAAATTGCTAAACTTGCAACTTTTACGACAGGTTTAAGGTAAAGCAGGCACCTAGTTTCTAGGGGAGCTGTTTGTCTTTATCGTAATAGAATTCCAATCAAATTTGTTGATTGAAAATGTCTACCAAAACGCTTCTTAAACATATCAAGTTAAACGATTTGGGGACGTTGTAGTGGTATTAGCACATTTTTTTTTTTGTTGTATGGACGCCTCTTTCAAATAAATTTTGTGTTATTCTTCAAAATGTTACAACTCATAAGTCAAGGTTTTAGAGGATGAACAATCCAAAATTTTTATAAATGGAATTAGCAAAGGTCTGGTACAAATCAGCATTAAAAGTTTTGGATTAGCCATAACTTGAAATGGAATTATGAGGCTCTGAAACCTCCATACCGCGCTTCTTTCAACTTAATAATTCATAACAAACAGGTGTAGTGCTATGTTACAGTTCTCGTAAAAATTGCAATTTCTGTTTTAGGAAAATAACTTTTTGCCAATGTGTTAGCAAGGTAATGAAGACTTCGCAAGTATAAAATCGTTCTTCTAACCCTTCTTATTCAAACATTATTCTGCCTTTTGTGACTGGCTGAAGTACATGTATGTAGTGTCATAGAGGTGCCCCTCTTCAGAGACTCAGTTTGCCATGATTAATTGTATCATCTTAAAATAATTGGGTGATTTCAATATCGCAAAGAACCACTCTTCAACTAGCAAGTAATTTTCTTCTGGTATAAATGATGGTTTAGGAGAAAATGAGTCAATGACAAGAATTAAAGAACATCCCTCGTATATGTGTAGCGAAAACAAGAGCGCTAATCAGATGTTCAGTTACAACTCAGCTGATCTGCGGCTTTGTTTTCGTATATGCAAACATCCTGTTTTTCTCATGATGCGGCTCAAATTGTAAATGTTAAAGGAAATGATATATTCATTTTAAAAGAATAAATTCTACATACCCATATACTTACATGTACTATGTTTATATACAGTTTGTATGTGTGACTCTGTGCCTAATATTTAATCCAAAATCATTTCCATTATATTGACTACATGTACATGTATGAATGTAGGAAAAAAATCACAGGAAAAAAAGTCACGGAAAAAAGTCAAAGATCTGGGTAGGGAAAAAGTAACAAATATAAAATCTTTTTTTTTTCTACTTTTATGTTAGAAATATACATTATTATTTTTATTATTACTAATATTATTAAAATATTTTTGTTTGGGTTGATGTGTTACGTCCTGACTATAAAATTTCACTCATGCTTGGATGGAGCTAATGCTTACTGAAGACAAAACCAGTTCTCTGAGAGCTTATTAGCGGCTTGTTCAAGTGTACAACATGTTAATATTGCAGCATTGCAGGTTTCCATTCCCATTTTCTCTGGCTTCATGGTCTACCATCGCACCATCGTACACCATATACTTGGGTGGTTCCCGTCTTTTACATGTATGTGTTTCAGTTATTTTCAATTTCTAGAGCATGAATTACAGTAAGTTTTGATTATGACAATTCCTCATCATTTCTTACTTTAAACATGAAAATTATATCCTATTTCATGTATGTTCAGATTATATGTATTTTATTTTAGTTCTTAATGTTAGTGACTTTTTTCCTGTGACTTTTTTCCCGTGACTTTATTTCTGTGCCTTTTTTTTTCCTGTGACTTTTTTTTCCATCCACCGTACATGTAGCTCGATCTTCTTCTGGTGCATGTGATGCATATCCGTAATCTGGTCATGTAAACCAGTTGAAAAGTCCATTTTGCATACAATTGAATGATGAGAGCCATACGTTTTTGTAAGTAAAGGCATCTTAAGTTATGTTTTCAGAAGGAAATTTGATGCACATATATGACCATTGACCAAAGTTGTTCCATTTGGTTAAGCAACAAAACAAACAAACTAATGTACACACAAAATCATGAATTCAAGCTCACGGTATCCTGATATATTGGTTGGTTGCCCATTAGGTGTGCCTATTTCATATTATACATGTTCTTCACGAAAAAAATGTGTGCAAGGTATCTAAAAATGATTTGAGCTGTAGCCTTGATATTTGGTATACTGCTAGGGAATGCAGAGTTAATCACCTGAATAACTTTTTTCTTGTGTCAATGAATGCCAAGACAAACTTACTATTTGATCGATAATAAAAAAACAAAACTGAGATCCTTTAAGAGCAGTGAGCATATTTTCGAGAAAGGTGATGGACCATACCGCGGTTTTGGCTATTCAAGCCTCGTCAGTGACCCTTTAGATTTGGCAACATGGAGCCAAATAGAGTTACAGAAAATACAACATAAAGATAGATTAATTGCAAATTCTAGTTCTTGTACTACCAATGAACTTTCTAAATAATTGACTTAGTCTTACTGAGCTATCCAATTTCATGTCATACGATACTGTGAAACGATGTATAAAACTCCAACTAAAAATTAGTTTGGGTCAATTAAACATCAGTAAATTGAAGTGAAGAGGGTTCCGTGCGACCTCATTGTCCACATACGTCTACTCTGAATACATCATTGCCACATAATCTAATTAAAGACAAATCCAAGTAATTTTACATTACTTATCGTTCCAAGGCGATACATCTGTTGTAGTTCCTTTTGTTTTATATTTTAGAATCAATTTTTGTGCTGATTGAATCTTATGTACGTTTTCATATTTCTATTTTAGTTCGGTTAACTGAGTAACCGCCTATTGGGAAATAGTTGCCCACTCGGCTTACGATTACGGTATGTTTTCTAAGCAAAAGTACCTAATTGTCAATTTAGTTTTTCCCAGTCGGTTTTTGGCGTTGGAATTGCTTTCTGTTTGCGCCTTTTCCTGATCATTGCATATTTGTACCTATTGATTTATTAAAGAGGACCTTCAAAAGAGCATTTAATAATGTCCAAGTAGGCAAAGATCAGGAAAAGGTGCAATCAGAAAAAGATTCCCACTCCAAAAACCGAGGTGGGAAAAATACCAAACCAACAATCCAGTACTGATACCAAGAAAGCCGAATGAGCAGCTATTTTCCCAATAGGTGACCACTCAGTTACCTTAACTTAACTAAAAATATGAACACAATAAGGCGCCAACAGCACAAAAATTTCAAACACCAAGACATAAAACACAAAGACCCACCACAGAAGTATCGACGGGACGATCAGTAACACACAGTTACTGGCGGGCTTTAATCGATTTTACATGGCCATAACATAACCCTCAGCTTCTGCAGTGGTTCATAACATTTAGCTAGTTCTTCGGTCCTCTTGGTGAATCTCTAACTAGTCAATGAATCATCAAGAACAAACAAATAATCAAGATAAACATCCTGATGAATCAAAAACCAGGACTCACAGATTCAGTATTTTGGTTCAATTTATTCGGCCTGTAATGACAGTAGAGTTTTTCGCTTTTTCACATTTATCCACCTGAACTACAGCTAAATAGCCAACACCACCGATGCCGAAGACCCCGTTTTATATATTTATATCTTTCTATTGGAAATGGATTTGTTTCTTCTAAAATTTATGATAAATGAGATGAGTTTGATACAGTAAATTTTCCGTTTTTGGACGGGAACGTTCCTCGCCGTGCTTCTTATGTTGTATACATTTCGCAGCGTATTAGGTTTGCTAGAGTCTGCAATGAGGTTGGGGGATTCAACGCCCGAAAAGAGCATAACTTCTCGAGCAGGGCTATCGGTATCGTAAACTTCGAAAAACATTTTCTAGATTTATCGCAGACACAATGAATTGATTTCCAAATTTAATGTTGTGCTAAAAAGGTTCAAGTAGGCAATGATCAGGAAGAAGCGCAATCAGAAACACATTCCAACTCGAAAGACCATGGTGGGGAAAATTAAATCGACAATTCGATACTTGTACTAAGAAAACATATAATTAGGATCACCTTAGAACGATCAAAATATAAAGACGCTTTTACGCGAGAGCCTTCCGGAACAAGCATTTTATGGTGACTTGGTTTAACTTAATAGGAATGAATGAATTTTCTCTTCAGTTCAGAAAAATCATGACACGTTACATACGTATAGGGTATAACTTAAATGTATGGGGCAGTCTGCATGTTTATTTTTTAACCCAATCATGTTTGATAAAAACATGCTGCTTGTTTACATTGCACGCCGGTGGGTCGAACGTCAACGTAAAGCTATACATTTTAGTTGGTTGGGGCCGGAGCCTTTTGTCTGTTGCTTGGTTCACCAGAGTTCAACTGGTGTTTTCCTTTCGCTCCGAATTTAAAGTTATTCGGCGCCGGGGAATCTCCATCGTCGGGCAGTTTACTGAATATGTGAGTCTTTGTTTTGATTCATCATTATGGTATTCATGCTCAGGGATTGCTTGCAATCGGTTTGTACCTTTTTAATTCAGAGTTCTTGTGGTTGTGCCGTGTGGCGGCCCTAAAAAGTCTCCCCGTACATCCATTTAATGCTCTTATTTTTCCAATCCTCAGGGATTGCTTGCAATCAGTTTGTACCACTGCGGGAGCTGAGGGTGAGGCTGGGATCCTGTAAAACCGGTTTAAGCCCGCCAGTAACTTTGTGTTACTGATCGTTCCAAGGCGATACTTCTGTGGTGGTTCTTTTTGTTTTATATCTTGGTGTTTAAATTTTTTTTTGTGCTGTTGGCGCCTTATGTATGTTTTCATATTTTTAATTAAGTTAAGGTAACTGAGTGGCCACCTATTGGGAAAATAGCTGCTCATTCGGCTTACGATATGTTTCATGGTATAAGTGCCTGATTGTTAGTTTGGTTTTTTCCCACCTCGGTTTTTGGAGTTGGAATCTCTTTCTGATTGCGGCTTTTCCTGATCTTTGCCTACTTGTACCTTTTTATTTGTTTGACCTTGATGATTCATAAACAAGTTTAAGGGATTCATCACGAGGACCGAACAACTAACTAAGTGTTGTGAACCACTTCAGAAGAAAAAGGGTGAGGTTATGGCCCCGTAAAATCGATTTAGGCTCCCCTGTAATATAATATTACTGATCGTTCTAAGGCGATGATTATTCTGTTGTGTTTATATTTGTTTTATACTTTGGAGTTGAATTTTTGTGCTGTTTGAACCTTGTGTACAGGCATGAGCCTATAAATATAGGCCCTTGGTACAGGGTGTCAATAAAAACCACAACCGCTACAAAACAGTGCAATATTTTTTTAAGACTACAGATATAGGCAAGTTATTTAATACAATAAGTTACAAGTAGTCAAAGATCAGGAAAAGGCACAATCAGAAAAAGATTTCACTCCAAAATCAGAAGTGGGAAAAAACTAGATTATCAATAAGGTACTCATACCATGAACACGTATCGTAAGACGAATTAGCAGCTATTTTCCCAATAAGTAAAACATACATAAGACGCCAACAGCACAAAAAAATTAAACACCAAGGCATAAAACAAAAAAAAAAAAAAAAAAAAAAAAAAACACCACACAAGTATCGCCTTGAAACGATCAGTAACACAAAGTTACTGGCGGGCTTCATGATATGTTTTCATGGTATAAGTACCTGATTGTTAGTTTAGTTTTTTCCCACTTAGGTTTTTGGAGTGGGAATCTTTTTCTGATTGCGCCTTTTTCCTGATCTTTGCCTACTTGTACCTTTTCAACCGGTTTTACATGGCCATAACCTCACCCTCAGCGTCTGCAGTGGTTCATAATATTTAGTAAGTACTTCGGTCCTCATCAAGAACAAACAAATAAATCATGATAAGCATCCTGATGAATCAAAAACGAGGACTCACTGATTGAGTAAGCTGCCCGACGATGGAGATCCCTGGGCGCAAAATAACTTATTAACTCCGGAGCAAAAGAAAAAAAAAACACCAGTTGAACCCCGGTGGGCCAAGCAACAGACAAGAAGCTCCGTTCCTTACCAACTAAAATGAATAGCTTTATGTCGGGGCCATCATAGAGTCTGGCACCCGACCCACCGGCGTGCAATTAAAGAAGGCAGTATAGATAATAACCATGATTGGGTTAAAAACTAAGCATGCAGACTGCCGCATAAAATTTAAGTTATATCTTATACGTCTGTAACGTTTTATGTTTTTTTTCTGAATTAATCAGAAAAATCATTTCTTCCTTTTAGTTTTTTTTAATTTTGTAAACCAAGTCATCATAAAATTCTGGTTAAGAGAGGCCCCCGCGTAAATGGATGTTTAGCCCAGCATTAAATTTGGAAATCAATTCATAGTGTCTGCGATAAAATTAAGAAAATGTTTTTCGAAGTTTATGATACCGATAACCCTGCTGGAAATGTTGGCTGCTAAACATATATTTCGCGCATTGAAGTCCGCGACATGATTACTGTCTCAAAATCGCGTTTATCGTAAATGTTAGAAGAAACAAATCCATTTGCAGTAGAAAGATGTAAGTCTTAAAAGGGGGCTTCTGCATCTGTGTTGTTTGCTTTATTCAACTATAGTTCAGGTGGATAAATTTGTTTGACCATGCCTTCAAAATAAGGATTGTTAAAAAGGTAATCGAGGTACCAAGAATGCGAATTAAAAGCCTCGATAACATCAGCTTACTTGTCATGGTTAAGAGAATCCATGAAATCTATTTTGTAGCAGTATAAAAATAGATCAGCTACGAGAGGGCGCAATTTGTACCCATCGGGATTCCAACAATCTGTCTGTATAACTTGATACCGAATCTCGTTCCCTTTCGTTCCTGATGAAACCTAGCCGGATGGCTACCTTGTTGGGAAAGAAATATTCATTCTGCTCTTCGAGTGTGTTGTCGGAAAATGTTTTGTGTTTTATGTATTTTTCCCACCCGCTGTCTATGTTGGGACTTTAAATTTAATTGCATCGATCCCTGGTCCCTCTATTCTTACTCTAATATAAATGTTATCCAGGAGATAGGATAAGGCGTCTGTGAGGACTATTCTGTTAGTCTTGTATATTATTTTGATAAGCAATATCTTCTATACGATTGATACGGCTCAGATACAGAATGACGAAGACCGTGTCATTGAATTTTCATTGTATTTAATGAAATTAACAGTTAATTAAAGCCACATGATATAATATGAAGATTAGCATGTCATATCATATCACATCAGCAACATATTCCAATCAGGAAAACAAAACAATTTTCCATGTCGGATGCTTTTCTATCTTGTACAATCAGGTTTGCAGTCTACTTGTCAAAAAGGCGGGGACTCAACCTAGAACCAAAACAAAAAATACTAAATCTCTGAATTGATACAACCCTTTCACACTAATTATGAAAAGATAATGTTTCAAAAATCTAGAAAAAATGATGCATTTCATACACACTACATTAAAATGCATTAATTTATTCTCAAGTTATGTAACTATTATTTCATTCCAAAAATTGCTCACTTCAAAATGTACAAAGCATTTCAATATTATCAAAAATATATGAAACCTCAATTATACATTTCATCTGTTAGCAAGAGAGAAAAATAATCAAAATTAGGTAAATGTTGACTTACCATACTACATATCACAAGCACACATATACTTTAATTATGAAACAAAAGTTTAGTCCATCATTTCTTTGTTTCAACACATTTTGCTTTGGTTTTAAATATTGTGTTCATGATAACAATGACAATTTCTCAAGTTAATCTCACAAAGAATGACAAACTGCAAAATTAACTATTTCTTATAGCAAGATTGTTCACACCTGAATTACTGATAATCAATACCAATAAATTTATCTCACTATATGTATTTCAATAGAAAAGGTAAATCTATGGTGACAATCAATTGTCACAGCGTCGCATACATTCTGAAATGACCAAAGTGTTTATCGACTTTGGTCAGAGGAAGTGAAAAAGTATTTCGGTCACTACAGGCCAAATAAAGTGAACCGAAGTTTTTTAATGCTCTTTTGGTTGTCCACTCTATCATATCAAACAACACAGATACCGAAGCCCCATTTTTAGACTTACATCTCTTGCTATTGCTAATGGATTCGTTTCTTCTAAAATTTATGATTAACGTGATGACTTTGATTTTGATATAGTAAACTTTCCGTTTTTGACGTTCCTCGCCGTGCTTCTTATGGCCTATACATGTCTCAACTTATTAGGTTTGCTAGAGTCTGCAATCATGTTGCGGACTTCAATGCACGAAATAAATGTTTAACAGCCAAACTTCTTCAGCAGGGCTATAGGTATCATAAACTTCAAACAAACATTTCTAAATTTACCGCAGACACTATGAACTGATTTCCAAATTTAATGTTGGACTAAAGACCCTTTTACGTGAGGGCCTTTCGGAACCAGAATTTTATGGTGACTTGGTTTACAAATTTAAGAAACTTAATGGAAGGAATGATTTTTCTTTTCAATTCAGAAAAATCATTACGCGTTACAGACGTAAAAAGGTACAAGTAGGCAAAGATCAGGAAAAGGCGCAATCAGAAAAAGATTCCCACTCCAAAAACCGAGGTGGGAAAAAACCAAACCAACAATCAGGTACTTATACCATGAAACATATCGTAAGCCGAATGAGCAGCTATTTTCCCAATAGGTGGCCACTCAGTTACCCCAACTTAACTAAAACTATGAAAACACACATAAGGCGCCAACAGCACAAAAAAGTTTTTAAACACCAAGACATAAAACAAAAAGAACCACCACAGAAGTATCGACTTGGAACGATCAGTAACACAAAGTTACTGGCGGGCTTAAACCGGTTTTACATGGCCATAACCTCACCCTCAGCTTCTGCAGTGGTTCATAACATTTAGTTAGTTATTCGGTCCTCGTGGTGAATCTCTAACTAGTCAATGAATCATCAAGAACAAACAAATAAATCATGATAAACATCCTGATGAATCAAAAACCAGGACTCACAGACTGAGTAAGCTGCCCGACGATGGAGATCCCTGGGCGCCGAATAACCTACTAACTCCGGAGCAAAAGAAAAACACCAGTTGGACCCCGGTGGGCCAAGCAACAGACAAGAAGCTCCGGCCCCAACCAACTAAAATGAATAGCTTTATGTCGGGGCCATCATAGAGTCTGACGCCCGACCCACCGGCGTGCAATTAAAGAAGGCAGCGTAGTTATCAACCATGATTGGGTTAAAAACTAAGCATGCAGACTGTCGCATAACATTCAAGTTATAACCTATACGTCTGTAACGTGTTATGATTTTTCTGAACTGAAAAGAAAAATCATTAATTCCTTTAAGTTTCTTAAATTTGTAAACCAAGTCACCATAAAATTCAGGTTCCGAAAGGCCCTCACTTAAAAGCGTCTTTAACCCAACATTATATTTGGAAATCAATTCATAGTGTCTACGATAAAATTTAGAAAATGTTTTTCGAAGTTTATGATACCGATAGCCCTGTTGGAGAAGTTTGGCCGTTAAACATTTATTTCGAGCGTTGAAGTCTGTAACATGATTGCAGACTCTAGCAAACCTAATAAGTTGCGAAATGTATACACCATAAGAAGCACGACGAGGAACGTCACCATCCAAAAAAGGAAAATTTACTATATCAAAATCAAAGTCATCGCGCTTATCATAAATTTTAGAAGAAACAAATCCATTTGCAACAGAAAGATGTAGATCTAAAAAGGGGGCTTCAGTATCTGAGATATTGGCCTTGTTCAACTGAAGTTCAGGTGGATAAATTTGATTGACCATACCTTCAAAATAAGGGTTGTCAATGTTCAAAAGGTCATCGAGGTACCTAGATGTGGAATTAAAAGCCTCGATAACATCAGCTTGATTATCATGGTTAAGAGAATCCATGAAATCTCTTTCGTAGCAGTATAAAAATAAATCAGCTACGAGAGGTGCGCAATTTGTACCCATCGGAATTCCAACAATTTGTCTGTATAACTTGGTCCCAAATCTAATATAAATATTATCAAGGAGATAGGATAAGGCGTCGCATACATTCTGACATGACCAAAGTGTATACCGACTTTGGTCAGAGGAAGTGAAAAAAGCCTTTCTGTCATTACATGCCAAATAAAGTGAACCATAGTTTTTTAATGCCCTTTTGAAGGTCCACTCTATCAAATCCAGAAGTTTTTCTTTAATTAGATTATGTGGTAATGTTGTATACAGAGTAGAAAAATCATATGTGGACAAGCTTGTCGCACGGAACCCTCTACACTTCAATTTACTGAGCACCTCACCAGAATTTTTAATTGACCAAAACCAATTTTTATTTGAAGTTTCATACACTGTCTCACAGTATCTTATAACATGAGATTTGATAGCAGTAAGACAGGAAGTTAATAATTTAGAAAGTTCAGTGGTAGTACAAGAGCTAGAATTTGCAATAAATCTAGCTTTGTATGGTCTTTTGTGAAGCTTAGGTAACCAATACATCGTAGGAAGTTTGTCTTGGCCTTCATTGACACAAACAGAAAACTTAACAGGTAAATCGTTTAAGTGGGCATTAACTACAGACACCTCATCAGTATCTGTCTGATATAACTTAAATGTTATGCGACAGTCTGCATGCTTAGTTTTTAACCCAATCACGGTTGATAACTATGCTGCCTTCTTTAATTGCACGCCGGTGTGTCGGGCGTATGACTCTATGATGGCCCCGACATAAAGCTATTCATTTTTGTTGGTTGGGGCCAGAGCTTCTTGTCTGTTGCTTGGCACACCGGGGTTTAACTGGTGGTTTTCTTTTGCTCCGGAGATAGTAAATTATTGGGCGCCCAGGGATCTCCATCGTCGGGCAGATTACTCATTCTGTGAGTCCTCGTTTTTGATTCATCGTGGAATTAATCATGATTTATTTGTTTGTCCATGATCATTCATTGACTAGTTAGAGATTCACTACGAGGACCGAACAACTATCTAAATGTTATGAACCACTGCAGAAGCTGAGGGTGAGGTTAGGATCCTGTGTAACCGGTTTAAGCCCGCCAGTAATTTTATATTACTGATCGTTCCAAGGCGATACTTCTGTTGTGGTTCTTATTGTTTAATGTCTGGTGTTTAATTTTTGTGCTGTTGGCGCCTTATGTATGTTATCATATTTTAGTTAAATTAAGGTAACTGAGTAGCCACCTATTGGGAAATAGCTGCTCATTCGGCTTACTGAATGTATTCATGGTCTTAGTACCTTATTGTTAGTTTTTTTTCCCCGCCCCGGTTTTTGGAGTGGGAATCTTTTTCTGATTGCGCCTTTTCCTGATCTTTGCCTACCTGTACCATTTTCTTAAATCAATTCATGTGGGAATGTGGTATACAGCGTAGAAAAATCGTATGTGCACAAGCTCGTCGCACGGAACCCTCTACATTTCAATTTACTGAGCACCTCGCCAGAATTTTGACAAAAGATTTGATAGCAGTAAGACAGAGAGTTAATAATCTAGAAAGTTCAGTGGTAGAACAGGAACTAGAATTAGCAATAAATCTAGCTTTGTTGTGCCGTGTGGCGGCCCTTAAAAGTCTCCCCGTACATCATCTACAGTGCAGATTATATTTTTCGTTTGATTCTTTGGGATCAGTGAATATATTTGGAGTGTTTCAAATATATTGTACGTTACGAATCATCTTCTTAACAGTATTTTGATTATTTGGCCCCTTTGGGAATACGAGTCTTTGATTTAGACTAAACCGATGTAAATTTTTGAAATTGCAGCAAAAATGTCTGGCTTTCGCTGCCAGTTTTGTAAAGGGTCATTGACATAGGTTCATTACCCGAAATTGCACAATATGGCCCATCTTCTCGCTTTCAATGTTTTACTGCTTCCAAAGGATCTAAAAATTATTTTTATTTGCTATTACTGCAGCTGGTGTTGTGCCGTGTGGCGGCCCTAAAATGTCTCCTCCCACATCATCCATAGTGCAGTATATATTTTTCTTTTGATCCTTTGGGATCAATGAATATATTTGGAGTGTTTCAAATATAGTGTACGTAAAGAATCATCTTCTCAACAGTATTTTGATTATTTGGCCCCTTTGGGAATACGAGACTTTGATTTATACTACACCGATGTAAATTTTTGAAATTGCAGCAAAAATGTCTGGCTTTCGCTGCCTGTTTTGTAAAGGGTCACTGACGAAGGTTCATTACCCGAAATTGTACAATATGTCCCATTTACTCGCTTTCAATGTTTTACTGCTTCTAAAGGATCGAACAATTATTTTTATTTGCTATTACTGCAGCTGGTGTTGTGCCGTGTGGCGGCCCTAACAGTCTCCCTGTACATCATCCATAGTGCAGATTATAGTTTTCTTTTGATCCTTTTGGATCAGTGAATATATTTCGAGTGCTTCAAATATATTGTACGTTAAGAATCATCTTCTTAACAGTATGTTGATTAGTTGGTCCCTTTGGGAATACGAGTCTTTGATTTAGACTACACCGATGTAACTTTTTGAAATTGCAGCAAAAATGTCTGGCTTTCGCTGCCAGTTTTGTAAAGGGTCACTGACGAAGGTTCATTACCCGAAATTACCTCCCTTTACACCTCTACAATTCAAAGTCACTCCATGAATTTTTCAACATTTTGTCATTGAGCGATAGTAATGTGATAAATCAAGTTTCAAACTTTATTTTTCATATAATGAAAAGAAGAAACAGTCTTAACCTATGATGGTTACGTGTATAAATGGCGCTAACGTTGTCAGTATATTTGTTCTTGTATACATGTTTTGGGCCGGAGGCCTATATCTTCTGAATAAAATTTGTCATTTGTCATTTGTCAATTTTACAGTATGGCCCATCTCCTCGCTTTCAATGTTTTAATGCTTCCAAAGGATCTAACAATTATTTTATTTGTACAGTATTTTGTAAAGTTTGGTAACCAGTACATCGTAGGAAGTTTGTCTTGGCCTTCATTGACGGAAATAGAAAACTTAACAGGTAATTCGTTTAAGTAAGCATTAACTACAGACAATTCATCACTATATGTCTCCTGATAAGCCCTGGTACCACCAAACTCCCGTTTTATAATGTTAATTATGTGATGACTACAAACAACAACAGAATTGTTGACTATAATTGAAAGACTATAAATATTTCACACCTCGGTTTTTTGGAGAGGGAATTTCTTTCTGGTCGCGCTTTTCTTGGTCATTGCCTACTTATACCTTCTTAAAGATGTTTTTGTCAAATGTTGACAGTATTATGAAATTTGAAATTTGATTGATTATTCCAACTTTTTGTCACATGAGATTCGTACGAAATTTTCAACAGTGAATTTGAGGGTTATACAACTTCACATTTACGTTTCCGATAAAAAATATAGTTGACTTGTATTTTTCTAATGTATGAGTTATGACCTTTTTCTTGAATGATGCGCCTTTGAAAATTAAATTTGAAGGTCTTTGTGTGTCTGAAAAGATGTTCAAGCTATAGCCTTCATTTTTTGTACGCTAATTGGGGCTGATGAGTAGATCACTAATTAACTTTTGAGGCGTTTGGGGAAAGTTATGATAGCATTTCTCAATTTTGATTTAATTTTGTTTCACCTTTCGTTGTGAATCTTTCCAACAGTGAATGTAAGGAGATGAAATTTCATAAACCATAGGACCAAGTCCGAGTTATGCTTATTTTCTAGAAGTATGCCCCTTTGGAAACAAAATTTGAAAATTTTGTTGGCAAGATATCTCAAAACGTATTTTGAGGTAGAAAGGTACAAATAGGCAATGACCAGGAAAAGCTACAATCAGAAAGAAACTCCCACTCCAAAAACCGAGGTGGAAAAACTAAATTGACAATCAGGTACTTATACTTAGAAAACACATCGTAAGCTGAGTGAGCAGCTATTTTCCAACAGGCGGCCACTCAGTTATCCGAAGTTAAATAAAAAAATATATGAAAACGTACAAAATGTTCAAACAGCACAAACCATTCGAGCCTAGATATTGAAGATGCTGATTTGGGTCGAGAAATAGATCACATTTAAACTTTTGAGGACTATGTGACAAAAGTGGACAACATGATGGAATTATGAAATTGTTACTCCTTTTTTTCTTGTAAACAATAAAAATAATTGTTAGATCCTTTGGAAGCAGAAAAACATTCAAAGCGAGAAGATGGGCCATATTGTACAATTTCGGGTAATGAAAAAAAAGGTACAAGTAGGCAAAGATCAGGAAAAGGCGCAATCAGAAAAAGATTCCCACTCCAAAAACCGAGGTGGGAAAAAACCAAACTAACAATCAGGTACTTATACCATGAAACATATCGTAAGCCGAATGAGCAGCTATTTTCCCAATAGGTGGCCACTCAGTTACCTTAACTTAACTAAAAATATGAAAACATACATAAGGCGCCAACAGCACAAAAAATTTTAAACACCAAGACATAAAACAAAAAGAACCACTACAGAAGTATCGACTTGGAACGATCAGTAACACAAAGTTACTGGCGGGCTTAAACCGGTTTTACAGGTACCTAACCTCACCCTCAGCTTCTGCAGTGGTTCACAACATTTAGTTAGTTCTTCGGTCCTCGTGGTGAATCTCTAACTAGTCAATGAATCATCAAGAACAAACAAATAAATCATGATAAACATCCTGATGAATCAAAAACCAGGACTCACAGATTGAGTAAGCTGCCCGACGATGGAGATCCCTGGGCGCCGAATAACCTACTAACTCCGGAGCAAAAGAAAAACACCAGTTGGACCCCGGTGGGCCAAGCAACAGACAAGAAGCTCCGGCCCCAACCAACTAAAATGAATAGCTTTAAGTCGGGGCCATCATAGAGTCTGAGGCCCGACCCACCGGCGTGCAATTAAAGAAGGCAGCATAATGAACCTTCATCAGTGACCCTTTATAAAACTGGCAGTGAAAGCCAGACATTTTAGCTGCAATTTCAATAATTTACATCTGTGTAGTCTAAATCAAAGACTCATAATCCCAAAGGGGCCAAATAATCAAAATACAGTTAAGAAGATGATTCTTAACGAACAATAAATTTGAAATACTCCAATAGCTGATTTATTTTTATACTGCTACGAAAGAGATTTCATGGATTCTCTTAACCATGATAATCAAGCTGATGTTATCGAGGCTTTTAATTCCACATCTAGGTACCTCGATGACCTTTTGAACATTGACAACCCTTATTTTGAAGGTATGGTCAATCAAATTTATCCACCTGAACTTCAGTTGAACAAAGCTAATATCTCAGATACCGAAGCCCCCTTTTTAGATCTACATCTTTCTGTTGCAAATGGATTTGTTTCTTCTAAAATTTATGATAAGCGCGATGACTTTGATTTTGATATAGTAAATTTTCCTTTTTTGGATGGTGACGTTCCTCGTCGTGCTTCTTATGGTGTATACATTTCGCAACTTATTAGGTTTGCTAGAGTCTGCAATCATGTTACAGACTTCAACGCTCGAAATAAATGTTTAACGGCAAAACTTCTCCAACAGGGCTATCGGTATCATAAACTTCGAAAAACCTTTTCTAAATTTTATCGTAGACACTATGAATTGATTTCCAAATATAATGTTGGGTTAAAGACACTTTTAAGTGAGGGCCTTTCGGAACCTGAATTTTATGGTGACTTGGTTTACAAATTAAAGAAACTTAAAGGAATAAATGATTTTTCTCTTCAGTTCGGAAAAATCATATCACGTTACAGACGTATAGGTTATAACTTGAATGTTATGCGACAGTCTGCATGCTTAGTTTTTAACCCAATCATGGTTGATAACTATGCTGCCTTCTTTAATTGCACGCCGGTGGGTCGGGCGTCAGACTCTATGATGGCCCCGACTTAAAGCTATTCATTTTAGTTGGTTGGGGCCGGAGCTTCTTGTCTGTTGCTTGGCCCACCGGGGTCCAACTGGTGATTTTCTTTTGCTCCGGAGTTAGTAGGTTATTCGGCGCCCAGGGATCTCCATCGTCGGGCAGCTTACTCAATCTGTGAGTCCTGGTTTTTGATTCATCAGGATGTTTATCATGATTTATTTGTTTGTTCTTGATGATTCATTGACTAGTTAGAGATTCACCACGAGGACCGAAGAACTAACTAAATGTTGTGAACCACTGCAGAAGCTGAGGGTGAGGTTAGGTACCTGTAAAACCGGTTTAAGCCCGCCAGTAACTTTGTGTTACTGATCGTTCCAAGTCGATACTTCTGTAGTGGTTCTTTTTGTTTTATGTCTTGGTGTTTAAAATTTTTTGTGCTGTTGGCGCCTTATGTATGTTTTCATATTTTTAGTTAAGTTAAGGTAACTGAGTGGCCACCTATTGGGAAAATAGCTGCTCATTCGGCTTACGATATGTTTCATGGTATAAGTACCTGATTGTTAGTTTGTTTTTTTCCCACCTCGGCTTTTGGAGTGGGAATCTTTTTCTGATTGCGCCTTTTCCTGATCTTTGCCTACTTGTACCTTTTTCCAAATATATTCACTGATCCCAAAGGATCAAAAGAAAAATATAATCTGTACTATGGATGATGTACGGGGAGACGTTTTAGGGCCGCCACACGGCACAACACCAGCTGCAGTAATAGCAAATAAAAATAATTGTTAGATCCTTTGGAAGCAGTAAAACATTAGAAGCATGCACACTACATGGGAAACGCCTGCGTTCTGTTTATCAAATGTGTCGTAAATAAATGTCAAAACAGAGGCAACTGAGCAGATACACCTGTTATTGAAATTTCGGTTCATTCCCCATGAAGTGTGCATGCTTGTTTCAAGTCTAGCGAAATCGAAGTATTTGTATCTGGAGAAAATGGGGTGCTGGCATCTTCAGCATCTTCTTAGCCTTTGTATTCTCCTTGAACAATGTGGGACTGTACCTCGACCTTCTTGTCCACTGGACTGTTTGAAAAAAAAAATATAAGTAGGCAACGATCAGGAAAAGGCGCAATCAGAAAAAGATTCCCACCTCAAAAAACAAGGCGAGAAAAAACAAAACTGACAATAAGGTACTTATACCATGAAAACATTTCGTAAGCCGAATGAGCAGCTATTTTCCAAATAGGTGGCCACTCAGTTACCTAAACTTAACTAAAATATGATAACACACAGAAGGCGCCAACAACACAAAACATTTAAAGACCAAAATGTAAAACAATAAGAACCACCACAGAAGTATCGCCTTGGAACGATCAGTAATATACAATTACTGGCGGGCTTAAACCGGTTTTACAGGATCCTAACCTCACCCTCAGCTTCTGCAATGGTTCATAACTTTTAGTTAGTTTTTCGGTCCTCGTAGTAAATCTCTAACCAGTCAATGAATCATCATGGACAAACGAATAAATTATGATAAATTACATAATGAATCAAAAACAAGGACTCACAGATTGAGTAAGTTGCCCAACGATGGAGATCCCTGAGCTTCCAATTACTTACTTACTCCGGAGCAAAAGATAAACACCAGTTGAACCCCGGTTGGCCAAGCAACAGACAAGAAGCTCCGGCCCAACCAACTAAAATGAATAACTTTATGTCGGGGCAATCATCGAGTCTTACGCCCGAGCAGCTCTTACCTTAATGTATTTGAATACTTGAAACGCAGTGCATAAGCCAAAAAAATCCCCCTGTATAACATCCATCTGAGAAATCAGAAAATTATCATCGGTTAGGATACATTTTCTAACCAACATTTGACATACAACGTTTAATATATTTGGCCCCATTTGAAAAATACTAGTCTTTGTATATACTACCCGGTTCAAGGGTGCAAAAATTACAATTATTCCCTTTAGCTCCATGTTGTCAAATCTGAAGGGTCACTGACGAGGCTTAAATAGCCGAAACCATGATATGACCCATCCCCTTTCATATGTTCACTGGTCTTAAATGATATCAGTTTTAATTTTATTGATCTCGTTATACTCTGTTTTCTAATAACGACCATGTCAACCATTTGTAAATAAAGGGGTCGTTGCTGAGCTCGAAGATCCCATATATAAATGTACAAGTAGGCAGTAATCAGGAAACGACGCAATTGGAAAGAAATTCCCACTCCCAAAACCGAGGTGGGAACCAAAACTAAATTCCCGATTAGGTACTATAACAAGGAAAACATATAGTAAGCCGAGTTTCCCAATAGACATTTTTCACTTTTGAACGTAAGTGCTGCTGGCGCTTGCGGTTATGACTTTCCGTGTGATGGGGGACGACTCGTGAGGGCATATTTGAGACGAAGACGAGGGACGATATGAAGAATTACTTAGTCAAAACTACCAATAGCCGACGAAGACGAATTAAATAAGAGAGTCAAAAAATGAAATAGTGTAGGACGTGTAGCTGTGTAGCTCAGTAGGTAGCGTGCTTGGGATTGAAAGCGAAAGGTCGTGGGTTCGAGTCCCGGACGTATCACCTTTTTCTTTTCTTTATTTGTCTCTCTTGTGACAAAAAAGCTTTGGAAATAAAACATATGTTATCAGCTGATTATGTTTTTTGGCAAATGCAAGAATCATGAAATGCCCTACTACATTAAATTCTTAAATCGTAAAGGAATTGAAGTTTGAGACGGCAGCCCATGTATGTTTTCTCTTGTATTGGGTGCTCGATCGTATTTTTGGTATAAGAGCTGATCTATCCTCACGTCAATATTTCTTTCTGGGAGACATGAAAATATGAATAAACAGAAGGCTTGTACAGGCATAATGTGGCTAGGATAAGTTAGACATCCTGAACGACTTAAAATGTTTTCCGCGGCTCAAATAGTACACTGTATAGTGTACATGTAAAGATATATGTATATTTATTAAGTGTAAGACCTACAGTTCCACGTGCTGTCTCGTGAGAGAACATAATTTATTTTGGCATGTTTATACATGTATTTCAAACAGATACTCGAAATCTTGATGTTATTTATTTGGTTGATGTATCGTTTTGAGTCCATTAGACAATCATCTGCAAGTCATAAGTGCGATATCCTAGCTACATTTTGCATAGCCATACAAATAAGTTGAGGTTTTGTAGACCTTCCACAATATTTCAGCATTTTGAATGCGATAATTACGATTTTTGGGATTTTTTTTTTCAAAGTCAAAGGCTTTTTTTCTGATCCTCATTTATGCTCTTGAATTATGCGTGATGTTTATCTGGTTGAATTCAAATAAATATAATTAAACTTCAAACTAAAACAATATTATTTTTAAGAAAATGAATATTTATAGACTGAGAAACATACAGTTCGTTTTTTTCATAATCATGATAATCTGCCGCGTACCTTGCTTAGCCCTAAAACAGGCTGACAATATTCTTTACGCGAGCTCTCTCTCTCACACACACACACACACACACACACACACAACGCACGCACGCACGCACGCACGCACGCACGCACGCAAAATCCGTAGATGACTTCATGTCGCAGTGGTTAAGTCAGTCGCTTCGTAAAATCACATGTCGATAATAAATACGTACATGTAGTTGATATAAGACTGGTACAAAATTATTTTAGGGAGCGCGGTGGCGTAGTGGTAGGGCGTCTGACTCCGAATCGAGAGGTCCTGGGTTCGATCCCCACAGGCGCCACCGTGTTGTGTCCTTGAGCAAGACACATTAACTCCTTACTAACTGGTTAAACCCAGGAAGCGATGGCTCCGTCCCGACATGACTGAAAAAAATGTTGACTGGGACATAAAGCCTTAATAAAAAATGATTTTGATAAGAGCATATGACTCGTTAGCTCAGGAGGTTGAGCGCGAGTAGGAAACGCCTATTTTTATTGGAATTTTTTTTTTTTCGCGTCTTTGACAATATTCTTGCGTAGAAAACAAAAAAAAAAAAAAACAAAAAAAAAAAAAAAAAATAAAATAAATAAATAAATAAATAAAACCAATCCAGACAGCAATTAAAGATATAAATCGTAAACAATGTTATCATATGCAATGGTAACAATGATTATTGTTGTCTTCCCATTTAACTGTCTGATTCTAATGGAACAATGAACCAGAAGTGGCCTTTGACACGACATGTTTACAAAATCGCATCATCAACCGTCATGTTTGCCATTAAAGATACATTACGCGTTCAATGCGAGTCGGCCTTACAAATGCTTGGCGCGAATAAAACAACTTCCAGTGCAGAATGTTATTTTTTAGACACTCGTGTGCATAACTAGGGATCGCTAGTTCAATTCTGAGCTGCCCATGGCTTTATGGTGACACTATAAACCGAGATCCCGTCTGCATATGACGATAACTGTTGGTGGGAAAGCAACTATCAACTATTTGTTATCGCCATGTGACTTTTAACATACTGGTGCATGTATATACGTACATTGGTTCTGTTAAGCTACATTTCACGTGTTTTTCGTGAACACACAATTTTTTACACGTAAACATGGCAAGATTTACGATTTGAAACATTTAGTTGTTCTTTAATTTTATGTGCAGTTTTTTTTATTCTACGCCTTACAACGTTTTGACACATTTCAAGTAATATCGAGCATGGTCTATTATCCTTATCAGGATAACATGTCCGTGACATGTTTACCCCATTGAACAACGCTTTTATAAAGCAAAACTTGAGTATGCAGGGGTATACCTAGTTTTAGCTCACATGAGCCCTTCGGCTCAAAAGGTGAGCTTATAGGATGACCATGCCCGTCGTCCGTCCGTACGGTCGTCTGTCAACAATTTCCATGATCTTCTTCTCTGAAACAGCTTGGCCAATCAAAGTTAAAACTGTTTGCGGAGCATTCTTAGGAAGGGGGAACGAAATTTGCATAAATGGACCAGGTCACATGACCAAGATGGCCGCCTTGGCTATAAATAGCAAAAACCGTTAAAATTTTTCTTCTCCAGAACCAGATGGCATGAAGCATCAAACAATATTAAAAGCACTACAAAGTTTGTATAAATCATTTCGCTGGGATGACCTTGACCTATTTTAAGGTAAGATCAACTTTCATGTAGGTCGCCCATGCATTTAAATGGAGAAATCAGTTAAATGTAATTAAATGGGTGGAAACTTGCTATGATAATACAAATGGGCAGATTTATTTTTATGAAAACATTAAGACCCAGGTGGTTGTCTGCTCCTGCCTGGGGGATATATACATGTATATGACTATAATATTTTAACATCTTCTCTGCAACCGCATGGCCGATCAAAGCCAAACTTCGTGGAAGGGGAACGGAAGTTTGTATTAATGGTCAAGGTAACTTGACCAAAATGGCCGCCATGGCTATTAATTGAAAAATGTTCTTCATAACCAGTAGGCCTATGATTTTGAAACTTGGCATGAAGCATCTACAAAGTCTATATATGACACAGGGATGACATTAACCTATTATAAGACATTGCCAACTTAGGTTGCCTATGCTTCTGAAAACATAGATTGTGAGTATTCGTTCTATCATGTGTCCACAATATATGTTTTGAACAAATAAGAAAATATCAAAACTGAAAATTTTCATTTTTTTTCAACTTAGAAAAACACACTGTATTTTGCTTGTTAAGGTTTTGTAATGATATCGTCATGATACAGGGTACCGTTTTAGTGCACATGTATTACACATGCTGACGACAGATCTACACTGTACAAAATTTATTCATTCTTAACCTTACTCATACGGACCCATCTTTGCGTCCGGAACCGGGCAAGCATATAAGCACATATGCTTCTTACTCAATCTGAATTTAAATAAATAATAAATTGAATCGGTTTGTTGATTTGAGCGTTAATCCAACAGCAAAGGTCATATGGAAACGAGACCTCAGTTTATAGTCTCATCCGACAGACTCAAGAAGACCAGGATCAAACCTGCGATCCCTGGTTTATAAGGCACGTGAAATAACCACTGCACCATGGAGGCTTGCTTAATAGGTTCGGTATAAACTTTATCATGATAGAAATCGTACTCTTAAATGTTGAAAAGGACAAAAGAAGGCATGTCCTTAACACCAACTGCATTCGGCTTGCCAAGCAGCAATGTGGTTTGATAACTGATCCGGCTTGATATGATCTTTGTTTTGTCGATGGGCCCTAGGACAAAATTTCAATCGCCAAACACAACACAATTAAATTTCTCCTGTTACATGTATATATTTTAGAATCATGAATGGCGGTTCGTTTGTTTACATATAAAAGGTCGGTAAATGGACACGTGAAATGTCTGCGTGGTATACTGTATATGTGTATTCGGGTATTGTCTATCAGTGTCAGCACCATCGTATATGCTTGCGATACAATCAAAGTCCTTACAACAAAGATTGATGCAACATCACACAACATGTGATAAAATGGATTAAAACAACCTTCAGCGCAGCAATATCGTTTTGGCAACTACCAACACCAAGACAATGAACTCTTCGCCGTAGGTTGCTGCCCAATTTATCAGTCTTACAATCACGGGTGACAAAAACCAAGTTCTGCTTGTGAGTGTGCAAGTTCGTTTTCTCAGGGTTCTCCCCTTTTCCCCCTGTTACTGATTTACCCGTCTCATATGAACTAAAATAATCTTGAACGGGCCGAAAATTGTATAAAAACGCATCATCATAATCAGAAATGAGCACAATCCGACCCTTATCTGTAATCAAGTAACAATAAAATGACCAAGAATCTATACAATTAAATTTCCCATCCTAACATAGACACCAGGCGGGAGAGACATGGCGGTGCAACACATCACAAGCAATTTAACAACACGCATAAAAAACAAAATTACTAGCTCTTTCCAAACAAGACCAGCGTCCATTCTGTTACGTAAAAGGGACAATACACGAGGCAATAATCTTAAGAAAACACATGTGTCAATGTGAAGACTGTATACACCATTATTTGTGAAACAAATGAATAATTTGTGCACTTTGTAGTGTCCAAAATTGCTTCTACGTGTATGTGAAATGGCGAACATCAAAAGTAAACTGCGGCGAAGTGACGCGCGACCGCTTTACGGGGCGACTGAAACACTATGCGTCCTCTACGGAAACACTTTAAAAACTCATGAAAATAATATAATTGTGTTAGTTTGATTTTAATTTATTTATTTGAATTCAACCAGGTGAAACAGCACGCATACTATCTCACAGAATAAATGAGGATCAGAACGAAAGCTTATGTCTTGCCAAATTAATTTTCTACATCGTAACCATCGCACTCGATATGGCAGAAATACTGTTGAAAGTCTATAATAAACAAAAACAGTTGTGTGGCTAGGCATATTGTAGCTACATGTAGGGTATTGCCCCCATCGCTCTTCCTACTGTCGAATGGACTCAAAACTAGACATCGACAAAATAAACATCGTTCGCTCACGAGATAGCACGTGAAACTGTAGTTTTACATCTAATAATACACATATATCTGAACATGTACACTATACTTTTTTGATTTGGTGTCTTGTGTATTTGTTAAAATTCAGTTTTACGTCCCGTTCAAGATTATTTCAGCTCATATGAAAAGCACCAAATAGTAGGTGGGGCGAAAACGGGAGTACCCCGAGAAAAACCGCCTGGCACACCCACAAGCAGAACTTGGCCTGTCTCACATGTGGCCATTGTGGGTCTCGAACTTACACCAGACACATCGGTGAGATGATTAAGTGACTATGAAATAGCGCTCTTAACTGCTCGGCCACGGGGGACGCTTGCGTATTTTTTTAGTCATTACAGGCGGTCAGCTTATCCACATTATCTGTTCCAGCCAGTCAGGAAATAAATGTTGACGTTAGGATCGGTCGCTGATCCGTTCTTCTGCCGAAAATGACGATCGAGTTATCGGCTTCAATGGGTGAAAAATCAAGACCTATAAAAACCTATACATGCGGTCTGCCTTCTCACTAGACAGTTTAATCCAGAAACTTACGATTAAATGCAGCAGTGAATTCTGTGATTCTTGCATTTGCCAATAGATAAAATATTATTTTCTTTTTCCTTTTTTTTTTTTTTTTTTTTTTTTTTTTTCTTTTTAGTTTTCTAAACTTTATTGCCACAGGTGCGAAAGAAGGCAGAAACAAAGAAAAGGAAAAATATTTTTTGTCCTACCCGGACTCGAACCCAGGACCTTTCGATTCTATGTCTTACACTCTACCTACTGAACTATTCAGCTAGGCGTCCTGGACAATTTCGTTTTTTGATTATCTCATTTAATACACCTCCGGTGGGCTGTTGGTAGTTTTGAATAAGTAATTTCTTCATATCTCCCCTCGCCTTCGTCTCAGATATGCCCTCACGAGTCGTCGCCCATCACACACAAAGTCGTAACCGCAAGCGCCAGCAAAATTTACGTTCAAAAGTGAAAAATGTCTAATAGGCGGCCACTCAGTTACCCGAACTTACTAAAGTATGAAACATACATGAGATTCAAACAGCACAAAACGGTCATTAATATACAATTACTGGGGCACGTTACAACGTTCTTTAAAGTAACTGATTCATAGGCGAACTCTACAGGCGGTAATCCTTCAAATTACGCATGCATGTGATTTTTCATAAAATTGAAAATCAGTGTCAACCTTCAGATCATCAACTCTAATGTTTCAAATGAAAAGCATCTAACAGTATTATTTTATTAGTCAAACATGATATTTTAACTGCTTAAGAGTGGATCTCTACATCAGGAAACCCTAATATAGATAAAGTGCAATAATTTACATTGTGGGGAATTGCAAACAAGGCCCCGACAGATTCTAACAATGCTTACATGTAATGGTAATGCCAACACCCAGGCAAAAAAACTCTATTGCGAGGTACAAAGTAGGCAAAGATCATGAAAAGGCGCAATCACAAAAAAGATTCCCACTCCAAAAACCGAGATGGGAAAAAACCAAACTAACTATCAGGTACTTATACCATGAAAACATTTCGTAAGCCGAATGAGCAGCTATTTTCCCAATAGGTGGCCACTCAGTTACATTAACTTCTCTAAAAATATGAAAACATATATAAGGCGCCAACAGCACAAAAATATTTTAAACACCAAGACATAAAACAAAACGAACCACCACAGAAGTATTGACTTGGAACGATCAGTAACACAAAGTTACTGGTGGGTTTAAATCGATTTTACATGGCCACAACCTCACCCTCAGCTGTGAATCTCTGGCTTCGGATTTTGAAAATGGAGAATTTATGTAAAGCAAATTTATTTATTTATAGCGTCTGTTTCATTTGACGTTTTTTTTTTATGAATTACGCCTATGACGTCATAATAAAGGCGACGTTTCGTTAAATTTCTGTCAATTTCGTGCGACGTTTTTTGGCGCCATGACTTTGAAATTTGCGATACTGTGTTGATTAAAGCTGCATATATAATTAAACAAGCAAAACATATGCTTAAAACTTTTACTGAATATCAACATACATGTAGAGACTTTGCGCTTCACATTCAGGTTCACCATCACGATTTAAAACCGACACTGGCGATTTAAATTACTGATCGTTCCAAGGCGACACTTCTGTTGTGGTTCTTATTGTTTTATGTCTTGATGTTTATTTTTTTGTGCTGTTGGCGCCTTATGTATGTTATAATATTTTAGTTGAGTGGCCACCTATTGGGAAATAGCTGCTCATTCGGCTTACTAAATGTATTCATGGCCTTAGTACCTTATTGTTAGTTTGTTTTTTTTTTATCCCGCCTCGGGTTTTGTAGTGGGAATCTTTTTCTGATTGCGCCTTTTCCTGATCGTTGCCTACTTGTACCTTCACATAATAATAAAATTACGAAAAGCGTAAGCAAAATTAAATTGGTGGGGGTAACATAATCGTCTGTAGTATTTTTTTCATTCTGGTAACTACATGTTTTTTTTCTCATCAAATTACATGTTTTAAGAGAATCTGTAACCGGGATTTTTTTCGCAGAAATTTATCGGATGGTTCTTGAATAATATTGGATTTGCTACGTAAACGAGGATTAAAACAAAATAAACAAACAATCACAAATTTACCAAATATTTGTTAGTTATACCACTTCAAGGCAAAGCTGGCACCTGATAATTTTCATTATATCCATTCAACAACGTTTAGTATTATTGAAATGTATGATATTTGGATAGTGCTACTTGTACTTTTCGCATTTTTCATTGCCAAATTGTAATAGCAACTAGCAGAAAGCGCTTTTTCCGGCACACGCAGTGGGCGTCCTTTCAACAGGTACAACTCAAAATTATACTCGGTGAACCCCATTTTTTATTTGCTCAGTTCAAAACAAACATTCTAAAGTAGCTATAAATAAGAATAAGAAAATCTTATCGAGCCGTTAAAATTGCCTTTGGGGTCATTATCTTCCTTAATAAAATGTTTTCTAAGTATAAGTACCTAATTGTCTAATTTAGTTTTTACCACCTCGGTTTTTTTTTGGAGTGGGAATTTCTTTCTGATTGCGCCTTTTCTGATCATTGCCTACATGCACCTTTTTACATTCAATTATATAATTTACGAAGATCTGCTGTATGATATCTGAAAAGTATCTATACTTGATACAAAATATGATTTTATATCATGTAGGCTCTTAGGGGTTCTAACTTTGCTAAAATCCAGTTTACTTTGTATCATCCGTTCACATGACCAATTTGGCTATGGACACTACCACTGGGGATACGTATTTTGCAGGCTGTAGCGTTGCATTGATTGACTGCTGTTAACTTTGTTTTCTAGCTTCTTCCGGTGACCTAGTAATCACAAGGGTTTCTGATTTGGCCCTAGACACAACCACAGGAGATGTATATTTTGCCGGTTATAGCGGTGCATTCTATGGAGATCCTCAGAGAATAGGCAGTATCGGAGTGATAGATACCAATGGTGAGGTGACAGAGCTTTACCATACGACAAATACTTTCCAGGATTTTGCTATTGATCCTATAAATGGGTAAGTTTTGATGTGATTCATCATGGTGGTAATCATGATTTATTTGTTTGACCTTGATGATTCATTGACTAGTGAGCGATTCCTCACGAGGACCTAACAACTAGCTAACTATTGTGGACCACTGCAAAAGCTGAGGGTGAGGTTAGGTACCTGTAAAAAGTGCAAGTAGGAAAAGATCGGGAAAAGGCGCAGTCAGAAAAAGATTCCCACTCCAAAAACCGAGGTGAGGAAAAAACTAAATTAACAATCAGGTACTTATACCATGAAAACATATCGTAAGCCGAATGAGCAGCTATTTTCCTAATAGGTTACTGTTACTCGCGGGCTTAAATCGATTTTACATGGCCATAACCTCACCTTCAGCTTCCGCAGTGGCTCTGATATACACAGATATAAACAAGCAATAAGGAAATCATGTTAAGAGATATAAAATATAAGTACCAACGAATAACATGTTAACAGATGTTAGCAAAACGATGTGACTCAAATACATAAAACAAATAGAACCACTATAAAAGTATCGCGCTGGAACGATCAGTCAAGCTGCTCATTCGGCTTACGATATGGTTTCATGGTATAAGTACCTGATTGTTAACTTGGTTTTGTCTCACCTGGGAATCTTTTTCCGATTGCGTCTTTTCCTGATCTTTGCCTACTTATTAGTTGGGGAACCAAT
Source organism: Rugalucina vietnamica (assembly GCA_964017185.1). Lineage (NCBI taxonomy): Eukaryota > Metazoa > Mollusca > Bivalvia > Lucinida > Lucinidae > Rugalucina > Rugalucina vietnamica. The sequence goes on along the minus strand of OZ024877.1, from coordinate 3,441,484 downwards.
GAAGATTTTGGCTAACCCTTGCACCCGAAAATAATACGGCTAAATTGTATATGGTTGAAAAGGTAATTATATGGGGTATCTGAAACCACTGTATAGAAATCACGATCGACTTGCATAACAACACAGCAGGCGTTTTTCTACGGTAGCCCATTAGGTACTTGTGAAAAATAAGATTGATAAACTATCAAATAACTTCTACCAGAATTAAGTAAATCGGCTAAAATTCGGCAGATATAATGACTAACATCTGTATCAACAATCGTATCAAGGATGGTTCTTTACATGCAGTGGTTGTCGTTTTATAGACATTTGATTGAGCGAGCCCCGACTCTGCAATTTTACCTCTACAATTATTTGCCTCCGAGTCCATCTAAAATGCATTTTTATTGCTCGAAAGCGCATTTTATGTTTATTTCTAACTACGTTTAAGTCATTAATAACAAAAAGAATTCAGATTGATACGTGTTTGATGTTTTCCCACAAAAGTGTTCAAAAAGACACTTTTTTTGTTACAGACGTATAGGTTATAACTTGAATGTTATGCGACAGTCTGCATGCTTAGTTTTTAACCCAATCATGGTTGATGACTATGCTGCCTTCTTTAATTGCACGCCGGTGTGTCAGGCGTCAGACTCTATGATAGCCCCGACATAAAGCTATTCATTTTAGTTGGTTGGGGCCGGAGCTTCTTGTCTGTTGCTTGGCCCACCGGGGTCCAACTGGTGTTTTTCTTTTGCTCCGGAGTTAGTAGGTTATTCGGCGCCCAGGGATCTCCATCGTCGGGCAGCTTACTCAGTCTGTGAGTCCTGGTTTTTGATTCATCAGGATGTTTATCATGATTTATTTGTTTGTTCTTGATGATTCATTTACTAGTTAGAGATTCACCACGAGGACCGAATAACTAACTAAATGTTATGAACCACTGCAGAAGCTGAGGGTGAGGTTATGGCCATGTAAAACCGGTTTAAGCCCGCCAGTAATTTTGTGTTACTGATCGTTCCAAGTCGATACTTCTGTGGTTGTTCTTTTTGTTTTATGTCTTGGTGTATAAAACTTTTTTGTGCTGTTGGCGCCTTATGTATGTTTTCATATTTTTAGTTAAGTTAAGGTAACTGAGTGGCCACCTATTGGGAAAATAGCTGCTCATTCGGCTTACGATATGTTTCATGGTATAAGTACCTGATTGTTAGTTTGGTTTTTTCCCACCTCGGTTTTTAGAGTGGGAATCTTTTTCTGATTGCGCCTTTTCCTGATCTTTGCCTACTTGTTCCTTTTTTTAACATAATTTTTGTGTCCTACAAATTTAATGAGTTTGAACACCGTGCATCGTCAGAATGGTGTTTGTGAGTATTATATTCAATAATCACGTTTTCTTTTTAACAAACCTGCGGCATTAACTGAGAGTCAAGTTGAGGAAAAATACCGTGTGTGTATTACCCTTTTTATTTTTTGCTGTTACTTAACATGAAAAAGCAGAAAGTAGATAAAAACAATACAGTAAGCTGTATCAATCTCTAAAAACATCCTGCTTTGTTCTTTGTCTCTATATATACTCAGAGGAAAAAGTTAAGTCAGTGGGACCCCGCCCGTTGAGGCCTAAAGAAAAATAATGGGCTGCTTGTGCCTCCAGGCAAAGCTTATATATACTAATGACTGATCATCTGATTACTGGTTAACCGCTCTGGTCTGAGCCTGCCCAGGAAACGCGGTTCAAGTCAAACCATCCATACGTATAAGCCTTTTGTGGCTTAGTTGGATGGTTATATTTCAAACACTTGTTGGATGTAATGCCATTCTCACTTTGAGTATAAGTCCCAAACAATGGAGACAACGTCCCAACATGACCTTAGCTGTTGACTGGGACGTAAAGCATCAATTCAAACAAACAGCTGTTGACTGGGACGTAAAGCATCAATTCAAACAAACATACAACACATCCTGCTTTGTTTGTTTCTCTATATACATATATAATTCCCATCAACCTCAAGTGGCGTGACTGCAGTCGATTTAATTTATAATATGGTTCTGAAGAAAATTTTAAATGTTTATCTTGACATGACGTCTTTCTCGGTTACGTGACCTGGCCACTGTATGCAATTTCTGGTTCTCCCTGTCTAAGGATGCCCGACATGAATTTCGTCTTTTGAAGTTGACGAAGCAGTTTCAAGGGAGAAGATCTTTCACAAGTAGCCCAAGCAACGACTGTTCACCTGAGAGTTAGAGAGAACGGTCACTGGAGAAAAGAAGTTTTTTTTTTTTTTTTTGTTTTTTTTTTTGTTTTTGTTTTTTTTTTCTTTTTTTTCATTATATGGGCATGTAGGCCATCTTTGGAATGTAACCTGGACTTTATACACATATTGGTTCTGCTTTCCTATTGATGCTTCCTATGAAATTTGGCTTTGACTGGCCAAGCGCTTTCAGAGGAAATGATGTTTGAATATTGCATACATGTATATTGTACAGAGGTCGGGGCAAATGAGCCCCTGGAGTCAAATTTTATGTTCAGAATCATTGATATTCAGTCCTACTGCCCATTTCCTGCAAGATTTTCCCTTTAAATGGCATTTTAATTTTTTCCCTCATTTCAATGCTTATCCGACCTAAGTTGACCTCGCCGTAAAATAGGTCAAGGTCATCACAGGGTCATAATTTATATATACATTGTAGTACTTGAGTCCTAAGTGTTTCATGTCAAATTTCTTTGAATTCGGCTCATCGGTTTCGGAGAAGGTTTTGAAGGATTTTTAACCATATATGGACATGGCGGCCATCTTGGTCATGTGACCTGGATTATTTATATACAAAATGGTTCCTCTTCCTATAGATGCTTCAAATAAAATTAATTTGACGAGTTTATTGACGAGTTAGTGTTTTACCACGAGGACCGAACAATTAACTAAAAGTTGTGAATCACTGCAGAAACTGAGGGTGAGGTTAGGATCTTGTAAAACTAGTTTAAGCCCGCCAGTTGATCGTTCAAAGGCGACATTTCTGTGGTGGTTCTTATTGTGTTATGCCTTGGGTTTGAATTTTTGTGCTTTTAGCACCTTATGTACGTGTTCATTATTTAAGTTAAGTTTGGGTAACTGAGTTGCCGCCTTTTTGGAAACGGCTTATGATATATTTTCTTAGTATGTGTACCTGATTGTTGATTTTGTTTTTTCCCCATCTCGGTTTTTCGGAGTTGGAATCTCTTTGTGTTTGTGTCCATTTCCTGATCATTGCCTACTATTTATTTTCATATAAAATATGGCTTTGATTGGTCAAGTGGTTTCGGAAAGAACTTTGTAAATATGGCCGGAGGCACAGACGTAAGCCGGCTCGAGTACCATCCTATAAACTCCGAATGAGCCTTCGGCTCAGGTGAGCTAAAGTGATGGACGACGACGGATGGACGACTGATTGGTGATCGAATGTTGGGTATTTGCCTGTTCTATAAGCTCAACGTGTGAGCCGGACGGCTCATGTGAGCTATAAACAAAGTTTAAAATTTGAAAATACCTTGATATAACAGCTCACTAAAGTCTGGATGACAAACGGCTGCCCATACCTTTATTTTTTTTTGCATTTTAGTTCTCACAAAGTTCTTTGATGATAAGAGCATTGTACTAGGTTCAAAATTAGTGTACACTATTATACGCGTTCTCACAAAGCGAGTGTGCATGAAAGATAATTATTATAGACACATCAACGGCGTTCCATACAAAATGCACTGTTTTATCGAAATGCAATTCGCAGCGTATTTCTTTACAGTGGTTCGATATCAACTACCAATATACAAAAATTCAGCCATATCAAAGTCGGGTGCAATTTTTTGTCATTTTGCAAGATGCGCGATTTCGGTTCCCCAACTATATACTTCTTTATGTGCGTTTTCAAGGTTTTAGTTAAGTTCGGATGACAGAGTGCTGCCTATTAAAAAGTAGCTGCTCACTCGGCTTAGCATATGTTTTCTAAGTATAAGTACCTAGTTGTCAATTAAGTTTTTTCCAACCTCGGTTTTTGGACTGGGATTTGCCTTCTGATTGTATCTTGATCATTGCCTATTTGTACCCAAAGTTTTACAGTTCTCCAAATTCTTATGTAGACCTACATTTCACTTAGTTTCTCAACAAAAATCCTGTGTTGGATCATTTTTGCCGAAATGTGTTAAGGCTATGCTGTAGTGCCATGTGACTATTCATGTTATTTAATTATCATAAGGCAAAGACATAGGTATTTGCATGAAAATGGGATCAATTTTGCGCACTAACATTTCTTAATCTGTGAATAAAGTTTAAACTGAGATCTTTTAAGAGCAGCGAACACATTTATGTTAACGGGGATGGGCCATACCGCGGTTTCGACTATCAAACTCCTTTAGATTTGGCAACATGGAGTCAAAGGGAATTACTGAAATATTGCAACTTTATACAGGGTAGTCGATACAAAGACTAGTATTATCTAAATGGGACCAAATATATTAAACATTGGTTAGAAAATGAATCTTAACCGATAATAAAGTTCTGAATTCTCAGAATATCCTCGCTGATCTTACAGATACCAATGAAAGTGCGTAAATCAAGCATATGTAATTTAAAATGCATAAGTTAGCTCTTAATTTCTCCATCAGGTAAAGACCGATACTGAAAAAGTACAAGTAAACAATGATCAGGAAATGGCGCAATCAGAAAGAAATTCCCACTCCATAAACCAAGGGGTGGGAAAAAACCAAAATGACACTTAGGTACTTATACCAAGAAAACATTTCGTAAACCGAACTGAGCTAAAAATATGAAAACGCACCTAAGACTCAAACAGCATAAAAATTATACTCGAAAACACAAAACAATTAGAGCCACAGCAGAAATATCGCCTTGGAACGATCACATTGTTATAGAATTACTGGGGACTTAAACCGATTATACAGGCGTCTAGCCTCACCCTCATCACCTGACCCCGCGTCGAACATCATGTGGCACTGATGAAGTGCATGTAAATAACTTATTTATTCATATTTTAAATCTTATTCTTTTAACTAATTATATAAAGTGTCTGGACAGACATTCTCTTTTGAATGAGCGTCATCGCAAGTCGAGTGCAAATAATAAAATGTTATTCGTTAAGGAAAGTACTTATGTGGCGATGTAACTGGAAACTTTCACGTGTGGCCCCGAGTCGAACATCATGTTATACTGATTAAGTGCATGTAAATAACTAATTCATTCATATTTTAAATGAAATATTGATCACTTTCTTGTATTTTTTGAAACATCCAATGCTTCGTTTAATTGTTATTACAGTTGCCCATAAACAAATTTGTTGGAATTCCGATGGGTACAAATTGCGCACCTCTCGTAGATTTATTTTTTATGCTGCAACGAAAGAGATTTCATGGATTCCCTTAACCATGATAATCAAGCTAATGTTATCAAGGCTTTTAATTCGACTTCCAGGTACCTTGATGACCTTTTGAATATCGACAATTCTTATTTTTAACGTATTGTCAATCAAATGTATCTATCTGAACTACATTTGAGCAAAGCCAATACCTCAGATACCGAAGCCTTTTTCTTAGATTTACATCTTTCAGTTGCAAATTGATTTGTTTCTTCTAAAATTTATGATAAGCGCGATGACTTTGATTTTGATATAGTAAATTTTCCGTTTTTGGATGGTAACGTTCCGCCTCGTGACCCTCAAGGTGTATACATTTCGCAACTTATTAGGTTCGCTAGAGTCTGCAATCATGAAGCGGACATCAAAGTTCGAAATAAATGTTAAACGGCCAAACTTCGCCAACAGGAGTTTTGGTATCATAAACTTCGAAAATAATTTCTAAATTTTATCGTAGACACTATTTGATAATAAAAATAAAACTGAGATACTTTAAGAGCAGTGAGCATATTTTCGAGAAAGGTGATGGAACATACCGCGGTTTCGGCTATTTAAGCCTCGTCAGTGACCCTTTAGATTTGGCAACATGGAGCCAAAGAGAGTTACAGTATTTTTTCAACTTTCAGCAGGCTAGTCGATACAAAGACTAGTATAATCATAATGTTGGATTGAAGACGCCTTTACGTGAAGGCCTCTACGGAACCAGAATTTTATGTGACTTGGTTTACAAATTTAAGAAACTTATAGGAGGAAAGATTTTTCCTTTCAGTTCAGAAAAAATCATTACACGTTACAGACGTATAAGATATAACTTAAATGTTATCCGACAGTCTGCATGCTTAGTTTTTAACCCAATCATGGTTGATTACTATGCTTCGCCGGTGAGTCATGGGTCAGACTATATGATGGCCCCTGCTTAAAGCTATGCATTTTAGTTGGTTGGGGCCGAAGCTTCTTGTCTGTTGTTTAGTCCACCGGGGTTCAACTGGTGATTTTCAGTAAGTTATTTGGCGCCCAGGGATCTCCATCTGTGAGTCTTCGTTTTTGATTCATCATGGCGGTTATCATGATTAATTTGTTTATCATTGATGATTAGTTAGAGATTCACCACGAGGACCGAACAAATAAGTAAATGTTGTGAACCACTGTGATGTTATGGCTGTGAGGTAAATTCGATTTTAGCCCGCCACTAATTTTATATTACTGATCGTTCCCAAGCGATACTTCTGTGGTGGTTCTTTCGTTTTATGTCTTGGTGTTTATTTTTTGTGCTGTTGGCGCCTTATGTATGTCTCCATATTTTTATTTAAGTTTATGTAACTGAGTAGCCACATGTTGGGAAAATAGCTGCTCATTCGGCTTACGATATGTTTTCATGGTATAAGTACCTGATTGTTAATTTAGTTTTTTTCCCATCTCGATTTTTGGAGTGGGAATCGTTTTCTGATTGTGTCTTTTCCTGGTTTTTGCCTACTTGTACCTTTTTCTTATTGTTTTATGTCTTGGTATTAATTTTTTGTGCTGTTAGCACCGTATGTATGTTTTCATATTCTTAATTAAGTTTGGGTAACTCGTGGCCACGCATTGGGAAAATGGCTGTCCCCTCGGCTTGCAATATGTTTGCTTAGTATAAGTACTTGATTGTTAATTTAATTTTCCCACCTCAGTGTTTGGAGTGGAATTTTTTTCTGTTTGCGCCATTTATGATCACTGCCTAATTTTACGTTTTCAAAATTTCAAAATATCTTTATTTTGCAACAAAATTAAGAAATGAGAATGAAATGTAAACATTTGAAATCAATTTTGTTTTTTCTAATGTATTATATGTTCATAAGCTTCTCACTTATCTGTGTCAATATGTTGTACATTACTCTTCTTGTATTTGTAGGCTAGAAGCATTGTAGTTTGCTTAATTTGCCGAATAAATTTGTATCTTGTATCTATCTTGTTTTCTGGAAATCGCCTCGTATACTACGCTTATACTTGCTTAGGCATGTTTCGTTTTTATTTATGGTTGCAAACGCTTATCACACAGATGAGAATCACGAGGTACGGAATGTATACAAACCGATAAAATCATCGTTGACGCACATTGCAGTTGTCACCGATATTGAGATGAGATATTCGAGTTTTCTCATATAGCGTTTACTTTTTTGACTGATAGATAGGTGCAGGCAATGCAGAAATTAACATTTATTGATTAGAAGTAATCCTGGTTATTTCTTTTTTGCAAACACGTTTCATGTTATTGTGATGTAAGTAAGGAGTATCACTATTGATTCAGTTTTCTGAGCTGTTTGCGAAAACAAAAAAGATAACGAGTAAACGCTATAGGAGAAAATTCAAACCTCTAACATCAACTTCGACGTCAATTGCAATGTGTGTCATCGATCATTTATCGGTTTCTATGTATACAATACCACGTGATTCTCAGTAGTGGTCAATGTCAGTCAGAGGTGAACTAACATGATCACAAAAACACAATGCATTTTATTTTATTCTTTGCAGGTTTCTGTTTGCCCTCATACGGGTATCAGTAGCAAGCGGAACTCAATATGATATAGTTAAAATGGATTTCAATGGCTCGAATGTTGAAGTAATAGAAGCTGGAATTACCGCCACTGTACACTGCATCGCAGTTGACGTAACAGGTAAGAATGTTGTGATGTTGGCTAATTTCGGTATAAGACATGACTTATCCTTACGATATCATAATCTTAGCCATAACAATAAGACATATCATATGATTGATCTTATTTAAGAGTAAACGGTCGAGTTTATTTTAGTTTAAAAACAACAAAATATCTCTGGGAGCGATCGCTTAGACAGAAGACAAGATATTGCAAAGATTATTCAGTTTTATAAATTTTGTCTTAAACAGATAATGCACCTTCCGGATAGAACTGAAGACGCAACAGTCTATGCATGTTATCGGGTCAAATTCCGGGGGAGGTTGAGGGGGAAATTCATAAACGCACCTTTAGTTAGGTGCCCTGGGGGGTTTAAGGAGTGATTCGGTTGAACGGCGTTTTGCTGAAGGACAAATACTTGTCAAGGATGGAGTATCTAAAAGTTGGTTGTTTATGTAAATAAGGTTTTGGAGCAGTATGGGCTTCCAAGCACGATGGATCTGCTTGATGCTTGTGACAAATCACAGTGGAGCAGTCTTTACGAGCAGGCTGTTCATGGGTACTGGTCAGACAAAATTTTGGAAGAGGCTGTGGGAAAAATTTCCATGATATTTATGAATACTCAGAATTATCACATTAGACTGGCTTATCTGGTCTGGCGTGATGCTGGATTTGATATCATGTCGGCCCAGAGGACAGGTAAGACGGCTAGATTAATTGTCTGGTACTTATATAATACGGGCCACACGTACGAGGTTTAATCAGTATGAAGTGGATCCAACAATACAAAGAACCAGAAAATATTGAGTATTGTTTTTGCTCAAGGACTGTCGATAGTAATAAATAAGACAACTGTAATGAGCTCAAAAAGCAAGAGTTATCGTTATTTGGTTGTTGTAAAAATTTGTATAATTTAATATAGATTACACATATTGTGATGAAAATCATACGGTTGAAGAAATTTGCATATCCCTTCAATAGTAGATGTAAAAAGAATGGAAAATGAAAATGCATCAAAATTGCTTGTTTTGTTCTTTTTGATTTAAAAAATTGTTGATAATTGAATAGATGTTTTAAATTTTCTAACTAGAATGCCTTATCTGACTCAGATCCAGCCGGTATTGAAAGGGAAATAATAACTTTTTACATTCAAGTTGAAGCTTTTAAAATGTTACTGTAGCATATAATTGTCGGGACTATATGATCGCGGTGTACGACAAGTGGTGGTTTGGGCCTTATATCTCATCTAACATTTATCAGAATTTAATGATTTTGGCATCATCACATTGGCAATATTTGAATCTAAACATCCATACATAACAAGCTTTAAAAATATTTTTGAAAACATTTTAATGAGGTTTGATTATACGCCGGGATATGCATCTTTGTGAAGGGTAGGTGTGGGAAAATGCTTATAGCAGATTAAAAAGCGTGGAAACACCTATCGATTTATACATTATCTTATTTGATAATCATTTCCATGTTAAAAAAAAATCAGTTTTTTGTTATTCTAAGTATATTCTGGGAGATGTACTAGACAAATATGTTCAAAAATTTAATAAAGATATTTTCTGCAAAAAATTGTATTTTGCCCTAGAATGCATATATTCATTTTAACCTTTCAATTTTGTTATTTGGCAAGTAGCTTGTGAATACATTTACAGTTTAGAACACATTCCGTTTACATATTTTAGATCTCTTCCGTGAAAAATGAAATTGAAACTATTTCAAAAAGTATATTTTTCTCAATTTTGAAAATCAGTAACTTTTTAAAAAGCATGGATACCCTCATAAATATTTTGCTTTTTGAGTAGCATTCCACCTACATTTTAAGCTGTCTAAAACTTATAGATCTATTTATCAACAAAAATTGGTATCGAGCCTCCTTAAATATGAGTCACAAAACAAAATAAGACAACCATTTCTGGATAAGATATATAAGTTAATTCAGAATTCATTGGGTGTGACAAAGTTGAATGGCCTTAAAATAAGTGATAGCGTTCACTGCTATTCTCCTGGACTGTACAGAGCTGACTGATTCCGACAGTGGGCTATCCCGTTAATCATTCCTTCATGAGATCGAGACATCCTCTAGAGAACTCTGCTATGTTCTCAATATGAAACGCACTGCTTTACTTAGCCAGTCAAACTGAAATGTTACGAACTTGTTTATACAAGTGCACATAAGCTGAAACTATTTGCATGATTTCCGTGGTGTATGGGTAAATATTTGATAGCAAGCACAATATAAGTGCAAGTATTAAGCCTCATAAGTAAATCACACGTTGTCCATCGAAGTGGTTCTCCTGGAAGAGGAGGGATGTACTAACAAGCCCAAGATCAAGATTCCTAACAACTGAACAGACGAACCAATTCATTTGTTCATTGATCAGCATAGATAAAGGCCAATAGAATATATTTTCATTTTTAAATTGTTTGAAATGATACTTAACGTCCCAGTCAACAGCTATTGTCATATCGAGACGATGTCTCCATTTCATGAGACTTTATACAAAATTAGGATGTCATGGCATCCAAAATATTCTTCAAATATACTAAGCCACTTAAAACGCAACATCGGTTTATTTCTTTTGTTTTACACTGGAACGTTATCAAATAAACTTTGTCTCCACAGAATTATATGGATTGCCGGGCGATCGACATCCCTCACAACATCTTGATGTCACATTCTGCGTTATGCGTCTCAAGAAATGATTTTTTTTCACGATCCATAAAGAAGCCACTTGTGTTAAAACTGATTTCCAGTATCTCTCAGGAGGCGCATGCCACCAACATAACCGTTTTGAACTATCCGATTTGAGCTCAGAAAACCCAAAACATGTGAACCCAACTTATTCATTGGCTATTTCTGAAAAGTATATGCATGGTAGACTTAATTTCATTACATTGAAATGCGAAAACATGTCATAATCGTGTTGCTCAGTATATAGCCACCCACATAAGGGTTATATGTATGAATGGTTTGAACCTAGTTTCATAGGTAGGCTTAAACTTAACGTTAAACTAGTAATCAGATGGTCAGTCAGAAACGTATAAGCTAAGCAGCCCATCTATTTCTCACAGCCCCAATAGGCGGGGATCCAATTTTTATTTTAACTGCAACCATCATGAACTGTATCCTCAAATTTACCCAAATCGGCCCAGGGCTTTGATAAACAGATCGGCAACCCAATGCCTTAGGTTTATTAGTGAATAACCAAATGAGCAGAGGTAAAACAGCTTAGAAGGCCTGAGCTACAAATGGTGTCGACGTCCCGCTATAATACAGTACTTTACTGGAACGTTTAGCAACAAGAACAAAAACAGCAATAATTTACTGAATCATTTTCGTATTGCCGATGTTGTTTAACAGAAACGAAATTCTTTTCAATAACTGGATAATGAGAGCAAAACTTCAAACGAAGATGGAGGAGTGAAATATAGGCATGTAAAGAGAAAGCTAGTCTCTCATCTATTGAAAATATAATATATCAGGCACAATACACTACTCTTGTCAAATCATTCATATATGAGTCTTTGTTGGTTACTTGGTTGGTTCTATTCAACGCAATTTTCGGGTGGCATCTTATATCAAATCTAGTGGAGTCCCATCAAATGGAGGCAGCGTCCTAACATGACCATAGACATTACATGGGGCGTAAAGTATCAAAAAATCAGAGAAACAAAAACAATATACCGCTCGTGACAAAAAAAAATGTATATGTACAGTGGAGGTAGAACTTAAGGTTACAGGAAGTGCACTTCATTTGCACATTTTTGAGAGACAAGTGCACTTTGGTTAGAGCTATTTAACTTTTCAGATCACGTTATTGACAGCAGCCGTTCAATTTCGATTTTATAGCTGCTCATTCGGCTTACGATATGTTTCATGGTATAAGTACCTGATTGTTAGCTTGGTTTTTTCCCACCTCGGTTTTCGGAGTGGGAATCTTTTTCTGATTGCGCCTTTTCCTGATCTTTGCCTACTTGTACCTTTTTATAGAAATAGCTATGCCGTTTGTAAGAGATTAAATCACAACTATCTAAAAAAATGATAATTTTGTAACTATTTTAACCATTAAATCGCTGCCATCAATACAACCTTGGGTATTCTAATTCTATGGCAGTTTTTCGTATATTCTAAATGAATTATGGACAATTCGGGCCTTGACTAATTCGGCCTTAGTCAATTCAGACCCTCAAAATCTCGGCTCTAGTCAATTCGGACCTCGACCACTGGTCGATTCGGACCTCGACCACTGGTCGATTCGGACCTCGACCACTGGCCAATTCGGACCTTATTTTATTGATGAATTCGGACCTCAATAAGGAAATCCTTTGGTCTCTTCGGACCTTTTCTCTCGGTAAATTCGGAGTTTTTCAATTGGTCACTTCGGACCATTTCCTTCGGACATTTCGGGCCTTTTCCATTGGTCAATATTGACCGTTTCATTTTGTATTTTCCTTAAAAACTGTGTAAAGATCAACAATGAGCCATCCAAACATCTAAATAAGACTTGTATCCTAGTACTGGCCGTATTTGCAATCTGTTGCATGGATTTAGTAAACTATTTATAGCTTAAACGGATGTTGTAAGCAGGTTTTACTGCTTTCTGGACATGACGACGACGAAAATTAAGATGACTCCGCAAGCTGATTAACATGGTGACAACATTTTCTAAAACACAGTTTACCCGTATGAAACAGGTAGGCTGCTCAGAGCGATTTCATCACAAATATTGGTCAATTCAGACCTCGATTTCCCGGGGTCCGATCTGACCAGTGGTCGAGGTCCGAAAGCCAAGGTCTGAGTTGTCCACAGCGAGGTCCGAATCAGGTCCGAATTAGCCAAGGTCCGAATTGTCCACGTACAGAACATTCTAAATTTATGACAGGTGACAGATTCAATGTTATTCTATCTTCGACAGGTGTAAAATATTGACATTTTAAAATTTTCTCAAAATACAAATTCAATATTTATTGTACGTAAAATAAATTAACTTTATCTTCTCAAATGTAATAATGTTGATAACGACGTTTGTTTTATGTCTTGGTGTTTAAAATGTTTTGTGCTGTTTGCGCCTTATGTGTGTTTTCATAGTTTTAGTTAAGTTAAGGTAACTGAGTGGCCACCTATTGGGAAAATAGCTGCTCATTCGGCTTACGATATGTTTCATGGTATAGTACCTGATTGTTAGTTTGTTTTTTTCCCACCTCGGTTTTTGGAGTGGGAATCTTTTCCTGATTGCGCCTTTTTCCTGATCTTTGCCTACTTGTCCCTTTTTCACTAAAAAGCCAATTATTTAAGTTTTATGCATACCATTGTCATGTACTACCACTTTAATAGAGGACATACTCTACCAAGAAGATACTTGTACTTTTTTATGCTACTTGGCGATATGTATCTTAGTTCATTTTGTAGATGAGACGGTGTTTAACTACACGTCTAGTTTTCATGGTTAGGACGCGCAACGTGTGTAAAACACATACATGTATCTGCATTAAGCAAGCACCTGGTTCCAACCACGCGATTTTAGAGTTTCACTTGGCAACTTGCTTAGGACAGGTTCCACTGAAGAACTGATGACAATGCTGGTGACCGTATTTAATTCCTTGTTAGTTGAAAGGCAATGGTCAAGGAAAAGGCGCAATCAGACGTTCCCACTCCAAACACCGAGGTGGGAAACAACTTAATTGACAATTAGGTAGTTATAAATGTACTTAGAAAACATATAGTAAGCCGAGTGGGCAGCTATTTCCCAATATGCGACCACTCAGTTACCCGAACTTAACTAAAATTATAAAAACGTACATAAGGTTCAAACAGCACAAAAATAGTGTATTCGATAAAAATACCATTGGTTTACAAATATAGGAATAGGAACAGTTATCACAACACTGGTGGTAGGTTAATAGATTGATTCCTGGAGCAAGAACCGTAGTCGTGAGCATTACTGCTGTACAAACCAGACTTTCCTGTTTTAAAAAGGTACAAGTAGGCAAAGATCAGGAAAAGGCGCAATCAGAAAAAGATTCCCACTCAAAAAATCGAGGTGGGAAAAAAATCAAACTAACAACCAGGTACTTATACCATGAAACATATCGTAAGCCGAATGAGCAGCTACTTTCCCAATAAGCATGTGCACATTCTGACCTTATCACGGTTTAATAGCGGATCAAAGTAACCGACTATCAGAATTGGAAAGTGATGATTTCGCAAAGAGAAAATTACGTTTAGGTGTTCCCTTACTTTTTCCAAATGTATAATTTAAGAGTAAATGCTTTCGTTTTAGATATCTGTATTGGTACATGTACATGTATGTCACTCTTTTTTCAGATCAAACTGTGCTGCGGAGTGACACCACTGCCGGTACAATCTTGAAAATGAACTATGATGGCAGTAGTAAGGCCGTGTTTTACACACTACCATCTGGATCAGTATATGATATGAAAGTTGTTGGTGACTATATATACTACGTTGTTTCTTCGACTTCACGGTTAGAATTTCATACACACATTATATACATTTTATTTAAGACGAGGGCTGTATAGAACAAATAGTTTGTACTAGATAGAAATAGAATTCAGTAGAAGCATCAAACAGCCTCCAAAAGCATTATTTAGAAGAATATGAAACACAATGGTATCCGTCGTTGTCGTTATTGTTGTCGTTCAAACATTTCCTATTTGAAACCGCTTCAATCAAACCGCCAATCAAAGCCAAATTGCTTGTGAATAAAAATATAAAAGTGTGATTCTTTGGAAGCAGTTAAAACGTTCAAAAGGGGGTAGTAAGGGAATAATCCTTTAAAAGGGGGAAACAAAAGTTTTTACGTAGGCTGAGCAAAACGTATGTGGTCTTTTCTAATAAAATCAAAAGTACGGATGAGATTTCTCTGAAATTACCGTATGTTTGCCATCAATTTAATACAAACAAGCATGGAAAGTTTCAGACAAATCGCTTGATAAACGTTGTTGCTATGACAATATGTTCGATACGTGTTAGCGCTACCTGGAGCACGCCAAGACGTTAACGTCATTTGACACCTGGATTTCTGTATACATGTACTTTGGCCGAGTCAAAACTTCCTATAAAACTATTATTTCTCAATGGACTTAAAGCAAATTTTCATATTTTTATTCCCAATCCACGAAGGTTTACAGTCAATAGTTTTAGGCAAATCGATAGAAATTGTTGTTTTTATGACGATTTTTGCGACATGTGTTAGGATTATCCGGGGCATGCCATGACGTTTAAATTGTTTGACGTGGACTTTTCTGCTAACTTGTTGTTTAAACAGCTATTTCTTTGTGACTAACATTTTGCACATCATTAACAATGTTGAATCTTTCAGTTCTGATGTGGCTCTAGCTCTTTGTAACAAATTGCATTTCTGTAGGTTTTATTGGGAAGTCTCGCACAAATTTTATCGATGTTGGGATTCTGCCATTTTATCAGTAATGTCATTTTTACTGATTTTTTGCTTACAGTTGTCTTTCAAAAAGTGTCTCTGTAGCGTTATCCACTGAATGTGATGACTGAAATTTCACATTTCAAGCCGAACTATATCATTATCAATATTTCCATAATTTAAAAGGATTTGGATAGGGCAATTTTCAAATATTTTTATATTTATAAACATGTAAATACCACGTGTTTGTCGATGTAATTTAACCAGTCAAAAATAAGATTCGACAAATAACATTTTATATAAATATTGGCAAAAGACCATTATTAAACTTGTGAAAATACAAAAAACACTGGAACGTCAATTATAAAATTTATTAAAAGTGTCCTCGAACCATTTTATCAGTACATGTACAAATGATCCATATCACATGACCAAGATGACTGTCATGCCCTTATTTGATAAAAACATTAAACAATCTTCTTCTCCGGAACCGTGAACCAATGCTCAAGGACCGTGCCCCAATTTAGTTGGTATAAATCATACATTCGGATAAACCTTGACTTTTTTATGGCCAGGTCCAATATAGTCACCTAGGTGTTTCAATGGGATAAAGTCGATTTTTGTTTCAGATTTTCTATATAACTCGTCGAATTTAAGCTGAAGTTCTTCGACGCAGACTTGTGTGTTATTGCCAGATAGGAATTCGTGTTTGTTTGATTTATTACTTTACATTCCTTTCAAAAGCTAACGTCTCTACATGACCATAGCTGTTGACTGGGACGTCAAACAATATACCAAACAAACACAAGTTATTTTTCGCAGTCAAACGCAAATCTACGTCGAGAGATTTTCGCTTATCTGTGATGAGGCATTAACAGACAATTTATTGCATTACGGGAACTTCTCCTTGATTACTTTGGGAATTTCTTTTAATTACATATTAAATATCTATTTATGAACTAAATTTTAATTTTACAAATATTTACCTTGCCTATCATAAAATAATGATTTCATTACGAAAACACGCCCATGTAAAATATAGATTTTTCTTAAGTTGTAAAAGTTGAAAATTTTTAGCAGGAAATTTTTGATTTTTTTTCTTATTTTGCTCAAAACATAGATTGTGGGTAGACGTTAGAACCGCCTCGGCGCAGACTTGTGCCCACACTCTAAGTTTTCGAGCAAAAATAAGAAAAATAGGTATGCCCCTGCATACCCATTTTTTTGCTATATAAAAGTGGGGTTTAAAGGGGTAAACATTTCACGGACATGTTTTCCTGATGTATTATATTGATTTTTGTTTAATGAATTTAGCATTTTTGACTTTTGAATTACATAATTACATCAATTATTGATTTTTTTTCTCTTGACCCCTTCAAACCTAAATTTTACTATTTCAGTATAGAATCGAAGGGGTTAAGTTCCGAACGGAGATGCTTCCATGATGGAGTAAATTAAGTTGTTGCGTACTAAAGATTAAAACTTAATTTTCTCAAAAAAAAAAAAAAAAAAAAAAAAAAAAAAAAAAGAGAGAGAACCCTAGACCAAAAAAAAAAGCCAAACATCATTTTGGGTATCCTTAAGAAGAGATTATCAACATTGTTAAAGAATATTAAAAAATGTTTCCTTCCAAGAACCGGTGGGCCGATGTCAACGAAACTTGGTATGCAGCATTGGGCACACTAGTTCATCATAAATCATGTTTTTGGGTTGATATTTTTCATTTGTATGGCATCGTCTATAAGAATAAATGTTAGCTTTTCAGACAGATTTTAGACTGTGCCCTGAAAATACTTAAAAATCTAGAGATTTCGTTGATGATCGCAACGGATCACGTGTTAGTGTGTAAGCCCTATTAGAGACAGTTAACCATGCTATTGAAATTATATAAGTATTTAAGGTCAAGGTTATTTTACACATTGTCTAACTTGACCTGGGACAGAGAGTTTTTTTTTTTTTTTTTTTTTTTTTTTCAAAGACCAAAATTCAGGTTAGAGTTACTATTGGTCCTCTGGGTTAACATGCGCTTGTCGGGGAGTGGGATAGGATTATTACGTGTATTCATGCAGACATCTGTATGATGAATCGGAGAACCACTAAGTTTATGATCATGACCTTGTGAAAACAAATATTTCATCTTTTCCTTACTACCTCATCAACCATTGTAATACACAGACCCAATTGTAGAGGGTAATGCGGTGTCACGGATAGCTTCATATTGTATATATTATGTTTAAAAAGTACAAGTAGGCAAAGATCAGGAAAAGGCGCAATCAGAAAAAGACTTCACTCCAAAAACCAAGGTGGGAAAAAACCAAACTAACAATCAGGTACTTATACCATGAAAACACTTCGTAAGCCGAATGAGCAGCTATTTTCCCAATAGGTGGCCACTCAGTTACCTTAACTTAACTAAAAATATGCAAACATACATAAGGCGCCAACAGCACAAAATATTTTAAACACCAAGACATAAAACAAAAAGAACCACCACAGAAGTATCGACTTGGATTTTTGGCGTTGACATAGAAATATAAATAATACATCAAACAATAACAGTCATTTGTTTGTAATTTCTTGTCCCTAGATAATTATGAATGTATATAGAGAAGACACCGATCCTCAATTCCAAATCAAACGACTGACTAAAGTCTAAAACCTTGCCTTTAATAATTGTTTGTCGCATAAGAGATTTATGTGGAAGACGATAGAAAAAATATTATCATGTTAAAATGTTGATCTTATTTTGTCCTCTCAGGACCTGCAAAAGTTATGAAAATCAGTTAGCAGATAAAGTTTTTATGTACCTGAATAAGTATCTGATTGTTAGTTTGTTTTTTTCCCACCTCGGTTTTTGGAGTGGGAATCTTTTTCTGATTGCGCCTTTTCCTGATCTTTGCCTACTTGTACCTTTTTATGGCCAAAATAAATTTTAAATGGGAATTTTGCAGTGACAGGGGAGATAATCGATAATCACGAAAATTAATACTTTTCAAAAAAGTTTTTTGATTATGAAAATTTTGTCTCAGGTATGTAATTTGTGCCACTTTAAAATCATTTTGAGCAAGCATGATGAAATACTAAGTATCCATTACGAAATGTACATGCCCATGCAATGTACAGAGATTTAGCTGTAAAAATTGAAAATTCATCGGGAAATATTCGATAGTTTTGATATTTTTGCTCAAAAAATTGATTGTGGGTACACCGCATTGATTGTGGGTTAGAACCGCCTCGGCAAGGCGGTTTTAACGAGTACCCACAATCTATATTTTAGATAAAAAATAACGAAAATATGTATACCCCAATAAACCAGAGTTTTACTATATACATGTACAAGTGGTGTTTCAGGACGTAAACTTTTCATTGACATGTATTGTCAATTTAAAGTGTATTTCCTAGTGTGTGATAATAGCGTTTATTTTATACTCTACAGTGAAAACCAATGTATATCAAAACTTGATAAAATTGGTATTTTCATTGATATGAAATTACACTGATATCAAATCTCACTGATATCAAAAGTCACCAGTGACTGATATCAGCCTATATCTTCACTGTAGATTTTGGATTACTTCTGACGTTTCCATTTACTTGACGTCATTAAATGTGTCTCACTTCAGAAATTTAAACGCCTATAACTCCCTTGTTTATGAACGAAAACACAAAGTGTGGGTATTCATTTTCTTAGTTAGAACGTAAGGAACAATGTGGTACCAAAATTATTTGTGTTTTCAAAAATTTTTGGTTTTTGCATTTTTACCGCCTGCCTTGTAAATTGGAAAATGCCCGTGTGTTGTATAAAATAAAAAGAAAATTTGCTTTTTTTCGGTGAATACCAAATATATTTCACCTCATGTGTAGAAAACATAAAAATTTTCACTCGTGCTACGCACTCGTGAAAATTTTGATGTTTTCAACTCACTTGGTGGAATATAATTGGTTTTCACCGAAAAAAAGCAAATATCCTCTATTTCGCAGATATTTTGCAACTGTTTGAATTCATCAAAAATATTTTCTTGGCATAACTGAGCACTTAGTTTGTCTCAAAATGTGTAGCAAAAATTTTTAAAATCGATGGACAAATAAAAACAAATATGGTCAAAACATTTTTGAATAGGGATTTTCTGTACAAAAAAAATCTCATGAAAGGGAGGTAAATATTTTCCTGCAAAAATGCAAATCCTTAGTATTTTAAAATGATTGTTCGAAATCATTTTATATGACACATATAACTTACTTGATGCTAAATCTTCATGATCAAGTAAAATTTTCCGAAAAGTATCAATTTTTGCGATCATCGAATACCTCCCTTGTCAATACAGAATCCTCATTGAAAATTCATTTTTGCCGTTAAAACTTTATCAATGACCGATTTTCAAATTTTTTGCAGGTCCTATTAGGACAAACTGAGACTGAGATTTTGACATCAAAACACTCTGTCTTTTGTCCGCCATACAACATTTTCTGCGAAAAACCATTATCAGAGGCAAGTTTTTAGACTTTAGTTTTTTTCCCACTTCGGTTTTTGGAGTGGGAATTTCTTTCTGATTGTGCCATTTTCTGGTCATTTTTGAATTTTTGAGGGAACACATTTACCTCAGACACCAAAAAACACATTTTAGTTATTTCAGTGCTTTATTCACAGTAAAATTACAAAAGTACACAGATTGGACGCATCAAACGTGACAGACTTCGAACCAACAAATGGGCTACAGCACATGTCATACATTGATGTACCGACATTTTTCGGATCGTCCATAACGAGTGAGTTATCTTTCGTTTGTTGGGTTTCTTTTTGATGTAGGTCTGTATTATTTGTTTTCTTTTTGATTTGCTCGTTCGATTCAATTGTTTGATCTGTTAAGGAAAACGAACTGATCAAAATACAAAAAAAAAAAATAATAAAAACAGAAAATGCTGTCAGAGCAGTGAACACTTTTATGAAATAGGGGGTTTAACGAGTGCTTGAGTCCATCATTTTCATGTGCTAAAATAAGTTCACAATTTTGTAATTTATTCATTTTTTATATTGATACAGTGTATTTTGTTATATGTATTACACCATACAGCATTGCAGTATTCAATGTGCGTTTGAATAGAAAAATAAAAGTAGACAATGAACAGGAAATGGCGCAGTCTGAAAGACATTCCCACCAAAAAAAATGAAAATAATAAAGGGGGTCGGAAAATAACTAAATAAGCACTTAAATTAAGCATTATAGAATAATTTGTTTATGATCTGTTGACAAGTAAGTTCGTATTTTGCTTAAAGACCACAAAGATGATAAAATGTTTTTAGTCTTGAACTGTGGCGTGGTGATGTTCATTCCATGACGGATTTTCATCACAAGTTGGCATTCGTATATTATATTTCAAAATAAAACAGAATCCTGCAAAGGTTTCCCTTTTGTCTAACGGCTATCAGCATAACATATAATTTTGTTTTCTGTATTAATTCCAATACCATTTTGTCGACAACAAATTTGAAAGGTGTAAGTGGCAATTAAACAGAAGCATTATAGCTCGTTTATTAAATATTTGATTTTTCCGTATCAACTCAGGTTGCAGTGAAGAAGGGCTCGGCAACACCACATTACCTGAAAATTGCACACAGCTAGGCGGATCGTGCAATATGTCTGATATTCAGTGTGGATATGGGTACAAGAAGAACACAACTATTGTTTACTTAATCTGTTCTCAAGCTGGAATCTGGAATGTTCAGCTACCAACGTTGTGCAACGGTTAGTTTTACCTTCAAATAGTAAAAACATACGCTTGCTTGACGCGATCACAGTAAGGGCATGACCATTTATCTTCTAGTGTACTGCTTGAGCCAAAAATCTGCAGGCTTTCTGCTACATTCACATCTTAAAATGTACGATTTATTTATTTTGTTATCATAATATACTTTATGAGCCTCCTCATTCTTTTTGCATTGATTCTTCTTATTGTTAATAAATGTGTAATTGCACAGGCAAAAATACCACAGTATTTTAGCTACTATAAGCAATTACCTAGCCGCATTCTAATGTCGATAGAAAAAAGTACAAGTAGGCAAAGATCAGGAAAAGGCGCAATCAGAAAAAGATTACCACTCCAAAAACCGAGGTGGGAAAAAACTAAATGAACAATCAGGTACTTATACCATGAAAACACATCGTAAGCCGAATGAGCAGCTATTTTCCCAATAGGTGGCCACTCAGTTACCTAAACTTAAAGTGTTTTGGTACCCTAAATTGATATGTACTTCAAATACAAGGACGTTCAAAACCAAGCATTTTGATATAAATTTGATGAAAATCGGTGGTCTAATAAGAAAGTTATGGGTCATTAAGTATGAAATATGGACTGCCGCCATTTTGTTTTCTAGTTAAGGTTAAAAAATTGGGATAAAATCAAAATTAAAGGCTTCTTTTAACATAGAAATTCTATGAATGTGTGCTCATTCGATTAACAATATTGCCTGTTGCTAGAAATAAACAGCTATCAAAGTTTGATACGAAAATATTCGGGAAAAATTCATTTAATTTGATTTTTTCAGTTTTAATTTAGACTCCACTCATTACCAAAAGTAGACTCCTGGCGGCCATTTTGAATATTTTCAAATTGCTCTTATTGCTCTATTTCTCGGGCGATTTTGAAAAATCTTTCTCCAGAATGTAGAACTAGCTGATCCCAATGCTTGAAGAAGTATTTATTATAATTGGGTTCAGTGGTTATTTTGATTTTAATAAAAATATGAAAACTAACCGAATAAACAAAATGGCGGCGCCCATGCAATCATTTTTTGCATGTTAAATTGTCTATAACTTTCTTATTTCCCAGCCGATTTTTATCATTTTTATATCAAAATTCATGGTTTTGAAAGCTCTTCATTTTGAAGTACATATCAAATAAGGGTGCCAAAACACTTTAACTAAAAATATGAAAACATACATAAGAAGACTACAAACATATGACCAGAATATACTGCATTGCTGTAGTATTGGTGTTAATTTTATACATAATTCAGTCCTTGTTCTCCAAAATCTTATGTTTTGTTTTCAGAAATCATATGTAGCAGTGGTAGCATAGACAATGCTACTGACACGTGTACTGCCAAGGTAGGAGAGACATGTGATACCCTCACGTGTGACTATGGTTACCACAGAAACCCGGATGTTGGCTCTCTGAATTGTACTGAATCAGGGGACTGGAACTACAACCACACAAGTATTTGCTTAGGTTGGTTATTTGAAAATCATACTGTACTATACTTTTCACCTACAAGGAAATATTATTTACGTCACTAACATTAGGCTGTCATATAACAAAGATCAGTTGCATTCATTTTGTGTCTTTGGATTATTTTGTGGTTTATGAATGTTTTATTTATTTGTTTGAGCTCAGAATAAGAATAGTTTACTAGTGAAACGTCAAATTGACAGTACCACACCAGGATGGGGGTGTGGCTTAACGTCTCGGTCAACAGCTATGGTCATGTTGGTTCAAGTCGGGACATTGTTTCCATGTTTAAAAATATAACTACTCAAGACTCTTCGTTAAACCTAATTGCACATCGAAACTCTTAATTTAACATCGAACCTCTAAAACGGCTTAGTTAAGTTTAAGCCTCAATTTACCGATGGCTACCTTGTCTATCAAAATCTACATGTATTTGTTTTTCTCTTTACCGGTGATTCATTGTGTTTTGGGGAGTCATCGAGTTTATGTTTATCTTTATGATATTGTGATGTCTTATTTGTTGTCTTTGTTGGTACATGTATCTAATGCCTTCAACTGACTTTCTCTTCTTACTTTACATGTTTGTAAATATTATTCTTATTTCAGAAACGTTTTGTAATCTGACTATACCAAATGGTGACATATCCTCAACATGTGGTAACAGAGTTGACAACACATGTGGTAACTTCACTTGTGATTACGGATATTACAAAACAGATATGGTAGATACCTTCAACTGTACAGATTCAAGCGACTGGAGCTACAATGTATCATTATTATGTATAGGTATGTATTTAAATTGCGGTGTTGTGTTTAAAAGATTTTGTTCAAGCATCTCGATATTCAGATTATTTGCATGAATGATTATATCTCTATTTCATCTGGTGCTGGCAATCATTATTTTATATGAATTGGAAACTATTAAATGAAACACATTCAACCCCTTTACACACTGATGTCATGCACACTGATGTTGTTTCAATGAATATGTTTTAACGTGCCAACATATAAATGTATATTTTTCTCTCCAGAGACCCAGTGTAATAGAAGTTTTCCTCATGGCGAGCTGTCAAGTTCTTGCGATGTAGGAGTCGGCGATTCATGTAACAACTTCTCCTGTGAGTATGGCTTCCATGAAAATACAGAAATCGAGCCATTAAACTGTACCGAAGACGGGACTTGGGATTATAACATGACAACGCTCTGTATAGGTAGGCCAGGTGTCTGACAACTTGTTAGCTCACCTGAGCCGAAGGCTCACAGGTGAGCTTATAGTATACCCATGCCCCGGCGTCCGTCCGTCGTCGTCCGTCCGTCGTCCGTCGTCCGTCGTCCACAATTTCAAAGATCTTCTCCTCTGATACCGCTTGGCCAATTAAAGCCAAACTTCATGTGGAGCATCCTTAGGAAAGGGGAACGAAAGTTTATATAAATGGGCCAGGTCACATGACCAAGATGGCCGCCATGGCTATAAATAGCAAAACCCTTTAAAAATCTTCTTCTCAAGAACCAGTGGGCCGATTTCCATGAAACTTGGTATGTAGCATTGGGGATGTGGGCCCATCATAGTTTACATAAATCTTGACCCTAGGATGACCTTGACCTACTTTACGGCAAGGTCAACTTAGGTCGCCAATGCATTTGAATGGGAAAAAATGGTAAAATGCTATTTAATGGGTAAAATTTACTGGGAATAGGCAAATGGACAGAAGATTAACGTTAATGAAAAATTTCAGCCCCTGGGGGGTTGTCTGCCCCTGCCCCGGGGCTATATACACGTATATTTCCAAAATAATAAAACATCTTCTCCCTTTAAACCGCTTGGCCAATCAAAGCCAAACTTCATATGGAGCATCCTTGGGAAGGGGGAAAGCAAGTTTACATAAATGGTCAAGGTCACATGACAAAGATGGCCGCCATGGCTATAAATAGAAAAAACCTTTAAAAATCTTCTTCTCCAGAACCAGAAGGCCAATGATTTTGAAACTTGGTGTGAAGCATGAGTGACTAGAGCTCTACAAAGTTTATATAAATCATTACTCTGGGATGACCTTGACCTATTTTACGGCAAGGTCAACATAGGTCGCTCATGCATTTGAATGGGGAAAAGTGTTAAAATGTCATTTGTAGGGAAAAACTTGCAGGAAATGGGCAAATGGACTTAATATTGATGATTCTGAAAAAATTTGGACCCCAGGGGTCTGTCTGCCCCAACACCGGGAAAATATACATGTATATTACAGTGATATTCAAACATGTTCTTCTCTGAAACTGCTTGGCCAATCAAAGCCAAACTTTATGAGGAGCATTGTTAGGAAGTGGGAATGAAAGTATATATAAATGGTCAAGGTCACATGACCAAGATGGCTGCCATGGCTATAAATAGCAAAAACCTTTAAAAATCTTTTTCTTCAGAACCAGAAGGCCTATGATATTGAAACTTGGCATGAAGCATCAGGCAATGGAGCCCTATTTTGTTTATATAAATCATGACCCTTGGATAATCTTGACCTATTTTACGGCAAGGTCAACTTAGGTCGCCCATGCATTTGATTGGGGAAAATTTGAAGGGCAAAACTTGCAGTAAATTGGCAAATGGACTGCAGTTTTATGTTTTCAAAAAGAAATTGACTGAAGGGGTTGCTCTGACCCAGCCCTGGGGTTATATACATGGGGTTATGTACATGTATATAACAAGTTTATTGGTATATATCTCGGGTTTCAGGTGAGCGTTTACAGGACCATTGGTCCTCTGGTATTTATAGTCTATATGCAAACTAACAAGTTTACCGAAAGCAATAATCATCCACAAGAAGAACCCCCTAATAGACGTTAAAGTAAAGTTATAAAAAACTGAGATCCTTTAAGAGCAGTAAGCATATTAATGAGAACAGGGATGGGCCATATCGCGGTTTTGGCTACTTAAGCCTCTTCAGTGACCCTTTAGATTTGGCAAATGAAATACTGTAATTTTGCAACTTTCAACAGGATAGTCAATACAAAGGCTAGTTTTATCCAAAACAAAGCCAAATATATGAATATATAAAGTCGATCAACTAGGAATGTATTCCTTAGTTCGTAAATATGACTCTCATTTCTATACAGATTCAACAGTTTGCCATTTTGAAGAAAACGAATACCTAGAGCGGCAATCATATAATCCAAATTTATATTCCAGAAACATTGTGTGACAGATCAATTCCACACGGCAATCTC
This sequence comes from Rugalucina vietnamica, assembly GCA_964017185.1. Taxonomy (NCBI): domain Eukaryota; kingdom Metazoa; phylum Mollusca; class Bivalvia; order Lucinida; family Lucinidae; genus Rugalucina; species Rugalucina vietnamica. The sequence continues at coordinate 3,415,623 of OZ024877.1, read as the reverse complement.
TCAGACTCCTGTGACATTAATGTTGGAGACACTTGTGACAACTTTACATGTGGTTATGGGTTTGAGAAAGCCGAAAGTGTTGCTGCTTTCAACTGCTCGGAGAAAGGATTGTGGAATTTTGACGTGGCAACTTTTTGTATTGGTATGGATTTGTTCAAAGATATTAGGGTCTTTCAAATATCATGGTCCTACAACTGAAACATATCAATCTATGTGTAACTTAATAGCAAGCAAATGATATTAAGGACCACAATTCATGTATTTATGTCGGTTATCTTCACCAACTTGTAAGATGAATATCCAAATTTTGTCTTTGCAGAAACACTCTGTCCCACAACTTTTGAACTTGGCGAAGTATCTAATGAAACTTGTGCTTTAACAGTCGGTGAAACATGTGACAATTTCACCTGTTTATACGGATATCGAGAAAACCAGACATTTACGCCATTTGATTGTACAGAATCTGGAGAATGGAGTTACAACTTATCATCACTATGTACAGGTTAGTTCTTAGCTTATTCTGGGGTGTGGGTTAATAAGTCTTGTTTATGCAGTTCGTGTCGAAATTACATTATCTCAATCGTTGTAGCTATTTGTTGCAGCTATATGAAATACATTTACACGTATGAATAACAGGCTACGGTCTCAGATCGTGTTTCATACGCCCTTTTCTGTATATTTTTGTACTGCCAAAGTAGACATCGCGGATTTTCGCAGTTCGTTTGTTCGACTTCGTGTCTCGTCTACCGCTAGAACTACAATACGGAATGTTTTAATATGAACAAGCTGATAGAAGATTTGCACGAATTTTGCCTATTCATCAAAATGAATAAAGAATAAAAGAGGTAAGCGTTTTTAAGATGCAATGCATTTTGCATGTACTATCTACATAAGGAATGCACTACTTATATTTGACGTCATTTTTTTCAGGAACATGACATCTTGTTAATTACGTAGACTTCCAGTCCAATATAACAATATTCAGTATTATTCATTCAAACCAGCCGGCTTTCTGTAAATATCTTAACATTATTTTGCCTGAAATAGTCCCTTAGATGAAATCAAATATGTGGGCTATTTACGGAGTTCGCTTCACCCCCCGAGGTACCAAGGTTCCTATACATCATTTTAAAGCTTGAAGCATGCTGAACACGATGCACAATGTTGTCAAGCTGTAAACCTGTGCAGGTTCCGTGTAAACACGCAAATGCAGGGAAGGGGTTCGAGAAATTATAAAGTACATGAAATCCATAGGTTGAACGAAAATTGTCTTCAAACAATGTTCTTTTGGATGTATGAACTCAAATTTACAAAAATGTTACGATAATGGTTAGATAATACACAAGAAACACAGTTCAATCTATTTATTTCAGAAACCATACCAAAAATACCCTATTTAGTTTTTGGTGGGTGGGGTAACTTGTGCACAATAATGGTTTCTGATTTTTAATTTTGTCATTTTTGTTCTTGTTAACGCATGAAAACAGCCTTTTGGTTCATTAAATCTTATTTCTACACTGCAGAGTACATTCACAAGTCTTGTCGGTATGCATATAAACCTCCTTTAATTGTTGATGTTTTAAGTTCTCGTTCCGGGATTTATTGAGGCTCTGTTTGAATTAAATTCGGTATATAGTTTTGGCTGTTGGATTGAAAAAAAGGTACAAGTAGGCAAAGATCAGGAAAAGGCGCAATCAGAAAGAGATTCCTACTCCAAAAACCGAGGTGGGAAAAAACCAAACTAACAATCAGGCACTTATACCATGAAACATATCGTAAGCCGAATGAGCAGCTATTTTCCCAATAGGTGGCCACTCAGTTACCTTAACTTAATTAAAAATGTGAAAACATACATAAGGCGCCAACAGCACAAAAAAATTTAAACACCAAGACATAAAACAAAAAGAACCACCACAGAAGTACCGCCTTGGAACGATCAGTAACACAAAGTTACTGGCGGGCTTAAACCGATTTTACAGGATCCTAACCTCGCCCTCAGCTTCTGCAGTGGTTCATTTATACACAGATATAAACAAGAAATAAGGTAAATCATGATACGAAAATATATAGTATAGGTACCAACATGTAACATGTATAACGGAAAGCAAGGTGAGCAGCTATTGAAGTAAGGTGGTCACAGTGCTAGCTTGGAAATTGTTTGTAAACGTTTAACGTTTAACTCGATTAATTTATAAAATAATGTATTTATTTATTTATTTATTTGTTGTCATTGGTCTGCTAAAATGCATTTGCCGGAAACTCTGTCAATATAGTTATGTACTGATTCATTGATTCTTAACAAAAAAAAAACAAAACAAAACTGATGGCTATGTCAAAACTCTAAAATGGGACCACGTTTAGTGGTCTATGATAAGCAAGCACGGAGATGCGATCATTTTTGGTAGGTATATCCCCATTATCGAGAATTGTGTTGATGGTTGCCATGGAAATCATGCATTTTACATAGTGCAGTAAAATCTATTTTGCATTACATGGACAATGAACAATTTGATACCCACGAAAAAAAAAACTGCCCCGGTGTGCAAGAAAGGTTAAATTAGCACCCGTTTTATTGGGTATTATAGAAGTCTATGGTAAGTTTATTCAATTTACATATTCGTGAATTTAGTTAAATCACTAAAATAACAGATACATTATTAAAATCATTAATAAACTAATTCCAGGCCCAACCTATCATTGTGACACATTTTTATTACACCAGTAATATCATTGACAAATTTTTTTATGTCATTGGCCTATATGGATATTTTCTCATTTTCATAATGGTGAATATTAAATAAGGCATATACCTAGCACATGTTTTATGGCTGCCAGATTAGTCGGAGTGAACGCCTAAATGCCAACAAATATTGTCCTCAACACTGAACACATTTGCATGATGCAAAATTGAATACTTTCCACAGTCACCCAAAATGTGATACTAAAGAATGGAATGTACCTACAAAGTACTCATTTCCCAAGCAACAACATGCTCCAGAATACTATTTTGGTACAACAGTAATGCAAAGAATCATTAAAATAGTCATATATATGAATAGTAAATACATAAATTGTTTTAACGATGTTAGCCATTTTTTGTGTTATTTTCGATTTTCACCAAAAACCATTATGTTTCAAGAGGTGGTACCCATTATGTCAACCTTGAAACATAACAACTCATTGTCATATACTTTCGTCAGTTCTATAATGCCTCTTCAAGTGTTTTAGAGTCATTAAAACCATTTGCAAGTGACATATTTAGAGTCATTAGAACCATTTGCAAGTAACATATATGATACAAAGAAACACTATGATCAAGTTTTTATAGTTGGTACAAAAATTAGATTTTGTCATACCTTGGCCATACTAAATTGTGTTAACAAACTTTCTGCACAGATAACAACCCCTTTAATACTTTTAGAGGCATTAGACCCATCATTAGAACTATCAGTAACTTACAGACATGAAACAGGGGAGCACTACGATTGCGTTTTCCTATTTGGTGGAAAAAAAAGATTTTGTCATACCCTGGCCACAAAATCTTGTTTACAAACTTTCTGCACAGGTTACCAGACTGACAACATTGTGCATTGAATTCAGCATTAAAATATCTACAATGTGGTATATAGCAACCTTGGTACCTCTGGGGGTGCAGCGAATTTTATTTTTACCTGGGTCATCTAAGGGACTAAAATTAAATTATCTCATGTTATGGCCCAAATTAAAACAGAACCTCCGGCATTTGAACGACCGCTATAGAAATTACTGTAGGGTTTTAACAATGGATACCTTGATGAGAACTGATTATATTTTCCTTGTATTTGCAGGTGATTATATGAAGAACAAAAAATAACGACAGCATCTGCAGAGTCACTGATACGAGTTGTGTTTCAACCCACTCGTTTATACATCCAACGAATTGAGGAGGTGACCAATGTAAATAAAATAGCATAACCGTGTATAACAATCCAAGTATGGTGAATGGTGTATCAGTATAAACTACTCAGAGTTTGAAATGGATCAAAACGTTTTGTTCATAGGTTAATAGTGACCTACTACCTAACCATCTCTGTGTTAACAGTTCACTATATATATATATATATATATATATATATATATATATATATATATATATATATATATATATATATATATATATATATATATATATATATATATATATATATATATATAAATATATATATTTATTTTTCTGTGAGTGCTTCTTGCACACTTGCAGCAACAATGGACACCCCTTAAAATGGAAGTTACCACTGCTTCTAACCAACGTTTAATATATTTGGCCCCTTTTTGATTATAATGGTCGTTGTATTGACTGTCATGTGGAAAGTTGCAAAATTACAGTAATTCTATTTGGCTTCATGTTGCCAAATATATAGGGTCACTGAAGAGGCTTAATTAGCCGAAACCGCGGTATGACCCATCCCCTTTCTCATTTATATGCTCACTGCTCTTAAAGGATCTCAGTTTTATTTTTTATTTCCTGTTCTGTCCAGTTGTGTCATTCAATCTTACCCTATCCATTGTTTCAACCTGTAGACGCTGAGGGTGAGGTTAGGTACCCGTAAAATTGATTTAAGCCCGCCAGTATTTTTATATTACTGATCGTTCCAAGGCGATACTTCTGTGGTGGTTCTTTCGTTTTATGTTTTGGTGTTTAATTTTTTGTGCTGTTGTCGCCTTATGTATGTTTTCATAATTTTAGTTAAGTTTAGGTAACTGAGTGGCCACCTATTGGGAAAATAGCTGCTCATTCGGCTTACGATATGTTTCATGGTATCAAGTACCTGATTGATAATTTAGTTTTTTCTCATCTTGTTTTTTTGAGTGGGATTCTTTTTCTGATTGCGCCTTTTCCTGATCTTTGCCTACTTGTACTTTCTCATTCCACACTTCTTACTGGTTTATTTAACTGAAAAAGGTTTTGCTGATCACAATAATGTTGCTTTGATGTCTTAAACAGACTTTCTGAAAATTCCGGAAATTCGAATTTTTGGTCAAAACACGTTTTTAACCAAACTTTTGTTTTTGCTGAGTATGGAGCTGAAAACTGATTTCGAAATTGCGAATACACACACTGGTTTGCTCAAAACAGCGTTTCAAAAATGGCTACCACAATATTTTGACACACAGTGTAAATTTAAATCAAGAAAGTGTTCTGTCCAACAAGAAAAATGTACAAGTAGGCAAAGATCAGGAAAAGGCGCAATCAGAAAAAGATTCCCACTCCAAAAACCGAGGTGGGAAAAAACCAAACTAACAATCAGGTACTTATACCATGAAAACATATCGTAAGCCGAATGAGCAGCTATTTTCCCAATAGGTGACCACCGTTTATACTAAATTCTGTAATACCTAAGCAAATCGGTTTTGTGTTCCCAGCTCCAGCTTATAGGACTAGATTTTAAGTGAACAAAATGCGAATAAATCATAAGGAAGTGTTGATGATAGGATTGAACCGGGTAGACAGCAGTCACAAGTTCAGATTAAGGAGTCTTCCATTGTTTCTGCAAGTCTGCAAGAAGCGCTCGCAAACAATACGAAAGCAAAGGAAGAATATGCTTGAACAGTGATGGTTCTGCTACATGTGTATAATAGCAAAACGTTCGGATATAGATACTGTACCAGTATATCCTGTGAACCGAAATAACATTTTGATTCCTATTAAACATTGAGTAATATAGTTTGTCACAGTTTTGCATTAGCATTAGTACAAATGACAAACGCTTCTTGACTTATACTTGCCGGTTTTGCTGTCTCATGAGCTATGAATGGTGACAACACTGCACATGAATTGATAGTGTCAGTGTAATTTTGCGAAGTTTAAACTACAGACTGCATTACAAATATACAAAAGGCTAACAATCTAAGGAAACATAATAGTGACTAATATGTATCTGCAAATTTTGTACATTAGCCAATGTAGTTTTGTGCTTTCAAAGAGGTCAACTATCCAGATTTTGTTAATACGGACGTCAATGACGTTACGAATTCTCGTAAAATTGTTGGCACATTTTGTTCTTATTAACTGTAGAATAGTGTGGAAATATAACTGCATGTAAGTAGATAAGAAGTAGATCAGATAATTGTGTATTTCAATATTTTATAGTATAATAATTACCATAGTTAGAAGGAAATAGTATATACATATATAACAATAGTTCTATCTTAATTTGTATACACGTGTATGTTAGGTATAATAGTATATATAAAACGTATTTTGAAGTTTGTTTTAACTAAATAAAGGTGAAAGCTTCTGTTGGTTTATGAGTTGTTTATTCTTGCATGTTGCTAATTGAATCATTAAGACATATTTGCTGGCTTTATAATCTTGTTTTCTTACAAATCAAAGTATGTAGAAGTAGTTAATTTCAAAGTACCGTTATCGTCTTGTTTAAAGGGCTATCACTTTTGTTTCTGTGTATTTTATATATCATAGATGCACGTAATTTGTCCTCAAACGGGTATTCCAACCCAATACAGACATTATTTATTTATACTACGTTTTTTGAACATGACCCGCGTGTCAGACCGTTATACTTAAAATAACAAGACGAATGCAAATGCAATCAAAGGTAAATGCCAAATTAATTTCCAATTAAATGTAGTTTAAAGGTACAAGTATCCGTTATCCATAAAAGTCCTGGAGGCATCACGCAAATGTAATTAAGTACAAATGCACAGAATATCTTGATGATACCATTGGAAACTGTGTTTCAAAATTAACGCAAATTAAAGGGCTATAACTATGTTTTAATTGACAAAATTTACCCATCAACAATACCAAACCACCCCTTAGAGCCCGGAAACAAAACATTAACGTAAAGCAAGAGCCCTAGATCTGTACTTATTTGACGAAATAGACTCCTCCTCAATCCAAAACCACTCTTTCCTGATTTGAACTCCTTTACAAAGTGTGAAGAAAATTGGTCAATTAACGTTCAAGATAGAACCCGGAAACGAATTTTTTACGTAAATCAAGGACCACAACTCCGTACTTATTTGCCGAAATGTACCCATCTTCAATCCCAAACCCCTCCTATCTGATATGAATTCCTATATAAAGTTTGAAGCAAATTGGTCAATAAATGCTCGGCGGCCCCGTTGCCGACCGGTTAAGAGCGTTGTTTCTTAATCACGCGATCATCTCACCGCTGTGTCTGGTGTGGGTTCGAGTCCCCCTCTGGGCACATGTGAGACGAGCCAAGTTCTGCTTGCGGGTGTGCCAAAAAAGTACAAGTAGGCAAAGATCAGGAAAAGGCGCAATCAGAAAAAGACTCCCACTCCAAAAACCAAGGTGGGAAAAAACCAAACTAACAATCAGGCACTTAAACCATGAAAACACTTCGTAAGCCGAATGAGCAGCTATTTTCACAATAGGTGGCCACTCAGTTACCTTAACTTAACTAAAATATGCAAACATACATAAGGCGCCAACAGCACAAAAATATTTTAAACACCAAGACATAAAACAAAAAGAACCACAACAGAAGTATCGACTTGTATGGAGTATGGAGATCCCTGGGCGCCAAATAACTTACTAACTCCGGAGCTAAAGAAAAACATCAGTTGGACCCCGGTGGGCCAAGCAACAGACAAGAAGCTCCGGCCCCAACCAACTAAAATGAATAGCTTTAAGTCGGGGCCATCATAGAGTCTGACGCCCGACCCACCGGCGTGCAATTAAAGAAGGCAGCATAGTTTTCAACCGTGATTGGGTTAAAAACTAAGCATGCAGACTGTCGCATAACATTCAAGTTATAACCTATACGTCTGTAACGTGTTATGATTTTTCTAAACTGAAAAGAAAAATCATTACTTCCTATAAGTTTCTTAAATTTGTAAACCAAGTCACCATAAAATTCTGGTTCCGAAAGACCCTCACTTAAAAGCGTCTTTAACCCAACATTATATTTGGAAATCAATTCAATTGCTGTCTTCTTTAATTGCACGCCGGTGGGTCGGGCGTCTGACTCTATGATGGCCCCGACTTAAAGCTATTCATTTTAGTTGGTTGGGGCCGGAGCTTCTTGTCTGTTGCTTGGCCTACCGGGGTCCAACTGATGTTTTTCTTTAGCTCCGTAGTTAGTAAGTTATTTGGCGCCCAGGGATCTCCATCGTCGGGCAGCTTACTGAATCTATGAGTCCTGGTTTTTTGATTCATCAGGATGTTTATCGTGATTTATTTGTTTTTTCTTGATGATTCATTTACTAGTTAGAGATTCACCACGAGGACCGAAGAACTAACTAAATGTTATGAACCACTGCAGAAGCTGAGGATGAGGTTACGACCGTGTAAAATCGATTTAAACCCGCCAGTAACTTTGTGTTACTGATCGTTCCAAGTCGATACTTCTGTGGTGGTTCTTTTTGTTTTATGTCTTGGTGTTTAAAATATTTTTGTGCTGTTGGCGCCTCATGTATGTTTGCATATTTTTAGTTAAGTTAAGGTAACTGAGTGGCCACCTATTGGGAAAATAGCTGCTCATTCGTTTTACGAAATGTTTTCATGGTATAAGTACCTGATTGTTAGTTTGGTTTTTTCCCATCTTGGTTTTTGGAGTGGGAGTCTTTTTCTGATTGCGCCTTTTCCTGATCTTTGCCTACTTGTACTTTTTACAAGCGCCTAAGCTCACCGTCAACTTCTGCAGTGGTTCACAACATTTAGTTAGTTGTTCGGTCCTCGTGGTGAATCTCGGAAATGAAGCGCTGACGGACTGACGGACTGACGGACAGACGGACAAATGGACGGACACTCAAACGCGCAGGGTATAGCACAATTCCCCGCACTGCGGAGTATAAAGAATGCAATTAAATTGGCTGTAAACTACCAAATGTCATAATTTTGAAGATATAACCGACAATCTGGTGTACTGTGCATTGAACGGTTTAGTAAATGGGTAGTTAAAAATGGCCCGGTCCATGTTGAGGCTTTACATCCCAGTGAGACTATACTGTATGGAAGTTACTAAGTGATATACCAAAAAAAATCAAGTACCCAGTCGGACTTGATCTGACAAAATTTCTATGATATAGCTTTATAAACAAAACGTTATGCAGATATTTTATGTAAGGTGTGTAAGATTTTTTTTGTGTGACATACTTCATTGAAGTCAAATTTGAAAGCTATCATACTGCATCAAATTAAGGAATCGAAATTGCAGAGATACAAAATATTAAACATATGAATACAGAGATAAAATGAATGAACAACACCGTCACTCTGGTATTTTTAGATTTTGATATCACAGCGCGCAAATTAACTGGGGTCTTAAAGTAAGGAGTGTAAGATTTCAAGGTTATTAGTCAACAAATTGTTAATACTTATGGTTGTCATTTATTTCCTTACTGTTTATACTAAGCTCAGGCCCCCAAAGAGTTAAGACAACATTTGGTTTAGCTCTGTCACCCGTTTACTTTTTATGAGTTTAAAATTAATCTCAAATTAACTGTAGTTGAGTAGCCGTTATCACAAATTGCAATTGAATTGGTTGTGAACATCCAAATGTCATAATAGTTTGAGGATACGTACTGTGCATTTAACGGTGTAGTAAATGGTAAACAAAGACAATGAGCCAGCACAAACATGGCCGACTTACTGTCCCAACATCCAAGATGAACTCAACATGATAATATAAGGGCCATAGTACAATTTGTACTATTCAGTCATTTTATTTTCACTGCTTTGTTAGTTGCGCACTACTAGTTTAGTGTACACCTAAGCTCTATCTAGTTTGTATGCTTTTTGAAACGATCAAATATATTTTCAGAGATCATGTGTCCGACCGCGATACCTAACGGAAACATATCATACACCTGTGGAAGAAAAGTTGGTGATTCATGTAACACGTTCACTTGTGACTATGGTTATCACGAAGAAACAGGTGTCGAGCCATTCAACTGTACAGACGCCGGGACATGGGACTACGACCTGTCTACACTATGTATTGGTAAGTGCAGCATGTACACACCTATTGATAATATGGCTAATAATAATTTATCTTGTGAATGTTTTGAGGCAAAATTATATCATAAAGGGACGAGCTTCACCAAATAGTTTTATTCTTGATGATTTGTTTGTTCTTGATGATTCATTGACTAGTTAGAGATTCACCACGAGGACCGAATACCTAACTAAATGTTATGAACCACTGCAGAAGCTGGGGGTGAGGTTATGGCCATGTAAAACCGGTTTAAGCCCGCCAGTAACTTTGTGTTACTGATCGTTCCAAGTCGATACTTCTGTGGTGGTTCTTTTTGTTTTGTGTCTTGGTGTTTTAAAAACATTTTTGTGCTGTTGGCGCCTTATGTATGTTTTCTTATTTTTGGTTAAGTTAAGGTAACTGAGTGGCCACCTATTGGGAAAATAGCTGCTCATTCGGCTTACGATGTGTTTCATGGTATAAGTACCTGACTGTTAGTTTGGTTTTTTCCCACCTCGGTTTTTGGAGTGGGAATCTTTTTCTGATTGCGCCTTTTCCTGATCTTTGCCTACTTGTACCTTTAGATATGCAAACGCCAGTAAAGAAGCTGTTTCAGATGATTGTGTTGAAAAGTTTGAATAGTCTAGATAAAAATGCCAATCTGAAATTTACAGTTAATAGTGTCGGTAATATGTTCCATGTGCCAGTTATTCACATCACAATGATATATATTTTGTTTACTTTGTTTCATGTAGAAACTCTTTGTGACAGACAGATTTCGAATGGCAATCTGAGTGATACATGCGGTATTCATGTTGGTGACTCCTGTGATGCCTTTACCTGTGATTATGGTTACAATGAAACAGAGGGCGTACTGTCATTTAACTGCACGGAGGATGGTAGCTGGGACTTCAATGGGTCTTCTGTATGTGTCGGTAGGTATTGCAATCTAACCCTTGCTTCAGTTGTTCGTGTAACACGCAAGTGAAAATTCGTTCTCATACTCCAATATGGGTAGCATCCAAGCTACTAAATTAGTAGTTGTTAAATAAACAATCAATCATCCCAGTGGGCAACACTTTCCCAAACGGTGGTCATAAAATAGAACTATATGAGAGGAGGAAATCCCATACAACTACCAAAATGTAATTCCATACAAACTTAACACAAAGCATGCGCGGATCCAGAAAATTTTCTCAGGGGTTCCAAATTCACAGAAGGGGTCTGACGGAAAATTTCAACATGGTAAAAAATAATAATCTGGCAATTCCAGGGGGGGGGGGGTCCGGACCCCCTGCCCCCCCCTCTGGATCCGCCCATGCAAAGAAAACACAGATTCAGTACTTTTGAAATTCTTCTGTCAGATTCTTCTGTATGTTTTCATATTTTTAGTTAAGTTAAGGTAACTGAGTAGCCACCTATTGGGAAAATAGCCGCTCATTCGGCTTACGAAATGTTTTATGGTATAAGTACTTAATTGTTACTTTGGTTTTTTCCCATCTCGGTTTTTGGAGTGGGAATCTTTCTCTGATTGCGCCTTTTCTTGATCTTTGCCTACTTGTACCTTTTTAGTACTTCTGAAATTCTTCCGAGAACACAGACCTTCATTAATGTTGAATACTATTTTAGAGATACTATGCACAAGTGTGGATCTGGTTCATGGTACACTTAATGACTGTTCAATGAAGGTTGGAGAACCATGTGATAACGTGACATGTGCCCGCGGCTATGAACAAAATGCTACTTTCGGTTCACCGACCTGTACCGAATCTGGCGAATGGAACCATAACTTATCAACTTTGTGTATAGGTATGCCATTGTTCATTAACCTAAAAGTAATATTTTGTTAATGCCGTTCTTTTAGATTTAGTAGGCATTTCAAGCTCACGCTTGTATAATGAGTGTAAAATAAAAAGTTCAGAAACTGATACAATCAAATTTAATATAAAGTTTAACAGGGTGATTGAAGAACAAAGTGGCTACCTCTTTCCCAGCAGGGCAGCCTATCAACCCAAGCAAAACTGGCTTATAGAGCAGAGTAGCAGACAGAATGAATAGACAACACAAAACATAAAGAAGAACGCATTACGGAAACATGCCCATTTTCTTGATTTGTAAAATTTGATAATTTTCAGAGAAATTTGTTTTATATTGTCTTATGTTTGCTCAAAACATAGATTGTGGATACACGTTAGAACCCGCCTTGCCGTTTTTGGTACAAAACACTTTCAAGTTTGCAACTTCAAAATCTCTGTATATTACAATGTATATATAATGATAAAGAAAAACGACAGTGAAACGGTTAGAAATATGAAAGGTTTAAGAGATAATGTATGTTAATATTGTTATTCCCTTATATTTCAGAGACAATTTGCCCTAACATCATTCCACATGGCACCATCGATGCATCCTGCCTAGACTCTAAAGTCGATGACTCATGTGAGAATTTTACATGTGATTCTGGTTACTTGAAGAAAGCTAATGTCGGTCAGTTAAACTGTACAGAGGATGGAACCTGGGATTACGACTTGTCAACATTGTGTACAGGTACATCGCTTCGTCATCATGGAATGCATCAATACTTATGCTACAAGGCTGACATGATAATGTTTCATATTATGAAACAGGGTTACAGCCGGTAATTTGATTGGTGTCTGTAATTCTTTGCAATTCGTTTAATGATAACTTGCACATTAAAAGTAGTCTATCAAACGAAGCTTTGTCACTAGAAAAGAATGTGTTTCTCTACTATTGTGTTGTTGTTGCTGCTGTTGTTGTCGATGTTAATCTTTTTTCTTTTTTTTTTTCAATTATTTCACATTTTCTCAATTCTACTAAATTTGTTTGTCACTTACTGCCATATCACTTTTCTTTTAGTGTCATGTCCGAGCAATATTTCAAATGGAGAACTATCAGACCAGTGCTCTACAAGTGTCGGCTCTACCTGTGACAACATAACATGTTACCAAGGCTTCTCGCGGCTTGATGACATCGTGTCACTAGTCTGTTTAGAGGACGGAACTTGGGCATTGAACATATCTTTCCTGTGCAGCTCAACTATGGCAAGTGGTAGGGAATGTTTATCTTGAAATTTAGTTTTAAAACTATGTTAATTGCAAATTCCTATTTTAAACCAACTAGCAATATCGGTTTCGGGCTTCACAAGCATAACATTCCTCACTCAAATGCTTGATTTCTTATTCCAAGCATGATAATTGTCAGCTTTTTGAGCGTTGTCAGTTTTTTTCGTCAATATTTAAGATTTCAAACAGTTGCAAGTTCAGTCTTATCTGTTCAGATTTGATGCTTAAAAAGGGGGTATAGGGTATTTCAGCTCTTTTCAACAAAACTGATTCTCATCCCTGTTATTGAGACAAATGATGTCAAGAATGCATTTGATTTATGTTTTATACTTATCACATCAGTAAAACACATCCAGGTAATATATACCCCCTTATAACCCACTTTTATATAAACTAACTGGGGTATGCAGGGGTATACTTATTTTTCTTATTTGTGCATTTAAACATAGATTATGGGTACTCGTTAGAACCGTCTTGCCGAGGCGGTTCTAACGTGTTCCCAAAATCTATGTTTTGAGCAAAAATTAGAAAAATATCAACACTTTAATACTGAAAAATTTTCAATTTGTACAACTTAGGAAAAATCTGTATGTTACATGGGCCTGTTTTCGTAATGATTAATGGTCATATTTTCAGCAATCAACTGTCAGATATCGCCCCCTGCTGATACAACTATATCTGGCTGGATTGCGGCACTGGGAAGCACGTGCAACTATACGATATGCAACAATAAGTACCAGCAAGTGTCGAGTACAGATTCGGTGATATGTATGTCAAACACCAACTGGGAGATATACGATGTTGTCAGATGTTCAGGTTCAATGCTTACTTCTTTATTTTGGTCTAAAAGTAAATCAAATGCTTCATGACATGGTGGACGTATGGCTTATCAGCAATATAGCCAATATTATCTTCCTTTGAACGTTTTCATTGCTTCTTCAGGTGCAACACCGCTCAACATGTATCAATTTGCCGTACCCCACGAAAATAGTGCATTTGAAAATTTTGCCTAGGCGTATTTGACACTGTATTATGAGCACATTTCTTTGTGTCTGTTTTATATTTTGTATGCTCTGTAAAAGATCACTAGTGTACGACATTTGGGTGTAGAAAACACGATCTTGAAAGAGACTATTTCGGATAGGAAGCCTCAGTATGTTAACTACCCCCTCCTCAAATCTGCACCAGTCTAGAGGGTAAAACCTAGACCTAGGGTCATTGCAAAACGGAATACCGGAAAAAATCAACGGTCAACCCACCCCCCACCCCCGTTGAAATTGGCTCGTTGGGTAGATGTACGGCTGAGCTATAAGGCGATGGGAGTCCCTTTGATCATGCAATGTTTGGTGACACCTGGGATTGTCGCAAAGTGCGACAATTTGCATTGTCGCCTATGGAAGATTTTTGAGTGGTGTGACCCCTGAAGGACCTAATTGTTATATTTTATTCTGTATGAGTAAACATAAACATGGGTATTTTGTCACTTTTCGAATCAATATTGAAGAGCAGGACTTGACTTTGATTATACACTTTCCGATCTTAGCTTAATATGTTATTACTTGTTAATAATAAGTTGATGCTGTTCTGCTATGATTTGAAGTTATTCTATAAATATTGCACAAAGAATCCTGGATAGTTTAAGCAGTTTCCATAGAAAATCTAAAGTAAGCAAAGAGAGACCAGGGATCTCTGCAATTAAATTGAAAGTCCCGACATAAACACCAGGTGGGTAAGTCTTCTGACCGTGACATTTCGTTCGCGTAAACTTTGTTACACATGATATTAAGTCAATTTGAAACAAAATAAAAACAAAACAAAACGCCAAAATTCAACCAGTTGTATACGTACACTTGCATCTCTGTTAAAATAAAAAAGATAAATTTATAAATTACAACAAAATGAGGTTTTGATTGAATGTTTTGATTTTATTTTCTAGCATCAGACTGCAGTGGAGGTCATTCTATTAGACACGGCTTTCGTGATAGACTACCGTGGTTGTGGATTGCCTTGATGTGTGGATTGGTATCGAGGTATTTCTTCAATTGACATGCGTTTGGTAGGAGTACTTTTCCAAATATTACTTTATAAGCTTTGTTAAAATCTCTAGTGAACCTCAACACCAAGTGATATTTTATCATACGTCTTTTCCCTAATCTTTCAATTAACCCAAACTATCACAGAATTCAAAGCTTACTAATAAAAGCATTACATCAGGAAAACATGTCCGTGTAATGTATACCCCCTCGAACCCCACTTTAATATAGCAAAACTGGGGTATACAGGGGTATACCTATTTTTCTTATTTTTGCTCCAAAACATAGATTGTGGGTACTCGTTAGAACCGCCTCGCCGAGGCGGTTCTAACGAGTACCCACAATCTATGTTTTGAGCAAAAATAAGAAAAATATCGAAATTTTTCAGTTGAAAATTTTCAATTTTTAAGCTCAAAAAATCTCTGTTTATTGCATGGGCAAGTTTTCGTAATGAGGATTGAACAAAAGAGTAATTTGCATAAGAATACATGTATATGTTGGGAAATTGTGTTCATTGTAAACTAGCGAATATCTCGATTCTTCCTATGTTATTATACAAATGAACACGTCAGGTTTTCTAAATGATATGGAATACGTGTCTATGCAATGATAGTTCATTTCCGCAGCTTTAAAGGGACTATGAAATGGTGTACGTTGTTGTTCTTCTGAATGTTTAACTTTTTAATCAAACACCTTCGTTGTTTTTCAGACAAAACAAGTGACGTGAACCTACCGTACCAATGAACGTGCACAGATTGACATACTTCCTTTTTTACCTTATGCTTATGTATATTTTGGGTTCTGCATTCAGAGTTCCATTTATGGCTTTACCATGTCATTCTGTCGTATCACAGAACGCCATTCACTTTATAATAATAAATGAGCCGCATTATGAGAAAACCAACAATCTGCATATGCGAAAACAAAGACGCAGATCAGCTTCGCGGTAACCGCGAAGCTGATCAGCGCCTTTGTTTTCGCTACATGGATAGTACAATTCCTCTACTTTCTAAATCCAAAATTTCCAGCCTCTAACCATCGTCTGTGACCGTACAGCCTGGTTTGTCTCGGAAATGGTCGGAAACCACATTGTTGGTTTTCCCACGAGACGGCTCAAATAATAGTTTCTATTAGACATGTTTGATAAAGCAATTCAAATAACGACAATAAGTCCATGCACAAAAATGCCTAAAGCGATAAGATATAGGTAAAATACTGTGACTGTGCCGCTTGAACTCACGTGATGAAGATTTGTAAACACGATAAAAGTGGTAGCATGACATTCAGGCCATGTATTTAGATATTTGACTCTACCACCAGATATTCTTCTTGGTCGTCCGTCTCTCTAATAAGAAAGACCATCATTATTTCTTGAATATTCTTCTTACTGACGATATTTCTTGATATTCTTCTTACTGAAAGGTGCATAACCATTGAAGGGCTATTTTTCCATGGTACTTTATTACCTCACCATTAGCTAAAAAAACATGCACAATCCGACTTTGATAGTAAGTAGTTGTATTTGATGGACATTTGTTTGTTAAGTTAAAGTGATATTGTTATATTTAGTGGACTGATACCAGTCTATAAAAGGGACACCTATATTTTACACCTTTTCCAGTAGAATGTGAACCACTTGGTCATATATTGTTTACCTTCATAGAGTCGCATTATTGAGAACATATTTATTTAAGCAGTACGAGCAACAAACGCATATATATGTTAGAGGTTAAGCGGCACGGTCAAAGTGGTTTACCTATAACTCCTATTTAAGATATTTTATATTATTTCTAAACATGTTCTTTCATCCTGTCATGAAACATCGGCCATGAACTTCGTCAACGGGGTATTTTTTCTATAATGTCATTTTATTATGGTACCCAAGCCATAAATTGTATCCACGTAATTCACATCACACTGGGAAATGTCTTGAGCAAGTATAGCGCAAATACTTTGACATTGCCGGTTTTGAATCGGAATGGTTTACTGGTACACATGAAAATGACAATACTTCACCTGGGGAACCAGACGTGACGTAACAAAGTTTTCCAGTGACACGCACAGTACATGGTCGTATATTATTTATCATCAAAGAGCCGTATGATTGAAAACATACATATTAAAGTAGTCAGATCAACAAATGCTAGATCTATGTCAGAGGTCAACCGGCACGGTAAAACGATTTGCACTTCATATATTTGCAAAATGTTGCTACATGATGTCAGTCGGCAAGGTCAATGTGAACAAATTATAGTTCAATCGGATGTGTTGTTATATATAGACAATGTTTATCGACATGAAATATACATGTAGAATTATCTATGACTGTAAACTGAAGTTTAGACAGAAATTGAGGTTAGATATTCGAGTTTTCTCCTATAGCATGTACTCTACTGAAAAATAGATGGGTGAAGTCCATGCAGAAATTGAATATTTATGGAAAGAAAGTAACATAAGAAACCCCGGTTATTTTGTTTCCGCAAACACTTCAATGTTATTGTGCTGGAAGCACTAAATGTTCATGGGGCAGAAGTGATTGCGAAAAAGAAATAACCTGGATTTCTTATGTTACTTTCTTTCAATAAATGTTCAATTTCAGCATTGACTGCGCCTATCAATCAGTCAAAAGAGTAAACGGTATAGGAGAAAACTCGATTTTTGTTTCATCTCAACTTCAATTGAATGGTGCGTTTCCCATTCCATACCACGTGTTTATCAGCTGTGATATAATACCCTAGATCTGTACCTTGCTGAATGGTCTGTCATTTTCTTGATTTTAATATTTTGTATTTTATGCATTTGTGTTGATTTGGACTTAATTACTTATTTAAGGGCATTTTGATAATAAATAGCCAGCTGGAATCTGGCAATTGTTTTTTTTCTGATGTTTCATATTTTATTATTTATGAAAGTGGTTTTGTTAACGATGTCTAAACCTTATACTCGAGACTGTTCAAGTTGGGAGATTGCATAGTCGATGTTGGCTCTGCGCAGACATTACCTCTCACTGGGCATTATTGTATTCATTACGAAACTTGCCCATGCAATATACAGAGATTTTTTAAGTTGTAAAAAATGAAAACTTCTGTAGAAAATATTTGTTATTTTTCTTATTTTTGCTCAAAACATAGAGTGTTGGTACAGGTTAGAACCGCCTCGGCGAGTCGGTTCTAACGAGTACACACAAGCTATGTTTTGGAGCAAAATTAAGAAAAATAGGTATACCGTGCATGCCCCAGTTTTACTACATTAATGTGGGGTTAAGGGGGTTATTTATTGCACGGACATGTTTTCCTGATGTACTTCTTTTTAGTCAGTTTTCGTCTAGAAGACGATATGAGAATTAAATAGTTAATGTTCCAGCTTTCATATGGGTTCATTGTGATAATGTTTCCTAAATGTCAAAGAAATGAGTATTTCTTATACATAACGCGTTATACACATAAATGTTAATGATGATGACATGAACAATGCAACTGTCATACGTACCTCAGCACATTGTAAACACTTATTAATTACAAAGTCTTTTTCAGCGCCCCCCCCCCCCCCCCCCCCCCCGTGGCCGGGTGGTAAAGAGCACTGATATTTCATTACCGCGATTTCATTTCCGTGCTTAATCTTCGATAATCTCACCGCAATGGCTGGTGTGGGTTCGAGCCTGACACGGGGCATATGTAAGATAAGCAAAGTTCTGCTTGCGGGTAGGCCCGTCTCAAATCAGCTGAAATAATCTTGAAATGGACGTAACACCCAATCCAAAAAACACAAAATAGTGTTATTTTACTAATTTCATCGGGGCTTAATAATATAACACAATGACATCGACATCAACATTATGTTCTACTTCTTGGAGATGTGGGCTGTTTTGCACCTTGTCTAGAATGTTGTTTGTTTATTAATTACATCTACATTTTCAACTATTAAGTATCAGGATCGTGAATTTGCCCTTGGTCTCCTCCAGTCTTAGGGCTTCTCCAGCCTGTGAAATTGGTTCAAGCCCCTCCCTACTCATTACGGTTTCATTTAATTACATATTAAATATCTATTTATGAACTAAATTTTAATTTTACAAATTTTTACCTTGCCTGTCATAAAGGAATGGTTTATAATTATATCGATTTTTGTTAGAATTTAGCATCTTTGATTTTTTAATTACATAATTACACCAATTATTGATTTTTTCTTATGACCCTGTCAAACATTAATTTTACTATATAAGTATAGGTTTGAAGGGGTTAAGTTCCACACGGAGATGTTTCCATGATGTGATCGTTCCAAGGCGATACTTCTGTTGTGGTTCTACTTGTTTTATGTTTTACTGTTGAATATTTGTGCTGTTTTCATACTTTAAGTTCGGGTAACTGAGTGACCGCCTATTTTGGAAATAGCTGCTTACGCTGTATTGTCTTAGTATAAGTACCTAATTGTCAGTTTAGTTTATTCCACCTCGATTTCGGAGTGGGGTGCAACATTTTCTGATCATTGCCTACTTTTACCTTCTTTGTATAAGTTCCTAATTGTCAATATAGTTTTCTGACCTCGGTTTTTGGAGTCGGATTTTTTTTTCTTATTGTGCCATTTCCTGTTCTTTACCTACTTAAACCTTTTTAAGGCGATACTTTAAACCAAAATTTCTTCTTCCTTAGCTATTGATTGAGAAGAAAACTGCGAACTAAACCATTTGACACCGCAAAGCAGTCTCCGTAGGTAGTCACCATTAAGACCTCATTGCATTGATCTGAAAACTGTGTTTTTGTTAATCATGTTACTGCATAAATTGTATTGGTAATATTATTGTATTATTTGTAATATACTCAACGTCAATGAAACGTTACCACCACTTAAACTTATGATATGTCATTCATGATTCTGGCCAACGGCAAATTAAGTGTCATTTAACTGTTCCAAAAGCATCAAAGCTATGGTGCACGTGAAACACGTGCAATTTGTGTATTTTCGAAAAGTTTGAGGACTATTTTCAAGGTCGTCATGCCATGTGTTATTTGAATTTGATTTACTGGTAACTTTTCATTAACGCTAAGTGTAGATCTAATTGTTTAGTGTAAACAGAAAAGGATTTTGAACTTAAGAAAATAAAGTCACTTGAAAAAACTAATACATGTTTGTTTATTGATAGTGACATGGCAATGCGAATAAAGATGCAGTATCAAGATGGACTGGGACAATATGCAAATTGTTCCCTTTAAGAAGCTTTTAAAACCGTAGATATAAGAAATATTTAAGAAAAAAAAATAAACCTTTACATCATGCCGTTTAAACAAGAAAGTAACAAAATAAGTGATATAATGACTTATGAGTATGATGCAGATTTACGACAGTCAGGAATGACTGAAACACCCGAAGACATAAAAAGTGTTGAATTTTAAAATATTATCCGTATTTTAATTTGGATTGAATCGAACCTCATCAAGTCAACGTAATAATAACAAGATAATGACACATTTTTGTCATTGATATTTGTCCATTTGGATTTCTTGTAAATATGCATTGTGAACTTTTAAATAGTTTGAACTAAATGGTCCACTACGAAAACTTGCCCATGCAATATAGATTTTTTTTTTCTGCTGAAAATTTCAGTCGAAAAAAAAAGAAAATATTTTTTAGATTTTTAATCAAAACATTGATTGTGTGTACACGTTAGAACCGCCAATAAACCCCAGTTTTACTATATATAATTAAAGTGGGGTTTAAGGATGTATTTATATGACATACATGGTGAATGTTTTGTATAGCGTTTGTCTTGGCTTCTTACTGCGATCATCGTCTGACTTATTAATTACATTACGAAAACTTGCCCATGAAATATACAGAGACTTTTTTTTTTTTCAGAAAAAAAAGAATAATTTTGAATTTTTAAATATTTTGCTCAAAACATACACGTACATTGTGAGTACACATTAGAACCGCCTCAACGAGGCGGTTCTAACGAGTACCCACAATATATGTTTTGGATCAAAAATAAGAAAATTAGGTATACCCCTGCAAATCCCAGTTTTTCTATATAAAAGTGGGGTTTAAGGGGGTATACATGTCACGGACATGTTTTCCTGATGAAATTCAGAGAAATCTGTCGCAATATGAGAGTAAGCGCCTTTAACTACACAAGAATCTAACGCCAAACTTCAACATAGAACAGGTAAGAAAACTTCTATGGTACCTATACATGTATAAACAACACATGCGTCCATAATGCTGTCATTTTATTTGCCAACTGCTGAACTCGACTCTCAAAGTGAATGAATGACATTAATTCATTTAAGCCTGGTGTCCCTTTTATGTGACATAGACAAACAGATCTGGGGCTATTGTGTTTGCTTGGAGATTTTTCATCGAAAAACGAGATAAAAATGAAAAAATCACTCCTAACATCTATAAAAATGAAAATGGACTCGCCCAATTGAGTCCTCCGTCAAACCACCCATCATTAATATTCATTTTATATTGACCATTCAAATCTGCACATTAGCTAACGGTCAATGACGGTTAGACAACACGTGGGTTAGACAAACAAACCAACACTTGCTTTTTACAGGTAAATATAGGTGCAAAAACACAATGTTTGTCTAAGGAAATAGGAGTGGGCGTGGCTATACCTTGCTGGCGGAGGAGTCAATTGATATTGATAGGAAAATCCATTCGTCAAACATGGGTTAACCAAAGACTAACCGTGATGTCTCATGGTGAAACACTAAAACCCAAGGAGTTTCGCAATACATTTCTGCAGGTTGTTTTAATTAACCGCAGGAAGTGAGTGTCCCCTAGACGTAAACAGCAACTGTGTTACACTCAGTGGTGGTACACATTACGAAAACTTGCCCATGCAATAAACAAAGATTTTTTTAGCTTTGAAAATTGAAAATTTTCAGATGAAAATTTTTGACATTTTTCTTATTTTTGCTCAAAGCATAGATTGTGGGTACACTTTAGAACCGCCTCGGCGAGGCGGTTCTAACCAGGACCCACAATCTACGTTTTGGAGCAAAAATTAGAAAAATAGGTATACCCCTTCGTACCCCAGTTTAACTATATAAAAGTGGGGTTCAAGGGGGGTATACATTACACGGACATGTTTTCGTGATGACAAAGTATTGCTTTACAGTACAAGGAAATCAGGAACGCCTTCACATCGACCATGAGTATCTGAATAATTTCAGCTCAGCAAAAGACTGAACCGCCTTAATTCTGAAAAAAAAATATTTTCAGCGTTTTGGTGGGCTGAAATGAAAAGTCAGATACCTCTGCATCGACCGACCTTAGTGCGATTTCGTTTCTGCATTGTATTGCTCCTTTTAACTGCCTTATGTCTTTGTATTGGCCTTTAATTGTATCATTTCTTGAACCTTCTATTCCTACGTTTACCATTTCAAAACACACAAATACATATTGCACATTTTGAATATGACATGTATTTCTATCAACATTGCATGTAACATTTCAGCTTTTCCGGCGCTTGCTACAGATGATTTCATTTTTATCAAAACCTGGCCAAATGGTGGTATATACCAACTGGCCCTTAATGACTCAACCTCGAGTGAACCACTATTGGTTGTTGGAGGACCTGATGCGGGAACCGAGTCAGGAATCGATTATGACAATTTCAGCAGAAGCATCGTGTGGTCTGTTGGAAACATTATAAAACGTCGTTCAATAGCCGATGGTGCCACGGAGGTTGTGCTCGATCTTTGTAAGTGGAATTAATATCATTTAGCCTTTCAAGAATAAGAATTTACATCACGGACCTTTGTTAGTAAGGCAATTCACGAAATTCTAAACAACTTAAATCTAAACTGGCACATTCAGAATCCATGTCGGAATATCAGCATTTTATTTGAATCTAGGGACATACGTGTATTCCAATAGTCACTGTGGAAAATATAATCATTCAGACCATTGAGTGTGCTTCAATAGAACTATTTTGCTCTAGTTCATGTATATATGATATCTGGCTTGTTTATGATATTCTTATAACCGCCGCATGCTGTGTTATTTTCCATTTTCCTTATACTGTCCTCCGTTGCAATGTTGTTATATAATTGAATCTCCCGTTTCAGCTTTGCAATAATTGTTTTATTGTCATGATGATTTTCCTTCACACCTTTCTTCCTTTCATTACGAAAAAAATGCCCATGCAATATACAGAGATTTTTAAAGTTGTAAAAAATGAAAATTTTCAGTAGAAAAAAAAATGATGTTTTGAAAAAAAAAATGATGTTTTTTTTTATTTTTGCTCAAAACATAGATTGTGGGTACACGTTAGAACCGCCTCGCCGAGGCGGTTCTAACGAGTACCCACAATCTATATTTTGAAGCAAAAATAAGAAAAATAGGTATACCCCTGCAAACCCCAGTTTTTTTCTATAATAAGGTAGGGTATAATGGGGTATACATTTCACGGACATGTTTTCCTGATGGTTACATTTTAGTATCGCATAATTAATGCCATTATATTTTTTGCAGCTTCACGATCAGACTTTAGCGGTATCACTGACATTGCCGCTGACCCAACCAACGGAAACATTTTCTTTGCTGCTCGTGGAATTTTAGGAAAGATTGAACATGATGAATACACTAGTGAGATATACAACGGCGTAGATGAAACGTTTGTTGCAATAGAATTGGACTTCTTGCTCCCGTATGTATAACCTTCTAAATAAATGTCCAACACATCAGAATCAAAAGAGAATCGCAATTCAAATTTTACCACTTTTTAAAACGTAAGAAAGTATCCAAATACAAAAGCAGATTAAAACAGAACCATTATACCGATAACAGTAACCAAAAGCACAAAATAAAACAGAAATATACTTCTAACACACTCGCTAATATAGCCAATGGTTAAAACGTGTTATATTGTGCAACCATTTCACTGGGCGAAGAAGCGTGACGTTGCTTTTCGGTCAGTTGCATGCAGATAAATCAATCGCGCTGCGCGCTGCTTTACAACTGACCTCCAAACGGTGAGTTATTACACAACAATTCACCGCTAGAGCTGATCTATTTCTTAAAAAAACACGTTTCATCCTGTAATGTTTAACAAAAAGGATGAAATTCACCTTTTATTAAAAGAGAAAGTATGTTGTTCTGGTGATACTAATTTGTTTCTTGCTATGTGCATTTTATCATCGAGCATTTTAACTTCGTTTTCAGGATAGTATTCGGCATAATCCACTCTACTGTAAATAATTCCTACGTCCTAATGAAATTTGCTACAGACGTCTCTCTGTCTAAAAGGAGCGTTGATGATTCCCCAACCCAAGTGATAGTTACCGGGTCTGGGGACGTGTATTGCCTCTCATTGGATATTCTTGGTAAGAAGCGACCTTAATTCGACAAACTAAAATTGAAGAACATGCGAAACTTAACAAACAAAAGTGTTCATTCATTTAAAACAAGTGGCCACCTATTGGGAAAATGACTGCCCATTCGGCTTACGATATGGTTTCTTAGTATAAGTACCTAATTGTCAATTTAGGTTTTTTCCCACCTCGGTTTTGGGGTGGTGTTTTCTTTCTGATTGCGCCATATCCTGATCATTGCCTACTTGTACCATTTTTGGACAAATATTCATTTGTAACCGATTGCGTACATGAATACTTTTGGTGGTATATACATTTTGATATTTAGTTACATATTTGACAGAAACAGAAACCTTACTGCGATTTCTGATAACTGTCATAACGTCACATTTCAGAACAAATTGTTTACTGGTCTGACGGCAGTGCAATTTATATAACTGACTATGATGGTACAGAAGTCACTACCTTCTTCACTGACACTATGGCATCTTCAATCAGAGACTTAGACAGTGTCGGTGATAACGTGTACTTCGTTGGAAAAGATAACCCGTGAGTTTATTTATGTAAATCCTGTAAAACGTGGTGTTGTGCCCAAGTGTTTCCATGTCTCTCAAAGTTTTATAGTTTACTTTTTAAAAACATTACATTCAGGCATCTGAGTGGTTATTCTACGTGTAATTGAAAGAAGGTTGAACGTATGGACCAATGCCATGATATTTCTGAATTTATTCCTTTTCGTGTATCTCGTCTTGATTTTACAACATATCGTTTAATTATATACTAATATACTATATTCTGGTGTAATGATATACTAAGCCTCTACTGATTTTCATCATCTGTACCTTTGATTTCTTATGTCTTGGATTTGATTCTAGATTTGTCATTAGAGTTAACAAGTATGATAACACTAGTGTGACAACCACTGGTCTAGAGTCCGGTCTATTTGACATGAATTGGCTGGATGTTTATAAATCACCGGGATCTGGTACATGTATATCAACATTATCTTTTATGAGCCTGTGCGTGAGAAAACCAACAATTTGGGTTCCGACCAGGTCTGACACAAACCGGGCTGTACAGTCACAGAAGATGGCTTGAGGATGGAAATTTTGGATTTAGTAAGTAGAGGAATTGTACTGTTTAGTGAAAACAAAGACGCTGATCAGGTTCGCAGTTACTGCGAAACCGGTCTGCGCCTTTGTTTTCGCCTATGCAGATTGTTGGTTTTTCCATGCGGTGGCTCATATGTAAAGGTCAAAACATTGGATCGTATCTTAATTCTAAACGACTAGATTTGAACAAATACTTTTAAGTACCACATGTATGTCAGTATTAGCAGAAGTCTTCCACAAATTACTAAAATATAATGTTTAGAGATGATTTCATATAAAACCATTACAAACTTTCCATTAGCTGTTAAATAATATCATAGAACAGAAGAATAGTCATGCTAGCATCAGGGGTTCGAAACCAGGCATCATATGTTCTACAAGTAGTCAACTGGGTTTCTCTTGAACAAGGAGACTACAATTTATTTTTCTTACATACCTCTATCATAAAGATAGAAAAATTCCGGTATTTTAGTGGTGGTAGATAAATCGATCTTACACTGCTGGTTTGGTTGCTCATGCTAGATAAGAAAAGCACGTGATATAATTCGATCGTTTCTACTGTTTGCAGCAATGGCGTTCACCAAAAGTAGACAAAAGTGATGTTTTTCACAGCGAGTATTCTTGAATCACGCTCGTTTTAAAATAAAAACAAATAAAAACTACATGACAACGATTTATTTACATGTGACGTCACATCCGTAATATGCAAACGTCACAAGGGTTAAAGCGCGGTACCAGGTTACGTTACCGGTAAAAAGATTAAATCGGAGTATGTAAGAAAAAGAATCGATCATGGGTGCCCAGTGGAGAAAGGAAAATCCAAACCCTCGGGTTCACCGTTCCAGTGGGAAACTCGGCGAGCCTCGTTTCCCACTGGAACGGGTGGACCCTCGGGTTGGGATTTTCCTATCTCCACTGGACACCCATGATGGATTCTATTTATCTACTTGCGCTATTATTTTAACTCATTTAAGCCTGGCGTCCCTTTTATGGGACATAGGCAAACAGAATAGCCCCAGATGTGACGCCGCATTCTGCGGCGTCCCATCTGGGGCTATTCTGTTTGCTTAGAGAATTTTCATCGAAAAATTGAATAAAATTTAAAAAAATCACTCCTGATGCCCCTAATAATGAAAGTGGACTGACCCAAATGATAATGATGGGAAAATCCATTCGTCATATTTGGGTTAAACTTTCAGAAACACCACCCACTACCTGCTCGAACGTTGTGAAAACTATGAATTGTACCGGGAGTTGGTTCCACCATTATACGGAATGCCCCATAGAAGGTGTAACAGGGGACCTTGTTGTTACAATCGCAAAATTAATATCAGGTTCTTGCGAGTACGTTAGTGGTCAGAAATCAGACTACAATGGAGAAAAACTTGTATATGGGTTCACCAATAGTAAAATATGGATTTATAATGGCTGCGAAGCGACCTTCCATATCTGTGCAGGTGAGTGCTAAACTGACATCGGAAGGTGAAAGCAAGAGTAGTTGTCATCGTTCCGTTCAGATGGGAAAACCCCTTGGAACAAATGTGACATGATTGGACGCTGACAATCAATCCGTTTGAATTATTCTCTAATGTTGTTTTGCTGTGTCTTGTTTTGAAAAAGAATATCCCATTATGGAATAGTTCGATTGTTTTAAAATTATGTTCAAGTATCTGTGTTGAGCTTTCCTTGATTTCAGATAACATGTGCAACATCGATGATCTGTCACATGCGACAATACCAGACACCTGTCTGTTTAGAGCAGGGGAGGAATGTGATAACTTTGTCTGTGACTTTGGCTACGAGAGAAACCCAATCGTCACCACCTTGATATGTACTGAAGCGTTAGTTTGGAATCATGATTTGTCTACAATTTGCATTGGTAGTTAACACTTATTTTTTGTGTTGTACTTTAAGACTAGAATAGCCCACAAAATTTGAATCGACCATGCTGCTGAAATTTGCAGAATAACAGTAACTATTATGCTCTCTGACTCAATGCTATCATATTTATAGTGTCAAACTAATAATGTTTAAGTAGCCGAACCTGCTATGGGGTCCATCCATCCTCTTACAACATTTCAATATTTTCACAAATCTTATATCAAATCGAGCAACCAATACGTTGACGTAACTATACATGTTGCTGTAATAGTTAAAACAGGAATTGAGAAAAGTTAACAAGTACAGGCATTTTGTGAGTAAAAGGATTTGACACTTGAACTAGGGGTAATTTGGTGTGCTGAATCCAAAAACCAATGTTGGCAAGTTGAGAAATGACGTCTTCATGTCCTAATTTGTATATTTTCAAAATGGCCGCCAAAGTATCTAGAATCTGTTATATTGATGAAACATTTCATTTGTTTGTCATGATCTCAGCCTAAAATCACTTAAATATATTGGTAGATGATTGATTGACGAAATTACATAAATTTAAATGCAAGGTAAACTCAAATGCACTATGAACTAGAGGACCATTGGTCCTGTAGCTCACCTGAGAGATTATCACATTGTAACCATTGTAAAAAAAAAAAAAAAAAAAAAAAAAAAAAAAAAAAAAAACATTGTAAGCTCATGAGATTTAAATTAATTGAGAATCGACCAATGAAAGTCTATGCATGGACACTATTGACCCCCGGGGCATGGCCAAATTTGACCCAGGGGCATGACTGGCACAATTTATAATGGGGACTACCAAACATTGCTACATACAAAATATAGAAGCTCTGGGCCTTTTGGTTTCAGAGAAGAAGATTTTAGTTAGTTTTTCCCATTGTAAAAAGGTACAAGTAGGCAAAGATCAGGAAAAGGCGCAATCAGAAAATGATTCCCACTCCAAAAACCGAGGTGGGAAAAAACCAAACTATTATACCATGAAACATATCGTAAGCCGAATGAGGAGCTATTTTCCCAATAGGTGGCCACTCAGTTACCTTAACTTAACTAAAAATATGAAAACACACATAAGGCGCCAACAGCACAAAAATGTTTTATACACCAAGACATAAAACAAAAAGAACCACCACAGAAGTATCGACTTGGAACGATCAGTAACACAAAGTTACTGGCGGGCTTAAACCGGTTTTACATGGCCATAACCTCACCCTCAGCTTCTGCAGTCTATGGAGACTATCTACCCCCGGGGCGTGGCCAAATTTGACCCCAGGGGCATGAATGGCACAATTTATGTAGAGGACCATTAGCCATTGCCACATACCAAATATCAAAGCTGTGGGCCCTGTGGTTTCAGAGAAGAAGATTTTTTAATTTTTTTCCCATAGTAAGTCTATGGAGACTATCGACCCCCGGGACGTCTTCATGTCCTAATTTGTATATTTTCAAAATGGCCGCCAAAGTATCTAGAATCTGTTATATTGATGAAACATTTCATTTGTTTGTCATGATCTCAGCCTAAAATCACTTAAATATATTGGTAGATGATTGATTGACGAAATTACATAAATTTAAATGCAAGGTAAACTCAAATGCACTATGAACTAGAGGACCATTGGTCCTGTAGCTCACCTGAGAGATTATCACATTGTAAGCTCATGAGATTTAAATTAATTGAGAATCGACCAATGAAAGTCTATGCATGGACACTATTGACCCCCGGGGCGTGGCCAAATTTGACCCCAGGGGCATGAATGACACAATTTATGTAGAGGACCATTAGCCATTGCTACATACCAAATATCAAAGCTGTGGGCCTAGTGGTTTCAGAGAAGAAGATTTTTTTAGTTTTTCACATTGTAAGTCTATGGGACCTATCTGTTGCCATGGAAACCACAATTTTGATACAATCTGCTCCAAGACCTTATGCCATCAATCCCCCAACCCAATTATGGTTCACATTAAATTTGATCAAGATCGGCCTACTAGCTTCAGAAATATTCTTCTTTGAAATTGTGGACGGACGACGGACGGACGGACGACGGACGGACGACGGACGACGACGGACGACGGATGCCTGCCTATCCTATAAGCTCACCTGTGAGCCTTCGGCTCAGGTGAGCTAAAAATGCATGGTTTCCATGGAAACAGTTAACGTGATTCTTGACCAGGGGTGAACCTACAAAATTGATCATATGGCCACTGTTGCTTGTTCTAGACCACTTAGCCTGGTCTCGTTGTTAAGCTTAGACATATCCCTTTTATCCTGTGATAAGAAATGCAAATTATCTAATTTGCATATTCATGAATTTCAATGAAAACATTAAAATGGGTTAAAATCCATAAAGAAACAATTTTCAGGCCCAAATCATCCTTTTGACACTGTTATTGCACTATTAATATATCATGTGACAAATGTATTGATTTCCTGGACCTATTGGAATTTTTTTTATCTCATTTGCATATTCATGAATATTAATTATAATGTTGAAAACTGGGGCGAAAACCAGGGGAAAACTATTGCCATTGAAAGGTTTTTGGTGGATTATAAGATCTTTCTTGCATTTTAGGTAACTTTTCATAGCTGCCAGTTTGGTTAGAGGGACCACTTAAATGCTTTGAAATATTGCACTCAACAATGAACATATTTACATTATGTAAAATCATATTGTTTCTGCACCCATCCATTGTGTGATTCTAAAAAGGTACAAGTAGGCAAAGATCAGGAAAAGGCGCAACCAGAAAAAGATTCCCACTCCAAAAACCGAGGTGGGAAAAAACCAAACTAACAATCAGGTACTTATACCATGAAACATATCGTAAGCCGAATGAGCAGCTATTTATCCAATAGGTGGCCACTCAGTTACCTTAACTTAACTAAAAATATGAAAACATACATAAGGCGCCAACAGCACAAACAATTTTTAAACACCAAGACATAAAACAAAAAGAACCACCACAGAAAAAAGTACAAGCAGGCAAAGATCAGGAAAATGCGCAATCAGAAAAAGACTCCCACTCCAAAAACCAAGGTGGGAAAAAACAAACTAACAATCAGGTACTTATACCATGAAAACATTTCGTAAGCCGAATGAGCAGCTATTTTCCAATAGGTGGCCACTCAGTTACCTTAACTTAACTAAAAATTTGCAAACACACATAACGCGCCAACAGCACAAAAATATTTTAAACACCAAGACATAAAACAAAAAGAACCACCACAGAAGTATCGACTTGGAACGATCAGTAACACAAAGTTACTGGCGGGTTTAAATCGATTTTACACGGCCGTAACCTCACCCTCAGCTTCTGCAGTGGTTCATAACATTTAGTTAGTTCTTCGGTCCTCGTGGTGAATCTCTAACTAGTAAATGAATCGACTTGGAACGATCAGTAACAATGAAATAAAGAATGGGGTGCACTTAAAAACATACCCATATCCTACCAATAGCTTACTCTAGAATAATGTGATTGATCTGATAGTAGATAGTAGTGCTTGGACATAACGATTTCATGGTAATCCTAATATTCAAATCATTGAATTTGCATATTCAAGAACATTAATGAAAATCGTAAGGAATGGGAGGAAAATCTTGGAAAAAATATGTGGTGTACATACAAAATCACGTGTACCTGGGCTGTAAATAAACATAGGACGTTGAAAATGGTATCAAATAAAATACTAAGGTATCGTGCTATCCTTTTGAAGTGTGATATAAGAAAAAAAAAAGATTTTCTATTTCATGTATATAAATGAAAACTTATGAAATTGGGAGAAAAAAATGGAAAAGATTAAACAGACACACCTTCAAATTCAAATGTATCTTGGCAACCAAAAGCCCCAAAGTGCTGAAATGGTTGCTAGGGCAATATAATACCATACATACTGTAAAAGATACGTTATTTGAGTTTCATTTTTATAAATATTAATAAAGTCTTTAGGAATTTGGGTAAAATGCAGTAAAAATAAGGAGGTATACATTAAAACACATGTATCTTGGCTACTGAAGGACCTAAAGAGCCGAAGTTGGAATCAAATGATTGCTATGACCATGTTTTATGACCATATGATCTGATATACGAGGGGCGTTCGGAAAGTTCGAATAATTGTATGATCATTCAACTAATATTCATAGTAAAACAAAAAGAAACATACCTAATTTAACTTCAACATGTCCTCTATAAATGCTGTGAAAACCAAAATGATGCACAAAGACATAATAAAAATATGTTCATTACAAAAAGGTGAGGTATTGATACCCGGAGCACGCCAACGTCAAGATGACGTTGCAAAAACGTCAAACTTTATTTTAATCCAGTTGGCGATGATCACACTTTCCCAGCATAAACACCAACAATATCTACGCATATAATGTGCCTGTTCATTCTTTTGTTATAAGTTTTCGTAACCAGTATCAGTATGTGGTGATACAGCTCCCTGAGTATTCTCCACTGAATCATCAGATTTTTTGCAAATTTTAATGGAACACAATTCCACTGCCGGTTGGTTGTTCCTAAAATCGCCGCCAGTTTATTTTATTCCACTCTTAAAACATGCGAATCATTTGTACATAAATGTTGAACTATATTATTGATATTCTCAAATAAATATTCCATATTCCAAAGGGAATAGATGATAAACACTAGGTTAATTTTTCACTCTATTTCAAATTTTCGGCACTAGGCCTTCATCAGGAAAGTAACTTTAAATTTCTGCAACTAGGTGGCATCCATTTTGAAGCATTATCAAAATATATTATTGATAGTTTTCCAGTTTATTTTACCATCTTAAGTGTTTCTGTGTGTGTTTTATGAAGAAAATACAGATGTTCATAATCTTTTGCAACACAACGACTCCGTTTGAAGTCATGGTTTCCCCATACAACCATCGTAATAAAGGACAATAACTTCTTTGTGGAACATCCAATTGACTTTAAATTTTCAGGAAACAATGTCATGTTGTTGAAATATTACAAGACGATTCTGTGCTTTTCTAGCGATGAGCAAACAGTCAGAAATTAAGTTTATTTCTTTAAGACTTCGTTTAAAAAAGTGATATTTTTCGGACTGCTCCGGGTACCGATGATGACGTTTGCCACGACAACCTGTATTTTCGGTTTCTATGATCACTTTTCTTTCTTTTTTGTATCAACAATTTAGAATAAGTGGAAGTTCACGCACAACAACTTTCCGGTACAACGGATGAAAATTATGAGAGATATAACACAATTACACGAACTTTCCGAACAACCTACGTATAAGGCATCTCGATATTTTTGTTGTATCGACATTTATGGTATCTTTTAAATTAGAGAAATATCACCGAAAAGTAAAGGCGGTATACCGACAAAGTTGCTTATAACTCCACTGCTAATACCCTTAAAGGGATGAAAAGGTACTCATAGAATGTTAAGACAATGTAGTCTAATAGATAAACAGTATCTGATTAAATCCCTGTAGTCTGATAGATAAGCCATATCTTATTAAAAGCCATGAATGTTACGAAAAACTGTAAACATTACATAAAACTGAAGGTTGTGCTTAAACAAAATCACTTGTATCTTGGTTGCTAACAAATATGCTTTATAGATTGTACGTATACTTGCAATAATTTGATGCTACTTTGAACTCTCTAAGCATATTTGCAGCCTAGATATAAGCAATTTTATTGGTTAACCCCCTTCATTTTCCGGTCATTTTTCTCTTATTTGTAAAGATCTTATTAACATTCATACAACAAATATGTCAGATAAAGCAAATAGCAGATTACATGGTTATAAAACAATATGATATGAGAGTATTACGTGTGCTTATGCGTTTACCCAAATTTCTAAAGATGTTATTAATATTCATGAAAATAAAAATCAAATGACTTATAAATTTTAATATAGGATGGCATAATATTGCCTTTACGGCAATTTGATACATTATTCAGCACTTTAAGACTTTGGGTTGCCAAGATACAAGCCATTTCTTACGTTTATTTATTTTTTATTTTATTTTTTTCCCTGTTTTTGAAGATTTCATTAATAAATATGAAATTACAAATCCGTTTATTCTCATATAATATTTCAGAGTGATAGTACATTGCCACAGCATTCACTTGATATCTCTTTCGGCATCCGAGGTTCATTAAGAGCCTGGGTACAGGTGTTTTTGTACGTATACCCCCTATTTGTCCATGATTTTTCTCCCATTATGATTTTTATTAATATTATTCATGAATATATGTAAATTCAATGATTTCAATATTAGGTATGAAGGTTAAATAGCTATGTCAATGCAATACTATCGGGCCAGTCATAGCATTCTGAAGTATGCTTTTGGTGGGACATGGGTTTTTTTGTAAGTTCATCCCATTCTATGGAAACACACTAGGGGTGATTGTGCAAACAATTTGATGTTTACATCATGAGAATGTGTTCATTGTTGAAGAAAACTTTTAATGGTATTTTATTGGCCCATCTGACCAAACTGGCAGCCATGAAAATTTGTCCTAAAAAGCAAGAATGATCATATAACGCACCAAAAACCGTTTCAATGACAATAGTTTTTCCCTGGGTTTCGCCCCTATTTTTGACATTTCAATTATATTCATGAATATGCTAATGAGATGAGCCTTATTTGCCATGACATCAATATGTTTGTCATATATGGTATTACTGGTGCAATAACAAGTTGTCATAATGATAGTTTCGGTCTGAATGTGTTTATTTATGGATTTTAAAACCATTTTCAGCCATTTTTAAATTTTTCATTAAAAGTTCATGAATATGCAAATTCGATCATTTGTATTACTTACCAAAGGATCAAAAGGCTATATCTATGCTTAACAATGAGACCAAGTGCAGTGGTCTAGAACTTGTTGCAGTGGAAATATGATCACTTTTGTAGGTACAAGTAGAAAAGCCCACACCCCTGCCCCCTCCGCACCCCCACCTCAGCCTTTTAACTTTTGAGAATTTTTTTTACTCATTGAAGACCTTCTCATCATTATAAAATGTCATTTTTATCATTTTGTAGCAGTTATGAATCCTAAACATATACCAATTTGCAACAATTGATGTTTTTCTTAATATGGCGGCCATCTTGGAAATATGCAAATTAGGTGGTGAAGGAGTCATTTCTCAGCTTGCCAACATTAGTTTTTGGATTCAGCATACCCGAATACCCCTAAAAATGATCTCAAACCCTTTTCCTCACAAAATGCCTGTACCTTCATAACGAAGCGTTTTTCTCATTTTCTGTCTTAACTATAAACAATAGTAGTTGGTGGCAATAAAATAAAACTGAGATTATACATGTACTGTACATGTAAATCTAGAGCGAATTTATGGAATACCTCTGCGTTCTGTAGTTACAATAGTATTTTATTATTTCACAGAGAGCGCCCCATTAACATGCACAGCCCTATTGAAAACCATCACTTGTACTGGCAGTTGGTACCACCATTATGCAGAATGTCCAATTGAAGGGATATCAGGAGACATTGTCGTTACAATCTCTCAGTTGTTCTCAAGCTCCTGTGATTATTTTAGTGGCCAGAAATCAGACTATGATGGAGATGATCTGGTATATGGGTTCACTAATAGTAAAATATGGATTTACAATGGGTGCGAGGCGACATTTCGGGTTTGTTCAGGTATGAAATGAGACACATCATGAAAAATATTCTTTCAAAAATAGAAAACAATATACATGTAAAAGAAGCAAACCGGCTGAGCAATATCTGCAGTATATGTAGCTTTGCAGCAACTACACAGCTGCAACGCTGATCATCGCATTTGTGTTTGCATGATCCCTTAAATAAACGTCTAGTATTCTCCTGTGACTGTACAGCCGCGTTTGTGTTGGGCCTGGTTGGCAACCCTGGTTGAAGACTTTATTGTGATTAGGCTCTAATATATTACAATAAGTATATTTTTTGAAAATGATGGGAATTACAATAACCTATGATCATATTTCAATATTGCCAATCAGTTTGATTTTGATAGATTTGAATAGCATTGTTGTTTGCAACGTTGAATAAAATATTTCAATCATATGTCAAATATAAATAACAAATACTTAAAAACTCAGACATTTGTCTCTTGCTTTAGTTGACACCGGGTATAATTTACTTCAATGTATTTAAAAAATATTGAATATTTACAAAGAAAAATAGATCTGAAATAGAACATAAGTAGACCAAGATGTCTTTATAAAAAAAACTTTTTGGGGTGACTATTGAAAATCACGAATTACTCACGCAGTCATACGTTTTAACAGTAGATAATTTATTATTTTTAAGAACACAATCACCTTTGTGGAGAATCATGATGATTTTGGTTCATTTTAATACACGAGTATCTTCAATCATTAAGTTGCATCTCAACATCTGAACATGTCACTCAGCATTTTATGTCGGGTTATTTTTTACTTTGTTATTGGACATGCTTTTCATGCATCACTCGGTATGTATACTGCTAGTTATACATCACCGTCAGTACTAGGGGATATTAAATAATGATTATTGAATTGAAATGAACTTTTTTGGACCAAAGTTGTTTTTATCCAACGTTTGTTTTCTTTAAATTGATTTCTCGTCAGGTGAATATTAGATGTAAATATGCGTTAATAATGATGTATTTGAAAGAGACATATTTAATGTATACAATCGCCATAACATTATTAGTATGTTCTTTATGAAGTCAGGGGGCGATTTCGTAATCCAAGTGTCAGAACAGGAGAATGCTCCTGTAGTTTTTTTAAAATATAAATCTAGAAGTTAATGTTATCAGTCAGCCTGTGTTGCTGGAGTGTTTGACGCCATATTATGGCTTCAATTTGCTTGTTTTTACTTGATGAACATGTTATTCAGATGAAAATACAATCAATAGGAGTAGTAGTAATTTATTTGAGTGACGCATGTCTATACAAACAAACGTATAAAGCAAACAAACAATATGATATGTACATGATTGTTTGTATGGATATGTTTATCCACGACACCCAGCCATATGAGATATAACGTGTATGTGTTCTTAACGTGGTTCCGACGAATTCGTGTCACAAAAGTAAATACATACATGTTTATTACTATATGCAACCCGCTTTTGATCCCAATTTTCTTGCAGCATCAGCCATCAAGACCTGTCCATCCCCTGATTCTAAAATGCTGAGTTTTCTGTGCGACTCTGTGTGTTCCTCGGGAAGCTGTAGTGGGGATGAGATTTGCTGCCCAAGTGACACCTGTGATAGTGATGTTTGTGTTTTGTCCTTAGAAGGTCAAGGTAATACTGCATTACGATAATTTGCCCAATAAAAAGATTTTTTTCTTGAACACTGCAAAAAAAATTAATTAGAGAAGTTTTGCTATTTTAATACTTTTGCTCAAAATATTGATTGTGGGTACACGTAAGAACATAACGAGTACCCAAAAATCTGTCTTGGGTCAAAAATAAGAAGAAATATAAAACAGGTAAACCCCTTTATACCCCAGTAAACTATATCGAACAAGGCTGTGAGAGGGTATACATTATCTGATGACTAAAACTAAATAAATCGGCATGTACTTCACCAAATATTTGATGCTAGCAAATGAAGAGGCCTAAGGAGCCGAAACCGCGGTATGGCCCATCCTATGTCTCATTAATATGTTCACTGCTATTTAAGTGTCTCAGTTATATTTTTATTTGTTATTTCTGCAGCTGGTGTTCTGCCGAGTGGCGGCCCTAAAAAGTCTCCTCATCTCATACATCATCCATTGTGCAGATCATATTTTCGAATGTTTTTCGTCTTATTATTCTCAGATACAGATGTATTCTTTCACACACACTCAAAAATCGTCTTATTATATTCAGGTGCAGATGCTGATGGCTGTCCATATGCCCCAGCCTTGTATGCCGAGGACGCCTGTGCTGCTGATCCTGACGGTGCCTGTGCCAGCAGCGATGATTGTGACCCGGGTCTTGTGTGTTGTTACAGTTTTGAATGTGGCGATAATTGGTGTGTTACCCAATCACAAAGCGGTAGGTTGATCAAGCACAATATAGAACCACGAGGAGTGTATCAGTACTCATAAACAATAAGGAATTAATGATTTTTCTTTTCAGTTCAGAAAAATCATAACACGTTACAGACGTATAGGTTATAACTTGAATGTTATGCGACAGTCTGCATGCTTAGTTTTTAACCCAATCATGGTTGATAACTATGCTGCCTTCTTTAATTGCACGCCGGTGGGTCGGGCGTCAGACTCTATGATGGCCCCGACATAAAGCTATTCATTTTAGTTGGTTGGGGCCGGAGCTTCTTGTCTGTTGCTTGGCCCACCGGGGTCCAACTGGTGTTTTTCTTTTGCTCCGGAGTTAGTAGGTTATTCGGCGCCCAGGGATCTCCATCGTCGGGCAGCTTACTCAGTCTGTGAGTCCTGGTTTTTGATTCATCAGGATGTTTATCATGATTTATTTGTTTGTTCTTGATGATTCATTGACTAGTTAGAGATTCACCACGAGGACCGAATAACTATCTAAATGTTATGAACCACTGCAGAAGCTGAGGGTGAGGTTATGGCCATGTAAAACCGGTTTAAGCCCGCCAGTAACTTTGTGTTACTGATCGTTCCAAGTCGATACTTCTGTGGTGGTTCTTTTCGTTTTATGTCTTGGTGTTTGAAAATTTCTTTTGTGCTGTTGGCGCCTTGTGTGTGTTTTCATATTTTTAGTTAAGTTAAGGTAACTGAGTGGCCACCTATTGGGAAAATAGCTGCTCATTCGGCTTACGATATGTTTCATGGTATAAGTACCTGATTGTTGGTTTGGTTTTTTCCCGCCTCGGTTTTTGGAGTGGGAATCTTTTTCTGATTGCGCCTTTTCCTGATCTTTGCCTACTTGTACCTTTGTATACATATGTGTAAAACAAGTGATAGTATGCTCACCGGCAAAAGTTTAGTCAGTAAAAATGCATGTAAAATCCCATGTGGACAGTTTAAATCGCTAAAGCTTTAAAACCCCTCCATAGTTTGGGATTAAATTACCAGTCATAAAGCTGTAAAAAAATCTAAAATTTCCCACAAAACGATCGAAATGTCGCATGTTGTTTTGTAACAGTGCATACATAAGTTTTCGTTCTTGTTTTAAATGAAAGGGAGGTAATCTAAAAATATTTGACTGTTTTTTTTTTCTCAAGACTGTGGCTAAATTTTGTAAATATGTTTTTTGGATTTTTGTCATTGGCAACCACCTCTTTCACTTTCAGAAAGCGCTATTAATCAAAGCGCCAATTTGATCATTTATCCGGAAATTACAAAAATGATGTTTTACGAAAAAGACCAATAATTCTGTCGAAACTGACAACTGGTGGT
The DNA here is from genome assembly GCA_964017185.1 of Rugalucina vietnamica. NCBI lineage: Eukaryota > Metazoa > Mollusca > Bivalvia > Lucinida > Lucinidae > Rugalucina > Rugalucina vietnamica. The sequence continues at coordinate 3,376,900 of OZ024877.1, read as the reverse complement.
CTTCCTTTCCAGAATTAGAAAGAGACTGACTTTGCGAATTTAATCAACAGGAACATCTAAGGCAAGCGGCTGGACATTATAGTAATCGGGCTGGTCAAAGCTACTAACTAAACTTTTTCCTCTGTGTATAAAACATTTCTCCTGAAGACAGAGTAGGATTTCTATGAATCATCAAGGACAAACGAAAAATATAATACACACCATGGTGAATCAGAAAAGAGGATTCAGAGAAACAATAAGCTGTCTGGTGATTGAATTGGGTAATTCAATTCGATAATTATTTTGATTCTTGTTTGTTTATCAGAGGCAACATGTCCACAGACTATTGACAACGGTCATCTGTCGAACAATTGCTCTACAAATATCAACGCCAGTTGTGATGATATCATTTGTGACGTCGGGCACGTGAGAAACAGTGACGTCACCGCCCTTGTATGTAACGATGCAGGGACATGGGACTATGAAGTGTCGTTTGTATGTGATAGTATGGAAAGTGGTAAATATGTTCTTTTAGATCAATAGACATCAATAGTCAATTATAATACAATGCAAACAGATGGAGTCCTGGTTGATAAGTTGTCACAGAAAAAAACATTCACACTGGTGCACTAACTTACAAACATACTAAACTTGAAGCTAGTAACGAGGTATATTCCTATAAGAAATTTGTTTTTACAGGAAACGAGATATTTTAGGTGATCGAATTACTCAGTGCACATATTCAAATTATGTAATAAGCGTTATGTAAGACTGTCTACCAACCTTCACCATTGATTTGGCATTGGTGCATTTGAGCAAAACGCTTTATAATCTTTTCAGCTATAAACTGTCGGGTGACACCTCCTAATGGACCCTTGTTGCCAGACTGGATTGACCAACTCGGGAGTACTTGTAACTATACCATCTGTAATGATAACTTCCGATCTGTACAAAACAACTACTCAGTCGTGTGTATGGCATCAAATAATTTCGAAGTCTATGATGCTGTCAAGTGTTCAGGTATGTCAACAAACAGGACAACGTGCCCGTGAAATAAATACCCTAGTACAATGTACTTGAATATAGTGAAATTATGGTTAACAGGGGTAAACTTTTTTCTTAGGTACTCGATAGAACCGCCTTACTGTACACTCAATCTATGATTTGAGCAAAGATAAGGACATACGAGGGGCGTTCAAAAACTTCGCGGAAAAATACCATCATATTCTTATTTTGCAAATCAGCTAAATTATATTAGTATAGTTATATATACAAACATTATTTGTACTTATACAGCACATTTTGCTGCTCTGTCGTGAATACAATGTTAACAGTGGCTGCTATGGAAACCGTACATCACGATTACCGGCCCACTTATGTTCATTTTTTGCGAAAAGTCGAATTTTAATGATGACGTTGCATTTGATAATTTACCTTGCTTTTTCACCAAACTTGGTATGAGCTAAGTTCAATATTATGTTTGCGGTGAGCACATGGCGTCATATAAGTGTGTGACGTCATTTTGGCGTAAAGCGGCCATATTATTTAAGTGAATATGCCTAAAATGCGAAGGGAACAACGGTATTCGATAAATTGTTTGTTTGGAACGGACTCTAAAAGAAAGAAACACTGCTAAGAGCAGAAAGTGCATTTGGCAACAAGGAAATTAAGAAAACGGCAATCAACAACTAGTATGCATGATTTCCACACGACCAGAAAAGCGTCCATGTCGACTCGCGCAGCGTAACGTCAAGTAACGTCATACTGTCGAAAATGACCGTCCTGATAGAATAGAGTAGAATTCGTGAAATACAGAACATATCGAATTGTAGTTTCGGCACAATTCACCGCATTATACACACAGAACTGACAATAAGACGCACGTATGCCAGGTAGATTCCAAAAATGCTTAAGAGCTAGCCAACAACGGCATGAATGCGTATAGCATAATATTGTTATGGCGTTGGGCCGGTTTTACTGTTGTTACCTTAGAAACGCACGTGATTTAATGCCTAATTTTTATCCGATTTTATTCAAATTTTGTGCATATGTTAACTATATATTAACATGCACAGAGAACGAAAATTTCCCATGACAATTACAAATTTTGGCAGCACTTTTCCTTGAACTTTCCCCCACCCCCCTCGTATTAAAATGAAAGTAAGCAATGGTCAGCAAATGGACCAATCATAACGAAAGTCACACACCCAAAACCGAGATTAGAAAATCAAATATGACAACCAGGTATTAATACAAGGAAAGCATTTCGTTCCCAAAGTGAGTAGCTATTACCCAATAGGTGGTCAGTCAGTTGCACGGACTTAACTAAATATACGAAAACGTACAAAAGTGGTACATACAGCACAGAATTCAACACATAAACAACAAAACGATTAGATCCACAACAGATTATTGCATTAGAAAAGTCATTTATATGAAACTACTGGGGGTCTTAAATCGGTTATAAAATCATATAAATATTCTGCGTTCAATAAACTATATATCTTCTTAGATCGTCATCTTTATTTCGATTGTTCCAGCATCCGAATGCAGTGGAGGACACTCGGTGAAATTTTCATCTGTCAAACTTCTATGCCTGCTGCTTCTATACGTTCCATTGACTGCAATTATCCAGCGAACTGATTCATGATGAAACGTAAGTCTTCAGTGAAGGGTCCCAATCTTTCCTCGTACAGGTACAAGTAATATGACATATATCAAAAATTAGCCCTTTCAAACAACCGTGTAGAATTATCTGTCTTCGTTGCCTGCATGCATGCTGCCCCAGGTTTTTTGTATATTTTGTCTCCTTCTTTTATCAAGTTTCAGAAGGGTTAAAAAGGTACAAGTAGGCAAAGATCAGGAAAAGGCGCAGTCAGAAAAAGATTCCCACTCCAAAGACCGAGGTGGGAAAAAAACCAAACTAACAATCAGGTACTTATACCATGAAAACATTTCGTAAGCCGAATGAGCAGCTATTTTCCCAATAGGTGGCCACTCAGTTACCTTAACTTAACTAAAAATATGAAAACACACATAAGGCGCCAACAGCTTAAGATATTTTAAACACCAAGACATAAAACAAAAAGAACCACCACAGAAGTATCGACTTGGAACGATCAGTAACACAAAGTTACTGGCGGGTTTAAATCGATTTTACATGGACATAACCTCACCCTCAGCTACTGCAGTGGTTCATAACATTTAGTTACTTCTTCGGTCCTCGTGGTGAATCGTTAAAAGCATTAAAAACTATGGTTCACTTTATTTGGCATGTAGTGACAGAAAGGCTTTTTTCACTTCCTCTGACCAAATCGGTATACACTTTGGTCATGTCAGAATGTGTGCGACGCCTTGTCCTATCTCCTTGATAATATTTATATTAGATTTGGGACCAAGTTATACAGAAAAACTGTTGGAATTCCGATGGGTACAAATTGCGCACCTCTCATAGCTGATTTATTTTTATACTGCTACGAAAGAGATTTCATGGATTCTCTTAACCATGATAATCAAGCTGATGTTATCGAGGCTTTTAATTCCATATCTAGGTACCTCGATGACCTTTTGAACATTGGCAACCCTTATTTTGAAGGTATGGTCAATCAAATTTATCCACCTGAACTTCAGTTGAACAAAGCCAGTATCTCAGATACTGAAGCCCCCTTTTTAGATCTACATCTTTCTGTTGCAAATGGATTAGTTTCTTCTAAAATTTATGATAAGCGCGATGACTTTGATTTTGATATTGTAAATTTTCCTTTTTTGGATGGTGACGTTCCTCGTCGTGCTTCTTATGGTGTTTACATTTCGCAACTTATTAGGTTTGCTAGAGTCTGCAATCATGTTACAGACTTCAACGCTCGAAATAAATGTTTAACGGCAAAACTTCTCCAGCAGGGCTATCGGTATCAGAAACTTCGAAAAACCTTTTCTAAATTATCGTAGACACTATGAATTGATTTCCAAATATAATGTTGGATTAAAGACGCTTTTAAGTGAGGGCCTTTCGGAACCTGAATTTTATGGTGACTTAGTTTACAAATTTAAGAAACTTGTAGGAATTAATGATTTTTCTTTTCAGTTCAGAAAAATCATAACACGTTACAGAACTATAGGTTATAACTTGAATATTATGCGACAGTCTGCATGCTTAGTTTTTAACCCAATCATGGTTGATAACTATGCTGCCTTCTTTAATTGCACGCCGGTGGGTCGGGCGTCAGACTCTATGATGGCCCCGACTTAAAGCTATTCATTTTAGTTGGTTGGGGCCGGAGCTTCTTGTCTGTTGCTTGTCCCACCGGGGTCCAACTGGTGTTTTTCTTTTGCTCCGGAGTTAGTAGGTTATTCGGCGCCCAGGGATCTCCATCGTCGGGCAGCTTACTCAATCTGTGAGTCCTTGTTTTTGATTCATCAGGATATCTATCATGATTTATTTGTTTGTTCTTGATGATTCAATGACTAGTTAGAGATTCACCACGAGGACTGAAGAACTTACTAAATGTTATGAACCACTGCAGAAGCTGAGGGTGAGGTTAGGATCCTGTAAAACCGGTTTAAGCCCGCCAGTAACTTTGTGTTACTGATCGTTCCAAGCCGATACTTTTGTGGTGGTTCTTTTTGTTTTATGTCTTGGTGTTTAGTTTTTTTTGTGCTGTTGGCGCCTTATGTATGTTTTCATATTTTTAATTAAGTTAAGGTAACTGAGTGGCCACCTATTGGGAAAATAGCTGCTCATTCGGCTTACGATATGTTTCATGGTATAATTGCCTGATTGTTAGTTTGGTTTTTTCCCACCTCGGTTTTTGAAGTGGGAATCTCTTTCTGATTGCGCCTTTTCCTGATCTTTGCCTACTTGTACCTTTTTAAACCGTTGGCCGGTTTATGTCGACTTCAATGAAATCATAGCGATAAGAAAATGACTTCTAAGACAAAGCAATGCAAATGATTCGACAAAATTTTTTCTCAGCACAAAGTTTTATCATGCACTAAATGCAATAAGAAAGTACAAGTAGGCAAAGATCAGGAAAAGGTGCAATCAGAAAAAGACTCCCACTCCAAAAACCAAGGTGGGAAAAAACCAAACTAACAATCAGGTACTTATACCATGAAAACATTTCGTAAGCCGAATGAGCAACTATTTTCCCAATAGGTGGCCACTCAGTTACCTTAACTTAACTAAAAATATGCAAACACACATAAGGCGCCAACAGCACAAAAATATTTTAAGATGTTGCATACCTAACAATATTTCTGCCGTAAACAATGTATATCCTTTGATTTCAGAATGTCTATGTTAGGCTACGAGAACAGTCGATCCATATGGACATGCTATGCCAGAGTTATAAAATAGTGATAACAATTCGAATTATAACGTAACGTTCTTTGTTTGGACGAATAGCTATAACGAACCAAACTCAAATTGAAAGTCGTTTGGCTATAGTGTGTTTGCAACTAATTTCTTTTATTTTTGAACAAATAATAATATCATGTTTGTTTGTTTGATTATGTTAAGGCTTAACGTCCTAGTCAACCATTTTTCAGTTATGTCGGGATGGAGCCAACGCTTCCTGGGCTTTGCCTGTACTCTAGGGAGTTAAGGTGTCTTGCACAAGGACACAGCACGGTGACGCTTGTGGGGATGAACCCAGGCCCTCTCGACTCGGAGTCCGACGCTCTACCACTACGCCACCGCGCTCCCTAGATAATTTATAATATGACATGTACATGTAATTAATGATATTGTTAGCAAAAGAAAATACAAATATCTGAATATTAAAAAGAAACCAGAGGATCTATGATCATATAAACACTCACCAGATAAGCATGTTCACCATATGGTATATTAATCCAAGTGCAGGAAAAAGTCGGCAAATATCAGGAAATGACACTATCAGAAAGAAATTCTCACTCCAAAAACCGAAGCGGGAAAACTAAATTGACAATTAGGTACTTATATAATTGGCATGTCGTAGGCCGAGTGACAGCTATTCCCTAATAGTTTGCCATTCAGATACATGAACTTCTCTTAAATATGAAATAGTATAAGATACAAAAAGCACAAAAATTCAACATCAAAACATAACAAAAAGAACCAAAACAGAAGTATCGCCTTGGAACAATCAGTAATATCAAACCCCTGAAACATTTTTTTTTCAGAATAATTTACATTTTGTCCATTTGCCAATTTCCATGCAAGTTTGCTTTTCCTTTCAAATGACATTTTAACAGTTTTCTCGTTACAATACCGATATTTACCCTCTTGAATATTAGTTGTTCATATGTGTTAATGTGTTCTTTAATGGCTGACCTGGCCAATTTTTGCTATTAACATTAATGAAAGAAATCCGGCGCAATATGGCCCATACTACCTCCCTTTGAACGTTTTACTGCTTCCAAAGGATCAAACTTTTATATTGTATTTCCTCTCATTCTTATGAAAGAACGATTGACTTGATGATTGGTTTTAAAGATATATTGTTTGATGAGAATATTATATTTATATTAGGTTTTGGACCAAGTTATACAGACAAATAGTTGGAATCCCGATGGCTACCAATTGCGCCCCTCTCGTAGCTGATCTATTTTTATACTGCTACGAAAGATACTTCATGGATTCTCTTAACCATGACAATCAAGCTAATGTTATCGAGGCCTTTAATTCGACTTCTAAGTACCTCGATGACCTTTTGAACATTGACAATCCTTATTTTGAAGGTATGGTCAAAACAATTTATCCCCCTGAACTACAGTTGAATAAAGCAAACAGCACAGGTACCGAAGCCCCATTTTTAGACTTACATCTTTCTATTGCAAATGGATTCGTTTCTTCTAAAATTTATGATTAACGAGACTTTGATTTTGATATGGTAAACTTTCCGTTTTGGGATGGTGACGTTCCTCGCCGTGCTTCTTATGGCGTATACATTTCACAACTAATTAGGTTTGCTAGAGTCTGCAATCATGTTGCGGACTTCAATGTACGAAATAAATGTTTAACAGCCAAACTTCTTCAGCAGGGCTATAGGTATCATAAACTTCGAAAAACCTTTTCTAAATTTTATCGCAGACACGATGAACTGATTTATAAATTTTATATTTGGCTAAAGACCCTCTTACGTGAGGGCCTTTCGGAACCAGAATTTTATGGTGACTTGGTTTACAAATTTAAGAAACTTTTTGGAAGGAATGATTTTTCTCTTCAATTCAGAGAAAGCACTGCGCGTTACAGACGTATAGGATATAACTTAAATGTTATGCGACAGGCTGCATGTTTAGTTTTTAACCCAATCACGATTGATAACTATGCTGCCTTCTTTAATTGCACGCTGGTGGGTCGGGCGTCAGACTCTATGATGGCCCCGACATAAAGCTTTTCCTTTAAAGCTTTTCAAGAGTCCTTGTTTTCGATTCATCAGGATGTTTATCATGATTTATTTGTTTGTTCTTGATGATTCATTGACTAGTTAGAGATTCACCACGAGGACCGAAGAACTTACAAAATGTTATGAACCACTGCAGATGCTGAGGGTGAGGTTAGGATCCTGTAAAACCGGTTTAAGCCTGCCAGTAACTTTGTGTTACTGATCGTTCCAAGGCGATACTTCTGTGGTGGTTCTTTTTGTCTTATGTCTTGTTGTTTAAAAAAAATTGTGCTGTTGGCGCCTTATGTATGTTTTCATATTTTTAATTAAGTTAAGGTAACTGAGTGGCCACCTATTGGGAAAATAGCTGCTAATTCGGCTTACGATATGTTTCATGGTATAAGTGCCTGATTGTTAGTTTGTTTTTCCCACCTCGGTTTTAGGAGTGGGAATCTCTTTCTGATTGCGCCTTTCCCGATCTTTGCCTACTTGTACCTTTTCATTTTAGTTGGATGGGGCCGGAGCTTCTTGTCTGTTGCTTGGCCCACCAGGGTTCAACTGGTGGTTTTCTTTTGCTCGGGAGTTAGTAAGTTATTGGGCGCCCAGGGATCTCCATCGTCGGGCAGCTTACTCATTCTGTGAGTCCTCGTTTTTGATTCATCGTGGAATTTATCATGATTCATTTGTTTGTCCATGATGATTCATTGACTAGTTAGAGATTCACTACGAGGACCGAACAACTAAGTGTTATGAACCACTGCAGAAGCTGAGGGTGAGGTTAGGATACTGTAAAACCGGTTTAAGCCCGCCAGTAATTTTACATTACTGATCATTCCAAGGCGATACTTCTGTTGTGGTTCCTATTGTTTTATGTCTTGTTCGGGACGAACGACTATAGGTTGAGTTTAGAGTCGAGAAGTTTTGTCCCACTTTCATCCGGGCACTTTGAATCATTGGGGCGCAACGAATTCTTACAATCTCATAAGGAGTATTTAAAATGAAAGCGTCTGTTCACATAGTTAATCACGTGACTAAAAGATTTTCACTGGAGGAGCACGTGATGCACCATAGCCAATCACAGACCACGAAACGTCGGCATTGTTTACCATTGAGACGTTCCGCCATGATCATTTTTCATGAATGAGAATCTGAGAAGACCAGTTCTTGTGGGTGTTTTTGCGACCATCCTTGGTAAATGGTTAATGGTTGTTACTGGAAATCGGTCGGAGGCAAAGTGGAGGCAACCACAAGGTCAAGGATTTACACATAGCTGTTTAGCGTCTTATTTTTCCTTCGGTAAGCCTCAACTCAAGTTTGTACAGTCCGGTAAAATTGCGCTTTTAGATAATTCTTGTCAAGCCAGCACTGAAAATGAACACAGAAGTACAGCAGTTATTATCCTTCTTTCAGAAACTGCCAAATTCTAAATAACACGTCTGAAACAGCTGATATAAGCCACAGAGACTTGGGGTTACTGTTCAGATTTTTTTTTCAAAAGCTCATACTTTATTTTTTTTATTTATTTATTTTTTTTTTTTATTTTTTTTTTCTCGTTACTCCCATCAATCAATTTCTGATTATTCTTGGGAGGTGTACATCGTGGCTGAGGCTATCCGCACGACGGTCGTGCCGATAAGCGGCGTTATCCCATTGTCGCCGACAGGTAGCGCTATAACACTGACCTGTCGCCTTTGGCTCGTTGCATGCTGGGAATGTCCGCCATGGAATCAATTTTATATGTGGATCATATTAATATAATTTTACATACATTTTATTTTCGTCTTTTGGTTACATCCTGTGTTTTACCTATGCACAGCTCGAATGAAAGAAATACATTCTAGTCCAGCAAATTCAAGCAATCTATTAATTGATTCTCGCGAGAACTGAACGGGATTAGCCGATTTTGGCTATTTCCCATAATTCAAAGCGTCAAATGCGAGAGATCTAGATGATATATCGTCAGATCTCGCGAGAATGGCGTTATCCGCACGACGGTCGTGCCGATAAGCGGCGTTATCGGCCCGACCGTCGTGCGGATAGCCAATGCTACAGGTATTAGCTATCGGCACGACGGGAGTATAAGATTTTCTAACAAGCTTACATAGGCATTGAACTATTAATTTGTCATTAAATAGATTAATTATGTGTTTAGCTATTGAAATGCATTCGAAATTCACTTTTATTTTTTAATTATGACTAAGAAATTTAATCTGAATCACAGTAGATTTCTAACAGCGGAGAAAAATATAACCATTGCATTTTTTTTTTTTTTTTTTTTTTTTTTTTTTTTTTTTTTTTTTTTTTGTAACTGAAATGTTTCCATACTCCATTGTTAAAATCAAAGGCTGTTTATTCTTTTGGATTAGGCCTACCACATTAATTTTATTTAGGTTACGATAATTACTCTCATTTACGCATACGCATGACTGATTTTTACAGGTAAATTCACAGGTAAGCCAATTTCAGCAAAATAACAATTTTAACAATTGTAGGATGCAATATGTTGGACAAACTTGTCGAACTTTGCAAAAACGATTTGGTGAGCACTATCGTAGAATCAGAAAACCCAAAACTAATGATACCTTTCTGTACCAGCATTTTAAGCGCACTGGTCATTCTCCCAATGATGTTAAAGTTCAACCAGTGGAGAAAATCTCATATGATGAAAATTCTTCAGTTAGATTCAAAAACATTAAACGATTTGAAACTGAACTTAAATGGATAAAATTACTGCAAACACCCTTTCCACTGGGATTTAACGACAACATTTACCATGAAGGCAATATTTCCAAAATGCCCGATTTTGATGTACTTACACTTTCGGACTCTCGTAAACGTAAATCTAGATCTCATGGTATACGGAAAAGGGGTAATGACAAACGTAAACGGTGTGCTGCATTGAAATTGAACATTTCTCTTAATGATTTAGCTGTTAAACTAAGGATTCACGGTCGACATCCAATGCTGTCGTATCTTAGTTCTCTACCTATTGCTGCATTACGTTCCTTGGACACAGAGGCTAATAGATTTTACGATAGAAATCATCAAATGTATGACGCTGCACTGTTAACAAGATGTTATACTCAGCATGCTCTTCGTCCATTTATCGATTCCGAATCCAATCACATTAGAAGTTTTATCAAAATTCCTTTCATCAATAAAGGAATTGACTTTATTGATTTACCAAGCATATTCCAGGATAAATCAGTGATACAGTCTATACCAACCTACTTCCAAAATTCAGAACCTCCTATTATTTGTTTCAAATATAACAAACCAATCAGAAATACAATTTTTAATTTCAATAAACTTGTTTCTGATCTTGATATCCATGCTAATACTCCTAAGTCTTGAGATTGTAAAGATTCAAAATATGTTTATCAACCCGCTGGACATATTGTTACTGGAAATTTAAAAATAATTTCGGATTCTAGAATTCGCAAAATTGTTTCTAAAGGTCCGAAATATAGATTCCCTTCCTACATTAATTTCGACAAATGTAGAGAGGAGATTTCATCTGCATTAAATGATTTCGGTAATCGATGGTGTAAACGAGAGGGTGTTGAGGATAATGCTCTTAAAGAATGGAAAAGAAGTATCTTCACTATCGTGGATAAACGTATTAAGTTTTATTCACAAAATACTAATCTTTTACCTCCTAAACCCAAATCGTCATTTAGGCATTTGAAGCAGGGTATCCAAGAATTTCATAGAAAGTATGTCTTGGTTCCGGCAGATAAAGCCGCAAACAATGTTGTTGTCGTTTGTAGGCTTCACTACGTTAATACCTTAAAACAGGAGCTTGATGGTACCAGGGCTTATCTGGAGACAGATACTGATGAGGTGTCTGTAGTTAATGCCCACTTAAACGATTTACCTGTTAAGTTTTCTGTTTGTGTCAATGAAGGCCAAGACAAACTTCCTACGATGTATTGGTTACCTAAGCTTCACAAAAGACCATACAAAGCTAGATTTATTGCAAATTCTAGCTCTTGTACTACCACTGAACTTTCTAAATTATTAACTTCCTGTCTTACTGCTATCAAATCTCATGTTATAAGATACTGTGAGACAGTGTATGAAACTTCAAATAAAAATTGGTTTTGGTCAATTAAAAATTCTGGTGAGGTGCTCAGTAAATTGAAGTGTAGAGGGTTCCGTGCGACAAGCTTGTCCACATATGATTTTTCTACTCTGTATACAACATTACCACATAATCTAATTAAAGAAAAACTTCTGGATTTGATAGAGTGGACCTTCAAAAGGGCATTAAAAAACTATGGTTCACTTTATTTGGCATGTAATGACAGAAAGGCTTTTTTCACTTCCTCTGACCAAAGTCGGTATACACTTTGGTCATGTCAGAATGTATGCGACGCCTTATCCTATCTCCTTGATAATATTTATATTAGATTTGGGACCAAGTTATACAGACAAATTGTTGGAATTCCGATGGGTACAAATTGCGCACCTCTCGTAGCTGATTTATTTTTATACTGCTACGAAAGAGATTTCATGGATTCTCTTAACCATGATAATCAAGCTGATGTTATCGAGGCTTTTAATTCCACATCTAGGTACCTCGATGACCTATTGAACATTGACAACCCTTATTTTGAAGGTATGGTCAATCAAATTTATCCACCTGAACTTCAGTTGAACAAAGCCAATATCTCGGATACTGAAGCCCCCTTTTTAGATCTACATCTTTCTGTTGCAAATGGATTTGTTTCTTCTAAAATTTATGATAAGCGCGATGACTTTGATTTTGATATAGTAAATTTTCCTTTTTTGGATGGTGACGTTCCTCGTCGTGCTTCTTATGGTGTATACATTTCGCAACTTATTAGGTTTGCTAGAGTCTGCAATCATGTTACAGACTTCAACGCTCGAAATAAATGTTTAACGGCAAAACTTCTCCAACAGGGCTATCGGTATCATAAACTTCGAAAAACCTTTTCTAAATTTTATCGTAGACACTATGAATTGATTTCCAAATATAATGTTGGGTTAAAGACGCTTTTAAGTGAGGGCCTTTCGGAACCTGAATTTTATGGTGACTTGGTTTACAAATTTAAGAAACTTAAAGGAATTAATGATTTTTCTTTTCAGTTCAGAAAAATCATAACACGTTACAAACGTATAGGTTATAACTTGAATGTTTTGCGACAGTCTGCATGCTTAGTTTTTAACCCAGTCATGGTTGATAACTATGCTGCCTTCTTTAATTGCACGCCTGTGGGTCGGGCGTCAGACTCTATGATGGCCCCGACATAAAGCTATTCATTTTAGTTGGTTGGGGCCGGAGCTTCTTGTCTGTTGCTTGGCCCACCGGGGTCCAACTGGTGTTTTTCTTTTGCTCCGGAGTTAGTAGGTTATTCGGCGCCCAGGGATCTCCATCGTCGGGCAGCTTACTCAGTCTGTGAGTCCTGGTTTTTGATTCATCAGGATGTTTATCATGATTTATTTGTTTGTTCTTGATGATTTTGTCGTGGGCACTATGAATTGATTTCCAAATGTGGTGTTGGGTTAAAGACGCTTTTGGGTGGGGGCCTTTCGGAACCTGAATTTTATGGTGACTTGGTTTGCAGATTGGGGAGGCTTGGGGGAATAAATGGTTTTTCTTTTCGGTTCGGAAGAATCATAGCGCGTTGCGGGCGTGTGGGTTGTGGCTTGGGTGTTATGCGGCGGTCTGCATGCTTGGTTTTTGGCCCAGTCGCGGTTGATAGCTGTGCTGCCTTCTTTGGTTGCGCGCCGGTGGGTCGGGCGTCGGACTCTATGGTGGCCCCGACTTGGGGCTATTCATTTTGGTTGGTTGGGGCCGGGGCTTCTTGTCTGTTGCTTGGCCCACCGGGGTCCGGCTGGTGTTTTTCTTTTGCTCCGGAGTTGGTGGGTTGTTCGGCGCCCGGGGGTCTCCGTCGTCGGGCGGCTTGCTCAGTCTGTGGGTCCTGGTTTTTGATTCGTCGGGATGTTTGTCATGGTTTGTTTGTTTGTTCTTGATGATTCATTGGCTAGTTAGAGATTCACCACGAGGACCGAAGAACTAACTAAATGTTGTGAACCACTGCAGAAGCTGAGGGTGAGGTTAGGTACCTGTAAAACCGGTTTAAGCCCGCCAGTAACTTTGTGTTACTGATCGTTCCAAGTCGATACTTCTGTAGTGGTTCTTTTTGTTTTATGTCTTGGTGTTTAAAATTTTTTGTGCTGTTGGCGCCTTATGTATGTTTTCATATTTTTAGTTAAGTTAAGGTAACTGAGTGGCCACCTATTGGGAAAATAGCTGCTCATTCGGCTTACGATATGTTTCATGGTATAAGTACCTGATTGTTAGTTTGGTTTTTTCCCACCTCGGTTTTTGGAGTGGGAATTTTTTTCTGATTGCGCCTTTTCCTGATCTTTGCCTACTTGTACCTTTTCATTGACTAGTTAGAGATTCACCACGAGGACCGAATAACTAACTAAATGTTATGAACCACTGCAGAAGCTGAGGGTGAGGTTATGGCCATGTAAAACCGGTTTAAGCCCGCCAGTAACTTTGTGTTACTGATCGTTCCAAGTCGATACTTCTGTGGTGGTTCTTTTTGTTTTATGTCTTGGTGTTTAAAAATTTTTTGTGCTGTTGGCGCCTTATGTATGTTTTCATATTTTTAGTTAAGTTAAGGTAACTGAGTGGCCACCTGTTGGGAAAATAGCTGCCCATTCGACTTACGATTGTTTCATGGTATAAGTACCTGATTGTTAGTTTGGTTTTTTCCCACCTCGGTTTTTGGAGTGGGAATCTTTTTCTGATTGCGCCTTTTCCTGATCTTTGCCTGCTTGTACCTTTTTGTTAATTAGAAAGTAAAAATTCCTGCATGTGAATACTCTGTTTCAGTTTTGAAGCCAGTGTAATATATTTATCAACTTAAAATGTACCGATTTCTAAACATTCTTAACATTTGGATATCGATTTCCCTGTCGTGCGGATAACGCCGCTTATCCGCACGACGGTCGTGCCGATAAGCAGCGTTATCGGCACGACCGTCGTGCGGATAGCCAGTGTCGTACATTGTACACTCCAGTGTGTTTACAGGATGAGCCTACATGCATGAGGATAGAACCTGTGTAGGGATCTTTAACCTGTACAGGGGATGACTGTCCCTGCACAGGGGGCCTCCAGATAATGTCCCGATCCGAAGGACGGCGCACTGTATCATGTCATTCCTGCAAGTGACACTAAAGGAAGCGTGTTGGGACCAACAAATTTTCTTGCCGCCGGCGGGGATCGAACCTGGGACCTTGAGCACAAGAAGCCAGTGTGCTAACCACTCAGCTACTTCGCTTCCACCATTCAAGTTACGGATTAGTGAATCAGTTTGTCTTTTCAAAAAGACGGGTGAGTATTTGGAAAAGCGAAGTTATCTTGTGTTTTTTCTTTACATTAGTGATTGCCTATCAGTTTTTCTAATGCTTTCTATGTATTCTAGACATGTTTTTCTAATTGTATAATGTCAGCAGGACTAATGCAGAAAAGCTAAATGAAGAAAAAAAGTACATGTTTTTTTTTTTTTTTTTTTTTTTTTTTTTTTTTTTTTTTTTTTTTTAAATAGAAGTATACGCTTTTTGAAAAATCTAAGCAGTAACCCCAAGTATCTGTGATATAAGCCCCACCGCCAAGGGAACAAATTGGAGGTCAAAACTTTCCCATTTGCCCTGCCCAGGTCTAGATAAACTCGGAAAATCGCGATCGAAATTATCGCGCAGATGCGCAACGGCGCCATGTATGTACCGGCAGTACAGAAGGTTCCATATTTCAATAGAAATGAGACATTTTTATCGTGGTTCTGCGCGATAGAAAGCTTATACGATTGCTATCCTATATATCTATCTATAGATACTGCGACACCCTCATCAGGGTTCCCACGGGCACCGGAACACATGGAAAATTGCTAAAAAGAATATCATGGAATTTGAAAAATGATTAAATATCATGGATAAATCATGGAATTTTGTTATGAAATGCCAGTTTTGATGTCTTTGGGATTCATTTTTTCAGCGCTCGCTACGCTCGCTCAATGAATATTGATAAATAGTTATGCTTTTCAAAAGGGCATTCAAACTAATTTGTCTTCATCAGAAAAACAGATAATACCTTGGAGTAAGCTACTTTTGCAATAAAATTATCCGTCCTTGCCTTTTAAAAGGTGTTATGTGACAAAAAATAAACAAATAAATAGACAAATAAGTCCTGGAAATTTAACTCCCATCATGGAATTATCATGGAAAAGTCATGGAATTATATTTGATAATTTGTGTGGGAACCCTGCCTCATTACTGAGTATTATGCGCGGCAGGGCTGCCTGAGATGGAGGAAAGCCAGGTCACATCTCTGCTTCCTGGAATGTGCCTGTGACACCACCGCGTTAGGAAGGCGACAGCCAGGCCACATACGTTTCGTCGGGTATTTGATTAATATCTTTTGTATTTCTGTACAGAATATATTCGCCCAAGCCGTGATGCGAACCCTCAACCTACGGAATAGGTATGTAGCTCAGAAATTCCTGTACAAAACCACTGAGCTATTCGGATGCCTGGTTTTCAACGAATCGGCTTGGCTTTTTTCGGATGTGATCAGACCATGTAGAGGGAAACTACAGAAGTACAGACGAAAATTTTGCAAAACAAACAAGGATTTTAATCATCTGCCGACAGAATCACAGAATTTTTCTACGAACCAATTTTTACACCATTTTGATTTCTGATCTTTGAAAGGGTTTCAGATAGTAAAATATCTGTTTGTAATCTTTTATTTCTGGGTTGTAATCTTTTTTAAGAGGGGGACCTTACAGCTGGAGTCCACACCGCAAGTATCGAAGATTGCGCATATGCGTGATCAGCCATTTCCAATTCGTTTCATTATTTAGTCTCAATTCGTTTCATTATTTAGTCAGAATTATTGGTTTGGAGTGATTCTTCTTGATATGGAGAATTAAATGTCGCGTATATGCTCGATAATTTAAATCACGATTTTCCGAGATGAGCCAGGCCTGCTGCCCTTTGCAATAGAAAATCTCTCTTGGGGAAGGATCAAAGCCCTGTCATTTCCTGTGAAGTGTGGGGATACTCCAAGTTCTAACAGTTATTGCCCCGCATTTAACCCAGCTAACCCCCATCCTTCCCCATGGGGATAGACTTAGGGCTGCATTGATAACAACTCGGGCTCGGATATTCACGGTACAGGCATCAACGAACCTGTTTATTGTATGGCCTTCCGCATATTCACAAATTTCGCAAACCTTCAAAGAAAAGATATCACAAGGAAAGGCGCCTAGGCTGAGGCATACATGTGATACTCTTGAGAAGCCAAAGAGGGAGATTTCTCTTTCCAAATACAGAGAATGATTAAACAAAGAAGAAATTGATTGATTTGAAATACGGAGATGTATAAGATATATAGAGAAATTCTGAAATTCAAAATAGGAAAATTTTGTCAAAAATAGGGAGATCCCTCGGAAATAGGGAGGTTTCCCATGTATGGGCTGTGAATTGAACCCAGGGCCTCTGGGACTGCAGTCAACCACTCTACCCCTGTGCCAGTCTGCTCCTGCTGTACATGTAGATTTTTCTTTTCAATACAAAAACATTTTTTAAATCCATACCCTGTATTTCTTCAACAATACATGTATTTATGATAGATTGTTAGCATTAAATTTGATACATTTGAATCAGAATTTCTTTATTTGGATTGTCATGGTATCCTTGGACAGATGTCCAGTGAGTTCACCATTTTGACATCAGTGTTCCCATTTACCCTCTATACAGGTGTTTTTTAAGCCTAAAGTTTGCCATACATATACCCGAAAATTTGCATACAGGCCTATACACAGGGGTATAAAACTAAGAAAAGTAAGCCAGTCTACCCTCAAATTCAAAATTCAGTGGGAACCCTCAACATTTGACTCATTTGCATGAAGTAGTCCATAAATGTTTATCCCCAGCAGTTTGTGTCCTTGTGAATGTCTCGCTGCTGTCATACAAGTGGAAATGTGTGTGAACAACCTGTGACACTCACGAATTTCTCACTAGTTACTGTCATGGCAAAGTTAGGCGGAAATTTGCTAAGAAAAATGTTGTATACTTTAAACTTCCATTCAGTGAGGCTGAAACATGAAAATTGCAAATCTGTAATTCTAAATTTTGTTGCCAATATGTTGCTAAGTAGTTGCTAACTAGTCACAAGTTGTTGAATGCCACTGAGATAATAGCAATTTCTTTTTCAGGTTCTCAGGTTGAGGAATGGGTTGAGGTGGTCCATACAGAACTAGGAGTCTACTCCATCATCATTTTGTTAACACAGTGTGGAAACTGATGTGACCAGCTAACTGTATGCATAGAAAAAAACCATGTAGAACTACGCAGTAATTAGGTTGGTAGCTAGATATACCATAATATTTGTTCTAATTAGCACACATGCTCCAATAAGTGCACACCCTGGCCATTTCCGAAACACCCTACACATGCATTAGCGCACCCTGCGTGACTAACATATTTATATTTTATTCAAACTTCGACATTTAAACTTTATTTTAAGTGTATTTATGTTAACCTCACAAACATGCATTCTTTTTACCTGGTGATGAAATATGTTCAAGTTGTATGCTTGTATCAGTTTGCTGTAAATTGTGAGCAGAATAAATTTCATACACAACTGAGTTGGGAGGAAACCATTTGTACAATATCTAGGTCTGTTATCAACTGATGTTCTACTTCAGATATGGTTTGTGGTGGTGCTTGACCTTTCAACTTCATTTGTGTTGAATTTCGCTGATAGATCGGGTGGAGTCGGGAGAGGACAATGACAGACATGGTAGAGTGTGTCCTAGGGTGGCTTGAAGATCCTCCAGCTAGTTGAGGTTAATTTCTAGATGACAAGATCTTCATTACTACATGTACTAGAAATTCTTCAAGCGTGAATGACATTTGATATGTCATTTGAGGTATACATGCTTCATGGTATAAATGTTTTATGGTATAAAGTACCTGATTGTTACTTTGGTTTTTTCCCACCTCGGTTTTTGGAGTGGGAATCTTTTTCTGATTGCGTCTTTTCCTGATCTTTGCCTACTTGTACCTTTTTTTCAGCAATGTTCTCAAAAACAGAAATATAAAAAAATGTTACTACTTGAATCAACAGATATATACATTGCAATTATTTCTAGACTATAGAGAGGTTTACTAGAGCATCATCCTTTACATTTTGAAATATTGTGTGGGCGGCCCCATAGCTGAGTGGTTAAGAGCGCTGATATTTCATTACCACACTTAATTATTTGATCATTTCACCGATGTCTGATATGGTTTCGAAGTTCGAACCCCACACAGGGCACATGTGAGACAAGCAAGTTCTGCTTGTGGGTGTACCAGGTGGTTTTTCTCGGGGTTCTTCCCCAACTACCAATTGGCCCATCTCATATGAGTTGAAATAATCTTGACAGGGACTTTGAACTAAATCAAAGAAAAAGAAAGAAGAACAATCATGTACACATACTTCAAACATCCATCATTATTTCAAATTCTTAGTGGGAAGATTCAGTTGCATTTAAAATATCAACCCATGCAGTATGCTGAAAAAGAAGTACTCGCATGTATTATTATTATTATACAGTATACAACACAAAATTTTGAACAGCACACATGATGTGCAAGAATACCAGCTCCTCAGTGATCTAGCCTTAAGCCCATAGTAAGGGTAGCATTATTAGCTCACCCAAGCCAAAATTTTCACGGGTGAGCTTATAGGATAGGAAGCACCTGACATCTGTCGTCGTACGCTATTTTCAAAGATCTTCACTGAAACTGCTTGGCTAATTTCAGCCAAATTTTACATGAAGCATCCCTAGGAAGAGGGAACCAATAAACAATCCAGGTCACATGACCATGATGGCTGCCATGCCCATATAAGGTAAAAGTCCTTAAAAGTCTCAAAGGGCGGTCCCCAAGGCCTTGCGGTTAAGAGCACAGTTTATTTATCACTTGATTATCTCATGTGGGTTGGAGCCCAGCACTGGCCACATGTGAGATAAGCCAAGTTCTGCTTGCAGGTGTGCCAGGTGGTTTGTCTCAGGGTTCTCCCATTTTTGTCCCACCAGCATGAAAGGAACGTTAAAATGAATTAAAAAAAATCTCCAGAACTGCTGGCCCAACAAAACTTGGCATATAGCTTCAGGCACTACTACAATGTCATTATTATGTGTTTATAAAAGATGGCCCTGTGATGACTTTACCTATTTTACTCAATGCTGCAAGGTGAACTTAGGTGGTCATCTGTGGATGCATTTGAATGGGGAAAAGTGTTAAAAATATTTGAAGGGAAAATCTTGCAGGAAATGGGCGAATGGACTGAAAATTTATGAATCTAAAAAGCTTTTAAGCCCATGGGTTTGTGTGCCCCCAATATACTTGAGTATATTACCATAACATTCAAAGGTCTTTTTCCCTGAGACCATTTGACCAATTAAAGCCAACTTTTATATGTACAGAAAGGCACAAGTAGGCAATGATCAGGAAATGGCACAATCAGAAAGATATTCCCACTCTATAAACCGAGGGATGGAAAATAAACACAACTAAAATGACATTTAGGTACATGTATGTATACCAAGAAGATATATCATTAGCCAAGTGAGCAGCTATTCCCCAATAGGCGGCCAATCAGTTACCCGAACTGAACTAAAAATATGAAAACGTTCATACATGTAAGGCTCAAACAGCACAAAAATTGACTCCAAAACACAAAAACAATTAGAACCACAACAGAAGTATCGTCTTAAACTGTAAACTGTTGAAATGTCATTGAAGGGAAAAGCTTCCAAGATTCATGTATGATTCTGAAAAAAATGATCAAAGCAGTTCATTTGACCCCACCCTGGGGCTATAATATTCATGTATTTGACCATCATAATCAAACAAGCTTTATAACAAGTTTATCAGTATTTATCTCAGGTGAGCATTTACAGCACCATTGGTCCTGTGGTTGGATTTTGAACAGAGTAAAAATTTACAATGTGGTAGGCTACATCTGGTAACACTACTTTTCTCTTTATTCGATGTGGTATTTTTCGTTTCAGAATGGTGATCCCTCTGAGGAAGCATGCTGAAGAAACGACGGTGAAATTGAACATTCTGTATGTGACTCCTATATGCTAAGCCAGTGATAAAAGTGGAAGCTAGTGTTGGAAATGAAACTTAAAGAACACAAGGAAATACTCACTGCAAACTGATTAAGCCATTTGAAATCAAAACATGGAAAGGGGAGTCAGTGGCCTGGTGGTTGAACATCAGACTTAAAATTGAGAGGTCCTGGGTTCGAACACCCCCAGGCACCATGTTGTGTCCTTGAGCAAGACACATGAACTCACTAGAGTACTGGTTAGTACCCAGGAAGAGGTGGCTCTGTCACAACATAAATGAAATATTGTAGACACTGAGAAACTTTAAACTTGATACCAAAAAAAAAAGTGGAAAAGTCAGAATTATTGGAGAAGTGAAAGTGTTAAATACAGTCTGTACAAAAAGAAACACAAACTTTTAAAACATTTTTTTCAGGGATCAAAAATAGCGAGCACCAAACCATTTTAAGCTCACCTGAGGCAAAGGCTCACAGGTGAGCTTATAGTATACCCATGCTTCACAATTTCAAAGATCTTCTCTGAAACAGCTAGGCCAGTCAAAGCCAAACATCATGTGGAGCATCCTTAGGAAGGGGGAACAAAAGTTTATAGAAATGGTCCAGGTCACATGACCAAGAAGGCACCCATGACTATAAATAGCATAAACCTTTATTTATCTTCTTCAGAAGCAGAAGGCTTTTGATTTTGAAACTTGGCATGAAGCATCAGGGAATGGAGCTCTACAAAGTTGTATAAATCATGACCCCGTGATGACCTTGACCTATTTTATGACAAGGTCATCTTAGGTTGCCCATGCATTTGAATGGGGAAAATGTTGAAATGTCATTTGAAGGGCAAATCTTGCAGGAAATGTGCAAATATGCTTACAATTTAAGATTCTGAAAGAAAAACTGGATCCCAGAGGTATTTCATGTATATAATCATAATATTCAAAAGTCTTCTTCTCCCAAACCCCTTGGCTGATCAAAGTCAAATTTTCAAGGAAACTTCTGTATATGAAGGTGGAACCAATGTGTTACATGAGCAAAATGGCCACCATGGCCATATATGGTAAAAATTCTTCAAAAATATGCTTCGGAACTGATGAACCTATTGCAATGAAACTTGGTATGTATTAATTGGAACTAGTGTAGAACATGTACAATGTGTTTTTAAATCATTACCCTTTGGCGGCCCCCCGTGGCCGAGTGGTTAAGAGCGCTGATATTTCATTACCGCACTTAACTATTCGATCATCTCACAACTGTGTCTGGTGTGGTTTCAAGCCCCGCTCTGGCCACATGAGAGAAAAGCCAAGTTCTGCTTGTGGGTGTGTCATTTTTTTATCGGGGTTCTCTGTTTTCGCCCCAGCTACTGATTGGCCCGTCTCATATGAGCTGAAATAATCTTGTAAGGGACATTAAATTGAATAATAAAAAAAAATCATTACCCTGTGATGACCTTGACAAATTTAAAGTCAAGGTCAACTTCGGTCACATAAATATGCAGAAAGCTGTCAAAATGCCATTGAAGGGAAAAACTTCAGGAAATGGGCAAATGGCTAGAATTAGTAGAATATTTATGATTTGGGTTTTGAAAAGGAAATTGACACTGCCTTGTGGCTATACATGTATATGACCATTATAGTCAAATCGAAGTTGAGTGTTTACAAGACCATTGGTCCTCTGGTTTAATTAGCTCACCTGCGGCGTTAGGCTCACAAGGTGAGCTAATAGGATGGCCATGATCCCGCGTCCATCCGTCGTCCGTCGTCTTCCACCATTTTCAAAGATCTTCTTCTCTGAAACCGCTTGGCCGATCAAAGCCAAATTTTATATGAAGCATCTGTGGGAAGGGGGGACCAATGTGTTTATAAATAAACCAGGTCACATGACCAAGATGGCCACCACGCCCATATATGGTAAAAAACTTCAAAATTCTAGAGTCTGCAATCATGTTACAGACTTCAACGCTCGAAATAAATCTTTAACGGCCAAACTTCTCCAACAGGGCTATCGGTATCATAAACTTCGAAAAACCTTTTCTAAATTTTATCGTAGACACTATGAATTGATTTCCAAATATAATGTTGGGTTAAAGACGCTTTTAAGTGAGGGTCTTTCGGAACCAGAATTTTATGGTGACTTGGTTTACAAATTTAAGAAACTTATAGGAAGTAATGATTTTTCTTTTCAGTTTAGAAAAATCATAACACGTTACAGACGTATAGGTTATAACTTGAATGTTATGCGACAGTCTGCATGCTAAGGTTTTAACCCAATCACGGTTGATAACTATGCTGCCTTCTTTAATTGCACGCCGGTGGGTCGGGCGTCAGACTCTATGATGGCCCCGACTTAAAGCTATTTCATTTTAGTTGGTTGGGGCCGGAGCTTCTTGTCTGTTGCTTGGCCCACCGGGGTCCAACTGATGTTTTTCTTTAGCTCCGGAGTTAGTAAGTTATTTGGCGCCAAGGGATCTCCATCGTCGGGCAGCTTACTGAATCTGTGAGTCCTGGTTTTTGATTCATCAGGATGTTTATCATGATTTATTTGTTTGTTCTTGATGATTCATTTACTAGTTAGAGATTCACCACGAGGACCGAAGAACTAACTAAATGTTATGAACCACTGCAGAAGCTAAGGGTGAGGTTACGGCCGTGTAAAATCGATTTAAACCCGCCAGTAACTTTGTGTTACTGATCGTTCCAAGTCGATACTTCTGTGGTGGTTCTTTTTGTTTTATGTCTTGGTGTTTAAAATATTTTTGTGCTGTTGGCGCCTTATGTATGTTTGCATATTTTTAGTTAAGTTAAGGTAACTGAGTGGCCACCTATTGGGAAAATAGCTGCTCATTCGGCTTACTAAATGTTTTCATGGTATAAGTACCTGATTGTTGTTTTTTTTCCCATCTTGGTTTTTGGAGTGGGAGTCTTTTCTGATTGCGCCTTTTCCTGATCTTTGCCTACTTGTACTTTTCTTCTCCGGAACCACTGGACCGATTTCAAGGAAACTTGGCATGAAGCATTGGGACTAAAGTACTACAATGTATTTATAAATTATTACCTTTGGATGACCTTGACCTATTTTATGGCAAGGTCAACATAGGTCGCCCATGCATTTGAATGGGGAAAATTGTTAAAATGTCATTTGAAAGGATAAAGTTGCAGATAATGGGAAAATGGACTGAAGATATGTGATTCTGAAAAAAAATGACACCAGGGGTTGGTCTGCTCTCACCCGGGGGCAATATACATGTATATTACAATAATATTCAAAGATCTTCTTCTCTGAAACCACTTGGCCAATCAAAGCCAAATTTTATAGGAAGCATCTATGGGAAGGGTCAATCAATATATTTATAAATAATCCAGGTCACATGATCAAGATGGCCGCCATGCCCATACATGGTAAAAACCCTTTAAAATTATTTTTCTCCGGAACCACTGGACAGATTTCAACGAAACTTGGCATGAAGCATTGGGGACTAGAGTACTACAATGTGTTTATAAATTATAACCTTTGGATGACCTTTACCTTTTTTACGGCAAGGTCAACATATGTTTCCCATGCATTTGAATGGGGAAAATTGTTAAAATGTCATTTGAGAGGAAAAACTTGCAGGAAATGGGCAAATAGACTGAAGATATGTGATTCTGAAAAAAAGGATCTCAGGGGTTGTTCTGCCCCCACCCTGGGGTGGGTATACATGTACATTACAATAATATTCAAAGATCGTCTTTGAAACTGCTGGGCCAATCAAAGCCGAATTTTATATGAAGCATCTATAGGAAAGGGGAACCAATGTATATTTAAATAATTCAGGTCACATGACCAAGATGGCCGTCATGCCCATATATGGTAAAACCCTACAAAAATCTTTTTCTCCGGAACTGGTTTACCGATTTCAAAGAAACTTGGTATGAATCACCGATGACTCAAGTACTACAATGTATATATAAATCATGACCCTGGGATGACCTTGACCTATTTTAAGGCAAGGTCAACATGGGTTGCCTATGTATTTGAATGGGTTGATCTGTTGAAATGTCATTTGAAGGGAAAAACTTGTAGGATATTGGCAAATGGACAGGATATTGATTATCCTGAAAAAAATGGTCCCAGGGCTTCATCTGCCCCTATACTGGAACTGTTTTCTATAATATTCAAACATGTTTATTGGTATATACAGCAGATCTCAGGTGAGCATTTACAGGACCATTGGTCCTCTGGTTTCTTTATTCGAACAATATGGACAAGCTTTATACTTAGTATTATTTTATGAGAAAATATATTTAAAAAGTTTGAATCTACAAATATGGATTTGACAAATTTACAAATTCTGACTTTTTACAACTTTTCAAGTTAGGGGATAGGGTTGTTACATGGTTCGTAAAATTTTAACATCCAGTTCAAGTTGAAATTTCGAATAACTGAAGTTCAGAATATTCTGTTTTAGCAAAATAAAACAATAGTCAAAGACATTCTTCATGAATTTGTGTGCAGGACAACCATATATGAAAGAAATAAAATTTAACTGTTTTTTTTTTCTTCTAAATTTTAAACGTGTTGTTAAGAGGTCGCATTTAGAGGCATGTAGCTTGAAAAATGGACACTGCCCTATAGTAATTTTGTTTTCAAATGTCATGTTTTATAGTTTGGAAGCAAAAAAGAGCAATTAGAAAAAAAAGTTTGAATACTTTTTCTTTGGCAGCAAACATCCTTACCATAAACAAAAATATGTGTGTGATAGATTTTATGTAATTGTGTCATTTTTTTTTTACCTTCAACCCTTATGTTTTAAGGAATTTTCTAGGAGCTTTCCTGGTTTTCCATTTTGTTTTTGTATCCCTTCAATGTTAAAGATATAAAATAAAGTGAATTAAAATCAATATATATTCTCCTATTTACCATGCCTTTTTAGCTCACCTTAGCTCGAGGCCTACAAATGAGCCTAAAAGATAGGCAGGGTCCATTTGTCTGTCCAAAATTTTTACATAATTATTTGGTGAAATCTGGGATAGATTTTTTTAACTGATTTGATTTAAGGCTTAGTGTGCCAGTCAACAATTTTCCAGTCATGTTGGACAGAAACACAGCTTTAGATAATTATTAAGTGAAACTGGAGGAGAAATTTTTGAATTTGATTTGATTCCAGTCAACAGTTCTTCTGGGCGGAGCCACCACTTCATGGATATTTAACCTTTACTGTGGGAAGTCAAAAAGTCTTTGCTCATTGACACATCACGGCGGCAGTAGGTCTCGAATCTAAGACCCCTGAATCAGGAGTAAAATACTCTACCACTGAGGAGAATCAATCAAGCCCATAAATACTTGGATGCATGTATTAAGAAACACAATGGCCATTGTTCATTTTCAGATTAAAACTGATCATGGATCAGCCAGTAAATACACAGTTTCATCAGACTTCTACCTACAGTGGAATCAAAATGCGAAAAGAAAAAAAATCAGACCAGATTAAAGATATTTATTAATTTTCTTTTCATTTTCTATATTTTTTTGATTTTCTTTTCATTTTCTATTTTTTCTTTCTTTTTTAGTTTAAATTTCTTTTCTTTTTCATAGATTTTTCTCAGAAAGACCATAATTGAAAAAAAGTTATGTTGAAGCCTAGGCTTCCAGGCTTCCACCTGCGTCTACACCTGACTCAGCTTAGGTTTACACTTGATTTGTTTGACAAGTGTTTATATGTTTTCATAAGTGAATTTTTACAAGTATATTCCCACAACCTTGACCTTACCGATAAACTTATTACATACCATGCTCTGGCGTAAGTCAACCTTCAAAAATCAAACTTCAAAGTTTTTCTATGAGATTACTTGATCAGTCAAAGCCATGGCATGCAACTTAATTTCTTTTAGAGGAGAACAAAGGCATTTAGTTTAACCACGGCCAATAGCATTATATATGGCAGTGGATGTTTACTCTAGAACGACCGAGTATAGGTACCACCTATTAAATTCATATTAATATTTTAGTTAAGTTAAGGTAACTGAGTGGCCTCCTATTGGGAAATAACTGCTCATTCGGCTTACGATATGTTTTCATGGTATAAAAACTTGATTGTTGGATTGGTTTTTCCCACCTCGGTTTTTGGAAAGGGGATCTTTTTCTGATTGCGCCTTTTCCTGATCGTTGCCTACTTGTACCTTTTTAATCAATTTTGTATATACTAGTCCCCCGTTCCTACAGCTACGACGACATGGACGAGTTCCTTCCATTGAAAGGCATAGTACGATTGTGAATCAATTTTGTACTCGTTTACTCCTTTAAGTAACAATTTTAAAAATGCAAAGAATAAAATATAAAATATAAATCAACATCAATATTATTTAACGTTATAGCAAAGGAGGACTCTCTCTCTCTCTCTCTCTCTCTCTCTCTCTCTGAATTAAAATACTTCTGTGGTGGTTCTTTTTGTTTTATGTCTTGGTGTATAAAAAAAATTATTTTGTGCTGTTGGCGCCTTATGTACAATGTATGTTTTCATATTTTTAGTTAAGTTAAGGTAACTGAGTGGCCACCTATTGGGAAAATAGCTGCTCATTCGGCTTACGATATGTTTCATGGTATGAGTACCTGATTGTTAGTTTGGTTTTTTCCCACCTCGGTTTTTGGAGTGGGAATCTTTTTCTGATTGCGCCTTTTCCTGATCTTTGCCTACTTGTACCTTTTTACACTCGGACTAATGTGTCGACTTCTCCTTCTACTAACAGTAAGTCAAGTGTTGTATTATCACCATGCATATCTCTCATTCCCTCAATTTATGAATAGAAATAAATAAACACATCTGACAATGTCTACTCTGATGTTTTAAATTATTTGCAAGGTCATCAAGCCGAGCGCACCATCTACAGTCTACATCTATCTTGCCATACCTCAGCACACTCTTGGCTCTCACTCCAATTTTGTGGTATTCAAAATAAAAAAAAATCTAGAGTAATTCGAAGATTTCTACTTCCGGATTATATATCTTTTACAAAGTAATGAAATATATAATGTATATATTTTTTAATTAAAATTAAAATAGAAATAACAAAGAAAACATAAAGATTTCTACTTCCCAGTTATAAACTCTCGCAAAATCATCAGTCACATTTCTCTCTCTCTCATTCTCTCTCTCTCTCTCTCTCTCTCTCTCTGGATTAAAATTCGAGTTCTTGAAAACTACTTCCGAGTAATGAATTAAGTAAGTATTCACCAAAATAATAAAAAAAAACTCTTTCTCTATCTCTCTCTAATGCATAGGTTACATTTACCCCGATCATTGTACGATTATTAGGTATGCAATTTTCACTATCGTAGGTTAACTTATGTGGTTACAATTCATACGGGCACCGTACGATTTCTTGTTTTGGCTTTCGTCAGAACCGTACGAAGGTCGTAGGAATATCGTGTATCCGCACACTTTAAGTCAAAAACGTACGGCGCCTATGCGATGTCCGCGAAGAGCTTTCGATTTATGACTGAGCTCTTGCGGTCTCTTAACGATCACCGTACGACATCTTGTCCCCTAATTATCATACAAAATCGTGTGGTGTCCCCAAGATAGTGACAGGGTCTCCGTACGGCGCCCGCACGACATGCCTTCTGACTACGGTCTTTCGATTTCTAAAAAGATGTAAACGTGCAGAGGATTACACAATTGTAGAGGCTACGGAGATCGTAGAAAGCCGTAGAATCGTAGGGGCATGTTAGGGTCACGTTGCGGAGACCGTACGAAAATGCAAAAATTGGCATCGTATGATCACCGCAAGCTAATCGTAGGCCAAATGTAACCTAGGCATAACAAACCAAAAATAAAATAAATCAAACAATCAATAAATAACCACAAGAGTCACAATTTTGCTAGTGTAACGCTAATGGGAAAACGGGATATATAAGTTTTATATATTCATGCACACATCATAAGCGTAAACTATGACACTTTCTTTCGGCAGCAGTTAAGCCTCTGTGACACTGTTCATCGGCGCAACATGTGTTCTGTAAAAATTTAAAATTCATATAGCATACTTTAAAAGAAAGTAGCAAAACGTTGGAATCAAGCAACTCACGTCTTACAATCTACTTTTTTTTTATTAAGATGCAAATATGTTTGTTTACTTGTGTTATGGTTTAGCGTCCAAGTCAACAATTTTAATCAACAAATATTCTAATTTAAAAGCAAGTAAAAATATGTTAGGCCAGATATCAATTTCCCGCCGCGTGTTTTCTGTCATATGTCGAATCGCTGAAAAATATTCTAGCGGCGCATCTACATTGTCTTATATTTATTTGATAAGTTTATTGACACACTTGCATTACCTTTCAAAATTGTTTCTGGTGATACAGCGCTTGATTATTGCTGTCAACACTGCGCCTGATAACGATAGTATCGCCCCAGCTATCATGCCCGCCGAGACCAAGAAGACAGGTTCATCAAGGAGTGATCCTCTGACTGACCCGCATTGTTGTGTTGTGGATTGGCTGACTGGGACTGTTGTAACAGTTGAAGTCGTAGATGTCGATATATCTTCTGTCATGCTAGAGGTCGGCCCACTTGCGAAACCAGTATCTTTCAAAGTAGTAGGGTCCACTGGCTTTGTTGCCTTGGCATGTGTTATGACGCTAGTGGTAGTTGCAGAAACCGTCTTAGGTACTGAATTAAAACAATCTATAAATCGTATATATAATCATACAGCTGTACCCAGACATTGCAATGAATTAGCGTACTAGCATGATTGATCATGTGATCTGGCTATTTGATGCACATCTTCTTGGCATCCGCGCTGCAATCAAGCTTTGAATAACTAAACGTCTGTTGGGTGATGGAAAGGGTACATGTAACTTAAAATGATACATATACCAAATATTGCTTAAAATGAAATGAAGTTATATGTATATCTGTCTGTTATGTTTAAAAGAAATCAGCTTGAAAGTGACAAGTTAGCTTTGCCGTTCAACAGGGGCGCGAACATACATTTTTTATTCGACAAGGATAAGCCTTAAGGCGTCTAATTGCAAGTACAAATGCACAATGTGGTCAGATTAACGCCCCATTTCCCGGCGTTAGTGCAGTTAAACAGCTTGAATCCAGTTCTTTTGTCATAACCGACATCAAACGTGAAATTGCTACAAGAATCACCAGCGTGCTCCACCAGCAGTAACTTTGTGTTACTGATCGTTCCAAGGCGATACTTCTGTGGTGGTTCTTTTTGTTTTATGTCTTGGTGTTAAAACTTTTTGTGCTGTTGGCGCCTTATGTGTGTTTTCATATTTTTAGTTAAGTTAAGGTAACTGAGTGTCCACCTATTTGGAAAATAGCTGCTCATTCGGCTTACAACATGTTTTCATGATTTTTCCCACCTCGGGTTTTGGAGTGGGAATCTTTTTCTGATTGCGCCTTTTCCTGATCTTTGTCTACGTGTACCTTTCCACAACTGTCTGAGAGATTCCCGTATGCGATCGTAGTAGGACACAGCATCGCTTGAAATGAACTATTATCGGCTCCTGTTGTAAATAGACTCAATCCTAGGTCCTGAGAACCTAATTATCCACTATTCTAAACTTACATTTTGCAATAAAACCTAATGTCATCGTTTACTTACGATTATAACCTCTCCCTCATAAGGACAAAAGAACCTACCAAAACATAACACAGACATATTGTAGTCCCAGATTCCGTCTTCCGAACAATTGAATGACCCTACGCCGTCTGTTTTATTGTAACCATAATCACAGGTAAACGTATCACAGGAGTCACCGACTTGTATACCACATGCATCGCTCAGGTTGCCGTTCGGGATCTGTCTGTCACAAACTGTCTCTATATGGAATTAACAAAAACACTATGACAAATGTGATTTGTGTAAATAACAAAAAAATGGAATATCAAGACAACGTCAAATTAATTGCACCATTGGTAGTAGATACACTTAATTATCGAGTCAGATTATCAACAAAATCAACAAAAACAGCTTTACTTCTGTGTTGGTTCTTATTTTGTTTATGTCTTGTTGTTTAAATTTTTGTGCTGTTGGCGCCAAATGTGTGTTTTCATATTTTAGTTAAGTTAAGGTAACTGAGTGGCCACCTATTTGGAAAGAAGCTGCTCATTCGGCTTACGATATGTTTTCATGGTATAAGTACCTGACTTTTTATTTAGTGATTTTTTCCACCTCGGCTTTTGGAGTGGGAATATTTTTATGATTGCGCCTTTTCCTGATCGTGGTCTACTTGTACCTTTATATAGACCTGTCATTTGCCATACATACAACTCTATGGCTATGCTCACGAGTTTTAAAGAAAAAAAGGTACAAGCAGGCAAAGATCAGGAAAAGGCGCAATCAGAAAAAGATTCCCACTCCAAAAACCGAGGTGGGAAAAAACCAAACTAACAATCAGGTACTTATACCATGAAACATATCGTAAGCCGAATGAGCAGCTATTTTCCCAATAGGTGGCCACTCAGTTACCTTAACTTAACTAAAAATATGAAAACATACATAAGGCGCCAACAGCACAAAAAATTTTAAACACCAAGACATAAAACAAAAAGAACCACTACAGAAGTATCGACTTGGAACGATCAGTAACACAAAGTTACTGGCGGTGGTGCAGTGGTTATGTTATTTGCCTTGTAAACCAGTGGTCGCAGTTTCGATCCCGGGCTTCTCCAATACGTTGGATGGGACTATAAACCGAAGTCCCGTCTCCATATGACCTTAGCTGTTGGTAGGACGTTAAACCCTAATAAACCAACCAATGCCTTCTTAAATATCTACTAGTTTGCATAACGGTTATATTAATATTTGTAGCTTTGTTGGTCGGGCGTCCGATTCTTTTGTGGGTCTGGCGCCAGACTCTGAATTTTGTGCTGTTTGAACCTTACGTTTACATTGTTTTAGTTAATCTCTGGTAACTCAGTGGCCGCCTTTTGGGAAATAGCTGCTCACTCGGCTTATGTCATGTTTTCTAGGTATAAGTACCTAATTGTAGTTTTAGTTTTTTCCCATCTCGGTATTTGGTGTGCGAATTTCTGACTGCGCATTTTTCTGATAATTGCCTACTTGTACATTCCTATGATGACCCTACTTAAAGCTATTCCTTGAGTTGGTTGGGGCCGGAGCTTCTTGTGTATTGCTTGGATCGTCGGGTTCAACTGCTGTTTTTCTTTTCCCCCAGAAAGTTAATTGGCGCCCAGGGATCTCCATCGTCCGGTAGCTCACTGAATCTGTGGGTCCTTATGTTTGATTCATCATGGTGGTATCATGGTTTATTTATTTTACCTTGATGATTCATTGACTAGTTAGAGATTCACCAAGAGGACCGAACAACAAACTCAATGTTGTGAACCACTGCAGAGATTGGCGGAGATAACTTATATATAAGCCCGCCAGCAATTTTATACTACTGATCGTTCCAATGCGATGCTTCTGTTATGGTTCTTATTGTTTAATGTGTTGGTGTTGAATTTTTGTCCTCTTTGCATTTTTTTTTTTTTTTTAAATATTGTTGGTTGGATTTGTGTAAATGAGTGACCGCAGTGGGTCGCGTGCAAAGTGAATGAACCCCAAAGGAGTTCATGTAAGCTTTGCTAGCGACCCACTGCTGTTCATAGCTCCATGAACAACAGAAAAATTAAACTCATTGCTTATATTTACATTCATTTCTCTCTATCGCTTGTTGAAAAATCACCAATGCGGTCACATTTACCAGCAAACAGAGAATCTACACACAGTGTGTGTTCAAACAGCGGAACGGCGTCGACGTTTACAACGTCCAATCAGATTGGCGAGATTCATGTTTTTGACGTCAAGTTTGGATTACGTCGCGTCGCGTGACACAATGTTGTTCATGGAAGTATGAACACAGATGAACATCTAATGGTTCATCTAAGGAGGTTTTAGAAAAATGTAAATATTTCCTGGTGAATGCCTACTTGCTCATTTTTGTGGGGTCGTTAATAAGTACACCGTCTATTTAAGTGTCATTCACTTCTAGCAAAACTTATGGTTTTTGGAAATACAATATCACTGAGAATACAGCAGAAACTTAAACAGCATGGACACATACGATGCTCGAACACTTGTTAATACATGCCTAAGATACAGTAACCTGAGTGAAAATATACGTATTACAAATAACCAACCTAAGCAAATACTTGAATGGTTGTAGTTCCAATCGCCTGATTCAGTACAATTCAGAGAACCAACATCCGGGTTTCTATGGTAACCATAGTTACACGTAAGGGTGTCACATGTCTCTCCTACCTTGGCAGTACACGTGTCAGTTGCATTGTCTATGCTGTCACTGCTACATATGATTTCTGAAAACACAACATAATGGCATTAATCAGATAATGATGAAACTGCATTGAGCTATATTTTGATTACAACCGTATCAAGTACCAGTACCTGATTGTTAGTTTGGTTTTTTCCCACCTCGGTTTTTGGAGTGGGAATCTTTTTCTGATTGCGCCGTTTCCTGATCTTTG
This sequence comes from Rugalucina vietnamica, assembly GCA_964017185.1. Taxonomy (NCBI): domain Eukaryota; kingdom Metazoa; phylum Mollusca; class Bivalvia; order Lucinida; family Lucinidae; genus Rugalucina; species Rugalucina vietnamica. The sequence continues at coordinate 3,343,911 of OZ024877.1, read as the reverse complement.
CCTACTTGTACCTTTTTATATAAAAGCTAAAGAATATTTCATTTATGAATATATGCAGCGCGGTGGCGTAGTGGTAGAGCGTCGGACTCCGAGACGAGAGGTCCTGTGTTCGATCCCTACAAACGACACCATGTTGTGTCCTTGAGCAAGACACATTGACTCCCTACAGTACTGGTAAACCAAGGAAGCGTTGGCTCCGTCGCGACATGACTGAAAGCATTTGACTAGAACGTTAAGCCTCAGGGGTTGACTGGGACGTTAAGCCTCAACATTTATTAATATTGGCCATTTATTTATATATGCCCAGTTTGTAGATAACAACGAAGCAATGTTTAATTCGGATTGTGTCAATTATTGGTTGTTCCTTAGCGTTAAACTTTGTGTTTTTATTATATCCACTTCTTGAAAGTAAGAATGGCGGTTTATCGTATATGTATGAAGTATAAAGTGTTACGTTGACAGATTTATTACTTCTAGCCCGAAAACCCAACCAAAATTATTTAACCTAAGGGCTTTAAACAGGAATGTAAAAATGTAGCAATCCACACTGATGCTTGGAGATCAATGAGCATGATCAAAAGGTGATTTCGGTGAGCTATTTAAAGTTAGGAAGGTAAAACTAACCATGACACAACGTTGGTAGTTGAACATTCCATAACCCAGATGAAGAACATATTAAGTAGACAATGGTTGAGTTCTTCTTAAATCCATAACCACACTGAATATCGAACATATTGCACAATCCGCCTAGTTGTGTGCAATTTTCTGGCAGTGTGGTGTTGCCGAGGTCCGCTACACTGCAACCTATATGGATAAAGACACTATAAGATAAAGATAAAGAGATAAAGATAAAGAAGCTTTATTTAACGTCGCGTTTTTAACAGACAACATTAGCTCATGAGCTATTTTGAGATACTTACCTGCCTTCTTGTAACTTCCTGGAACTACCCTTTTATTGTGAGCGTCAGCAAGGGAGCTACCAGTACCATTTTTACGCCTTTGGTATGGCGCGGCCGAGGATCGAATCTGCGACCCCTCGATCCCGAAGCGGACGCTCTACCTCTTGAGCTATCGGGGCTCAATTATTATAATTACAAATTTTAACACGATCCAAAGGATGTAACGATTTGCCAAATGACTGCTATTTTAAAAGGGATAATCTCAACTTTAAATTCCAAACTAGTTGAAAGATCAATTTATGATTTTTTTAGATTAAAATAAAAATTTGCGTTTGTTCGAGAACTGGTCGCATGAAATACGGATCCGTATTAAGGTGGCAATGCATTTACTAGTTTTCCTTTCCAAATTTTACCAATTTTTGTGATTACGAATAAATCCTGAGAAGAAACAATCAAACTCAGGTCTTATGGAAGAAACTCTTGCCGCCATTGTATGGAGTAGATCAGCTGGCTAACTGTCACTACGCTCCACCTCTGTACCTCGTTCCACTTCCCAAGCTTAGCATTGGTTGCATTTAAACTAATGTCGAACTGGTTGCAGATTTTGTAAGTGACTTGCAGCTATGTTTCATATTATTTTTGTCATGTATTTGTACCTTCCATTTGACACATAAAATTGCCTAAAACGTTTAAATTTATGTAGAAAAACAAACGATTTTCGACTTTGAGTCGCTAATTCTACAGAAGTATCCACTGATCTATTTATAGACTTTTTTTAAAATTTTCCAGAGAAAAAAAAAAACATTATTTATTTTATGACTCTGCGAAGTTTAACAAATAGAATATTTATAATTTATGGCACATATGCTAGAACAGATCTAACATAACTAAAAATACCACAATTTTGCTGAATTTTCATTTTCGACCAAGAGCTAAATATACATATCCCATTTCCGTCGGTATGGAGAGGTTTAACGGAATACCGATAAAAATATTTCGTCTATGTATGGAGATGTAACTTATAAACCTAAGAACCACAATTTCTATATCTATATTCACGAGTGATCCAGAAAACTTTCTTCTTCATCGACTATGAATTGCGGGTAAAAATAAAGAGTAGAAACCTACTCGTTATGGCCGACCCAAATACCGTCGGTACGTCCATGAAATACATGTATTGAAGTCCGTTTGTTGGTTCAAATTCTGTGACATTAGATGCATCGAGTCTGTGCAATTTCGTGATTTTTCTGCAATCAAAAATTGAATTTGACATCACATTGCGAATCAGAGCCACAACAAATGCACAAGCGAAACAAAAAGGTACAAGTAGGCAAAGATCAGGAAAAGGCGCAATCAGAGAAAGATTCCCACTCCAAAAACCGAGGTGGGAAAAAAACAAACTAACAATCAGGTACTGATACCATAAAAAACATTTCGTAAGCCGAATGAGCAGCTATTTTCCCAATAGGTGGCCACTCAGTTACTCAAAAACTGATTTTATGTATTCCTTTAATGTGTGTGTTCATATATTCAGTTAAGCTCAGGTAACTGGGTAATCCCCTTTACAGAATTAGATTATTTTTCCGTTCGTATCAGTGACTGGTTGTCATGACGGTTTCGACCTCAGATCGGACTTTGGTTGTGATAACACTAGATCCCGATCATTTACCATTAATAACACATACAAGGCATCAATACAACAGATGACAAAACAAATATACATTTTTTAAATTAAAGGAATAACGGAGAGAACTGGACGGATATACTTGCACATTTGCCTGAAGTGGAGATTTCTAGCAAAAGCAATGCCGCAGAGATATTTTGTCAAGAAAAAAAGTCTGCCAAGCGTCAGATGTAAACGTTTCGGTTACTTTACAGTGTATTTGACACGTCATAAAATCGTGACGTATTTAATAATAATAATAATAATAATAATAATAATAATAATAATAATAAATTCTTGTTATGCGACAGTCTGCATGCTTAGTTTTTAACCCAATCATGGTTGATAACTATGTTGCCTACTTGTACCTTTTTAATTGCACGCCGGTGGGTCGGGCGTCAGACTCTATGATGGCCCCGACTTAAAGCTATTCATTTTAGTTGGTTGGGACCGGAGCTTCTTGTCTTTTGCTTGGCCCACCGGGGTCCAACTGGTGTTTTTCTTTTGCTCCGGAGTTAGTAAGTTATTCGGCGCCCAGCGATCTCCATCGTCGGACAGCTTACTGTGAGTCCTCGTTTTTGATTCATCAGGATGTTTATCGTGATTTATCTGTTTGTTCTTGACGATTCATTGACTAGTTAGAGATTCACCACGAGGACCGAAGAACTAACTAAATGTTATGAACCACTGCAGAAGCCTATGGTGAGGTTATGGCCATGTAAAATCGATTAAAGCCCGCCAGTAATTTTATATTACTGATCGTTCCAAGGCGATCATTCTGTGGTGGTTCGTTCGTTTTATGTCTTGGTGTTTTTTGTTTTTTTTTTTTTTCAATTTTTGTGCTGTTGGCACCTTATGTTTGTTTTCATTTTTTTAGTTAAGTTTAGGTAACTGATTGGCCACCTATTGGGAAAATAGCTGCACATTCAGCTTACGATATGTTTTCATGGTATAAGTACTTGATTGTTAATTTAGTTTTTTCCCATCTCGGTTTTTGGAGTGGGAATCTTTTTCTGGTTGCGCCTTTTCCTGATCTTTGCCTACTTGTACCTTTTTATTTTAAGAGGATGACATATTAAGCAAATGAAATTACTTATCTAACATATGGTCCTCTGCAACATAACAGAAAAATAGAACAAAATTATTAACAATTTGTACAATATATACACACATTTAAAATAAGTCTTGGAAACAGGATATGAGTCAAATCTCATTTCATTATACACAGACAAGGAATTTTTCAAAGATAAGAAATGATCACTACCTGGTGCAGTCGGAATCAACAATACTACCCAAACACCAGGTACAGAACTGACTAAAACAATGAGAAAAAAAACGTCTATCCGAGTGAGCAGCTATTCCCCCATATGAGGACGCTCAGGAACCTCTACACCTAATATATGAAGACGTATATAAAAAGTGCAAACATCTCAAAAGTCGACAACAAATCTAAACAAAAGAATACATACAAATACTTACACAGATGTCCCACCAACATAATATATGTAGTCACCAACAATGTTCATATCAATGGCTGCTCCTCCCGAGGGTATAGAGGAAAAGGTAGCTTCATTACTACCATCGTACCCAATCATATAGATATTGCTGTATCCGTCAGACCATAGTACCTTTTCAGCTGTAAAGGAATTTCCAAATATGGTAAAATCCTAAAATTGCACTTATTTTTGGTAGATATCTCTCCATATGTTTTTGCACCTTTAAGATACTGTTAATTAATTAAATGTAAATCATTTTTTCCTCATACAGTGGAGACACAACTTCACATCCTTGTGCACTTCGTGTCCTCATGATGTGCACGACAACAGAGCGATTTCTGAGCTATGATGCACGTTAAGAATGAAGTGCACTTGAAGTTCTGTGACACATCTTAGATCGAAGTGCATCTTTTACATGTGTTAATATACATGTACGTCTTAATATATAAGAGAAGAGACCAGATGATTATTATACTGGTTTGTATTTAGTCAATTTTGAAGAATAGGTAAATAATCAATTTATACATGTGTGTGACAAACACTTTGCTTTTACCATTATTATTATTACATTTGAGAAGAAAATCACATATACACGTTTTTACGTATCAGAAATATCGAATTCGTATTTTGAGAAAATTTTAAGGTGTCAAATATTCACACATGTCATAGATAGAATACCCTTGAATCTGTGACCTGTCATAAATCTAGAATACATGAGAATGTGTCAAAAAATCTTGAATACTCGAGATATTATTGATGGCAGCGATTTCATGTTTAAAAAAGAAAATAATTCCAAATTATTCTCAGATGGTTGTTTATTAATCGCTTACCAAAGGCAAAGATATTTTTGATAAAAAAGAAATTAAGCGACTACTGTCATTAAGTGACCTGAAAAGTTGAATATAATTGTTGATTTAACTCAAGAAAAAGGTACAAGTAGGCAAAGATCAGGAAAAGGCGCAATCAGAAAAAGATTCCCACTCCAAAAACCGAGGTGGGAAAAAACCAAACTAACAAACAGGTACTTATACCATGAAACACACCGCAAGCCGAATGAGCAGCTATTTTCCCAATAGGTGGCCACTCAGTTACCTTACCTTAACTAAAAATATGAAAACATACATAAGGCGTCAACAGCACAAAAAATTTAAACACCAAGACATAAAACAAAAAGAACCACCACAGAAGTATCGGCTTGGAACAATCAGTAACACAAAGTTACTGGCGGGTTTAAACCGGTTTTACAGGTACCTAACCTCACCCTCAGCTTCTGCAGTGGTTCATAACATTTAGTTAGTTCTTCGGTCCTCGTGGTGAATCTCTAACTAGTCAATGAAGTTCAAGATCGTTTGCAGATTATAGTTGGTATATATTCAGATGTCTCTCTAAAACAGTGCAATTTTAGACCGAGGTGCACATGGAGTGCAAATCAATGTGCACATCATGTTCAGATGTCGCTCTTATTAAAGTGCACTTGTCTCTCAAAGAATGTGCACAAGAAGTGCACTTCCTGTAACCTCAAGTTCTACCTCCACTTTACTTTCTATGGAAATCTTCGGCCACTTGTGCCAAGTGTCTAATGGTTGATTGAAGATTATTTCAGGGAGAAGAGTTACCAATGGAAATTGTGACAGCTCTAATCAGCAGATTAAATGAGCCGTCTCGTGGGAAAACCAACAATGTGGTTTCCGAACAGGTCTGACACAAACCGACCTGTACAAGCTCAGAAGATAGCCAAATGCTTGAAATTTTGGAGTTAAGTATAGGAAGAATTGTACTATCCGAGTAGCGAAAACAAAGGCGCTGATCAGCACCGCGGTTACCGCGAAGCTGATCTGCGCATTTGTTTTTGTCTATGCAGATTGTTGGTTTTCCCATGGGGCGGCTCAAATATTACAATAACAAAAGTGGGATGTAGGCTTTTCTTCCTGTGCTTAGCGTACTTAATCCATGACTCCACCTCAATGCCGTTATTAAATATTACAAGTATTCTCATTGGCTTTTAATTCCTGTGCCAGGAGTTAAGCCACACCCACTACAATCTCTGCAGGTCAATTCCGGGTTACAAAACCTCTTGCCGGGTGGCGACAAAATTTTAAAATAGTGTTTTTGTGTATTATGATAGCATGTCTGTGACACCATTTTTACATGTATATGGCACATGAGGGGTGCGCTATACATTTTCTTATAATGACTCCAAAATCCTAGATCATATATATACGCTTTGCGTGAACCCACAATCTATGGTTCTGCTTGCGGTGTGCCTAGTGGTTTTTCTCGCGGTTCTCCCATTTTCGCTCCACCTACTGATTGGCCCGTCTTATATGAGCTTAAATAATCTTGAAAGGGACGTAAAACTTACAAATAACAAATTTACTCATAAATAATACAAATAAAGTAAAATATTTCATTTTTACAGCTGAAAAAAAAAATTCTGTATCTTGTACAGAAGCTGCTCATTCGATATGCTTTCATGGTATAAGTACCTGATTGTTGGTTTGGTTTTTTCACACCTCGATTTTTGGAGTGGGAATCTTTTTCTGATTGCGCCTTTTTTTGATCTTTGCCTGCATGTACCTCCATATTGGAATAAAACTTAACATACACTTTGAAAAAGCTAAGGTTCAATTCCTTCAATGCTATATACGTAACACTTTCTCGATGACACCGTATCGGATGCTTAAATTATTTAATGCAGGGGAAATATGTGTCTTTGCATACTCGGAATCACTTTACTCAAATATTAATGATTAGTTAATGTGTTCTGATACCAAATCACAAGCTTTTCTCGAATCCCATAACTTACCAGTTATATCAACAGCGATGCAATAAGTGGTACTGGTTATTCCGCTTTTCAATACTTCTACATTTGAACCATTGAAATCCAATTTGACTATATTATACACACTTCCAGCAGCTAGTATAAGGGAAAACAGAAATCTGCAAACAAATCATAGACGTGTATCGGAGTGAGTACTAAGGCAAACAGAAACCTGCAAATAAATCATAGACATGTACCACGGATGGACTGAGAACTGAGGTACAGTATTCGACTAAGTTTTGAAAACAAATACTCAAGTAAGTATCATGTACTTTACAAAATGTGCTGATGAGTACTGCTGAATACTTTAAAGTACCTTAACATTTAGTATATTAAATGATAAAAGCACATTTTTTCTACATGTAGATCCTTAAAAGAAAACCCTCCACCCAATGGTCATGCATGATACTTGTAGATTTTTTTTCTCCAGTTTTGCGACAAAACAGAACAAGAGGAAAATTATTAAATAGGCTAACCTGAGCCGAAGGTGAGCTAATAATGCCTAGGTCACACTAGCACTTACGGTCGCTGCGGACGCTGCGGATAGGGCTTCCGTATTTGTCCGTCCTGTCCGTAACGATTCGTATCATAATCGTAAAGTCCGTATCTGTACGTGCATTTATTTACAGGGCACAGAAGATCCGAAACCAAGCTTTGATAATTGTCAAAAATCAGGCACGGATGAAAAACCCGTAATTGTCCGTTTCTAATCGGTATCAAAAAACGTATCTATTCCGTAACTAAACGTATCTTGTCGTAAGCATTGGTTGCGGATCGATACTGTTTCATATGTGTTGTTTCGTTCGGTTACGGTCTTTGTCGGCGTACTGTTATGTAATGAAAAGTATTCCGCTTACTCACTGAATCGCCCGTGCGCTCAATGCTCACAAATATGCACGTGCTTTGAATGCATTCCTTTAGCCGAGATTTTAGCACTGCGTTTACTAGCTAAGAAGCAGGCTGAATTGAATATCTAAGAAAATTGGAGAACCAACAAACGAACAAGCAAACATACAAATGTTACTCAAATTATAGTATTATGAGAAGTTATTTCTGTTGTTTTACGACTATCACTCGATTAATCAATAACTCGATCGATCCGTCAAGATATCAAACAATCGATCGATCGATCGCAATCGATCAATCACACGATAGATCGATCAAAAGAACGATCACTCAATCGATCGGTCTTGATCGATCACTCGTTCTTTCGATCAGTTTATAACTCGATCAATCAATTGATCGATCATCGATCAATCAGTCTATCGATTGACCCAGAGACCGAGAGATCGATCGCGATCGAGCAATCAATCAATCAAAGCATATTATGTTCTATAATTTCTTCACGTGCAGATACGGATGTTTCGTCCGTATCGAAATTTTGACTTTTTTTCAAAATTTGGGCGCGGATTCTACGGACCCTGCGGATACAACACGTACAGCTACGGTCATATACGCATACGATGCGAATTGTTACGGATATAACGGATAGATACGTATGACTTGTTCGTAGCGTCCGTCGCATCCGTATGTGTTAGTGTGACTGTGCTTTGACAATAAACAACGGTTACTTACAGCACATTGCAGCGTTTATACGCAAGAGAGCGTAACAAATGCGTATCTGAAGGTGCAGGTCCGTGTCTAAACGTAACAGATGGTATCGAAAGGTATGTAGACAAGTAACTTTCCGTATGTATCCGAATATATCCGTAACTATACTGTATGTATTCGTATTTATAGGTAATGATCATTACGTAAATGCATTAAGAACAGTTAGCCCCGCCCACTAATTCCTGCGGATTGCTACGTTTAGTATCCGCAACTATCCGCAGCGTACGTAATTTCTAGTGTGACCTAGGCATAAGACAGGCATAGACCTTGCACCCGTCGGCGTAAACAGATGTCGGCATCCGATGGGTACAAATTGCGCTCCACTCGTAGCTGATTTATTTTATGCTGCTACGAAAGAGATTTCATTGATTCTCTTAACCATAACAATCAAGCTGATGTTATCGAGGTTTTTATATCACTGATCGTTCCAAGGTGATACTTCTATGGTGGTTGTTATTGTTTTATGCCTTGGTGTTTAAATTTTTTGTGCTGTTGGCGCCTTATGTATGTTATCATATTTTAGTTAAGTTTATGTAACTGAGTGGCCACATATTGGGAAAATAACTGCTCATTCGGCTTACGAAATGTATTCACGGTATAAGTACCTTATTGTTAGTTTGGTTTTTTCCCGCCTCGGTTTTTGGAGTGGGAATCTTTTACTGATTGCGCCTTTTCCTGATCGTTGCCTACTTGTACCTTTTTCATTCGACTTTCAGGTACCTCGATGACCTTCTAAATATTGACAATCCTTATTTTGAAGGCATTGTCAATCAGATTTATCCACTTGAACTACAGTTGAATAAAGCAAACGCCGAAGATACCATATCCTCCTTTTTTAGATTTGCATCTTCTTATTTCAAATGGGTTTGTTTATATCATACATTGTATATAAAATATTTATGATAAACGCGATGAATTTGATTTTGATATAGTAAATTTTCCGTTTTTGGATGGTGACTTTCCTCGCCGTGCTTCTTATGGTGCATACATTTTTGCAACTTCGTAGGTTTGCCTGAGTCTGCAATTATGTTGTGGAATTAAACGCGCGAAATAAATGTATAACAGCCGAACCCAGCAGGGCTATCGGTATCATAAACTTCGAAAACCATTGTCTAAAATTTATCGCAGACTGAAACATATGTTTTGTGCTGTTGGCGCCTTATGTATGTTTTCATATATTTAGTTAAGTTTAGGTAACTGAGTGGCCACCTATTAGAAAAATAGCTTCTCATTCGGCTTACGATGTGTTATAAGTGCCTGGTTGTTGATTTGGTTTTTCTCACCTCGGTTTTTGAAGTGGGAATCTTTTTATGATTGCGCCTTTTCCTGATCTTTGCCTACTTGTACCTTTCAATAGCTGCTCATCCTGCTTTCCGTTATACATGTTGCATGTTGGTATCTATGTATAATACATGATTTTCCTTATTCCTTGTTTAAATTTGTGTATAATTGAACCACTGCTGAAGCTGAGGGCGAGGTTAGCGCTCTGTTAAATCGATTTAAGCCCCCAGTCATTTTATATTACTGATCGTTCAAAGGCAATACTCCTGTTGTGTTACAATTTGTATGGTGTTTTGGAGTCGAATTTTTGTGCTGTTTGAACCTTATGTACGTTTCGTAGTTTTAGTAAAGGTTGGGTGGCTGAGTGGCCACCTGTTGTGGGGTGCATGCTCGCTCGGCTTGCGGTATGTTTTCTAAGTGTTCGTGCCTCGTTGTCGGTTTGTTTCTTTCCCGCCTCAATATTTGGAGTGTGAGTTTCTTTCTAGTTGCGCCTTTTCCTGATCATTGCCTACTTGTGACCGTTTTTCAAAGGTGTTCTCTGAAACCCCTTTGAAAAATCAAAGCAAAATTTGATATGAAGCATCTATAGCAAAGAGGAACCAATATCCTTTTAAATAATCCAGGTCACATGGCCAAGATGGCCGCCGTAACCATATTTAGTAACAAGAGGACCAATGATCCTGTAACCGCTCTCCTGACAAAAGAAAAGTTTAGTTAAAATTGATCTTACCATAAAAAGGTAAAAATAGGCGATGATCAGGAACGTCAAGGTTGACACCGGATTATCATATGTTGGAACTCGATTTCCCCATCATTCTTGCTAATTTTCAAGACTATAAAACCTCGGGTTCTGAAATATATTGATTCATTAATGGGCATTTTGCCATGAGCTGATAACACAAAGATTATTTTATCAATTATGTAGCTGATTCCATAAAAAACTTTAGGTTTGGCTGGTAATGCAGTTTGACAGATCAGAAAAAAATCCTCGAGTGTCACATGTGCCCTGGCTGGTAATTTAGCCCAACAACACAGTGTCATCCTGCTTCCCTTATTCATGGAACCTTAGGTCTGCAGTAGTTAAAAAGCCAACATAAACAATTTGTCCAGGTTTATAATCACATTAAACTCTAAAGACGTCCTAACAAGCATTACGTCTACTTCATTAAAAAGCCAAGATGCTGGTCAACCAATACCTTAACCGTGCTATGACTTTGGAATTTGACTTTGCTTGTCATGGAAAACACAGGTCCATTAATTGAATACACTATGATGGGCCAGAGTCCCTAATGCCACATACCAAGTTTCATTGTAATCGGTCCACCGGTTCTGAAGAAGATTTTCGAGCATTTCTGAGTTTCCAAGTTTCGTTGAAATTGGCCCAACAGCTCTGAAGAACGAATCAGGGATTTTACCATATGTGGGTGTGGCGGCCATCTTGGTTTATTCTGCCGAGAAAACAAATCATGGAACTGCATGATGAAAATCCAACAAGCGTGTTGGCAGAATACAAAGCCAGAGGAGACTCCACAGTGCTGTAAGACATGCTTAGCTCATGAAGGAACCCATTACCAAGGTTTCTTCGTATAAACTTTCTGGTAGTGCAAACCATATTTGAGTATTGACGTAAATGTTATAAATATACTAATTAAGCATTGCTAACCGAATATTTTCAAATTCTTCTTTTCGGCTATTTCTGAACTTTTTTGTAGAATACGAATTACCGAGAGAAGGAATGCTAATAACCCTTAGTTTAAACGAAAGACTTATGATCTTTGCCTACTTGTACTTTTTTATGGAATATAATAACCCTGATCAAAATTGCTGTTGTCTGCAATTTTTCTTAATTTTCATATATATCTAAAATAAATTTAATTGTTCATAACTGAGATAAATCTACTAAGAGACTTAGCATTACCATCGAAACTGCGATGCAAGGCGCGCTTGAACAAGGACAAACTATTGCAGTACGTCGCGTTTCTACATCAATTTGCCATTATTTATGTATTTGGTTTTTGAACTTTGAACTTTTCGAGGTTTAGTTTGACTCAAATATTAAACGGAAGAGGTAGTAGTAAGACCACCGTTATGCTTTCAGTAGTTATAAGCTGCCAGGGAATTCGTCCTGTACCGGAATTTCAGACAAAGCCCAAAACTATAGCTGACATCAATAAACTATATGAACGGTAGGATGGGCAAATTTAGTTCCAAAGTCGTAAACGTGTGTTTCGTTAGACTTTTTTTTATTATATTGGGATTGTTATGGGAAATAATTGATCACATGTTCAGAACAAAGCGAAATGAATCTAAATTTGTGGCAAACTAATGTTGAATTACTTAATAATCCTGCATACAAATTATAATCCCACACCTTTTTTGATTCAGAATTTATCGCTGAAGGGCAGGTGTCGGTTAGCAATTTTATTTAGTATATGACCTGTCCATCAGATTTTGGAGAAAACGATATTCAAACCAGAGGCCTGTGGCCCTGTAAACCTTCTTGAAAACTGAGATCTGCTATTTATACCAATAAACATGTTAGGGTATATAGCCCCAGTAAAGGGTCCGATAAAGCTCTGGGACCATTTTGTTTTTGAGAAAACAAAATTTCAAATAGACAAAGATCAGGAAAAGGCACAATCAGAAAAAAGATTACCACTCCAAAAACCGAGGTGGGAAAAACCAAACTAACAATCAAGTACTTATACCATGAAACCATATCGTAAGCCGAATGAGCAGCTATTTTCCCAATAGGTGGCCACTCAGTTACCTTAACTTCACTAAAAATATGAAAACATACAATAGGCGCCAACAGCACAAAAATTTTAAACACCTAGACATAAACAAAAAGAACCACCAAAGAAGTATCCCCTTGGAACGATCAGTAACACAAAGTTTCTGGCGGGCTTAAACCGGTTTTACATGGCCATAACCTCACCCTCAGCTTCTGCAGTGGTTCATAAAATTTAGTTAGTTCTTCGGTCCTCGTGGTGAATCACTAACTAGTCAATGAATCATCAAGAACAAACAAATAAATCACGATAAACATCCTGATGAATCAAAACCCAGGACTTACAGATTGGATAAGCTGCCCGACGATGGAGATTTCTGGGCGCCGAATAACCTACTAACTCCGGAGCAAAAGAAAAACACCAGTTGGACCCCGGTGGGCCAATAATCAATATTCTGTCCATTTGTCAAACTCCTGCGCTGTTTTTCCTTCAAATGTCATTTTAACAGTTTTCGTCATTCAAATGCATAGGCGACTCACATTGACCATGTCTTTAAATAGGTCAAGTTATTGAAGGGTCATGAGTTATAATCACATGGACATAATTCTCCCTGATGCTTAAGGTTCCTCAGCACATTTTGCCATATTTCAGCATGTTTTCTACATCTGATTTCAAAGAAATACAGAGTCATTTCCGATTCCTATTTGCTAGGAGTGGATAGATACGAGTTACATACATACCTGAGTGCCACATGTATTAACATAAATGCTAATAGAAACAATAAAATATTTGTTGAACTCCAGAAGTACCTTTTCAGAATATTCCAAGTTCTATCTGTACATGTATGTTTTGAACATCCCCAAACACTTTTTACAATTGGGAATTGCCTGACAAAACGCATTGTATACTGCAGTGAAGAGTAAAAGAATAAAGCAGACCAGCTTAGCTGAGCAGCTGCTGGTTGTCATGGTTTTAAATACATTCAATGTCTAAACTATTGGTCTTAGGTTTCTTTGAACAGACAGAAAATATCCTAGTGGTTCTGATTTGGGTCATTTAAGTTAAGTCATTGCTAAGCACACCAGTGTTTTTCTTCATGCAATGTCCCATTTTATCTACCCTTTAAAACTACTCACCTTTGTTTGCATGCTTCATAGTACAGTACAACTGATAAATGGACTAGAGCAGGAAAAGGTGGTATTGTAAATTGATTCACTGCTAAGTTATTTTAAAATAGCTGGGGACATGGTCAATTTGTTTTTTCATGTGATGGTCCAGTTTTTACCTATGTGCATGAAAACTGCTCACATGCTTTCCAGTACCTGTATATAGTATCAACATAATGGGCCATAGCATGAAAAATACAACTGAATCATTAAAACTCAATTTATGACTTATATGTCAAACTTAGATCAGCAACAGCAGACATTTCTGTCTGATCCAAGCAAGCTTATATGACACTGAGTGTGACCATCATAGACACCAGAGTCTAGTTGTGCATATGCTCATGTCAATTCATTTCCTTTTATACACTTCATGCAGGTGAAATACTGGTTCTCACAGACTGCGACCATTGTTGTGAAAGATTTGGGACATGTTCAAAACTTGTATGTAGAAATATTCTTCGGACTATGTCAAAAAGGTAGTTTTGAAATAGATTTCAACATCTAACTGAATCTGTCAGTATTGATGTAAATTGTTTTGGCATCCATATTTACATTCCACCTATGTCTATCCATTCCTACCAAAAGAAAATCGAAAATGTCTCCTGGTTTCTTTGGCATAAGATGTAAAATAAATGTTAAAATATGATGAAAAGTGCTGAGGAACTTTAAAGCTACGTTTTATTGAAATCTGTTAATTGGTTCCGGAGAAGAAGGTGTATGAAGTGTTTTACCATACAAGGGCATGGCGGCCATCTTTGTCATGTGACCAGGATTATTTATAAACTCATTGGTTCCCACTTTGTATAATAGATGTTTCTATAAAATTTGGTTTTGACTGGACAAGCAGTTTCAGTGAAGAAAATCTTTGAATATTATTGTAAAATATACTCAATGGCTTTAAAAACGCAACACTTGCATTATCTATTCTACGTACCTCTCAGAATACACAATGTTTTAGAAATATATTTGTCGAACTAAACAGAACAATCAGTCTGCGTAACTTCAGTACAAAACAAAAACAAAAATGCCAGTGTCCACGATTAACGCCACATTGTATGATTTCAAGCGTTACCCAAGATTAATCAAAATTAAATTGCATAATATGACAATGGGGACGGAAAAATCTAGTCCAGCATTATTTCTGGAAAGAAATATCAAAAGCCAAACAATGCTTTTGGTTGGCTTTCATTTGCATTAAAAACGCAGTAATTACATCAGTTTAACATTTATCAAGAACGCTTAATATTTGCGCGTAAAAATATACAAATTCAAAATTTTTGAACACATTATTTACGCAAGGGAGTAGCGTAAATGTACCGTAATGTTTGGTGATGTAATCGAATGCCTCTGTGTTTTGAGCATTCTGCGTTTGACGTCAGCGAAAAACACTAGCGCCTTAAACGTCATTAAAAGAAAGCGCAAATGTCTCCTTGCTTTTTCTTGCAAGAAAGAGCTTTAACAAAGAATTCAACCAACAATTTTTTATGGAAAAATATTGTCTATGGTGTACAGATTCAGGATATTATGTTTATTTTATGCTTCAGATCAAGTTTAAGTCAGTTTTAAGCAAATTGTAACCGAGGTAGAGTGTTGCGTTATTGAAAAAGAATACAAATAGGCAATGCTCAGGAAATGGTGCGATCAGAAAGAAATTTCCACTCCATTAACCGAGGGTTGGGAAAAAACTAAAATGACACTTAGGTACTTATACAATACAAACATGTCGTAAGACGAGTGGGCAGCTATTCCTCAATAGGCGGTCACTCTGTTACCCGAACAGAACTAAAAATATGAAAACGTACATAAGGCTCAAACAGCACAAAAATTCGACTCCATAACACAAAACAATTAACCACAACATAAGTATCGCCTTGGAACGATCAGTAAAATGAAATTACTGGGGGCTTAAACTGGTTTTACAGGCGCCTATCCCCTTGAAGTCTGTCAGTATACAAGTATATTGCCCCGAAGACCAGACCAGCTCCTATGGTCAAAATCTTTTCAGAATAATATATCTTCAGTCCAATTGCTCATGTTCTGCAAGTTTGACATTTTAACAGGTATGGCCCATCCCCTTTCTCATTTACATGTATATGTCCACTGCTCCTATAGAATGTCAGTTTTATTTTTATTCCACCATTCAAATGCATGGACGACTTATGTTGATCTTGTCGTAAATAAATCAAGGTCATCCAAAGGCCATGATTTATAAATACATTGTAGTGCTACAGTCCCAAAGCTACATGCCAAGTTTCGTTGAAATCGGTCCAGCGGTTCCGGAGAAGAACATTTTAGAGGGTTTTAACATATTTGGGCATGGCAGCCTTCTTGGTCATGTGACCTAAATCATTTATAATTACATTGGTTTACCCTTCCCATAGAAGATAAACGTAAAATTTGGATTTGATTGACCAAGCGCTTTCAGAGAAGATGTTCTTTAAAATGGTGGACGACGGACGACGACGACGGATACCTGCCTATCCTATAAGATCACCTGTGGGCCTTCGGCTCAGGTAAGCTAACACGTTTTTGTTATATTATATATCCTCACGCTTGCAGCCATTTTGCCATATGGCCAGTCAGTGACCATTTGTACAAACTTCGCCCTTCAAATCGAAATTGTCTTTGATTGGCCAATTACCGAGCAGGTTATCGTATCTGTGAGTTCTCATTTCTGGTTCATCATGGTGTTTATTATAATTGTATGTCCGTGATGATCCACTGACAAGTTAATGATACACTATGAGGACAAAACAACTAATTAAATGTTGTGAACCGCTGTAGAAGCTGTGTGAGGTCATGCGCCTGTAAAATCGATTAAAGCCTCCCAGTAATTTTATATCTAAGATCGTTCCAGAGCGATACTTCTGTTGTTGTTCTTTTTTTTTTTTTTTTTTTTTTTTTTTGTGTTGTTTTAGTGCTGGTTGCACCCTAATAACGGTAAACAGCTGCTCAATCGGCCTACGATATGTTCTCTATGTATATGTACCTGATTGTCAATTTAGCTATTATCCACCACGGATTTTAGAGTCGGAAGATCTTTCTGATCACCGATTACTTTTACCGTATATGAGATGGATACAGACGCTCTACTACATCGGGAATAAGCATTTAAGAAACAGAGAACAGCACGATACAGGAAATTATATAAACAAACTGAATTAGCGTACAAAAGTCGGTCGTGCCGCGACCAGGAATCGGACCTCCTGCTTAAATACTTATTCCCGATGCAGTAGAGCGTCTGTAAATCCGACAAAATAAATAAAATAAACTAGAATTTGTTTTCTATGTGAAAACTGATGTCTCCCCCCTTTCTAAGTGCATGTAACCAAGCCGCGTCTTCAATAATATAGAACTGGTGCCACTTTACCTTAAGCAAAAATCTTTAGCCTGACTGCTTTACTATTAGCTTTTATGTATAAAACACTGGTTTTCTGGCAAATAATACTGGCTGTTTTCTTGCAAATAAATGATAAATAAAAGCTAAACTATACAAAGAGAAATATACATAGCAAAATGAGTGTTAATGAGTGCAAACAATAATGAAAGTTAATAGGAGCTAGGGAATATAAGAAAACATATAGCAAAGGTTAATAGGAGGGAAAATACAGGGCTAATGTTTTAGTAAGCCAATCAAATTAAATGAGCAAAATTAATGTCCACTACATTTTCAAGAAAGAAGAACTTACCTGAACTTAAGTTCTTGTGTTCTGCACATTGTCCGATGTTGGTTAATAATCCTATGAAGTTTCATCATGATATCTTAAACGCATTTTTAAGTTACTGAGCGCACACGACTAGAATGCAAATTCTGCCATTCTCCATTTCAAAGGGCCATAACTCGAAAAATATGCAATACAGTATTACGGTTCTTGTGTTCTGCATGTCGTCTCATGTTGGTTAGTAATCCTACGAAGTTTCATCTTAGTATCTTAAACGGTTTTCGAGTTACAGAGCAGACACGACAAGAATGCAAATTCTGCTAGTTTCCATCAAAGGGCCATAACTAAAAAAATATGCAATCCAGACTTAATGTTCTTGTGTTCAGCACGTCATCTAATGTTGGTTAGTAATCCTATGAAGTTTCATCATGATATCTTAAACGGCTTTCGAGTTAGAGGGCGGACACGACTTGAATGTAAATTCTGCTATTTTCCATCAAAGGGCAATAACTCAAAAATATACAATCCAGAGTTACGGTTCTTGTGTTCTGCATGTTGTCTTATGTTGGTTAACAATCCTATGAGGTTTCATCAAGATATATTAAACGGATTTTGAGTTACAGAGCGGACACGACTAGAAAGCAAATTCTGCTATTTTCCATCAAAGGCCAATAACTCGAAAAATATACAATCCAGAGTTACAATTCTTGTGTTCTGCACGTCGTCTGATGTTGGTTAATAATCCTATGAAGTTTCATCATGATATCTTAAACGATTTTCGAGTTACAGAGCGGACACAACTAGAGTGCAAATTCTGCTTTATTTTCCATTTCAAAGGGCCATAACTCGAAAAATATGCAATCCAGAGTTACGGTTCTTGTGTTCTGCACGTCGTCTCATGTTGGTTAATATTCCTGTGAAGTTTCATCGTGATATCTTAAACGGTTTTTGAGTTACAGAGCGGACACGATTTGTGACAGACGGACAGACGGAAAGACGACCAGGGCAAAAACAATATGTCTCCGACCCCTTCGGGGGGAGACATAATAAATTAGCATAAATAGAATAAAAATGGCCGCCGTCCGTATGTAATATTAAAACCGAAATTGCGTAAATAGCGTAATTGACGTCAACGATTTATAGATGCTAAAATTGGCGTACAGAATCGGAAGACCGCAGGGGGTGTAATGGTAAGCACATCTGCCCGGAATGCAGGAGGTCCGTGGTTCGATCCCCGGTCGCGGCACGACCGACTTTTGTACGCTAATTCAGTTTGTTTATATATATATATATATATATATATATATATATATATATATATATATATATATGTATATGCTTGTTACAGATGCTCATTAGATAGCACAGCAAAAAGGTAATAGAGGCAACGACCAGGACAAATCGCAATCAGAAAAATGTATATATCAGTCCAAAACCGAGGTGGAAAAAAACTAAACTAACAACCAGGTACTTACATCATGAAAACATACCGTAAGCCGAATGAGCAGCTATTTCCCAATAGCTGGCCACTCAGTTACCTAAACTTAACTTAAAATATGAAAACGAACATGAGGCGCCAAAAGCACAAAAATATAACATAAAGACATAAAACAATAAGAACCACCACAGAAGTATCGCCTTGGAACGATCAGTAATATAAAATTACTGGCGGGTTAAAATCGATTTTAAAGGTACCTAACCTCACCCTCAGCTTCTGCAGTGGTTCACAAGATTTAGTTAGCTGTTTGGTCCTCGAGGTGAACCTCTAATTAGTCAATGAATCATCATGGACAAACAAATAAATCATGATAAACACTATGATGAATCAAAAACGATGACTCTCAGATTGAACAAGCTGCCCGACGATGGAGATCCCTGGGCGCCAAATAACTTACTAACTCCGGAGCAAAAGTTCAACACCAGTTGAAACCCGGTGGGCCAAGCAACAGACAAGAAGCTCCGCCCCAACCAACTAAAGTGAAAATAGCTTTATGCCGGGCCATCATAGAGTCTGACGCCCGACCCACCGGCGTGCAATTAAAGAAGGCAGCATAGTTATCAACCGTGATTGGCTTAAAAACTAAGCATGCAGACCGTCGTTTAACATTTAAGTTATATCCTAAACGTCTATAACGTGTGATGTTTTCTGAATTGAAAAGAAAAATTATTTCTTTCTATAAGTTTCGTCAATTTGTAAACCAAGTAACCGTAAACTTCTGGTTTCGAAAGGCCCTACAGTAGCTCATGTTTGAAATCCTCTTATAATACTGTTCAACCGAATTGAAATTAGGTTAATATTAGAAACTTTATCTTACCGATGTATATAATCTATTGTCATGTCCATAAAAGTATCTACTGTATGGTACAATTCAGTCACCACGCCATTGGTATCTACCACTCCAATACTGCCTTTCTTCTGAGGACTTCCATACAATGCAGGTTTAAAGCCGGCAAAATAAACATCTCCTGATGCGGTATCTAGCGCCAAACTAGTCACTCTGTTGATTTGTAGGTCACCAGAAGCAGCTATGGATAAATAACGAAATGTGATCAAAACTTATGATTTGTTCAGGTGCACAATACAAACGTAGAGGATATCATGTCAAAAGACGTCAGTATCGTCTTTATATCATTACATAAAGGTTCAGGACTTCGCGCAACACAAATTCAAATTTACCTAGATAGAACTGTATAGAAATAATATATTTCGAAGTTCACATGATAATCAAATAATAATAATAATAATAATAATAATAATAATAATAATAATAATAATATAGATATATGGTGAACGAATCCAAATTTTAATACTTATACGTATCCGAATATGATGGCAGATCTATTTATTCAGGCAAAAAGTATAACACTTCAGATAAAATTATGGGGTACTAAGAATGCCTATTTAGATCCGCCACGCGAGTGTTCATTTATGCCTAGGTCACACTAGCAATTACGTACGCTGAGGATAGTTGCGGATACTAAACGTAGCAATCCGCAGGAATTAGTGGGCGGGGCTAACTGTTCTTAATGAATTTACGTAATTTTAATCACCTTTAAATACGGATTCATACGGTATAGTTACGGATATATTCGGATAAATACGGAAAGCAATTTGTCTACATACCTTTCGATACCAACTGTTACGTTTAGACACAGACATGCACCTTCAGATACGCATTTGTTACGCTCTCTTGCGTATAAAACGCTGCAATGTGATGTAAGTAACCGCTGTTTATTATCAAAGTACAGTCACACTATCACATACGGATGCGACGTACGCTACGGACAAGTCATACGTATCTATCCGTTATATCCGTAACAATTCGCATCGTATGCGTAATTGACCGTAGCTGTACGTGTTGTATCCGCAGGGTCCGTAGAATCCGCGCCCAAATTTTGAAAAAGTCAAAATTTCGATACGGACGAAATATCCGTATCTGCACGTGAAGAAATTATAGAACATAATATGCTTTGATTGATTGATTGCTTGATCGATTGATCGGTCGATTGATTGCTCGATCGCGATCGATCTCTCGGTCGATCGATAAACTGATTGATCGATGATCGATCAATTGATTGATCGATTGATTAACTGATCGAAAGTTCGAGTGATCGATCAAGACCGATCGGGTGATAGATCAATTGAGTGATCGTTCTTTCGATCGATCTATCGAGTGATTGATCGATTGCGATCGATCGATTGATTGAATATTTAAGGATCGATCGAGTGATCAATCGAGTGATAGTTGTAAAACAACGGAAATAACGTCTCATAATTCTATCATTTGAGTGGCATTTGTGTGTTTGCTTGTTCGTTTGTTGGTTCTCCAATTTTTCTTAGATATTGCAGCCTGCTTCTCAGCTAGTAAAAGCAATGCAAAGTATCCTTCTGAGGTATCTATATTTTTCATACTGGCTAAAGGAATGCATTGAAAGCACATGCATTATTTGTGAGCATTGAACGCACGGGCGATTCAGTGAGTAAGCGGTATACTTTTCACCACATAACTGTACGCCGACAAAGACCGTAACCGAACAAAATAGCACATATGAAACCGTATCGATCCGCAACAAATGCTTACGACAAGATACGTTTAGTTACGGAATAGATACGGTTTTTGATACCGATTAGATACGGACAATTACGGGTTTTTCATCCGTGCCTGATTTTTGACAATTATCAAAGCTTGGCTGCGGATCTTTAGTGCCCTGTAAATAATGCACGTACAGATACGGACTTTTACGGATATGATACGAATCGTTACGGGCAGGACGGACAAATACGGAAGGCCTATCCGCAGCGTCCGCAGCGACCGTAAGTGCTAGTGTGACCTAGGCATTATGATACAATGAATACATTGCAAGCTAAAAATTTTAGCAAAGAACTCGGTGGCGTATCGGTTGAGTTACTTACTTTCTATTCCCATGGATGCTTATTTTTTATGTTTTTATTTATCTATTCGTTTATGTTTCTTTGCAAGACCAGTACTAAGTTTTTAATATGAGTGTATTTTTTAAGTTAATTATTTATTCATTTATTTATTTCTGTTTCTGTGGAAAACCAGTACTCAAGTTTTCATCAGATTTGTATAAAATACTAGACAATCAAAGACAAACGTAATCAATATGAAAAGCATGATTGTGTTAATGCTGAAAATATAATTGGTTTATCATACTTATTATAATTTTATCCCTAGATCCTAAGTCAGTACCTCTTCCACTGGGCCAATGAGATTCTACCCCCGGCGACTGATACAAATGTTTCTTTGATCGCTGATTTGTTTTGCTTGAGGTTTAACGTCCCATTCAATAATGTTTCAGTCAGGTCGAGATAGAACTATGAACAAAGGAGTAAAGTTGTATGTCTCTCAGCTAGTTCGCTATGCTAGAGCCTGCTGTAACTACGAAGACTTTGTTGATAGGGGAAAGTTACTCACTAGCAAAGGCCTATGGGAGACACCATGATCTTGTTGATCCCTACAGCGTGGCCGCGTCTAAAACTTGAATGACCTTATGCCAACTACCAATAATAAATAAGGCTTTCAGTTACCGGATATTCGTTTCTTACCAGATATTCATTTTCTCGGCTTTGTAATCAGTCATATGAACATGGCGGGTGCATTATAATGGGCAGGTGATGCTCACCCTTCGCGAACACTGATCACACCTCCTGTTTTGGGGGTCCATGCCTGAATGGCTACATATCTCGTATTCGTCAATGTTATTACGGATTTTAATGAGCTAGGATATACGAATTCGGTACTTGACCCCTTTACTTTATTATGATTTCTATAGGCTAACTGGAGATGGGGGCAACTTGAGGCAAGTGACCCCTCTTCCACTGTCCGATGCATACAACCCCCTTCTGAAACCTTTTATTCAAAGCCCATCAGTCAGAAAACAGCTTATTCCACTGCCTTTTACAGGCCTATTTTTGCACCCAAATGCATCATGATAACCAATGATAATAGCTGATATGCATGCAGTTGGCATCAGGGGTCAATGTGACGTAAGGGAAATTCATCTCTCCAAGTTTCAGCGGAAAACACCGATTTTGTTGCCCTGTGAGCAATTATTGGATTTACTTTATCTGAAATACATTCATTTAGAACAGGTATTAAATTCTAACCAGATTCTGGAACACAGAAAAGGTATCTGTGGCCTGAATCCAGTGTTTTCGCCATTATAAACCTATGGGACCTACCCGTTACTACGGTAACCAGAGTTTTGATTCATTTCACCCTATATTCCAACAAAAATTTTGTCCCGCTAAATATATGTGACATGTGATATTTGATGGCTCTGTGAATATCGGTTTCGAAAATTTTGCATTTTTGTTGCAGATTTTTTTCTAAAGTAACAGAACATTTTAAGCCAAATTATCATTTCCATATTTCTACGTTATCATTGGTGTTGGTTTAATATATTTTTCATATGACAATTATTAGTTCTGAAGACTCAATTCCCCAAGGTTATTTTAAACTTCCATAAATATGTGACGTCATAGAGAAATGTATGGGTTACAGACAGAACACTGTTTTCGGCTTAGCCGTTTAATGTTAGTACTGACCTACTTTTCGATTGGTTACTAGAACACGTCATATTCAAATGAGCATACCATGTGGGCAAATTGTCTATTTTCATTGGACAACCTGTATGCCATATTCAAGTGAGCATACCATGTGCTGTTAAGTTAAGTTAAGGTAACTGAGTGGCCACCTATTGGGAAAATAGCTGCTCATTCGGCTTACGAAATGTTTTCATGGTATAAGTACAATGTATGTTGAATAAACACTGAAATTAATACGTACTTTACTTTTGAACCAAAACAAAACACATAATTCTGACAAGCTCTTTGCCAGAGCAACATACTGATCTAGCAGTCCTACTGCTGGTATTTTAAGCCTCAGAGTAACACACTACAAGCCAAGTTCTGCTTGCGGATGTGCCAGGTGGTTGTTCTCGGGGTTTCTCGTTTTCGCCCCACCTACTAATTGGCCCGTAAGTTTCATATGAGCTCAAATAATCTTGAAAGGGATGTAAAACATAAAACATTTTCATGCTTAACAGTTTAAATGGCACTGGGCAAGTACACAGTGTGTACAGATACAAGAAAATATTTGTTCCCTAGAATGTTTCTGCCCCCAGCTCTAAGGCATTGAAATATGCTAGGCGAAGCGGTTCATACCAGTACCCACAAACTCTGTTTTAAAGCCAAAATAAGACAAATAGGTATATCCGTGTACACCCCAGATTTGCTAGAATAAGTGGGAGTGTAAGGGTGTATTCATTGCACGGACATGCTTGCTTGATGTATTGATCAAATCTTTTTGAAGTAAGTATATTCATAAAAACGATGAACACATTAAAACATCTAAGCCGATTATCTTTTTTAAAGATATTTCTTGGTTACATTGTCCTCAGTAATTTGGGGTATAATTTTCTATAAGCCACACCACTGGTTACTTTTACCAATTAGGTATGACCAAATATTGTTAATAACCCATTGTAAGAAGTAGTGGATGTAACAGTATACCTTTTCTGCCAGGTCACTCGTTTATCATTTTAAAATATCTTACATTTTCACATGTCGGAAGCTTTAGTAATTATGGCATAACTAAAAAAATAAATAGCCGTAGTCCATACAAATAAACTACAGATTAAAGGAGACATAATAGCCTATAGCCACGGCCTATTTTGTATTCACATGAAGTGCCAAATTCAATCTCCTAACATATAAAAATAAGTAATTTTCAAGTAAGACATTATCACACCTGTTTGGGGGTATTTTTGGTTATTTTAACATACAGTGAAAAAATGGCTTGTCCAATCAACATGAATATTTTAGGCCAGTGAGAGATACTTGACCCCGCCATCCTGCAATTCAACTCAAGTGTTTTCGTAGTGTTGAAGTATTTATTAAACAACAGCATAATACTTGATGCATTTAAAATTGTCATCTGATCTTGGCTGAGCCGACAGTAAGTATATTAGAGATTTTATCATCGAACTACTATGAAAACGCGAACAATAAGATATAATGAAAAAGAAAAAATAAATAAACATTTCACTGGTTTCGAACTCGGATCGCTGGGACAGGAGTCCAGACAGCCTATCACTGAGCCACAGAGCAATTTCTGAATAACAAGCAGTATAGTCACAGCTGATAAACACGTGGTATGGAATGGGTGACGCACAATGCAATTCAACTTGAAAAATTCTAGTTTTCTCCTATACAATTTACTCTATTGACCGATAGGTAGGCGCAGTCATTGCAGATATTGAACATTTATTGAATGATAGTAATATAAGCAATCACGGTTATTTCGTTTTCGCAAACACTTCCGCCCGCCCCATGAACATATAGTGCTTCCAACACAATTTGCGGAAACGAAATAATATCAATTTCTTATGTTACTTTTGTTCAATAAATGTTCAATTTCTGCATTGACTGCACTCGTCTATTTTTCGGTAGAGTACATATTATAGGAGAAAACTTGAATATTTAACCTCAATTTCTGTCTCATTTGCAGTGTGTGTCACCTATCATTTATCATTTTGTATGTAAACAATACCACGTGATTGTAAGTAGTGATAGTTACTACATAGAATATATATGGAACGCAAATAAACTGTTTATCTATTTTAAGCGCTCATTAGTGGATACATTATTGGAGTATGATAACAACAACAAAACGGATAGGACTCGAACTCGGATCGCGTGCACAGAAATTCAGAGTCATAACCAACAGGCTAGCGGGACAACTAATTGCAGCTAAGGCCTTCGCAATTATAGATAAGAAAGAAATAATGTTTGGTGCCTACCTTGTATGATAATACATGGTCCCCATTATCGATTTTAGATGCAGCTGGTTTTCCGCACAACGCGATCAAATTTAAAAATGACATGGTACCATCATCCCGAGACGATGTGTCATGCACAAGAGCCATAACTCTAGCTTGAGTATTTTTGGAGTTATTTCCCTTTGATTATTTTCGATACAATTTCGTGTCCGCTCTATAACTTGTAAACCGTTTAAGATTTTTCGATAAAATTAAGCATGATCAGACAGTGTGTCATGCACAAGAACCATAACTCTAGCTTGAATATTTTATGAGTTATTTCCTTTGATTATTTTCCATACAATTTCGTGTCCGCTCTATAACTCGAAAACCGTAAGGGATATTTCAATGAAACTTGGTACACTTATAAAGCACGATGAGATGATGTGTCATGCTAAGGAATTATAACTCTTGCTTGCATATCTTTGGAGTTATTTCCCTTTGATTATTTTTCATACAATTTTGTGTCTGCTCTATAACTCATAAACCATTAGAGATTTTTCAATGAAACATGGTACACTTATAAAGCATGATGAGACGATGTGTCATGCACAAGAATCATTACTCTTGCTTTCATATCTTTGGAGTTATTTTCCTTTGATCATTTTCCATACAATTTCGTGCCCACTCTATAACTTGAAAACCGTAAGAGATATTTCAATGAAACTTGGTACACTTATAAAACAGAATAACAGGATATGTGATGCACAAGAACTATAACTCTTGCTTGCATATTTTGGACAAAGGGGGGAGACATCAGTTTTCATATAGAAAACAAATTATAGTTTGCTTGGGTTTTGGTGTTTCTTTCAAAAAATCATTTCAGACCTGAAGAACTTTTCTTTTCCACATTGTCTGATTATGCATTATCTTATTTTTTTATTCTATTTATAAATTTTGCGGTATGCATGGCGTTAATCACAGACACTGAAATTTCGGTTTAGGTATTGAAGTTGAGCAGACTGATTGCACTTTTCAGTTCAAGAAATATTTTTCTGAAATATTCTGTATTCTGAAGGAAAGACCCGATAATTCAAGTGTTAAGTCCGTGAGTATATTATAATTTTATTCAACAGTTGTGAAACCCGAGAATGACATTGATTTATTCAAAGCTAGGCGTACAAAACTGCACACTTACATAAATCAACTAGAAAAGTTTCGCTGCCGTCATCTATGTTGACACTGTAAATGACACCAAGGAGTGAATACAGGATTGATCTTCTAAACCCATCAAATACGATGCCGCCAGATACCGCATTGTCTGGTAGATCAACAACTTTGATCGCCTCACTGGAACCGGACTCATTCAATGGTATCATGATTATGTCCCGTTGGGAACCAAGGTTTCCCTGCTGTCTGACAAGAATAAAGTTGTCTATTGCTAAAAGAAACAATAAGACATGGTTTCAGGGTTCTTGCAAGTCTGCGTTTGTAATACAATCAGGATTGCTAGGAAAAATGAATATATGTCGTGTGAATTCCATCGAAATGCTTTAAAATAAATGTTCTTAGGGTAAAGAGCTTAATTGAAGATTACAACTATGAACGTCTAGGAAATCTAAGTATTTAGGCCAGTAGCTTTCAGAGCTGACAATTTAATACACTTCATGAGAAACTATTTTGAAGACAAACATTAACCAGAGGACCAATGGTCCTGTATACGCTCACCTGAGATCTGTTGTATATACCAATAAACATACACGTTTGAATATTAAGTAAAGGGGCAGATGAAGCCCTGGGGCCATTTTTTTCATAACAATCAATATCCTGACCATTTGCCAATTTCCTGCAAGTCTTTCCCTTCAACAGATATTTTAACAGTTTTACCCATTCAAAGGCATAGGTGACCTATGTTGACATTGTGGTCAAAGTCACCACGGGGTCGTGTTTAACCACAGGGTCGTGATATGCACATTGTAGTACTTTGGCCAATAATTCTTCATGCCAAATTTCTTTGAAATATGTCCACCGGTTCCGGAGGAGAAGATTTTTGAAGGGTTTTTTACCATATATAGACATGGCGGACATCTTGGGCATGTCACCTGAATTATACACATTGGTAACCCCATTCTATAGATGTTTCATGTTAAAATTGGCTTTGATTGGCTAAGTAGTTTCAGAGGAGAAGATGTTTGAATATTATGGAAATATCCATGTATACTGCCCCGGGCCTGCGGCATATGAGCTCCTGGGGACCATTTTTCCCCAGAATCATTAATATTCAGTCCTACTGCGCATTTCCTGTAAGATATTCACTTTAAATAACATTTTAAAAGTTTTCCCTATTCAAATGCATTGGCGACCTATGTTGACCTTGCCGTAAAATAGGTCAATGTCATTGCAGGGTCTTGATTTATATGGACATTGTAGTACTTGAGTCATCAATACTCACTTGAGTCATCAATACTCCATGCCAAGTTTCTTTTAAATCTGTCTACCGGTTCTGGAGAAGAAAGTTTTTGAAGGGTTTGTACCATGTATGGGCATGGCGGACATCTTGGTCATGTGACCTGAATTATTAATATACATATTGATTCCCCCTTCCTATAGATGCTTCATATAAAATTTAGCTTTGATTGACCAAGCAGTTTCAGAGAAGAAGATGTTTGAATATTATGGTAATATAAATGTACGTTGCCCAGGGGTGAGTGCATATGAGCCCATGGGGTGCAATGTTTTTTGTTTTTTTTTTTTTTAGTTTTTTTTTTCAGAATCGTTACTATTCAGTTTTATTGCTCATTTCCTGCAAGTTTTTCTCTTTAAATCACATTTTAACAGTTTTCCACATTCAAATACATAGGCGACCTATGTTGACCTTTCTGTAAAATAGGTCACGGTCATCACAGGGTCATGATTTATGTACACATTAAAGTGCTTTAGTCATTGATGCTTCATGTCAAGTTTCGTTGAAATCGGTCAACCGGTTCCGGAGAAGAAGATTTTTGAAGGGTTCTTACCATATATGGGCATGGCGACCATATTGGTCATGTGATCTGAATTATTTATATACACATTGATTCCCCCTTCCCATAGATGTTTCATATAAAATTTGGCTTTGATTGCCCAAGGGGTTTAAGAGGAGAAGATCTTTGAAAAGTGCGGATGACGACGAACGACGGACGGACGCAGGGTACCTACCTATCCTATAAGCTCACCTATGAGTCTTCGGCTCAGGTGAGCTAAAAACTGACTCTATGAAAAAAGTGGTTTTGTGGTTTCTTTGTTAAATAGGTATTTTGCGTATTTCACAATACGTTGACGTTGCTTATGTATTTGAACACAAGACCCTCAAAATCAACAACAAAAAAAAAAGAAAAGAAATCGCACTCGCAGTGTTGTATTGCCAGCCAAATTCTATATCATAAAACTCATCTGCTCGAGGGTGTATAGTATGCCTAAATATAATGCAAAAGTTTGTGTAGTACACGAATATGCGCTGAAATTCAGGCTTAAAGCCATATTTCCCTGTCTATTGAGGGCCATTAGATGCTCAATAATAAGGGACAGGACACTTGGAAACCTGGTGGCCTGACATTGACTCAGACATTAACCAAATGAACAGTTGTCTTTAACGCTAATGTACCTCTACATGGTGTCGAGAGATCCCAGAGTCCAGTATTATCACCACATGTCAAAATGGCACCAAGTGGATTCTTCTCATATCCATAATCACATGTATAGTCACATGACACACCCGGCAGAGGATAACACGTAGCTGACAATGTAGCATGTGGAATGCCAGTAGTTGCACAGGGCAACACTAAAACACATAGACCAATGACGAATGTAAGGGTAGCCTGGTGGAAATATGGGCCCCCGCCCACTGGGGTCTAGGAGAAATAGATGTGCTGCTTGTGCCTGCAGGCAAAGCTTCTAATCTACTGACCGAGTATCTGATTACTGGTTAACCGCTCATGTCTGAGCCTGCCCAGGAAAAGTGGTTTAGCACTGTGACCACCTAATACCTTCAATAGCTGCTCACTCTGCTTTCCGTTATTCATGTTAAACGTTGGTATCTATGTTTAGTATTTTCTTAATTGATTTCTTATTTCTTGTTTATCACTTAACCACTACAGATGCTGAGGGTGAGGTTAGGTACCTGTAAAACCGGTTTAAGCCCGCCAGTAACTTTGTGTTACTGATCGTTCCAAGTCGATACTTCTGTAGTGGTTCTTTTTGTTTTATGTCTTGGTGTTTAAAATTTTTTGTGCTGTTGGCGCCTTATGTATGTTTTCATATTTTTAGTTAAGTTAAGGTAACTGAGTGGCCACCTATTGGGAAAATAGCTGCTCATTCGGCTTACGATATGTTTCATGGTATAAGTACCTGATTGTTAGTTTGTTTTTTTCCCACCTCGGTTTTTGGAGTGGGAATCTTTTTCTGATTGCGCCTTTTCCTGATCTTTGCCTACTTGTACCTTTTTAGTCAAACCAGCCATAAGCTTTATTGGCTTAGCTGTGTGGTTATATTTATGAAGCCCGTTTTGAGTGTCATGACATCCTAATTTTGGGTAAAAGTCCCATAAAAACGGAGGCAACGTCCCGACATGATCATTGCTGTTGCCTGGGACGTAAAACATCAACAAATGATGAAGATCAGGGACGATGTGTATCAAATAAATTAGTTTTTCCTCAAGAAAACATGATCAATCATTGCTTCGATTCCTGTTCATCATTTTTTTCTTTTATAATGTTATTTCCTTCATTACTCTTTGGACCATTTAAAATATGTTTGATTAAAACTTTTCTCGTCGTGTACCTGATTCAGAAGCTAACACAACATCAATCCAGTTCATACCAACTACATCTGGTCCTATTCTTGTCACGCCCGTAGATCCATCTTTGTTGATTCGCGTAACGTTTCTAGAGATTGACAATACAAAACGTTGAAGAAAAGAAAATCTTACACAGTGATAAGTACTGCGTTGGGAAACAAAGTCCGTGTTTGTTATCATTGTACATACAGTATGTGTGATAGAGTGCAAGTTCGAGCTGCACCTAGCTTCGAAAATCAGAACCATTAAGGAAGAATATTTTGCACATAGACTATCATACTCAGCGTAATGTGGTCATTTTTACACTACTGAGAATCACGCAGTACATGTACTGTATACAATATCATACTGACAGACAGGTTGAAAGAAAGTGACATAAGAAATCCCGTTTTATTTTTTTTTTTTTTTTTTTTTTTTTTTTTTTTTTTTTTTTTTTTCGAAAACACGTCAATGTTATTGTGATGGAAGTAATGAGTGCCACTATAGGTTCATTATTCTGAAATGTTTGCGAAGATTCCTTATGTTGCTTTCATTCAATTAATATTCAATTTCGGTAATGTCTGCACCTATCTGTCAGTCAATAGAGAAAACGCTATTGTAGAAATCTCAACTTCGGCGACAAATGCAATGTGCGTCACCGATCATTTTATCGTTTGTAAACATGCCGTACCACGTGATTCTTAGCTGTGTATTTATTGCTTACAGTTATAGAATGATACATGTATGCGGCATATGATAGGGTAGGTTTCAAGTTTCAAAAATAAATTACGCAAACGGAACTACACTTTAATGCTGATGTGTCATGCAGACACGCACCAGTCATGGTATAATATCATATAAACATGGAATAGACATGGCACCTACAGATTGTTACTTCCAACATAATAAACATAGTCTCCGGCCACGTCAAGGTCTGTTATAGAAGATGCAAATGTTTCCTGATAGAGCTCATTCTGACCATTCGGTGTTGTATAGTTGGTATAGAAGATTTTGACACCATCGGAATAGTAAACGTTTTGCTCTAAAAGAAAAAAAATCAACTGATTTATGGTCGATGATTTTGCACAAAACATTCTATGAACCTTCAACATGAAGGCCACTATTTCCACCTACCTCCTGAATGAAATTGTGGCTTATCTTTTAAATCCATACAAATCAGTAAAAAATAAACTTGCAAGGTCTTGGTTCGGGAGAACATACCAGGATAGATAGGTAATTTATTATCCTCCAAATATGGATAGCAAGCAAAACATACAAATACAAAACACAATTACTATAAATGAAAAACAGCACAAAAAGAAAACAGAATTAACATTACGCTATGACTTCAGTAGCTACAGCAGACACCGATGCAATGCATGTCACAAACAGGCCGACTCCCCATCAATACAAAACGGTACAAGTAGACAAAGATCAGGAAAAGGCGCAATCAGAGAAAGATTCCAACTCCAAAAACCGAGGTGGGAAAAAACCACAGTAACAATCAGGTACTTATACCATTAAAACATTTCGTAAGCCGAATGAGCAGCTATTTTCCCAATAGGTGGCCACTCAGTTACCTTAACTAAAAATATGAAAACACACATAAGGCGCCAACAGCACAAAATAATTTAAACACCAAGACATGAAACAAAAAGAACCACCACAGAAGTATCGACTTGGAACGATCAGTAACACAAAGTTACTGGCGGGTTTAAATCGATTTTACATGGCCATAACTTCACCCTCAGCTTCTGCAATGCCGTATTGAAAGGTCCGGGTGACAACATGACTTAAACCCTTTGATAGTGACGCTTGTGTTTACTGTTCGGTTCAATCTTACTGACACAAAAAATAAGGAACATTCACCGAAGATATTGAGCGACACTGTTAAGAAAACATTCCATTATAATAGAGCTACAGTATCTAATCTGATTTATCTGATTACGTGCAGCATATTGGACATCACTAACACTATACAGTAAAATAACATTTTCAAGAAAAAGGTACAAGTAGGCAAAGATCAGGAAAAGGCGCAATCAGAAAAAGATTCCCACTCCAAAAACTTCAAGAAACTTCTTGATGCTTCAAGAAAGCATCAATTTATCCAAAGACAGGTAACACCCTATTAATCATAACGACTGTAGCAGGATTTCTCCATTTAATGCTCTTATTTTTCCAATCCTCAGGGATTGTTTGCAATCAGTTTGTATTTTCCTATCTCTAAGCTGAGGGCGAGGTTAGGCGCCTGTAAAACCGGTTTAAGCCCGCCAGTAACTTTGTGTTACTGATCGTTCCAAGGTGATACTTCTGTGGTGGTTCTTTTTGTTTTATGTCTTGGTATTTAAAATATGTTTGTGCTGTTGGCGCCTTATGTGTGTTTTCATTGTTTTAGTTAAGTTAAGGTAACTGAGTGGCCACCTATTGGGAAAATAGCTGCTCATTCGGCTTACGATATGTTTCATCGTATAAGTACCTGATTGTTAGTTTGGTTTTTTCCCACCTCGGTTTTTGGAGTGGGAATCTTTTTCTGATTGCGCCTTTTCCTGATCTTTGCCTACTTGTACCTTTTCATGACGTTCTTGTTCATAAAATCCTGAGAATAATGTATTCACTAGAACACATAAAACGTCCATAAAATCAATTAAGCAACTTATACCAACATTCATGGTTTACTTGAAGCCTAAATTGCTGTTTAGAAGAAATGTCAAGAAATATATAAGGAATTACTCTTACCATAAATGTCAACGGCTATCGACGTTATTGTCTCCGACGTTATTATTATATTAGTTAGGGTCGATCCTTCAAGTCGTTTGATATAGGTAACAGCTATACTCAATGGCTTAAGAGCGCCGAATACAGATCTAGAAATGAATTTGATCAGGATAATAATGTATCACGCTTCCGTACCCATGATTTTTTCTTCAACCATCTTAATATTTTACTGGTTAATTTCAATGAATTCTTCAGATTAGGATCAGATATCCTTACCTGAAGAATTCATTGAAACCAACCAGCTAAATATTAAGATTTCTCAAGGAATTAACATCACATTGTCAATCGCAAATTCTTAGTTGATTAGGATCACATCTTCACCGAACAAAATGACAAGTGTACAGTGACTTTCAGCTATACTTATCCATATCAAACAAAGTAAGCTAAACTCAAAGGGCACACAAGGTACAGTGGTGTTATGGCTAAAAACCCAAATTAGCCGTTTTAACGGCTAATTTGTTAACGGCTAATTGTAAAATTTCGCGGCGAAATTGTGTGTAAAATAAAAGTCAGCGCGGAATTTCGCCGCGAAATTCCACCGCGAAATTCCAGATT
Organism: Rugalucina vietnamica; assembly: GCA_964017185.1. Classification (NCBI taxonomy): domain Eukaryota; kingdom Metazoa; phylum Mollusca; class Bivalvia; order Lucinida; family Lucinidae; genus Rugalucina; species Rugalucina vietnamica. The sequence goes on along the minus strand of OZ024877.1, from coordinate 3,310,154 downwards.
TCGCGGCGAAATTTCGCGGCGGAACACGGCGAAAAAAGTATACCTGTCATTACGCATAAAATTCAATTGACCGGCGTTTCGCGGTGTTTCGCGGCGAAAAAGACGATGTTGGATGTTTTTATTTCAGTTCTAGTTGTATCAATATTCTGTTTGCGTCACAATTTTGTATAATTATCGTTTTAGTCCCGACAGTCACAACAGTTTTATTGTTTAAATTTCATTTTAATTTGTATGCATCTAGTATTACTTTTCAAGTCGTATAAATATATTGTTTTCTTTTCAATTTTGTATAAGTATCGTATTTTATTCGTGTCTTAACTAGTTTGAAGTTTCTGAGACCCTGATTATCGGCTTTGTGTTTTTTTTTCATGCTTCTTTTTCAGATTAATCAGACTTACCCGATAATATTAGATCCTGTTATCTAGCTTAATTAACAGAAAAAAAGCTCATAGCGACATAAGCAATTTTCATGGTATGATTGCCCACAGATTTGTTTGTTTGTATTGAGGCTGAACGTCCCAGTCACCAATTTTTAGTCATGTCTGGACAGAGCTACCGTTTCCTGGGTATTAAGTAGTAATGTGGGTAGTCAATGTGCCTTGCTCAAGGACACAACACGGTGTCGCCAGTGCGGATCGAACTCAGGACCTCTCGATTCGGAGTCTGATGCACTACAACTATGCCACCGCGATCCCAACCCACATATTAATACAAGTCTTTGGATTCAACATGATGAAGCAATCGGTTTCAACTCTGTTTTGGACATTTAATCGCCTGTGGCTAATGGCACTGCTCAAAGCATCAATGAGTTTCGATTACGTCAAGTGGATTCCGTTTCGTTGAAATCAATTTAGTCTAAACGACATTTGGTCGCATACGACCTTCACCGGGTCCATACGATATTCGGTCGAATACGAGCAATACAGCAACATACATGTACAAAATTGAGTCGAAACTGTCGATTATTTGCTAACCGTTTTGACTTAAACAGCGTGTTGTGTTCCTTCCAAAACCCACACGAACGGATGGCTTGGAACACGTACATGTATATCAAATGACAAAATCTCATTGTATACATGGTACAATACACTAGAAAAGGGAGGATACTGTGTTTAAAACAAAGTACTGACGGTTGTATAAAGTTTTCAGTTTATCATGGAACACATATATACAGTAAGGGCCGAGTACGCACCGTGGCGATATGAGCGCATGCCGCATTAGATTAATTAGAACAAAGTTGAGCGCAGAAGCCTAGTGGTGGATTAAAGGAATTGACCGGAATCAAAATGTCCTGTGTTCGATTCCTTTATTCGTTGGGTTTCGTACTTGAGCAAAACCGGTATACATATATTACCCTGAAAGTGTTGTCACCATGGGACTGTTGACTGTTAAACTGAACTCAGCAAGCCCAAATGTCAATATGCCTCTTTTTGTTTTGTCGTTTTACATGGTTGAGCTCAAATTAAGTTATCGTAGTTCACATCTTAAACGCTATAAAGTGAAGCAATTGATGAAAATTTACAAAAAAGAAAGCAAGGAATCTAACTGTTTATTTAGCATTACCATTTAGACAATGTTTGTGCTACAACACAAGGCACAAAGTTAGATGGCTCCTGCCCATTGGGACCTTAAGAAATATATAGGCTGCTTGTGCCTCTTATATTTCAAACACTTGTTAGATATCATGACGTCCCATAAAATGGAGACAGCTTCCTGACATGACCATTGCTGTTGATTACGACGTAAAGCATCTATTCAAACAAAAAAATACAACAAAATCAACGAGCTGGCGCATTACGTTATAAATATTTTCGTCTTGCCGTGATTTCGCTATCGTACCACCTACGTAATACCAATGGAAAAGTCGCGTTATGCACGTTTTTCATTTCTATACATGCATAATCGTACATATTATTATGTGCACGTAAATAACGATCTATACATGGAGCAGATGAATCATAGTGTGGTCATTAAATTAAAAATAAATAATTTTATGTTAACATTTACAGATATTTTGCCGTGTTTCACGGCGAAATAGGAAATTTTAACATACCTGTTGTAAACGTTAAAAAACGAATTTCGCCGCGAAATACCGCGTTATTTCACCGCGAAAATCGGATTTCCGCGGCGAAAAAATTAACCGATTAAACGTTTAAATTTTCCCTTGGCCGGTGAAATTTCGCGGTGGTTTCGCCGCGAAAAATCACAAGTGATCAGCGCGAACTGTGCAAAAGTGGGTTTTTAGCCATAACACCACTGTATATGCAAGTACCTAAATAAAGTTTATGAAAACAAAGCAGAACCTTCGTTACATTCAACCTTAAACTGAAAACCAAAATATGCTTCTACTTTGTACAATATTAGTATTTTGTTTTAGGCATTTTATCAGCTCGAATAAACATTTATACCCTTTTCCAATACATCAGAACTTACTGTCCGATCGGGTCTACAGATATAGCGTTGAAAACCTGGTTCGTTGTAGACCCTTGGTACAACTGTGTCACTGTAGTGCTTGTATCAATCTTCCCTATAAACCCCCTCGTACTTGTGTCGACCGCAGCAAAGTATATATTACCATAGCCATCGAATCCTAAATCTGTGACGGATGATAACTGTGAGAACGTCACAGCTGGGAAGACAAAAAAGCCAATCACATATTTAAGCATACTGGTGCGTTCTGGTGAATTAAATCTATTCTAACAGACCAATATTCAGATCGAAAGTCAAGTGAAATATTCCAATAAATAGATCTTAACAAGAAACTTAATAAGAAGTGTGAGCTGCATTGCATCTTTGCAGTCTGAAGGGATAAAAGAGGCAATGATGTAATACTGAAGTAAACTTCTGTGGTGGTTCTTTTTGATTTATGTCTTGGTGTTCAAAATATTTTTGTGCTGTTGGCGCATTATGTATGTTTGCATATTTTTAGTTAAGTTAAAGTAACTGAGTGGCCACCTATTGGGAAAATAGCTGCTCATTCGGCTTACGAAATGTTTTCATGGTATAAGTACCTGATTGTTAGTTTGGTTTTTTCCCCACCACGGTTTTTGGAGTGGGAATCTTTTTCTGATTGCGCCTTTTCCTGATCTTTGCCTACTTAGTCAGGGGTGGTCGGGATTCCCGTTCGACTTTGGTGCCGATTTATGGTGACCTATACCAAACTGTACTTGAGGGTAAAACTAATGAAAATAGGCTGGTCACCCATCTGGATTTTACGTCTGAACGGAATGATGACGTCATCAAAATGGCGCATATTTCGTATTTACTACGTATATGTGTTTTCAATTGTATCTTATCAGGATCGGGCTCTCTTGCAACCTCCTTATGATTACCGATGCCGAATTGTACCTTTGCAGACTACTAATGATAATCAACAGGTCATTCACCTGGATTGTACGTCTGGGCAGAATTGTGACGTCATCAAAATAATGTATATTACGTATATATGCCATATGTGCATTATTCATAAAAGAACCTCTTGCAAGTTGTTCTTGGTGATCTATGTCAACTTGCACGTTATGGGATAATGTATGAAAAACAGTGGATCAACTATTTGGGTTTGACGTCTGGACAGGATGATGACGTCATCAAAATTGCCTATAATACGAATATGCTATATATAATTGTTGCCCATTGTATCCTATGGTGACTCTCTTGCAAGTTGTAATCGCTGACCGATGCCCAATCGTGCTTTAGGAGATAACTAATGAAAATCACTAGGTAATCTTTCTGGGTTTCACGTCTGGGCAGAATGATGACGTCATCAATAGTGCGTATATTGCGTAAATGCCATGTGCACGTATATCCATTACAATCCTATGCTGACCGTGATTCTTTTGCAGCATATTGTTTGTGATCTTTGCAGAATTTCAATTTGAAAAATAACATAAAATCAGCTTGTCACCTATCAGAGTTTGATATCTTAAAAGGATAGTGACGTCATCAAAATTGTATATTTAACGTAGATGCCATTGATTTCCATTGTCTATTGTATCCCATGCGATCGGGACTCCCTCTTTTTCAATTTTATGCAGGTAGATATATCTATTAAAACCTAAAGGCATGTAAACAAATAGAACCTGTTGACGTTATCAAGACATTCATGTGCTTTCTCAATCGCCAAGTGTTTAACATTGCTCAAAAGTCACACGCATACACACCACCAGCACTATTTTTACACAAATCATCTTCAGCTCCACAGCAGCACAAATCAGTGCAAAACAAATTGTTTGCTTTGCACTTGCATCGAGAAGTTTCGCACGCAGTCTTGTTGCAACCACATTTGACCAGCTGCAGAAGTGTGTCGGGGGCTGGAGGCAATGTTGTCATAACGGGGATATATTTATTGTCGTCTCGCTTCCAACCATAGTTGTCAGGTACTGGTATGTCAGGATTGGGCTCAGGAGCGGCTTTCCAAATGATACATTGATACTGCGCACGCTTGAGACTTTCATGGAACGCAGCTCTGGTAGGTGGTAGTTTATCCGATTCGGCCTGTTTTCTCCGAAACATCCACCACCTCAACTCGGTGAGTCGAACAATAGTGGTGTCAGGCTGATATAGTTTACAAACATATTCCTCAAGTGCGTCCCATACAGTGCTTTCCAAAGGTACTGAGCCGAGGTTACAGAACGCTTCTTTGATTGCGTCTCCAGCATTGCTAAATGCCTGCCAGCATGATATCTTGCCCTTTCCTGACATTGAGCCAGTAATATCAGCACCTGAAAGTGCGTGGAATCCAATCAGTGCTCTGGCTGTGACATCACCTATGGCATGGCGAATGGCAGATAAATGGATTTTCCGTCTCCTTTGTTTGCTTCCTGTCACAAATACTGTGTCTTCTGGTAATCTATCAAAATGACCTAGGCACAGAACTAGAACATCTGTATCAGCTGAATGTATATCAAGTTTTAAAGCCCCTTCACTGTAAGCAAAGGTGGCATGAAGAATTAGTTTTGTATCTGCCTCTTCCTGGTTGCTAGCAAGATACTCATGGAGACCTGTTGTAGATATCACCTTATTCTGGTAAGCTATCACATATGATTTGTTAGAACTTCTCGCATTCTCTATGAGATTTGTGGAAAAGTAAGCTGACAATTCATCTTTCGTTGACGAATGAGACAGCAATGTTTTCATCAAGACATTTTCGATCCGAGTAGAGTCTGCAATATGATAGGCAATGCTTTGTTTGCCCCCTAATCGTACAGAGCGTGTTTCAGTTTTCAGCGATCTTTCCACGTCATATCTGTCAAAAATGAGATGAACCGTTTCATAGCGGTCAAACATCTGTGTGACTTTAGTGCAAAAATGATCTGAAAGGTCTTTGCAAGTTTTGATAGATTTTGGTTTGTCCAAACTCTGTACAATAACCATTGCATCTACAATGGCAACCCTATCTATCTCTTCAATATTTTCTGTACTAGCATTTGTTGTCGTCATGTCTGCTTGCTTTTCTAGAATCGCCATGAGCTGACTCTTATCGGAACAATGATGCATTGAGCCGTCCGCGGCAAACAAGGCTCTTGGAACAACAGATAACTCATATGTACCTATAGTATCTTCAAGGCTGATTTCTGGTCTGGAATTTGCAACAATTAGCATTCTTGCAAAAAGGCCTCTATCTTCTTTCAGTTCAACAGTTTTGTCCCCAACTTTGAGCTTGGTTTCTTTCAATGAGCTTTTCCAAGTTTTGAGAGACAGTTTCTTCATAGGGTCCCAGAAATTTGTGCTTCTTGTCTTCAATCTGGATTCAACAAATTCATCAAATTTACCTGATCCTTTTTGCTCAAGGGTTTCAATGTCTCTCTGAATATCAACAGCTACTACTGCTTTTGACACATATTGATAATATCATCACCGTCATATTCAAAGGGATTAGTGAAACCTTGCAAAGTCGTTGTCAGTGACAGAGCTGACACAATTACTTTCGTTCGCGCAGCGTTTGTAAGTTCATAGTGTTTGGAAGAAAGATTTTTCTCGACGTCAGCGTTCTGTTTTGATTCAACTTTGAGCCTTGCCAACTCAGGGGCCACTAAGAAGAATCTTGTCCGGGCCGTCTGATTCTGTGTTATCCCAACAATGCCACCGGCTACCTTCATCCATCGGTTCACCTGTTCTAACGCATGATCTGCACCCAGCGCACAAAAGGCAATCTTCGACTTATTTACAACCCAATTACCACTTACAAATTCTTCCCAGAGGGTAGGATTGATCTTTTGCAGTGACAACATTTCTGACAGGTACAGTGGGATCATTCTTGCATAGTTCAGCCTGTCTGTTGCAAAGAAGTACTTAGTGAACTGCTCTAGTGCATTCAAATGCATTGCCCAGTCGCCATTTCGAACAGCCTTGATAAATTCTAGCATCAACATTACCATCCGCATATATACCAACATTGCCTGATGCATCTTTTTGCCCTCCTTGTTGAAACTAGAAAATATTGTCTCAAAGTTCGATGCCGTCATATACTGTTGCAGCACCTCATGTCCCTTTGAAATCTTCTCGATGGAAGAGAGATTACTGCAGTTGTCAATGAATTTTTCAACTTCCCCTTTACATTCACTGAATAATTCGGCGTTGTGCTTAGAAAAAGCCTCCATGTTCATGGAAAACAGTGATAAGAGGGTGATCGTGTGCGCTTTTACTCCTCGCTTGACATGATTCCCATCTATGATTTGCTTAATGGTTGTCTGACCATACAAGTCGGCATGAAGCCATGCTGCGTCTATTCCAGAACTGTCAATGTAGCATCCAATTGTTCTTAACATTGCAATGACTACATGAAGTTCGCCAGGTCGAAGAATGACGTTGCTTACTTCATTTTTCTTTGCCATTAGCAATTTTTGCGCTGGCTTATACAGACCCATGTCAAGTGATATAACTGTTTTTCTTTCTTCTCCTACAATTACTGCACTTATACCCTGTGCTTGTTTGAGAACCGTCAACAGTGTGAAAAACTCATGCGCCGGTGCAGCAATTAATGGTGGGGTTGATACACGAGTTAACGGCAGTGGTTTGCTTATAATGGAATTCAGAGCTGACCAAGTCGGTGGACCTGCCACACTTTGTTCAGTGTCTGGTTCCATACTGCGTGTAAGGCCACAGAAAGCCGCTAAAAGCCAGCACAGATCATTAGAATCCGATGTCTTATTTACAGATGTTGGAAATTGTCCTAATTTCGGACATTCTGGCTTTGCATTATTTGATAAGTTGCATTCTGCAATCTTAGTGATAGTATCTGGGAGATCGTAGAGTCTCTTGTCTTCTATATGGTCATCAAAAGCCAGGCTGGCGGTATCATCATTTTCATCAACACTCTGGTATATGTTCATAACAGTGCCGTGTAATGTATTTTTACCATCGGGTGTATCTTCCTGAAAGTCGCAATTATCGACTGCAAAGAAAATATGCCTGCCTGGGACAAAATTCCTGGGGACAAACACTCCATTGTTTTCATACATACTCACCACTGCTTGATTTGCGATCTGAGTCTCTACAGAAATAATGCGTTTGTAATCAACAGATAAACCCAAGCCATGTAAATATGCTATAAGCTCCTTACTACGGAAAGTAGCATGAACAGTCAAGCCAACACCAAGTTGTAACGGCCATTCATTTACATGTTTCAAATTAAATGTTTTCTTGTTGTCACTGCATTGTTTCCTTGTTAAGCAATTGTACATTGTGTGTTGGGCAAGGGTCAATGCCCTCTTTTGCACTTGTTCATCAGTTTTTTCGACATCCCTATACCTTCTAGACGACCCTTGAAGTAACCATCGCAGAAAGATAATCAATGATTTTGGTACATGTTTGCCAATGATACCTTCTGTATTCAAAGAACCTGAGAATTTCCATGGTTCGACTTCTAAAATCTGTTTTCGCAAATATTTTGCAACATCGAACATATTTCGCATGTCCGTTTCCGGTTCGGTTTCTTCAAACATTTGGAGGGCTCTATCACTTGTCTTTTTTATAGTTACGCGCTCTGATTCGTTCAGCCTTGCGGGCTTGCTTATCGTCGATGTTTTTACTTAAGAGCTGCTTAAGCTTCTTATTAGAAATGTCAGGGTTTTCTACTCCGTTATTTTCTCGGATAGTTTTGAATCTGACAGCTAAATCATTCATTATTTGAATTTCCCCAGCTTGTAAACCAGTTTTAACTTCCTCAATAAATTCTATTTCAGCTGCCAATTCTGATTCGGCAGATTGTAACTTTGAACATTCTCCTGTTTCACGTCGCAAAACATTTCTTACATGTTTTGCGAAACAGTTGCTGTGATACCTCACATCAATTGCATGAGCATCTTCCGGGTCAATGGCAGTACTAAGACGCACTCTGAAAACCCCATTCTTAGACAATTCTACTGCTTTTCGTAATTTTTGACCAACAGTATCGGTACTGACTTTCAACAAAGGGTGTAGTTTATCCCCAGTCTTCTGACAGAAGAAACACAACTCGTTATTATATGGCTCAACAGACCGTCGAGTTAGCTTCCTACTGGGTCTACATGTTTCAGCTGAACTTCCCTCGGCACCATAGCTTGATCCAGCTCGGTTTGCAATTTCATTTTCGTATCTTGCTTTTGCTCTGTTAATGTGCAACTTACTTGTTGCATGCTTAAAGCACTCTTTATGCCAAGTTGCTTTTTTTCTTTCATATCACATGCAGATATGCATGCAAGCTTTCTGCTTATCTCTGGGTATAAGCTATCTCCATACTTGCCGCGCGTGTGGATAGCGTTCAATACTTTTTCATACTCAGTTGGGTTTTCGCGCAAATGTTTAGATTTATCTTCAGTCTGGCATATAATGCATAACTCCCACAAAATATCTATTCGCGGCCGCTTTGGATCGCTTGGCCCACACCCACTTTCAGCTTCCTCATGAAAAGACATGACTGAATGTACTGCAGCTGACTCCCGATAGCAGACTACTGCAAAACTCTAAAAGTTGAAACGTATACAGCAAAAAACTAAAAAACAATAAGTACGCAACAATTATGGTTTGAAAACAAAACTTGTATCGCAATGCTATCTCTTTTGAAATTAAACTTTGCTTAATGTTCCGATTACTAGTCTGAACTGTGATCAGAAAATATAAAACACACCACTACAAATTTATTAACATTATATTACGTATGGTTATGGGCATATGATACATGCAGAAAAAGAATTATAGATGAGTAAAAGTTGATATTGTGTAGTAGGTATCATAATGTTGTACAAGTCATTAAGTGAAGAATAGTGATAAGCGGAGCATTTTGTGGAAAATGTACGGTATTTTGCATGCTATGTATCGTTAACGGGAAATATTATATCAAAATTGCCAAGTAAAACGTCCAGAATCATCAATTTATTAAAACGGATATGATAGTTTATCAAAATCCGCTTTCAGTTTGTTTAATATCACCATGCCACTATATACAGACTATTTTAATGGCCAATTGCTTGTTTACGGTCGACAAACTGATGACGTCATAACTAGCCCCGGGCATGGATTTGGGATAGGGGATTGCTTGCAAATTAAAGCCGCGATATCAATGAAAAGGTTGATATACATCGTCATAAATCGATCAAAGATCTGCATTGGATCAACTTATTGTAATATTCGGATTACTGACAAGCTGGGCGTTATTAGATGATTTACGGTATTTTGCATGTTTTTTATCGTAATATCGAGAAATATCTTATCTTGAATGTCATTCAGACCTGCCTCTGTCCTTTATATGAATAAAAATGACAACAAATGGTAAAAATTCCATCTATTTTGGCTAAATATGACCATACCTATACACTAGATATACTTTGCGTTAACATCCATTTGCTGGATAATGGACGCCATATTGATGACGTCATAACTAGCCCCAGACGCGGATCTGAGATGGGTGACCTGTCTGAAAATAAAGCCGAGACATCACTTAAGTGTTTGATATAGGTCACCATAAATCGGCACCAAAGTCGAACAGGACCTATTTTTGGTCCCGACCGCCCCTGACTAACTTGTACCTTTTTACATTTATTAAATTTGGGATACTATGAATGTACAATACTTACAGGCATCAACCAATGTTGTTATACTGTCATCATCGATATTTAGACTCCTGACTTCCTTGCCTTCAGACCACAGAACACTTCTTGTTTTGTAGTTGTAAACAAATCCATGATCAGACACGTCATCGGAATAATGAATTGTGTCAGCTGACGTTGGGTCAGATCCATTTACTAAAAGAGGCATTTGGTATATTGCCCTCCCTCCACCCGATGGCCAAGTTTTCATAAAGACAAGGTCCTCAGCAGCCCCTGTAAAAAGCAAAAATAATCACTACATTCGATGTTAACCTGCGATGTTCAACATCTTTATCTAAACAAGGCAATGGTCATGATGGTGTAACACTGAAGTAAATTGTACACTCAATAAATTTGGGAAACAGTGAATGTACAACACTTAAAGACATCAACCAATGTTGTTATACTGTCATCATCGATATTAAAACTCTTGACTTCCTTGTCATCGGACCACAGAACACTTCTTGAATAGCATGCACAAAAAGATTGAATTAATTTAAACAATTCTGTCTGCTGTCGTTGGTTTAGCCATTTGCTAACAACGGCAGTTGCTATATTGAACGTCATCCGCCAAGTTTTAATCAAAACATGGCCATCATTTAATTTAGCAGGAAATGACATGTTCCTTGTATTTACCATCATTTGTGTGGTTAAAACACTCAGTATAATTTGTTTAGACGTGTCAGTGCAATTTCTGAGAGACTGCTCGAAGCCAACTACGGTCATGTTCGAGTTTTTCGTCTTTGACAACTGATGGGCAAATACACCGCGTACAAGCAATGTCTTTATATTCAAAAGACATACGCACATGTATACATTTGATATCAATAACCAAATAAATATTGAGACATCCCCTACAGAGTTCTCCTCATTTTTAAAACATTCCGCTCATTAAGAAGGTGACAATGGCATATCAACATGCTTAAAGCTCAACCGGACCGATAGGCTCAAATGTGAGCTGATTATACTCGTTGTTGTTGTCGACGACAATATATAAGGATTTTCTCTGAAACTGCTTTGGGAATTGAATGCAAGTCAAGTGCCATGGTGTCGACAAAACATTATATAAGAGGACATGTTTGTGACTACAACGCGAAAGGTCGCAGTTTCGAGGCTTCCTTCGTCACGAAGTGTTCACATTAACCACTCAATATAGTCCTGCTTACCTAGCCGACATGACTGAAATATGTTAAATGGGATTTTAACTGCATAAAAATAACAAAATGGCGGAGACATACCCAAAGGTGATGTGAATACCAATCCCGAAAGAACGCATAAAATGAAATTTAAGTGTTCAGGTAAAATCATTTTATTTATGTCTGTTCTAATAATTTAGAAGAAAATTAATGATCTCGACAGTGCGATACAAAAAAGCAACCTATGGAACCGAGAATCAAATAGCCATGCATAGCTCACCTGAATCAAAAACACCTTAACATTGAATACACAAAAGGCTCCAATGGATTTTACGAGTCACATTAACTACAAACACCATTCTATTCTTTAGTATTTAGTCTCTGATACAATATCAGTCTCCGACTCTTTTTCTAGTAATCTCTCCCTCTCTCTCTCTCTCTCTCTCTCTCTCTCTCTCTCTCTCGCTCGCTCTTATGGCCCGGAGGTTATGCTTTCTTCATCCTGCTCATCCCTTTTGCTAGATACTAGAACATGTATAGATGTGGGTTCAGTACCTTAGACCAGGTGAGCTACAACCAACATTGCTTCAGCTGAGACTGACCCGAACGTCTAGTATATGAATTTATTCACTTTAGACGTTGTTGAAAAACAGTTTAAGGGCACTTTTAAACGTTTGAAATTTTAAGTAAATATGGAAATTAAACATACAGAAAACAAGAAAACAAAGGATAAATCATGATACAAAAGCGAAAGCGTGACACTAGAAATTATCATAAATTTCATTCCCATCAAGAAAACAATACTCAACTGTTCGGTGCCTAGTTTTCATTGACTTGTGCCTGTGCGTGAGAAAACCAACAATTTGGGTTCCTACCTGGTCCGACACAAACCGGGCTGTACAGGCACAAAAGATGGATAAATGCTGGAAATATTGTATTTAGAAAGTACAGGAGTTGTAATATCAGTGTAGCGAAAACAAAGGCGAAGATCAGCTTCGCAGTAACTGCGGTTACTTCGAAGCTGATCTGCGCCTTTGATTTTGCCTAGTATGCAGATTGTTGGTTTTCCCGTGCGTAGGCTCAATTCAAATTCAAAAGAAACACTTTCAATGGCACCTGAAAGACCGCGTCAATTAAAAACGTTTTCGCATTTGAACAATTTATCCGCACAATATCTGAAAACCATCGCAAACTGATCGGGGTCGTTTACTTTCGTTGCCTATATGTAGATAGTGTAGTGCTTCTCATGTTTGTACATACATGTACAGATCAACAGTAGGGCGTCTGACATTCCAGAATATTGTAACGAACAGCCGAGCCGAGCCACAGCAAACACCGTCGGTGGATAAGCATGCTCATCCACCAAGGGTGGTTTACTGCGCTATATAGTCAACATATACATGTACTCGCTTCACAAAATTTCGAGTTTCTAATTTGCATATTACTAGCACTCCAGATGCCGCTAATACGTTGCACCAACCTATTCTACCAAGCGAGGCTATTCGGCCATAATATTATGTTTCGAAACTGGTGGAACATTCTGAAGACAGTTGTTTTAGTCTGTAATTTAAAAGTGGTTGGCTTTTGTTAAAGAACTACGGAACTGGTACAGTATTAGTAGGATTGTTTATCAGGAAAAGCAAAGAAAGGTCGAACAAAGACGTGCTGTTTTGATGCTTTATTAACTGTGATAGACAATGATACCCTTTGTAAAAACTATTGTGTAGAATATGACCTTATAAACCCGGTTAAAAGCTCGAGCTGATATTATATTAAGAATAATGTACATGTAAGTTTTAAGGTAAGCTATAACCAGCTGCCTGACAACAGCCAACTGCAAAAGACTGGTAATGTGAAACCTCCTTCCAGTCTTCTGAACACATGATGAGTCACAAAGCAGACCGGTGTCTATACTATGGGGTTACATGTACATACTGCATGGTTCAACCTATCATTATGTAAAATCGGAATTATCACGAAATATTATTAGATAATGCGTGGAAAATCATCATTGGTTTTGAATGCCGAAGCTTCATCAGTTTGTGAAAGAAATGCTTTCTGCCGTGAACGTATGCTTGATGCCGGTATTTTCATCTGTTGGCAGAAACAGCTGAAACGATGTTAGGTCAGACATTTTTTTTTTCATTTATAGAATCAATAAATATTAAAAATTAGTTTTCAGGGAATACATTAAGTCCTGGCTTGAGTAAACATTCATTTACATTGTGCTGGGCACATTTTTCGCAACTTTCATAACTAGTCGGATATAACCAGTCAGATTTTTATTTCTGTTCCGTCCCATGAACCATGGATGGAATGGGAGTACAGTCAGATTCTCTGACATTCTAGTTTATATATACGAAGCTTAGACCAAGCTTTTTAGCTCACCTGAGCCATTAGGCTCACACGGTAAGCTTATACTATACCCATGCTCCGACGTCCGTCCGTCGTTGTAGTCGTTGTCGTCCACAATGTTCATGAAACCGCTGGGCCAATCAAAGCCAAACTTCACGTGGAGCATCATTAGGAAAGGGGAATTAAAGTTTGTATAAATGGTTTATAAACTCATAACCTTCGAAAAACCTTTTCTAAATTTTATTGCAGACACTATGAACTGATTTCCAAATTAAACTTGGGCTAAAGACCATTTTACGTGAGTGCCTTTCGGAACCAGAATTTTATGGTGACTTGGTTTACAAATTTAAAAACTTATTGGAAGGAATGATTTTTCTTTTCAATTCAGAAAAAAATCATTACACCTTACAGACGTATAGGATATAACCTAAATGTTATGCGATAGTCTCCATGCTTAGTTTTTAACCCAATCACGGTTGATAACTATGCTGCCTTCTTTAATTGCACGCCGGTGGGTCGGGCGTCAGACTCTACGATGGCCCCGACATAAAGCTATTCATTTTAGTTGGTTGGGGCCGGAGCTTCTTGTCTGTTGCTTGGCCCACCGGGGTTCAACTGGTGGTTTTCTTTTGCTCAGGAGTTAGTCAGTTATTGGGCGCCCAGGGATCTCCATCGTCGGGCAGCGAGTTCTCGTTTTTGATTCATCATGGAATTTATCATGATTTATTTGTTTGTCCATGATGATTCATTGACTAGTTAGAGATTCACTTCGAGGACCGAACAACTAACTAAATGTTATGAACAACTGCAGAAACTGACGGTGTGGTTAGGATCCTGTAAAACTGGTTTAAGCCCGCCAGTAATTTTATATTACTGATCATTCCAAGGCGAAACGTCTGTGGTGGTTCTTATTGTTTTGTGTCTTGGTGTTTAATTTTTTGTGCTGTTGGCTGGCGCCTTATGAATGTTATTATATACACATGGAAATAAGTTAGGGAACACCTGTAATAATGTGACTACCAACTTTGGACTGTTTATATCCTCCTTTGTAAAAATTATGAAGAATGTTTTGGCAACTTGTCAGAATCTGTAGTATCCAAAGTTGCTTCTATGTGAAAATGGTTAGCATCAAACATAAACTGCGGCGCTCAGCGGCCATCTTTGATTAAGAAAAAAAAATGCTAAATTTGAAAAACGCACTGCTAGACTTTGCAATAATTTCATTATTTGAACTCGAATTGTCGTAATTTTTCGCAAGCATAAAGCTGAGACATTGCTGGTTGAACTTCGATTAAAAATTCTTTATTTTCTGGCCGACAGTCGGCGTTAGGCCCATACTTTTCCGGGGGTAGGTTTCATGATCACGTTTTGTTCTTTGGGTATACATTTTGCAGATTGTAAATGATGGGCCAGATTTTCGATATGACCCTTTAGGAATCTAAACATGTACGTTCTGGTTATAGTGTCCTAGCGGAATTATTCTTTTACAGCTTTATTTGCAAAATATCCAAGAATTTTGCTTTCCATAGACATCAATGCAAACTGTAGATTTTGTATGATTGGCTGGTTTAGAGATAAAGCATGAAGTTTTAGGTCCGAAGTCGTTTATTCATTCAGAACGATCAGATTCAACATTCTATTCCTGTTTTGCTTTCAAAAAGTGAGTTTTGCGGAGTGCAGAAGGAAAAAGGCAAACTTGTATTCAGTAAAAGTGGAGTTTTTCACATATGGCATATTGTATTCTCCGTAGTGCAAAGATAAATTGTTGTGAATTTCCATAAATTGATCTGTAGCTAGACCAAGGTATGAAATATATGTGATAAAAATTTCAGTATCACCAGAAAAAAAGGAAAATGGATTTTTTCAAACTTTCCCTTAGGGCTAAAAGTGTTCCCTAACTTATTTCCATCTGTATATTTTAGTTTAGGTAACTGAGTGGATACCTATTAGAAAAATAGCTGCTCATTCGGCTTACGAAATGAAATCATGGTATAAGTACCTTATTGTTATTTTTCCCGCCTCGGTTTTTGGAGTGGAAATCTTTTTCTGATTGCGTCTTTTCCTGATCGTTGCCTACTTGTACTTTTTATGTTACATGATCAAGATTGCCACCATGCCCATATACGTTAAAAAGCTTAAAACATTATTCTATGGAACCGGTGGACCAATTTTAACGAAACTTGGTATTTAGCATCGGAGACTCTGGCCCATCATAGTCTGCATAAATCATGACATTGGGTTGACCTTGACCTTTATACAGCAAGGTCAAATTTGGTCACATAGGCTTTTCAATGAAAAAAGTGCAAACATTGGCATTTGGATTTTTCAGCAAGTTTTGTAGCCTGTTACGATACAGACAACATATCGAAGGACATTTCTTGACCTTGGCCAAAGGTCATTTACATATTGAATGTTAATTTTCTCAGAAACCAAATGAGAATGCATCAAATAGTTTTCTCAGAGAAGCAATGGCTAGGAACATGCAAGAGAGTGGTTAGGAATGACAATTACACTTATTGTAAAGCAATAATCAACATCCATTCGCCAACCATAGCAGTCATCACCATGTTTATAGGTGGTCAAAGATTGTTCCTTCTGTTTGGATGGTTATGATAAATTTAGTTTTCAGGTCATCTGAGTCGATAGCATATAGGCTAAAAGGGTAAGCACGCTATTGTGTCTGTCGTCAATGTCGTTGTTGATGTTTATAACCTTCAAACGTCTTCTCCCCTGAAACAGCTAAACCAAACTTCGCCAGAAACATCATTAGGAACAGAAACGGGAGTTTATATAAAAAGATGGTCGCAGTCACATGACCAAGATGACAGCCATGCCAATATATGCTAAACAACCTTCAAAATCTTCTTCTCCAAGAGGAGCGATATCAACGAAATTTGGTATGTACATGTACCATCGTTGACTGTGGCACATCATACTTAAATAAGGTAATGCATTGGTTGGCCTTCACTTATTTAATTACGGTAAGCTAAAATTTGGTCACATATTATATACTGAAATAGGTTTTCAATGTGAAAAAGTATTAACGGTACATTTTTGCGTTTAATAGCATGGGGCCTGACACATGGTATTGTTGTCACATCCTCGTGACCGACTGAATCACGTTTTAACTGTTTAGTTAACGGAACACGGAAACAATATTACACACCGACTGCAGTAAAAATAAATAACATTTGCCAGGTTGGTAACCCACATGAACACTCGAAAGCCGGGGTTGTATGGCCACGCTTCGGTATGGCCATACCAACCCGACTCATATGTCCTGGTTTGTCTACTATAAGTAATTGCGAAACATTTTACAACTGCAACCATAAACTATGTCCAATGAGGACCCAGATCAGCAAAGAACTACAGTATGGTGGTATCGAGTACGCAAGAGCATGACACATCGGAAGTGATTACCGTTATTTCCCCATTGCATGAAAAATGGTATAGTCTTATTACCATGTATCTTTGAATTATCAGTAGACACATAAAGATATTCATGATAGGTAAATACCAATTTGAAATATATACTTAATTGAAATCATCAGAATTCTATGTTTTCAATACTGTAACTCGAGATAAATTATATTTGATAATCAGCGAAATAACTTGCAAATAAAATTACAAACAAAATTACCATGGTTCCATGCGGAATCTTTGAGACTCGAATATAAGCTACCTTCGTTGTAAATAATCTAGGCTTATAAATCGTTGTTTATATCGTTTGTATATTTTATATCGTCGTTTGTATATTTCGTTGTAAATAATCTAGACTACGGTATGGCCCATCCCCTTTCTCATTAATATGTTCACTGCTCTTAAAGGATCTCAGTTTTAATTTCATTTTATATTACTAGTAAATTTTACCCGTCTCGACGTAGCAGTTAGATGATTGCGGCGATGAAGACAAGACACACACATACACACACACAACCTGGGAGGAACAACAGAAAAAACACATAAATTCGACCTTTGACCTCGATGACCTTTGACCCATAAATCTTAATCAGGGATCAACCTGTATACACTCACCAAGTTTCATCCAAATCGGACCAAGGACTGCCGAGATACAAAAATTTGACCTTTGACCTCGATGACCTTGACCTTTAAAAATGAACCCCTCGAGCTAATATCCGGGGCCGCCCTCCACCTTCCCACCAAGTTTGGTGAAGATCGACCCAAGGACCTGGGAGTAGGGGAACAAACAGAAAAAACACACATAAATTTAACCTTTGACCTCGATGACCTTGATCTTTCAAAAAATGAACCCCGCAAGCTAATATCCGGGGCCGCCCTCCACCTTCCCTCCAAGTTTGGTGAAGATCGGCCGAAGGACCTGGGAGGAACAAACAGAAAAAAACACATAAATTTAACTTTTGACCTCGATGACCTTTGACCCAATTGGACCCATAAATCTTAATCAGGGATCAACCTGTATACACTCACCAAGTTTCATGCAAATCGGACCAAGGACTGCCGAGATACAGAAATTTGACCTTTGACCTAGATGACCTTGACCTTTAAAAAATGAACCCCTCGAGCTAATACCCGGGGCCGCCCTCAACCTTCCCACCAAGTTTGGTAAAGATCGACCCAAGGAACTGGGAGGAACAAACAAAAATAAACAAAAATAAATTTGACCTTTGACCTCGATGACCTTTGACCCAATTGGACCCATAAATCTAAATCAGGGATCAACCTGTATACACTCACCAAGTTTCATGCAAATCGGACCAAGGACTGCCGAGATACAGAAATTTGACCTTTGACCGCCATGACCTTGACCTTTAAAAATGAACCTCTCAAGCTAATATCCGGGGCCGCCCTCCACCTTCCCACCAAGTTTGGTGAAGATCGGCCCAAAGACCTGGGAGAAGTAGGGGAACAAACAGAAAAAAAAACACATACATTTGACCTTTGACCTCGATGACCTTGATCTTTCAAAAAATTAACCCCTCAAGCTAATATCCGGGGCCGCCCTCCACCTTCCCTCCAAGTTTGGTGAAGATCGGCCGAAGGACCTGGGAGGAACAAACAGAAAAAACACATAAATTTAACCTGTGACCTCGATGACCTTTGACCCAATTGGACCCATAAATCTTAATCAGGGATCAACCTGTATACACTCACAAAGTTTCATGAAAATCGGACCAAGGACTGCCGAGATACAGAAATTTGACCTTTGACCTAGATGACCTTGACCTTTTAAAAATAAACCCCTCGAGCTAATAGCCGGGGCCGCCCTCAACCTTCCCACTAAGTTTGGTGAAGATCGGCCCAAGGACCTGGGAGGAACAAATAGGACCTGGGAGGAACAAACAGAAAAAAAAACATAAATTTGACCTTTGACCTCGATGACCTTTGACCCAATTGGACCTATAAATCTTAATCAGGGATCAACCTGTATACACTCACTAAGTTTTATGCAAATCGGACCAAGGACTGCCGAGATACAGAAATTTGACCTTTGACCTCCATGACCTTGACCTTTAAAAATGAACCCCTTAAGCTAATATCCGGGGCCGCCCTCAACCTTCCCACCAAGTTTGGTGAAGATTGGCCCAAGGACCTGGGAGAAGTAGGGGAACAAACAGAAAAAAACAAATTTGACCTTTGACCTCGATGACCTTGACCTTTCAAAAATGAACCCCTCAAGCTAATATCCGGGGCCGCCCTCCACCTTCCCTCCAAGTTTGGTTAAGATCGGCCTAAGGACCTGGGAGGAGTAGGGGAACAAACAAACAGACAAAGAAACAAACAAACAAACAGACAAACGTTGCTAAAATTATAGTATGATTTAATCAAATTAGGCAGAAAGCATCAGAGGAGCTGGAACATTACGAAAACACGCCCATGCAATATACTTAAAAAATTTGTTTGTGAAAATGAAAATTTTCACTGGAAAATGTTTGATATTTTTCTTATTTTCGCTCAAAACATAGATTGTGAGTACACGTTAGAACCGCCTCGGCGAGGCGGTTCTAACAAGTACTCACAATCTATGTTTTAGAGCAAAAACAAGAAAAATAGGTTTACCCCTGCAAACCCAAGTTTTACTATATACAAGTGGGGTTCAGGGGGGTATTTATTGCACGGACATGTTTTCCTGATGAGTTTTAAATCAACAGTTAATATTTACCATCATACTTTACAAATATATTAACACATTTCTTCCATTGCTTATTTCTTGCACGTTACGATTGTTCGCAAGCAAGAAAAGTTGTCAATTTATTTCTAAACATTGCAGGAGTATATTAATGACTATACGCAGATGTATGCAAGTATACGTATGTCCTGAATCAACGCATACCGGATATTTTTTTTTGCATTTTGTCCTTTTTGGATTTAAGATCAAGGTGTTGTAAATCGTCGTTATGCAGAGTTACGTGCGACATTGCTTTGCGACGCCAGCGGAACGAGAATCGACGCTCTTATGTCGCGCCTTTTTCAACCGGGGAAAGCTGTAGCTTTTACGTCATTTACGAGTACAAATTTTACATTTTTCTCCATTAAAGACTGCGACAAATTTTCACCCAAACACAGAAAATGAGAATGTCTGCCGTAAAAGGCATTTATTGTAATTCTTGCGTCAGTCGCACATTGAAATGCAACGCGTGTTCGCGCCACGACGTTATGTTACGTCGCGGAAAATACCAAAAACGCACTACCATACATATCAAAACCTCAAATAGCACGAAAACGAGCCCGGTTTTCAAGGACTTTTTTCAAGCAACCTGTTTCAAACTGATTCACGCAGATAAAATCAGTTTTTAAAAAAATTTCTTCGTGGAATTTAGGAGAAAAATGTGTTTTATGTGCGAAATCCCACATCTATTTCCCTTTTCCCCATTTAGTTCAATGGCAAAAATGGTGTTTTTTGATTGCCTGTAGCTCAAAAACTAATCAGGTAGTCAAGGAATATTTTTGCATATTCCGATTGGGGAGCATTTAATACATCGATCTGCAAAAAATAAGAAAATTCCATCGTGGCGTTTTTTACTACACCCTGACCTTAAGAAGAAGAGGAAGTGTACTATCCATGTAGCGAAAACAAAGGCGCTGATCAGCTTCGCGGTTACCGCGAAGCTGATCTGCGTCTTTGTTTTCGCATATGCAAATTGTTGGTTTTTCCATGAGGCGGCTCATTTGGTCTTTATCGCTTACCTGGTATGAGGTGTTGCACTGTGAGGAACTTGGCTTAAACGTCTGGGCCCAGTTGTTCAAAATTAACGACATTGTTAGTTAACGATACGTTAAAATTTCAAACATGAATATTACAAATACACCGTTATTTTTGCATTGCAAGGGATTCTCACATTTTATCAACATAACAGTGTATTTGCTTATGTAGTCAGCATTTACTTAACAAGTTGAGGTCTTAACGATGACGTTTAGCTAACGAAGTTTTGAACAACTGGCCCCAGGATAACACGTCCGTGTAATATATACCTCCTTATACCCCACTTTTATATAGCAAAACTGGGGTGTGTTGGGGTATACCTATTTTTTGTTTCTTAATTTTGCTCCAAAACATAGATTGTGGGTACTCGTAAGAACCGCCTCAGCGAAGCGGTTCTAACGTTTATCCACAATTTATGTGTTGAGGAAAAAATAAAAAAAAAATAAAAAAAAAAAAATATTCTACTGAAAATTAAACTTTACAACTAGAAAAAAATATATATTGCATGGACACGTTTTCGTAATGCATAGGACATCCAGGTCAAATATACTTCCCACCAGGTAAGGTAGAACAAAATAGTACAAGTGTCGTGTTAACAACAGAAAAACATGTCTGTGAAATGTATACCCCCTTAAACCCCACTTTTCTATAGAAAAACTGGGATATTCCGGGGTATAACTATTTTTCTTATTTTTGCTCCAAAACATAGATTGTGGGTACTCGTTAGAACCGCCTCGGCGAGGCGGTTCTAATGTGTACCCACAATTCATGTTTTGAGCAAAAATAAGAAACAAATATCAAAACTTTTCGGCTAAAATTTTTAAAGCTAAAAAATCTATGTTTATTGCATGGGCATGTTTTCGTGATGGAATTAAGGCCATAAAGACGTTCCATCCAGTTACTGACCGATACTACTATAAATAGTTTGGCGATTTTATGAAATTATCACCAGAATCCATAAGTACTTTGACGGACTATACAGATGTACGGATGTATCAAGGGCTCCTGCATTGGTTTTGTCAAATACTAGCTCAAAGAATTTTCCTTAATTGCGTCGTTTCTTTGAAGATGACTCTGCTAAAATGTTGGGCGATAGAAAAGATCAGTAAAAGCTGTTGCTATGTTTTCAATGAAAGAAAGTCGCAGTACGACAAAAACACTTTGTATCAATTGTGTTTATAGTGGATACGAAGTTCTACAACTTGATAATAACACACAGTTATCATAGTCTTCGCCACCTGCACGGAGAAGGAATGGACAACACGTCTATGACGAGAATCCTAAGGAAAAGCGCACACTGATTGGTGTCATTTAAGTACGATTAGATACTATATCGTTGTATTTCACTTGATGCGTTAGTGTGGCATATGTACACATGTAATTAACTCTGTAACAGTTTCAGGATATAGCATGGCCTCTTTAATAGTATAAACTTCAAATTTGCCACTGGTAACGATAGCAACCCCATAATTAATTCCCTGTTCTAACCCCGGTTCATCCCGGTTTGTTCCGGAGAAGACAAGCCGGGAAACCTTCATAAACCGGGGAACTATTTGACCGAGTCACCACAGTCACGGTGTTACTCCGGTGTAGACCCGTCGGTTTCCTTTTTCTACTACGGTGTCGTCACGGTTCAGGTCGGTCTCACTACGGTAAAGCCTGGTGATACCCTGGTTGTCTACGGTGCCGTCTCGGTGACTTCCGGTCACGGCACGGTTATTTCGCGGTGGTTCCTTTGTAGCAACCGGCGATAACCGTAGCAATACGAGGGCTAAACCAGGGCAGTTTATTGTGGCCAATTCTTTAAAGCCGGTACGCCCCGGTTCATCACGGTGGATTTCGGATTATTTAATGATAGAAATTCAGATTTTAGCTTTCACTGTATGATGAAAAACATTAGTTGTTTAATGTCACCGAGAAGCCCTTCGGCGGAGACATTATTTATTTTTATACTGCTACGAAAGAGATTTCATGGATTCTCTTAACCATGATAATCAAGCTGATGTTATCGAGGCTTTTAATTCCACATCTAGGTACCTCGATGACCTTTTGAACATTGACAACCCTTATTTTGAAGGTATGGTCAATCAAATTTATCCACCTGAACTTCAGTTGAACAAAGCCAATATCTCAGATACTGAAGCCCCCTTTTTAGATCTACATTTTTCTGTTGCAAATGGATTTGTTTCTTCTAAAATTTATGATAAGCGCGATGACTTTGATTTTGATATAGTAAATTTTCCTTTTTTGGATGGTGACGTTCCTCGTCGTGCTTCTTATGGTGTATACATTTCGCAACTTATTAGGTTTGCTAGAGTCTGCAATCATGTTACAGACTTCAACACTCGAAATAAATGTTTAACGGCAAAACTTCTCCAACAGGGCTATCGGTATCATAAACTTCGAAAAACATTTTCTAAATTTTATCGTAGACACTATGAATTGATTTCCAAATATAATGTTGGGTTAAAGACGCTTTTAAGTGAGGGCCTTTCGGAACCTGAATTTTATGGTGACTTGGTTTACAAATTTAAGAAACTTAAAGGAATTAATGATTTTTCTTTTCAGTTCAGACAAATCATAACACGTTACAGACGTATAGGTTATAACTTGAATGTTATGCGACAGTCTGCATGCTTAGTTTTTAACCCAATCATGGTTGATAACTATGCTGCCTTCTTTAATTGCACGCCGGTGGGTCGGGCGTCAGACTCTATGATGGCCCCGACATAAAGCTATTCATTTTAGTCGGTTGGGGCCGGAGCTTCTTGTCTGTTGCTTGGCCCACCGGGGTCCAACTGGTGTTTTTCTTTTGCTCCGGAGTCAGTACGTTATTCGGCGCCCAGGGATCTCCATCGTCGGGCAGCTTACTCAGTCTGTGAGTCCTGGTTTTTGATCCATCAGGATGTTTATCATGATTTATTTGTTTGTTCTTGATGATTCATTGACTAGTTAGAAATTCACCACGAGGACCGAATAACTAACTAAATGTTATGAACCACTGCAGAAGCTGAGGGTGAGGTTATGGCCATGTAAAACCGGTTTAAGCCCGCCAGTAACTTTGTGTTACTGATCGTTCCAAGTCGATACTTCTGTGGTGGCTCTTTTTGTTTTATGTCTTGGTGTTTAAAATGTTTTTTGTGCTGTTGGCGCCTTATGTATGTTTTCATATTTTTAGTTAAGTTAAGGTAACTGAGTGGCCACCTATTGGGAAAATAGCTGCTCATTCGGCTTACGATATGTTTCATGGTATAAGTACCTGATTGTTAATTTGGTTTTTTTCTCACCTCGGTTTTTGGAGTGGGAATCTTTTTCTGATTGCGCCTTTTCCTGATCTTTGCCTACTTGTACCTTTCAATACTTGTATTTACATTTTAAATTTTAAATCATGTATCAGATCTTTATATGCACATATCATCGCCCATGTTCATGTGATTTGACATTAACTCCGACTTAACGTAGGAACAGCCAAAACGTCTTATTTTCGCGCTCAACGTCATGGCGATACGCGTCCGACGTCACGCTAACAAGAGTAAACAAACAACGTCACTGGTTGGTTTTGACGTCGCCCCGCCCATAAGCGTGGCCTCTAGATCGCATGACTTAAAAAGGTACAAGTAGGCAACGATCAGGAAAAGGCGCAATCAGAAAAAGATTCCTACTCCAAAAACCGAGGTGGGAAAAAACTAAATTAACGATCAGATTCTTATACCATGAAAACACATCGTAAGCCGAATTAGCAGCTATTTTCCCAATAAGTGGCTACTCAGTTACATAAACTTAACTAAAAATATGATAACATACATAAGGCGTCAACAGCACAAAACTTTTAACACCAAGACATAAAACAATAAGATCCACAACAATGTTTTTCATTGGGAAATGAAGAACATCAAGAAAGATACTTTATCTTGTGTGATTGCAGTAAAAACGTAAATATTGCTGGAACAGCCCGGTGTCGTCCCGATCACCAACTGGCCGGATCATCCTGGTTTATTAAGGTCGGTGGCATCGCGGTTAGGTACGGTGTGTCCCCGGTTTTTCCCGATGTTTAACATCTGTTCGGTTTTGTCCCGATTTACGATTTAAACACAACCGGTATGACTCGCCGGTTTACTCCGGTCCTTCGGGAATTGCCACAGATATCCACAGTGTAGTGCTACGGTTCTATCCCAGTGCGTTGCGGTTCATACCGGATTGTCAAACCGACGTGCACCTGGGAGCTAAACCGGACAGTGAAAACAGAGTTTAAAATTCTCACTAGTTTAAACTTCTAAACGGGCAAAAATATTAGTTTGCTTGATTTATTTGACAGTTTCACGCCCGGTTCATGTAACTTATTTGACAAATGTTTTCGGGCGTACAAGTTTCATGCCCGGTTCATGTAACTTTTAACGACAATTGGTTACAGAAAGCTTGTAATGGCACAATCAGGGCATTCTAACCCGTGTTTGACCAGATTCTACTTTCTTTTTCACCACCGATCAAACGGGGCGGAAAGGATTGCAGTGAAACGGTTTATTTTTTTCAACTACCACTTCGGGTAGACATTCAACGGCAAAAAACTGATAGCCTGACATTCTTTGATTTTTATAAGAAAAAGTACAAGTACGTTTTTGATAAAAAAAATTATCTTACCTTCCACATCCACTAAACTCGCAAAAACAAATAACAGGAAACGCTCAAAACGACCACCGGATGTACATCAACATTTTTTACGTTGTTGACCACCGGCGGTGGTCAATTTGCACTTTACCGGGCGTGAGTTTGGTACGTCAGTAAACGTCTTTGGAATATCAACCGGGGCTATTGGCTGTTTATGTGTTTTGCTGTAGCAGTATTGTCTTTTGTTGTATGAAAAGGTACAAGTAGGCAAAGAAGTCTATAATTTGCATTGTACTAAAGACCAGTATTGGCTGGTGTGGTTATGTGTTTTGCCGCTGCAATATTGTCTTTTTTTGTATGAAGTCCATAATTTGCATCGTAGACCAAACCCCAAAGGCACTTTTTTCGAATCTTTTTTCACTCGTCGTGTTCAGTTTTGAACGAAAGTAATGATTGCCTTGACATTCATAATCGCACATTGATCATACATATATACTTTCGGGCTTTTTCTCGGTCAGTAAGTTCCTGACTTTGAGCTTAGCGCTTCACAAATGACAATGACATTGAAAATTACACGTTTCCAGTTCATCTCGTTTTCTCGGTTTCTCTGATGCTGACCGTTTCACCTAGCTTCGTAATCTACTATAGCAGCTGTTGCTTGTAGGATGGAAAGAAAATAGATCATTCGGTTCGCATTGAAAGCTTGTTTACGTAGGTAAGCACCTGCTGCAATACGTTCACGAGTGAAATACATGACTGTCATCAGGCCATTGCTTGAACTTCGTAAATATATAACGAAAATGCTAACGTCCTTATACTTTCCGTGTCCGAGTTCATGTGAACCGGTCGACTACCTGACTCTGTAGCTCTGCTTTGCGGAGAGCTCACGCGGTGGGTGGTTTTAGTCTTACCACATGGTCGACTGGTTACATATCTAGTTGAACAAAATAAAAATACAGTTCAGGCACCGAACAGCTTACATAATGCGGCATCTATCCAGCGTCTCTGATCTTTTCCACCAATGGTTACTATCATGTCCATTTAATATACAGAGATTTTTTCAGCTGTAAATTTCATTGGAACATTTAGATATTTTTAATATTTTGCTCAAAATATTGATTGTGGGTACGCGGTCATTTGACTTGGTCATACATATATAAACTTTGGTTACCCATTCCAAAGGATGTTTTTGTTTGGCTTTGATTGGCCCAGCGGTTTCAAAGGAGATGTTTGAAAATTGTGGACAACAACAACGATGGACACAAGAGCATGGGTACCGTATACTATAAGTTTAGATTTACTATTTTTTTTAAAGTGCAGCCTGTTTTAACATTTGTTCAAAATAACCTATACATGTACTTAAGCAATAAAGAAACGCAACAAACACTTTGGGTTATTGTAGGCTGGCTTTGTAATGCAAGCCTGTGGTGTAAGTGCTCTTATTACATAAAAGCACCATATAACGTCACGTCACATCAGGTAATGCCACTATGTCGGTTACGTATGATCGATGGCTTGTGCCACACATTACCACACCCTGGAAACATGATGAATAAAAGCAAACTTAACGCAAAACCAATTATATTATTTCCAAAACTGCCAAAAGTGATTGCCGATGTAACCATTGACCTGTTAATATGCTCGTAATAAGCTGAGTGCGACACATGTTATTGTACGTCTGTCCATATTCTGCATTGATTTAATTAACACAGAAATGATATGGTCTTTCTAACAAGAGAATGTCAGTTTGTCACAAATTGCCCCACAGTTCAAATCCGTACAAAGCTCTGGGAAAAACTATTGATTCGTAAATCCGTTTCAGAGTACATGGGTGAAGTTCTATTCGGACGTATTCGCAGCTGAAAACACGAAAAAATGCTTTACGAATCTTCGAAGCTGAGTCACTGATATTTCGTTTTACTTTAAAAATTCATGTCCTTGCTCACCAGAATTCCTAGATGTGTGTATTCAATCCCCTCTTGTATTTCAGTATTGCCAAGAAACCATCGACGCTGTGAACGGCTGTATGTGGTCATTATTTCATTGAAGACTATAACCAGACATTTTAGTATATTATAATCCAGGCGCCATTTCTTGAAGTATATGACACATATATTTATTAGCATTTGTAGTCCGTTCTTAGTTAACGATTTCAAAAGCATATCGTCTGCAACACTTGGACAGGCCAAGTTTATCCCATTTATAACTAATCCAAAGCCATAATCACACAACTGGTTGAGAAAATCGTCAATGTAACACGCGAACATGTAAGGACAAAGGACTCCTCTTTGTCTAGTTCCACGACGTATCTTAAACGGTTTAGATTTAAAACCACAGAATAACTCAAAGCTACTAAGTTCAGTATGTAGAGATACAATGAGTTTCCACAAGTAAAAGTCTACACCCATTTCATACAGTTTTAAAAATAGTCAGTCGTGCCAGACTTTATCGAACGCCTTTTGGGCCTCGAGAAAAAAAGGCGTATAATTTACTGTTAATGCTTTCTTGCAAGATAATGGATGTCATATTTCACCCCATATCCTTTTGTCGGCCACCCTGTAGCAGATTAAGGGGAGTATCAATACTTTGGACGATTCGCCGGTACAGAAAAAAAAAAATAATAATAACACAGCCGATGAGATCGCTCTATAACTGTTCGGATCATATTTGCGTTTATTACCTCCCTTGAATAGTGTAATAGTAGTGTCAGTTTTCATTATCTGTGGAATATGAGAGTACTTTATCATCGCATTGAAAAGATTCATAAGCCCTTGCCGGAAAATAGGACCACTGTTGATTAAATGTCCATTGTCAATTTTATCCTCGCCAGACGCTTTCCCGGTACTCTATTCTGAAATAGCGATGTCCAATTCCTGTTCCTGAATAGGATTTAAATCACTATTGTCAAAATGACGTTGTTTTAGGATAGTAACTTGTGATGTAACATAATCATAATGATTACTGTCATAATTGTTATTATCAGTGTCGGTTAAGAGAGCGCCGAAGAAGTTACCCCACTCGGTACATATAACTTCTGGTTCACAACATGTTTTATAATTGAACACTATTTCAGCCCCAATGTTACTGGAATTAGCGATTTCCTTCTGTTTATAAACTTCCAGAAATAGTCACAATTGATTTCCGCGGCACGGTCTATTTCTTCATTCAAAGATTTAAGATAGTTTTCTGCACACTTCCTGTGATATTGTCTAAACACACGCTTTGCTTGTTTATAAGAACGGCGTGACTCAAATAGCACACCCCGTTGTCTATTATCTAAAATCCAAATTCTACTTTTATCTCTCATCTTCTTGTGCAGGTCATTAATGGTGTAATCCCAATACGGTTTCAAAAACTGCTTAAATCCTTTCCGACAAGGGAGATGATTTTTAGAAGATATAACAAAACTAATCTTATGTCATTATACAAAGTATCTATATCTTGTGTGGTATTATAATATTTCGATTTCAGATTGATTTTCAACGTCCTGTCTGTAGCTTGCTATAACATTTAGATTATTTCCACGTCATTTGACACTCTGATTCACCATAGGGAACGGTTTGACAGGTTGCTCGCCATGCGGAAGCTAAACATTGCAGTATATAGGCCTACGAGTTGATACATTTAAGGCATTATCATCTAATATTTCACATACAGATCGCCAAATCAAATCAAAGTCGCCCATTATTAGTACTGTGCCTCTTTCTCCATATTTACAACAAATGTCCTGCAGTTTCAGCAAGTAAATACTTAATAAATTCCGAAATTGGGTGATTCGATGATAGCAGGTACACCTCTATTATCTAAGCTTTTCTTCCACAACAAGGCAACACCGCCCTTTGTCGACCTTTCTTCCGCTAGGCGCTTCTATGTCATAATCTGAGAAGTGATTGTACGTAGGTCATTCAAAAAGTAATGCAATATGTAGCGTATTTTGTGTATTTTTATCTGACAGAGGTAATGTTTATGATTTCTGAAAGTTTGATCCAATCTGCATTCAGAAAAATAAACATCAACTAAATCGGACCATACACTTTATGTTGCTAAGCAACCATAGAATGGTAGCTAAGGTGTCATGGCCACGAAAACCACTTTTCAAAAATCAAATAAGTGAACATAGACTATTGGTATTTCTTTGATGGTGTTTTAAATGGCTATCTACTGACATGTTTGTGTAATGTCACCTTAGGCAGAACTTTCTAGGCAACTGCAATGTTCATACAACCCCACGTGCGTCAACTGTTGCTTAGCAACGCCAGAACCTATGCGATTTCGGTTTTATGCATTTTGCATAGATTTTGGTTGCTAGACAACGAAATATGTTATCTGAGAATAGCATTTTATAGCAAGTAGTTTACACAGCGTCAATGGCAGAAACAAACATATAAATGTTTGATTAAACAAACTAGATGTCAAATTATATTACAAATTGTATCTCTACCCCCAGTTTTCCTCCTTCGATCTAGAAATTTTAGTCATTTTTTCAACTTTGATTAGGTGTCATTTAAAATATATCAATCAGATTATATTATCTTGAACACTTAATGCAACCATTTTATGCTCGGTGTAAGAAAATAAAGTAAATACGTTTAATTTGGTTTTCCTGTCACCATGGCAACGGTTTTAAGAGTCGTGGCCAAGTGCCTTTTTCCAGTGTTCTATTGTTGTTAGGCAACAGGAAGTCGAGCATGTGACTAAGTGTCGAACTGTCTCGCAGAGGGCGAATTGAATTTGTGTTTCAAGAAAGCTTAATCAAACTTTAATAACGTGTTAAAACAAAAAAAATTATGGCCAATATTGCATTACTTATTGAATGACCCTCGTAAGACATGTCGGTCATGTTTTTCGATTTGTAATGACTCGATACAAAAACTTGTAACAGCGGTTAAGTAACATGAGGCGAATGACACAGGAGCTGCACTAAGTGATACTCCGTGATGTTTTTTCCGTTAATCAAGAACGCATGGAAAAGGTTAAGGTAAAATAATATCAAGCTACACATTCATCACAACATCTTATGATGATGATGATGATGATGATTATTATTATTATTATTATTATTATTATTATTATTACTTTCAGGAGACTGGGTGCTGGATTCTACCATCTTCGTGTTGTGTACTCGATATCATGGGAACAGGTGAAAGCAACTTACAGCTGAAATTTTTGTACAGTTCCATTTCATAAATAATAAACCGTTACATTGTCACATAAAATATTGATCCCTACGAACGCATATACTTAACAAAATTCCCAACGCACCTAGTAATTTTAAGAATATTTCAAAAACAAATCGACCGAAAATGTTCAAATTCGCTGCAAGATTAGATACATCATTTTGAAACAATGTGGTGAAATTTCATTGCGATCGGTGATTTTTGTCGAAATTTATTGAGCTTTTAGTTAGCACACCCATGATTCGAAAAGTCTGGAAAAACATATTGAAAACAACGGTAGTGTAACTAACGGGAATTCGTACATAGCGTTATACAAATGATTTGCATCTGTAACAAGTTTGTGGTGTGATAGTGAGAATTTTATCAATAATTGAAATCCACTGCTTAAGTAAGTTTCCTAAAAGGGCACGTAAGCCGAAATTCGAATCTATCAGTTCAATTCATCTTAAAAAATTAATACATCTAGTGTCTGCCCCATTAGCTCGTTCCACTGCTAAACAGCGCTGTTGCATGGATAGGATGTGATTTCTTTTTACATTTTGTGGAATGTTAGCCCACTCAGCAACCAACACTTGCTCTATCTGGCGACGGGCTTGAGAATTTGCATAAACTATAAACCACTTTTATGGGCTATAACTGAGTCTCTGTACGAGTGAACGGACGGACAGACGGACGGACAGGCTGAAAGTGAAAACGAATTTCACTTTCTGACAAAATGGTTGCATATCAAACTTGAACTCGAAAAATACCACAAACGGCGAAAGTAGGACTTCCTTATTGCATTGACTTTAAACGTACCTGCGAAAAAGACGTAAGCCCCTGAACTAAACCGATCGCTCTAGCGATAGACGAACCATTTTTATTGACTTCCATTCGATACATAACCAGGCTTCCCATACAAGTTTCAGAAATGAGAAAAGCTACATACCACAGGGAGCACGCGCAGAAAACATGATTTTCATGATTTCCTTTTTGCTCGGTTCCGAGAAAAAAAAAATGTTTGAAATAATAACTTAGTAGGTGTGTGTAAATGCTTCAGAGACAAGCGTGTTCCAAATTTCAAAGTGAAATCTTTGACGAGAGTGAAGTTATTCAAATTTTAAAAGTAGTGCGTTGGCATTTTTACCAAGAGCATTGTTGAAAATGAATCTAAACCGATAATAATATTCTGACTCTCAGAAAACCCTCGCTTATTTTAGGACCGCCACACGGCACAATACCAGCTGCCGTAATAGTAAAAAAAAAAAACTGAGACCTTTTAAGAGCACTGAACATATTAATGGCAAATAAAAATAAAACTGAGATCCTTTAAGAGCGGTGAACATATTAATGAGAAAGGGGTGGGCCATGCCGCGGTTTCGGCTACTTAAGCCTCTTCAACGACCCTATAGATTTGGCAAAATGAACCACTTTCCTTTAAAAGACTACAATTTTATTTAGGAATTGTAAAATTCTGATTTGCCAACGACCTTACTGAAGTATCAGGCAAACTGTCAGCTCTCGATTGAAAGAGATTGATTATATATTGTAGAACAAGTCCATTAGCAACCTTGTACATCGTCTAAACTTTATTAAGAAAACATTTTGAACAAATGAAAGTATGTGTTAAAGCGCTGTGCTGTTGGCGACTTATGTATGTTATCATATTTTTAGTTATGTTTGGGTAACTGATTGGCCACCTATTGAGTAAACAGCTGTTCATTCGGCTTACGATATGTTTTCATGGTATAACTAACTGATTGTTAATTTAGTTTTTTCCCACCATCGGTTTTTGGCGTGCGAATCTTTTTCTGATTGTGCCTTTTCCTGATCGTTTCCTACTTGTACTTTTCTAAAGTTTCATACTATACTGGTCCCCAACAAAAACTTTACATGCTCTTCTTTGAACTTTTGTAATTCTGGAAATGAGTATTTTATTGAAAATTTTCATTGATATGCACACCTATTATTTTATCACCTGTAGTACGAGGGTGGGTCAGAAAGTTCTGTCATAGGTGTTGTAACTTTGTTAATAGACATGATAGATTGCTTTATTATAACTTGATTGAAAGGGCTTTTTTTCTCCTTTATTATGATGCCAAAATAATTCCCGAAAGATATAAATACTTAAAAATAGGCGCCTTGAAAGACACTTGGGGTAAAACCAATGGTGCGTTTTTTAGAATTTGTGAATATTATTGTGTACATTTCATGCGTCATATCTTCATTACTACCAATCAAATTTTCTCCAACTTTACAGTGATAAATAATAGAATAAATTGAAACGCAATGTGACAAACATTACCGTTATCGATGCTATGATGACTACATAATAAAGCCATATATATGACGTCATTAAAATACGTACCCCTATAGCATTTCTGGCACCGCTGGGCCATTATTTTTGCTTCCTTTTTATGAGTTTACTACAGGGCACACTAGGATGAAACGATAAAATGGTTAAATGCATTTTTAGGTCCCTGGTCTACGTGTAGATGTCAATAAATGTCCTTTGAATTTAAACTGTAATTTTAATGTACATGTATGTACAACAAGCCAATTTCAATATTTCATTTTGCAATAACACAATAAAATTTAATTGAATAATTTTGATTTTTGCAGGATAGATGCATCTATGTTTGACAAATGTATTGCATGGATTATATTTTTTCGAGTCGCTTTTTTTAAATAATATTCACAAATTCAAGCAAAAGTGTCATTGGTTTTACCCTAAGTGTCTTTCAAAGCGTCTATTTCGAAGTATTTATTTCTTTCGTGCATTCTGTTGGCATCATTTTAAAGGAGACATGTAGCCCTTTCAATCAAGGTATAATACAGCAACCTATCATGTCTAGTAACAAAGTTATAACACCTATGACAGAACTTTCTGACCCACCCTCGTAAGCTAGAGATTTATTCACTCATAAGACAAGGAGGGCAGACTAGTATCTAACCGAAGTTGTTTTCTGACTTGTTTAAGCATCATTTTCGTTTTACCAGTATCTAAAAGCATTTTATTTTGCCTATACCATACTAAAAAGTTACAAGTAGGCAACGATCTGGAAAAGGCGCAATCAGATATTAAGAAAACAAGATTCCCACAGTTTTCCCCATTCAAACGCATTGGCGACCTATGCTGACCTTGTCGTAAAATAGGTCAAGGTCACCAAAGGGTCATGATTTATATACACATTGTAGTACTTTAGCCATCGATGCTTCATGCCAAGTTTCTTTAAAATCAGTTCATCGGTTCTTGAGAAGGTGATTTTTGAAGGGGTTTTACCATATATGGACATAGTGGCCATCTTGGTTATGTAACCTGGATTATTTATATACACATTGGTTACCCTATCCCATAGATGCTTCACATAAAATTTGGCTTTGATTGGCCAAGTGGTAATGTTTGAATATTATGGAAATATACATGTATACTGCCCCGGGGTTGGGGCATATGAGCTCCTGGGGACCAATTTTTTTCAGAATCATTAATATTTAGTGCTACTGCGCATTTCATGCAAGACTTTCACTTTCACGACATTTTAAAAGTTTTACCCATTCAAATGCATTGGCGACCTATGTTGACCTTGCCCTAAAATAGGTCAAGGTATTCAGAGGGTCATGATTTATATACACATTGTAGTACTTTAGCCATCAATGCTCCATGACAAGTTTCCAAGTTTCGTTGAAATCGGTCCACCAGTTCTGGAGAAGAAAACTTTTGAAGGGATTTTAACATATATGGGCAT
Source organism: Rugalucina vietnamica (assembly GCA_964017185.1). Lineage (NCBI taxonomy): Eukaryota > Metazoa > Mollusca > Bivalvia > Lucinida > Lucinidae > Rugalucina > Rugalucina vietnamica. Next base: position 3,275,909 of record OZ024877.1, on the reverse strand, counting down.
GGCGGCCATCTTGGTCATGTGACCTGGAATATTTATATACACATTGGTTACCCTATCCTATTGATGTTGCACATAAAGTTTGGTTTTGATTGGCCGAGTTGTTTCAGAGAAGATGTTTGAATATCGTAGTAATATACATATATATTGCCCCGGGGTGGGGGCAGTTGAGCCCCTGGGGTGCAATTATTTTCAGAATCATTGATATTCAGTCCTACTGCCCATTTTCTGCAAAATTTTACCTTTAAATGACATTTTAACAGTTTTCCCCATTCAAATGCATAAGCGACTTATGTTGACCTTGCCGTAAAATAAGTTAAGGTCATCACAGGGTCATGATTTATAAATACATTGTAGTGCTTGAGCCATCGACGCTTCATACCAAATTTCTATGCAATCGGTTTACCGGTTCTGGAGAAGAAGATTTTGAAAAGGTACAAGTAGGCAAAGATCAGGAAAAGGCGCAATCAGAAAAAGATTCCCACTCCAAAAACCGAGGTGGGAAAAAACCAAACCAACAAACAGGTACTGATACCAAGAAAACATTTCGTAAGCCGAATGAGCAGTTGTTTCCCAATAGGTGGCCACTCAGTTACCTTAACTTAACTAAAAATATGAAAACACACATAAGACGCCAACAGCACAAAACTTTCAAACACCAAGACATATAACAAAAAGGACCACCACATAAGTATCGACTTGGAACGATCAGTAACACACAGATACTGGCGGGCTTAGAAGGGGTTTTACCGTACCAGACTCTGAAGACCTGCGTCTTCAAAAACCACATTATGTATGTACCACAATTGAACAGCGATTCTATCGTCACAAACTATTTGATATACAATAAGGTGCTTCCAAAAACCCTTGTTTTGCAGAAGCAGCCTTATCATATGTGCTGGAAATTTCTTTATATCCTTCAAACATGCTTTCAGTCTAATAATCTTAACTACTTTAAGTCTATTTTACAAAATTAACACATTACGAAACATGACATGGAACCCTTGTCCCATAACAGTCAATCAATACACATATGGGGCGGCCCCCGTGGCCGAGTGGTTAAGGTCGCTGACTTCAGTGCTCTTGATCATTCGATCATCTCACCGATGTGAGTTCGCGCCTCGCACGGGGCACGAATTCGTATGTGAGACAAGCCATGTTCTGCTTGCGGGTGTGTCAGGTGGTTTTTCCCCGGGTACTCCGGTTTTCGCCCCACCTACCGATTTATTCGTCTCGATATGAGTGAAAAAGCTTGAAAGGGACGTAAAACTGAATCAAAAAACAAAATACACATATGTATTTATGAATTTGTTTCTTATGTCACAGTTCAATAATGCACAACACCAACACGAATAACTGTCCAGATTTATTAAATCCAACGTTTCGCCATATTGGCTTCTTCAGGGATATAAATAAACAAGTATATGACGTCGCGCACCGTAAAACGCAATATGTGACAGAGCGCAACGTCAGATACGTTATGAGAAACTAGCGGAAAAATACAATGTGACAGGGGCATAAAAAAAGCCCTGTAAATGTGAACGTAGCAATTAAGCGAATATTAGAAGTATTATTGTGAGAGAACTATTGGATCGAAAATGATACAATTATTCCTATAAGATCGTTACACAAAAAAGTAATAATAGGAACAAACAATAGCTGCTTAACTGCTACTCAACATTGTACAACAATTTGGAATTCATATGTATCCAATAAGTTTCCTTACACAGGCGAGTCATTTCATCATTAACAACATCAATAGGAAGGAAACTGAAATCTGCAATGGAATGTGAATCTGAATTGAAATGTAAAGCAACGTTTGTTGCATAACCCTCACTGTCATAATTATTTATGTCAAATCTATGGCTATTCATACGTTTGGAAACTTGTTGATTAGTTTGACCAACGTATTGCTTATTGCAACGTTTACATTCAATCAGATAAATAACATTTTGTGACGTACAATCTGTAGAAAACCGTAGATTGAACGAGTTTTGAGTACAGGTGCTTGTAAAAACATCAGTTTTAATGATATTTTTACAATGAGAACATCTCCGTCTGTCACAAGCCTGAGAAAAATGACTGGTTTTATCTTTAAATGCAGAATGAACTAGAAAGTCTCGCAAATTCCTAGGTCTTTTAAAAGCCAAAATAGGCTTATATTCGTGCACATATTTTACGCTGTCTTTGCGTGAGAGTTGCAACAAATCCCAGTATTTATTTAATATAACTTAGACCTTTTTTTTTTTTTTTTTTTTTTTTTTTTTTTCTTATGTCACATAATTCTTATGTTCGAAGTTATGCATATAAATGATGATTTGACCTCATGTTGCTCTCTAAAGCAACCCTTCCAGCCACAAAATTATGCACATTACACATTCTGGTGACGGGTACTCTAATGTAGTTTTTAACAGCTGAACTTGACCATCGTCCCATGCGTGATATTTCATCTTGACAAGTGCCTTTCGATGCCAAATCTGTTGCCCGGCCTATGCGGAAACTATGTGTTTGTATAACTTAGTATTGCAACCAGTCCAGATTAAAGAGAGGTTGAGTTGTTGAGTAAAGAATGACCGAGAAACAGGAGAGCCATCCATAAAGGAAAATAATGGACCTGAAAATGCACCTCTTAATCGCACATACTGCCATAAGCTAGACACTGGGCATTCTTGCTTGTTAGCGTTTCCTTCAATGAACAGTATTACTGTTTTTCCTTGACTGTGCTTATATCCGGAGATATGCAGTTCAAATCCTACTGGAATGGTTTGGTTTTCATAAACAAATTTTACATCTTCAATGTTTAAAATGGTACTTGATTTTGAGGATGTTGTGAATTCACCAACTTGCAACATTGCATAAAATGTAAGTACATTGATTGAAGCATAACACGAATAAAATATGAATTTATTGTATGATTAAGGGAAGTAATCAGCCTTTTCAGCTAGATGGTTTGCGGATGAATACAAAAATTCAGCTTTAAACATAATGTTAAATTTCATAGTTTGCACAAGTCGCCTTACTAGATTCATCAAAGTCTTTTCCTTGGATAGGCGGCCCCCGTGGCCGAGTGGTTAAGGTCGCTGACTTCAGTGCTCTTAATCATTCGATCATCTCACCGCTGTGGGTTCGCTCGGGACACGAGTCACATGTGGGACAAGCCAATTTCTGTTTGCGGGTGTGTCAGGTGGTTTTTCCCCGGGTACTCCGGTTTTCGCCTCACCTAAAGGGACGTAAAACTGAATCAAAAAAAAAAAATCCTTGGATGTTTGTTTGTTAATCACTTGAACAATGTTACTGTTGTCACAGTGAAAAATAATGCATTGATTTTGTAACTGATATCCCGAAATTCTAGGCTTAATACTATTGGAAACAGATCTTTCACTGTTATGTGATATTGTTTCCATGATTCTGGCCAAACATCTCCGAACCATGTAAGCTCCAAAGCCAGAATTGCTTGCGTCACTAAAAAGATCTAGTGTGGCAGAATTTACCCATATGTCTGGCAGGAATACTGATTTACCATTAAAATGTTCAATAAACTGAGGCCAGGCTTGTAGATCCTTTTTTGCTTCATTATTTAAACGTTTTCTATGGGTTGGGTATTTTAGACCTATAGTTAGGTCAATTAAGCGTCTTAAAAATGTTCTACCAGGAAGCCCAAGCAATGATTGAAGTTCTTTAAGAGTAACTTTTTTTCTTTTAAGGAATATTGATAAGAGATTTCTGATCTTTTTCAGGTACAATCAACGCAAGTCAAGTCACTTAACAAGCCACCCGCGTTACCCTGACGAGCGACACAGCACATAGACTTTCACTGGACAACTTCTTTATCTTATCTTACCTTATCTTATCTTATCTTATCTTATCTTATCTTATCTTATCTTATCTTATCTTATCTTATCTTATCTTATCTTATCTTATCCTATCCTATCCTATCCTATCCTATCCTATCCTATCCTATCCTATATATTTTTGCCTTGTTTATTTTTGTAAATATGAAAATTGTAATTTGTAACTGTTGTTGCCATGTTGATCATTGTAAATATGTTGTAGGGGGAGGGCTGTAACTAAGGTTGAGAGAACTTGTAGCCCAAACCCATTGCTTTCCTGTTATGCAATAAATAGTATTAAACTAAGATTTCTGATCTTTTGGAGCTTATCAATGGGCTATCTTTTTAGCTCACATGAGCCGAAGGCTCACAGGGGAGCTTATAGGATAGGTAGGCATCCGGCGTCCGTCCGTCGTCGTCGTCGTCGTCCACCATTTTCAAAGATCTTCTTCTCTGAAACCGCTTGGCCAATCAAAGCCAAATTTTATATGAAGCATCTATAGGAAGGGGGAACCAATGTGTATATAAGAAATCCAGGTCACATAACCAAGATGGCCGCCCTGCCCATATATGGTAAAAACCTTTAAAAATCTACTTCTCCAGAACCCAAAGGCGTAGGATCTTGAAACTTGGCATGTAGCATAAGTGGCTCAAGGTCCACGATGTATATATAAATAATGACCTTAGGACGACCTTGACCTATTTTACGGCAAGTTCAACATAGGTCGCCAATGCATTTGAAATGGGAAAATTTTTAAAATGTCATTTAAAGTGAAAGTCTTGCAGGAAATGGGCAGTAGGACTGAATATTAATGATTCTGAAAAAATTGGACCCCAGGGGCTCATGTGCCCCCACCCCGGGGCAATATACATGTATATCTCCATAATATTCAAACGTCTTCTCCTCTGAAACCGCTTGGCCAATCAATGCCAAATTTTATTTGAAGCATCTATAGAATGGGGAAATCAATGTGTATATAAATATTCCAGGTCACATGACCAAGATGGCCGCCATGCCCATATACGGTAAAAAACCCTTCAAAAATCTTCTTCTCCAGAACTAGTGGACCGATTTCAAAGAAACTTGGCATGAAGCATCGATGGCTAAAGTACTACATTGTGTATATACAGCTATAAATCATGACCCTGTGGTGACCTTGACTTATTTTATGAAAGGTCAACATAGGTCACTTATGCATTTGAATGGGAAAAACTTTTATAAAGTCATTTGAGGTGAAAATCTTGCAGGAAATAGTTAGTAGGACTGAATATTAATGATTCTGAAAAAGGTTGAACCCAAGGGCTCATATGGCCCCACCCCGGGGCAATATACATGTATTGTATTACCATAATATTCAAACATCTTCTCCTCTGAAACTACTTGGCCAATGAAAGCCAAATTTTATGTGAAGCATCCATAGGATGGGGGAACCAATGTGTATATTAATAATTTAGGTCACATGACCAAGATGGCCGTCATGCCTATATATAATAAAAACTCTTCAAAAATCTTCTTCTCTGAAACCAATAGACTGATTTCAAGGAAACTTGGTGTGAAGCATTGATGGCTAAAGTACTCCAATGCATATATAAATCATGACCCTATGATGAACTTGACCAAGTTTATGGCAAGGTCAACATGGGTTGCCTATGCATTTGAATGGGGAAAACTGTTAAAATGTCATTTGAAGGGAAAAGCCAGCAGGAAATTGGAAAATGGACAGAATATTGATTATTCTGAAAAAAGAAAATGGCCCAAGGGCTTCATCTGCCCTTGCACTGGGGTTAAATACCATACTTTTCAAACATGTTTATTGGTATATGCAGCAGATCTCAGGTGAGCGTTTACAGGACCATTGGTCCTCTGGTTTCCATAAGTACTGAATCCATTTCGATCCCGACAAACGTAAGTGTAGTTGTTGGTAAAACAGTTTTTTCATGTTTGATTGGAATACCCAGAGGCACTGCCATGTCAAGAAATTCATGGAGATCTACTAAACATCTGCCATATCCAGAGGACCCAACAAATAAAAAATCATCTAAAATATGAGCACAGCCAGGAATGTTTAGTTTGTTTTCTACTATCCAAAGCAATGCCGTGCTAAATGTTTCAAACAATGCACACGAATAACTTAGACCTTGTGGAAAAACCTTATTGTGATAATATTTATCTTCTATGCAGAACCCTAGCAGTTCCCAATCTGTTTCATGGACAGGTATTATGCGATATAATATGAGTCTTTTATATCGATTTGTGATAGTAAACACCCCTGGCCGAATTTCTTTACTTACTCTACAGCATCATCAATGTTTTGGTAATTTACCGAACAGAGGCTATCGGGAATCCCATATGGAACTACCCTCAAGACATGACAGATGTTGTATAATTCGAAATTCAGCAGGCACTATCTTTTCAATCAAGCAAAATGGACTTACATGTAGATTTTCAAATGGTGGGTTATCAAAAGGCCCCGCCATTCGACCTGCATCTACTTCATGGTTGATTTTTTTCTTTTAAAATGGGTAAATTGTCCAAAGCACTTTTTAGATTTTTGTTTTTAACAAAGTTACGGGTACCGGAATATGGTATCTTAAAGCCAGAATTAAAACCTGTAACAAGAAATTTCTTTTTTGTTTCATCATAGCCTTCTAGCCAACTTTCTAATTGTCTAGAATTTATGGGAGTAATAATTTTACTACTTTGTTTTGATTGGTCCCGGTTTCTTGCCACTTGGCTGTTCTGTTGTGGATTCTTTAGAATTTCCTGTGCATTGTTTCTTACTATGGGAGCCATCGCATTTTTGACACAGGTACTCGAATGGGCATTGTGGCCTACCACATTGGCCTTTGTTATTGTATACAATACCGTTTTTTTTCTGTGCATTTTTTTTTGTTTGTTTTCTTTGATTGCCAAAATTTCCCTTAGTTTTTGGTACAAGTCCCATGGACAAAGCTTGATTGAATAACTCACCATTTAGTTGGTCCCATGGCAAGAGCTCTGGAGAATCCTGTCTTCATAATCGAAATTGCTTATCATAAAATAAAGCGGCAGTATCCCTAGCCTGCCTGCCAAGGCGTTGAACAGTATCAGCATATTTCATCAGTAAAGGGGCATCCGTTTGGCACTTTACCGTGTACAGTGTATGGGCATGGCGGCCATCTCGGTAATGTGACCTGGATTTCTTATATACACATCGGTTCCCCCTTCCTATATATGCTTGTGAGCCCTGGTTTCTGATTCATCGGGATGTTTATCATAATGTATTTGTTTCATTGACTAGTTAGAGATTCACCACGAGGACCGAAGAACTAACTAAATGTTATGAACCACTGCAGAAGCTGAGGGTGAGGTGTGGCCATGTAAAATCGATTTAAGCCCCCCAGTTATTTATAACTGACCGTTCCAAGGCGGGACTGCTGCTGTGGTTCATATTTATCCAAGTTATTCCAATAATGAGTTTTTTTTTTGTTGTATGACTTTGTGGCCACCCAAATATCATTTGGCTGTTCACTTAGCCCTCTGCATTTTATTTGTTGAGTCCAAGCTAGCACTGTGACCACCTTACCTTCAGTAGCTGCTCACCCTGCTTTCCGTTATACATGTTATACGTTGGTACCTATATTTTATATCTCTTAACATGATTTCCTTATTGCTTGTTTATATGTATGTATATCAGAGCCACTGCAGAAGAGGAGGGTGAGGTTATGGCCATGTAAAACCGGTTTAAACCCGCCAGTAACTTAGTGTTACTGATCGTTCCAAGTCGATACTTCTGTAGTGGTTCTTTTTGTTTTATGTTTTGGTGTTTAAAATATTTTTGTGCTGTTGGCGCCTTATGTATGTTTTGATATTTTTAGTTACGTTAAGGGAACTTAGTGGCCACCTATTGGGAAAATAGCTGCTCATTCGGCTTACAAAATGTTTTCATGGTATAAGTACCTGATTGTTAGTTTGGTTTTTTCCCACCTCGGTTTTGGAGTGGGAATCTTTTTCTGGTTGCGCCTTTTCCTGATCTTTGCCTACTTGTACCTTTCCATATAAAATTTGGCTTTGGTTGGCGGTTTCAGAGAAGAAGATGTTTAAAAATGGTGGACGACGGACGGACGACGGACGGACGACGACGGACGGACGCCGGTTGCCTACCTATCATATTAGCTCACCTGTGAGCCATCGGCTCAGGTGAGCTAAAAATATGAAAACATACATAAGGCCAACAGCACAAAAAATTTTAAACACCAAGACATAAAACAATAAGAACCACCACATAAGTATCGCCTTGAAACGATCAAATTACTGGGGGGGGGCTTAAACCGGTTTTATATGCACCTAACCTCACCCTCATCTTCTGCAGTGGTTCACAACATTTTGTTCGTTGCTTCGTCCTCGTGGTGAATCTGTAATTAGTCAATGAATCATCAAGGACAAACGAATAAATCATGATAATCACCTTTATGAATAAAAAACGTGGACTCAACAGGTTCAGTAAGCTGCCCGAATAACTTACTGAAACCCGGAGCAAATGAAAAACACCAGTTGAACCTCGGTGGGCCAAGCAACAGACAAGAAGCTCCGACCCAACCAACTAAAATGAATAGCTTTAAGTTGGGGCCATCATAGAGTCTGACGCCCGACCTACCAGCGTGCAATTAAAGAAGGCAGCATAGTTATCAACCACGATTGCGTTAAAAACTAAGCATGCAGACTGTCGCGTAACATTCGCTATAACCTATACGTCTGTAACGTATTACGATATTTCTGAACTATAAGCTTCTTAAATTTGTAAACCAAGTCACCATAAAATTCTGGTTCCGAAAGGCCCTAACGTAAAAGCGTCTTTAGCCCAACATTGAATTTGGAAATCAACTTATAGTGTCTGCGATAAAATTTAAAAACAGTTTTGATACCGATAACCATGCTGGAGAAGTGTGGCTGTAAAACATTTATTTAGCGCGTTAAGAGACTAATAGGAAAAAACGATTTTTTTATTCTTTTCAGTTCAGAAAAAGCATTACACGTTACAGACCTATAGGATATGAGTTAAATGTTATGCGACAGTCTGCATGCTTAATTTTAATCAAATCAGGGTTGATAGTTATTCTGCATTCATTAATTGCACGCCTGTGGGTTGGACGTCAGACTGTATGATGACCCCGACGTCAAGCTATTCATTTTAGTTGGTTTCTGTTGCTTGGCCCACCGGGGTTTGACCACGTTTAGGAATGTGTCTTTGAATTAGACTTCTCGTGTAAATTTTCGAAATTACAGTACAATAGTCTGGCTTTCGTCGCCGGTTTTAAAGGGCTACTGATGAGGGTTCATTACCCGAAATTGAACAATATAGTCCATACTATCTCCCTTTGAATTTTTTTACTGCTTCCAAAGGATCAAACCTTTATATTTTATTCAATTTGCTCCAGATTTCAGTAAGTTTTTTGCGCCCAGAGATCTTCATCGTCGGGCAGCTTACTGGGTTTGTGAGTCCTCGTTTTTAAATCATCATTGTGTTATCATGATTTATTTGTTTACCCTTGATGATTCATTGACTAGTTAGAAATTCACCACGAAGACCGAACAACTTACTAAATGTTGTGAACTACTGCAGAAGCTGAGGGTGAGGTTAGGCGCCTGCAAAACTGGTTAAGTTCCCATAGTAGTTTTATATTACTGATTGTTCAAAGGCGATACTTCAGTTGTGGTTCTATTTGTTTTATGTTTTGGAGTCGAATTTTTGTGTTGTTTGAACTTTATGTATGTTTTCATATTTTAGTTAATTTCGGATAACTAAGTGGCCACCAATTGGAAAATATCTGCTCTCCCGGCCAACTATATGTTTTCTAAGTATAAGTACTCAATTGTCAGTTTAGTTTTTCCCACCTCGGTTTTTGGAGTGGAAATTTTTTTTCTGATCGCGCCTTTTCCTGGTCATTGCCTACTTGTACCCCGAAGAAGTTAAAATGGTGTCTAAATTTACTACTTTTATTATGTACGACCGTAAATTTCCACCGAAATCACCACCGAAACCACGAAAATCAGCCTCAATGAAAGTGAGGACTACACATGCTGATGTTTGATATTTATATACAATTTCAAATGTTCTTTTTCATTAAACATATACCTATATTGAGACAATCAGGTGTTTATACAGAGAGAACAAATAGTAAGCCGAGTCGGCAGCTACTTCACAATGGGTGGCTACTCAGTTTTTCGGACTTACATGTAACTAAATATATGAAAAGATACGTAGGGTGCAAACAGCATAACAGTTCAACAACAAAATTTAAACATTTAGAACCACAAGAAAAGTAAGTCCTTGGAATGGTAACTGGTTGGGGGGAGGCTCCAACCGGTTTTATATGGCCATAACCTCACCCAAAGCTTTGAATGTGGTAAACAACATTTAGCTCGGTCCTCGTGGTGTATCTCTAGCTAGTCAATAAATCATCACATAGACAACATCATACTATAATTTGAGCAACGTTTGTCTGTTTGTTTGTTCCCCTACTCCTCCCAGGTCCTTGGGCCGATCTTCACGAAACTTGGAGGGGAGGTGGAGGGTCAAGGTCATCGAGGTCAAAGGTCAAATTTCTGTATCTCTACAGTCCTTTGTCCGATTTGCATGAAACTTGGTGTGTGTATACAGGGCGGCCCCGGATATTAGCTCGATGGGTTAATTATTTAAAATGTCAAGGTCATCGAGGTCAAAGGTCAAAATTCTATATCTCAGCAGTCCTTAGTCCGATTTGCATGAAACTTGCTGAGTGTATACAGGTTGATCCCTGATTAAGATTTATGGGTCCAATTGGGTCAAAGGTCATTGACGTTAAAGGTCAAATTTATGGTTTTTTCTGTTGGTCATGTTCTTTTTATCTGTTTGTTCCCCTACTCCTCCCAGGTCCTTGGGCCGATCTTCACCGAACTTCCGGTTATTAGCTCGAGGGATTCATTTATTAAAGGTCAAGGTCATCGAGGTCAAAGGTCAAATAAGGTCAAGGTCATCAAGGCCAAAGGTCAAATTTATGTTTTTTTTTCTGTTTGTTCCCCTACTTCTCCCAGGTCTTTGGGCCGATCTTCACCAAACTTGGTGGGAAGGTTGAGGGCGGCCCAAGTTATTAGCTGGAGGGGTTCATTTTTCCAAAGGTCAAGGTTATCGAGGTCAAAGGTCAAATTTCTGTATCTCTGCAGTCCTTGGTCCGATTTGCATGAAACTTGGTGAGTGTATACAAGGCGGCCCCGGATATTAGCTCGATGGGTTATTTTAAAGGTCAAGGTCATCGAGGTCAAAGGTCAAATTTCTGTATCTCAATAGTCCTTAGTCCGATTTGCATGAAACTTGCTGAGTGTATACAGGTTGATCCCTGATTAAGATTTATGGGTCCATTTGGGTCAAAGGTCATCGAGGTCAAAGGTCAAATTATGTTTTTTTCTGTTTGTTCCCCTACTTTCCCAGGTCCTTTGGCCGATCTTCACCGAACTTCCGGATATTAGCTCGAGGGATTCATTTATTAAAGGTCAAGGTCATCGAGGTCAAAGGTCAAATTTCTATATCTCAATAGTCCTTGGTCCGATTCACATAAAACTTGGTGAGTGTATACAGGTTGATCCCTGATTAAGATTTATGGGTCCAATTGGGTCAAAAGTCATCGAGGTCAAAGGTCAAATTTATGGGGTTTTTTTCTGTTTGTTCCTCCCAGGTCCTTGGGCCAATCTTCACCAAACTTGGTGGGAAGGTTGAGGGAGGCCCTGGATTTTAGCTCGAGGGGTTCATTTTTTTAAGGTCAAGGTCATCGAGGTCAAAGGTCAAATTTCTGTAACACGGCAGTCCTTGGTCTGATTTGCATGAAACTTGGTGAGTGTATACGGGTTGATCCCTGATTAAGATCTATGGGTCCAATTGGGTCAAAGGTCAAATTTATGTTGTTTTTCTGTTTGTTCCTCCCAGGTCCTTGGGCCGATCTTCACCAAACTTGGAGGGAAGGTGGACGGCGGCCCTGGATATTAGCTTGAGGGGTTCATTTTTTGAAAGGTCAAGGTCATCGAGGTCAAAGGTCAAATTTGTCATTTTTTTCTCTTTTCCTCTGTGTATGTCTTATTTGAGATTGTGTGTGGGTGTGTATGTGTGTGTCTTATTTTTCATCGCTGCAATCATCTTACTGCTACGTCGAGACGGGTAAAATTTACTAGTGATTAAAAGGCAACGAAGACTCACAGATGTAATATGCTGCCCGGTAGTTGGTCCCTGGAGTTAATTTCGTTGTAAATCCGGAGCAAAAGAAACAAAAACACCAGTTGAATCCTGGTGGGCCAAGCATCAGACAAGAAGCACCAACCCAAGCAACTTAAAGTAATAGCTTAAAAAAGGGTACAAGTAGGCAAAGATCAGGCAAGGGCGCAATCAGAAAAATATTCCCACTCCAAAAACCAAGGTTGGAAAAAGCCAAACTAACAATCAGGCACTTATACCATGAACACATTTCGTAAGCCGAATGAGCATCTATTTTCCCAATAGGTGGCCACTCAGTTACCTTAACTTAACTAAAAATATGTAAAGGCACAAGAAGGCAAAGATCAGGAAAAGGCGCAATCAGAAAAAGATTCCCACTCCAAAAACCGAGGTGGGAAAAAACCAAACTAACAATCAGGTACTTATACCATGAAACATATCGTAAGCCGAATGAGCAGCTATTTTCCCAATAGGTGACCATCAAATTACCTTAAATTAACTAAAAATATGGAAACATACATAAGGCGCCAACAGCACAAAATTTTTTTAAACACCAAGACATAAAACAAAAAGAACCACCACAGAGGTATCGACTTGGAACGATCAGCAACACAAAGTTACTGGCGGGCTTAAACCGGTTTTACAGGTACCTAACCTCACCCTCAGCTTCTTCAGTGGTTTATAACATTTAGTTAGTTCTTCGGTCCTCGTGGTGAATCTCTAACTAGTCAATGAATCATCAAGAACAAACAAATAAATCATGATAAACATCCTGATGAATCAAAAACCAGGACTCACAGATTGAGTAAGCTGCCCGACGATGGAGATCCCTGGGCGCCGAATAACCTACTAACACCGGAGCAAAAGAAAAACACCAGTTGGACCCAGGTGGGCCAAGCAACAGACAAGACGCTCCGGCCCCCATCAACTGAAATGAATAGCTTTAAGTCGGGGCCATCATAGAGTCTGACGCCAGACCCACCGGCGTGCAATTAAAGAAGGCAGCATAGTCATCAACCATGATTGGGTTAAAAACTAAGCATGCAGACTGTCGCATAACATTCAAGTTATAACCTATACGTCTGTAACGTGTTATGATTTTTCTGAACTGAAAAGTTTCTTAAATTTGTAAACCAAGTCACCAAAAAATTCAGGTTCCGAAAGGCCCTCACTTAAAAACGTCTTTAACCCAACATTATATTTGGAAATCAATTCATAGTGTCTACGATAAAATTTAGAAAAGGTTTTTCGAAGTTTATGATACCGATAGCCCTGTTGGAGAAGTTTTGCCGTTTATATGCATAAGGCGCCAACAGCACAAAAATTTTAAACACCAAGACATAAAACAAAACGAACCACCACAGAAGTATCGACTTGGAACGATCAGCAACACAAAGTTGCTGGCGGGCTTAAATCGATTTTACATGGCCATAACCTCACCCTCAGCTTCTGCAGTGGTTCATAACATTTAGTTAGTTCTTCGGTCCTCGTGGTGAATCTCTAACTAGTCAATGAATCATCAAGAACAAACAAATAAATCATGATAAACATCCTGATGAAATAAAAACCAGGACTCACAGATTCAGTAAGCTGCCCGACGATGGAGATCCCTGGGCGCCGAATAACTTACTAACTCCGGAGCAAAAGAAAAACATCAGTTGGACCCCGGTGGGTCAAGCAACAGACAAGAAGCTCCGGCCCCAACCAACTAAAATGAATAGCTTTAAGTCGGTGCCATCATAGAGTCTATTAACCTAGTCGGGACCATCATAGAGTATGATGTCCGACTCTACAGCATACTGTCGGACGACTTTGCGTTTGTAACGTAAAGCCTGTACAAAAGAGGCGCAAACTGCACAACGTATTTCATAACTACAGTCCTTTTTAAACTTGCAAGATTCTTAGAATGGTTTGATAAGCCACACACGGAATGTGTAAGGACTCGAATCCAATAAAGTTATTTTGGTTCCGGGGTAATGAGCAATTCCTGCGTTTCTTCATTTACAGACTTTCCTGCATTTCTGAGGGTCTGGATGGGGTATAATGATTAATGAATAATGGCCTAAATTTTTTAATGAGAGTGAATAAAGAGCAAAAAAAATAATGATTAGTGAATAAAGAGGTCCTAAAAATAATGAATAAATGTAAATTTTTAATGAATAGCAGAATAATATAATGAATAGTGAATAATAACATTTTAAAGAATAATGAATATGCTAAAATTTGGCTATGGAATGGTCTTAGATGGCCTCCCTGACATTACAGAATATCATTTTTTTCTTGGGTCTGGGGTCTGGACGCCCCCAGACCCGATTAAGTTCAAATGTGTATTCATATTTTAGAAATCCTTGAATATTTGGAAATACATGTGTCTGGAAGCCGAGCATGTAAATGTGTCATTTGAAGGCAGAGAAAAATAAATTAAATCATTCTGGATGTTTACTGAGCCAGATACTATTTCACTGTTTCGTTTGCTTATGCATATGTATTTTCTTTTTATTCTATAAAAAGGTACAAGTAGGCAAAGATCAGGAAAAGGCGCAATCAGAAAAAGATTCCCACTCCAAAAACCGAGGTGGGAAAAAACCAAACTAACAATCAGGTACTTATACCATGAAACATATCGTAAGCCGAATGAGCAGCTATTTTCCCAATAGGTGGCCACTCAGTTACCTTAACTTAACTAAAAATATGAAAACATACATAAGGCGCCAACAGCACAAAAAATTTTAAACACCAAGACATAAAACAAAAAGAACCACTACAGAAGTATCGACTTGGAACGATCAGTAACACAAAGTTACTGGCGGGCTTAAACCGGTTTTACAGGTACCTAACCTCACCCTCAGCTTCTGCAGTGGTTCACAACATTTAGTTAGTTCTTCGGTCCTCGTGGTGAATCTCTAACTAGTCAATGAATCATCAAGAACAAACAAATAAATCATGATAAACATCCTGATGAATCAAAAACCAGGACTCACAGATTGAGTAAGCTGCCCGACGATGGAGATCCCTGGGCGCCGAATAACCTACTAACTCCGGAGCAAAAGAAAAACACCAGTTGGACCCCGGTGGGCCAAGCAACAGACAAGAAGCTCCGGCCCCAACCAACTAAAATGAATAGCTTTAAGTCGGGGCCATCATAGAGTCTGACGCCCGACCCGCCGGCGTGCAATTAAAGAAGGCAGCATAGTTATCAACCATGATTGGGTTAAAAACTAAGCATGCAGACTGTCGCATAACATTCAAGTTATAACCTATACGTCTGTAACGTGATATGATTTTTCCGAACTGAAGAGAAAAATCATTTATTCCTTTAAGTTTCTTTAATTTGTAAACCAAGTCACCATAAAATTCAGGTTCCGAAAGGCCCTCACTTAAAAGTGTCTTTAACCCAACATTATATTTGGAAATCAATTCATAGTGTCTACGATAAAATTTAGAAAAGGTTTTTCGAAGTTTATGATACCGATAGCCCTGTTGGAGAAGTTTTGCCGTTAAACATTTATTTCGAGCGTTGAAGTCTGTAACATGATTGCAGACTCTAGCAAACCTAATAAGTTGCGAAATGTATACACCATAAGAAGCACGACGAGGAACGTCACCATCCAAAAAAGGAAAATTTACTATATCAAAATCAAAGTCATCGCGCTTATCATAAATTTTAGAAGAAACAAATCCATTTGCAACAGAAAGATGTAGATCTAAAAAGGGGGCTTCGGTATCTGAGATATTAGCTTTGTTCAACTGAAGTTCAGGTGGATAAATTTGATTGACCATACCTTCAAAATAAGGGTTGTCAATGTTCAAAAGGTCATCGAGGTACCTAGATGTGGAATTAAAAGCCTCGATAACATCAGCTTGATTATCATGGTTTAGAGAATCCATGAAATCTCTTTCGTAGCAGTATAAAAATAAATCAGCTACGAGAGGTGCGCAATTTGTACCCATCGGAATTCCAACAATTTGTCTGTATAACTTGGTCCCAAATCTAATATAAATATTATCAAGGAGATAGGATAAGGCGTCGCACACATTCTGACATGACCAAAGGGTATACCGACTTTGGTCAGAGGAAGTGAAAAAAGCCTTTCTGTCATTACATGCCAAATAAAGTGAACCATAGTTTTTTTATAACCCCACTTTGTCCTTATTATATATGTTCCAATCCTATAATGATAATATTTTCTGTGGATGGACATCATCTTGGTGTCTTATATGACAGACCATAATTATAGTGCATTTTGCAATCAGAAACAAAGAATGTTCATGCCATATTACTCCTATGCTAACTAGTTTGCTAAACAAAAACAACATTTTATTATACCTTTACCCCTGATGTTACATTTGTTTTCTTAAATAACCTTTGGTATTCATAATTGAGGAGAAAGATTCAGGGTATTTAATATTTAAGGTGGAGGGGATTATACTCCCAACAGATTTAAAAGGCTAAAACTATCGGTCCTTGTGGGTTGAGATAAGGGATGTCTTAGGTGGGGAACACCTTTTTGCTTATGCTTGTTAGCTTGGCGAAGAAGGCGCGACTAGTAATATTTTAATGAATAATCGAGCTAGTTTTAATGAATAGGCCAAAATTTTAATGACAGTGAATAAATGGCTAAATTTTTAGTGATTAGTGAATACCAGGACCCCCCATCCAGACCCTCATTTCTTTATTTACTCAAACTTTAATTTGTAGTTTAATCTTTCAACGAAAATCTCATATAGAAGATCTCATATAGAGAGTTTGAGAATATGGTTTAGGAAGTTTGGCTTCGAAAGAATGGATGCACCAACAAGTAATTCAAAGTTACCGATTTCATTTAGGGAAAAGTATTCTGCTATAACTTTTTTTGTTACTGGCGTAACTTTATAAGTGATTGTTTAAATGGATGCTTAACGTCAAAATCAACAACTATGGTCAAGTCGGTACGTTTCCTCGATTTTATGGGACTTTAACCAAAAATTAGGATACCATGACATAAGAAAGTGATTCAAATATAACACCCCAGTTAAGGCATTAAGGCATATATGTATAGATGGTTTGACCTGATTTATTTTTCCCGGGCAAAAAAAAAAAAAAAAAAACAAAAAAAAAAAAAAACGTTTAAGGTTAATAGCGAAATCAATGGTAAATCTTTTACAAAGTGGAGTAACAGATTTTTTTTTTCATCAGTTGAACCATTACACAACAAAACCTGTAATCGAAATTGTTCAATCAGTGCCGACACAAACCAGGATACACAGCCACAGGTTTTGTCGAGTGTCTCAATATTCTGGTTTAGAAAGTATAGGGAGTTTTACTGTCATTGTAAAAAAAATGGGCGTCGTTCGTTGCCGTCTAACTGACCTGTGGATCAGTTTTCGCCCATGGAAATGATGGTTTTTCTATCAAATGCATCAATTCTCATAAGATCACGCCACGTTCAGTTGGTCATTGACGTAATGCAATTGGGATGGATCCCCTTTCCATTTGGTTAATAGACAACCGGGCCGGGCTCATGTTAAATCGAAGGTGTTCGTGGTACTTACGCACCAAAGAATGCGCCCGGGCTATAAAAGCCAAGACCACAGAGTACACTTCACAATCTTCTTGGATTTCTTCAGAAGAATACTCAACATGAAGCTTCATACTGTGAGTTTCATTATTTTTGAACAGTTTTTCTTGTACTAAACAAAATTATACAAAATTTTCTTCTTGCTTATGATACATTACTAACTTAGAGAAATATTTAATAATATTAGAGAGGATTTAGATATTTAATTTGATTAATGTATCCTAACTTTGTTTTGCAAAATTAATGTGTCAGTTGCTTTAAATACTTATTACATTTTGCTTATTGTTATTGTCATTTTGGTTGATTATTACTTATTTGCCCTTTGGGTTGATGGAATAAATAAATAAATAAATAAATAAATAAATAAATAAATAAATAAATAATCGTTAAATACAGGATGAACATATCTCATTGTGCCCATTGCATCTGTTTATTTTTTCTTCTTATTTTCAGTGATAAGTTTTCTTTTTATAAGAATCTTTTTAAGACGATTGTATGCTTTCTTAGCTGGGAGTTTCAAGTTTGATTTGTCTAATATCTAGTCTTGTATTTAACATCTGTATTTAATTCTTGGCTTACTAACCCTTCCTTTCCTTGTTGAAATATCATACAATTTATCTTTTTAAAAACCTTGTTTATCCATGAAGGTTTACTTAAAATAAAACTAAGTAAACGTTTCCTTCAATAAACTATTCACAATCTTGTTCCATAAAATAATTAAAATAAAGTCAATATTTTTAGTATTGGTCGTTCAAATGCTATGCTTATGTTGCGGTTCCAACTGTTAAATGTTTTTGGTGTTGAATTTTTGTTCTGTTTGCACCTTATGTACATTTTAGTTAAGTTCGGGTAACTGATTTGCCGCCTATTGGGAAATAGCTGCTTACTCGGCTTACAATATATTTTCTTAGTATGAGTATCTATAGTCCGGCACGAATATGGCATATTTTCGATGGACCTGGAAGTCGTGTATAAAGTTTTTTTCTTGATGGATTCTTGTAGGTAAGACATTGCAATTTAAGATTCTGGATGATGACAGCCTGTCATCATTGAGCATTTTGAGAAATTCAAGATGGCGTCCAAGATGTCTAAAATGATGAAAATACATATGGTCTGCTATACATTTTGTCCATAAAATGAATGAAAATGCTATGTTGCCTCACAACTTTATCAGGTAATAACTCAGCTGTCTTCAGTTAATGATTTCAGGTTTGAAAACCAAGGATTGCATCCAAGATGGCTGCCAAAATAAGATTTTTTTTAAAGATTTTAATTGTTTTACCATATATTTATACGGTATACATATTTGAGCTTCTTCTGGATTAGACACTGACATTATAGAATCAAAATAATGAACTCATGACATTATTGAGCCTTGTCAGAAATTCAAGATGGCATCCAAAATGTCTACCAGATACAAATTTAGAACTAAAAGGTCAATTACACTGATCTGAAAGTGAATGTTTGTTTGAATTTTTGTTTGCCTTTTGATCAAATCTTGAAGGGAAGTTATAGGGCTGTTGAAGCATATATATTTTTGCAAGCTGTAAAATTATCATATTTAAGATGGCATCCAAAATGGCCACCAGAAAAACAATACCACAACTTCTTCTCTTTCTGTATATTGTTGCTGTAAAATAGACACGAAAATACCACATGGTTCATCTAAGCAAATGCTTTGAATATATTTTAAGTAATTAATCGCTTTGAATTATCTTTGAAGCTATTAAATGTGCAGATTTAACACACTGCATTGCTGTTATTCTATTACTGAAATTTCAGTTTATTTTTACACATATTATGAAAAGGATCCATAATAAATGGTCACAGTGTAAAACGATGATGAAAATTGCATTACCATTCATTCATAGATTCATCAGCAGCATGATACATGTAAAATCATCAAATTGGCATTTATAAGATTTATAATAGTAGCTTGAATTGAATACCAATATAATCAGATGCATCAGATGCATTTCCTCCACACAAATAAAGCTAAGAAACTAGCTTACATATTAAGTGCACAGTGGAACTTTTTGTACAGTTTTTTCCTTATTTATAAGTCGTATCGGTTATGACTTGTTATATACTCCAGCTTAGCTACTTTTACTGAAAGTATATTGATTTATATAGCTTCAGAACAAATGGACAGGATTAAGATCTAGAAGATATATACTGTCAAAAATCAACAGCATTGATGATAAAAACGTCCTTGACGATATTGCAACTGCAGTGGATGAAATAATTACAAAACACAGTGTAGGTCATGTGTACAAGGGGTGCTTCAGCCGAAGGATGTACAAAGGACCTTTTATATCTAAGGATCTATATATATGCAGATATCGGTGTTACAGGAAACACACTTAAATGCGAAAATCTATGTAAATTTTAACGAACTCTAGGTAGCATACTGTACAATATAGATCAATGTCCTGGGGAAATTACTGTTTACGGATTCACACCAAGCTGTCTAATTGTAACAATGGTGCAGAAATACACTCCTTAGTGCAAGCCGTGACATAAATATTGTCTATGTCAACAGAGCATGAAAATCAGGGGAATACCAGGCTATGGTGCATGCTTTTAAAGTATATCAATGACAATTAACAGACACGATTACACAATCCAAATGTTAGTCTCTACTTAAAATATCAATGGCCGGGCATGAAATCAAGGGTTCCAAGTGTAAGAGTTTGCTTAAGAATAGTTCTAAGACAGTTACACATTCAGCCAGCTAAGTAATATGACATTAATTTGGCCAGAGTCAGAGGGGCATGAAATATATGTCAATGGCATCAGCAGAAGGTATGTGTTTGAAACATACAAGCATGTTCATGTATATAAAGGACAAATACTTAATTAATAATAAAAATATAAGCAAGGTTTCACAATTACAGCTTTAATGATAAACACCCTTTAATGCTAGACTAAACATACTTTGGCAAAACATTCAACAGTCAAAGTGAATGGAACATACAAAATAGACCAATGATACCTGGTCAATATGCATACTTGAAAGCATTTAGAGATATTTAGCCAAAGAAAATTATTACATCCGAAATGTTGAGCTCATATCACCCCATTGCTATAAGCCGATGGAATAAAACCACACTTATGCAGCTAAGGACGCAGTCTAAAAACCATTTGTCTCACAGTTTTGTGTTATTTATTTCCTACAAGCCTAAGCCTTACCACAGGGCTAAGTGGCGCTATGACTTTCAGTTTCACTTCCAAAAATGCAATGCAGTTGATTTAGGAAGGCGATTTGGTGGTGAGAGGTGAGGTACATTTTCGTCTCATTTGTCAGCCACCAAAATGACTCTGGCAACACATTTAGCAGATCTGATTTTAAAAGGCATGACTGACAATTTCAGTTATTTAGGAGGTCAAAGTATAAAAGCGACCAATAGTGCAATAGTGACCAATCTTTATAGATCATGAGCGTTAATTAAAGGGAAACATTACTATTTAATTCCCGCATATGATTTTCATGAAACTTCCTATGCTTCAAGATAACTGTATCCTTGGACTAAAATCGAAATAAAATTGGGGAGTCACCGGCCTCGTTTCCATGGTATCAGAACTTTTTGGATGTTTCTCATGCATTTCAGAAAACCGCACTCGTAGCGAACATGTGTTTTAATATATATGTTATTACCCCCAAAACACATTAAACACACGCTGAGTGTTATTTTCTTACATTTTGATACTATTTGCTCTTAAAATGAGAAGATAACATTCAAAATTAACTTTCCCGCCATCTTTTCAAACTTGGAAAAAGTACATATTTTTGCAATATCTCCTAAACTACGCACATGATATTGATTAAATTATACGAACAGATAGGAAACGTGGTTACCATTAAAAAGTTCAAACAAAAAGTGTGGGTCACCAGATTGCGTTGGAAGATATAGAGAAAAAACGTTCAACATTCCCGCCTTTTTCGTTTAAACGCCAAACGTTGCACTGACGTCGCGTATATTTATACGACGTCATCAAAAGCGAAATAAACGTTTTCACATTTAATTAACCTTATGCACAAATTTGGGTATATCAATTGCCACAACACGTCTTTTAAAATAAAAATAAACAATATGTACACCCACTTTAGGACTTTATCTTGCAGAATCAAACAGAATAAGATTCTACATCTTGCAACGTCATTGAGAAATCAACACAAAACGACGTTAAAAACTACGCGTAACATGCACATACTAAATGCCGACGTTGCGCAAACAGTGTGCTCATAAACAATAGTAATGTTTACCCTTAAATCAAGTGTTAGTTCACCAGTCTTGTATACCTAGTCTGTCGGCTTATGAGTGGCCACCTATTGGGAAAATAGCTGCTAATTCGGCTTACGAAATGTTTTCATGGTATAAGTACCTGATTGTTAGTTTGTTTTTTTCCCACCTTGGTTTTTGGAGTGGGAGTCTTTTTCTGATTGCGCCTTTTCCTGATCTTTGCCTACTTGTACTTTTTTATGACAGTTTTTGTTTTCAAATGATACCAGGAATCGTGAGGTGTTGAGATTTAAAGTAATAAAAAAGTACATCAGTGTCATCAGCAACAATTGAAACTCCTTTTCGATTTTCATGAAGTACAGAAGTGACTATATGGTAGACTAGGATACTATCTGTCTGCTTTTAAGTGTGTTTATGTCAATACTTTCAATTGAAATACATTTTTACACATTTTGTTCGCTTTTTGCCTGTATCAACTAGTTTGTGGATATCATTGCTCTCTTTATAAATCTAAGCATCCTGTGTAAGACCATAGCCTATAGATTTAATAAGCTGATGTTTGTTCTCAGTAACAGCAAACAACAATAAAATGAATATTGACCAGGCAGACTATGTGAGCGCCAACTATACAGCGGAGTTCTTGTTATTTTTTCATTAGTATTCCTAAGAATTAAACGTGTTTTATGGTGCATGAAAATCAGAAATATACAAAAGGTTTAACAGTGTCCATGTATTAGGAAAATGTTTATAATATTTAAATGTTCTGACAGCCATCTTGGATTCCATATTGTATTCAAGCCTGGAAAAGGTAACTAATGTTAGATATGTCAATATATGTATGTATTAAATGGTGGGATAAAACAGCATTTTTCATTCAGTTGGAGACAAACTTTTAAACAGTGCGTAAAAAATATTTTCAGATATCATCTTGATCAAATTGTTTAATGCTGATAGGGTGTCAGAAGTTGGATTCTATATTGACAATGTCTTACATGCATGGATTTATAAAGAAAACAAAACTTAATATGTCACGTTCAGGCCTAATTGATCAAAATATGTATGCATAAGAAGCTCAAATATGTATATCCTGTGCAGACATTTGTATTCGTCAAGAAATCTTATTCTGGCGGCCATCTTGGATGTCAATTTTGATCCTTAAACCAGGCAACAATAACTTATGTCAGATATAATCATACCTGCTAAAGTTGTGAGGAAACAGCGTTTTTATTCATTTTAACGGGCACATTGTACAATAGTACACGTATTTTCATTATTTTCTGACATCTTGGACGCCATCTTGAATTTCTCAAAATGCTCAATGATGACAGGCTGTCATCATCCAGAATCCTTAATGGTAATGTCTAACCTACAAGAATCTGTAAAGAAAAAAACTTTATACCACAATTCCAGGTCAAATTGATTTTGTGCCGGACTACTAATTGTCAATTTAGTTTTTCCCATCTTGGTTTGTAGAGTGGGAATTTCATTTTGATTGTGCCATTTCCTGATCATTTTCTACTTTTATCCTTTTAAACTCTATGTCATTTTGACAGAAGTTTTAAATTTATCTGCCCGGAAACCCAAAATAGTTTGCTTGAATTTTGATTCGTAGAAAATTTTCGCAATTAGCCATTTTATGGTTTATGGTTTTATATCGGTGGTTCTCTAAAATCACAGGGCCATTCTATCGCACTTCTCTTTTGAACAAGGCTTAATATGATTAAGAAATTTCCGGATCATTACTGAACCACATAGCTCTGAGGCTGAATGACTGACGCCCATACTGTTAATGACTAAAACTCAAATTCGACTTTCGTTTACTTGACAATCTTGAAAATCGGACAACATGTTATACATGTAAAAGTCGATCGTTTACCCTCAAGCTGAGGGTGAGGTTAGGCCCTGTAAAACCAGTTTAAGCATCCCCCGCCCCAGTTATTTTATATTACTGATCGTTCCAAGGCGATTTTTCTGTTGTGGTTCTAATTGTTTAATGTTTTGGTGTTTTGGTGTTCTTTGTGCTTTTTGCACCTTATGTACGTTTTCATATTCTAAGTTAAGTTCGGGTATTTGAATGACCGTCTATTGGGATATAACTGCCCACTCAGCTTACAATATGTTTCGGAGTATATGTATTCCTGATGGTCAACTTAGTTTTTCCACCCACTTCGGTTTCTAGATTGGGAATTTTCTTTCTGATTGTGCAATTTCCTCACCATTGCTTATTTTTACTTTTTTACAGAAAATGAAAATGTTTTGGGGTATGGACATTCTTGTAGATATGAATTTTGGTAGCTTCGAAATTTTGAATATTTCATAAATATCGTTTGAGCACAAGTGATTGACGTTTTACACAAAATCACATATAGACTGCATAAATATTTGCCCAAGTTTGATTTGATATTTGGAATTATATCTGCCTATTTACCTGATACCCGATGCCTGATGTATCTGGACTTTTTAAATTTCTATTTCAGCTGATCTTGTTGTTCTTGGTTATAATACTCTTTGCCTCGATTTGGGGAGGGGGTAAAACAAAGAAGGAGAAGAATAGAGGCCAGAATAAGAGAGGCGGACATGGTGATACAATGAAGAAAACGGGTCACTCTGCTGATGATGATTTTGATGATGACTATGATTATGATGATGATGATGAGGGTGATGATGATGACGACGAAGCTGATGATGAGAATGATGATTATGATGATGATGATGACCTTGATGAAGAAATTCACTGGAATAAGAAACGACCTTGCCCAAAGATAAAAATAAGTGAGTCTCATTGTAATTCGTATTAAAATCTTTGCGTAATGTGTGATTGTTCTCTAGATTCAAGTTTAAAATAACTGTATGACACTCTCATGCTACTTTTATCCACGTTAAACTGAATCTATGATTATGATACAGTTGGCAGGATAGGAATGTTCTTTTTTTTAAGGCAACGCTCATAACAGCTTGACCGACCACCTGATTACTGATTAACCCCTGCCAAGGAAAAGTGGTTAAGTCAAACTATAGAAGCATATACATGTATGCCTTAGTTGTTTAGCTCAGTGGTTATATCTAAGGCGCATTTCGCATTCTCAGTAATTTGGTATAGGATCCGTTAAATTGAGGCATTGCCAGATATGACCATAGCTGTTGACGGGGACGTAATATGGCAACAAATCAAAAAAAATGAAAAAGTTGCATTTTTTGTCGGATTTCAAGAACCTTCATGTACGTATGTGTACTTATGTTATGGAAATAGATGTGAAATTGGCCTGCAGGCTGATTAAAATAGAAAAGACAGGGAAGTCCATATTTCACATATCAATAAAATGAGCCGCCGCATGGGAAAACCAACAAACTGCATATGCGAAAACAAAGGCGCAGATCAGCTTCGCGGTAACCGCGAAGCTGATCAGCGCCTTTGTTTTCGCTATTCGGATAGGTCAATTCCTCCTCTACTTAATTCCCAAATTTCAAGCTTCTAGCCTGCTTCTGTAGCTGTACAGGCCGGTTTGTGTCGAACCTGTTCGGAAACTACATTGCTGGTTTTCCCACGAGGCGGCTCAAATATTATTGTGCAAATATTCACAGCAAAATCGTCCAGAAAGGAAATAAGGCGGCTAGGAAAAATGAAGGATGTCAAAAAGAATTGGTGTCCAGTACCAACTAAACCAATGAACGGACGTGTAAACATACGGTGCTATTGTGGTTTAGGACGGGTGGCGAGATACCGCTGTAATCCGGGTTTCGTCCTCGTTGGAAACAAGAAGCGAACGTGAACGCTTGACAGAGTATGGTCCGGATCGACTCCGCAGTGTAGAGCAAGTAAGTTGAAGTCATAGATCCTACTAAATCCGTCATTGAATAATCATTACAGTACTATGTTGTCACACTCGGCCGTTCAGATTCATATTGCTACCAGTTTTGACTACCGTTAGATAAGAATAATTGAGCCGCCGCATGGGAAAACCAACAATCTGCATTGCATAGCATCATTAAAACAACTTGATATTTTGTCTTTCAATCAGTCTGTTTTTCTCAACAAAGCTAAGATTATGTTTAAAGTTTATAATAATATAGCACCTAGCTATCTACAAGAGTTATTTCATATGAGAGATGTAAATATTAATAACACCACTTCAAATTTAAGATCAGTGGCTCAAAATAATTATATCGTACCTCAAGCAAAATGCAATATATTCAAAGGTAGTATCTCTTTCTCGGGCGTAATTGTTTGGAACAGTCTTCCCTTAAGTATAAAGAATTCGCCATCTTTAGATATATTTACGAAAAGATGTATTAATTGGATGAAGGATTAATTGTTAAATCCTCTTTATATCTTTATAAAGTATATCTTAATTGGGTTCCTCCGCCGCCATACAATTACCATACAATTATTATTGAAAATGTTCTCTCTCTCTCTCTCTCTCTCTTTCTCTCTCTCTCTCTCTCTCTCTCTCTCTGTGTGTGTGTGTGTGTGTGTGTGTGTGTGTGTGATGCTCTATGTTTATTAATTGTTGTTTAAACTCATATTGCTTGCTCACATTGTATGTTAATTTGTTGCTAAGAGGGCCCCAAGGAAGATTGGTGCCAAACCAATTGGGCTACCCTCTCAAAATAAAGAATTTACTTACTTACTTACTTATTTACTTACTACGCGGATAGTAAACTTTCTATACTTTCTATATCCAAAATTTCCAGCCTCTAACCATCTTCTGTGACTGTACAGCTCAGTTTTTGTCGGACCTGGTCGGAACCTAAATTGTTGGTTTTCTCACGCACAGGCTCAATTGGGATTAGAGGAATGGTACATGTATTATCGTTAGATAAATTTAGCGAGCGAATTCTGAAGCAATTCTGATTAAAATTAAGAAGAATAAGTGAGCAGCGACATGCGAAAACCGGAATTTGCCTATGCAAAAACAAAGGCGCAGATCAGCTGTGCAGTAACTGTACAACTGATCAGCGCCTTTGTTTTCCCTACACAAATAGTACAATCCCTCTTTTTCGTAAATCCAAAATTTCAAGCCTCTAGCCTGCTTCCGTGACTGTACAGGCTAGTTTGTGCCGGACGTAGTCGGAAACCCAAATTTTTCGTCTTGTCATGCGGAGCCTCCTAAATATGCCAATTTTAGACAAAACATGACTTCACAACATTACAATCTGCCAACAGTATGTTGAGCAGCAATAAATATTACTCTAGACTTGTGTTTCAAGGACTAAAATGTTATTCTAACCATCATAGGACCAATTACTGAATTAACTATTTCGATTATGCACGAAAGGCTCAAATCTGGCCATGGGGTTATAAAACTTTTTTCGTGCTCACTCAGCTGAGACTAAAATTTATCTTGCTCATAAATGTTGAAAGGTTAACAATTGTTGGCATCTTTTGTTCTAATTTTTTTGTGTGTTTTAGAGCCGAATTTTTGTGCTGTTTGAGCCTTATGTACGTTTTCATATTTTTCGTTCAGTTCGGGTAACTGAGTGGCCGCCTATCGGGGAATAGCTGCTCACTCGGCTTACGATATGTTGTCTTGGTATAAGAACCTAAGTGTCATTTGAATTTTATCCCACCCCTCGGTTTATGGAGTGGGAATTTCTTTCTGATTAAGCCATTTCCTGATCATTGCCTACTTGTACTTTTTTTTTCAAAACATTTATTAGCGGAATGAATAACTCGCTTTGATAACCAAAATATAATTTGGGCTATTTCAGTATTTGTGAGGGATGGAAATTTCATGCTCAGCTGGGCTGAGCTTAAAAAAGGTTTATGACCTCTAGACCGGGTTTCACTTTTAGTGACAAATGAGCCGCCTCATGGGAAAACCAACAATCTGCATAGGCGAAAACAAAGGCGCAGATCAGCTTCGCGGTAACCACGAAGCTGATCAGCGCCTTTGTTTTCGCTACTCGGATAGTACAATTCCTTTTCTACTTAAATCCGAAATTTCAAGCTCCTAGCTCCGTTCTGTGTTTGTACAGGTTGGTTTGTGTCGGACCTGTTAGGAAACCACATTGTTGGTTTTCCCACGAGGCGGCTCAAATATTACTTAAATGTTTTAGACTGTGGTCCGCTTCCCTCGGTAGAACATGGAACCTTGACATGGAACGGCACACTTGAAGGTGACATTTCGACAGCAGAGTGTCACCCGACATACTTCATGTCTAGTGGAAGTGCACTAAGATCATGTTTGAACAATTGTTCATGGAGCGGAAGTGATGCAGTTTGCACCAAAATAGGTAGGTAGAAGATGACCAATTTGGATTTAATAATTGGTACGGTACGGTGTGATATAATCAATATCAAGGATAACATTGTCTATGCTACAGAATAAGAAAGAGGGGGGTGGGGATGACGTTGAATTAATTTCGGAATTTACGAGAGTCATTCAAGCATTAATGACAATGGATCTATATCTCGGAAAGTATAAGTATGCTCGGCTTTATTCGATATGTTACATGCGGACACATATATTATGCATTCCTGTTAAACATTTTATGCTTTTATCATGGCTAGATTTCACCCTATGCTAATTTGAATATGGCCCCTGAAGCGTCCATGGACGCGAAAAAGTCATTTTTACCCGATTTTGTATGGGGGTAGGGTAAGTAATAAACATGTAGGATTGTTGCTTGGCCAGTCTTATCAGTGAGTTTTGTTGATTAATGATAGCATCAGAGGCCAACAAAAGTAGCAATACCATTCATGCCAATGTCCTGATTTGCTACACGCGTGCAACAGCAGAACGGGACAAAACAAACCCATTCTGAGCCTAACAGAGTGTTTAAAACCAAATAATGAAACAATCAAATAAATTCAAACAGCTAATGATGTGTTTAATCTGAAAGGTATTCAATAGACTTCTTAACAAAAACAAAAATCAAAAAATCTGAGACTGTTATGGAACAAGCATTAGATTTTAAAAAGACTAGCTAGATTTGATACAATTAAATTTGTACTGGAGACGGTGTTGATTCATTTTGAAACTCTGTGTGCTGTGTTACTGAGATCAATACCATTGATAATCATTCTTACAGCAAACACGAAATGAGCCACCTCGTGGGGAAACCAACAATGTGGTTTCCGAACAGGCCTGACACAAACCGGCCTGTGCACTCACAGAAGATGGCTAGAGGCTTGAAATTTCGGATTTTAGTAGAAGAGGAATTGTACTAACAAAGGTGCTGATCAGCTTCGCGGTTACCGCGAAGCTTATCTGCGTCTTTGTTTTCGCCTATGCAGATTGTTGGTTTTCTCACGAGGCGGCTCAAATGTTGTTAACAGATTTAAGATACTGGTCTTACTAGCTTTTATAAAGAACAGCTTGTCATTTACCTTGTATTCTTTTGGTGCTTAGCAACCACAGAACTAGCATCGTTGCGAACTTTTGGAGAAAAGATTGAATAATTTGGTTGATAGTACGTATATACATGTAAGAAGCACACAAGTGTTAACAATAAAGTTTTATTGAATCAGTGTCATTAATTCTTGAATTACCCTCGTGATGATATTGTAAAAAAGCGCTCAATGTTGCTTGTTTTAAAAATGTATTCCTTGATTAAATTTAGAAAAACATCTCTACTATGTTCCAATGATTAAATTGAGAAAAGGATCTCTACTATGTTCCAAAGAATCCTTAATTCTTTTGAAACTTTGGTTGATTTTCACAAGCCATTTATACTAAAGGACTTTCAAAACGCCTCTCTTTATTGATTCTTTCTCTCAGACTACAGGATATATTGGGAAAACTATGTTTGAATTGAAAAGTACAGTCAGTCTGTTAACTTCAGTATCAAAGCCGAAACTACAATGCCAGTTATTAACATCATTCACTATGATTTCTAGCGTTACCCAAAACTCAACAAAAACAAATTATGGCAACGAAATATATTCATCATGTCCTACATGATTTCTCTAACGAAACACCAAAAGCCAGGCAAATTCCATCGGTAGTCTTTCATTTGAACTAAAATGTGGCAATTACATTCACATTAACGTCTGTTAAGAAACGAAAAAAAAATGCATGTAAAATTAAAAAAATTCAGACGTTTTTGAACACAATAACTAGTCACGGACATGCGTAAAAATACCATCAATGTTGACGCTGTAATCGAATATCTCTTTATTTTGTGCCAATAAAGAGCTCCAGCTCCTTAAACGACCCTGAGAGAAAGCCCCCATTTTTAATTTGGTTTTTAATGAGCTGAAACTAGAGATGGTTTGTTTTCAGGAAATCCCTGTAAGATTTCTTTACGTCTCAATGACGTCTGTGAAAACAGTTGTAGAGAAACTTTTATGGATGAACATTTTTATTGCGTTAAGATACACGATACTATGTCTTTAAACATCAACTCATCTTTAATTAGTTTTAAGCAAATGATAACCAATGTAAAGTGATGCGTTTTCAGAGTCCCTTGGTACATGTATATTTTTTCGCAGTATATCATATACCTGAATATGTATAAACGTAATATATATACATTTCTTTAGATTGTGGAAACCTGGCTGATCCGGACCATGGTTCTGTGTCTCAAACTGGGTCTAAAGTATTTGACGTAGCCTCTTATTCTTGTCACGATGGTTACAAGCTTGTTCCGGAGGTTGGCTGCCAGAGAATTTGTCTTGATTCTGGAAATTGGTCAGGTTTTAAACCTGCATGCATTCGCGGTAAGCCAACATTTTAGACTAATTAAATATATCTTTACAGCTATCAAGCAGCTATACTTCAAGCCAGTTGGAACAAAAGCGATGCTTTATCTTATGTATCAATCCGGGTCAATATGGCTACCTTGTTGGAAAAGAGCTAGGCATCTTGCTCTTTAAGTGTCTTATCGGAAAAAAATGTTTGGTGAAGTTTTTTTTTCTTTCCCGCCTGGTGTCCATGTTGGGGGGACTTTAAATTTAATTACATCGATTCCTGGCCTCTCCATAGGGCCTGCACTCTTACTTTAACAAATTGTTTGGCATTCAAGTTGTATTGCCAGAATACGTTTTGAATAACAAAGAGCATAAGTTTATTTGTTTGTATTGAGGCTTATCGTCTCAGTCAACAATTTTCCGTCATGTCGGGACGGAGCCAACGCTTCCTGGGTTGAACCAGTACTGTAGGGAGTTAAAGTGTCTTGCTCAAGAACACAACACTGTGCCGCTTGTGGAGATCGATCCCAGGACCTCTCGATTCGGAGTCCAACGCTCTACATGTACCACTACTTCACATGCCACGATACAGAATTAGCGTACAAAAGTCGGTTGTGCCGCGACCGGGAATCGAACCATGGACCTCCTGCATTCCGGGCAGACGTGCTAACCATTACACCACCGCGGTCTTCCGATTCTGTACGCCAATTTTAGCATCTATAAACCTTTGACGTCAATGACGCTATTTAGCGGCCTATTATTTACCGCCATAGGCGACCCTATCATTTTCGTTTTTTTTTATTACCTACGGACGGCGGCCATTTTTATTCTATTTGTGTTTGATTTTTATTTTTTTTATTTATTATATTAGATTATATATATAATCAATCCATAAATTTTTTATGGAACAAACATTAAGATTACCTTGTTCGCTGCGTCCCCCCTCCATAAAACATTCGATACAGAAAAACCTATTAATAGAACTTGCCAATTGATGGATGTTTACTGTACTTTGCCTTTTCAGATAATAAGAATATATCTGCAAAATCAGACACTAGAACATTTCAAATCACACTTTAACTTTCATTATAATTTTACAGCTTGTGGTCCATTGAGTAACCCAGAAAATGGGGAGGTCAATGTCGCAGGATACACAGAAGGTAGTTTTGTGACATACACGTGCGATGCTACGTATTCTCAACTCAGTGGATCGACTAAGCGGACGTGTACTAATGGCGAATGGACCGGCATGCCGGTCGTATGTAGTAAAGTGGGTATGTTATGCAATGTTCTCGCAATTGCTACACCATCATGTACACATCTTCATATTTAAGTTGCTGATGAACACTTATTATCAGTCACCAAATGGGGTGAATCAAAAGCCTACATCATATGCATCGACTTTTCACAATTCAACTGTAGATACTTGAGATGTATATAACACTATTGTGCTTTTCTTGTTTTCATTTTGTAATTTTGCTGCTGGTATTGTAATGGACTGGTATTTTACTTGGGGTCGACCTATGTCGACAGACTCTTAAGATTTATAAATGAGCCACCACATCAGAAAACCAACAATTTGCATATGCGAAAACAACTGCACAGACCAGCTTCGCGGTAACCGCGAAGCTGATCAGCGCCTTTGTTTTACCTACACGGATAGTACAACCCCTCTTCTACTTAAATCCAAAATTTAAAGCTTCTAGCCTGCTTCTGTGACTGAACTGGCTGGTTTGTGTCGGTCCTGTCAGAAACCCAAATTGTTGTTTTTTCTCACGCACAGGCTCAAATTTATTTCTTGGGTATTTTATTTCTACGTAAACACAGGTGCGCAAACCTATGTAATTTGTCTGTGTGCAACTCATTACAACTACAAACTTGCCAATGCAATATACAGAGATTTTTTCAGTTGTAAAAAAAAGAAAATTTCATCAGAAAGAAAATGATATTTTTTCTTATTTTTGCTCAAAACATAGATTGTTGGTACACGTTGGAACCGTAGGAGTAAAAAATAAGAAAAATAGGCATACCCCTGTACACCCCAGTTTTGATATAAAAATGTGGGGTTCAAGGGGGTACACATTACATGGACATGTTTTCCTGATGTTAAAAATGAAGGTTTGAAAGTTTCTCGGCTTTGAAGTTTGAAACAAATAATACGGTGTCCAAATGACCATAGATTTCTTACCTGTCTAATATTATTTAACGCAAAGCAAATATATACTCGTATATGTGCCAGTTTCTTAACTTTTGAGGCGAAACCGCGGTATGGCCCATCATTTTTCTCATTAATATGCTCACTTCTCTTAGGATCTCAGTTTTATTTTTATTATCTTTTATTAAGCACCAATGAATGAAAATGTATGCAACAACTTGACATTAAAAACGACTTGACAGTTACAGAACATTTCATGATATGATTTTAATTTAACTGGTCGTTGCATTCCTTGCTTATAAGGTTGTCATTACGGAATAGTTGGTTCACACTGAAATATATTTTTTTGGGGGGGGGCGGGTACAAATATGATCGTACATTATTTCCTCTTTATCTCTGGCCGATTCATTGCCATGATTATTTTCCTCTACAGATTGTGGAGACATGCTTCCCCCAGCGTATGGTTCCGTGAGTCTGACTGGGACGGTCTATGGCGATGTGGCTACGTACAGTTGCAATCAACACTACATACTGGAGGGCAAGCCAAACAGTACATGCCAAGGGAACGGGGCTTGGAGCAATTGCGCACCTGTGTGCACAGCGATTGGTATGTTAGATAATTATGAAGAAAAGTGTATCCATTGCCGACTGCTCTATACTTATTACGCGTAATGTCAAAGAAAAACTAGTGAACCAGTCTATACCGTACTGCAAATTATCATAGTCTTCTACAAATCGACAAATTGACTAAAATCATGTTCCGTTTAGAATTGGCTTTGATTCCGTAACACCAGATATCTTGACCAATGCCTTTTGGGACACTAAGGTTTCAAAGATACACACACTGGTCTGTCTTTCATAAAATGAAACGAAATTCGTGCATATGAAACGAAAATGAAACATACGAGAATCGAAATAAATGACGAGTTTAGGGAAACATCAGCACTGAAAATCTTGAACAAACAAGCTTCACTGGTAGCTCTGGTAGCTGCTGACCTTTTCATTGGTTTCTTTTTAAAGAAGTCAACTTGATGTACCATAGTCCTGGTGTATTTTGCAAAACCGCAGTATTTTTCACTTACCTTACGTTAACATTAATTGATCACCAACGAATCACTTCTCGTAAAGGCAGTCACTTTTAATTTTATTTGATAAGCTACAAATAGCTCATTCTTGTCCGAAGATAGAATATAAATAAAACTTAAAACGTTATCATTTGTGATTGCCGAGTTATTGCAAAGATTCTAAGCCAAATTTAGAGGGCTGTCATACCTAAAATTGTTCGCGAAAACTGGTTCCAATTAGTATATGTTTAAGAAAGCTTTAGGGACAACAGAATAAAGTAAGAATGAGTTTGGCCTCCAGTTACGTTATTATCGGATAAATTGTCTGGTTCAAAACAGAAACGTACCAGTGCAGTTCCAGATGTTTCAGCGTGTTGAGACGCCTGACTCACACGTTAATGTGTGACTGCTAAATAAAGTTTTAAAAGGCTAAAAAAGCTAAATAATCTCTATACGTCCAAACTCATATAATGTAATGTTTCGTGCACACACCTGACGTACACGCCAATAAGTGACTGCTGTTTAAGTACAATATATTTTTCAGACTACTGTTCAATTAACCCATGTTCGAACGGGGGTGCATGTCTCAGCTTCATTGGAGGACGTAGCTGCACTTGTCCTACGGGATTCAGCGGGAATAGCTGTGAAAGCAGTAAGTTATTTTTGACTGCCTAGCAGAGGTATGCTGTCAAGTCAATGTCGAATTGACGCCGTGGTTATCGGTGTTTTGGAATTCCTGCTTTCGGTTTCAACACGACTCGACTGAAACTTCTTCCAATACATTTGAGCCGCCTCGTGGGAAAACCAACAATGTGGTTTCCGAACAGGTCCGACACAAACCGACCTGTACAGTCACAGAAAAGAGCTAGAAGCTTGAAATTTCGGATTTAAGTAGAAGAGGAACTGTACTATCCGAGTACGAAGGCGCTGATCAGCTTCGCAGTACTGCGAAGCTGATCTGCGCCTTTGTTTCGCCTATGCAGATCGTTGGTTTTCGCATGAGGCGGCTCATTTGCAGTAAGCATAACACTGCCTAATATTCTGATAACATGAAATTCTCTGTTGTATGAAAGGATCTCTATGCATTAAATGGAAATTCTCCCTAATTGATAAATATGTCACTTTCAAAGACGAAAATGCCTAGCTCATTATTGTTTGTGTGTTCTGGCATATTTTGAAAGTCAGTAATAGCGATACGAATTCCTGTCAGTTTAAATATTATTTTGGGAATTTACACTTCTAAGCATAATGCAATACTACAGGTTGTTTTTCATACTATATTGGCATGGTGGCCATTTTGGTCATATGACCTGGATTTTTAATATACACAGAGGTTCCACCTTCTTGAAGAGGCTTAAGTAGCCGAAACCGCGGTATGGCCCATCCCTTTCCTCAATAATACGTTCACTGCTCTTAAAGGATCTTTAATTTTAAATTTTATATAAAGTATGGCTTTGTTTGGCCTAGTTGTTTCAGATGTAACGTTTTAAGCCGAGCGTACAATATAATTTGTCAAATATGAATTCATTGAGTCACAAAATATAATATATATCAATTTTGCTCTTGGCTGCTTTGCCATATGATTAAATACCCATGATTGTTACAATGATTAAGAGGGAAATAATCAACTTAAAATCACCACATGTACATAAACAACAAATAATCAATTCACAGGCAGACAAAGTCTTGTGACCTAGGTACCTGTCTATGATACTTATCAAAGACAACTCGGTAACTGAGCCACAAGGTCTCAATTAACCCAGAGACTTAATCACCAGCCTGACAATGTCACTTCCAGGGGATGTGCCTTTGTCCCCTTATTACAATAACTCAGTACTATCCAAGTTCCAGTGCTCAATGGCAGCAACAGCTTTATGATAGCAATTCCTGTCTATGACGTATTCGTCTATAGACAACACGGAAGCTAAGCAATAAGCATTCAATGTGCCCAGAACACTACTGAACTATAGTACTTAACCGTTATTAATATTTCGATGTTGACACTACAAGTGTGTTACATACAGTAGTAGTAGTAGTAGTAGTAAAGATTAGGCTTTTAACGTCATCCTGGGCCAAACGGACTTAATCCATGTTCCCACCACAAGGACGTTTGTGTTACATACGCTATCGCTGCTCCTTTTATACCAGCGAATTTGGATCAGTCCATTTAGTTTGGACGAGTCTATTTCAGGCTGGGTAGAAACGTCCACTGCCTCTCAATGCATTTTTAATAAGTGTCTACTGACTTTGTTTTCGTATTTTCGAAAATTCTTTTAATAACCTCGCTTGGGCTTGATAAAACAATCAGTCGTCATTATTAATCATAAAACTTTGCATCTATAGTATTAAATTGCTAACCTACCGGGCTAAAACCTTATTTTTGATGATTTTAATTTGTTTATTTTGGCGTCTATCAAACTTCCGGTATACCGAAATGTAGTCTGGCAGGTCAGCCGTCAAAATGAATTTTTGATAACTGATTTATCATTTTGACGTCTGACTCCAACACTATAAAAATTTCTCAAGTTCTATTAATATCTCTGCAAGCTGTTTTTAGACATCGATTTTATGGGAATTCCTAATCTGATTGGTTGATGGCTGGGTGCTGAGGTCATGCACTCTCTGAGAGCCAATCGGAAGCTCGCGGTTAGAATTGTCTCCCTTCTCAGATGACTTTTTGAAGAAAAACATGTCAGCCATGCTTTTAAAAAATCATCAAAATAAACAAAATTTGGATATTTTTTATGAATTTTCAAATGGAGGGTATTTTTATTTATTTGTTTTACAGTGTTTTACACCATTTGTTTGTATAAAAACTTGTTATTCTGTAAATAATGGCTTTCACCCAAAAGTGGCTGACAGCTTGGCTTTTTGACACTGTGCTGGAGTCAGACGGCAAAATGAACCACTGGGTATGATACTACATTTTAACGGCTGACCAGTCAGACTAACCGAAATGCTAAAACACGGGATTGTATACAGGACATTTCGTTCCCGAAAGATCACTTTGCTACACAGAGAAGATGTTCAAATAGTATGGTAATATTGCCCCGGGTTGGAGGCATATTGGAGTACTTTAGCCGTCGATGCTTCGGCATGCCAAAGTTGGTTGAAATCAGTCCGCCGGTTCTGGAGAAAATGTTTTGAAAGGTTTTTACCATGTAGGATCATGGCGGCCATCTTGGTCTTTTGACCTGGATTTTTTATATAAACATTGGTTTCCCCTTCTTATAGATGCTTCCTATAAAATTTGGCTTTGTTTGGCCGAGTGGTTTCAGAGGAGAAGAAGTTTGAATATTATGGTAATATACATGTATATTGTCCCGGGGTGTGGGCAGATTAGCCCATGGGGTCCATTGTTTTCAGAATCATTAATATTTAGTCCTAATAATTTTGTTCCTTTAAAAGACATTTTAACAGTTGTCCCATTCAAATGCACAGAAGACATACGTTGACCTTGCTGTAAAAAGGTCAATGTCATCTCAGGGTCATGAGTTATATAAATATTGGAGTACTTTAGCCGCCAAGTTTCGTTGAAATTGGTCCACTGGTTCCGGAGAAGATTTTTGAAGCGTTTTTACCATATATGGCCATGGCGGCCATCTTGGCCATGTGACCTGGATTTTTTATACTATAGATGCTTCATAATAAATTTGGCTTTAACTGGCCAAGCGGTTTCAGAGAAGATCTTTGAAAATGTGAACAGACGCAAGGACGAACGGAAGGACACCGGCTCAAGTACCTTCGGCTCAGGTGAGCTAAAAATTGTTACTAAATGCGAAAAGAGTCTTTTTCAACATTTTGTATGATATTCAAATTCAATTCTGTATATTGCAATACAGTAATTTCTCAGGTAAGCGCTCGGGTATTTCCGTTAATCTGACACGTATTAGCAGTTTGTGTTAGTTAAGACAATTGTTCCCTTTATGCTGGTTCATCTCATGTATACCATGTATACTAACTTCAATCATTCACTATATGCCTATACAGCAGTTCTAATTGAAAATGATGAGGATGCATTGAGACTGCAGGCATCCTGTGAGATATCCAATTACAGGCTAGTATACACTGATTCTTTCATAATAGTTGGATGCTTGCCATGTCAGATTGTTCCCTTACCCTTTCAATTAACAATTTGCAGAATTAGGTCAGTAAGATTAGAACTGCAAACAGCTGCAGAAAGGTGTGTGAAAGGTTTCATCTCCCCATCATAAACCATAATTTATTCCTAAATTGACAATTTATGCTGGTTCATCTCATGAGTGGGGGACACAGTAATATGGACGGAACACAATAGAAGAATACCTGTTGAAAATTTACCATTTTTATTTACATCTTTATTCTTTACTTTATTTTGGCTATTAACAGGACCAGCTCAGTCAGTAGCCCAAGGCCTAGTTCAGACTGTGTACCAGTGGCAGTATGATTGGGCTAGGCACTGGCCACGACCTAAGTTGTATGCTGAACTAGGGGAATGCCTATATTTCAATGTAACTGCTTTAGGAAAGTATCATTAGCTCGCCAACATGGTATCCGCCCAGACCCAAAGTTTTGGCTCTGTGCAAACGCCATGTTTGTGACACTTGCATTTCCGGAGGTGATACAGAATCAGATCCCTCTGTGCCGCTGTGTATGGCAGAGTAGATATAGATTATAGCATCAGGTGTGTCCGCAAAGGCAAATTGTCCACAGTCAGTAAGCAGCTAAATTGAAAATATTGAGAAATATCAGGCTATTGTTGCCTGTTACTTGGGGATAATTAATTTTGTTTGTAAAATGTAAATTGAATTCCCCTACTAAAATTTTTTAATTATCTTAAATAATGCAAAAGACTGAGCTAGTCCCAATTTCCAAGAGGTTGATTTCAAGGTGATGTGGCAGGGGTGGCAGGAGGATAGCTTGCATTTAATATGTTAATTGTCCAACAGCAGAATTAAAACTGAGACTGCAGCCTCATGAATGAATGAGGTAATTAACTAGCCATTCCCATGTACCATGTATACTAACTTCAATCATTCACTATATGCCTATACAGCAATTCTAATTGAAAATGATGAGGATGCATTGAGACTGCAGGCATCCTGTGAGATATCCAATTACAGGCTAGTATACACTGATTCTTTCATAACAGTTGGATGCTTGCCATGTCAGATTGTTCCCTTACCCTTTCAATTAACAATTTGCAGAATTAGGTCAGTAAGATTAGAACTGCAAACAGCTGCAGAAAGGTGTGTGAAAGGTTTCATCTCCCCATCATAAACCATAATTTATTCCTAAATTGACAATTTATGCTGGTTCATCTCATGAGTGGGGGACACAGTAATATGGACGGAACACAATAGAAGAATACCTGTTGAAAATTTACCATTTTTATTTACATCTTTATTCTTTACTTTATTTTGGCTATTAACAGGACCAGCTCAGTCAGTAGCCCAAGTCCTAGTTCAGACTGTGTACCAGTGGCAGTATGATTGGGCTAGGCACTGGCCACGACCTAAGTTGTATGCTGAACTAGGGGAATGTCTATATTTCAATGTAACTGCTTTAGGAAAGTATCATTAGCTCGCCAACATGGTATCCGCCCAGACCCAAAGTTTTGGCTCTGTGCAAACGCCATGTTTGTGACACTTGCATTTCCGGAGGTGATACAGAATCAGATCCCTCTGTGCCGCTGTGTATGGCAGAGTAGATATAGATTATAGCATCAGGTGTGTCCGTAAAGG
Organism: Rugalucina vietnamica; assembly: GCA_964017185.1. Lineage (NCBI taxonomy): Eukaryota > Metazoa > Mollusca > Bivalvia > Lucinida > Lucinidae > Rugalucina > Rugalucina vietnamica. The sequence goes on along the minus strand of OZ024877.1, from coordinate 3,236,484 downwards.
CAAATTGTCCACAGTCAGTAAGCAGCTAAATTGAAAATATTGAGAAATATCAGGCTATTGTTGCCTGTTACTTGGGGATAATTAATTTTGTTTGTAAAATGTAAATTGAATTCCCCAAAAAAGAAGGAATGAATGATATGAAATGACTGAATGGTCCCCAAGAAATGAATAAAGAAGAGATAAGCCCCATAAATGCTACCACTTTCATCAACAACCTGGAGGTATTGAGATAACATATGCATAATATTATACAACAAAGATATTATTGTAAGCATGAGGTGTATCAAGTTGTACATTAGTTAATGTCTCATCAATACACAATGCACATTAAACATATTTCTGGCAACTAAGCCCACTTGGCTGATAAGATAATTGCTTGTAGATAGTGTCAGGTGTAATGTGCTGATAGTATGACCAGGTTCAATTACTATTCAGCTTGCTAGCAAATTGCTTATCATGGTACTACCGTAATTCATGTAAAAGGGCAAGCTGAGCCTCTTTAATGACTTGTGTTGGAGTGTGAATATATGTTTTGTAGCAGTCAGAGGACCATCGTCACAAAGTTTGAATAAGATGATCTTCTAACCGTGCTGCAGAAGCTGATGTGGCTGCGCCAATACGCAGGCTGTGTCCCGAATAATTGGTATTATCATAGCCTAAACGACCCAGAATATGCTTAATATGCATCATAAAATAAGCTCTGCACAAGGCTTTTCCATTTTCTGTCAGAAAAAATGGAGAGCTTGGCAATGCTATGTTAGGAAAGTTCATATTCCGCATTTCCACATACTCAGCCAGTGCTCTGTATGGGCATAAATCTCTGTTTGAGTCATTTTTGAACAATGGGATTACAACCCCTTTCTTGTATGGGTCAGCTTTTGAAGATCTTAGTAGTAACTGTGCATGTGTTTCACAGAATGTTATATCATTTAAACATATATTTTTGGATGGATCAAATTCTGGTTGTGAAATTGTTATTTCACCACAGCGTAAAAATCCAAAGAAACTTGTATTGAATACTGCTGTTAACAATGTGTCAACGAATGGTGAAATGTATCCATTTTTTAGCATTACACAAATTTGAGATAATACACTGGCTGTAATAGGTTGTCTAGGTCTTGTACTAGTTTCCTGGCTACGTTTCACTGCATTGAGCAAAGTAGTAATCCTTGAATTCGCAAAGTCATTTTTAATAATAGTGGACAATTTATACCTTGTTTATGTATTCAAAGCGAATACCACTCAAATAAAGTTTAATGGTACTATGCTTGATATTTAATGTTTTATAACAGTATGCTATATACAAAAGAAAAGTATCCTCCGAGACCTCAGGCAGGGTCTGAACAGAATTTGTTATGTTATTTAACAAAAGATACTTTGTAAAACTTTTCACTCCTGTGTTATACACAGTCATTGTTCTATCACCCACTGCTTTGTTCCACAATTCTGACACTTCATCTCTCAGTTCATCTAGTCCCATATTATTTGTTCCGGAAGTGGGCATGGCTGTGGAAATGGATCTGCTTGTGGCACACTTTCTCGGAACTTCTGTAACAATAACCGCGAAAGATTATCGGCCACTGTATTAAAACGGTCAAACAAATGTCTTGAACTAAAGTGAAAGTTGTTCACTGCTGCTATCCATGTTAAAGTGCGCATGAGTTTCATGATGGGTAAGCACTTTGACCGCATTTTCTGAATTATGTATACAGTAGACTCATTGTCCGAAACAAACATGATCCTCTTTGAAGTCCAATGTTTTCCCGATACCACTGCTGCTGCCACTATTGAGTAGAGCTCACGGAAAGCCATTGACAGATCATCATCCTGAACCGAGGGAATACTTGCTGGCCACTCAGAACAAAACCATTGATTTTGAAAGAAAGCCCCAAAACCAATCAAAGAAGCATCCGTGAACAGCTCCATGTCATAGGCATTTGTAAATGAGGAGTCATAGAATAATGACACCCCATTCCACCCTGTAAGAAATTTGTGCCACATATGCAAATCCTGTTGACAATGCTGGTCTAAATAGACCATGTGATGTAGACTACTCACAGTAGTTGAAAGCTTAATCAAATATGAAACAAATGATCTCCCAGGCAAGATCACTCTTGAAGCAAAATTTAAATGTCCAAGTAACTGAAGCAACTCTCTCTTTGAACATTTGTTTCTATCTAACAATGTCTCCATGAACTCTATAATTCTCTGCACCTTATCCGCTGGCAATTTTGCAACCATATTCTTGCTGTCTAAGATAATTCCTAGATATTCTAAACAGTCTGAAGGGCCTATGCACTTGTGTTTAGCCAAAGGGACATTGAGGCGTGCAAATAATAGGGTCAGTATTACCATAGTTCTCTCCCCTGTACATATGTCTGGTGGGTCTACTGTCAAAAAATCATCTAACAAGTGAAATATGGTCTCAATATTGTAGTTATTTGTGGCAATCCAACATATTGCTTGAGATATAGTGTCAAAGAGGCGAGGTGAAGACCGACAACCAAAAAGAAGCCTTACAAATACATAATATAGATGTTTCCATTTCACACAGAAGAACGGCCATTGGGCAGGCATTATCCCTAGCTGCTTGAATGCATCGGCAATATCTATTTTGCACATAAGGGCCCCCGACCCGTTTGACAAATAGCTTTTATGGCATCATCTATGCGAACATAGGTCAAAGAACATGCCTCTTTATCTATTAAGTCATTGACACTCACATGTTCTGCATTGTCATGAGGGGAGGAAAGGTCAACTATGAGTCTTTGCTTCCCAGGATATTTCCCAACTACTAAGCCTATGGGGCTAACCCTGTAAGATTTGAAAGGAGGGTGGTCAAAAGGACCATACAAATACCCTTTTTTGCATTCTTGGTCAAGCAATTTATCTATGATATCTGGATTTTGCCGAGCAGATAATAAGTTTTTACACTCTTTATTGGGCAGGACCAAATCAGGTATCATTGTGTCAAATCCATTTGTTAGACCATCAATTAGGAAACTGACAAATTGCCTGTCAGGGTGAAGTTTCAATTCCATATTAAATTGCTTAATATTCAAGGGGGTAGAGTTCGTGACTGAAACATATCTAGTCAAGCTATAGGTTTCTGCTTCTTTTCTTTATGCTCATGGCTAAGGACAGTTTGGGCAGTTGTAGACTCTTTTAGGGTGTTGCAACGTGACTCACCATGGTCTTCTGACTTGCATTTTTTGCACACATGGGCAAAGGGGCATTTACCGGGATTGTATTTACAAGAGTCATTGTTAAAATTAATGCAAATTTCTCTACCCTGAAATGTGACTCTGCTGCGACCTTTCTTGTCAGTTCTAGTTTCTGAATATTTACCCAGAGTAATATCATTTTGTCTCCTGTAGTTGGTGAGTGCACTTTGCACATTATACTGGGACGGGAAGAATGGGGACTGGTGATCACACTGAAAACAGTGCTCACACAGTTTGGTTTTGGCTCCCCCTACTATGAGCTGGAATAAATCTTTGCCCTCTTGGACCAGTCAACCTTAATACCCTTTTCTAAATAAGCGGCTGCTTTCTTGGTAAATTGGCAGTGGTACTGGTAAAAATATCCCCATAGTGCTCATAGATATTGCCAATTCAAACAGATCAAGTTCGAGTCTACGCTGAGGATAAGCCTCACTCATGATGCGCTTGTATACACCAAAAGCCTTGAAGAATTGAGTGATAGTTAAGGCTCTGTCAAGACGATGATCTTTATGGCCTTGTTTCAAGAGCTCCAACCCATTAGTATTATTTGTAGTGAAATTTGGGGTCTCGAAGTCCGGGATCATGAGGCAGGCCAAGTTAACGTATTTACCTTCGAGAATGTTCTTTTTAACCGAATCGGTAATAACATCCACATGGGGTAATGAGTCCGCTGGCACACCGAATTTACTTGTAGCTGCAGTGATGGTGGTGGTTGTGGTGGCTGTTGTTTGTGCAGGTTCCATTCCGTAGTATTTCTGTAACAAGTTTGTTGATGGCTGTGAAGACTGTCCAGAAGATGTAGTTCTCTCTGTTAATAACTGGGAAACAGTTGCCTGCAGAGAGCTGATGGTGCTCTGCATGGCAGTAAACATTCCCATAGCGGCACCGCTGTCCATACCCAATGATGATATGCCCCCTGTATTCGCTGCATGTAATGCGTCTGTCACTGATGTAGCAACTCCTGATGTTGCCGGTGTTATGTTTCGGTTTGCAGCTGCTGATCTAGTATTTGGCTGAACTTGGTCCCGGAAAGCTTCTGTTTGTTTATCCTGAGAAATCTGGGCACCTCTATTATTTACAGAGTCATTGTCTGTCTTAGAAATCTGTTGATATATCTGCAACAAGGCTGCTTTAGATACAGTAGTTGTCAGCTTTAATCCTCTGTTTTCTAGTTCAGTTTTTAATTTGCTTACAGTCCAGTTGGCTGGATTTTCCATATCATATGGCTGTTGTCTTCTGCGTTTCGCCTGAGAAGACATGTTGACTTCTAGCCACACAGGTCACTAACAAATTTAAGTGAGTTAGTCCAAACTTATTTGTTCACTATATAAGAATGTTTGAATCAAATTCCAAGAGTAAGCAATATACAAAGTTAATGTTTTACATTTAGTCCAATGATTATTCCATAGTGTATCTTGCACTTAGTATTGTTATAGCTTGCACTTAATATGTTTATTGTCCAACAGCAGAATTAAAACTGAGACTGCAGCCTCATGAATGAATGAGGTAATTAACTAGCCATTCCCAGGTACCATGTATACTAGCTTCAATCATTCACTATATGCCTATACAGCAGTTCTAATTCAAAATGATGAGGATGCATTGAGACTGCATGCATCCTTTGAGATATCCAATTACAGGCTAGTATACACTGATTCTTTCATAACAGTTGGATGCTTGCCATGTCAGATTGTTCCCTTACCCTTTCAATTAACAATTTGCAGAATTAGGTCAGTAAGATTAGAACTGCAAACAGCTGCAGAAAGGTGTGTGAAAGGTTTCATCTCCCCATCATAAACCATAATTTATTCCTAAATTGACAATATAATCGTGTATAATATGGTGTTTATTTTCAGTGTTCTGTGACTTTGAGACGGGACTATGCCAATGGACACAGGACACGACCGATGATAAAGACTGGACTCGTCGTAACTTTGGCACTCCGAGTTATGGCACAGGACCGGACAGTGATCATACCACTGGTAAGCGTCCAACGTTTCGACCTCGACCGATATATACATGTATGGCGCGCGTGTAAAAGTATGGTTCAAAGTCATCTATAACTCAGATCAGCTGGCTAACCTGCAATCCACTTCATTGCCTCGCTCTACTTCCATGTAGAGAGGCATCATAAACACCGACTGGAATAAACGTCTATCTATAACTTGCTTTTTGAAGGTTGATTTTGGCAAAGGCTTCGGCCTCTTTAAAAGAGCATAATGTATAAGTTTTTAACTGATTTGTTCACAGGCGGTGGCTACTATATCTATATTGAAACGTCCTCTACTGCTGCGAATAGTACATACCGCATCATCAGTCCTACAATCACGTCTACGCCGAAGTGTCTCCGCTTTTGGTACCACATGAACGGCCGGGACATTAACGCACTAAATGTCTACCTTAAATCTGGTTCCAATCTTGGCACGCCGGTCTGGACAAAGCAAGGAGAGCAGGGTAATGTATGGCACGAGGCTAGTGTTGACATCCAGAAGAATACCGACTATGAAATTGTGTTTGAAGGCGTCAAGCATCCTATAAGTAACATTGCCTTTCAGGGAGATATTGCACTGGATGATATATTGGTGACAGAGGGCTCGTGCACAGGTACATGTTCTTAATTTATACTTACATAACATATTAAATGTTTTGAAGTGAATGCAAAATGAAAGCATTTTTTTTTTATTTTATACAAACTTTATATGCTCACTGCTCTTAAAGGATCTGTTTTTATTTATTTATACAAACTCATTCATTCGAGATTATCTATTATGCGTAGCTTCTATAAATAGCACAGCTATTCGATACAATGTATCATATACGAGGGTTGGGATTTAAGTTCGTAGACTTTTGCCAATGATTTTCTATTACATCATTTATCCAATATTTGATGCATTATTATAAAGAAACAATGTCTCCTTGTCTCGTTTTTACATTATTTTTCAAAAAATATTGTGCAGTGTACATAAAACTGGTCTCCATAGCAACGTAGGTTTCGCAACCCGGGGCACGTCGTATTTTAAATACTTCTGAAGTTTTATTATGTTGAAGAACAAATCTTAAGTTAACATAGTGTATACCAAAACTTGAGCTAAATCAGTTTGAGGCACTTTAGAATCATGTTGATAATTCCATATAATTTTCTAAGCATTATGTCGACGACTTATTTTGTTATTGTAGAAAATGTAATGCCAGTCGCGCTTCTTGGGAAAGAAAAATGGCGTTAACAAGCAATGTCAAAACAAGAGCAATGATCCAATCTTATGTTTGAGAAGCATAAATGCCCATAGAAACATTCAAAATGATATGGATTTGTAGTACAGTTGTAGAACAGATCTTACAGAGATATTTAGATGGTTTGAAAAATTTCAGATGGACGCATTTGAATTTTAATTGATGAGAAAGCACATACCTTCAACTAATCTACAAATGTTGCGGTCTTAATTCTTAATTAAATCAAAATTATGCATGATACACATAAGATTTGTTATATCTGGTGAATGTAGTATTTCAACAACAATAACTAACTTACCCCTGAAGGAAATATTTAAAATTAGTAAAGGTGTGGTGTGTTGTATGGTTCTAAACAAGGCATTTTATTGCTGACATTAATTGAAATTTGACGTAGTTTTGACGTCGAAATTTCCATGACGTGCCCCGGGTGATGGCATGTCATTGTGTTTAATTCATTGCTGTGTTGAAACTATTATGAGTAGAGCTATGCTTAATAGCTTATATGATAGGTAAAAGAATATGTTTTCAGATGATATCATTTTTATTTCTGTGGGACAAACATCTGAACTTTTATAAAGAAAGTCTACGAACTTAAATCCCAACCCACGTATGTAAGGCAAAGATCAGGAAAAGGCACAACCAGAAAAAGATTCCCACTCCTAAAACCGAGGTGGGAAAAACTAAATTAACAATAAGGTAACTTAGACCATAAATACATATCATAAGCCGAATGAGCAGCTATTTTCTCAATAGGTGGCCACTCAGTTACCTAAACTTAACTAAAAATATGAAAACATACATAAGGCGCCAATACATACTGCGTCAGGGAATCGACTTTGGTTCAGTGGTTAGAGCATGGGAGTTCTACCCCGGCGGTCCGGGTTCGAATCCCATCAGGGGAGTGTTTTTTTTTTTGTTTTTTTTTAACTATGCATCACTTCTTAGTTACGAATTTTCATATTTCGTATGATGGGGGCCCCCGGGCTCGTCCGGGATGGACCATTTGAGTCGAAATGGGGTGTGTTATGTCCCATTGCACCATTCATTCATTCATTCATTCATTCGATATTATCTATGATGCGTAGCTTCTATAAATAGCACAGTCATTCGATACAATGTGTCCTATATGTACAGTCTCTGTCATACTGCGTCAGGGAGTCGACTCTTTGGCTCAGTGGTTAGAGCATTGGATTGCTACCTCGGCGTTCCGGGTTCGAATACCATCAGGGACGTGGGATTTTTTTTCAAAGTACGCATCATTTCTAGTTACGAATTTTCATATTCGTAAGAAAGGACATATACTTTAAGGGGCACCTGGACTATAAAAGGCTGAATCAGGTGTCTTATCTCAATGTTTGATACCAACTTGTCAACACCTCTCTGAGCTCTCGAATATACAACACTAGCAATAATCAATTCTGACTGGACATTGCTTCAGGGAGAAAAAGTTGGCTGTAGAATTTTGACCGCTCTTATCAGCAGATTAACTACTACAGGTTTCCCAATAGGCTTAAAATTGCATTGGTCTTAAGTTAAAGACCTATTTCCATGTCTATTGAGGGATAGCAAACCTAGTGCCCATACAATGACTCAGAATACAGGTAGGGGCCCAAACAAGAAAAAACAATATTGATTGCAGAGGAGGCAGTTTTATTGCACAGGTTATCAGGGACCATAAAACCAATAAACAGTGGAACTACAGGTATTATCCTTTAGGGGCCTCTTTTTTGCCCCCTGCAGAGATGTGAAAATCACTTCATTATGACAGTCCTTTGATCTCTGGACCATAAATTGCACCATTCTGGGTCATTAACTGAATAAACAGGGGTACCCCTATTAGCTACTTCAGAAGTGGGTCTTTAAGCCACGCCCGCTAAAATCTCAACAGGTAATCCTAGGTAATAAAACTATTGCCGGCCGGTAGCAAATGTGGCCCTTTAACGACACTCCAACGTTACCAATACGAGTTTTTGCTATAATTAAAAAAACTAGTCAAGATACAAAGGGTGTTCAGCAAACTCGCGGAAAAGTGCCAGCATGTCCTTATTTTGTAAATTAGCTGAATAAAACTTGTACAGCTATACAGACAAACACCATTCGTATATATACAGCAAATATTGGTGCTCAGTCATGAATTTAATGTTAACTGATTGCTATGGAAACCATACATCGCGATTACCGGCCCACTTTTTTCGCAAAAAGTCTATGTTTAATAATGATGTTGCATTTGATGTTTAACCGTGCTATTTTCACCAAACTTTGTATGAGTAAAGTTCAATATGCTGGCGGTAAGCAAATGACGTCATATAAATGTGTGACGTCGTTTAGGCGTGAGGCAGCCATATTATTTCGTGAGTATACCTAAAATGCACGGGGAACACATGTCTTCAATAAAGTAATATGTGTTTGGAACGGATTTTAAAAGAAAGACACATTGCTAAGAGCAGAAAACACATATGGCAACAAGGACATTAAAAAAAACAGCAATCTACAAGTAGTATGCATGATTTCTACATGGCAGTAAAGCGTTCATGTCGACTCGCGCAGTGAAATGTCAAATAATGTCATGAAGTTAAATATAATCGTCGTGATAGAAATAGTAGAATTCATGAACTACAAAATTAGATCACATTGTAGTTTCGGTTCAATTCACCGCATCATACACACAGAACTGACGATTAGACGCCAATATGGATTCCAAACAATGCTTAAGAGCTAGCAAACAGTGGCAATGATGCGTATAGCATGAAGTTGTTACGACGTTGGGCCGGTTTTACTGCAGTTATCCTAGAATCGCACGTAATTTCCTGCTTAATTTGCATCCGATTTTCTTCAAGTTTTGTGGATATGTTGACTTTATGTTAATTTACAACATGTATAGAGAGCGTAAATTTCCCATGGCAATTACAAATTTAGCAGCACTTTTCTTCGAACTTTTTGAACGCCCCTCATATTTAAATAAATATTGCAGGGATGCAAGAAATATTCGTGAGACACGTACTTGAGGCAAACCCTTATTAACAATCTTTCCAGAAGTATGGATGAACCACACCTCATTTTTAAAAGTCGCAAAACTTTATTTCAGCATTAAACTTACAATTTATTGTCATATTGTATTTTGTTTTATTTTTATTCATGAAAAAAGAAGACGAAACAAAAACAACAAACACAACAAATAAAATTAAAATTTCACAGAAAAATATTTATCTGCTCCAATCAGACTAAGCCTAGTATGGCCACCATTCGCTCGATTGACAAACCGCCTCAACAACTACGCATTGACCCAGATATGGGTCAGGTATGGTCATCACGACTCATCAGTTACCCTTTATAACATCACGAAAACATGTCCGTGTAATGTATACCCCCTTGAACCCCACTTTTATATAGCAAAACTGGGGAATGCAGGGGTATACCTGTTTTTCTTATTTTTGCTCCAAAACATAGATTGTGGGTACTCGTTGGCGAGGCGGTTCTAACGTGTACCCACAATTTATGTTTTGAGCAAAAATAAGAAAAATGTAAAAGATTTTCTACAGAACATTTTCATTTTTTACAACTTTTAAAATCTCGGTATACTGCATGGACATATTTTCGTAATGCGACTCATCATTGGATTGCATCAGTGACCCTTTATTAACTGGCGACGATAGCCAGATAAATATACTGCAATTTCAAAACTTTACACAAGGTAACAAGGCACACAATCTTTGTTTGCCACACATGAGTTGTTGTACATCCAAACGCCCGGACCGTTTCTTAACAAAATCTTACTGGCATAAATGTCACCAGTACACGTCGCATGATGGTTTCTAATGTCCATGCAATTTTTGTTTACATATCTTGAGCAGTTTTGAAATTATGGTAAAAACTTTATCAGTAGTGTCGTTAAGTATATTTACATAAAAGAGATAGGTTGTGAAAATGCAAAAACAAGAAACATTTTGAAAACATGGACAAATGTTGTACCAATTTGTTTCCCACGTCCTAACTAAGAAAATGAATACATACACTCTATGTTCAAGTTCATAAAGAACGGAATTATAGGCATATGAATTTCTGAAGTAAAGCACATTATATGACGTCATGTGAATGAAAACGTCAGAGGGAATCCACAATCTACAGTGAAATTCGATTCGATTTTCAGGGACTGAAATTGGTAAAATGTCTTATCGAAATTCTCTAACATTTTTTTTTTCTTTCTTGATTATTTTCAGGCGCAACATAGAAGATGAATAGAAGATGAAGAATGATCAGAGGAATGTTTTTGAATTAAATGAAAATTTTAATTTGAAATAAAAACATCTACTGCGCCCATAATTCTTTGTAGTTGTTATTAATTTCACATGTACAGTCCGTTGGAGATAAGAGTAATTGTAAATGTGTAAAAGCATGCAATGATCAGCAATCAGAATGCAAATAAGGTCAATAATTATAAAACTTCAATATTCGCCCATAAACTGAGTAAAAACGGAGAAGTTTCGATAATGAAAAGGTACAAGTAGGCAATGATCAGGAAAAGGCGCAATCAGAAAGAAATTACCACTCTAAAATCCGAAGCGGGATAAAACTAAATTGACAATAAGATACTTGTACTAAGAACCAGATCACACAGCTGACTACTGATAAGAATAAAATGAATGCCACTCTACTGTATGTCCAATCACAGTCAATCGCAATAATCTGGTGTTCTCCGGTATAACGAATGATTTACACGAGAAGCCCGAGGCGACGGAGGTTAATTTACGAAAATTCATGGTCGATAAACTTAAGATTGTTTAGGTTCCGACTGGAACGAGTCCATAAGATGGGAGATAACTCGGGTAGATCTGGTGCAACGAATATGCCACGAACATTGTTGGAAAATGCCTGCTGTTTAAAGATTGAGAGACTGTCAGGCGTGCGCGCACCAACTTGAAAAGGGCAAACTGCTTCATCAACGAGCAGTTTCCAAGGACATTGCTGATCGACGTAAACAACTCTACCCCAAAATGCGACAGGCGATTCGGGACGGGAAACGTGCGTGGTTGAGTTCCGATACTCTCTACATCGACGGTCGACCGGTGCGTGATGATGCCCACTAAGACTTGTCGGGGGTTGATCTCGGCGTTCTGTCATGGAACGTTCATGGAATTACACGTTACAAACTTGAAGATGGTGACTTTTTGAACGTATAATGTCAACATAATATCATATTTCTTTATGAATCTTGGACCAATAAGAACTTAAATGGTTATAATTTTTTCAATTTTATAGGAAATTTCAAAATAGGCGAGCGAACACGTGTAGCGGGGGTATTGTTCAATATATAAAATATAATATTTCAGATGGTTTTGAAATTGTAAGGGGTGGCCGAGCGGTTAAGAGCGCTGTTTCTTAATCACTCGATCATCTCATCGCTGTGTCTGGTATGTGTTCGAGCCCGCTCTGGCCACATGCGAGACAAACCAAGTTCTGCTTGCGGGTGTGTCAAGTGGTTTTTCTCGGGATTCTGCCGTTTTTGCCCCACCTACTGATTAGCCCGTCTCATATGAGCTGAAATAGTATTGAAAGGGGCGTAAAACTAAATAAAAAAGGAAAAGAAATTATAAGGAATCACTTTGATAGCATTATCTGGTTGAAGGTGAACAAGCAGTATTTCGGACTTGATCATGACACTTATATTACAGGCATATATAATTTGGGGTGATAACTCTACCGCTTATAATGTTGTTGATGTCGACCTGAGCCGAAGACTTACAAGGTGAGCTTTTAGTATAGTAGTCGAGCAGTCGTCCGTGTGTCCATCGGTCCACACTTTCAAATACAAATATCTCCGCAACTAGTCAACCAATTGTAATCAAATTTTATCTGAAGCGTCATTGGGGTGAGGGAAAGGTTGCATAAGGTTTTGGGCCAGGTCAAATCAGAACTGGTTTCCATGGCCACAGATAGCTCCCACAGACTTACAATGGAAAAAAATCTTCTTCTCCGAAACCACAAGGCCTAGAGCTTTCATATTTTCTGTGTAGCAATGTATAGTGGTCTTCTTTGTAAATCATGCAACCCGAGCCCCTGGGGTCCATACTGGCCCTGCCCCGGGGGCGTCATGAGAAAAATATAAAAAATCTTCTTCTCCGTACCTCAAGGCCCAGAGCTTTCATATTTTGTATGTAGCAATTTAAAGTGGTCATCTTTATAAATCCTGCCAACCATGCCCCTGGGTTAAAAATGGCCCCGCCCCGGGGGTCATTAGCTCCCATAGACTTAAAATGGGAAAAACATAAAAAAAAATATTCTTCTCCGAAACCACAAGGCTCAGAGCTTTCCTATTTTGTGTGTAGCAATGTGCAGTGGTCCTCTTTGATATATGTGACCGATGTTGACCTTGCCGTTAAATCTGTCTAGGTCATCACATGATCATGATTTATACTAACATTACACTGTATAGTACTGATTTATACTTACATTATAGTACTCTAGTCTTAATTGGTACATATCCATTTTCGTTGCAATAGGTCCAGCAGTTCCTGCCTAGAAGATTTTTGAAGGGGTTTTACCATATATGGACAGGGCGGCCATCTTGGTCATGTGACCTGGTTTTTTTTATAATCACATTGGTTCCCCCTTCATACAGAAGCTGCCTATAAAATTTGACTTTGATTGGTCAAGTTGTTTAGAAAAGAAAATCTTTGAATATTATGGTTATATGCATGTATAATGCCCCAGGCCAGGGGCAGACCTACCCCTGGGTCCAAATTATTTTCAGAATCTTAGATCTCCGGTTCATTTACCCATTTCCTGCTAATTTTGCCCTTCAAATCCTATTGCAACAATTTTCCCCATTCAAATGCATAGGCGACCTATGTTGACCTTGCCGTAAAATACGTCAAGGTCATGTCAGGGTCATGATTTATGCAACATTTGTAGAGCTCCATTATTTGATGCTTCATGCAAAGTTTCAAAACCATAGGCGTTCTGGTCCTTTCCCCCTTCCTAAGGATGCTCCACAAAAAGTTTGCTTTGATTGGTCAAAAAGGTACAAGTAGGCAAAGATCAGGAAAAGGCGCAATCAGAAAAAGATTCCCACACCAAAAACCCAGGGAGGGGGGAACTTAATTAACAATCAGGCACTTTTACCATGAAAACTTATCGTAAGCCGAATGAGCCCCTATTTTCCCAATAGGTGGCCACTCAGTTTCCTACACTTAACTAAAATATGGAAACATACATAAGGCGCCGACAGCACAAAAATGTTTTAAACATCAAGACATAAAACAAAAAGAACCACCACAGAAGTATCGTCTCAGTAACACGATCAGTAACACAAAGTTGCTGTCGGGCTTAAACCGGTTTTACATGGCCATAACCTCACCCTAACCTTCTGCAGTGGTTCATAACATTTAATTTGTTCTTCGGTCCTCGTGGCGAATCTCTTACTAGTCAATGAATCATCAAGAACAAATAAATAAATCATGATAAACATCCTGATGAATAAAAAACCAGGACTCACAAGTTGCCAGACGATGGAGATCCCTGGACGCCGAATAACTTGCTAACTCCTGAGCAAAAAAAAAAACACCAGTTGAGTTGGACCCCGATAGGCCAAGCAACAGACAAGAAGCTCCGGCCCCAACCAACTAAAATGAATACATACCAAATAAAGAGAACCTTAGTTTTTAATGACTTTTTGAAGGTCAGCTCTATCAAATCCAAACTAAAGAAGAACTAACTAAATGTTATGAACCACTGCAGAAGCTGAGGGTGAGGTTAGGCGCCTGTAAAACCGGTTTAAGCCCGCCAGTAACTTTGTGTTACTGATCGTTCCAAGGCGATACTTCTGTGGTGGTTCTTTTTGTTTTATGTCTTGGTGTTTAAAATTGTTTGTGCTGTTGGCGCCTTACGTGTGTTTTCATAGTTTTAGTTAAGTTAGGGTAACTGAGTAACCTATTGGGAAAATAGCTGCTCATTCGGCTTACGATATGTTTCATGGTATGAATACCTGATTGTTAGTTTGGTTTTTTCCCACCTCGGTTTTTGGAGTGGGAGTGGGAATCTTTTTCTGATTACGCCTTTTCCCGATATTTGCCTACTTGTACCTTTTTTTCTATCAAATCCAAAAGTTTTTCTTTAATTAGATACTGTGGTAATACTATATACAGAGTAGAAAAATCATATGTGGACAAGCTCGTGGCACGGAACCCTCTACAATTAAATTTACTGAGCACCTCGCCAGAATTTTAAATTGACCCAAACCAATTTTATTTGAAGTTTCATACACTGTCTTACAGTATCTTATGACATGAAATTTGATAGCAGTAAGACAGGAAGTTAATGATTTAGAAAGTTCAGTAGTAGTAGTACAAGAGCTAGAATTTGCAATAAATCTAGCTTTGTATGGGCTTTTGTGAAGCTTAGGTAACCAATACATCGCAGGAAGTTTGTCTTGGCCTTCACTGACACAAACAGAAAACTTATTAGGTAAATCGTTTAAGTGAGCATTAACTATAGACATTTCATCAGTATCTGTCTCCAGATAAGCCATGGTACCATCAAGCTCCTGTTTTAAGGTGTTAACGTAGTGAAAAGGTACAAGTAGGCAAAGATCAGGAAAAGGCGCAATCAGAAAAAGATTCCCACTCCCAAAACCTAGGTGGGAAAAAAACAAACTAACAATCAGGCACTTATACCATGAAAACATTTCGCAAGCCGAATGAGCAGCTATTTTCCCAATAGGTGGCCACTCAGTTACCTTAACTTAACTAAAAATATGAAAACATACATAAGGCGCCAATAGCACAAAATTTCAAAAATCAAGACATAAAACAAAAAGAACCACCACAGAAGTATCGACTTGGAACGATCAGCAACACAAAGTTACTGGTGGGCTTAAATCGATTTTACATGGCCATAACCTCACCCTCAGCTTCTGCAGTGGTTCATAACATTTTGTTAGTTCTTCGGTCCTCGTGGTGAATCTCTAACTAGTCAATGAATCATCAAGAACAAACAAAAACATCATGATAAACATCCTGATGAATCAAAAACCAGGACTCACAGATTCAGTAAGCTGCCCGACGATGGAGATCCCTGGGCGCCGAATAACTTACTAACTCCGGAGACCCCGGTGAAGCCTACAAACGACAACAACATAGTTCGCGGCTTTGTCTCCCGGAACCAAGACATACTTTCTATGAAATTCTTGGATACCCTGATTCAAATGCCTAAATGACGATTTGGGTTCAGGATGTAAATGATTAGTATTTTGTGAACAAAACTTTATACGTTTATCCACGATAGTGGAGATACTTCTTTTCCATTCTTTAAGAGCATTATCCTCAACACCCTCTCGTTTACACCATCGATTACCGAAATCATTCAATGCAGATGCAATCTCCTCTTTATATTTGTCGAAATTAATGTAGGAAGGGAATCTATATTTCGGACCTTTAGAAACAATTTTGCGAATTCTAGAATCCGAAATTATTTTAAGTTTCCAGTAACTATATTTCCGGCTAGTTGATATATTTTAAATCTTTACAATCTCAAGACTTATGAGTATTAGCATGGATATCAAGATCAGAAACAAGTTTATTGAAATTAAAGATAGTATTTCTGATTGGTTTCTTATATTTGTAGCAAATAATAGGAGGTTCTGATTTATCCTGGACTATGCTTGGTAAATCAATAAAGTCAATTCCTTTATTAATGAAAGGAATATGAATAAAACGTCTAATGTGATTAGATTCGGAATCGATAAATGGAAGAAGAGCATGCTGAGAATAACATCGTGTTAACAGTGCAGCGTCATACATTTGATTATTTCTATCGTAAAATCTATTAGCCTCTGTATCCAAGGAACGTAATATAGCAATAAATAGACTACTAAGATAAGAAAGCAGTTTCAGAGAAGATGTTTGAATATTATTATCATAAACATGTATATAGCCCCGGGGCAGGGGCAGACAGCCCCCTGGGAACAAATTGTTTTCATAGACATATATATTCTGTCCAATTACCCATTTCCGGCAAGCTTTGTCCTTCAAATCAATTTTCCCCATTCAAATGTATGGGCGGCCTATGTTGACCTTGCCGTAAAATAGGTCAAGGTCATCTAAGGGTAATGAATTATATAAACTTTGTAGAGCTCCATTGTCTGGTGCTTCATGCCAAGTTTCAAAATCATAGGCGAAGTGGTTCTGGAGAAGAAGATTTTTAAAGGTTTTTTTGCTATTTAAAGTCATGGCAGCCGTCTTGGTGATGTGACCTTAAAAAGATACAAGTAGGCAACGATCAGGAAAAGGCGCAATCAGAAAAAGATTCCCACTCCAAAAACCAAGGCGGAAAAAAACCAAACTAACAATAAGGTACTAAGACCATGAATACATTTAACCATTTATCAAAGTTTCTTTCCCCCCTTCCTAAGGATGCTTCACATGAAGTTTGACTTTGATTGGGCAAAGAGTTTCAGAGAAGATCTTTGAAATTAGTTATGAACGACGACGACGACGGACGAAGGACGGAAGCCGAAGCATGGCCATTCTTAGATCAGCTGGCTAACTGTCACTCCGCTCCACTTCGGTACCTCGTTCCACTTCCTTGACAGCTTAGCATATGTTGCATTTGAACCAATGTCGAACTGATTGCGGATTTCGTAAGCGATTTGCAGCTATGTTATTTTGCTATTAATTGTATCATTTTTGTTATGTATTTGTACCAATGCCGAACATCTTCCAGTAAACACATAAAACTGCCTAAACCGTTTAAATTAATGTAGAAAAACAAAAGATTTTCGACTTTTAGTTGCTAATTCTACTGTAGTCTCCCCTGATCTATTTATAGACATCTTTGAAATTTTCCATAGAAAAAATGAAGTATTTATCCACCTGAACTACAGTTGAACAAAGTCAATATCTCAGATACCGAAGCCCACTTTTTAGATCTACATCTTTCTGTTGCAAATGGATTTGTTTCTTCTAAAATTTATGATAAGCGCGATGTCTTTGATTTTGATATAGTAAATTTTCCTTTTTTGGATGGTGACGTTCCTCGCTGTGCTTCTTGCGGTGTATACATTTTGCAACTTATTAGGTTTGCTATAGTCTGCAATCATGTTACAGACTTCAACGCACGAAATAAATGTTTAACGGCAAAACTTCTTCAACAGGGCTATCGGTATCATAAACTTCGAAAAACCTTTTCTAAATTTTTGTCGTAGACACTATGAATTGATTTCCAAATATAATGTTTGGTTAAAGATGCTTTTAAGTGAGGGCCTTTCGGAACCTGAATTTTATGGTGACTTGGTTTACAAATTTAAGAAACTTATAGGAATTTATGATTTTTCTTTTCAGTTCAGAAAAATCATAACACGTTACAGACGTATAGGTTATAACTTGAATGTTATGCGACAGTCTGCATGCTTAGTTTTTAACCCAATCATGGTTGATAACTATGCTGCCTTCTTTAATTGCACGCCGGTGGGTCGGGCATCAGACTCTATGATGGCCCCGACTTAAAGCTATTCATTTTAGTTGGTTGGGGCCGGAGCTTCTTGTCTGTTGCTTGGCCCACCGGGGTCCAACTGGTGTTTTTTTTCTTTTGCTCCGGAGTTAGTATGTTATTCGGCGCCCAGGGATCTCCATCGTCGGGCAGCTTACTCAATCTGTGAGTCCTGGTTTTTGATTCATCAGGATGTTTATCATGATTTATTTGTTTGTTCTTGATGATTCATTGACTAGTTAGAATTCACCACGAGGACCGAAGAACTAACTAAATGTTATGAACCACTGCAGATGCTGAGGGTGAGGTTAGGCGCCTGTAAAACCGGTTTAAGCCCGCCAGTAGCTTTGTGTATCTGATCATTCCAAGGCGATAATTCTGTGGTGGTTCTTTTTGTTTTATGTCTTGGTGTTTTAAAAAAAAGTGTGCTGTTGGCGCCTTATGTGTGTTTTCATAGTTTTAGTAAAGTTAATGTAACTGAGTGGGAACCTATTGGGAAAATAGCTGCTCATTCGGCTTACGATATGTTTCATGGTATAAGTGTCTGATTGTTAGTTTGGTTTTTACCACCTCGGGTTTTGGAGTGGGAATCTTTTTCTGATTGCGCCTTTTCCTGATCTTTGCCTACTTGTACCTTTTTAAACAACTAGAATACGAGGGATTATCAAAAATTACGTGGACTTTTCTCATAACTTCTGATTATATGACTCAAACTTTCAATCCACATGGACCCATGTAATATGCATTAGTGTGCAAAATTTTATCACAATCCCTTCATCCGTTACAAAATTATTTTGAAATGAAAACACCCACTGGAGCACACCGATCACGTCAGTGACGTTGATGCAAATCCACTGATTTTGAACCACAAAAAGCCCTCTTTAGGGCTACGGAATTTTACAGGTTTACTGCTCAAAGTATCTTAAAAATTAGTCCACTATTTGAGCATGGTTTAAATTACCAATCTGTATAAAATTATTAATATATTGTCTTGATTTGAGAATAAATTTGGACTGGGTATATTGATGCTGACTTTTAACATTATGATTTAGACGTTAAATAATAAAAATTAAACTGAGATCCTGAAACATTTTAAATGACGGATAGGAATTTTGATACTTATTTTGGTCCTTTTTGTTCAAACGTGCATGCAAGGTTTCATTTGTAATGCTTAATCAAAGTACCGTGAAGTGTTACCGGCAAATATGAAATTTGGATTTGTTTCAAACTGGGAATTGCACGATATTGCCGGTTGATCTGTGTTGCATGAAATCCAGACATCGCTTAAAAGTTCCGAAAAAGCAAACATGTATGCCTTGGTGCATAACCGGTCCACCGTAATTATTGAGCAAGCATAAATTGTTTTGTTATGGATTCTTTAAGACACAGTCATGGTACGTTTGGCTGTGATCTGCAAAATCGTTTTGAAGAAAACGCAAATGAAATGCGAAACTGCAGTGCACAGCCTAACGTCATTTCTGACGTGCTCCGCCATAGGGAGGGTGGGGTAAGTAAAACCATCACCAACCGCTAATAAAACATTTTAGATCAACCAAACTTTCAGAATGTAGTGGATTTAAGCAAGTTTATCGTCAGCTAACTTTTGAGTATGTTTGCCTGAATCGTTGTCAAGTTATGGGAAAAGTCCACGTAATTTTTGATAATCCCACGTATGTATCATTTATGTCATATATGCAAGAAAAGATCTAACATAAGTTAGAATAATTACAGTTTTGCTGAATTTTCATTTTCGACCAAGGGCTGAATATATCCCATTTCAGTCGGTATGGAGAGGTTTAACGGAATACCGATGGAAATATTCCGTCTAGGCCATCCTATAAGCTTTCCACTTTCCCTTTCCACTGGGATTTAACGACAACATTTACCATGAAGGCAATATTTCCAAAATGCCCGATTTTGATGTACTTACACTTTCGGACTCTCGTAAACGTAAATCTAGATCTCATGGTATACGGAAAAAGGGTAATGACAAACGTAAACGGTGCGCTGCATTGAAATTGAACATTTCTCTTAATGATTTAGCTGTTAAACTAAGGATTCACGGTCGACATCCAATGCTGTCGTATCTTAGTTCTCTACCTATTGCTGCATTACGTTCCTTGGACACAGAGGCTAATAGATTTTACGATAGAAATCATCAAATGTATGACGCTGCACTGTTAACAAGATGTTATACTCAGCATGCTCTTCGTCCATTTATCGATTCCGAATCTAATCACATTAGACGTTTTATTAAAATTCCTTTTATCAATAAAGGAATTGACTTTATTGATTTACCAAGCATATTCCAGGATAAATCAGTGATACAGTCTATACCTACCTACTTCCAAAATTCAGAACCTCCTAATATTTGTTACAAATATAACAAACCAATCAGAAATACAATTTTTAATTTCAATAAACTTGTTTCTGATCTTGATATCCATGCTAATACTCCTAAGTCTTGAGATTGTAAAGATTCAAAATATGTTTATCAACCCGCTGGACATATTGTTACTGGAAATTTAAAAATAATTTCGGATTCTAGAATTCGCAAAATTGTTTCTAAAGGTCCGAAATATAGATTCCCTTCCTACATTAATTTCGACAAATGTAGAGAGGAGATTTCATCTGCATTAAATGATTTCGGTAATCGATGGTGTAAACGAGAGGGTGTTGAGGATAATGCTCTTAAAGAATGGAAAAAAAGTATCTTCACTATCGTGGATAAACGTATTAAGTTTTATTCACAAAATACTAATCTTTTACCTCCTAAACCCAAATCGTCATTTAGGCATTTGAAGCAGGGTATCCAAGAATTTCATAGAAAGAATGTCCTGGTTCCGGCAGATAAAGCCGCAAACAATGTTGTTGTCGTTTGTAGGCTTCACTACGTTAACACCTTAAAACAGGAGCTTGATGGTACCATGGCTTATCTGGAGACAGATACTGATGAGGTGTCTGTAGTTAATGCCCACTTAAACGATTTACCTAATAAGTTTTCTGTTTGTGTCAATGAAGGCCAAGACAAACTTCCTACGATGTATTGGTTACCTAAGCTTCACAAAAGACCATACAAAGCTAGATTTATTGCAAATTCTAGCTCTTGTACTACCACTGAACTTTCTAAATTATTAACTTCCTGTCTTACTGCTATCAAATCTCATGTTATAAGATACTGTGAGACAGTGTATGAAACTTCAAATAAAAATTGGTTTTGGTCAATTAAAAATTCTGGTGAGGTGCTCAGTAAATTGAAGTGTAGAGGGTTCCGTGCGACAAGCTTGTCCACATATGATTTTTCTACTCTGTATACAACATTACCACATAATCTAATAAAAGAAAAACTTCTGGATTTGATAGAGTGGACCTTCAAAAGGGCATTAAAAAACTATGGTTCACTTTATTTGGCATGTAATGACAGAAAGGCTTTTTTCACTTCCTCTGACCAAAGTCGGTATACACTTTGGTCATGTCAGAATGTATGCGATGCCTTATCCTATCTCCTTGATAATATTTATATTAGATTTGGGACCAAGTTGTACAGACAAATTGTTGGAATTCCGATGGGTACAAATTGCGCACCTCTCGTAGCTGATTTATTTTTATACTGCTACGAAAGAGATTCCATGGATTCTCTTAACCATGATAATCAAGCTGATGTTATCGAGGCTTTTAATTCCACATCTAGGTACCTCGATGACCTTTTGAACATTGACAACCCTTATTTTGAAGTTATGGTCAATCTAATTTATCCACCTGAACTTCAGTTGAACAAAGCCAATATCACAGATACTGAAGCCCCCTTTTTAGATCTACATCTTTCTGTTGCAAATGGATTTGTTTCTTCTAAAATTTATGATAAGCGCGATGACTTTGATTTTGATATAGTAAATTTTCCTTTTTTGGACGGTGACGTTCCTCGTCGTGCTTCTTATGGTGTATACATTTCGCAACTTATTAGGTTTGCTAGAGTCTGCAATCATGTTGCAGACTTCAACGCTCGAAATAAATGTTTAACGGCAAAACTTCTCCAACAGGGCTATCGGTATCATAAACTTCGAAAAACATTTTCTAAATTTTATCGTAGACACTATGAATTGATTTCCAAATATAATGTTGGGTTAAAGACGCTTTTAAGTGAGGGCCTTTCGGAACCTGAATTTTATGGTGACTTGGTTTACAAATTTAAGAAACTTAAAGGAATTAATGATTTTTCTTTTCAGTTCAGAAAAATCATAACACGTTACAGACGTGTAGGCTATAACTTAAATGTTATGCGACAGTCTGCATGCTTAGTTTTTAACCCAATCATGGTTGATAACTATGCTGCCTTCTTTAATTGCACGCCGGTGGGTCGGGCGTCAGACTCTATGATGGCCCCGACATAAAGCTATTCATTTTAGTTGGTTGGGGCCGGAGCTTCTTGTCTGTTGCTTGGCCCACCGGGGTCCAACTGGTGTTTTTCTTTTGCTCCGGAGTTAGTAGGTTATTCGGCGCCCAGGGATCTCCATCGTCAGGCAGCTTACTCAGTCTGTGAGTCCTGGTTTTTGATTCATCAGGATGTTTATCATGATTTATTTGTTTGTTTTGATGATTCATTGACTAGTTAGAGATTCACCACGAGGACCAAATAACTAACTAAATGTTATGAACCACTGCAGAAGCTGAGGGTGAAGTTATGGCCAAAACCGGTTTAAGCCCGCCAGTAACTTTGTGTTACTGATCGTTCCAAGTCGATACTTCTGTGGTGGTTCTTTTTGTTTTATGTCTTGGTGTATAACATTTTTTGTGCTGTTGGCGCCTTATGTATGTTTTCATATTTTTAGTTAAGTTAAGGTAACTGAGTGGCCACCCATTGGGAAAATAGCTGCTCATTCGGCTTACGATATGTTTCATGGTGTGAGTACCTGATTGTTAGTTTGGTTTTTTCCCACCTCGGTTTTTGGAGTGGGAATCTTTTTCTGATTGCGCCTTTTCCTGATCTTTGCCTACTTGTACCTTTTTACCTTTTGAGCCTTCGGCTGAGGTGAACAACAAAGGCATACAACATTTGTGGATCAAGGTGTGTTTTTTTTTTTTTTTACTTTTTATTCATTACAAGTGCGATGACATCTACATCCAGGCTATTTAACGTTACATAATAGAAAATTGGAAAAAGGTAAAAGTAATCAATGATCAGGAAATGGAACACTCAGAAAGAAAATTCCACTCCAGAAACCAAGGTTGGAAAACACAATAACAATCAGACACTAACACATAGAGAGAATGCCAAATGAGCAGCTTTTTCACAATAGATGACCACTCAATTACACAAAATGAACTAAATATACCCGACAAAAGAAACGATAAGGTTCCGTTCATCGTATTTTGCATAAAGATAATAGGTAATTTCACGTTTCATTTATATAATAACTGACAAAAGAAACGCCACACACTAAAAATGTGATTTTTTAAACCGTAGAAAAATACCGTGTTTTTTCTTGTTCCCTCAAACGCCCACTTCATAGACAAGGTCAACACAGATATGTCGATAATGTACACCAATGTCGATAATGTGTAGACTCCTCTGTGCTGGAAACACAAAGCTACTCGCCTTGTATTCAGGAGTCGTGGATTAGATCTAGGGTCTCTACAGCCTTCCGAACGAAAGTTCCAGCATTCTCTATCTCAATATGACCTTATCTGTTTGTAGGCTGTAAATCCATGACAAAGCAACATCAATTGCAGTTTTGTATTTGGAATAGTGTTTTGAAGGGTATGATCATAGTAAGCAAATTGATAGAAAAAAATATGAAACGGTACAAGGAGATGCTAACAAGTGTTACAATTCTTATAACCGAAGGTGACCGGGTTTTTTTTTTTTTTTTTTTTTTTTTTTTTTTTTTGAGGAGTATATAAAATCACCGGGGACCTTAAATCGATTTTCAAACATCAACCTAAGAGTCTATATATGGATCTCTCTCTCTCTCTCTTTCTCTCTCTCTCTCTCTCTCTCTCTCTCTCTCTTCGTATTTTAATATCTCTCACTCCATCCGTCATAAGTATATCTTTCTGAAATGAAAATAGAAATGATGATATAAATGTAAATCTACATCCATGTTATAAAGTGTTACAAAATTATCAGTCACAAGAATCTCTCTTTCTCTTCTCTCTCTCTCTCTCTCTCTCTAAATTTCATTGTATCTTACTCCGACTTTCTGTCATTCAGAAAGGAAAACTCTAGAGCAAATGTGGACATATTTACTTCCGGATCATGTTCTTACAAAGTCACGAAAAGTATAACTTTCCAAATTAAAAATAGAAGTAATGAAGTAAATACAAATAAATAAAATATAAACGTTAGTGCCTTTGGAAGCAATGAAAACGTCCCGGGTAGATAGTATGGGCAGTATTGCGCAATTTCGAGTAATGAATCCTCATCAGTGACCCTACCTAAACCGGCGCGAACGGGAAGTCCTATAGGGAACATATATACAAGTTTTTCTATATCCTTTTAATACTTTATCTGCTGATCACACTTGTTCTTGGGACTTGCTTATCAAAAACTAATCCCAAATATTTACATTGGCTCAAAAGTTAATACATGTATGTAAATATATAATATGCCATATGTAAATAACACCGTTTTGATGTCAGAGTAGTCTCCCTTGATATAAAAAATAAAAACCATAATAATTCACTTAAAAGGTCATAAAAAGTTTTAAAATTGGTACAAAAAGTTGTATAAATTCTGTAAAATTGTTTTCTTATGATAAATTATTTGTTCTAGTTGTTTGTTCTGATGATACTCCAAATGTCTATGTTCTTCTATGACGTCATAGAAGAACTAATGAATATTCATTAGATAAAATTCAAAATTTCAAATCAAGCTATTTCTGGAATCAGTCATTATTTGATGAGGTTTTCTGCAAGCAGTTCTTTTCATCAATGTCTACTTCAGTTTTACAAAATCAAAAGGTACAAGTAGTCAACGATCAGGAAAAGGCGTAATCATAAAAAAAGAGTATGAAAAACTTTAAGATATGGCCTTTAATCAAAGGCTCATGCTTAAACGGGTTAAAATGATTAAAACATATTGTAAAGATGGCTCTAAACATACATTTATTCATTCCCTGAATATTCTTACTGCTCTCAAAGTACCGAAACAAAAAATAAAATTTGTACTAAGACTTCTACTTCCAGTCTGTAAACTGTTACAGAATAATCAGTTACAAGTGACACTCCCACCGTCTCTCTCTCTCTCTCTCTCTGTCTCTGTCTCTCTCTCTCTCTCTCTCTCTCTCTCTCTCTGTTTGTGTGTGTGTCTCTCTCTCCGAATTCCAATGCCTCTCACTCCATCTTTCTGTCATTCAAAATAAGAAACCTCTAGAGTACATGTGAAGATTTCTACTTCCGGATTACATGCTTTTTTATAAAGTAAAAATGTATATCTTGCTGAAATAAAAGTATAAAAATGAAGCAAAAATTAATACTTCTACTCCCAGGTTATAAACTGTTATAAAATCATCAGTCACAAGTCTGACAAGTCTCTCTCTCTCTCTCTCTCTCTCTCTCTCTCTCTCTCTCTCTCTCTTGGTTAAACCTCGGGCTACATAGAACTACTTCTCATTTCTAATAAAATGGTGCATGTATTCACAACACAAAGTTTCCACACACTCTTTCTCTCTCTCTCTCTCTCTTATTCTCTCTCTCTCAGTCTGTTTGTGTGTGTGCGTCTACCTCTCCAAATTTGATGCCTCTCATTCCATCTTTCTGTCAATCAAAATAAGAAAGCTCATGTGACGATGTGACGATTTCTACTTCCGGATTATATGTTTTTTTACAAAGTAAAATATGTATATCTTGCTGAAATAAAAGTATAAAAAATGAAGCAAATATTAATGCTTCTACTCCCAGGTTATAAACTGTTAAAAAATCATCAGTCACAAGTCTGACAAGTCTCTCTCTCTCTCTCTCTCTCTCTCTCTCTTTGTTAAAAGTCGGGCTACGGGCTACACAGAACTACTTCTCAGATGTAATAAAATGGTGCATGTATTCACAAAACAAAGTTTCCACTCTCTCTCTCTCTCTCTCTCTCTCTCTCTCTCTCTCTCTCTCTCTTGGTTAAAACTCGGGCTACACAGAACTACTCCTCAGATCTAATAAAATGGTGCATGTATTCACAACACAAAGTTTCCTCTCTCTCTCTTAATTCTTCGGCTGATGCTGCGGTATTGGATAAACCTGAATATAAGCTTTGTGAGATCATGTTCTTATAATAAAATTCCTCCTACAACCCAACTTTTAAATGCTTTAAGTATTATATAGAGGGGTATACGATTATTTCTTATTATTGCTAAAGCATAAACTGTCGAGGCGGTTCGAACATGTACCCACGATCTATATTTTGAGCGAAAATAAGGAAAATATAAAACTAGTCTAATGAAAAATCTAAATTTTACAGATAAACTAATATTCATGTAGGTATATAGAATGGGTGTGTACTTGTAATGTAAATTTATTTCAGCAGCATTCAAGCCTCTGTGACATTGTTCATCGGTGCAACAGGTGTCCTGAAAATAAATCAATAGGACTTTAAACCTGTATTAAACCTTTAGTTAACAGCATAGTAAGCATCATACTTCTTCAGGTGCTTTTGAGCCATTGTATAATAAAATTCGAGTCAAGCAAACACGTACATGTAGCTCACGCCTTGAAATCCTCATGTGCTTAAGTTTTTAGGCTGAATATATAAGGAGAGGCATGTATCCGTTATTTTGATGACATGATGAAAATGTTTTAAAGATGTGTATATTTTAGGAATTTCAATATTTTTGCGCTAAGTTTGTTGTACAATTCAAAAACATTTAAAAAAAAACTTGACTTATACCGTATAACAACATACATTAAATCCAGTTTGATTTTTAACATGGACATTTGTTTGCTTGTCTATTTTGTGGTATAGCGTCAAAATCTACAACCTTGTTTTATCAATAAATATGCTAAAGCAACATAAATGTGTAAGGCCAGTCCTCCTGTTCACGCCAAACTTTTTGCCGCTATCGGAATCGCTGTTATAAATCCTTGAGGCATATTATATATTCATTTCACGTGTAACATTGTCTTATATTTATTTGATAAGTTTATTGACAAAATTGAATTACCTTCCAAAACGTCTTCTTGTTATGCAGCGCTTGATTATTACTACCAATAACACTCCTGATAACGCCAATATCGCCCCACTTATCATGCTAGCCGAGACCAAGAAGACAGGCTCATCAAAGGGTGATTCCCCGACTGACACACTTTGTTGTGATGTGGATTGGCGGACTAGGGATGTTGTAGCAGTTGAAGTCGTAGATATAGATATATGTGCTTTCATGCTGGAGGTCGGTCCACTTGCGACACCAGTATCTGTCAAAGTAACCATAGATGGGACTGCACTCATGGTTGACTTAACATGTGTCATGGCGCCAGTGGCAGCTGAAGTAACCGTCACAGGTACTGAATTAAAACAATTTTATATATCGTGTATATCTAACTAATGTCATCGAAGCTTCTTTTTTAATTTGAAGGCATTTTGATGTTCATTTATGAATTGTCATAGTGGCATGAACGATCAAATGATATGGCTAATTTAAGCACATCTTCGTTGCAATCGCGCTTTAGATAGCTAAACGTGCGTTGGATGATGGAAAGAGTACATATAAAAGGATACATGTATCTGATATTGCGTAAAATGCAATGAAGTTATAGGTTTATCTGTCTGTTATAAGTTTATTAAATACAGCTATGTCAAGGAAACTGACGAATTAGCTTTTATGCTCAACCTGGCGTAAAATACAATGTTTATTCAATTAGTATAAGCATTTAGGCGTCTGAGTGCACTGACCAACACACAATATGGTCAGATTAACGTCCCAAGTTCTGGCGTCTGTGCAGTTAAATGGCTCAGCTGCCGTGCCGTTGTCATAACCGACATCACAGGTAAAACTGCTACAAGAATCACCAATCCTTCTCCCGCAGCTGTCTGATAGAGTCCCGTGTGGGATCTCAGTAGGGCACAAGATCTCTAAAAATATTATTCGCTCGTTTTGAAAATCGACTCTTTCCTATCCACTATTCAAAACTAACATTTTACAATAAAAAGTAAGACCATCGTTAACTTATCATTATACCCCACTCCTTATCAATAAAAGTAAAACATGAGTTCCTTTAAGAGCAGTGGAAACATTAATGCGATAGTGGATGGGCCGTACTGCGGTTTCGGCTATTGAAGCCTCATCAGTGACCTATGAATTTGGCAACATGGAGCCAGAGAAAGTTACTGCAATTTTACAAATTTCAACTGGGTAGTCAATACACAAACGGGCAATTCTAACAGAGCCAAATGATCTGAATTGTTCAAATGAACGTATCTAAACTGATAAATATTTTCTGATTTCTCAGAATATCCGCGCTGATCTCAAAGTATCAAATGAAAAATATAATCTGCACTACGGATGATGTACAGGGAAACTTTAATAAGAATTTTAGTCAAATGAACCTACCAACGCACAATAAAGACACATTGTAGTCCCAGCTACCTTCCTCTGTACAGTTGAATGCCCCTGCGTCTTTTGTTTCATTGTAACCATAATCACAGGTAAAGGCATCACAAGAGTCACCGACTTGTGTGTCACATTCATCACTCACGTGGCCATTTGGAATATGTCTGTCACAAACTGTCTCTGCATGGAACAAAGTAATGTTTGAATTTGCATATGAATCTTCAAACATCAACACTGTATCATTATTTGTCGCATCCTTGGATATTATAATCATATCCTTACATAGAACAAGGGCCAGTTGTTCAAAACTTCGTTAGCTTAACGTCATCGTTAAGACCTCAACTCGTTAAGTAAATGCGGACTACATAAGCAAATACACTGTTATTTTTTATTGAAATGCAAAGATTCTCACATTTTATCAACAACAAAAAAATAAAAGTGTATTTGTAATATTGTCATTTGAAATTTTAACGATTCGTTAATTAACGATAACGTTAATTTTGAACAACTGGGTCCTTGTTTTTACCATCGATGTCCAATCAGAGAACCGGTGAAAAGGGACCTAACGGAACAGGAAATAAAAATAGAACTGAGATCGTTTAAGAGAAGTGAACATATTTATGAGAAAGGGGATGGACCATACCGCGGTTTCGGCTACTTATGCCTCTTCTTTGACCCTATAGATTTGGAACATGGAACCAAAGAGAATTACTGTAATTTTGCAACTTTCAATAGGATAGTATAATCCAAATCAGGCCAAAATATTAAATATTATGTTGTTTAGAAAATGAATCTAAACTGCTAATAATTTTCTGATTACTCAGAATACCCCACCGCTGATCTCAAAGGACCAATAGCAAAATATAAACTGCACAATGGATGATGTACGGGGAGACGTTTAAGGACCGCCACACGGCACAACACCAGCTGCAGTAATAGCAATAAAAATAAAACTGAGATCCTTTGAGAGCAGTGAACATATTAATGAGAAAGGGGATGGGCGATACCGCGGTTTCGGCTACTTAAGCTTCTTCAGTGACCCTATAGATTTGGCAACATGGAGCCAAAGAGAATTACTGTAATTTTGCACTTTTCAACTGGGAAACTCAAACCTGTTCCGTTCAGGTATGTGTTCGACAGTGAGAAAGGAACACATCTATAAACCTATGGACGTAAGGTGTTGACTTCATAATATTCTTTCAGGACCTTGTGTAGAAGTGTGGAAAATGTCCCTTTCCATAGACAAACTGTACATAAATGGATATGATATTACTGTTAGTTCGGACGTTTTTTGCGTGACTTTTAATTTGCGAATTTTGGATTTCTGAATTATAAGCGAGTCTTTGAATTCGCGAACGAGTTCTTGTACAGTCTATAAAATGGTACAAGTAGGCAATAATTAGGAAAAGGCGCAATCAGAAAGAAATTCCCTCTCCAAAAGCCGACGTGGGGAGAAATTGACAAGTAGATACGTGTACTAAGAAAACACATTGTAAGCCGAGTGAGCAGCTATTTCCCATAGGCGGCCGCTCAGTTACCTAATTTTAAAGCTTAATGTAACTCTGTATTAGCGAGCTTTATTTTTGCGAGGCAACGAATTCGCGAATATTAGCGAAAATTAAGTTCTTGCGAATATTTCGGATTTACAGGATATAGATATATGTGAATTGTACGTTTATAGCCATATTTTTAATAATGTTTTAATTATTTGACCCCGTTGAGTCATATGTTTTTGACTTAGACCTCCCTTTTGTAACATTTTGAAACTGCAGTATATTTATCTGGCTGTCGTCGCCAGTAAAGAGTCACTGATGAGGGTTCAGTACCCAAAATTGTGCAATATGACCCATACTACCTCACTTTGAACGCTTTTACTGATTCCAAAAGATCAACGTTTTATATTTTACTTGTATTAATAGATATATGATACTGAATTTATAAAAAGGTACAAGTAGGCAAAGATCAGGAAAAGGCGCAATCAGAAAGAGATTCCCACTCCAAAAACCGAGGTGGGAAAAAACCGAACTAACAATCAGGTACTTATACCATGAAACATATCGTAATCCGAATGAGCAGCTATTTTCGCAATAGGTGGCCACTCAGTTACCTTAACTTAATTAAAAAATGAAAACATACATAAGGCGCCAACAGCACAAAAAAATTTAAACACCAAGACATAAAACAAAAAGAACCACCACAGAAGTATCGACTTGGAACGATCAGTAACACAAAGTAACTGGCGGGCTTAAACCGGTTTTACAGGATCCTAACCTCACCCTCAGCTTCTGCAGTGGTTCATAACATTTAGTTAGTTCTTCGGTCCTCGTGGTGAATCTCTAACTAGTCAATGAATCATCAAGAACAAACAAATAAATCATGATAAACATCCTGATGAATCAAAAACAAGGACTCACAGATTGAGTAAGCTGCCCGACGATGGAGATCCCTGGGCGCCGAATACGGAGCAAAAAATAACACCAGTTGGACCCCGGTGGGCCAAGCAACAGACAAGAAGCTCTGGCCCCAACCAACTAAAATGAATAGCTTTAAGTCGGGGCCATCATAGAGTCTGACGCCCGACCCACCGGCGTGCAATTAAAGAAGGCAGCATAGTTATCAACCATGATTGGGCTAAAAAATAAGCATGCAGACTGTCGCATAACATTCAAGTTATAACCTATACGTCTGTAACGTGTTATGATTTTTCTGAACTGAAAAGAAAAATCGATACTTCCTATAAGTTTCTCAAATTTGTAAACCAAGTCACCATCAAATTCAGGTTCCGAAAGGCCCTCACTTAAAAGCGCCTTTAACCCAACATTATATTTGGAAATCAATTCATAGTGTCTACGATAAAATTTAGAAAAGGTTTCTCGAAGTTTATGATACCGATAGCCCTGTTGGAGAAGTTTTGCCGTTAAACATTTATTTCGAGCGTTGAAGTCTGTAACATGATTGCAGACTCTAGCAAACCTAATAAGTTGCGAAATGTATACACCATAAGAAGCACGACGAGGAACGTCACCATCCAAAAAAGGAAAATTTACTATATCAAAATCAAAGTCATCGCGCTTATCATAAATTTTAGAAGAAACAAATCCATTTGCAACAGAAAGATGTAGATCTAAAAAGGGGGCTTCGATATCTGAGATATTGGCTTTGTTCAACTGAAGTTCAGGTGGATAAATTTGATTGACCATACCTTCAAAATAAGGGTTGTCAATGTTCAAAAGGTCATCGAGGTACCTAGATGTGGAATTAAAAGCTTCGATAACATCAGCTTGATTATCATTGTTAAGAGAATCCATGAAATCTCTTTCGTAGCAGTATAAAAATAAATCAGCTATGAGAGGTGCGCAATTTGTACCCATCGGAATTCCAACAATTTGTCTGTATAACTTGGTCACAAATCTAATATAAATATTATCAAGGAGATAGGACAAGGCGTCGCACACATTCTGACATGACCAAAGTGTATACCGACTTTGGTCAGAGGAAGTGAAAAAAGCCTTTCTGTCATTACATGCCAAATAAAGTGAACCATAGTTTTTTAATTCGCTTTTGAAGGTCCACTCTATCAAATCCAGAAGTTTTTCTTTTATTAGATTATGTAGTAATGTTGTATACAGAGTAAAAAAATCATACGTGGACAAGCTTGTCGCACGGAACCCTCTACACTTCAATTTACTGAGCACCTCACCAAAATTTTTTATTGACCAGACCAAAACCAATTTTTATTTGAAGCTTCATACACTGTCTCACAGTATCTTATAACATGAGATTTGATAGCAGTAAGACAGGAAGTTAATAATTTAGAAAGTTCAGTGGTAGTACAAGAGCTAGAATTTGCAATAAATCTAGCTTTGTATGGTATTTTGTGAAGCTTAGGTAACCAATACATCGTAGGAAGTTTCTCTTGGCCTTCATTGACACAAACAGAAAACTTAACAGGTAAATCGTTTAAGTGGGCATTAACTACAGACACTTCAACTGTATCTGTCTCCAGATAAGCCCTGGTACCATCAAGCTCCTGTTTTAAGGTGCTAACGTAGTGAAGCCTACAAACGACAACAACATTGTTTGCGGCTTTGTCTGCCGGAACCAAGACATACTTTCTATGAAATCCTTGGATACCCTGCTTCAAATGCCTAAATGACGATTTGGGTTTAGGAGGTAAAAGATTAGTATTTTGTGAATAAAACTTAATACGTTTATCCACGATAGTGAAGATACTTTTTTTTCCATTGGACTAAATTGGACTTATTATTGGCTTTTAATTTACCTTGACTTCTTTGATTTTTTAACCAACATGATTCAACAAAATCATCTGAAACAGCTTCTATACTGGCGTTTGCATACCTAAAACTATTGGTTGAAGCTCGTCCCTTAATGATATTGTCTAGCCTCAAACCATTCACAAGATAAATTATTATTACCATATTATCAGTCGTTGTGTACATGCTGTACTTACCAATACATAGTGTAGTCAGGTTGTAGTCCCATGTCCCGGCGTCTGTACAGTTGAATGGCTCGACTCCTGTTTCTTCGTGATAACCATAGTCACATGTGAATGTGTTACATGAATCACCAACTTTTCTTCCACAGGTGTCTGATAGGTTTCCGTTAGGGATCGCGGTCGGACACAGGATCTCTGAAAATATATTGGATCGTTTCAAAGAGCACACAAACTAGATAGAGCTTAGGTGTACACTAAACTAGTAGTGCGCAACTAACAAAGCAGTAAAAAATAATTTTGTATCTCAGTTTTAGTTTTGGACCACTGTTACGTGTTTTGATGCAAAAAATTATCAAATTGACTACAATGACGCAAAATTTTCAGATGCCCTGTTCTCCTGAATAGATTGCCTCCCCAAAAATTCATTCTTGTTGTTCCAAGACCAGCGAGGTAGCGGTAATCTAGCGAGATAGATCCAACGCGTTTACCTAGGCAAAACAAAAGCAGTTTGTTATTTGGTTGATTTGGTGTTTTTCGTCCCATTCAGCAGCTAAGGTCATCTGGAGACGGGACCTCGGTTGAAAGTCTCACCCGAAAGACTAGAGAAGCCTGGCGTCGAACCCTAGACCCCTTGCTACGTCGAGTGACTTATCCTTTGTGCCATGGAGGATTCAATATTTTATAAATTGCTGTAAGCAACACTAAAATATGGGTGAGTTCATAAGAGCGCTATTAAATGAATTAGTTTCTGTGACTTCGAATTATTCCTGTTGTGAAAATACATTACGGATTGTAGACATTCGTCTTGTTTATATTTCTGGGTCAGTCTACAAAAAATAACAGTTTGTACGATCCAAATTCGAAATTGTAATTGAATACTTATTATTCCTGTCCCGATTTCTGGTAGTTAACCGGCAATACAACAGCGCTGCGTGAAGAGGCTGTGTGGCATCTTTCTTTTGTAATATTGATGTTAATGTAGACGCGTTTGAACAACCTCGCTAGATTACCGCTACCTCGCTGGTTTTGGAACAACACGAATAAATTTTTGGGGAGGTAATCTATTCAGGAGAACAGAGCATCTGAAAATTTTGCGTCATTGTAGTCAATTTGATCATGTTTTGCTTCAAAACATGCGACAGTGGTCCAAAATTGAAACTGAGCTAAAAATCTGTCTGTAATGCTCGCCGATATATCAGCACACGGCAAAAATGCAGTCTGACAGTCCTGGGGTTAAAGTCGTCCTGCTCATATTTTCCACTATTTAATGGCGTTTTAGATCTCCATGCATTGTTAAACCATATTTACATGGCATAACATCGCCAAAAAAAAACAAAAAAACGAGAGCTCACCTTTGTGTGTTTATCAAAATATGGGGATTTCCCCTACCTCGACAGTTCTCGGATGTGGCGTGGGAACAAATTTGCGTTAACACATTTTCGAGGCAGCTCCCCTGATGCCCACCCGTGTGATAGACCACTAAAATCTCTGTAATTGTACGCTACTAAGAATGCAGTAAAATTTAAGTTGTAAAAATCAACCGATGCCAGAAACATTGTGTGACAGATCAATTCCACACGGGAATCTCTCAGACTCCTGTGGCATCAATGTTGGAGACACGTGCGACAACTTTACATGTGGTTATGGGTTTGGGGAAGCCGGAAGTGTTGCAGCTTTCAACTGCTCGGAGAAAGGATTGTGGAATTTTGACGTGGCAACATTATGCATTGGTATGGGTTTGTTCAAAGATATTAGAGTCTTTCAAATATCATGGTCCTATAACTGAAAAATATCCTAATAAGGATATGATTGCCGCTTCAGGTATTCGTATTCTTCAAACAAGCAAACTGTTGAATCTGTATAGGAATGAAAGTCTTATTAACGAAATATGGAATACATTCCGAGTTAGTCGACTTTATGTATCCATATATTTGGCTTTGTTCTGGATAATACTAGTCTTTGCATTGACAATCCTGTTGAAAGTTGCAAAAGTACAGTATTTCACTTTGGCTCCATTTTGCCAAATCTAAAGGGTCACTAAAGAGGCTTACCACATAATCTAATAAAAGAAAAACTTCTTGATTTGATAGAGTGGACCTTCAAAAGGGCATTAAAAACTATGGTTCACTTTATTTGGCATGTAATGACAGAAAGGCTTTTTTCACTTCCTCTGACCAAAGTCGGTATACACTTTGGTCATGTCAGAATGTGTGCGACGCCTTGTCCTATCTCCTTGATAATATTTATATTAGATTTGAGACCAAGTTATACAGACAAATTGTTGGAATTCCGATGGGTACAATTTGCGCACCTCTCGTAGCTGATTTATTTTTATACTGCTACGAAAGATATTTTATGGATTCTCTTAACCATGATAATCAAGCTGATGTTATCGAGGCTTTCAATTCCACATGTAGGTACCTCGATGACCTTTTGAACATTGACAACCCTTATTTTGAAGGTATAGTCAATCAAATTTATCCACCTGAACTACAGTTGAACAAAGCCAATATCTCAGATACCGAAGCCCCCTTTTTAGATCTACATCTTTTGTTGCAAATGGATTTGTTTCTTCTAAAATTTATGATAAGCGCGATGACTTTGATTTTGATATAGTAAATTTTCCTTTTTTGGATGGTGACGTTCCTCGTCGTGCTTCTTATGGTGTATACATTTCGCTAGAGTTTGCTAGAGTCTGCAATCATGTTACAGACTTCAACGCTCGAAATAAATGTTTAACGGCAAAACTTCTCCAACAGGGCTATCGGTATCATAAACTTCGAAAAACCTTTTCTAAATTTTATCGTAGACACTATAAATTGATTTCCAAATATAGTGTTGGGTTAAAAAGGTACAAGTAGGCAAAGATCAGGAAAAGGCGCAATCAGAAAGAGATTCCCACTCCAAAAACCGAGGTGGGAAAAAAACAAACTAACAATCAGGCACTTATACCATGAAACATATCGTAAGCCGAATGAGCAGCTATTTTCCCAATAGGTGGCCACTCAGTTACCTTAACTTAATTAAAAATATGAAAACATACATAAGGCGCCAACAGCACAAAAAAAAAATAAACACCAAGACACAAAACAAAAAGAACCACCACAGAAGTATCGCCTTGGAACGATCAGTAACACAAAGTTACTGGCGGGCTTAAACCGATTTTACAAGATCCTAACCTCGTCCTCAGCTTCTGCAGTGCTTAATTTATACACAGATATAAACAAGAAATAAGGTGAATCATGATACGAAAATATATAATATAGGTACCAACATGTAACATGTATAACGGAAAGCAGGGAGAGGGCCTTTTAAGACGCTTTTAAGTGAGGGCCTTTCGGAACCTGAATTTTATGGTGACTTGGTTTACAAATTTAAGAAACTTATAGGAATTAATGATTTTTCTTTTGAATTCACTAAAATCATAACACGTTACAGACGTATAGGTTATAACTTGAATGTTATGCGACAGTCTGCATGCTTAGTTTTTAACCCAATCATGGTTGATAACCATGCTGCTTTTTTTAATTGCACGCCGGTGGGTCGGGCGTCAGACTCTATGATGGCACCGGCTTAAAGCTATTCATTTTAGTTGGTTGGGGCCGGAGCTTCCTATCTGTTGCTTGGCTTGGCCCACCGGGGTCCAACTGGTGTTTTTCTTTTGCTCCGGAGTTAGTAGGTTATTCGGCGCCCAGGGATCTCCATCGTCGGGCAGCTTACTCAGTCTGTGAGTCATGGGTTTTGATTCATCAGGATGTTTATCTTGATTTATATGTTTGTTCTTGATGATTCATTAACTAGTTAGAGATTCACCATGAGGACCGAAGAACTAACTAAATGTTATGAACCACTGCAGAAGCTGAGGGTGAGGTTAGGCGCCTGTAAAAACGGTTTAAGCCCGCCAGTAACTTTGTGTTCTGAATCTGAATCTGAATCGTTTACTGGTGACACGCCAAATGACTTTATTTCACCAGGGGGTTCGGATGGGGGAGAAATTAGTCCCTTGAACGCACGAGTGAAGCGAACTTGGACACACAGTCATCAGACATTTCAGCAGAGGAGACAAGTGAATCAGGGAGGTCATTCCAGTCCCTAATAGTCTGTGGAAAGAAACTACTTTTGTACGCTTCTTTGCTAGCTGAAGGTATCTGAAAAGCCAAAGAGTGTTGATTTCTACAACGCCTATTCTTTGGGATAAGGTCATCTGTGGGTATTCTGGCTTTACCCTTTAGACCTTTGTATAGCAATATAAGTCTACTATCCTTCCTCATTTTCTTAAGAGATTCCCATTTCAGTTGACCTAAAATGCCAGTCATGCTCCCAGTTTCAAAAACATAATTTCCCGTCACAAACCTTGCCGCACGATTTTGGACCTTTTCCAGTTCTTCCTGGAGGCCATGAGTGTGAGGGTCCCAAACTGATCTTCCATATTCCAAGACCGGCCGCACCAGTCCTTTATAAGCTGCTTCTTTCACATCTGGGGGACAAGAATACAAATTTCTTCTCAAGAATCCGAGAGATCTGTTAGCCTTTGTACAATTATTGGAAATATGAGTATTCCATTTCAAATCATTTGTGATAGTTACACCCAGGTATTTTATGCTTTCAACGTTTTCCAGTAAAGTGCCCTCAAGGGTGTAGTTAGCCTGTATCTTACAAGACAGTTTATTTGTCAGCTGCATCATGTTGCATTTGACGGGTTGAAATCTCATTCCCCATTTTCTAGCCCAACTGCCTAAGCGATCAATGTCTCTTTGAAGTTTCAATGTATCCTCTTCATTCTTGATTTCACGATAGCAAACACAATCATCAGCAAAGAGTCTTATTTCAGACTCGATGTCTGCTGAGATGTCATTTATATACAAGGAAAACAGCAAGGAGAACGGTCCCCTGAGGGACTCCCGACACAACTTGAGCCCAATCCGATTTAAGACCATTAACCACTACAATTTGTTGTCTGAAACAAAGGAAAGCATTTATCCAATTCAGTGTTGTTCCACCTATTCCATAGCTGAACAATTTGCTTTTAAGGAGATCATGGGGAGGAGTATCGAAAGCCTTTTCAAAATCGAGTA
Source organism: Rugalucina vietnamica (assembly GCA_964017185.1). Taxonomy (NCBI): domain Eukaryota; kingdom Metazoa; phylum Mollusca; class Bivalvia; order Lucinida; family Lucinidae; genus Rugalucina; species Rugalucina vietnamica. The sequence continues at coordinate 3,198,485 of OZ024877.1, read as the reverse complement.
TAAAAGTGTCGGCCTGGCCTTTCTTGCCTAAGATTTTGGCCCAGTCATTTATCACTGTACAGTCAACTGAGTTTCACAGCTATGCCATTTCCTAAATGGGTGTTGCCTGTCCGACAGGAGTTCATGTTCATCAAGATGGGCCATAATATTAGAGCATACAATATGTTCAAGAAGCTTACAAGGAATGCATGTCAAAGAAACAGGGCGGTAATTGCGGGCAAGTGACCTGTCGCCCTTCTTAAACAGGGGGCAAATATTAGCAAGAGACCATTCTTTAGGAATTTCTCCTGTATCAATTGACTGCTGGAAGAGATTGGCGAATACCGGCCCTAATTCCATAGCCTTGTCCTTTAGGACTCTGGGATGAAGCTCATCAGGCCTTAAGGCTTTAGACGGGTTTAGACCTTTGAGAAGTTTGGTCACCCCTTCCTTTGTGACCACAATTTCATGCATGAATGGGGCAGATCTATCCATAAGAGGGACCTGTTTGTATTCACTTTTAGTGAAAACATCCGAGAACTGACCATTAAATTCTTCCGCCTTCTCAAATTCGGATTGTGCTATTCCACTTCCATTTCTCTTTTTCAACGGGGGAATACCTTGGGTATCTTTTTTCTGACTGTTTATGTACCTGTAAAAGTCTCTAGGATTAGCCTTAACATCTCCTACCAAGTTGTTCACATGAAGATCATGCTGCTTCCTGATATCAACTTTGATCTCTTTCCGTAAAGATTCAAAGGACTAGGGCATTTAACGCCTAATTTTGGCCTCAGATTTTGCAAAAAAAAATAAATTTTGGAATTTAGGTGAGAAAACTGTTCCTTAAAACAGTCATGTGTCTCCTCTATTAAAAACATGAACAAGTACTTCATTTATCCTACAAGCGTTGCCATGGCAACACCCAGAAGAACCATAGATAGAGCACATTTTGCACTTTTTGGTCTATTTTTTGACCATTTCTGAACACATTTTTTAGTTTTTAAGTGCCAGCCCACACGACGAACAAAATGATACTTAGCATACAATATCTCTGGATGATACTTCATAATTATTTCATAATAAGAAATTGTTCGTCGCGTGGGCCGGTAGTTGAAAATGATGTTGAATAATGAAATTTTTTAAATAGACCCAAAACTGCAAAAAGTGGTATTTCTTTGCTTTTCGGAGCGTTGCCATGGCAACCTGTGAACTTTGAATGTGATAGTTGTGCTAGAATTTATAAGCAGAGACATATTCCTACTATTTGCAATACTTCCCTCCTCAAAATTTTAAAATTCATTTTTTTACCAACACATGAGGCCGAAATCAGGCCTTGAATTCCCTAGGCCTTTAGATCTAAATTTTGCACTACCAGTCTTTTTAGCTTTTGCATGAGTTGCATTTTTTCTGCGAATCTTCCTGTTACTATCGTCCCAAGGCGATACTTCTGTGGTGGTTCTTTTTGTTTTATGTCTTGGTTTTTTAAATTTTTTTGTGCTGTTGGTGCCTTATGTGTGTTCATAGTTTTGGTTAAGTTAAGGTAACTGAGTGGCCACCTATTTGGAAAATGGCTACTCATTCGGCTTACGATATGTTTCATGGTATAAGTACCTGATTGTTAGTTTGGTTTTTCCCACCTCGGTTTTTGGAGTGGGAATCTTTTTCTGATTGCGCCTTTTCCTGATCTTTGCCTACTTGTACCTTTTTTAAGTAGCCGAAATCGCGGTATGGCCCATCCCTGTTCTCATTAATATGCTCATTGCTCTTAAATGATCTCAGTTTTATTTTTATTTTCCATTAACGTCTATAAGTGGGTTCTTCTTGTGATGATTTATCGCTTTCGATAAACTTGTTAGTTTGCATATAGACTATAAATTCAAGTTGTCAGACACATGACCTACCTATACAGAGCGTTGTCGTGTTATAATCCCAAGTCTCGTCTTCGGTACAGTTTAATAGCTCGACTTCTGTATTTTCATGGTAGCCATACGCACAGGAGAAGTTGTTACATGAATCGCCGACTCCCACATCGCATGAACCTGACAGCTGGCCATGAGGAAAACTTCTATTACACTGGGTCTCTGGAGAGAAAAATATACATTTATATCTTGGCACGGTTAAAACATATTCGTTGAATCAACATCAGAGTACATGACATCAATGTGTAAAGGGGTTAAATGTGTTTCATTTAATAGTTTCCAATTCATATTTCATAATGATTGCAAGCACCAGATGAAATAGAGATATAATCATTCATGCAAATAATCAGATTATCGAGATGCTTGAGTAAAATATTTTAAACATGACACCGCAATTAAAATACATACCTATACACAATAATGATACATTGTAGCTCCAGTCGCTTGAATCTGTACAATTGAAGGGATCTACCAGATCTGTTCTGTGATATCCGTAATCACAAGTGAAGTTATCACACGTGTCATCAACTCTGTTACCACATGTTGGGGATATGTCACCATTAGGAATAGTCTGATAACAAAGAGTTTCTGAAATAAGAATGATACTTACAAAAATGTAAAGTAAGAAGAGAAAGTCAGTTGAAGGAAATAGATACCAACAAAGACAACAAATAAGACATCGCAACATCACAAAAGCACACATAGACTCGATGACTTGATAAAACGCCAAAGAATACAATGAATCACCGGTTAATAACAAATTAAATAGAAATAGGTACTAGAAGGCAACGATCAGGAAAAGGCGCAATCAGAAAAAGATTCCCACTCAAAAAACCACGGCGGAAAACAAAAACAAACTAACAATAAGGTACGTATACCATGAAAACATTTCGTAAGCCGAATGAGCAGCTATTATCCCAATATGAGGCCACTCAGTTACCTAAACTTAACAATAAAGTACGTATACCATGAAAACATTTCGTAAGCCGAATGAGCAGCTATTTTCCCAATAGGAGGCCACTCAGTTACCTAAACTTAACTGAAATATGATAACATACATAAGGCGCCAACAGCACGAAAATTTTAAACACCAAGACACAAAACAATAAGAACCACCACAGAAGCATCGCCTTGGAACGATCAGTAATATAAAATCACTGGCGGGCTTAACTGGTTTTACAGGATCCTAACCTCACCCTCAGCTTCTGCAGTGGTTCATAACGTTTAGTTAGTTGTTCGGTCCTCGTAGTGAATTTCTAACTAGTCAATGAATCATCATGGACAAACAAATAAATCATGATAAATTCCATGATGAATCAAAAAACGAGGACTTACAGATTAAGTAAGCTGTCCGACGATGATCCCTGGGCGCCAAATAACATACTAACTCCGGAGCAAAAGAAAAACACCAGTTGAACCCCGGTGGGCCAAGCAACAGACAAGAAGCTCCGGCCCCAACCTACTAAAATGAATAGCTTTTTGTTGGGGCCATCGTAGAGTCTGACGCCCGGCCCACCGGTGTGCAATTAAAGAAGGCAGCATAGTTATCAACCGTGACTGGGTTAAAAACTAAACATGCAGACTGTCGCATAACATTCAAGTTATATCCTATACGCCTGTAACGCGTAATGATTTTTCTGAATTAAAAAGAAAAATCATTCCTTCCTATAAGTTTCTTATTTTGCCAGGCAAGGTAGCCATCGATAAATTGAGGTCTAAAAATTAACTGAGCCGTTTTGGAGGTTCTATGTTCAACTAAGAGTTTGAATATGCAATTAGGTTTATTAAAGACCCTTAGGTGGTTATTTTTTAAACATGGAGACAACGTCCCGACATGAACCGACATGACCATAGTTGTTGACTGATTATCTAAGCCACAACTCCCCCTGGTATGGTATTGTCAATTTTACTTTTAACCAGTAAACTATTCTGATTCTGAACCCAAACAAACAAATAAAACATTCAGAAACCAAAACATAAACCAGATACACAAAATGGAGGCAACTGATCTTGGCAATATACGCAGCCTTAAGTTACGCTTGAAGTGACGTTTCTTTATAAGTGAAAAGTAACCAACCTAAGCAAATAGTTGAATGGTTGTGGTTCCAGTCGCCTGATTCAGTACAATTAAGGGAAATAACATCCGGGTTTCTATGGTAACCATAGTCACACGTGAGGGTATCACAGGTCTCTCCTACCTTGGCAGTACACGTATCAGTCGCATTTTCTATGCTACCGCTGCTACATATGATTTCTGAAAGAAAAACATAAGATTTTGGCGAATGTATAAAATTAACACCAATGCTACAGCTATGTTCTGATGATGATCATAGTCTGTCGAATGACAGCAAATTATCGTTCGGTAATTGCTATAGTAGTAATTGCTGTTTTCATTGGCATTTTATTCGAAAGATAACACACTTATTGACGATGAGATTAAAGACTAAAAACTCTGCAAAATTCATGAAGAGGCTCATATTGTATAAAGTATATGATAGCAAAATTATTGACCCTTAGATCTTAAAATAGGAATTGAGAACGCTCATTCCAAATCGCTCCAACACTTGGAGAACATGCCCATACGGTGATCGCAGCGAGCTAATTTACTTTTGATGGTAACACTTACCATTGCACAACGTTGGTAGCTGAACATTCCAGACTCCAGATGAAGAACAGATTAAGTAGACGATGGTTGCGTTCTTCTTAAAACCGTATCCACATTCAATATCAGACATATTGCACGATCCGCCTAACTGTGAGCATTTTTCTGGCAACGTTGTGTCACCAAGGTCTTCAACGCTACAACCTATATGAATATAACATACAAACTAAAGATAATGATCCGTTATGGTTGTATTAGAAATTCCAAAACAATTTCGCCAAAAACTTAAAAATGTTATTTTTGAAAGAAAAGGCTATGCTTAAGCAATACTGCGTTATTAATAGACGCGTATATGGGGTTTCCTATTGTCATGTCTTTTCGTATTAGAACAATGCTTTATTGAATGACTTTGGTCAGTAAACATAAACAGTGAAAGAAATAGTTTGTTTTTAAAGGGAGGGGAATGCTACAGAACTCTGGACAAAGTAATGAGGACAAGAGAGATTTAGTCCGTAAATGGGATCGTTTTCGCCAGTAAAACAAATGAAACCTATTATTGCATACCAATAAATGGCGATGATGATTGAAAAGGACCAAAGTAATCTTAAAACGCACGTCAAGAATCATCTTTTTAACAGCAATTTGATTATCTGGCACCTTTTTTGATATAGACTAGACAGATGTAAATTCTTGAAATTGCGGCAAGAATGTCTGGCTTCCGCTACCAGTTCTGTAACGGGTCATTGATGAAGGTTCATTACCCGAACATGTACAATATGGCCCATCTTCTCGCTTTGAATGTTTAACTGCTTCCAAAGGATCTAAAATTATTTTTGTCCCCCGCCTTTTCGAAGAAAAGCGGAGGGACATAGTTTTTGGCTTTCCGTCCTTCCGTCCGTCCTTCCGTCCGTTCTTCCGTCCGTCCTTCCGTCCCCCTATAGGAGTATGTACCTTGTGTGCGCAACTCTTCCTACAGTTTTATTCCGATTCTTTTGAAACTTTACAGATGTCTTCATCATGCTTTGAAAATGTGCATGTGGTTTGGATATAATCCTCAGATTAATTTTTGACACTTTTTTCGCAATTTGAACTTAGTCATTTTTCGGGCATTTTGATAATGAAAGTGAATAGACAAAGGGTACCTTGTGTGTGCAACTCCTCCTACAGTTTTATTCCGATTATTTTGAAACTTTACAGATGTCTTCATCATACTTTGAAGATGTGCATGTGGTTTGGATATAATCCTCAGATTAATTTTTGACACTTTTTTTGCAAATTGAACTTTTTTCTGTATTTTGACAATGAAAGTGAATGGACAGTGGGTGTCTTGTGTGCGCAACTCCTCCTTCAGTTTTTAATTCAGATTCTTTTGAAACTTTACAGATGTCTTGATGATGCTTTGAAGATATGCATGTGCTTTGGATATAATCCTCAGGTTAATTTTTGACACTTTTTCGCAATTTGAACTTAGTCGTTTTTCAGGCATTTATACAATGAAAGTGAATGGACATTGTGTACCTTGTGTGCAAACTCCTCCCTCAGTTTTATTCTGATTCTTTTCAAACTGTACAGATGTCCTGACCATGATTTGAAGATTTGCAGGTGGTTTGAATATAATCCTCAGATTAATGTTTGACACTGTGACATGAAGTAAATGCATGTGATTTGGATATACATTATTGTCAGATATATTTGTGTAACTAAACAATTAAGGCGGGGACATAAATTCTCTGAATTTGCTTGTTATTTGCTATTACTGCAGCTTGTGTTGTGCCGTGTGGCGGCCCTAAACAATTTCCCCGTACATTATCCATAGTGCAGATCATATTTTTCTTTTGATCCTTTGGGATAAGTGAATATATTTGGAATATTTCAAATAGATTTATATTGTACGTTAAGAATCATCTTCTTAACAGCATTTTGATTATTTGACACCTTTGGGAATATGAGTCTTTGATTTAAACTACACAAATGTAAATTCTTGAAATTGCAGCGAAAATGTCTGGCTTTCGCTGCCAGTTCTGTAAAACGTCACTGATGAAGGTTCATTAACCAAAATTGTACAATATGGCCCATTTTCTCGCTTTGAATGTTTTACTGCTTCCAAAGGATCTAACAATTATTTCTTTATTTTAATTCAAATATGAAACAAGAGAGAGAGAGAGAAGAAGAGAGAGAGAGAGAGTGAGTGAGTGAGTGAGTGAGTGAGTGAGTGAGTGAGTGAGTGAGTGAGTGAGTGAGTGAGTGAGTGAGTGAGTGAGTGAGAAACTGACTAAAAGTGTAGGGTAAAACGCACCCGATACATGTATACGCGACCCAAATTCTGTTGGCACATCGAGAAATTTCATTCCCTGGAGTCCGTTTATTGGCTCAAATTCTGTTTCATTAGATGCGTCGAGTCTGTGTACTTTCGATATTTTTCTGTAAAAGAATGATTACCAAAGATAAATAGAATCCATCATGGGTGGTCAGTGGAGATAGGAAACTCTCAACCCGAGGGTCCATCCGTTCCAGTGGGAAACGAGGCTCGCCGAGTTTCCCACTGGAACGATGGACCCTAGGGTTGAGATTTTCCTTTCTCTAATGAACACCACTGATGGATTCTTTTTCTTACATACCCCGATTAGGCCTACATTCATTTTACCGGTAAAGTAACCTGGTCCCGTGCTTTAACTCTGATCGCGTAGTGTTTATTACGGATATGACGTCAAATGTAAATAAATCGTTGTCAAAGTCAAAAGAGATGCAGAACTGTTTTGATATGTTTTTCGTTGAAAACGAGCGTGAATCAAGATTATACCCAATGAATTCGCACCAATTTATTCTCGTTTTGCTGAACATTATTGCTGCAAGTAGCTGCTTTGGGCTAGAAACGATCGAATTTAGTCGCGTGCTTTTCTTATCTTGTATGAGCAACCAAGCCAGCAGTGTAAGATCAATACCGGATTTTTTCTATCTTTATGATAGAGGTATGTAAGAAATTATTTTCTTACATACCACTGTCAAAAAGATAGAATTATCCCGTCATTCAGTGGTGGTGCACAAACCTTATCTTACACTGCTGGTTTGGTTGCTTCGATGAAATAGCCTAAGGTCCCATTTAAATTGATTTCAAGTGCATTCATCCTACGATATCGGTTGAAAAAAAAACTTGGAAATGCCATACACCAATTTTCATTGAAATCCTTTCACTCGTGCTACTCAGATGTTTGTTGGGATGTTTGCTAAACATTTACGTTCTAGGGCAAAGACATTGAGTAAAGATGTCGACATATGATTTATTTGCGTTTGCAAAACAAGAAGAGACTGTTTCAAGGAATTTTTGTAGGACTGACACTGGGCTTGTCATATGAACATGACTTATGGAAAAAGGATTCATCCTTTCATTTGTGGGAGGGAATCGATCTAGTGACATTCACAGAAGAACGGCGTATTATAAATGCACGGATGAAGAAAGAAACATTTAAAATTCAGTGCTCAAATCTAGAGCCAACACTGTCAGCAGAGAAGAATCGTGTGAGGAAACATCTGGATGTCAAATTATAGGTTGCAGTGCCAAATTAATGGCTAACCTCTTCAATGAAATATCGTGCAGTAGCAAATTTGTTTGGAATTGGTAAATCAACCGTTCATGACTGCGGAAATGATGTCTGCAACGCGTTGGTTTCAAATGCTTGTGTTGAATATTGTGCTCTTTGCGCATTGTGTATGTTTTCATATTTGATTAAATTGAGTGGCCGCCTATTCGGAAAATAGCTGCTCACTAGACTTACAATATATTTTCAATATCATCATGCAAGCTGTTGATGACTACAAATGCATATTCAGGAATATTTATATTAGCTGAATGCCTGGACTAATAAATGGTGTCGGTAGTTGCTAATTCGGGCATTTTCACGAAAGGAGAAACTGGTGCTATGTTTCTTCTTGGAACAAATAAGTGCAATTGCCATACAGGGAATTATCTCTTTCTTATTCTTTGAATGTTTGAGACCTTCGCTCTTAAGGCTGTATCCCAACAGAGGTCAGTTGTCTGTAATGCAACAGGCGTTTGATTATAGACTAAGCAGAGCAACAATGACAATAGAAATTTTATATATTTTTTTTGTTAAATGTATGTTAAAATTTAGGAAATGTTACTCGACAGTCTGCATGCTTAGGTTTTAACCCAAATCACTGTTAATAACTATTCTGCCTTCTTTAAATGCACGCTAATGCGTCGGATGTCAGACTCTATGATTGTCCCGACATAAAGCTATTCATTTTAGTTGGTTGGGGCCGGAACTTCTTGTCTGTTGCTTGGCCAACCGGGATTCAACTGGTGTTTTTCTTTTGCTCCGGGTTTCAGGATCTCAGTTATATTCAGTAGGTTATTCGATGCCCGGGGATCTCCATCGTCTTGCATTTTACTGAGTCTGTGATTTCTCTTTTTTATTCATCGTGGTGATTATCATGATTAATTTTTGACCTTGATGATTCATTGACTAGTTAAAGATTCAACACAAGGCAAAATGTTGTGAACCACCGCAGAATATGAGGACGTGGTTAGGCGCCTGTAAAATCGGTTTAAGCCATACAGTAATTTTATATTACTGATCGTTCCAATGCGATACTTATGTTGTGGTTCCATTAGATTTTTTTTGGAGTCGGATTGTTGTGCTGTTTGAACCTTATGTACGTTTTTTTTTTTTTTTATATTTTTATTAAAGTTCGGGTAACAGAGCGGCCGACTATTTAAAAATAGCTGCTCACTCGGCTTACGATATGTTTCCTACTTGTCAATTTAGATTTTCCCACCTTTGGATTGGGAATTGCTTTCTGATTGCGCCTTTTCCTGATCATTGCCTACTTGTACTTTTATATGCCTTAATGTAACTTTTTTGGGAGGCTTAAAAGTCGTTGGAAATGCTTCGCATTTCGTTCTTATATTGGTACAGTTGCTTGTACAGTGACCGCCATTGCTACATGTTATTTCGCACAACGTGTGCGAAAGTTATAAGGAAGGATACAATGAAGACTGGCTCAATGTAGTGGAGGATATTACTGACATGAGAGAGGAAGGTCGTACTGAAGCTTCCCAAGATGCTAAAAGACTGAGAAACCCATTATTTCGATGTAACAGTCATGCCATCATACATTCTGAACAGTGAACAAACTACAATGACAGAAAAAGGTACAAGTAGGCAAAGATCAGGAAAAGGCGCAATCAGAAAAAAATTCCCACTCCAAAAACCGAGGTGGGAAAAAACCAAACTAACAATCAGGTACTTATACCATGAAACATATCGTAAGCCGAATGAGCAGCTATTTTCCCAATAGGTGGCCACTCAGTTACCTTAACTAAAACTATAAAAACAGACATAATAAAATATAAAGGTTTGATCCTTTGGAAGCAGTTAAAACATTCAAAGGGAGATAGTATGGACTTTATTGCGCCAACAGCACAAAAAAAATTTAAACACCAAGACATAAAACAAAAAGAACCACCACAGAAGTATCGCCTTGGAACAATCAGTAACACAAAGTTACTGGCGGGCTTAAACCGGTTTTACAGGCGCCTAACCTCACCCCCAGCTTCTGCAGTGGCTCATAACATTTAGTTAGTTCTTCGGTCCTTCTACATCATAAGGGGGGAACTATAGGAACCACTTCTGCTTCAAAGATATCGGGCTTATATGATAGCTTGACATTTCATCAAAATACATGAAAAGTGGTACTATGCCACAAAATCTAACATCAGAATATTTCAATTTAGTATAAAGGTCAAAAATCGAGTTTTTGGTGTCACTGCATTCACACACAGAAAGGTTCAATAATGCAACGATCAGGAAAAGGCGCAATCAGAAAGAAACCCCCCTCCAGAAACCGAGGTGGGAAAACAACTAAATTAACAATCAGGCACTTATACCAGGAAAACATATCGTAAGCCGAATGAGCAGCTATTTACCCAATAGGTGGTCACTCAGATTACTAAACGTAACTAAAAATATGAAAACATACATAAGGCGCAAACAGAACGTTTTAACGCCAAGACATAAAACAATAAGAATCACCACAGAAGTATCGCCTTGGAACGATAAGTAAATATAAACTTACTGTCGTGTTCAAATCGATTTTACAGGTACCTAACCTCACCCTCAGCTTCTGCAGTTGCACAGGTAGCAGTCACTTATAAACGGATAACACGACCGGGCGCCTGACGGATAGTAGAAATTCAGTTTCTTCTTGTCCCGTTCGTGTCTGTTCGCACAAATTTCTCGTCCTTTTCTTGCCCGTCCTTCATTTTGTGAATGCGTTCCGTGTCCGGTCTTTTCTGTTTTCTGCATTGTTATTCGAAGGAAAATTTTGAGCACAGGTTTGACACATTTACCAACAAATCGCTGTTTACCAATAAGCGATTGTAATTCGGTACAAGTAGGCAAAGATCAGGAAAAGGCGCAATCAGAAAAAGTCACTGCCGAGACTTTAATAGTCGAAACCGCGGTATGGCCCATCCCCTTTCTCATTAATATGTTCACTGCTCTTAAAGGATCTCAGTTTTAATTTTATTTCCCACTCCAAAAACCGAGGTGGGAAAAAACCAAACCAACAATCAGGCACTTATACCATGAAACATATCGTAAGCCGAATGAGCAGCTATTTTCCCAATAGGTGGCCACTCAGTTACCTTAACTTAACTAAAAATATGAAAGCATACATAAGGCGCCAACATCACAAAAGATTTTTTAAACACCAAGACATAAAACAAAAAGAACCTTTGTAGCAGGCTTCTTATGCAAACACTTAGGCTCAAAACTTGGGAACGGTAGCCACCTGATATAAGACGAACGTTAGCTCACATTTGTTGTTCGTTTTGTCCTGTACTCGTGCGTTGAACATCCTGTAATCATCTGGTTTGTCCGTAGTCGTTACAACCTAAGGTATGACTGGCGTTATCAACCAAGTATCGAACACGCAAACTTTTGATTGCATTTTAGTGAACAAGCTATCTATCCATTACAGTACCGCGACGGTAAGGGGTACACTGTTGTTTCAAAATGTATTTAAAACATCATAAGATGTCAAGTGAGAGTCTGCCTTGTATGACAGATGGCTCTAACCTTTTCTCATGCGTTGCATTTTCGTTTTGTCCGGTATAAAACAGTTAGAAATACGATAATATTCGTTAATTATCCGTTACACATATGGTATATGTGTTCCTTACACGTTGTGCGATGGAGACCGTTTTAATGTCACCAATGGGTAAATATTTTGCTTAATTTCTTTCTATTCCGCGTCCATTGGTATAATCCGCTTAAATGTGACAGCCACTTTAGACTAAAATATCTTAATACTTACTTAGACGTACCACCAATGTAATATATGTAGTCCCCAACAACTTTCATATCACTAATGAGTTTTCCTGAGCCTGATGCTGTATAATATTCGACCTCATTGCTTCCATCATATCCAATTTTATAGATTTTTCTATTCACGTCGGCCCAGAGTACTTTTTGTTCTGTAAAAAAGGATTTACTCTGTTTATTCTGTCAGCCTTTCTGATGTTTATTAAGATTAATCAGATGGACGTGTGCATAGTAATTAATATTCTGTTCATTAATGCCCAATTTATCAAGAGCCTGGTGTTCCGGTATACTTTTTGATAAATGTGTATAATAAACATATAAATCGAACCATACCTACGTAATCAATAGCAATGCAGTGTAGATTTTGAAAATTAGCTTTTAATACATCCTCGTTGGTGCCATCGAAATCCATCTTTACTAGGTTGTAACTGGTACCTCCAGTAATGAGAATAGCGGCAAATATAAACCTGAAAGGCAGAAAGATTACAAGACAACCTGAAGTAAATGAGTCTAGACACTGAGGGTTTATTGCCAAATCCTTACCGTGAACAAATATGTTTTCGTATCTCTTGAATTGCTCAATCTATAACTATTTAAACTTCAGCCCGGCGCTGAATTTCGTGCTGGAGAAGCGAACATTTATTTTACATTAGAATTTTTATTATATATTAGAAACGTTTTTACTCGATTAGCGAAAATATGCATATTTTATCCTGCAGGAAATGTCGCAATACGACAAATGGTAATTTATAAGCAGCAGCAGCTTTGGTCCAAACTGCAAAAAAGGGCATCGTTTGGCAGAAATTGACACATCTCTATTTTGATATTGCAAATCAGTTGACAAAGTCATCGTTTGAATTTAATGGCGAACTCAGGTGCTTATTTTGAAAAATGTTAACTTTATCATAACTTTTCGTCATACATCTCTGCTGAGCACAAAGGTATGCAGCACGCTATTACTTAAAAGGTTTTGTTTGTCATTTGTTATGACAGTTTTTACAATTTATAATCAGTTTGGTTTTACGAGGTACAAACTGACCGATTTACGGGATCCGTAACCATGTCACGGAATATATCTGTTGTGTTGTATAGTGCAATCACTACACCGTAGATATTTATAACTCCAATGCTTCCCCGTCGTTGCGGTGTACCATGGAGAGCACTATTAGAACCAGCAAAATATATGTCTCCTGAGGTTGTGTCTAACGACATATCAGCAACTTGGTTGAACATGAAATCACCGTTGGCTATTGAACAAAACCATCATCTGGATTAATTACCATTACATTTTTGAAAACACCATATTCACAAAAATAGAGGAACAAAAATCCACAATAAGTCGCTTTATTTTCGATTCTATGCTACCGGAGAGTAAAATACAATTTGATTACGCCATTCATTACAGAAAGCAAAAGTTGAAGTTTATCGTTTCACTGGAATTAATTTTCGAAACAAGTCACGTTTTATTATATGTTATAAATATGATATATTTTGTAAAAAGTCATAACTTGTACTTGTTATTTCACTTGATTAATATTTTCATTTTATGTTATTTTTTAGTTTCAAGAATTTATTGAGTCTAGAACTTAATTGAAGTGTGGCGTTGGTAATATTTATAGTCACCACATACATGTAACTAAGAAGGTATGAGCATATTACAGAAACTTCAAGATGAAACGTAAACGACTCCATTATTGTCATGTAAATGAATAATTTATTTAGTATATGTATTAAATTTTCTCACCGCGTCCAATCGGAACGCCGGACGAATGGTCGAAACGCCGGATCTGCGTTATTTTAACTCCGGATTGCGGTAGTTTCCGCTGGATTCGCCGCCATTTTTGAAGGAAAATTTTTCGACCAGGTCACAAAAACGTTTATTATAAATATTAAAAGAGATTATGTCAACGTAAGCACTAGCCTGTTCGGATCTACATACATGTCTCTAACCCCCGATTATTCTGCTAATGCATAAGCTCCGCTAGGTTATGCAAACATTCGAGGAGATTTTTGTTTTCCATGTTCGGCCATACGCTAAAATAGTGCTCGCCCCAAAAAGTTTCGTACTATTGTCATTTTCTTCAAAGTATTGACATACTGCTGGTGGATTTTGCTTTTGTACAAGAGACTATATCGTAAGAAGCCAATTGCTCGTGATTATTTGCCCGAACAAGCGTACGTTTCAATAAAATACCGCAAAATCAAAGTAACGCCGGATAATACGGCAATCTGAGTTTTCAAACTTGGCAAGTCTTGTAAGGTCTAGTACGCAAGTGGAATGCTCATTTTTTTTTCAGTACCACTTTCATGGAAGTGAGAATTTAGCCTTCTGACTCTGACCTCCAGAAATTAGTTCGACGTTCGGTTGTCATCATTGAGGATGGATGATCTTTGACTTGTTGCTTCTCAGTCAAGATAAGCCATGTAAGATAAAAGTGGTTGATAGGTTTTAAGTCTGAATTGAAGAGGCAAGATACTGGAGCGTGTTTTGGAAGTATGCAGTGACCATAAAACGGGTTTCCTCAATACTTGATCGATTATGGAAAGTTGTTTCTGTTTAGGTCGGTCTCTTTTATAGTACCCCTACAACAAATTTACCGTCAGAAATATGACAAAAATGCCTATATTTGCTCAGTCAAGTAAATTAAGTGCTATTAGTTACCGTATGACCGAAAATGTTGGTATACCCTTATATAGGTCAAATGCATTTTGACCAGATTTTTTCTGTTTATTGATCTACAAACTCGACCGACCGTAATTATCTGGAAAGTGAAAAAAAGTAAGATTTAAAAATATTTATTTTTGTGTTTTCCCACTCTCTAATATTTGCATATGAATAAACATATGCTTCTAGCAGCAAGTTCGTCTAAGATTTTGACCAATTTGAGTGCATACTAAGGTGTTTTTCTGTGTAAATATTGACAGTCTAAAGCCACTGAACAGCAAATGGAATTATTAAGGTTATACCTTTTAAAAGCTTTTGAGAACTTTCGGAGGGGTTACACAAAAGCCAGGAATGTCAGATGGTGACATCGAATTAAGAATTCGTTTCTCTTTTAATACTGCTTGTAGCCCAAGGGGAGCGGTCGCTAACATGAGAGTAAGGAAGTACAGTCACTGGACAAAAGAACAATAGTTGGGGTTTATACATTATATGGCTTGGTCAGGTGAAGTAGATTTTCAATACTTGTATTGGTCCACCTTCCTATAGATGCTTTATAAGATTTGGCTTTGATTGGCCAAGTTGTTTCAGAGGAGAAGAGGTTTAAATATTATGAAAAAAAAAATAAAACTAAGAACCTTGAAGAGCATTGAACATATTACTGAGAAAAGGGTGGGTCTTTAAAATTATTTTTTCTTTGATTTGCATTCTGACCTTGCTATTCTCAGCCCTTCGGATTAGGTGCATGTGAGCTAAAACTTGGTTTAGTTGAATATTTCAGATCATTATACAGAAGACAAAAGTCAGAATTCAAAAGGCAAAACGCACAAGTCACAAAACTCAAAAGACAAAAGTCACATATAGGCTTCCGTATGAGCTATAAATTAGTTTTGTTGAATATTTGAGACCATTATTCAGAAGACAAAAGTAAGAACTCAAAAGACAAAACTTTAAAGTCACAAAACACAAAAGTCAAAAGACAAAAGTCACATATAGGCTTCCGTAGCGGACACTGTACCAAACCGAATTCTCCTGGCAGATATTTTCTTTCTAGGTCTGTCAAATTACTGTTCCGGGAATTGAAAATCATAATAATCAAATGGGCCGTTGTGTGAGGAAACCAGTTTGGGTTTCTGACCAGGTCCGACATATGCAGTCACAGAAGCAGCCTATAGAAGATAGACATTTCAGTTACTGCACAGTTTATCTGCGCCTTTATTTTAGCATATGCATGTTAGGTTTTCTTATGCGGTTGCTCATTAATAATTGTTTGTATAATTCTGCAGAAAGACTTGGCCCATCCCTTTTCTCATTAATATGCTAACGGCTCTTAAAGGATTTGTTTTATTTTCATTTGCCCAGGAACACTGTTGTTATGATAACCGAATGCAAGTGGTAAGTGATTCTGCTCAACAGTGAGCACTCCACTTGCGTACTAGACCTTACAAGACATTAATCTATGCAAATACTTGCCAAGTTTGAAAACTCAACCTTGCCGTATTATCCGGCGTTACTTTAATTTTGCGGTATTTTATTGAAACGTACGCTTGTTCGGGCAAATAATCACGAGCAATTGGCTTCTTACGATATAGTCTCTTGTACAAAAGCAAAATCAACCAGCAGTTTGTCAATACTTTGAAGAAAATGACAATAGTACGAAACTTTTTGGGGCGAACGCTATTTTAGCATATGGCCGAACATGGAAAACAAAAATCTCCTCGAATGTTTGCATATCCTAGCGACGCTTATGCATCAGCAGAATAATCGGCGGTTAGAGACATGTATGTAGATCCGAACTGGCTAGTGCTTACGTTGACATAAACTCTTTTAATATTTATAATAAACGTTTTTGATACCTGGTCGAAAAAATTTCCTTCGAAAATGGCGGCGAATCCTGCGGAAACTGTCGCAATCCGGAGTTAAAATAACGCAGATCCGGCGTTTCGACCGTTCGTCCGGCGTTCCGATTGGACGCGGTGTTTCTAGGGATTCTGATTACGGTCAATGATATGTGTCTGGTATTTTCTAGACTTGCAATGCTGATCATTTTTCTACACAGAACAAACATTCCTGTTCAGTACTGTTCTAGCCTTGCTAGACGCTAGGAGATTTTTCCTTAGATCTATAAATACAGCACTCAATTCAGACTAAGGCATTCATTATATCTTAGCTTGTTTCACCTGCTCTCTGAATATAGGATTAGAAAAATTAATTGTAGATTGTAAACTCTTTTGGATAAACATATTGTATTCATATGGACTTGAATTCTGGCAACTGGACAGAAGACGCTGGAGAATTAGAATTTTGAGGGACAAGGATTTAATTTTCCGTTGTACTGTAAGTTTTTAATTTCTTTCTTTACTTATGTAAGTGTTGAAATATTCACGTCTTTGTATTTTTTGGAGCGGAAATCGTTTTCTTATTGCGCCTTTTCCTGATCGTTGCCTACTTTTACCCTTTTCCTATCTTTTTATTTTGTCTAGTTACGCTTGCTCGTAAAAGATATTTTGGTGAAAAGTTCATTTATGAGAATACAATTGCGAATTGGTGAATTTTCTATTTGCCACAAAAGACAAATTCCTCGTAGACATTTTCTTATATAAACCACGCCTAACATTCTTAGTTTGCAAATCATTTTCATCCAGCCAAATTTTTCAGTTTTGGAAAAAAATATATATTGTTTTTAAATAATAATCGCGATTTGTCTAAATTAAACTTAAAAAAAAGTTTTCTGTATGAAACTTATACAATCGCTTTCCACCATGATAATCATAGACATCATTCCATTAGTATCTAGTTGCAACATCACTGCCTTCTACGTCCTCATTTTACTTTATTCAGGTAGGTTTATCAGTAGGTGGGCGAAAACGGAAAGACCCCGAGAAAAACCACCTGACACACCTGCAAGCAGAACTTGGCTTGGCTCACATGTGGCCAGAGCGGGGCTCGAACCCACACCAGACACAGCGGTGAACAGGTGGGTTGGTTTAAAGTCTGAAGAGTACATGTACATTTAATCTTATAGACCGTGAATCTTACACATGAACGTCATCAAATAAAATTAAGCGATAAAAATACTCTGATTATAAATTACTCGTATTATAAATTAGACCACGAAAAGTACTTATTTTTGTAGTAAATTGACAAAATATGTTAAAAACATATAATAGTCTATTATATTTAGCTTAAAATAGCTTTTTCAAAAAGGATAACTCTTTCCTTATAACTGTTATAACGACAACACCGTAGTCGGCAGTGATATAAAGCGTAGTCACTAAGGACGTAGTAGGCAGTGATGTTGCAACTAGGCCCTTGTCCATCATTTATCTAAAATAGCTCTTGTATCGTTTTCCAATAAAGCTGGGTACCAGAAATTACAAACTTCGATGTACTTACTCAGATCAGCTAACGTTGATTCTGCGACACCATCTATGGATAAGCTTTTGATTATTCCACCGACTGAGTATATAACTGATCTTCTAAAACCATCAAATATGATGCCATTAGATATCGCACTATCAGCTAAATCAACAACTTTGATAACCTCAGTGGTGCCGGACTCATTCAATGGTATCATAAACACGTCTCGTAACGTATTGTCTGTCCCATGCTCCCTGACAAGAATGAAGTCGTCCATTGCTGTAGGGAACGATAAGCTAGGTTTAAGCGTTTTACATGTACATGCCTAATAGTTATGTATGTGTGCCTCACTGTATAAGTGCGAAATGCAAGGGAACAAATTAAAACATTTCAGTGGAAACATGGCAAAGAAATGAGATGAATCGGATCGGGTAGTTGAAGACTGCGAAAGTTTTAAATAACAATTCTTAATCAGTAGAAGAAACTCCCCCATTCGGGAATCATTGACCTTTTGTGACCTTTGTCAGCATGACAGGTAAATGTAACTATAATTAGTAAATTTATGCTCGATCGGGAACTTTTCTGTCATTTTTATAGTACCCTTACAAAGCTCAAAAAATGTGTCACAGTTTTTGTTTAATCAAGATGAAACTTTGCAAGCTTAAAGATGAATGACATATCTAACTTTCTACCGTGTAGAATTTTTTTATTTTGTTTTGTTAAAAAGTTATCAAATTATGAAAATATGATTATTTTTCCAATAACTCTGATTCCAGATCGGCAACGGAAATTGTTTATTGACGCCCAATCTGGAATCAAACTTTAATGGTTAAACTCTTGTATTCCTGTTCGGGGTCACACAACAGAATAAAGTGCTGCTTACCTTGAATTGGCTTTATTTGTCATGTTTGTTAAGGATGTGTATCATCTCAATATTTGATATAAATGAATTTAAAAAAAAACTGTGCCGATTTCAGTGCTATATAACACACTCAATGTGCCAGTGTAAATGCATAGGCAACATCTGAAACGCACAGGCTCCCGTATTAGGACGACCAGGCTACCTCATAAGATGGCGGATATTTGACAGGTGAAAAAGGTTTGATACATACTTTCTAATTGTTTTACAGTACAGTCCAGGGGGATTTTCACCAGCCCGCCCACCCCCGCGGACGATTTCTCTGAGCCCCCCGCAATCCCGCTCACCTGTCCGCTTACAATCCCACCGCGGAATATTTTTATCCCGCCGCGGATTGCGGCGGATCCGCGGAGGATCCTCCCGTTACCTGTATAATTCCACCGCGGGTTTGCGGAGGATTTCCAATGAAAAGTAATGACGTCATAATGATTGACAGGTACAGTTATCTCACACATCTCGTGATTTGAAAACATCTAAATTTTCAACTCACTCGATGAAATATATTTGGTATTCACCTCAAAAAAGTAAATATCCTCTATCTCTTCTTTCTTGCTTTCAGTCATGCTGTCATTCAAAAGAAGATACAAATTTGACAGTGTCAATTATAGCAAAATTGAAACATTCATTCATTCATTCGTTCATTCTTGCTTTCTTATTCATTCATTTGTTTGTTCAATCTATGTACATTCAATGTTCAAATCAAAATATTTAGCATCTTTGCCTCTCTTTTTCTTTAGTTATTGTTTCCGCAAAATATATGAAGTTGGGCTTTGATGTGAAAAATTTTGTTTTCCATTCTAATATACATGATTGCAAGTGAAGAAACTTTTTTTATTGCTTGTCGTGTCCAGTAATAACTCATTGCTGACCACACATTTGCCACCTGTTAATTTAACAGGTAATACTTATTAGGACATGCCAATTTATGGCTTCTCTGTCAATAAGCTATATAATGCACTTAATATTTTAGCATCATTTAAATATTAATTTCTAGAATCAAAACCAGTTCGTTTAAAGTTAATTAGTCAAGATCACATTTCTCAACATGGAGCATACTGTCAAAAGACTTAACGCACAAATTGTGGGTACACGTGAGAACCGTCTCGCCGAGGCGGTTCTAAAGAGTACCAACAATCTGTTTTGGAGAAAAGAAAATGTAAACCCCTGTATACCCAAGTTTACGGGGCAAACATTTAATGTTTAATTTTTTCCTGGTGCAAGTATACATTTTCGACACAAACAGGGTAATACAGACACAAGCCTTAAAAGATATAAAATTGCGTAATTGGTTAAACAAAATGTTTGCAATGTCGGAATTCGTCCCAAAATTTATGAAAATTTGTTGACTGTGACAAAACATTTCAAAATTAAAATTTGAGCCGCCACATCAGAAAACTAACAATCTGCATAAGCGAAAACAAAGGCGCAGATCAGCGCAGGTGTTCAGTGCCTTTTTGTTTTCGCTACATGGATAGTACAAAACTTCGACTATTCATGCTTCTAGCCTGATTCTGTGACTGTACAGGTTGGTTTTTGTCGGACCGGTTCGGATACTTATATTGTTTGTTGGTTTTCTCATGTGCAGGCTCATTTCTTTTCTATTCTATTCGTTTTCATCAACAATGTGATTTACAGGGGATTAGCAACTTACTGTACCTGAGCAATAAAACTTATCAATGAGTGGTGTCATTATAACAGGTAATACCCCTAAGGTGTCAAACGTGTGCCTCTATGAAAATATTACTGGACATGACTTGGCAAAAGATCTACACCACAAGGGTTTCTACACAAATGCAAACCGAGCTGTGCAGGCACAGACGATGACTGGAGGCTGTAAATTTTAGATTTAGAAAATAGAGAAATTGTACTATCCGTGTAACGAAAACAAGAACGATGATCGGCTTCGCAGTTACTGCGAACTGATCTGCGCCTTTGGTTTCGCATATGCAGATTGTTTGTTTTCTCATGAGGCGACTCATATTTCTTTCTAAAATCAGAATACGGATTATGTGCTGTTATTGTACCAGCATTGTAGCAACGATAAGTGTCCATCAACGACTTCTGTTCACCATGAACAAAAGTCGTTGCGGCCGCAACGACTTCTGTCCCCTAGACAGTAATCGTTGATTTTTCAACCGTTTCTGTCCATTGTAGACAGAAGTCGTTGCTGTGGTAGATATGATCTGCAGTGTCAACGATAACTGTCCATTTCTGAAAAATCCAGAAACTTGAGTAAGATGCAGTGATTTTGCCTTATATCTTGACACTCAATTAGTATATTTTCATACTTCTTTCAGATTATGAATATGTATGACCTGACCTTTGACCCCAATACACTTATAGGTCACTGTGACCTAATTTCACGGTTCAGTGATTTTGCCTTATATCTTGATACTCAATTAGTATATGTTCATACTTCTTTCAGATAATGAGTGAGTATGACCAGAGCTTTGACCCCCAATATACTTATAGGTCACTGTGACCTAATTTCACGGTTCAGTGATTTTGCCTTATATCTTGACACTCAATTAGTATATTCTTATACTTATTTCAGATTATGAGTGAGTATGACCAGAGCTTTGACCCCCCAATATACTTAAAGGTCACTGTGACCTAATTCCACGGTTCAATGATTTTGCCTTATATCTTGACACTGAATTAGTATATTTTCATACTTCTTTCAGATTATGAGTGAGTATGACCTTACCTTTGACCCCAATAAACTTATAGGTCACTGTGACCTAATTTCACGGTTCAGTGATTTTGCCTTATATCTTGACACTCTATTAGTATATTTTTATACTTCCTTCAGATTATGAGTGAGTATGACCTTACCTTTGACCCCCAATATACTTATAGGTCACTGTGACCTAATTTCACGGTTCAGTGATTTTGCCTTATATTTTGACACTCAATTAGTATATTTTCATACTTCTTTCAGATTATGAGTGAGTATTAGCAGAGCTTTGACCCCAATATACTTATAGGTCACTGTAACCTAATGTCACGGTTCAGTAATTTTACCTTATATCTTGACACTCAATTAGTATATTTTCGTATTTCTTTCAGATTATGAGTGAGTATGACTAGACCTTTGACCCCATTCTACTTATAGGTCAGTGTGACCTAATTTCATGTTTCAGTGATTTTGCCTTACATCTTGACACTCAATTATGATATTTTTTATGCTTCCTTCAGATTATGAGCGAGTATGAACAAACCTTTGACCACAATATACTTATAGGTCACTGTGACCTAATTTCATGGTTCAGTGATTTTTGCCTTATATCTTTGCACTCAATTGGTTTATGAACATAATTCTTTCACACTATGTTTGTGTATGACAAGACCTTTGACCCTAAAGTAGTCCTATGTCATTGTGACCTGATTACATGGTTCAGTGATTTTGCATTTTATCTCGGTTTTCTTTTGGTATATGAACATATTTCTTTCACATTATGTTGCGTTTGACAAGACCTTTGACCCTAAAATATTTCTGGGTCATTGTGACCTAATTTCATGCTTCAGTGACTTTGCCTTATATCTTGACACTCGGTATATTTTCATACGTCTTTAGTATTATGAGTTAGTATGATAAGACCTTTGACCCTAAAGTACTTATAGGTCAGCGTGAGCTTATTTCACGGTTCAGTGATTTTGCCTTGTATCTCGGCACTCAGTTGGTGTATTAACATACTTGATGTACAATATGATTGAGACGTTTAAACCTTCAGTAGTTATAAGTTATAGTTAACTGTCATGGTTGAGTGATTTTGTTCTGTATTAAATCAAGGCAAAAATATCTATGAGCATATTGCTTTGGGTTACAGGTCGAGTTTCGCCCTATGTTTGACAAAGGTCAGAGCAGTCGATATTCAGATTATGAGTGAGTATGACCAGACATTTGACCCTAAATTACTTATAGGTCACTGTGACCTTTTTTCACGGTTCAGTGATTTTGCCTTGTATCTCGGCACTCAACTGGTATATGATAGAGTACAAGTAGGCAAAGATCAGGAAAAGGCGCAATCAGAAAAAGATTCCAACTCCAAAAACCGAGGTGGGAAAAAACTAAATTATCAGGTACTTATACGATGAAAACATCGTAAGCCGAATGAGCGGCTATACTTCTTTCCTTTCACTATATTTTGGCGTATGACCAGACCTTTCACCTACAAGTAATCCTACGTCACTGTGACTTAATTTCATGATTCAGTGATTTTGCCTTATATCACATCACTCAATTTAGTATATGGGCATACATCTTTCACAATATGAGTAAGTATGACCCGACATTTGACAACAAACTAGTCTTACGTCCCTGTGACCTAATTTCATGGTTAAGTGATTTTGTCTTATATCTTAACACGCTATCAGTAAATTTTCAGACTTCTTTCAGATTATGAATGATTGTTACCAAACCTTTGAACAAAAAGTACGTAAATGTCACTATAACCTTATTTCATGTTTCAGTAAGTCTGATTTTTATTTTATACATTGCAGTGAAAACCAGTGTATATCAAAACTTGATAAAATTGGTATTTTCATTGATATGAAATTTCACTGATATCAAATCTCACTGATATCAAAAGTTACTAGTGACTAGTATCAGCCTATATCTTCACTGTAGAGTTTGGATTACTTCTGACGTTTCCATTTACTTGTCGTCATTAAATGTGTTTCACTTCAGAAATTCAATCGCCTATAACTCCGTAATTTATTAACGAAAACATAAAGTGTGGGTTCTCATTTTCTTAGTTAGAAAGTGAGGAACAATGTGGTACCAAAATTTTTTGTGTTTTCAACAATGTTTGGTTTTTGCATTTTCACCGCCTGCCTTGTGATTTGGAAAATGCCCGTGTGTTGTATAAAATAAAAAGATAATTAGCTTTGTGTATCAGGAACTTAAATTGCAAAAGTTTAACGGATTTCATCTGTCACAAACTGGTATCGTTGACAATTTACGACTTCTGTCTGCTGTCAAGAGTTATCGTTGAAAACTCTACCGGTTCTGTCCATCATGTACAAAAAACTTTAACTTTGTCTCATATTAGTTCATAAAGAACACGATTACTTGTTTCAAGATAGATTCGTTTATCTAGAACTTTAATAATTATAAGATTGACTGATATCTATGATTTCATCTGCCGTGAACAGAAGTCGTTGACAACATAACGACTTCTGTCTGCTATGAACAGTTGTCGTTGAAAGCTCAACCGGTTCTGTCCATCATGTGCAAAAACCTTTGAACTTGTCTCATACTAGTTCCGAAAGCCACGATTAGTTGTTTTAAGAAAGATTTTTGTATCAGGAACTTTAATTGTTATACGATTGACGGATTTATATGATTTCATCTGTCGTGAACAGAAGTCGTTGACAACGTAACGACTTCTGTCTGATGTAAACACTTGTCGTTGAAAACTCAACCGGTTCTGTCCATCATGTACAAAAACCTTTGAACTTGTCTCATACTAGTTCAGAAAGCCACGATTAGTTGTTTTAAGATAGATTTGTGTATCAGGAACTTTAATTGATATTAGATTGACTGACTTATATGATTTCATCTTTCGTGAACAGACCTCTGTCTGCTGTGAACAGTTGTCGTTGAAAACTCAACTGGTTCTGTCCATCATGTACAAAAAAGTGTTAATTTGCCTCATACTTGTTCAGAAAGAACACGATTACTTGGTTTAAGATATATTCGTGTATCAAGAATTTTCATCGTTATAAGATTGACTGATTTCTATGATTTCATCTGTCGTGAACAGAAGTCGTTGACAACGTAATGACTTCTGTCTGATGTAAACACTTGTCGTTGAAAACTCAACCGGTTCTGTCCATCATGTGCAAAAACCTTTGAACTTATCTAATACTAGTTCCGAAAGCCACGATTAGTTGTTTTAAGAAAGATTTTTGTATCAGGAACTTTAATTGATATACGATTGACGGATTTATATGATTTCATCTGTCGTGAACAGAAGTCGTTGACAACGTAACGACTTCTGTCTGCTGTGAACAGTTGTCGTTGAAAACTCAACCGGTTCTGTCCATCATGAACACAAATCTTTGAACATGTCTCATACTTACTTGTTCAGAAAGCCACGATTTGTTGTTTTTAGATAGATTTATGTATCAGGAATTTTAATTGTTATTAGATTGACTTACTTATGTGATTTAATCTGTAGTGAAAAGAAGTCGTTGACAATGTAACGACTTCTGTCTGCTGTGAACAGTTGTCGTTGAAAACTCAACCGGTTCTGTCAATCATGAACACAAATCTTTGAACATGTCTCATACTTGTTCAGAAAGCCACGATTTGTTGTTTTTAGATAGATTTATGTATCAGGAATTTTAATTGTTATTAGATTGACTTACTTATGTGATTTCATCTATAGTGAATAGAAGTCGTTGACAATGTAACGACTTCTGTCTGCTGTGAACAGTTGTCGTTGAAAACTCAACCGGTTCTGTCCATCATGTACACAAACCTTTGAACTTGTCTGATACTAGTTCAGAAATCCACGATTAGTTGTCGTAAGATAGATTTGTGTATCAGGAACTTTAATTGATATTAGATTGACTGACATATGATTTCATCTTTCGTGAACCGAAGTCGTTGACAACGTAACTACTTCTGTCTGCTGTGAACAGTTGTCGTTGAAAACTCAACTGGTTCTGTCCATCATGTACAATAAGAGCTGTCGCAGGACAGCGTGCTCGACTGCTTCTGACCTTTTTCAAACATAAGGCCAAACCCGACCGGTAACCCAAAGCATTATGCTCATACATCTTTTTGCCTTGATGCGATAAGGCAAAATCACTGAACCATGAAAGTTAACTATAACTACCTAAGATTTAAAGGTCTCACTCATATTGTGAAAGAAGTGTGTTCATATACCAACTGAGTGCCAAAACACAAGGCAAAATCACTGAACCGTGAAATAAGGTCACACTGACCTATAAGTATTTCAGGGTCAAAGCCTCAAAGGTCTAGTGATACTTACTCATAATGTGAAAGAAATATGATCATATACCAATTCAGTGTTGAGATATAAAGCAAAATCACTGAACCATGAAATTAGGTCATAGTGACCTATAAGTATGTTTGGGTTAAATGTCTGGTCATACTCATTCATAATCAGAAAGAAGTATGAAAAAATACCAACTGAGTGTCGGGATATAAGGCAAAATCACTGAACCATGAAATTAGGTCACAGTGACCCAGGAATACTTTACGGTCAAAGGTCTTGTCATACTCATACATATCGTGACAGAAGTATGTTTATATACCAATTGAGTGCCGATGTATAAAGGAAAATCACTGAACCGTGAAATAAGGTCATACTGACCAAGGACTACTTTAGGGTCAAAGGTCTTGTCATACGCAAACATAGTGTCAAAGAAGTTTGTTCATAAACTACTTGAGTGTCGAGATATAAGGCAAAGTCACTGAACCGTGAAATTAGGTCATAGTGACCTATAAGTATATTGGGGTCAAAGGTATATTGACCAAGGACTACTTTAGGGTCAAAGGTCTTGTCATACGCAAACATAGTGTCAAAGAAGTTTGTTCATAAACTACTTGAGTGTCGACATATAAGGCAAAGTCTCTGAACCGTGAAATTAGGTCATAGTGACCTATAAGTATATTGGGGTCAAGGGCCTGGTCATACTCACTCATAATCTGAAAAAGTATGAAAATATTCTAATTGAGTGTCAAGATGTAAGGCAAAATCACCAAACCGTGAAATTAATTCACAGTGACCTAGGACTACTTCAGGGTCAAAGGTCTTGTCATACGCAATCATACTTTGAAAGTGGTTTGTTCATAAACCATTTGAGTACCGATATATAAGGCAAAATCACTGAACCGTGAAATTAGGTCACAGTGACCTATAAGTATATTGGGGTCAAAGGTCTGGTCATACTCACTCATAATCTGAAAAAATATGAAAATATACTAATTGAGTGTCAAGATATAAGGCAAAATCATTGAACCGTGAAATTAGGTCACAGTGACCTAGGACTAATTCAGGGTCAAAGGTCTTGTCATACGCAAACATACTTTGAAAGAAGTTTGTTCATAAACCATTTGAGAACCGAGATAAAAGGCAAAATCACTGAACCGTGAAATAAGGTCACAGTGACCTATAAGTATATTGGGGTCAAAGGTCTGGTCATACTCACTCATAATCTGAAAAAGGTATGAAAATATACTAATTGAGTGTCAAGATATGAGGCAAAATCACTGAACCGTGAAATTAGGTCACATTGACCTATAAGTATATTGGGGTCAAAGGCCAGGTCGTACTCACTCATAATCTGAAAGAAGTAAGAAAATATACTAATTGAGTGTCAA
Source organism: Rugalucina vietnamica (assembly GCA_964017185.1). NCBI lineage: Eukaryota > Metazoa > Mollusca > Bivalvia > Lucinida > Lucinidae > Rugalucina > Rugalucina vietnamica. Next base: position 3,171,339 of record OZ024877.1, on the reverse strand, counting down.
GATATAAGGCAAAATCATTGAACCATGGAAAGTAGGTCAACCGACCCTTACCGTCATGACACACAAGTCAGTGTCACAAAGTCAAAAGATGAATGACCAACCATCTTCCTAAGTTGTTTCTATTAAGAAATAAAAAGAAAAAAAATCGGGGAGTTCTAGATTTAGACCTCTAGCCCCGCCCCCCTGACTCCGACCCAGAGGTCCGATGTCATGGAACCTAAAGTGTATGAAGTATGAATGCTTTATGATAAGTTGTTGTCAAGATATGGACTCCTTGTAAAAGTTACACAGCAGTACATCTATTTTTTAAAGTGTTCTAGTTTTTAACCTCCAGCCCCACCCACAGGCATGGACCGAGAGACCCGATGCCATGAAATGAAACTCAACCCTACAGGGTACCTAAGGTCCGAGTATTAAAGCCCTCTGATAAAAGGTTTTCAAGATATAGACTTCTATAATACTATATCACAGAAAAGCCATTATTATTAATGGTGTTCTAGATTTTAACCTCTAGCCCCACCCCCTAGCATGGACCCAGGGATCTGATGCCATGGAATGAAAGCCGACCCTACAGGGTGTCAATGGCCAAAGTATCAATGCTTTCTGATAAGTGGTTGTCAAGATATGGACTTCTAGAAAACTTAACACAAGAATTGCCATTTTTGAAGGTGGACTAGATTTTAACCTCCAGCCCCACCCCCTGGCCTGGACCCAGGGGCCCGATGCCATGTAATGAAAGCTAACTCTACAGGGTATCTATGGTCCAAGTATGAATGCTTTCTGATGAGTGGTTGTCAAGATATGGACTTCTAGAAAACTTTAACGCAAGTGTGAAGCGCACGCACACGCGCACGCGCACGGGAACGGGAACGGGAACGTGGACGACCGGGGTGAAAGCAATAGCTCTATGCATTTCGTGCAGTCGAGCTAAAAACTTAAAATTTGTCTCATGCGTGTTCAGAAAGAAAACGATTACTTGGTTTAAGATATATTCGTGTATCAAGAATTTTCATCGTTATAAGATTGACTGATTTCTATGATTTCATCTGTCGTGAACAGAAGTCGTTGACAACGTAACGACTTCTGTCTGCTGTGAATAGTTGTCGTTGAAAACTCATCTGGTTCTGTCCATCATGTACAAAAAGTTTAAATTTGTCTCATGCTTGTTCAGAAAGAACCCGATTACTTGGTTTAAGATATATGCGTGTATCAAGAATTTTCATCGTTATAAGATTGACTGATTTCTATGGTTTCATCTGTCGTGAACAGAAGTCGTTGACAACGTAACGACTTCTGTCTGCTGTGAACAGTTGTCGTTGAAAGCTCAACCGGTTCTGTCCATCATGTGCAAAAACCTTTGAACTTGTCTCATACTAGTTCCGAAAGCCACGATTAGTTGTTCTAAGAAAGATTTTTGTATCAGGAACTTTAATTGTTATACGATACGATTGACGGATTTATATGATTTCATCTGTCGTGAACAGAAGTCGTTGACAACGTAACGACTTCTGTCTGATGTGAACACTTGTCGTTGAAAACTCAACCGGTTCTGTCCATCATGTACAAAAACCTTTGAACTTGTATCATACTAGTTCAGAAAGCCACGATTAATTGTTTTAAGATAGATTTGTGTATCAGGAACTTTAATTGATATTAGATTGACTAACTTATATGATTTCATATTTCGTGGACAGAAGTCGTTGACAACGTAACGACTTCTGTCTGCTGTGAACAGTTGTCGTTGAAAACTCAATCGGTTCTGTCCATCATGTACAAAAAAGTTTAAATTTGTCTCATGCTTGTTCAGAAAGAACAAGATTTCTTGGTTTAAGATATATTCGTGTATCAAGAATTTTCATCGTTATAAGATTGACTGATTTCTATGATTTCATCTGTCGTGAACAGAAGTCGTTGACAACGTAACGACTTCTGTCTGCTGTGAACAGTTGTCGTTGATAACTCAACCGGTTCTGTCCATCATGTACAAAAAAGTTTAAATTTGTCTCATGCTTGTTCAGAAAGAACACGATTACTTGGTTTAAGATATATTCGTGTATCAAGAATTTTCATCGTTATAAGATTGACTGATTTATTTGATTTCATCTGTCGTGAACAGAAGTCGTTGACAACGTAATGACTTCTGTCTGATGTGAACACTTGTCGTTGAAAACTCAACCGGTTCTGTCCATCATGTACAAAAACCTTTGAACTTGTCTCATACTAGTTCAGAAAGCCACGATTAGCTGTTTTAAGATAGATTTGTGTATCAGGAACTTTAATTGATATTAGATTGACTAACTTATATAATTTCATCTGTCGTGAACAGAAGTCGTTGACAACGTAACGACTTCTGTCTGCTGTGAACAGTTGTCGTTGAAAACTCAACCGGTTCTGTCCATCATGAACACAAATCTTTGAACATATCTCATACTAGTTCAGAAAGCCACGATTTGTTGTTTTTGGATAGATTTGTGTATCAGGAACTTTAATTGTTATTATATTGACTTACTTATGTGATTTCATCTTTCGTGAACCGACGTCGTTGACAACGTAACGACTTCTGTCTGCTGTGAACAGTTATCGTTGAAAACTCAACCGGTTCTGTCCATCACGTATACAAACCTTTGAACTTGTCTCATACTAGTTCAGAAAGCCACGATTAGATGTTTTAGGATAGATTTGTGTATCAGGAACTTTAATTGATATTAGATTGACTGACTTATATGATTTCATCTTTCGTGAACAGAAGTCGTTGACAACGTAACGACTTCTGTCTGCTGTGAACAGTTGTCGTTGAAAACTCAACTGGTTCTGTCCATCATGTACAAAAAGATTTAAATTTGTCTCATGCTTGTTCAGAAAGAACACGATTACTTGGTTTAAGATATATTCGTGTATCAAGAATTTTCATCTTTATAAGATTGACTGATTTCTATGATTTCATCTGTCAATCTAATATCAATTAAAGTTCCTGATTCACAAATCTATCTTAAAACAACTAATCGTGGCTTTCTGAACGAGTATGAGACAAGTTCAAAGGTTTTTGTACATGATGGACAGAACCGGTTGAGTTTTCAACGACAACTGTTCACAGCAGACAGAAGTCGTTACGTTGTCAACGACTTCTGTTCACGACAGATGAAATCGCATTAGAAAGTAAATCTAATAACAATTAAAGTTCCTAATACACAAATCTATCTAAAAACAACAAATCGTGGCATTCTGAACTAGTATGAGACATGTTCAAAGATTTTTGTTCATGATAGACAGAACCGGTTGAGTTTTCAACGACAACTGTTCACAGCAGACAGAAGTCGTTACGTTGTCAACGACTTCTGTTCACGACAGATGAAATCATATAAGTCAGCCAGTCTAATAACAGTTGAAGTTCCTAATACAAAAATCTATTTTAAAACAACTAGTCGTGGCTTTCTAAACTAGTATGAGACAAGTTCAACGGTTTTTAGTACATGATGGACAGAACCGGTTGAGTTTTCAACGACAACTGTTCACAGCAGACAGAAGTCGTTACGTTGTCAACGACTTCTGTTCACGACAGATGAAATCACATAAGTAAGTCAATCTAATAACAATTAAAGTTCCTGATACACAAATCTATCTAAAAACAACAAATCGCGGCTTTCTGAACTAGTATGAGACATATTCAAAGTTTTGTGTTCATGATGGACAGAACCGGTTGAGTTTTCAACGACAACTGTTCACAGCAGACAGAAGTCGTTACGTTGTCAACGACTTCTGTTCACGAAAGATGAAATCATATAAGTCAGTCAATCTAATATCAATTGAAGTTCCTGATTCACAAATCTATCTTAAAACAACTAATCGTGGCTTTCTGAACGAGTATGAGACAAGTTCAAAGGTTTTTGTAAATGATGGACAGAACCGGTTGAGTTTTCAACGACACCTGTTCACAGCAGACAGAAGTCGTTACGTTGTCAACGACTTCTGTTCACGACAGATGAAATCACATAAGTAAGTGAATCTAAAAACAATTAAAGATCCTAATACACAAATCTATCTAAAACAACAAATCGCGGCATTCTGAACTAGTATGAGACATGATCAAAGATTTTTGTTCATGATAGACAGAACCGGTTGAGTTTTCAACGACAACTGTTCACAGCAGACAGAAGTCGTTACGTTGTCAACGACTTCTGTTCACGACAGATGAAATCATATAAGTCAGCTAGTCTAATAACAGTTAAAGTTCCTGATACAAAAATCAATTTTAAAACAAATAGTCGTGGCTTTCTAAACTGGTATGAGACCAGTTCAACGGTTTTTAGTACATGATGGACAGAACCGGTTGAGTTTTCAACGGCAACTGTTCACAGCAGACAGAAGTCGTTACGTTATCAACGACTTCTGTTCACGACAGATGAAATCACATAAGTAAGTCAATCTAATAACAACTAAAGTTCCTGATACACAAATCTATCTAAAAACAACAAATCGTGGCTTTCTGAACTAGTATGAGACATGTTCAAAGTTTTGTGTTCATGATGGACAGAACCGGTTGAGTTTTCAACGACAACAGTTCACAGCAGACAGAAGTCGTTACGTTGTCAACTACTTCTGTTCACGAAAGATGAAATCATATAAGTCAGTCAATCTAATGTCAATTAAAGTTCCTGATTCACAAATCTATCTTAAAACAACTAATCGTGGCTTTCTGAACGAGTATGAGACAAGTTCAAAGGATTTCGTACATGATGGACAGAACCGATTGAATTTTCAACGACAACTGTTCACAGCAGACAGAAGCCGTTACGTTGTCAACGAGTTCTGTTCACGACAGATGAAATCATATAAATCCATCAATAGTATGACAATTTAAGTTCCTGATACATAAATCTATCTTATAACAACTAATCGTGGCTTTCGGAACTAGTAATAGTCAAGTCCAAGGGTTTTTGTAAATGATGGACAGAACCGGTTTTCATCGACAACTGTTCACAGCAGACAGAAGTCGTTACGTTGTAAACGACTTCTGTTCACGACAGATAAAATCATAGAAATCAGTCAATCTTATAACGATGGATGAATATTCTTGATACACGAATATATCTTAAACCAAGTAATCGTGTTCTTTCTGAACAAGCATGAGACAAATTTAAAGGTTTTTGTACATGATGGACAGAACCAGTTGAGTTTTCAACGACAACTGTTCACAGCAGACATTAGTCGTTACCTTGTCAACGACGTCTGTTCACGAAATATGACATCATATAAGTCAGTCAATCTAATATCAATTAAAGTTCCTGATTCACAAATCTATCTTAAAACAACTAAACGTGGCTTTCTGAACGAGTATGAGACAAGTTCAAAGGTTTTTGTACATGGTGGACAGAACCGGTTGAGTTTTCAACGACAACTGTACACAGCAGACAGAAGTCGTTACGTTGTCAACGACTTCTGTTCACGATAGATGAAATCGCATAAGAAAGTGAATCTAATAACAATTAAAGTTCCTAATACACAAATCTATTTAAAAACAAAAAATCGTGGCATTCTGAACTAGTATGAAACTTGTTCAAATATTTTTGTTCATGATAGACAGAACCGGTTGAGTTTTCAACGACAACTGTTTACAGCAGACAGAAGTCGTTACGTTGTCAACGACTTCTGTTCACGACAGATGAAATCATATAAGTCAGCCAATCTAATAACAGTTGAAGTTCCTAATACAAAAATCTATCCTAAAACAACTAGTCGTGGCTTTCTAAACTGGTTTGAGACAAGTTCAACGGTTTTTAGTACATGATGGACAGAACCGGTTGAGTTTTCAACGACAACTGTTCACAGCAGACAGAAGTCGTTACGTTGTCAACGACTTCTGTTCACGACAGATGAAATCACATAAGTAAGTCAATCTAATAACAATTAAAGTTCCTGATACACATATCTATCTAAAAACAACAAATCGTGGCTTTCTGAACTAGTATGAGACAAGTTCAAAGTTTTGTGTTCATGATGGACAGAACCGGTTGAGTTTTCAACGACAACTGTTCACAGCAGACAGAAGTCGTTACGTTGTCAACGACTTCTGTTCACGAAAGATGAAATCATATAAGTCAGTCAATCTAATATCAATTAAAGTTCCTGATTCACAAATCTATCTTAAAACAACTAATCGTGGCTTTCTGAACAAGTATGAGACAAGTTCAAAGTTTTGTGTTCATGATGGACAGAACCGGTTGAGTTTTCAACGACAACTGTTCACAGCAGACAGAAGTCGTTACGTTGTCAACGACTTCTGTTCACGACAGATGAAATCACATAAGTAAGTGAATCTAAAAACAATTAAAGATCCTAATACACAAATCTATCTAAAACAACAAATCGCGGCATTCTGAACTAGTATGAGACATGATCAAAGTTTTCTGTTCATGATAGACAGAACCGGTTGAGTTTTCAACGACAACTGTTCACAGCAGACAGAAGTCGTTACGTTGTCAACGACTTCTGTTCACGACAGATGAAATCATATAAGTCAGCCAGTCTAATAACAGTTAAAGTTCCTGATACAAAAATCAATCTTAAAACAAATAGTCGTGGCTTTCTAAACTGGTATGAGACAAGTTCAACGTTTTTAGTACATGATGGACAGAACCGGTTGTTTTCAACGGCAACTGTTCACAGCAGACAGAAGTCGTTACGTTTTCAACGACTTCTGTTCACGACAGATGAAATCACATAAGTAAGTCAATCTAATAACAATTAAAGTTCCTGATACACAAATCTATCTAAAAACAACAAATCGTGGCTTTCTGAACTAGTATGAGACATGTTCAAAGTTTTGTGTTCATGATGGACAGAACCGGTTAAGTTTTCAACGACAACAGTTCACAGCAGACAGAAGTCGTTACGTTGTCAACGACTTCTGTTCACGAAAGATGAAATCATATAAGTCAGTCAATCTAATATCAATTAAAGTTCCTGATTCACAAATCTATCTTAAAACAACTAATCGTGGCTTTCTGAACGAGTATGAGACAAGTTCAAAGGATTTCGTACATGATGGACAGAACCGATTGAATTTTCAACGACAACTATTCACAGCAGACAGAAGTCGTTACGTTGTCAACGACTTCTGTTCACGACCGATGAAATCACATAAGTAAGTGAATCTAATAACAATTAAAGTTCCTAATACACAAATCTATCTAAAAACAACAAATCGTGGCATTCTGAACTAGTATGAGACATGTTCAAAGATTTTTGTTCATGATAGACAGAACCGGTTGAGTTTTCAACGACAACTGTTCACAGCAGACAGAAGTTGTTACGTTGTCAACGACTTCTGTTCACGACAGATGAAATCATATAAGTCAGCCAATCTAATAACAGTTAAAGTTCCTGATACCAAAATCTATCTTAAAACAACTAGTCGTGGCTTTCTAAACTGGAATGAGACAAGTTCAACGGTTTTTAGTACATGATGGACAGAACCGGTTGAGTTTTCAACGGCAACTGTTCACAGCAGACAGAAGTCGTTACGTTGTCAACGATTTCTGTTCACGACAGATGAAATCACATAAGTCAGTCAATCTAATAACAGTTAAAGTTCTTGATACACAAATCTATCTAAAACAACAAATCGTGGCTTTCTGAACTAGTATGAGACATGTTCAAAGTTTTTTGTTCATGATGCACAGAAACGGTTGAGTTTTCAACGACAACTGTTCACAGCAGACAGAAGTCGTTACGTTGTCAACAACTTCTGTTCACGAAAGATAAAATCATATTAGTAAGAAAATCTTTTAACAATTAAAGTTCCTGATACACAAATCTATCTAAAAACAACAAATCGTGGCTTTTTGAACTATTATGAGACAAGTTCAAATGTTTTTTTTAAATGATGGACAGAACCGGTTGAGTTTTCAACGACAACTATTCACAGCAGACAGAAATCGTAACGTTGTCAACGACTTCTGTTCACGACAGATAAAATCATATAAATCAGTCAATCGTACAACAATTTAAGTTCCTGATACAAAAATCTATCTTAAAACAACTAATCATGGCTTTCTGAAATGGTATGAGACAACTTCAACGGTCTTTAGTACATGATGGACAGAACCGGTTGAGTTTTCAACGACAACTGTTCACAGCAGACAGAAGTCGTTACGTTGTCAACGACTTCTGTTCACGACAGATGAAATCACATAAGTAAGTCAATCTTATAACAATTAAAGTTCCTGATATAAAAATCTAACTTAAAACAACTGGTCGTGGCTTTCTTAACACGTATGATACAAGTTAAACGGTTTTTAGTACATGATGGACAGAACCGGTTGAGTTTTCAACGACAACTGTTCACAGCAGACAAAAGTCGTTACGTTGTCAACGACCTCTGTTCACGAAAGATGAAATCACATTAGTAAGAAAATCTTTTAACAATTAAAGTTCCTGATACACAAATCTATCTAAAAACAACAAATCGTGGCTTTTTGAACTATTATGAGACAAGTTCAAATGTTTTTGTACATGATGGACAGAACCGGTTGAGTTTTCAACGACAACTATTCACAGCAGACAGAAGTCGTAACGTTGTCAACGACTTCTGTTCACGACAGATAAAATCATATAAATCAGTCAATCGTACAACAATTTAAGTTCCTGATACAAAAATCTATCTTAAAACAACTAATCATGGCTTTCTGAACTGGTATGAGACAACTTCAACGGTCTTTAGTACATGATGGACAGAACCGGTTGAGTTTTCAACGATATTTGTTCACAGCAGACAGAAGTCTTTACGTTGTCAACGACTTCTGTTCACGACAGATGAAATCATATAAGTAAGTCAATCTTATAACAATTAAAGTTCCTGATACAAAAATCTATCTTAAAACAACTGGTGGTGGCTTTCTTAACACGTATGATATAAGTTCAACGGTTTTAAGTACATGATGGACAGAACCGGTTGAGTTTTCAACGACAACTGTTCACAGCAGACACAAGTCGTTACGTTGTCAACGACTTCTGTTCACGAAAGGTGAAATCACATTAGTCAGAAAATCTTTTGACAATTAAAGTTCCTGATACACAAATCTATCTAAAAACAACAAATCGTGGCTTTTTGAACTAGTATGAGACAAGTTCATAGGTTTTTGTACATGATGGACAGAACCGGTTGAGTTTTCAATGACAGCTGTTCACAGCAGACAGAAGTCGTAACGTTGTCAACGACTTCTGTTCACGACAGATGAAATCATATAAGTCAGCCAATCTAATAACAGTTAAAGTTCCTAATACAAAAATCTATCTTAAAACAACTAGTCGTGGCTTTCTAAACTTGTATGAGACAAGTTCAACAGTTTTAGTACATGATGGACAGAATCAGTTGAGTTTTCAACGGCAACTTTTCACAGCAGACAGAAGTCGTTACGTTGTCAACGACTTCTGTTCATGACAGATGAAATTACGTAAGTAAGTCAATCTAATAAGAATTAAAGTTGCTGATACACAAATCTATCTAAAAACAACAAATCGTGGCTTTCTGAACTAGTATGAGACATATTCAAAGTTTTGTGTTCATGATGGACAGAACCGGTTTAGTTTTCAACGACAACTGTTCACAGCAGACAGAATTTGTTACGTTGTCAACGACTTCTGTTCACGAAAGATGAAATCATATAAGTCAGCCAATCTAATAACAAATAAAGTTCCTGATACAAAAATCTATCTTAAATCAACTAATCGTGGCTTTCTGAACTGGTATCAGACAACTTCAACGGTCTTTAGTACATGATGGACAGAACCCGTTGAGTTTTCAACGACAACTGTTCACAGCAGATAGAAGTCGTTACGTTGTCAACGACTTCTGTTCACGACAGCTCAAATCACATTAGTCAGTCAATCTTCAAACGATTAAAGTTCCTGATACACAAATCTTTCAAACAACAACAAATCGTGGCTTTCGGAACTATTATGAGACAAGTTCAAAGGTTTTTATACATGATGGACAGATCCGGTTGAGTTTTCAACGACAACTATTCACAGCAGACAGAAGTCGTAACGTTGTCAACGACTTCTGTTCACGACAGATAAAATCATATAACTCAGTCAATCGTACAACAATTTAAGTTCCTGATACATAAATCTATCATATAACAACTAATCATGGCTTTCAGAAGTAGTAAGAGACAAGTTCAAAGGTTTTTGTAAATGATGGACAAAACCGGTTGAGTTTTCAACGACAACTGTTCACAGCAGACAGAAGTTGTTACGTTGGCAACGACTTCTGCTCACAACAGATGAAATCATAGAAATCAGTCAATCTAATATCAATTAAAGTTCCTGATGCACAAATCTATCTTAAAACAACTAATTGTGGCTTTCTGAACTAGCATGAGACAAGTTCAAAGGTTTGTGTACATGATGGAGAGAACCGGTGGAGTTTTCAACGACAATTATAACGATGAAAACTCTTCATACACGAATATATTTTAAACCAAGTAATCGTGTTCTTTCTGAACAAACATGAGACAAATTTAAAGTTTTTTGTACATGGTGGACAGAACCAGTTGAGTTTTCAACGACAACTATTCACAGCAGACAGAAGTCGTTACGTTGTCAACGACTTCTGTTCACGACAGATGAAATCATAAAAATCAGTCAATCTAATATCAATTAAAGTTCCTGATACACAAATCTATCTTAAAACAACTAATCGTGGCTTTTTGAACTAGTATGAGACAAGTTCAAAGGTTTGTGTACATGATGGACAGAACCGGTTGAGTTTTCAACGACAATTATAACGATGAAAATTTTTCATGGTATAAGTACCTGATTGTTGGTTTGGTTTTTTCCCACCTCGGTTTTTGGAGTGGGAATCTTTTTTTCATGGTATAAGTACCTGATTGTTGGTTTGGTTTTTTCCCACCTCGGTTTTTGGAGTGGGAATCTTTTTCTGATTGCGCCTTTTCCTGATCTTTGCCTACTTGTACCTTTTCATACACGAATATAACTTAAACCAAGTAATCGTGTTCTTTCTGAACAAGCATGAGACAAATTTAAAGTTTTTTGTACATGATGGACAGAACCAGTTGCGTTTTCAACGATAACTGTTCACAGCAGACAGAAGTCGTTACGTTGTCGACGACTTCTGTTCAATGAAATCATATGAGCCAGTCAATCTAATATCAATTAAAGTTCCTGATACACAAATCTATCTTAAAACAACTAATCGTGGCTTTCTGAACGAGTATGAGACAAGGTCAAAGGTTTCTGTACATGATGGACAGAACCGGTTGAGTTTTCAACGACAACTGTTCACAGCAGACAGAAGTCGTTACGTTGTCAACGACTTCTGTTCACGACAGATGAAGTCATAGAAATCAGTCAATCTTATAACGATGAAAATTCTTGATACACGAATATATCTTAAACCAAGTAATCATGTTCGTTCTGAACAAGCATGAGACAAATTTAAAGATTTTTGTACATGATGGACAGGACAGAACCAGTTGAGTTTTCAACGACAACTGTTCACAGCAGACAGAAATCGTTACGTTGTCAACGACTTCTGTTCACGAACGATGAAATCATATAAGTCAGTCAATCTAATATCAACTTAAGTTCCTGATACACAAATCTATCTAAAAACAACAAATCGTGGCTTTCTGAACTAGTATGAGATATGTTCAAAGATTTGTGTTCATTATGGACAGAACCGGTTGAGTTTTCAACGACAACTGTTCACAGCAGACAGAAGTCGTTACGTTGTCAACGACTTCTGTTCACGACAGACGAAATCACATTAGTCAGTCAATCTTTTAACAATAAAAGTTCCTGATACAGAAATATATCTTAAAACAATGAATTGTGGCGTTCTGAAATGGTATGAGGCAAGTTCAAAGGCTTTTGTACATGATGGACAGAACCAGTTGAGGCTTCAACGACAACTGTTCACAGTAGACAGACAGAAGTCGTTACGTTTTCAACGAGTTCTGTTCACGACAGATAAAATCATATAAATCAGTCAATCGTAACACAATAGGAGTTCCTGTTAAATTTTTTTATCTTATAACAATTAATCGTGGCGTTCGGAACTAGTATGAGACAAGTTCAAAGGTTTTTGTACATGATGGACAGAACCGGTTTAGCTTTCAACGACAACTGTTGATAGCAGTCGTTACGTTGATTACGTTGATCACAGTGACCTATACCTGTAAGTATATTTGGGTCAAAGGTCTGGTCATTCTCACTCACAATCTGAAAGAAGTATGAAAAATACCAATTGAGTGCGGAGATATAAGGCAAAAGCGCTGAATCGTGAAATAAGGTCACAGTGACCTATAAGTATATTGGGGTCATAGGTCTGGTCATACTCACTCATCATCTGATGGAAGTATGAAAATATATCAATTGAGTGTCTAGATATAAGGAAAAATCACTGAACCGTGAAATTAGGTCACAGTGATCAATAAGTATATTGGGGTCATACTCACTCATAATCTGAAGGTAATATGAAAATATATCAATTGAGTGTCAAGATATTGGGCAAAATCACTGAACCGTGAAATTAGGTCACAATCACCTATAAGTATATTTTGGGTCAAAGTCTGGTCATTCTTACTCATAATCTGAAAGAAGTAAGAAAATATACTAATTGTGTGTCAAGATGTAAAATCACTGTACCACGGAAAGTAGGTCAACGCAATCTTACCGTCATGACACACAAGCCATTGTCACAATGTTGAAAGATGAATGACCAACCATCTTAGTAAGTTGTTTCTATTTAGATATAAATCGCCAAAAATAATATTGCAGCGAGTTCTAGATTTTTACCCCAGAGGTCCGATGTCATGTGGAACCTAAATTGTATGAAGTAAGATATCTTTCTTCGTACAAGTTACACAGCAGTACATCATTTTTTACAGTTTTCTAGTTTTTAACCTCTAGTTCCATCCCCCAGGCATGGACCCAGGGATCTAATGCCATGCAATGAAACTCAACCCTACAAGGTACCTATGGTTCAAGTATGAAAGCCCACTGATAAAAGATTTTAAAGATATAGACTTTTAGAAAACTATATCACAGAAAAGCCATCAATAATGGTGTGTTAGATTTTTAAACCTCAAGCCCCCCTCCCCCCATCCCTCGCGGGACTGGACCTAGGTGCTCGATGACATGGAATGAAAGCTAACCCTACAGGGTATCAATAGTCTATCAATGCTTTCTGATGAGTTGTTGTCAAGATTCTAGAAACCTTAAACGCAAGTGTAACGCGCACGCGCACGTGAACGTGGACGACCGCGGTGAATACCATAGCTCTATGCCCTTTGTGTAGTCCAGCTAAAAACAATATTTAGGCAGTTCTAGATTTTGACCTCTAGCCCCTTCCCCTGACTCCGACCCAGTGGTCCGATGTCAGGGAACCTAATGTGTATGAACTATGAAAAGGTACAAGTAGGCAAAGATCAGGAAAAGGCGCGATCAGAGAATGTTTTATGATAAGTTGTTGTCAAGATATGAACTCTTTGTAAAAAAAAAATAAGAGCTGTCGCAGGACAGCGCGCTCGACTGCTTCTGACCTTTGACAAACATAAGGCCAAACCTGACCTGTAACCACAAGCATTATGCTCATACATCTCTTTGCCTTGATTCAACAAGGCAAAATCACTCAACCATGAAAGTTAACTATAAATACCTAAGATTTAAAGGTCTCACTCATAATGTGAAAGAAGAGTGTTCATATACCAAATGCGTCCCAAGATACAAGGCAAACTCACTAAACTGTGAAATAAAGTCACAATGACCTAAAAGTTCTTCAGGGTCAAAGGTCTAGTCATACTTTCTCATAATGTAAAAGAAATACGATCATATACCTATTGAGTGTTGAGATATAATGCAAAATCACTGAACCATGAAATTAGGTCATAGTGACATATAAGTATGTTTGGAATAAATGTCTGGTCAAACTCATTTATAATCAGAAAGAAGTATGAAAAGATACAAACTGAGTGTCAAGATATAAGGCAAAGTCACTGAACCATGAAATTAGGTCACAGTGGCCCAGGAATACTTAACGGTCAAAGGTCTTGTCATATGCAAACATATCATGAAAGAAGTATGTCCATATACCAATTGAGTGCCGAGATATAAGGCAAAATCACTGAACCGTGAAATTAGGTCATAATGACCTATGACTACTTTAGGGTCAAAGGTCTTGTCATACCCAAACAAAGTGTGAAAGAAGCTGGTCATGAACCAATTGAATGTCAAGATATAAGGCAAAATCACTGAACCGTGAAATAAGGTCACAGTGACCTATAAGTATATTGGGTTCAAAGGCCTGGTCATACTTACTCATAATCTGAAAGAAGTAAGAAAATATATTAATTGAGTGTCAAGATATAAGGCAAAATCACTGAACCATGAAAATAGGTCACAGTGACCTAGGAATACTTCAGGGTCAAAGGTCTTGTCATACGCAAACATATCCTGAAAACAGTATGTTCATATACCAATTGAGTGCCGAGATACAAGGGAAAATCACTGAACCATGAAATTAGGTCATAATGACCTAGGACTACTTAAGGGTCAAAGGTCTTGTCATACGCAAACATATCATGAAAACAGTATGTTCTTAAACCACCTGAGTGCCGAGATATAAGGCAAAATCACTGAACCGTGAAATTAGGTCATAATGACCTATGACTACTTAAAGGTCATAGGTCTTGTCATACGCATACATAGTGTGAAAGAAGTTTGCTCATATACCAGTTGAGTGCCGAGATATAAGGCAAAATCATTGAACCGTGAAATAAGGTCACAGTGACCTATAAGTATATTGGGGTCAAAGGTCTGGTCATACACACTCATAATCTGAAAAAAGTATGAAAATATACTGATTGAGTGTCAAGATATAAGGCAAAATCACTGAACCGTGAAATAAGGTCACAGTGACCTATTAGTATATTGGGGTCAAAGATCTGGTCATACTTACTCATAATCTGAAAGAAGTAAGAAAATATATTAATTGAGTGTCAAGATATAAGGCAAAATCACTGAACCATGGAAAGTAGGTCAACCGATCCTTACCGTCAAAACACACAAGTCAGTCCATCTGTGAATGTTGTTTGCTAAATGGGTGTCAAGGTATGTACTTACAGAACGGTTTTAACAGTAATCAGCATTTTCGCAGTGCTCTATGAAAATGAACAGTAGTCGTTGAAAATAACTTTTATATCTACATGCTCAACGACTATTGTCCATTCAGCTAGTGGACAGAAGTCGTTGCGGCCGCAACGACTTTTGTTCATGGTGAACAGAAGTCGTTGATGGACACTTATCGTTGCTACACAGCATAAGATGGCTGAAAAATTTGAGATATGCTGGGCCGCCAAATTGGATCAGACTGTGCGCCTAACACATAGTTAGTAAATTTAATAGTGTAGGGTAGAGGAGCAGAGAGAAAGAGAGAGAGACAGTGTAACCATATACTCTGTTGTCTAGCCGTCATGTTTCAGATTCAACGATGATACATATTTTTCACATATGCAAATAAAATGTGTCTTTGTATGTTTCCTTTTGATTGTAAATGGTGATTTAAGAAGTGTTGTAAAATCTTTTTTTTTTTTTTTTTTTTTTTTTTTTTTTTTTTTTTCATTTGCCTTCGAGCCACATCATCAGAAAACCAACAATGTGGTTTCAGAACAGATTCGACACAAACCGAGCTGTACAGTCACAGAAGCAGGCTAGAGACTGGAAATTTCGGATTTAGAAAGAAGAGGAATTGTACTATCTGTTAAGCGAAAACAAAGGGATTGATCAGCTTTGCAGTAACTGCGAGGCTGATCTGTGCCTTTGTTTTTGTATATGCATAGATTTGGTTTTCTCATGAAACGGCTCATATCAGTAGCTTCAGATAACAATTAAAATCATCGGTTTATAAAAATAATATTTTTTATTGTATACCAGTATGTAGTACACTTTGTGTAAGAAAAAGTTTCCATGAAAAAAAAAAAAAAAAAAAAAAAAAAAAAAAAAAAAAAAAAGATTCAACGTAAGCTTTTACCTATGTTGATCTTGTGTATATTATTGTCACATGAAAATAATATTTCTCTCTCTCTCTCTCTCTCTCTCTCTCTCTCTCTCTCTCTGTTTGCCTTTAGGTGTGTGTGCGTCGTACCATATCTTATATCTTTCACTGAAGTGATTCTACAACCATGCAGAATCTGGGATTTTCGTGACAGAAATGCAAAATGCAGAAAAGATTCAACGTAAGCTTTTACCTATGTTGATCTTGTGTACATTATTGTCGGTGGAAAGTTAGAGACAAAAAATACAGGTAAGCGCGGACGATAAAATTTCTACTTCTTTACCCCGCCGCGGAAACTCCGCAATCCCGCCGACTAAGGCGTTTCCGCGGTGGATATTAAAATTTTAATCCTTTTTCTTGCAGCCCCCTCTCCGCGGGGGTGGGCGGGCTGGTGAAAATCCCCCTGGACTGTACTGTACCATTGTTCAACGATTGTAAAATCTGACACATGCCTTAAAGTACCCCCTCTATCCACTTCCCTTTAAAACGGTAGTAAATTAATGTTCTTGGCAGAACGAAAGCTTCGATCATGTATTTAAGAGAGAAATCGGTGAATAAAAGACAATTTACATACACAATACTATTACCTGAAAAAGTGAATTTGGGTCTATTTTTTCATTTCGAAAGAAATTGACTAAAATTTACTACCGTTTTAAAGGGAAGTGGATAGAGGGGGTACTTTAAGGCATGTGTCAGATTTAACAATCGTTGAACAATGGTAAAACAATTAGAAAGAAGGCATCAAACCTTTTTCACCTGGCAAAAAGCTGCCTTTTTATGAGGTAGCCTGTGCGTCCTAATATGGGAGCCTGTGCGTTTCAGATGTTGCCTATGCCTTTACATTGACAAGTGTGTAAAAGCAAATTCACATGCATAAATAAATGTGCACGCCTTTTCAAATATTAAAACAAAATGCTAAACAATGTTAACAGAAATTTGGAATATTTAATCGCTGAATCTTGTTTTTGAATCAGTGGTTGTTTCTGTATGAGACCAAAGGTTGGTTTTTTTCTGTGCATGATTTTAAACACTACCCATAGTCAAAATGACTGGTCATTTTGGAAAACAATGTGGAACTGCTTGTTTGCATCAAGACTGGAATATTCACAAACAAAAGATTATTGATCGAAGTTTGATCGGAAAAGCTACTCTTGAACCACTTGATAAGATTAATATGAATGATAAGCATTCCACGAATATGTCGTACTGAAAAGGGTGCATTGATTATGTGACAGCAACTTGTACAGCGTGTGGTAAAACAAACATTTGTGGTAAATATGAGGATGTACAAGCAGATATATGTGTGACTACCGAAACTACAGAATCACAGACAGACGTTTCCATAGTAGAATACATAGAAGGTATTCTGAGCATATGGCCCATACTACCTCCCTTTGAACGTTTTTACTGCTTCCAAAGGATCAAACTTTTAATATTTTATTACTTAGTAACAGCAATTCTTTCTGGTGTCTTTTTGCCAGGCTTATAGCGTCACTGATGAGGCTTTAGTCACTGAAACTGTTGTATGGCCCTTACCCTCTCATATTGAAATGTTCTTTACATGTGCGCTTAATTTCAATTTTCCTATTTTTTACAAATCTGAGCATGTGGTTTAACAGATGATATCTTTCTTGGTGCATACAACTGTTTTCTATAATATGAATAATAAGATTACAATAGGCCAAAGTATTTTCTTTTTCACTTTGCAGACCCAACATCAATTTCAATGACTGAAGTCCCAGTAGTTTTCTTTCACCACCATGGGTCACTCGTTTGGTTACATAATGATCATAATCATTCAGTCATATCAAAGCTAGATCATTTTATCATATTTTCTCTATTTGTAGCTTGCTCACATGAAGAAAAAAACAAAGGCTTGCCTATGCCCTCGGTAGAGGAGTAAGTGGAATTATTATGAAAGATACTATAGAAGTAGGATCTGTCAACAAAAGCATTGACATGCTTAAATCTCTTAAAGTAGACATCTTTCTTAAGAAGCGAAACAAAGTTCTTATGTCCTTCTTAGATGGAAGAAAAGACAATACCAGGTCAGAAAATTTACGTGTGTGGCCATGGAACAAATATACAGATTGAACAAATAAAATATAAAGGTTCGATCCTTTGGAAACAGTAAAAACATTCAAAGGGAGATAGTATGGACTATATTGCACAATTTCGGGTAATGAATCCTCATCAGTAGCCCTTTTCAAACTGGCAACGAAAGCCAGACTAGTGTACTGCGATTTCAAAAATTTTCACGAGATGTCTAAATCAAAGACACATTCCTAAATTATACATTGCTTAGACGTATGTTTCGAAACGTGAGTGTTTTGAACACTCTGAATATCTTTACTGATCTCAAAGGACCTTAATAAACATCCTGCTTTTTTCACTTCCTCTGACCAAAGTCGGTGTACGCTTTGGTCATGTCGGAATGTATGCGACGCCTTATCCTGTCTCCTTGATAATATTTATATTAGATTTGGGACCAGGTTATACAGACAGGTTGTTGGAGTTCCGATGGGTACAGGTTGCGCGCCTCTCGTGGCTGATTTGTTTTTGTACTGCTACGAAAGAGATTTCATGGATTCTCTTAGCCATGTTAGTCAGGCTGGTGTTGTCGAGGCTTTTAATTCCACATCTGGGTGCCTCGGTGGCCTATTGAGCATTGGCAACCCTTGTTTTGGGGGTATGGTCAGTCAGGTTTGTCCACCTGAACTTCAGTTGAACAAAGCCAATATCTCAGATACTGAAGCCCCCTTTTTAGATCTACATCTTTCTGTTGCAAATGGATTTGTTTCTTCTAAGGTTTATGATAAGCGCGATGACTTTTATTTTGATATAGTAAATTTTCCTTTTTTGGATGGTGACGTTCCTCGTCGTGCTTCTTGTGGTGTGTGCGTTTCGCAACTTATTAGGTTTGCTAGAGTCTGCAATCATGTTACAGACTTCAACGCTCGAAATAAATGTTTAACGGCAAAACTTCTCCAACAGGGCTATCGGTATCATAAACTTCGAGAAGCATTTTCTGGGTTTTGTCGTAGACACTGTGGGTTGATTTCCAAATATAATGTTGGGTTGGGGACGTTTTTAAGTGAGGGCCTTTCGGAACCTGAATTTTATGGTGACTTGGTTTACAAATTTAAGAGGCTTAAAGGAATTAATGATTTTTCTTTTCAGTTCAGAAAAATCATAACACGTTACAAACGTATAGGTTATGACTTGAATGTTGTGCGACAGTCTGCATGCTTAGTTTTTAACCCAATCATGGTTGATAGCTATGCTGCCTTCTTTGATTGCACGCCGGTGGGTCGGGCGTCAGACTCTATGATGGCCTCGACATAAAGCTATTCATTTTGGTTGGTTGGGGCCGGGGCTTCTTGTCTGTTGCTTGGCCCACCGGGGTCCAACTGGTGTTTTTCTTTTGCTCCGGAGTTAGTGGGTTGTTCGGCGCCCGGGGATCTCCGTCGTCGGGCGGCTTACTCAGTCTGAGAGTCCTGGTTTTTGATTCATCAGGATGTTTATCGTGATTTATTTGTTTGTTCTTGGTGGTTCATTGACTAGTTAGAGATTCACCACGAGGACCGAATAGCTGACTGAATGTTATGAACCACTGCGGAGGCTGAGGGTGGGGTTGTGGCCATGTGGGGCCGGTTTAAGCCCGCCAGTAACTTTGTGTTACTGATCGTTCCGGGTCGATACTTCTGTGGTGGTTCTTTTTGTTTTGTGTCTTGGTGTTTGGGGATTTTTTGTGCTGTTGGCGCCTTATGTATGTTTTCATATTTTTAGTTAAGTTGGGGTGGCTGAGTGGCCACCTATTGGGAAAATAGCTGCCCATTCGGCTTGCGATTGTTTCATGGTATAAGTACCTGATTGTTGGTTTGGTTTTTCCCACCTCGGTTTTTGGAGTGGGAGTCTTTTTCTGATTGCGCCTTTTCCTGATCTTTGCCTGCTTGTACCTTTTGGTAGCACCAATGCCTTTCATTAAACATGTATTACAATACCAGGCATCTCAAAGTCGTGTTTGCATTGATATGAATGGATTAGTAAGACCCTCACAGTGTCAAATTGGTTGGCCTCGCAAAGCACTCAGCCAATACCATTCCCTTTCTCTGACTGCCAGCTAGCGTTCGATAATCATCAAGTGGTGGGTAAATCATGGCAGAACACGAGTACCCACAATGTATCTTTTGTAGCAAAAAAAAAAAGGAAATAGGTATACCCCTGTAAACCCCAGTTTCACTATATAAAAGTGGGGTATAAGGGATATAAAATCTACATGGACATGTTATCCTGATGGGCAAGCAGAACTTTATTGTCTCATATGTGCCTTGTGAGGAGATTGAATCCACACTGATAACAGTTGAGAGATAATCGAATGGTTAAAAATGGTATTAAAATCAGCGGCCTTCAACACTCAGTCGCATTTTAAAGGTTTAAAGTAGTCCCATTCAGCAATTTTTCAGGCATTTTAGAACAAGACTGACACTTTCCTGGGTATCAAGCAGTATTCTGGAGAGTTATTGTGTCTTATTCAAAGACACAACACGACGTCCCCAATGAGAGATCAAACTTGGGTCCTCTTGATTCGGTGTCATACATTCTACCGCAAGGCCAGCTCGCTCCCAATGACCCGTTGAACTGTTACCCCTGTGAAACAGTTTGTCACATGACATTAAACAGTTCATTGAAACTGGTTTTTACTTAATGTGTTGAAAAATAGTCCAAACTGTTTAATAATTACACTTTAAATAGTATGTTGGGTAATATAACAAATGATATGTCATTTGTTTTGATTTTACAGAAAACACAGACTCTGAAATTTTCCTGATCATGAACTACTGATTCCAAATTAGGACTACATCTGGTTTTTAATGGCTCCAGATCGAGCGTCAGTAAACAGTTTCTATTGCCGATCAGGAATCAGTTATTGTAAAATAAAATCATATTTTCATAATTTAATAACTTTTTAACAAAACAAAATAAAAAAAAATCTACATGGTAGAAAGTTAGATACATCATTCATCTTTAAGCCTGAAAAGTTTCATCTTGATTTAACAAAAACTGTGACACATTTTTTGAGTTTTGTAAGGGTACTATAAAAATGACAGAAAAGCTCCCGAACGAGTTACTAATTATTGTAACATTTACCTGTCATTCTGACAAATGTCACAAAGGGTCAATGATTCCCGAACGGGGGAGTTTCTTCTACTGTTAATAGTAGTAGTAAGAATGTTAGAATATTTACGACAACCACTGTTTTCCTCTGTTTTGTAAAATATCACTTCGAAGTTTATATTGCAACCACTTTTCAATCAGTCTTTAATTTACTCATGTAATTAGGTGTATAATACCATATGAATGCAAGGTGAGTTATAATTCAATAACTTTAACAAGAACGTACCTCTACATGGCGTGGAGAGATCCCAGACTCCGGTATTATCACCACATGTCAAGGTTGCACCAAGTGGATTTTTCTCATATCCATAATTACATGTATAGTCACATGACACGCCCGCCATTGGTGAAACACAGTCTGCCGAGACTGTAGCATGTGGTATACCAGAAGTGTCACAGAGAACAACTGAAAAATGATTCATGGCACTTTGTTTACTTCAAGACCAGATAAGATGAGTTCATAAAAAGACGGCATGACAGTAAATTACAATACATATGATATATAGAGGATATTCAAGTTTTTGGAGTGAATATGAGTTTTATTTCATTGAGTGAAGTGAAATTTTTTTATATTTCATGAGAGCCGAAGGCACGAATGAAATATATAATTTTTCACTTCACGAGATGAAATAAAACTCATATTCACTCCAAAAACTTGAATTTTCTTTTTATGATATTGCATGTAGTCATTTTAACGTTGCGCGCGCTAAAGCATATGACGTCAAAATCTTAAATGACGTCATTACGTCACGTCATTACGTCGCTATTGAACGTTCATTGCGTCAACAATAGCATAGATTATAAAATTTAGTTATGTATAAATTAGAAATGAAACGGTGGAATCGTAATTTGCGTATTCCCAAATCTTATATTTTCACATGTGAAAATATAACTTTTTTATATTTTCACATGTGAAAATATGAGCCTGTCCGTGAAAAAAGGTACAAGTTGGCACAAATCCACATTTCTGGAAAGTTCATTTCAACAGATTTTATGTTATTTATTGGTCATTTGTTTATCAAAAATACCTTTCAGCTTATACTGCGTTTACACTATGTTCCCGGCGGTCACGGCGGCCACGTTTCAGACAACCGTGAGCAAAACGGGATAACCGTGAGGCAACGCATGGGAACGGGATAGGCAAACGTAGCACGCCGGGATAACCGTGGACACCGTGACAGATTTTTGGACAGTTTAAAAATCTGCCACGGCAGTCACGGTGGAAATGAGAAACGTAATGGGCCGTGATAAAACGGGTTGAACGTAACACACCGTGACAGAACGTAACAGGACGTAGCGAAACGTGGATGCGGTCCGTAGTGCAACGGGAAGCTTGTGAATAGTCCGGCATGCTACGGTTCTTCCACGTTCTGTTGCGTTTGGTCACGGTCGTCTCACGTCTCGTCCCGTTTCCTACGGAATAGTCAACACGTTTTGTTGCGTTAAGTTACGGTGCGTTACGGTCTTTGACGGTGCTCACCCCGTTCTACTACGTATGCCACGTTCTGTTACGGTTATCACGGCGCATGAAGTTTATAGATATAAAAAGGCATAACATGGGGACAAGTTCCTTCATATTGGAGCAGTCGCTCTAGTGAACAATACAGACCATACGCTGCACTATGCAATTGAAGAATAATTACAATCCCGAACTTTCTTAATCAACTCTGCAGTCGGTTGTTGATGAGCGCGGTTGTTATTATTTTAAATGACTTATTCTTATACAAAAGGAAAAAAAAATCTTTATATTGTATGGTGTCTACGTTTCGACCGTAGCTGACCTTGACAGACCGAAAAAACGTGTAACGCCTTGGTCAAAACGCAACTGACCGCAACAGAACGTAACAGGCCGTAATAGAACGTGCTAATAACCGTGATAGATCGTGGATAACCGTAACGTACCGTAGCGCCTCCGTGACACACCGGCTTATCACTACCACGGCTTGTTACGGATATCGTAATACAACGTAAGAAAACGTAACAAAACGTGACGGATCTTGAAAATCAGAGAAATATGTTACCAAAACTCCACGGCACGCTACGTTTCTAGCAAACGGGGCTGCCGGGGCCGCCGGGAACATAATGTTAACGCAGTATAAGCAGATTAATTTCCATTGATGCAGATATTGTTCAGTATGTCAGTCTGCGTGATATTAGGTCTGTTACTAATAGCAACACGAGATCATTTGTGTTGCCATGGCAACCAGTAGCGCAATTTTAGAAGTGGTCTTGCACATAACAAACTAGGATATCTTTACTTGTAGTTTATGTATTTTCTTAAAAATAGTATCAAATGAAAGGTCAGTGACTGTCCTTTATTATGTTGATAGTAACTTTGAATTAGCTCATTTGCATATTCATGAATATTCATTAATAATTCATTTTTTCTTCAAACTTGTTCATATTATTTTGACTAAGACTTAATTGCAATGTCAAGTACAAGCCGTCAGTACTTAAATACCAGCTATAAGTAATTAAGGACACTGCAAAATACAAGAAATTCAAGATAGGTAATATACCATGTTTAGAGAATTAGGTTTCCATGGTAACCAATATTTCAAGGAAAGAGCTGACATAGCCAATGATTATTCAACCATAACTTATCTAATGCTCAACTCACGTTAGCAAATCGGCGTCAGATTAAATAGCATATTTTTTTCTTTCTCATTGTGTCAGCACAAATAAACTAATTTGCATAATCATGAATATTCATTGCAACATAGCACTTTTACCATTTTAGTCATAAGTTGAACTTAAATAGATAAGATCTATTAATAAAATGCAAACATCATACCATAATGTTGTATGGAATCGTCCAAATGTTAAGATTCAAAAGTTGCCTATGATGCAAACCAAGAAAATGAATAAATATTTCTGTTAGCAGCTTTAAAGCATCTATGTTTCCATGGCAACCAATGTTTCATAAGACGTGCTGAAGATACAAATGGCTACTTGTTATTCTCCTTCTTCACTTTGTATTACAAAGCCGATACATTATCAACTTTCATAGAGATCTACTTCAATGAACTTCAGTTGAACAAAGCCAACTTTGGGACCAAGTTATACAGACAAATTGTTGGAATTCCGATGGGTACAAATTGCGCACCTCTCGTAGCTGATTTATTTTTATACTGCTACGAAAGAGATTTCATGGATTCTCTTAACCATGATAATCAAGCTGATGTTATCGAGGCTTTTAATTCCACATCTAGGTACCTCGATGACCTTTTGAACATTGACAACCCTTATTTTGAAGGTATGGTCAATCAAATTTATCCACCTGAACTTCAGTTGAACAAAGCCAATATCTCAGATACTGAAGCCCCCTTTTTAGATCTACATCTTTCTGTTGCTAATGGATTTATTTCTTCTAAAATTTATGATAAGCGCGATGACTTTGATTTTGATATAGTAAATTTTCCTTTTTTGGATGGTGACGTTCCTCGTCGTGCTTCTTATGGTGTATACATTTCGCAACTTATTAGGTTTGCTAGAGTCTGCAATCATGTTACAGACTTCAACGCTCGAAATAAATGTTTAACGGCAAAACTTCTCCAACAGGGCTATCGGTATCATAAACTTCGAAAAACCTTTTCTAAATTTTATCGTAGACACTATGAATTGATTTCCAAATATAATGTTGGGTTAAAGACGCTTTTAAGTGAGGGCCTTTCGGAACCTGAATTTTATGGTGACTTGGTTTACAAATTTAAGAAACTTAAAGGAATTAATGATTTTTCTTTTCAGTTCAGAAAAATCATAACACGTTACAGACGTATAGGTTATAACTTGAATGTTATGCGACAGTCTGCATGCTTAGTTTTTAACCCAATCATGGTTGATAACTATGCTGCCTTCTTTAATTGCACGCCGGTGGGTCGGGCGTCAGACTCTATGATGGCCCCGACATAAAGCTATTCATTTTAGTTGGTTGGGGCCGGAGCTTCTTGTCTGTTGCTTGGCCCACCGGGGTCCAACTGGTGTTTTTCTTTTGCTCCGGAGTTAGTAGGTTATTCGGCGCCCAGGGATCTCCATCGTCGGGCAGCTTACTCAGTCTGTGAGTCCTGGTTTTTGATTCATCAGGATGTTTATCATGATTTATTTGTTTGTTCTTGATGATTCATTGACTAGTTAGAGATTCACCACGAGGACCGAATAACTAACTAGATGTTATGAACCACTGCAGAAGCTGAGGGTGAGGTTATGGCCATGTAAAACCGGTTTAAGCCCGCCAGTAACTTTGTGTTACTGATTGTTCTAAGTCGATACTTCTGTGGTGGTTCTTTTTGTTTTGTGTCTTGGTGTTTAAAAACATTTTTTGTGCTGTTGGCGCCTTATGTGTGTTTTCATATTTTTAGTTAAGTTAAGGTAACTGAGTGGCCACCTATTGGGAAAATAGCTGCTCATTCGGCTTACGATATGTTTTATGGTATAAGTACCTGATTGGTAGTTTGTTTTTTTCCCACCTCGGTTTTTGGAGTGGGAATCATTTTCTGATTGCGCCTTTTCCTGATCTTTGCCTACTTGTACCTTTTTCCAACAGGGCTATCGGTATCATAAACTTCGAAAAACATTTTCTAAATTTTATCGTAGACACTATGAATTGATTTCCAAATATAATGTTGGGTTAAAGACGCTTTTAAGTGAGGGCCTTTCAGAACCTGAATTTTATGGTGACTTGGTTTACAAATTTAAGAAACTTAAAGGAATTAATGATTTTTCTTTTCAGTTCAGAAAAATCATAACACGTTACAGACGTATAGGTTATAACTTGAATGTTATGCGACAGTCTGCATGCTTAGTTTTTAACCCAATCATGGTTGATAACTATGCTGCCTTCTTTAATTGCACGCCGGTGGGTCGGGCGTCAGACTCTATGATGGCCCCGACATAAAGCTATTCATTTTAGTTGGTTGGGGCCGGAGCTTCTTGTCTGTTGCTTGGCCCACCGGGGTCCAACTGGTGTTTTTCTTTTGCTCCGGAGTTAGTAGGTTATTCGGCGCCCAGGGATCTCCATCGTCGGGCAGCTTACTCAGTCTGTGAGTCCTGGTTTTTGATTCATCAGGATGTTTATCATGATTTATTTGTTTGTTCTTGATGATTCATTGACTAGTTAGAGATTCACCACGAGGACCGAATAACTAAGTAAACTAAATGTTATGAACCACTGCAGAAGCTGAGGGTGAGGTTATGGCCATGTAAAACCGGTTTAAGCCCGCCAGTAACTTTGTGTTACTGATCGTTCCAAGTCGATACTTCTGTGGTGGTTCTTTTTGTTTTATGTCTTGGTGTGTAAAAAAAATTTTGTGCTGTTGGCGCCTTATGTATGTTTTCATATTTTTAGTTAAGTTAGGGTAACTGAGTGGCCACCTATTGGGAAAATAGCTGCTCATTCGGCTTACGATATGTTTCATGATATAAGTACCTGATTGTTAGTTTGGTTTTTTCCCACCTCGGTTTTTGGAGTGGGAATCTTTTTCTGATTGCGCCTTTTCCTGATCTTTGCCTACTTGTACTTTTCAATGGATTTTCCACAATAAGTATTATATTATACCAAGTAAAGATATACTGTTTCCTCAATTTTTAAAGGCAACATTTTATCTAATCATTACCAAAAGCCTATGAAGGCGCCTATTCATCTACTTTTGTCATATTCCTATATTATTTTTAGATACTTACTATGTCATTCTTATCTGTTCAGTATTATATGCTGTGATGCGTGCAAGAGAGTATGTAAAAAAGCAAAGCAAGGCTTTAATCTCCCACAAGACAAATTTGAAGAATTTTTACACAAACGTCTGAGAAGTTCTTAACTTGTTGCAGCATTGCACTCAAAATATTCAAATTACAGAAAGATGCATGTAGAGACATCTTTGTTCATAAAGGTAGATGGCATTCGTGAAACTATGAAATTTTGAAAAGCGCAACCATATCAGTATAAACTGATACCTTTTCACATCAGATTGTGACATGATGTGTTTTATAAATGAGCTGATTAAAGCAATATTATCAATAACAAGAAAAATCTTTAAAAAAGATAATTGTCGAAGATTAATATCTGTTCTGCATAGGGTACAGGATGCAGGAGAGACAGACAGACAGACAGACAGACAGACAAACAGACAGTATGACTCTTGCAGAGCCAACTCCAGACATGACTGAGAAGAAATGCTTTTCAAATGTCCTTTCGGCGAGAGTCCTTAAGAGTCGCTGGACCGAAACGACTCGTTCTGTTGAGCAGAGCCTTTGATCCGAACACGCCTATATCTAATGGAGAAAATCCGAACGCATCTTATCTACGATGGCCTGCATGGATCATAAAATTCCAAAATCCACAGATTTTAGATTTTAATTTTTCTTTGCAAAAGCTTTCGTCACACAAAAAGCGATTAAAATGAATAACAATGACCAATGATGGCTTGTATAGTAAAAACATCATCTTAAAGTACTTTTTAAAGAGATGCAGTTTGTTGCCTTTTTCATCTTCCATATGGGAAAAACCCGGATGCAGGTCAAAAATGATCTTAGATGTCTTCAACAAATAATAAGTATTGATAAAAGAAAGTTAACACCTAGCCAATCCTGATTTATATACATGTATGTTGATGCATAACCCTAACACAGATTTGCAAACATTCAGGAAAACATTTGTTTTATAGGCTCAGCAATGCGCTAGAACAGCCTATATACTAAAAACTTAGTGATTATTGTTCAATATCGTTATAAGCTGGTGGGTGAAAAAGTTTACGTAGGTAACGATCAGGCAATTTCGTGATCAGAAAGAAATTCCCACTCCGAAAACCGAGGTTGGGGAAAAAACAAATTGCCAATCAGGTAATTATACAAAGAAAACATATTGTAAATCGAGTGAGCAGCTATTTCCCAATACGGGACCATGCAGTTACCCGAAATTAACTAAAATATGAAAACACACAACATTTCAAAACCAAAACATAAAACAACAAGTTGGCTTCTTTAAAAAGAAACCAATGAAAAGGTCAGCAGCCGTTTGTTATAAGAGATTCCTTTTGCTCTAGATTTCAGTGTTGTTGATTCTCTGGTTTGTCATTAATTTCGATTCTCATATGTTTCAGTTTCGTTTCCTATACATGAATGTCGTTTCTTGTTATGAACGCTTGACCAGTGTGTGTATCTGTCACTCAAGGCATTGACCGAAATGTCTGATGTTATGGAACCAAAGCCAATACTAAAGGGAACATGATTACAATCAATATGTCGATGTGTAGAAAACCATTTTGCAGTGCAGTCAATTTGTGACAGAGTCGATACTTCTGTGGTGGTTCTTTTTGTTTTATGTCTTGATGTTTAAAATTTTTTTGTGCTGTTGGCGCCTTATGTATGTTTTCATATTTTTAGTTAAGTTAAGGTAACTGAGTGGCCACCTATTGGGAAAATAGCTGCTCATTCGGCTTACGGTATGTTTCATGGTATAAGTGCCTGATTGTTGGTTTGGATTTTTCCCACCTCGGTTTTTGGAGTGGGAATCTTTTTCTGATTGCGCCTTTTCCTGATCTTTGCCTACTTGTACCTTTTTCTGAATTTTTACCTGCAGCCACAATACCAGAAACAGACCCATGGGACCGATGTGATGGACTAAAAGTCAGCCATATAGAGTTCCTATAGTTTCTGTACCCCTCGTCAGGGTATCTACGATCTAAACCTAGATGCGCTATGATAAGCAGTCACCACGATCGAGACTGCTTGCTAGATTTTACCGCTATTTGACGGGGAGTGTCAAAAATGGATAAATTTAATTGATTGCGGTTAACTGTCTAGTCAGTATAGACGGGTTCACTAGTTTTTATTAAGCGCTTTATGTGACAAAACGCGTAATTGAGAAAGAGCAGTCGATCATGTGTAGAATTTTCGTCATATTCAAAGTAAACACTGTGGAAAAGGTCCTGAGGGACCTTTTCCAATTAGAACCACAACATGGGGGAGCTGGTTTCACAGGCGCCTAACCTCACCCTCATCCTCTACAGTGGTTCACAACATTTTAATTACTTGTTCAGCCCCCATGGTGAATCTAACTAGTCAATGAATCACCAAGGACAAACAAATAAATCATGATAACCACCATGATGAATCAAAAACGATGACTCACAGATGATAAGCTAACCGGCGATATAGATCTTTGGACGCTAAACAACGATCAAGGGATCAGAGTTGTCATCTTGGTGATAGGCAAAAGTCCAGCAAAGCTATAGCCAGCTGCCCCGACATGACCTTATCTGTACCGTTGATGTTTATGCAGCACCTTGCCTTGAACAATGATTGCCATGGTAATGATGAGATGATGTACATGAAAATAAAACATATCCTTTCAACAAAAAAGACAATAACCATTTTTGGCCGCAATCCTCCGTTAAATCAGTACAACCAATGTACTTCCAGTGCGTTTTGCATACTCATATAATCTTTTCGTTAATATTTTTACATTTTAACATTGAAATTTGTGTAAGTTCTTTTAAAATACATGTACTGAAACACTTATATTATTTATGATTCTTCAAATGAGCTCATTTACATTTCTGTATTGTTTTTTTTTTTTTTTTTTTTTTTTTTTTTTTTTTTTTTTTTTTGTGGGGGGGGGGGGGCATTTTTAGCTTAAGTTTGGCATCAGTCTTGTTACTTAGGGTGCTTTTAACACTAGATAAGACTGTGGTACATTTACAGTTTTCATGAGATTTTCTTTTGTATAATGACAATATAAGGTTACCATGGAAACAGCCAGGTAAATAAACTACAAGTTAACCCTGTTGTTGTTGTTGTCGCTTTCTACTTGAAACAAGTGTTACCATAAGCATCATGCAAGCAGATAAAATGAACACTAAAGTGTGTTTTTGTGTGATTCAAGTATGATGTCATTTGTTTGAAAAACTGAGGTCGGAAATTGTTTAAATGAATATTTATGACAATACCTTTACGAATATTCAAATAAGTATATTTTTATAAACAGAAATATCAACCATGACAGTGGTGATGCCTGTGCAAATTGCTTTAAATTAGTTCCAATGATGCTTGAGTATTAAATAGGCACATAGATACCGATTTTTATACCAAACTTGTACCAATTTTCCTTAATTAACCAGTGTTGCCAAGGAAACGATAAGATTTCAAATAAAATTGTCAAATGTTTCAATAGCTAATTGGTTCCACCATCGAACTTGACAATTATAATACATCATCTATGGTTCCAATGAGGTCACTGACATCTGAAACATACTGTTGTAAAGTCATAAAACATCGTAAAAACGTTACCATGGTGATCTCGTTTGATGACGTCATTTACTAGTTATATTGAGAATATGGCTATAAAATTACCTAAAAATTAATCTTATGATATTCAACTACTGTTTTATGCAAAAAACTAAATTTTGAATTTTCTGGCCAACTTGTACCTTTTTCCATGGACAGGCTGATATAACTTTTTCAAATACTGGTTATATTTAATACATATTTCTCTACAAGTTGGCTTCTTTAAAAAGAAACCAATGAAAAGGTCAGCAGCCGTTTGTTATAAGAGATTACTTTTGCTCTAGATTTCAGTGTTGTTGATTCTCTGGTTCGTCATTAATTTCGATTCTCATACGTTTCAGTTTCGTTTCCTATACATGAATGTCGTGCCTTGTTATGAACGCTCGATCAGTGTGTGTATCTGTCACTCAAGGCATTGACCAAAATTTCTGATGGTATGGAATCAAAGCCAATACTAAAGGGAACACGATTACAATCAATATCATGTCGATTTGTAGAAACCTATGTTGCAGTGCAGTCAATTTGTGACGGAGCTGAATTTTTACATGCAACCTCATTACCAGAAACAGACCCACGGGTTCGATGTGATGGACTACAAGTCAGTCATATAGAGTTCCTATAGTTTCTGTACCCCTCGTCAGGTACCTACGGTCTAAACCTAGATGCGCTATGATAAGCAGTCTCCACGATCGATATTTACCGCTATTTGACGGGGAGTGTCGAAAAGGTTTTACGCCCTTTTTTAACAGTTTATGTCAAACGAAGACACGTCATGCTGAAAATGTCATTTAAAAGACTGAATGAGCTCTGAATCGAGCCACTGAGCCCCGATTACAAAGTCAGTAGGTTTACACTACATCTAGGAGGCTACTACGCTGCAGTTGTGTCTGAAGGAGCAAGCACGGGAGAGACACGGGACTGGACTTGCTTTCTAGAGCCCAACACATTAGGTTAGCAGAACACCTTCGTTTAATACTGGGCATGCACAAAAGATGTACACTGTATGTCAAAGTTTAGTTGACACACCAGATTCAATTTTCAAGTTAAATTAAACAGAAACTAATAATTCCTATTCATATAAATCGAGTAGGTGAAAAACAACTGGGTGACCGGATTTTTTGAGGAGGAGTATAATTATTTGATAATCTCCTATTATACGACTAAGGTAAGATGCGGTAAGTTCTATTGCATGGACGAGTATGTATGCGTGATTTTCTAACCAGAATGAAATCTTTACCATTGCATTTTCTAAAGAATTGCATGTTCCCTCACCCGTACACACAAATGATAATGCCACCTCACAAGATGTTTGCATCCGACTAACGAGTCAACAATGGCCAAACGAGGATTACCACCCTCAATCATAGATCATTATTGTGCATCACATATGTGGTTGTGTGTGTGGGACATACTTGCATGTAATTCAGGTGAGATACTTATGAGCCACGTAAAACCACAAGGACGGATTTATGCATACCTTGTAATCACAACAATTACCTGATTCAGAAGCCAAGACAACATCAAGCCAGTTAATACCGACTACATCTGGTCCTATTCTGGCCACGTCTGAAAAGTTATGCTTGTTGATTTTCACTACTTTCCTGGAAAGAGTAAACATGTCATTAAATGTTTCACAGGATTATATAACAAAAGTTGTCATTCGATCGGTTCCATGAAAACTGAATACCGTTGCAACGATGCACACAAGCCATTTATTTCAGCTATTGTCTTCAACACTAAGATATTGACTATAAGCTTTGTCCTGTCTGTTGCAATATACTATTTCATACATAATTTCTTGATTACATTGTCTCGAATGACGGGATGCCCTCATGGAGAGACGTGACCATTAGCAATCTCAAAAATTGTAAACACTTTACGCGTCATTTGACTGAGTGAAAATGTTGAACTATTTTTTTGTACCAAACTACATGCTTCTTACGTCCGTTGATGTGTAAATAAGTGTCATTCTGAAATAATTCTAAATCCGTAAACAGTACATGACACTTACAACACGTGACACTTACAAGTTGTCCTTTCCAACGAAGTAAACAAAGTCTCCTGCCACGTCAAGGTCTGTGATGTCAGATGCAAATGTATCGTGGTAGAAGGTAGTACTCTGACCATTCGGTGTTATATAGTTGGTATAGAAGATATCTACACCATCAGAATAGTAGACATTTTGTTCTGAAGAGGACAAATCAAACATACACAAGTAATTTAAATATTTCAGAATATCACTCCGCAGATATATTTTATTCTATAGCAAACAATTACGTGTTTGCTTCTTAACGGATGTATTGTATAATCCTCATCAAAAGTTAAGTATAATTATGTATCCAAGAGACATCCAACTTATCTGAAAAAAGACCGTCTCATTGGGAGTACAGGTGTTGATGCTATCGGCCCTGTCCAATGTCACGGTTACACTATTAACAATCAGGACATTGTCTAAATCAAATCGGCGGCTATTAAAAACTCAATGACAAAAGTTAAGAAGTTTACTATTTGGAAAGGGTCGTTTTCGACACGCTGTGAAGGTGTTTCTCAAAAATTGGATCAAATTCATCTTAATAAAAACAAAGCTTAATATTAAAAGGCACAAGTAGGCAATGATCAAGAAAATGGGCAATCAGAAATTCCCACTTCAAAAGCCGAGGTGGGAAATTTAAATTGACAATAAGGTACTTATACTTAAAAAACATATCATAAGCCGAGTGGGCAGCTCTTTCCCAATAGGCGACCACTCTGTTACCCGAACTTAAATAAAAATATGAAAAACGTACATAAGGTTCTAACAGCACAAAATATCGACTCTAAAACACAAAACATATGGAACACAACATAAGTATCGCCTTGAAACGATCAGTAATATAAAATCGATATTTCCCTTCTCATATGAGCTGAAATAATCTTGAAAGGGACGTAAAATTGAATTTAAAAAAATCGATATGCAACGACTCCGATGAGACTCCGATGACACTTCGGAATTTTAATCCTCATAGATGAGATGTAGGCATAAAGCAGTTGTTTTATGCTTAGATATTGAATTTTTGTGCTGTTTCCACCTAATGTACTTTTTCATATTTTTAGTTAATTTTGGTGAGTAGCCGTCTATTGGGAAACAGCTGCTCACTTAGCTTTCGGTAAGTTTTCTTAGTATAAGTTCCTGATTTTTTATTAAGTTTTTTCCCACCTCGGTTTTTGGAGCGGGAATTTCTGTCTGATTGCGCTATTTCCTAATCGTAACCTACTTTTACCTTTGTTCTCAAACTATGTAACATTGTAATTATTCTAAGCATACATTTTTAGCATTTTGCCCTTTGCAGAAAGGCTAGTGTTCGATTTATTTCTTTAATCCTTGTATGCAACAAATCGTCTCAGCATTCTCTTTGATGACAGCTGGTCAAAAGCGGCGTTAGCGTGCAAAATTCAGAATTTAAAAAGGTACAAGTAGGCAAAGATCAGGAAAAGGCGCAATCAAAAAGAGATTCCCACTCCAAAAACCGAGGTGGGAAAAAACCAAACTAACAATCAGACACTTATACCATGAAACATATCGTAAGCCGAATGAGCAGCTATTTTCCCAATAGGTGGCCACTCAGTTACCTTAACTTAATTAAAAATATGCAAACATACATAAGGCGCCAACAGCCCAAAAGAATTTTAAACACCAAGACATAAAACAAAAAGAACCACCACAGAAGTATCGCCTTGGAACGATCAGTAACACAAAGTTACTGGCGGGCTTAAACCGGTTTTACTGGATCCTAACCTCAACCCCAGCCCCCGCAGTGGTTCATAACATTTAGTAAGTTCTTCGGTCCTCGTGGTGAATCTCTAACTAGTCAATGAATCATCAAGAACAAACAAATAAATCATGATAAACATCCTGATGAATCAAAAACAAGGACTCACAGATTGAGTAAGCTGCCCCCGACGATGGAGATCCCTGGGCGCCGAATAACCTACTAACTCCGGAGCAAAAGAAAAACACCAGTTGGACCCCGGTGGGCCAAGCAACAGACAAGAAGCTCCGGCCCCAACCAACTAAAATGAATAGCTTTAAGTCGGGGCCATTATAGAGTCTGACGCCCGATCCACCGGCGTGCAATTACAGAAGGCAGCATAGTTATCAACCATGATTGGGTTAAAAACTAAGCATGCAGACTGTCGCATAACATTCAAGTTATAACCTATACGTCTGTAACGTGTTATGATTTTTTTGAACTGAAAAGAAAAATCATTAATTCCTATAAGTTTCTTAAATTTATAAACTAAGTCACCATAAAATTCAGGTTCCGAAAGGCCCTCACTTAAAAGCGTCTTTAATCCAACATTATATTTGGAAATCAATTCATAGTGTCTACGATAAAATTTAGAAAAGGTTTTTCGAATTTTATGATACCGATAGCCCTGTTGGGGAAGTTTTGCCGTTAAACATTTATTTCGAGCGTTGAAGTCTGTAACATGATTGCAGACTCTAGCAAACCTAATAAGTTGCGAAATGTAAACACCATAAGAAGCACGACGAGGAACTTCACTATCCAAAAAAGGAAAATTTACTATATCAAAATCAAAGTCATCGCGCTTATCATAAATTTTAGAAGAAACAAATCCATTTGCAACAGAAAGATGTAGATCTAAAAAGGGGGCTTCGGTATCTGAGATATTGGCTTTGTTCAACCAAAAGCCTATGAAGGCGAAAGCCTGCATCGGCAATAGGTTGAGGAAACACATGTGACTAATTTCCGCGGCTTCCCGCGCAGATATTTGTTCTATAATTAGAACAGTCATTGCGAGGAGAGCATGTCGAGATAGCAGCAGGAGTGAATCGACGATTACATGGACTCTTATAAATGATAATTAACATGTACATGATAATCAGCGATAACCATTAGCAATTGTGGTGGTATGGCGATATACAACTGAAAGTTAATAAAATATTTAAATATCAACCAACGTACCCTAAAAGATCATATATACATGTTATGATAATTCTTTATAACTTCATCACAAATGGCGGAAGATTTCAGGGTGTATACGAGTGAGCATCTGTCTAAACTTTGAGAGAAGCATATAATTAATGAAAGAAAATAACGTTTTGACAAGTCTTGAACAGTTTTAGTGAGCTTGTGACTACATTTGGTGAAATGTATGGTCGCAATGTAAAAGGAGCCCAAAAAAATTCTCGTTTTTCTGTTCAACTTTCATTTGGATTGTGGAAAACACTTCGTGACATTTTCAAAGCAAATAGAAATTAGAAGGTAAAGCAGCAGTCACACATTAGCGTATAAGCCAATCGTGCGCCGGGCATGTTGACAAAAATATAATTCAACATACGCCAGGAGCACGTCGGGACACACGTTAGTAGCGCGTTACACGCGCGTTTTGTACGCTTGGTGTACGCTTGGTGCACGTTGATATACGTCGCTGTAAGTCGCTTAGCACTCCATGCGCGTTTGGGCTCGAAAAATTTTAAACATGCTTAAAAATTTTCTAGAAGCTCGGCGTGTCCCGGGCGTGTGTCTTATACGTTTCGAATAAGTTCCACGCGCGTTACAGGCGCGTTGACTTGAATACGCTTCGAATGCGTTCGGTGCACGTTTGAGATTTTTTAGAGATTTTTATATGTCCGGCACACGCCTCAGTCACGCTCTACTGTGTGACTGCTAAAACGAGTTAAAGGAACAAATTTATTTTTATACGTCCAAAGTCTTCAGCGTGTTGAGATTTTTCATACGCCCAGCGCGCATTAGGGTTATACGCTACAGCTTGACTGTTGTTTAAAATGTGTGATTTGCTCGCGATTTTCAAGTTTCATGAATTAGCAAATACCATGGTTGCTCTTATCTTTTGTTAGTTGTACATTTGTAACAAAAAATGCATGTATTTGAAAGATTTACTGATTCGGCCAATAGTTTTTTCAGTCATGTCGACATAGAACATGCTTCTGTTGAATTTCGTATTTTAAATGCATGGTTTTATATGTATTCTAAACAGAAAGTCCTTGATACAATGTATATATATAGTTTTTACGTGAAGGAAACATTGCGATTCTGGTCACTCAATTAGGCCTACATATCCGTTGTCAATAACATGTTTTCAGTTTTCTCAAAAGGAATTAAATTGCAAAACGTCTCTATGCTACATTTGAAATTTATGATAACGGCCTTGACACAACATACATATTAATGAAATAATTGGTCTAACAACAGGTTCAATTATGGCCAATTTTATGCCTGCTGTGCGATACAGATGGCGCTGCAGAGGTGCGATTTTCCTATCCCATGAGCCGTTTCTATTTATAGCAACACCGTTTCAGGCCTGCTACGTCATCACATGTTATCGGTATGGGGGAAATTAGTACTGTGCCTTTCCAATACCTATTATCAGCAGATGCAGACTTTCTCCTATTCATCTACTTTTGGTTCAACTGAATTAAAAGCCTCGATAACATCAGCTTGATTATCATGGTTAAGAGGATCCATGAAATCTCTTTCGTAGCAGTATAAAACTAAATCAGCTACGAGAGGTGCGCAATTTGTACCCATCGGAATTCCAACAATTTGCCTGTATAACTTGGTCCCAAATCTAATATAAATATTATCAAGGAGATAGGGCAAGGCGTCGCACACATTCTGACATGACCAAAGTGTATACCGATTTTGGTCATGTCAGAATGTGTGCGTTACAATTAGAATTCGCGTTACAATTAGAATTCGCAAAGACACATATACATGAAAATCTGATATCTCTGTAGCCTGATACCTTCATACTTCTTTTCCAAACCCATAAATTATATTTGTATATCGACAGTGCTACAGTGATGTTATAATGAAACACGACTGTCGACTGTCAACGTGGAGCGGACTGGCGCAGTAGGTAGCGCATCGGACTTTTGGCGAAGGGTCCCCGGTTCATCCCCGTCCGGGGCGTCATCTGTTGTGGCATTGAGCAAGTCACATTTCCACAGCTCAATGTATATAGTGTACATATGTTCTTACAATAGTCGCAATAAAAGCTCTACAGAGCATCACGAAAACATGTCCGTGAAATGTATACCCCCTTGAACCCCACTTTTATATAGTAAAACTGGGGTATGCAGGGGTATATCTATTTTTCTTATTTTTGCTCCAAAACATAGATTGTGGGTACTCATTAGAACCGCCTCAGTGAGGCGGTTCTAACGTGTACCCACAATCTATGTTTTGAGCAAAAATAAGAAAAATATCAAAAATTTTCTAATGAAATTTTTCATTTTTTACAACTTAAAAAATTCTCTGTATATTGCATGGGCAAGTTTTCGTAATGGCGTGTGTTGATTGTTGAAATATGAAGCGACTTTAAATAAAGATTATTTATTGACTAGTTAGAGATTCACCACGAGGACCGAATAACTAACTAAATGTTATGAACCACTGCAGAAGCTGAGGGTGAGGTTATGGCCATGTAAAACCGGTTTAAGCCCGCCAGTAACTTTGTGTTACTGATCGTTCCAAGTCGATACTTCTGTGGTGGTTCTTTTTGTTTTATGTCTTGGTGTTTAAAATTTTTTTGTGCTGTTGGCGCCTTATGTATGTTTTCATATTTTTAGTTAAGTTAAGGTAACTGAGTGGCCACCTATTGGGAAAATAGCTGCCCATTCGGCTTACGATTGTTTCATGGTATAAGTACCTGATTGTTAGTTTGGTTTTTTCCCACCTCGGGTTTTGGAGTGGGAATCTTTTTCTGATTGCGCCTTTTCCTGATCTTTGCCTACTTGTACCTTTTTAAAAAAAAAACAATCTGGGCAAGCGACAACGAATGAAGATATTGTGTCAAATAGGTCTTACCATATATGTCAACGGCTATTGACGTTATTTGACCATTGACAGTTATAATGTGATTCAAGGTACTTCCCTCCAAACGTTTTATATCTGTGACAGTAGGATTACTTGAAGTCTGAAGAGCTCCGAAAATAGATCTGGAAATTGAAAACAAAAAGCATAGATCTCGCATAAACCACTCTCACATAATTAAGCGTTTACAAGGGAATGTTCAATAAGTGAAAATACCGAGATGCACTAAGATAATGCAGAACGAAATGATTGATATAAAAAACCGGGCTGTTTGAAGGAATTCCCGCATTTCCGTATTATAAACGGTAAATTAAATCAAACCATCAATAATTTCTAAGCGAGATAAATAACCTAGGTTTTGACATGTACAGTTTTTTTGACTTCAAATTACGTGCATATGAAAAACATGTAATTCGATTGCATTTCATTGATTTATACTGGCTGCTTTATTCCACCTCAGATCCAAAATAAGTGTTCCCATTATTTCGACTAACACCTGCGTGTTGATTCTATTCATTTTGTCTTTGTCATTTGGCAACGGAAAATTGACAAAAATGTACAGGTGCTTCACAAAACTTTTATGTTGTCCTGGAATCTAACTCTTCGTCTCATGCAGTGTCTAGACCTCCCTAAGTTTCTGGAATATCTTCTTGGGGTTGCACATAAAGGGAATAGGAATGCAAATGACAGAAGATAATTTTTGATGTCATTTAAAGTATGAAAATAAATGTTTGAATTAAAGACATCAAGTTCTAATGCACTGGGTCCTACTATAATTATTCTTCTCATGCAGTATCTGGAACACCTTAAGTTTCTTGAAAGTTTCTGGAATATTTCCTGGGTGTTGAAAATGGAAAAGGAAGAAACGCATATTACAGAAGATCAATTTTTGATGTAATATGAGTATAAAAAAATAACATTGTGTGAATTGATGGACTCGAGTTTGAATTCAGAACTTGCCGTTTGTTTTATACAATCATATTGTCCATTTTTTATCTCGACTCATAAAATATTTTGGGCAACTGGCCAATTTGATTTTTTACGTCGTTAAGCAGGGTGATCGTTTTAACATACCATGCAACAAAGCTTTTGATATCTTCGAAATTAAGCGGATGGCTGTGCCGCTTATCACATGGAGAATTGTAAATAATCATAAGAAAAATCGCGACCTATAAAATTTTGGGAAGCACCTGTATATGAAAGACCATTAGATACATTGGCCCATGTTGAAATTTATTCCTGCACATGTTCGTTTTAGAAAGACGCATTATTATAAGCTGTTTTCGAACATATCTAGATTGCGCTTTCAGTGGGACGTGTAGTCTGACATACCTGAGGATACTTACCTCAGGATAATTTGGGCAAAATCAAGGAGATCTATGCTAGCGAAGAGTAAACTGGAATCTAGTTACACCATTCATTACAAAAGACATTGAAGTTTATTGTATCATTGGAATTAAATTTCCACATAACCACATAATCTAATTAAAGAAAAACTTCTGGATTTGATAGAGTGGACCTTCAAAAGGGCATTAAAAAACTATGGTTCACTTTATTTGGCATGTAATGACAGAAAGGCTTTTTTCACTTCCTCTGACCAAAGTCGGTATACACTTTGGTCATGTCAGAATGTATGCGACGCCTTATCCTATCTCCTTGATAATATTTATATTAGATTTGGGACCAAGTTATACAGACAAATTGTTGGAATTCCGATGGGTACAAATTGCGCACCTCTCGTAGCTGATTTATTTTTATACTGCTACGAAAGAGATTTCATGGATTCTCTTAACCATGATAATCAAGCTGATGTTATCGAGGCTTTTAATTCCACATCTAGGTACCTCGATGACCTATTGAACATTGACAACCCTTATTTTGAAGGTATGGTCAATCAAATTTATCCACCTGAACTTCAGTTGAACAAAGCCAATATCTCAGATACTGAAGCCCCCTTTTTAGATCTACATCTTTCTGTTGCAAATGGATTTGTTTCTTCTAAAATTTATGATAAGCGCGATGACTTTGATTTTGATATAGTAAATTTTCCTTTTTTGGATGGTGACGTTCCTCGTCGTGCTTCTTATGGTGTATACATTTCGCAACTTATTAGGTTTGCTAGAGTCTGCAATCATGTTACAGACTTCAACGCTCGAAATAAATGTTTAACGGCAAAACTTCTCCAACAGGGCTATCGGTATCATAAACTTCGAAAAACCTTTTCTAAATTTTATCGTAGACACTATGAATTGATTTCCAAATATAATGTTGGGTTAAAGACACTTTTAAGTGAGGGCCTTTCGGAACCTGAATTTTATGGTGACTTGGTTTACAAATTAAAGAAACTTAAAGGAATAAATGATTTTTCTCTTCAGTTCGGAAAAATCATATCACGTTACAGACGTATAGGTTATAACTTGAATGTTATGCGACAGTCTGCATGCTTAGTTTTTAACCCATTCATGGTTGATAACTATGCTGCCTTCTTTAATTGCACGCCGGTGGGTCGGGCGTCAGACTCTATGATGGCCCCGACTTAAAGCTATTCATTTTAGTTGGTTGGGGCCGGAGCTTCTTGTCTGTTGCTTGGCCCACCGGGGTCCAACTGGTGTTTTTCTTTTGCTCCGGAGTTAGTAGGTTATTCGGCGCCCAGGGATCTCCATCGTCGGGCAGCTTACTCAATCTGTGAGTCCTGGTTTTTGATTCATCAGGATGTTTATCATGATTTATTTGTTTGTTCTTGATGATTCATTGACTAGTTAGAGATTCACCACGAGGACCGAAGAACTAACTAAATGTTGTGAACCACTGCAGAAGCTGAGGGTGAGGTTAGGTACCTGTAAAACCGGTTTAAGCCCGCCAGTAACTTTGTGTTACTGATCGTTCCAAGTCGATACTTCTGTAGTGGTTCTTTTTGTTTTATGTCTTGGTGTTTAATATTTTTTGTGCTGTTGGCGCCTTATGTATGTTTTCATATTTTTAGTTAAGTTAAGGTAACTGAGTGGCCACCTATTGGGAAAATAGCTGCTCATTCGGCTTACGATATGTTTCATGGTATAAGTACCTGATTGTTAGTTTGGTTTTTTCCCACCTCGGTTTTTGGAGTGGGAATCTTTTTCTGATTGCGCCTTTTCCTGATCTTTGCCTACTTGTACCTCTTTAGAATCTATTTAACAAATACATGTGTGGTCAACGTAAAATTACTTAGTTTATTTTATGTAAGTAGTTTAGACATGTCAATGTTTATTTAAGTGCATCAATAAACCAGAAAGTTATCAAAATTTTATTTTATTTTATTTTTTATTATTTTTTAATCCTTGTAGTGTGTATTTGCTTCGTCCGCCAAAGTAATGAATTTAATTATGCATAATTAGGGAAAAATCATTTGTTTGCAGAAGGTGTCCATTCTTTTGCCATCAAAGTGTAGCCTATAAATGTTGGTTATAGACGCGTTTCAAAATGTGTATTGAATATCATCATAACCATCTCTGATCATACATTTTGGTTTGCCAGCGCTTTCTCTTTGCTCTGTCCAAAAGCAATTTTAACTTGTTTGACACTGTATTTTCATATTTTAATTAAGTTAAGGTAACTGAGTGGCCACCTATTGGGAAAATAGCTGCTCATTCGGCTTACGATATGTTTCATGGTATAAGTGCCTGATTGTTAGTTTGGTTTTTCCCACCTCGGTTTTTGGAGTGGGAATCTCTTTCTGATTGCGCCTTTTCCTGATCTTTGCCTACTTGTACCTTTTTGTATCGATTTCTAGTGAAGCTGGTACCAGAAATTGACAATGGGGTGTATTTTCAGAAATATAATATTATGACATAAAGTGATGTTTTGGCTAATTCCCCATTTTTGACATGTTCGCGCTGATCTTTAGACTTGAATTTCTAAATAGGTACACCTTTATGATATTTTGGTGAAAAGTTCATTTTTGAGAATAAAATTGCGCAATTCTGAAATTTCTCTTTACCTCAAAATACCAATGCCCCGTACACATTTTCTTATCAAACCAATGTCTAAGATATTGCAAACTTTGTGTTTTTAGTTTTCAATGTGTTTTCATCCAGCCACATGTTTTTATTACTAAAATCGCGATTTTTTTTTTTAAATTCACCATAAAACGTTTTCTGTATGAAAATTATACAATCGCTTTCCAGTAAAATGGTATAGTTATTAAAGACATCATTATTCGGACTCTTCATGTTATTGCGCTGGCTCCCAAGCCAGTGCTATTTGTGGTTGGTTTGAGCAAGGGTTATGGGGCACAATTAATTGATTCTTTATTGCTATAAGCGGCTTTGATTTGAGCAGCTACTTCCATTTCTTGTTCAATACATGCGACATCATTTTGTCAAAACATGAACTATATCTTAAACTGCATCTTAACATGTGTTTTGTCTTAAAATGACTGACTTTAATTAAATTTGATTATAAAAACTGAGGAACTATTTTTTCATTATGACTATATCCAAAGGGTGGTCGGCTTCGAAAGCTATCGATAAAAAACTTCTATAAAACTACGATACAAAAAGTTATGTTGCAAAATTTTATCTATTTTTCCTTTATTAATACGATAAATATAATGTTATTTTATGTTACCGCATCATTTTTACTTTTTTACATGTTTTTGCGCTGCGTGTGTAAAATCCCTCGCAGACAGTCCTTTCGATTTTTCAACGTTGCTTTAGAACTCTTCGCGTACTTATCTATTATGACTTATCTGACCTAGATTCCTACTAAAATCTAAAATTAGATGACTGTGTTAGAGTAAAACCTAGATTTTGTCTAATAGTTTGTGGAATTTCGGGGGCTATTTGTATATCTGTACATATATAGATATCGTTCACAGGTACATGAAACATGCACATTCTGGATGTTTCGCGAACCCTGGGAAATTGGAATCCCTTTTTGTTTTTTCAGTGTTAACTCAGTCGCTAAAACATAGATTCCTTTTGTTGGACTTAATTGGGGACCAAAGATCAGATAAATCTACCACAGCTCAACATCAGTAACTCTACGGATACTTTCCCTTATACAGACTGATAAAACACAAAATGCTTTTACAAAAACCTAAGTTCGCGTTAATGTGGGTACCCATATCAAAGAAAAACGTGGCGGGTTTTTAAGTGACCAAACACGTTATGGGTAAATTTTATATTACTGATCGTTCCAATGCGATACTTCTGTTGTGGTTCTAATTGTTTTGTGTTTTCGAGTCGGATTTTTGTGCTGTTAGAGCCTTATGTACGTTTATGTACGTTATGTATTATGACACGAGGACCGAAAAACTAACTAAATGTTATGAACCACTGCAGAAGCTGAGGGTGAGGTTACGGCCGTGTAAAATCGATTTAAACCCGCCAGTAACTTTGTGTTACTGATCGTTCGAAGTCGATACTTCTGTGGTGGTTCATTTTGTTTTATGTCTTGGTGTTTAAAATATTTTTGTGCTGTTGGCGCCTTATGTATGTTTGCATATTTTTAGTTAAGTTAAGGTAACTGAGTGGCCACCTATTGGGAAAATAGCTGCTCATTCGGCTTACGAAATGTTTTCATGGTATATGTACCTGATTGTTAGTTTGGTTTTTCCCACCTCGGTTTTTGGAGTGGGAGTCTTTTTCTGATTGCGCCTTTTCCTGATCTTTGCCTACTTGTACTTTTTCATATTTTGTTCAGTTCGGGTAACTGAGTGGCCGGTCAACAAAGAAAATGCGGAATTACGTCGATCAATTTT
This sequence comes from Rugalucina vietnamica, assembly GCA_964017185.1. Lineage (NCBI taxonomy): Eukaryota > Metazoa > Mollusca > Bivalvia > Lucinida > Lucinidae > Rugalucina > Rugalucina vietnamica. The sequence continues at coordinate 3,127,226 of OZ024877.1, read as the reverse complement.
GACCGGCTACCAGAGGCGATACCACATGAGAAAAATGAGTAACAAAACGCAATAATGGTTTTGGTGCTGAACTCATTTTAAAGTTTTAAGCCACTCGCCTTGTAAAACATGGGTCATGGGCTCAGTCCCGGACTTCTCTAGTCCTTCGGTCCGAGACTTTCACAGACATATGTGTTACTAAACGTATAACAGTAGTGGGTACATGTTGAACCCGTTATAATTTATAAGCCACTAGCCTTGTCAAATAGGGGTCGATGGTTCGATCCCGGGATTCTCCAGTCACCCTTCAGAGATTTTAAATCGAGATTCCGTCTCTCAGTGACCTTAGTCTGTGAGTGGGTCGTTGAACAAAGAAAATGCGGAATTACGTCGATCAATTTTGACCGGCTACCAGAGGCGATACCACATGAGAAAAATGAGTAACAAAACGCAATAATGGTTTTGGTGCTGAACTCATTTTTAAGTTTTAAGCCACTCGCCTTGTAAAACATGGGTCATGGGCTCAGTCCCGGACTTCTCTAGTCCTTCGGTCCGAGACTTTCACAGACATATGTGTTACTAAACGTATAACAGTAGTGGGTACATGTTGAACCCGTTATAATTTATAAGCCACTAGCCTTGTCAAATAGGGGTCGATGGTTCGATCCCGGGATTCTCCAGTCACCCTTCAGAGATTTTAAATCGAGATTCCGTCTCTCAGTGACCTTAGTCTGTGAGTGGGTCGTTGAACAACAAATCAAATGAGTATTTGCATTGCAACTTTAGAATCTATTTAACAAATACATATGTGGTCAACGTAAAATTACTTAATTTATTTTATGTAAGTAGTTTAGACATGTCAATGTTTATTTTAGTGCATCAATAAACCAGAAAATTATCAAAAATTTATTTTATTATAGTTTTTATTATTTTTTTAATCCTTGTAGTGTGTATTTGCTTCATCCGCCAAAGTAATGAATTTAATTATGCATAATTAGGGAAAAATCATTTGTTTGCAGAAGGTGTCCATTTTTTTGCCAACAAAGTGTAACCTATAAATGTTGGTTATAGACGCGTTTCAAAACGTGTATTGAATATCATCATAACCATCTCTGATCATACATTTTGGTTTGCCAGCGCTTTCTCTTTGCTCTGTCCCAGAGCAATTTTAACTTGTTTGACATTGTATTTGTATCGATTTCTAGTGAAGCTGGTACCAGAAATTGACAATGGGGTGTATTTTCAGAAATATAATATTATGACATAAAGTGATGTTTTCGCTAATTCCCCATTTTTGACATCTATGTATCTATCTATCTACGAGGGGTGGCACGGTAAATCGTGTACTTTGTTGCTATTTTCATTATTTGACGCCCTATTGCCATTAAACTTTTTAAATACCTTCCGCCATTCAAATTCAGTAAAAGGAGGTGCATAATAGATATAATTTTATGTACAACTTGTACAAGCTGATAATCAAGCTGATGTTATCGAGGCTTTTAATTCCACTTCTAGGTACCTCGATGACCTTTTGAACATTGACAACCCTTATTTTGAAGGTATGGTCAATCAAATTTATCCATCTGAACTACAGTTGAACAAAGCCAATATCTCGGATACCGAAGCCCCCTTTTTAGATCTACATCTTTCTGTTGCAAATGGATTTGTTTCTTCTAAAATTTATGATATGCGCGATGATTTTGATTTTGATATAGTAAATTTTCCGTTTTTGGATGGTGACGTTCCTCGTCGTGCTTCTTATGGTGTATACATTTCGCAACTTATTAGGTTTGCTAGAGTCTGCAATCATGTTACAGACTTCAACGCTCGAAATAAATCTTTAACGGCCAAACTTCTCCAACAGGGCTATCGGTATCATAAACTTCGAAAAACCTTTTCAAAATTTTATCGTAGACACTATGAATTGATTTCCAAATATAATGTTGGGTTAAAGACGCTTTTAAGTGAGGGTCTTTCGGAACCAGAATTTTATGGTGACTTGGTTTACAAATTTAAGAAACTTATAGGAAGTAATGATTTTTCTTTTCAGTTTAGAAAAATCATAACACGTTACAGACGTATAGGTTATAACTTGAATGATATGCGACAGTCTGCATGCTTAGTTTTTAACCCAATCACGGTTGATAACTATGCTGCCTTCTTTAATTGCACGCCGGTGGGTCGGGCGTCAGACTCTATGATGGCCCCGACTTAAAGCTATTCATTTTTGTTGGTTAGGGCCGGAGCTTCTTGTCTGTTGCTTGGCCCACCGGGGTCCAACTGTTGTTTTTCTTTAGCTCCGGAGTTAGTAAGTTATTTGGCGCCCAGGGATCTCCATTGTCGGGCAGCTTACTGAATCTGTGAGTCCTGGTGTTTGATTCATCAGGATGTTTATCATGATTTATTTGTTTGTTCTTGATGATTCATTTACTAGTTAGAGATTCACCATGAGGACCGAAAAACTAACTAAATGTTATGAATCACTACAGAAGCTGAGGGTGAGGTTACGGCCGTGTAAAATCGATTTAAACCCGCCAGTAACTTTGTGTTACTGATCGTTCCAAGTCGATACTTCTGTGGTTGTTCTTTTTGTTTTATGTCTTGGTGTTTAAAATATTTTTGTGCTGTTGGCGCCTTATGTATGTTTGCATATTTTTAGTTAAGTTAAGGTAACTGAGTGGCCACCTATTGGGAAAATAGCTGCTCATTCGGCTTATGAAATGTTTTCATGGTATAAGTACCTGATTGTTAGTTTGGTTTTTTCCCACCTTGGTTTTTGGAGTGGGAGTCTTTTTCTGATTGCGCCTTTTCCTGATCTTGGCCTACCTGTACATTTTTTTTTTTTTTTTTTTTTTTTTTTTTGCAAAACGTGCATGATTGATTGGGTCAGTGTATATTTACCCGGCGCAACCCAAATAAACACATTTTAATAATCTTCTGTGTGTTCAACAAAGTAATATTTTTCAGCCATTTCGAATGTTACATATCATCTGTTTGAAAATGGCACAAATTTAAATGTTGTCTATTAAACTTACATGTACATCATAATGAAAATGACGAGAAAGCGCGACGAACGGCAATCCAGTTCGTGACAGACCGTTATGACATCAAATGATTCATTCAAGCATATGAAAAGCACAGACATAAACAGTGGTATTTCGATGAGCCTTATTTTTAAATGGCATGGTCGATTTAGAGATGGGTGAACAGAAAGTACACAGCATGGACGGAAACCATTCATGAATGTCCGTAACGTACTTTCCGCAGATGAAATCGCATCTTCAGTGTAAACGTTTTCAGGGCAGAGAGAAATACATGTAAGCGATTCAACAGGTCTTTACATAGTCTATGGTTCAGTGACATGTTCAAAAATTGGTACAAAGATCGCTTGTGTATCGCACACAAAGGTGCGTACCTCTATAAAGAGTAAATGGTAAGTACATGTAGTATTGGAATTGACGCATAACAGTGGACGACGTCGTCAGCGTGCGCCGGGTCTGCATGACTTGTAGTTTTGTATTGTGTACTGAGATTGTATTCTTAGATTGAATCTTAGGTGTATTTTTCTGAAATTTTGTATGCATACCCAGAACATGTGTACGTAACATACTTGTAAATTGGAAGCCTGTGCATTGAATAGTTTTATACAGCAAGCACAGTCCACGATTTACTGAGCAACCCTTCGTATCTATGTATCTATCTATCTATATAAACTGCCACACGCCCTCGCGGACATTCTAGGCAGGCTCGCGCAGCGTCTGTTAGTAGCAGACAGAAAAGGTGGATAGATGTTTGAAGTAAAAACGTAAAAGGATAAAAACAGATGATAGGTTAAAATAGCTAAATCAGATACAAACAGGCATCAAGGATCTATTGGCGTGAGTGCTGCAACTTGCAGACTTCAGCCTTGAAAACATCAAGCCTCTACAGGTTGCAACTGACTCGGGTAGGGAGTTCCACTGTTCTGTTGCTAGGGGAAAGAAGGAATATTTATGATAATTTGTTGGTGTGGAGACCTGCCTAAAGGTCATGGAGTGGCAGTACCGTGATATCCTGTTTGGGTACTGCACATTGTCCATTAGGGGTACGGCAACCAAGCCGTGGACTACTTTGTAAAAAAAGCAAAGGCGGGCATCAGCCCGTCTTTGTTCCAATGTTCTCCATCTTAGTTGTTCAATCATCTTAGTTACACTAGCCTGTCTGCATAAGTTATTGGCTGTTCAGCGAGCGGCCATACGCTGGACTTGTTCTATCCGGTAAATCAGTTTGTCCGTGCTGGGGTCCTAAACCGCCGAGGCGTACTCAAACTGTGGCTTGTAAGCAGTCTAATATACTATTGACTTTTTTCTTGATTTTGCGGCGAATAAAACCGCGGGTCCTGTTTGCATTGCCTGTTATGGGAGTTCCAGGTGAGATCACTGGAGATATCAACTCCCAGTTATTTGGCACAGGTGACGGACTCTATGACCTGTCCATGCAATATATAGACAGTTTTAATTGGTCTGTTAGACTCAGAGCCCGTCACATGTAACACCTGACATTTAGAGGGGTTGAATTCCATGTCCCACCTGGTCTCCCATGTTGATAGAATGTCTAGGTCGTTTTTGAGTGCCTTGCTGTCGTCCTTGCCCTCCATGGTGAGGTATAGAGCCGTATCATATGCAAACAATCTCACCTGGGGGGGGGGGCAGACCTCCTCGGGCAGCTCATTAATGTAGACGAGGAAGAGAATCGGACCCAGAACTGAACCCTGGGGGACACCAGATGTAACATGTATGGACTCCGACTCTTTCCCGTCAATCACCACCCACTGAGACCTACTCCCAAGGAAGGCTTGGATCCAGCTCAACAAATATCCTCGAATTCCGTATTGGTGTACTTTCCATAAAAGATTACTATGATTAACCTTGTCAAATGCTTTTGAAAATTCCAGGAGGATTATGTCGGTTTGTTTCCCTGCACTAGCAGCTATCGCAAGGTCCTCGATCAGCATGATGAGCTGGGTCCCATATGTTCTTGTCTCTCTAAATTCGTGCTGGAGGCCCTGCCCATAAAGGTGCTCTGCTATGTTAAAGGCTAATACGTGGTCGAGAACCTTGCAAAGGATGCAGGTGAGGGAAATGGGTCGGTAATTTATCACCTTTCTTAAACACAGGCATGACATTGGCCCCGGTCCAGTCTGCGGGGAGCTTCCCAGTCTGTAATGATCTTTCAAAAATTATCTTGAGGATGGGAGCAATTTCTTCCCGAAGCTCCCTCAGCAGAAGGGGTTTCAACTTGTCAGGGCCAGCTACCCGGTTAAGTGGCATCCATATTGAATTTCATAGGCGTTGTATTGACTTCTAAAACAATATTTTAATATCGCATTCGAGGTAGATATATTTTCAAGGAAAATTTATTTTATTGTTACAAACGTCGTCAATGACTTTACGTATTCCCGCAAAAGTATTAATACGCGTGTGGTCATAACACTGTTTATTACATGAAGTCATCCACAACATCCATGGAAAACAACGACGTCATATGATGGGTTCATTTACTTACTCATTTTTTTTTTCATTCATGAACCTTTCATGGCTTTATTGTACATTGTATGATTGTTTCTTATTAGTTATTTTTATTGCATTGCTTTTTATTTTATTTGATCATCATTAATATTACATTTTTAGATTATATATATATATATATAATCTAAAAATGTAATATTAATGATAATATTATATGTATATATATATATATATATAATACACTCCCGGTAAAAAAATAACAACATATTTCGCGTTTCTCCGCAACCCTGACAAACGCGAAATCTTTATTTCTCGGAGAAACACCGCGAAATGAGCCAGGTATACGAAATCGTATGCGCGAAATTTCGCGGTGTTTCTCGATGAAATTTCTCGGTGTTTCTCCGAGAAAGGTAATTACCTGGATTTATCGATCAAACTCTTTTTCTCGGAGTTTCTCGGAGGAATTTAAAAGACAAGTACATGTTTATAATTTCTGAATAAATATACATCAATTAGTTAAAAAATAATAAGTATTTGCTAGTATGCAACTTGCAGATGTTACGCAGTTGTTTAGATGGCTTATAATCCACATTATATTCTTGATTACATTAAAATTTATGATGACCTTTGTCACCTGTGTTACTTTTCACACCATCTATGATTATTCGATCTTTGAACAGAAGAATGGAAGCGAAAATCATTTTATAATCAAGGGCGTCATTAAAAATTCGCACCGTGAGCATTGTCCTTTCCGACAAAAAAATAAAATTTACATACTTCTAGTGACTATGTGGATAATCAGTATCATTTTAATGGAATGAATAAGTAAGTTTAATGACATTTGGTCAAAGGTATTTAATTCTGTACAATAGCAATGATTTAACAGGCGGTTTACTATAATTATGTCTGGATAAACACAAGTCATCAAAATAAAAGCCATATACCGGCTGGAGATCGAAATCGCAAATTTGTTTTGCGAAGCCAAAGCACTATCTATAAATGTTAGACCATCTCGACCAGTCTCATTAAATGTTCGTACCTTATTCGTACGCCAGCACTTCTTGGTAAGCTGTTAACGTAACCGTTATCAAATATTGAGATTATGGATCCATATAAATCGCAAATGATTTGACCATTCGTACATGTACATGTATATATACTTGTACGTTTTAATCGAAACAACATGTAGTAGGAAAAAAATTGCATTAAAAGTTATTCTCCATGAACAACCACAAGGCTGTTTAAATAATGAACTTATGGGATCGCCTTAATTGATGCCCTTTCGCCCGTAATATTGCATTGTATAAACATACAAAAATGGTCAACAAAATTTACAGAAATCACTGTTGACTGAGTTTGGCCAAGTGGTAGGATTTGAATAATTACCAGGACGTGTGTTTCGGCATACACAGTCATGTTATTGTGTCGCATTCTCTAATAAACACGAAGTTGACACTGCTTCTTCACATGGTGCCGTAAAGTGAAATATAAAGTCACGCAAATAAAAAAATGCCGACCGTGCAGCCAACACTGTCATATGACTTACTCCCGTCTGACGACTATATACATAACGTAAACATGAATGTACATGTCCATATATTGCTATTGACGCACATGCATTTGTATCATTAAAATTATTCTTGTTCAATCATTTTACATCAGGAAAAAATGTCCATGGAATATGTACCCCATCAAAAACAAAACTAGGGTATATCTATTTTTTTTATCTTTTGCTTCAAAACATTGATTGTGGGTACTAGTTTGAAGTTTTATCGTGTACCCACAATCTATGTTTTGAGCATGAATAAGAAAAAAGCAAAAATTTTCTACTGAATTTTTTCATTTTCTATTCATCTTTAAACATCTCTGTATATTGCATCGGCATGTTTTCGTAAGTGTGTTTCCATTCTTATTTTGCTCCACGAATTTTAAAGTTACGGTATATGAAATCATTTCTTTATACAATCATCGACACAAAAGGCAGCAACGCTTTAGGAAGGAGAGATCGGAAAAACTAAAAAAATACATTTATAAAATACAAGATCTTCCACTCCGACAGCGAAGAAACTGATTCATGTTAATGCATTCTGAAATCTGAATATTTACCAAGGTTAAGTATTTTGCATCATAAACAGCTTAGCTGAGTACCGCCTCTGAGTTACATGTAGACCAATGGGAACAATTAATGCTAAACAGGCATTGGTTAAGCAGTCATCATCTCGTTTTGTATAAACCACAATTAAAACATTAATTTTCATTTGTTATACCTTGTGCAGAATTGCGGTTTGTGTGGAACATTGTAAATGTACATGTATATACAGTCGAGAAATTTGAATTGTCTTAACTTTTTATTTCGCTCCTTCTTTAAATATGATTTATATTATTAGACGAAAAATGCATTATGTGCAACAAATACTTTTGTATAGGACACACTGTTTGGATATGTCGCAAAGTGCATCAAAGTAAGTGGCTGAAATTTACATGTACATGAATTTGGGACAATGTCGGTTGTGATAGTATTTTCTTTTATTTTTCTTTTACGTATGCACCACTATTTTGTCGTCATTTGTGTTACGAATCGACATCGAGATATAAATGTGGATGCATCGAACATACATACTCAAGTACCTTCAGTTCATGGCATGACGGATGCTGTTTCGGTAGTTTTTGTAAGTGACGGGATGTTGTGTAGCAAATTTCGAACGTCAGGACATCCCAAACTTGTACCATAAAGCGACGAAAACGTACCGACATAACCGTGGCTGTGGACAAGGACGTTAATAACAGCAATATTGCACAGTGATTTTTCTATTCATGCACATGCATGGTTTGTATACTTAGACGGTCCCGGTAATTTTTCATGCATTCGTTTTCGTGTAAAATGAGTGTATCTGTTCTTGCCTTCTATGCAAACATTAATTTCAAGCGCAAATTAGCTTTCAATTCGTAATCGCAGTCTAATAGTTTTATGTTTGTGTCATAGAGTCGGATTTTTCTAATTGGAAGATTTGGGCGAGTTGACCTGGAATTTGCACGATGTATATGCAAATAGAGAGCGACAATTCCAGAGTCAACCAATCAGAATGGTTTTTAGCGTTTGTCGGTGTGTAAGAGATCGTGTGATTGGGTCACTGCACTTATTGCGAGTTCACGCCCTTGTTTTTAATTCAGTAACGTGACAGTCTGGAAAGATTCTAAAAGCAGAAGGCGGCAAATTAAAATAAAGAACAGTTTACTTCACGTAAACTATTATTCATCTGAAAATCCATTCCTTGGATTTCTCTGCTATGATTTCATAAAGCTGGCGATGTCTTTAAGAGGTAAATACTGTTTAATTTGTGGTATTCTTCACAAATTACATTGTTCATTTTATCTTGTTTTCTCATGTCGCCAGAAAGGTTCATAATTGTATAAATGATGATGACAATTTGGTGCCAATTGCTTTAAGGTTTAATTACTTAAAACAGTAAGCAATGGCCAGGCATGTTGAATCATGTCATCATTGCATGCCAGGTTTAGTAATTGTAAAATAAGCAATGGCCAGGCATATTTACAATATGCTTGATTAATTTTTATTCATTTGTCATCATATGTATTGTTGCCACATTCATTTATTCATTGCCGGGGTGCTGATTATTTGTTATTGTTATTTTAGGCACCCATTTTATTTGGTGACAATAAAACATCAACTGTAGTTAGCCGGCTGGTTCATTATAATCCCAAGCTCTGCTAAAATGGCGCTCAACGTATAAAAACCTACCTCTAGTCATCTATTCATCAGAGATCAACATGGGTGCCCAGATAGAATCCAGCTTTCAACGGTGTTTCATATGAAATAACAATTTAATCAGGTTTAAACCGTAATTTATAAACATGGCCATGATGTATCTAGATACTGTATTTAAGCTAGCTAGCCAATATATATCGGGACAGTGGGAAAGAATCATTAGTGTTCAATATGAATCTGATCCTGATCTAGTTCCTGATCCTAATTTACAACCGGTTTCGTGGGTTTAATTTAACCTATATAGTCTATTCCAGTGCGATGATGGAATACTCACTATTCCTGGACGGTTCGTGACTGTGTGGACTTCTTCACTGCAGTGATTATTTGTTTATATGACTTATTTGTAACTTATTTGTTGCAAAATGTGTTGATATTAGTAAAAGCCTAGGCAGTATCGGTGTTTGTATGAACAAAGAAATTTGCCCATACAAACAAAGGTACAACAATATTGTATTTTTTCTGTGATTATTTGTTACATTTTTGTGATCTATTTATTACTATGTCTGTAATATTTATTTTTTTTTCTTCACAGATATTGCCGCAGCATGTCACTGTAACAATTGCATGCAGCACACTAATCTTTTCTAATTTTACAGGGCACTGAATGAGTGACGATGACTGAATGTAACTGAAATTTATAGAAGCATTTCTGTGATATATTCTATAAATAGTGACACAATTTTTCTTTATATTCTAGACGCGGTTTCAGTGTACTTTGTGTGTACAGTGAACAGTTCTTTGGTTTCGGTGTACTTTGTGTGAACAGTAAACAGTTCGGTGGTTTGTTAGTTAACAGAGTTTCAGGTAGGATTGTTTTCATAGTTATGTAGTGGTCCCTTTGACAGCAAAGTTCATGTCTAAACTCAGCTATTCTGATAAACCTATTGAGTTTAATGGAATCCTGACAAAGAAAGGTACAAGTAGGCAAAGATCAGGAAAAGGCGCAATCAGAAAAAGATTCCCACTCCAAAAACCGAGGTGGGAAAAAACCAAACTAACAATCAGGTACTTATACCATGAAACATATCGTAAGCCGAATGAGCACCTATTTTCCCAATAGGTGGCCACTCAGTTACCTTAACTTAACTAAAAATATGAAAACATACATAAGGCGCCAACAGCACAAAAAAAATTTATACACCAAAACATAAAACAAAAAGAACCACCACAGAAGTATCGACTTGGAACGATCAGTAACACAAAGTTACTGGCGGGCTTAAACCGGTTTTACATGGCCATAACCTCACCCTCAGCTTCTGCAGTGGTTCATAACATTTAGTTAGTTATTCGGTCCTCGTGGTGAATCTCTAACTAGTCAATGAATCATCAAGAACAAACAAATAAATCATGATAAACATCCTGATGAATCAAAAACCAGGACTCACAGACTGAGTAAGCTGCCCGACGATGGAGATCCCTGGGCGTCGAATAACCTACTAACTCCGGAGCAAAAGAAAAACACCAGTTGGACCCCGGTGGGCCAAGCAACAGACAAGAAGCTCCGGCCCAGCCTATTTTCTTATCAGACAGTAAAGCAAGATATATACAAAGTCATGAATATTTCATTAAGCAATTTGGTTATGAAATAGAGTTCAATTTCTTCGGTGGAGCAAGATTTTGGAATTATTTTATTTGGCTTCAGAAAAATTTAGCTTCAAAAGTGGAAAAATATGGAGACATTGTTTTGTATATTTGGCTTGGAACTTGTGATTTAACGGTTAAACATTCAGAGTATCAAAATGTTGGCAATAAAGTTAAGAAATTGCAGTATATTGATCTACGTCACACATCAGACTCTTTTGCTGTAAATTACATTAAGGAACAGGTTGACAAATTCATTCGGTATGTATCCAATTTTCCATCTGTGAAAATTGTTTTCCTAGAAATCCCATGTTACAGCATTGTTCAGTATAACAAACACTTGCGTTATCCGCAGTCCGATGGATTTCTGGAAAAAGAGTACATACTGAATGAAAGAATAGGAATTATTAATGACTATATCAGAGAAGTAAATCTCAGCTCAGGTTTAACCACCCCAAGATTCAAGTTTGACCTGATCAAGTACAGGAAAAAAGCGGGTGGGGTATTGAAAAGAACGCTAGATTACTCTGGATACTTTGATGGCCTACACCCAGGTACTACCTTAGCCAAGACTTGGATGAAGAGAATTGTTGTACACATGTTATATTTTTGTAGGTAAATTATTTTGCACTTGAGTTGAGTATGAGTTGGTTCGATCTGTAGACGCTAGTAGAAGCACCCTCTATTGTGTCAACATACAGGGAAAACCATTGTCATTTTTTACTCTCGTGTGGGTGATTTATTTCTACATGTACAGTCTCTAATTCCAATGTCTGGAGAATTCGGAAGCAATGATCAGGATCTAGTGTACAATATGATGAAGCTTAAATATTTTTGTGTCTAGAATCTTGGGTGTGTTTACTCCAGAGTAGTGTCACTATTGTGTTTATTTTCTTAAAGACAGTGTTTATTTATAGTTTTATAGTGTTGACTAAATATTTGAATTGTCAAAATGTCTAAGGACGGTGACAAGGAAACTGATAAGGATTTCGAGGAGGCATTAAAACAGGTTGATAGCAACCCCAAATACAAAGTCCTCACGAAAGAGGAATATGAGATTTTAATGGGTGGGGCAATCCCCAAGACTAGCACTCCTCGGGCTGCAATGGGTACTAAACCCCCTACAGTCCCGTTTACCCCAAGAACCCCTGGTGCTGCACCCTCTAAGATGCAACAATTGATTGACAAAATGTCAGGTCAGACAGGTAAGGCCACAAACCTTTCTTCAATGAATCAGTCATTTGTTACTGCACCTTCATACAACTTTCCCAAATTGCCAGTTTTCAGTGGTGCTGAGGAACCATCTAAAGGGGAAGTTAGTTATGAAGTTTGGCAATATGAGGCCAGATGTCTTCAGAAATCTCTTCCTGAAAATGTCCTCTTATTGTCAATTCGTACTTCATTGAGGGGTGCAGCCAGGGACCTGTTAATTCCTTTGGGGGAGGACGCTACCGTCGATGAAATAATCGACAAACTTGATGGTTTCTATGGGAACGTTAGCTCCCCTGAGACCCTCATACAGTCATTTTATAGTGATTGCCAAAGAGAGGGAGAATGTGTAGCAACGTTTGGTTCTAGATTAGAACAAACGTTGTCAAGAGCCATAAGGTATGGGCATATGGAATTGGCAGCTAAAGACTCCATGCTGAGAAGTAAGTTTTGGACGGGACTACGGTCCCAACAGCTGCGCAATTCAACCAGGTATCTTTATGATACATATAAGAGTTTTTCTACCCTCTTAGTGGAAATCCGTAAGGTAGAACAGGAAGATTTCTGAATCAGATAGTTCTGTTAATATACAGAAACAAATGTCTGAATTAATGTCATCTGTTAAGTCCTTGGAGCAGAAGATGGAAGCACAGCAAAAAGCTTTTGCTGCAGCAACAGCTGCAAATAGTCAGCCTTCTGCTCAACAAAGTTATGATTCACAGAATCATAATTATGGCCAACATAGTTATGATTCACAGAATCAGAATTATGGTTATCATAACCAACGTGGTCGAGGCAAAGGTGGAGGTCAATGGCGCGGCGGATACGGACGCGGAAACGCGGGAAATTTTGATAACAGTCGCGGCGGTTTTAAGGGTGGCAACTCCAGGGGCCGCGGCCGCGGTGGTCCCAACCGCGGGGGTACTGGCCGTTGCAGTGGTTCCAATCGGGGTAACCATTCGGAAAACTAGCTTCTTCCTCTGTTGTTGGGCAAACAGAGGAAGTTCCGTTGCCTAGTGCACACAATGGCCCAAATTATAACTCTCATGCCGATATGGACGATAGTAAAGAAAAAATGATTGGTCCCGAGAATATCGGAAAAGTGATAATTTGTGGCCTTGAGGTTAACGGATTGATTGATTCCGGTTCCCAAATAACTTCTGTTTCAGAATCCTTTAACCGATCATTGAATCCGTTACCAAAGCTAGGCGACACTAAGGACTTCGGCATAGACCTTACCGTTTATGGTGCCAATGGTATCCAGTTAGCCTATTTAGGTTTAATTGATGCTGATGTCTCAGTGCCCAGTATAGGTACTATTAAACATGGTATACCTATTCTTGTTGTCAAGGATACTGCCTATAATTAGTCAGTTCCAGCAATTATAGGTACCAATATTATCCGTGAATTTACGGAACAAAGATTTAATGCAGATATACCAGATGCTTGGCAAACTGCATTTGATAGTCTATGTGACAGTGCTATTCCTGTCAAGTCTACCAACAATTACACTATACGTGTAGGTCCTGGTGAGATGAAAACAGTTAATGGTATAGCAAGGCATACAGGGAAATTAAAAGCTGGTCTGACAGAGCATACAAATAACTCATTGTCAGGAGATTTGACAATTTGCCCTCGAGTGATTGCCGTCAATGGTACGACTGTTAAAGTACCTGTTAGAGTTTGTAATATTTCAGCTCACACTATAGAGATACCTCCCAGATCTCTAATTTGTTCTTTGACTGATGTCAATGTTGTTGATACGTGGACTCCTGATCTATCACAGAAGCAGGATTGTCTGTAGTAAATGCCCACTTAAACGATTTACCTGTTAAGTTTTCTGTTTGTGTCAATGAAGGCCAAGACAAACTTCCTACGATGTATTGGTTACCTAAGCTTCACAAAAGACCATACAAAGCTAGATTTATTGCAAATTCTAGCTCTTGTACTACCACTGAACTTTCTAAATTATTAACTTCTTGTCTTACTGCTATCAAATCTCATGTTATAAGATACTGTGAGACAGTGTATGAAACTTCAAATAAAAATTGGTTTTGGTCAATAAAAAATTCTGGTGAGGTGCTCAGTAAATTGAAGTGTAGAGGGTTCCGTGCGACAAGCTTGTCCACATATGATTTTTCTACTCTGTATACAACATTACCACATAATCTAATTAAAGAAAAACTTCTGGATTTGATAGAGTGGACCTTCAAAAGGGCATTAAAAAACTATGGTTCACTTTATTTGGCATGTAATGACAGAAAGGCTTTTTTCACTTCCTCTGACCAAAGTCGGTATACCCTTTGGTCATGTCAGAATGTGTGCGACGCCTTATCCTATCTCCTTGATAATATTTATATTAGATTTGGGACCAAGTTATACAGACAAATTGTTGGAATTCCGATGGGTACAAATTGCGCACCTCTCGTAGCTGATTTATTTTTATACTGCTACGAAAGAGATTTCATGGATTCTCTTAACCATGATAATCAAGCTGATGTTATCGAGGCTTTTAATTCCACATCTAGGTACCTCGATGACCTTTTGAACATTGACAACCCTTATTTTGAAGGTATGGTCAATCAAATTTATCCACCTGAACTTCAGTTGAACAAAGCTAATATCTCAGATACCGAAGCCCCCTTTTTAGATCTACATCTTTCTGTTGCAAATGGATTTGTTTCTTATAAAATTTATGATAAGCGCGATGACTTTGATTTTAATATAGTAAATTTTCCTTTTTTGGATGGTGACGTTCCTCGTCGTGCTTCTTATGGTGTATACATTTCGCAACTTATTAGGTTTGCTAGAGTCTGCAATCATGTTACAGACTTCAACGCTCGAAATAAATGTTTAACGGCAAAACTTCTCCAACAGGGCTATCGGTATCATAAACTTCGAAAAACCTTTTCTAAATTTTATCGTAGACACTATGAATTGATTTCCAAATATAATGTTGGGTTAAAGACACTTTTAAGTGAGGGCCTTTCGGAACCTGAATTTTATGGTGACTTGGTTTACAAATTAAAGAAACTTAAAGGAATAAATGATTTTTCTCTTCAGTTCGGAAAAATCATATCACGTTACAGACGTATAGGTTATAACTTGAATGTTATGCGACAGTCTGCATGCTTAGTTTTTAACCCAATCATGGTTGATAACTATGCTGCCTTCTTTAATTGCACGCCGGTGGGTCGGGCGTCAGACTCTATGATGGCCCCGACTTAAAGCTATTCATTTTAGTTGGTTGGGGCCGGAGCTTCTTGTCTGTTGCTTGGCCCACCGGGTCCAACTGGTGTTTTTCTTTTGCTCCGGAGTTAGTAGGTTATTCGGCGCCCAGGGATCTCCATCGTCGGGCAGCTTACTCAATCTGTGAGTCCTGGTTTTTGATTCATCAGGATGTTTATCATGATTTATTTGTTTGTTCTTGATGATTCATTGACTAGTTAGAGATTCACCACGAGGACCGAAGAACTAACTAAATGTTGTGAACCACTGCAGAAGCTGAGGGTGAGGTTAGGTACCTGTAAAACCGGTTTAAGCCCGCCAGTAACTTTGTGTTACTGATCGTTCCAAGTCGATACTTCTGTAGTGGTTCTTTTTGTTTTATGTCTTGGTGTTTAAAATTTTTTGTGCTGTTGGCGCCTTATGTATGTTTTCATATTTTTAGTTAAGTTAAGGTAACTGAGTGGCCACCTATTGGGAAAATAGCTGCTCATTCGGCTTACGATATGTTTCATGGTATAAGTACCTGATTGTTAGTTTGGTTTTTTCCCACCTCGGTTTTTGGAGTGGGAATCTTTTTCTGATTGCGCCTTTTCCTGATCTTTGCCTACTTGTACCTTTTCACAGTCCATGTCATCAATTGACTTAGATGTCCAGATTGATGGAGACAATCTGACACCTGAGCAATTAGATAAAGCTAAGTCTGTGATTAACAAATGGTCAGATATATTTTCAAAGGGCCCAACTGACCTTGGTAAAACAGACTTAGCAAAACATAGTATCAAGCTTAATGATGATACTCCATTTAAAGAACCATATAGGAGAGTACCTCCTGGTTTATATGAAGAGGTACGTGTTCACCTCAAAGAGATGCTTGATGCTGATGCCATACGTGAGTCTGAAAGTCCATACTCTTCAAATGTAGTACTTGTACGGAAAAAAGATGGCACTTTAAGATTTTATATTGATTTCCGTAAATTGAACAGCCGTACTATACGGGATAGTTATAACCTACCACGTATCGATGATACGATAGACACCCTAGTCGGTGCAAAGTATTTTACAAAATTAGATCTCCGAAGTGGATATTGGCAGGTGGAAATGGAAGAGTCCGATAAGGCCAAGACAGCATTTAGTGTAGGCAATCTGGGATTTTATGAATGCAATCGCATGGCCTTCGGTCTTACTAACGCTCCTGCGACATTTCAGCGTTTAATGGAACGCTGCATGGATGAACTTAACCTAAAAGAATGTCTGATTTTTCTAGATGACATACTTGTATTTTCTCAAACTTTTGAGGAACATCTAGAAAGACTGGAAGCTGTTTTCAGTCGGCTCAAGGAGCATGGTCTTAAATTAAAACCCAGTAAATGTGAATTCTTTAAGACCAAAGTAAATTATCTTGGGCATGTAGTTAGTCAGACTGGTGTAGAGACTGACCCTGAGAAGATAAGTGCTTTATCTTCATGGCCAGTTCCTACAAATGTTAAAGCACTGAGGTCATACTTAGGCTTTACTGGTTACTATAGGCGGTTTATCAAGGACTATGCCAAAATAGTAAAACCTCTAAATGATCTGTTGGTGGGCCACCCAACATATAAACCCGTTTCTAAGAAAAAGAAACGTTGTTCAGTTCCATGGATATGGGGCGAAGCCCAATAGGGTGCTTTTGATGCATTGAAGCAGAAACTTTCTTCTCCACCTATTTTAGCATATGCTGATTTCAGCAAGCCATTTGTTTTACATACAGATGCTTCATCTGAAGGTTTAGGAGCTGTCCTTTACCAGGTCCAAGATGGACATGAGAGAGTTATTGCATATGCTAGTAGGGGGTTACGAGGTGGAGAGAAACATTATCCAGCCCATAAGCTAGAATTTCTATGCTTAAAATGGGCAGTGACGGAAAAGTTTAAAGATTACTTGTATAGTAATCAATTTGATGTCTGTACAGACAATAACCCCCTCACTTATGTCCTTGCATCTGCTAAGTTAGATGCAACAGGCCATAGGTGGTTAGCTGCATTGAGCAGTTTCAATTTCAAATTAATTTACCGTAGTGGTAAATCCAATGGAGATGCAGATGGTCTTTCAAGAAGACCTCAGGAAACAACTGAAATGTTTCCCGAAGTTGTGAAAGCAATTTCACAAGCTTATATCGTCTCCCGGGACTCTTGTCCATATGCTGAGAATTTGGTGATTACAAGCCAATCTCAAATAGTAGATTCTAATGAAACTACTACCAGTCCTCCTTTAGAGTCAACAGAATTGAGTTCAGTTGATTGGGCTTCTGAGCAGATGAAGGATGTTACTCTCAGTAGAGTTATCCACTTGCTTAAAAGTGATTTTAATCCTCAAACTACTTCTCTCAAGGACGAAACCACAAGTGTCGCAAAGTATATGAGGGATTGGCAGAAGTTGTCCTTCAATAACAACATTTTATACAGGACCACTACATTAGATGGTCAACAAGTTCGGCAATTAGTATTGCCATTACATTTCAGAAGTGTTGTTTTGAAACTTCTGCATGATAAATCGGGCCACCAGGGTCGTGATAGGACCAAATCATTGGTTCAATCTAGATTCTTTTGGCATGGTTTAGACACTGATGTGGATCAGAAAGTTAGATCTTGTGAAAGATGTACCATGAGAAAATCAAATCCAGGTCGTGCTGAACTGATTAATATAGTTAGCACCCAACCAATGGAATTGCTGTGTATTGATTTTCTTACATTAGAAAGATCTAAAGGTGGTTTTGAGAAAATTCTGGTAATTACAGATCATTTTACCAGGTATTCTCAAGCATTTCCGACCAGAAATGAGTTGGCAAAGACCACAGCAAAGGTTCTCTTTGAGAATTTTATAGTACACTATGGCTTCCCTGCTCGCTTACATAGTGACCAGGGAAGAAATTTTGAAAGTAGTGTAATTAAAGAGTTATGTAGTTTGGCCGGCGTTGAGAAGTCAAGAACCACACCATACCACCCTATGGGGAATGGTATGGTTGAGCGGTTCAACCAAACACTTCTCAACATGCTAGGTACACTTGAAAATCACAAGAAGGAGGACTGGAAAAGTTATGTTGCTCCATTGGTCCACTCGTACAATGCCACCAATCACCCTAGTACAGGCTATTCCCCTTACTTTTTAATGTTTGGGAGACATCCCAAATTGGCAATTGATGCCTACCTCGGAATTCCTTCAGCTGAGGAGAGTACTGTTGTTTCGCAGGACCATTATGCAACCAAACTGAAAAAGCGATTGCAGTTCGCTTATAAAGTTGCATCAAAAGAAGCTCAGAAAGCTGCTGAGCGGAATAAAACAAACTATGATTTGAAGGTCCGTGAAGCCACTCTGGACATAGGAGATAGAGTCTTAATAAAACAAGTTGCCTTTAAAGGCATACACAAAATCTCCGATAAATGGATTAAAGATCCATATGTGGTAATTGGCATTCCAATTGCGGGTATCCCTGTGTTTAAGGTTCAGAAAGAGTCTGACTCTTCCGATGTCAGAACACTTCATAGGAATTTTTTATTGCCGTTTTCGGCTATTCCTAAAACAAGTCAGGTTGAGGATACTATTCCCTCTAAACCTGCCAAAAGATTGAGACCTAAGCCAGGGAAAACCACGCCAAAGCCAGTTGCACATAGTTCAGAATCGGAACATACTTCAGATTCCGATCAGGAAGAGTTTACTTTTCCTGTTCCTAGGTATATAATACAGTACAGTCAGCGTGATGTTTATATCCCTCACGCTTACGAACGTGGAATCTCGCATGTAACGTGACATTTTTCCGTGGATTTTGCGTGGAATTAGCGTGGATTTTGCGTGAGTTTTGCGAGGAAGTAGCGTGAGTTTTGCGCGGAACTGCTTAAGTGTAGCGTGAAACGAAACGTGGAAAGGATTAAGAGAGTTGCGTGAGATATCTACAGTCCCACGCTCGCTCACGCTTTCCACGTTCGTTTCACGCTCAGGATAAAGGGACATGAATAAAGTGGTTCTTTTCACTTTATATATATATATATATTAATGTCTCTTGTCAACCAAAATAAAAGCAGTGATGTCCCTTCCGCCGCTGAAATTTTGCCGTGTACATACATGTACATGTACTAATCAGTTTGGTGTCTCACATTTCTGAAACAAAGAAGACACGCGCAAACGTAGTTTTTGTTGGTATTTTCTATACTTTCTTTTGTTTTCGTTTTTTTTTTAACTTATTTTTTCTTTTTTGTTTTTCCAAAGTTTCAAATCTCAAAGATATGCTAGCATTTTATCACTTATTACACAAACTGAACTGTGTGTTTGTTTGATTAGGATAATTTATAACTTTATGCACCAAATTAGAGTCAACTTGTTAATTTTAACTTAGAGGCTATGTCGCTTATTAATCCTGTTTACAATAAGTGTGCCGATACAAAAATAAAGAAACCCTGATTTTGTTGACTTTGGTTAATGCTGAACATGTTAAAGGGAATCAGAATTCTCGCAGGGTCATTGTACCGACTCTTAAGATGAATTAAGATGAATAAATTGCATGTAAATTTAATTGTAACGTACATCGTAATTTATTAAGTGATACATGTACATGTAGCAAGGTGCTTGAACCGTATTACATGTAGGTCGAGCTTTAATTGACGTTGGGCATCTTAGAGAATACCCATTTATTTGAAAGATGTTCTGAAAAACAAAAAAACTGGGGTGCTCATCTTCTCTTGTGGCAAAAGTATCAGATATAAATGTTCTGCATCTAAAACCGCGGCAGTCAAAAATGCACGTCGCTGCCAAATAATATTTAAACCTGCAAATTTTGTCATCACTTAATCTACGATGATAATTGAATCAACACTGAATAACGTATTGCTCAGACTGCAACTCGTCAAAACATGCGTATGTATTTACGTACAGGCGCTTTGTCGTACAAGTGTATGTATTTGTGCAGGTTTACCGTCGTCATACTAAGTTGCCGTCCTCGTACTAAGAATTATTAAATTATATATTATATTTAATTTAGTCACAAAACTTTAACAATTTTACCCTTTTGAACAAGACGAAACGATAATCCTTTTCTCGCATGTCTCTTAATCTTTTCCACGCTTCTTTTCCTTAATGAACGTGGAAAGCGTGAGCAAGCGTGGAACTGCTTATATCTCACGCAACTCACACGCTTCTTGCGAGGAATGAACGTGGACATAGCGTGGAACAAGCGTGGATTTTGCGAGGAATGAGCGAGGGTTTTGCGTGGGTTTTGCGTGGAACTTAATCTTTTTTTCTTTCGTGCGTGAGCGCGAAGGGTATAAACATCACGCTGACTGTACTGTACCTCAAAGAAGGCACAGGACAACTCCTGATAAATCAAGAGTTTTACCTAGTTCTGGAGGTAATTCCTCTACCATTTTGTCTCACAGACATTCTGGAGACAGTAATATTTCTAATATACTTCACATTTTTCTCCTGATCCTGTGAGCAATGTAAGTGTTAATGTGCCTTCCCCAGTCCAGAGTGGTGATACTATCATTTCCAACAACAGTACTCAAGAAACATCTGGTGCTACTGCTATTTCCCCTCCAGCCCCTCGTCGTTCTGTACGGAACAGACAAGCACCAGAACGTTTCGGTGAATGGATTTATCAGCAGAGTGCTGATGATACTGATTTAATTGAATATTTTGTATGATTTTAACTTTGACTTTGATATTTTTTAAACCTGATCAGGGGAGAATGTCATATGTAGTATTTTCCTTTGATACATGAGTATTAGAATCCGTGATCTTAAGCATAATTTGAGCATTTCACGTGCATGGTATTTCCAACTATTTCCAATTGTTACAGTAATCTATGTTGGTGGACTTTAGTTTCTTCCAATAAGACATTACCCTTTTTGCAATTGGTTGAAAATTGGATATTAGGCTTGGCTTATTGTCATGGTTGCTTATTGTCATGGTTGGACTCTGGTTCATTCTGTGATTCTTCTCATGTAGACTTGAGTAGTTTTCGAGTAATGTTTTTATCTGAATAGTATGTTCTATCTTTTATCTTCCAGTTTGATTATCTTCCTGTTTGAAAATGTCAGGAGCCATTTTCCCAAGCAGGGGAGAATGTCATAGAGTCGGATTTTTCTAATTGGAAGATTTGGGCGAGTTGACCTGGAATTTGCACGATGTATATGCAAATAGAGAGCGACAATTCCAGAGTCAACCAATCAGAATGGTTTTTAGCGTTTGTCGGTGTGTAAGAGATCGTGTGATTGGGTCACTGCACTTATTGAGAGTTCACGCCCTTGTTTTTAATTCAGTAACGTGACAGTCTGGAAAAATTCTAAAAGCAGAAGGCGGCAAATTAAAATAAAGAACAGTTTACTTCACGTAAACTATTATTCATCTGAAAATCCATTCCTTGGATTTCTCTGCTATGATTTCATAAAGCTGGTGATGTCTTTAAGAGGTAAATACTGTTTAATTTGTGGTATTCTTCACAAATTACATTGTTCATTTTATCTTGTTTTCTCATGTCACCAGAAAGGTTCATAATTGTATAAATGATGATGACAATTTGGTGCCAATTGCTTTAAAGTTTAATTACTTAAAACAGTAAGCAATGGCCAGGCATGTTGAATCATGTCATCATTGCATGCCAGGTTTAGTAATTGTAAAATAAGCAATGGCCAGGCATATTTACAATATGCTTGATTAATTTTTATTCATTTGTCATCATATGTATTGTTGCCACATTCATTTATTCATTGCCGGGGTGTTGATTATTTGCTATTGTTATTTTAGGCACCCATTTTATTTGGTGACAATAAAACATCAACTGTAGTCATTATAATCCCAAGCTCTGCTAAATTTGTTTCGTTTAGATATTCAAACTTGCAATTTCTTCATAGAGTCGGAATTTCAAAAGCTGATTATTTCTCCAGTGATTTTTTGTTATCTAACATGGTCGACTGGATTTCTTATGACAAAATTCCACTTCCACTGCAATTATAATCCGATTCGCGGTTACCGCACAGCTGATCTGCGCCTTTTCGCCTTTGTTTTCGCCTAAGAATTGTGTTGGTTTTCTCATGCAGTTGATCATTAAGTAATTATTTAAAATCCCCATCTAACATATAATCAAAAGCACAGGTATTTGCCACATAGGTAGTTTTTGGAGTATTTGTCATGCCGGCATCTACACTGGCATTAACCCATAGGACATACTTAACCCAACCCTGGCACCAGTCAACAATCTTTAGTTATGACGGAATCGCTTTCGTAGCAGTATAAAAAGTGTTTTTTTTTTGTTGTTGTTTTTTTTTTTTTTTTTTTTTTTGTTTTTTTTTGAAAATCTGAACAAAAATTGAAGATGCTGTAGTGGTCACAACACTAAAAATTGATTTTTCAAACATTCAAGGGCAGCTTACTCATCCAAGATGTTATGTTTATCCTTGTTTCTTCCAAGAATGAAAAAGATCCGATCACAATTGAAGGCGCTAGAGTTGCAACAATACAAAATATTGATTTTTCAAACACTAAAGGGCAGCTAACTCCGCAGTCAGAGGTCGGATCTGGCCGCAATTCGAACTCATCCAAGATATTGTAGTTATTCTTGTTACATGCAAGAATGAAGAAGATCCACTGAAAAACAAAGATGCTAGAGTGGCCACAACACTAAATATTGACTTTTTCACACAGTCAAGGGCAGATAACTATGCAGTCAAGGGTCGGATCTGACTGAAATTCGAACTCATGCGAGATGTTATGGCTATCCGATTTACTTCCAAGTATGAAGAAGATCAAATCAAAATTGAAGGCGCTAGAGTTGCCACAACACTAAATATTGATTTTTCAAACACTCAAGGTCAGATAACTCCGCGGTCAGAGGTCGGATCTGGTCGAAATTCGAAGTCATCCGAGATGTTACAAATGTCCTTGTTACTTCCAAGAATAAAGAAGATCCGAATAAAAATGAAGGCGCTAGAGTGGCCACAACACTAAAAATTGATTTTTCACATAGTAAAGGGCAGATAACTCTGCAGTCAAGGGTTGAATCTGGCTGAAATTCGAACTCATCCGAGATGTGATGGCTATCCTTGTTACTTCCAAGTACGAAGAAGATCCGATCAAAATTGAAGGCGCTAGAGTGGCCACAACACAAAATCATGATTTTTCAAACACTCAAGGGCAGCTAACTCCACAGTCAGAGGTCGGATCTGGCTGAAATTTGAACCCATCCGAGATATTGTGGTTGTCCTTGTTACCTGCAAGAATGAAGAAGATCCAACGAAAAATAAAGGCGCTAGAGTGGCCACAACATTTTCCCATTATAAGTCTATGGCGATTTTACCAGACGCTCAAGGGCAGCTAACTCCGCAATCTGAGGTCGAACCTGGCCGAAATTCGAACTCGTCCGATATGTTATGGTTGTCCTTGTTACCTGCAAGAATGAAGGAGATCCAATCAAAAATGAAGTTGCTAGAGTGACCACAACATTTTCCCCATTATAACTCAATAGCAGCTATCTGTTGCCATGGAAACCAGAGTTCCGATCCGATCTGCTTAAAAACCTATGGCAGGCAATCCCCCACCCCAATGCTGCTTCATGTAAAATCTGACTGCAATCGGCCAGCTAGTCTCAGAGATATTCAAGATTGAAAATGTGAACGCACGGAGGCACGCACGGACGCACGGACGGACGACGGCTCGACTACCATACTATAAGCTCACCTTGTGAGCCTTCGGCTCAGGTGAGCTAATAAAGGCGCTAGAGTGGCCACAACATTTTTCCCATTATAAGTCTATGGGGATTTTTCCAGACGCTCAAGGGCAGCTAACTCCGCAATCTGAGGTAGTACCAGGCCAAAATTCGAACTCATCCGAGATATTATGGTTGTCCTTGTTATTCCCAAGAATGAAGAAGATCCAATCAAAAATGAAGCTGCTAGAGTGGCTACAACATTTCCCCCATTATAACTCAATGGGAGCTATCTGTTGCTATGGAAACCAGAGTTCCGATCCGATCTGCTTAAAAACCTATGGCAGGCAATCCCCCACCCCAATGCTGCTTCATGTAAAATCTGACTGCAATCGGCCAGCTAGTCTCAGAGATATTCAAGATTTAAAGTTTGAACGCACAGACGCACGGACGGACGACGACTCGACTACCATACTATAAACTCACCTTGTGAGCCTTCGGCTCAGGTGAGCTAATAAATCAGCTACGAGAGGGTCGCACTTTGTACCCATCGGAATTCCAACAATATGTCTGTATAGAGTAGATATTCTATTCCAAAACCGCTTTCTGCATAGCTTACACTCAGGAGTGGATGCATGGTAGATTAAAATATTTCATTTGGCAACGGATTTGTTTCTGTCGAATGTTTTTTGTATCCTTCCAGACCTTTCTACAACTAGAACTTACTGTCCAATAGGATCAACTGATATAGCTGTAAATTTATTTCCTGCTGTTGACTCTTTGTATAGTTGTGTTTCTGTGCCTGTTGAATCAATAACTGCTATAAAGCCTCTAAAGATGGTGTCATCTGCAGTGAAGTAAACGTTACCATATCCATCTACCCCCAAATCTTTGACGGCCAATGTACCAGCTGCAAATCAAACGTCACAACGTCACACAAAATGCAACTCTTAGATAAGTAACGAGGCAGCTTATCAGCACAGATAGTCCAATCTCTTTTTTCTATCTTTCTCCAGATCCATGTCCCAAACCAACTGTTGGGCAGACCAGTTTGTGTTGAAGCGTCATAATCTGTTAAACTAAAAAAAGTGAAGGTTACCAAATGTCAAATCATCGATAAGCACACGTATTTGAAACCGACAACAGATATAACCACAACACTAATAGGTTGCTAATGATATACTTGTCAGACAGCACAGCTGTATTTTTGCCGTACGGCGTCTCTGTTAATCGGTGGATAACATCATGTTATGAAAAGTTACAGGTAGGAAATGATCAGGAAAAGGCGCAATCAGAAAGAAATTTACACTCCAAAAACCGAGGTAGGAAAAAAACTTAATTGACAATTATGTAGTAATACTTAGAAAACATACAATTGTTCTACCCTTTCCGAATCAAATATGTTTTTGTACAAACGACATGTATACAACAAAACAACAATACAATAAGTGACATACATGGATCATACAAATGGGATACAGAACTGAATGTCTAGGACTTATTTTAATTTGTCTCCCAAAAACATGTGTGCTCTTAAATTTCCGTGGTTGTCGTATTTGTTGGTGTAAACAATATAATACCGTAGAGATAATACATGTAGCTGTCAGTTTTATGAAAGCAGGATAGTAAGGTTATTACCCATGCTAGTAGTTGTGTTCTTTTATACTAAATTATACAAAAGGAATTATTATTAACTGTCAATCTAGGAAATTTATGTTCCAGTTCTGTTTACGATTCGTATTCGATGGTGTAAACGAGAGGGTGTTGAGGATAATGCTCTTAAAGAATGAAAAAGAAGTATCTTCACTATCGTGGATAAACGTATAAAGTTTTATTCACAAAATACTTATCATTTACCTCCTAAACCTAAATCGTCATTTAGGCATTTGAAGCAGGGTATCCAAGAATTTCACAGAAAGTATGTCTTGGTTCCGGCAGACAAAGCCGCAAACAATGTTGTTGTTGTTTGTAGGCTTCACTATGTTAACACCTTAAAACAGGAGCTTGATGGCACCAGGGCGTATCTGGAGACAGATACTGATGAAATGTCTGTAGTTAATGCCCACTTAAACGATTTACCTGTTAAGTTTTCTGTTTGTGTTAATGAAGGCCAAGACAAACTTCCTACGATGTATTGGTTACCTAAGCTTCACAAAAGACCATAAAAAGCTAGATTTATTGCAAATTCCAGCTCTTGTACTACTACTGAACTTTCTAAATTATTAACTTCCTGTCTTACTGCTATCAAATCTCATATTATAAGATACTGTGAGACAGTGTATGAAACTTCAAATAAAAATTGGTTTTGGTCAATAAAAAATTCTGGTGAGGTGCTCAATAAATTGAAGTGTAGAGGGTTAAGTGCGACGAGCTTGTCCACATATGATTTTTTTTTTACTCTGTATACAGCTTTACCACATAATCTAATTAAAGAAAAACTTCTGGATTTGATAGAGTGGACCTTCAAAAGGGCATTAAAAAACTACGGTTCACTTTATTTGGCATGTAATGACAGAAAGGCTTTTTTCACTTCCTCTGACCAAAGTCGGTATACACTTTGGTCATGTCAGAATGTATGCGACGCCTTATCCTATCTCCTGGATAATATTTATATTAGATTTGGGACCAAGTTATACAGACAAATTGTTGGAATTCCGATGGGTACAAATTGCGCACCTCTCGTAGCTGATTTATTTTTATACTGCTACGAAAGAGATTTCATGGATTCTCTTAACCATGATAATCAAGCTGATGTTATCGAGGCTTTTAATTCCACTTCTAGGACCTCGATGACCTTTTGAACATTGACAACCCTTATTTTGAAGGTATGGTCAATCAAATTTATCCATCTGAACTACAGTTGAACAAAGCCAATATCTCGGATACCGAAGCCCCCTTTTTAGATCTACATCTTTCTGTTGAAAATGGATTTGTTTCTTCTAAAATTTATGATAAGCGCGATGACTTTGATTTTGATAAAGTAAATTTTCCGTTTTTGGATGGTCGTGCTTCTTATGGTGTACATTTCGCAACTAATTAGGTTTGCTATAGTCTGCAATCATGTTACAGACTTCAACGCTCGAAATAAATGTTTAACGGCCAAACTTCTCCAATAGGGTTATCGGTATCATAAACTTCGAAAAACCTTTTCTAAATTTTATCGTAGACACTATGAATTGATTTCTAAATATAATATTGGGTTAAATGCGCTTTTAAGTGAGGGCCTTTCGGAACCAGAATTTTATGGTGACTTGGTTTACAAATTTAAGAAACTTATAGGAAGGAAGGATTTTTCTTTTCAGTTTAGAAAAATCATAACACGTTACAAACGTATAGGTTATAACTTGAATGCTATGCGACAGTCTGCATGCTTAGTTTTAACCCAATCACGGTTGATAACTATGCTGCCTTCTTTAATTGCACGCCGGTGGGTCGGGCGTCAGAATCTATGATGGCCCCGACTTAAAGCTATTCATTTTAGTTGGTTGGGGCCGGAGCTTCTTGTCTGTTGCTTGGCCCACCGGGGTCCAACTGATGTTTTTCTTTTGCTCCGGAGGAAGTAAGTTATTCGGCGCCCAGGGATCTCCATCGTCGGGCAGCTTACTGAATCTGTGAGTCCTGGTTTTCGATTCATCAGGATGTTTATCATGATTTATTTGTTTGTTCTTGATGATTCATTGACTAGTTAGAGATTCACCACGAGGACCGAAGAACTAACTAAATGTTATGAACCACTGCAGAAGCTGGGGGTGAGGTTATTGCCATGTAAAATCGATTTAAACCCGCCAGTAACTTTGTGTTACTGATCGTTCCAAGTCGATACTTCTGTGGTGGTTCTTTTTGTTTTATGTCTTAGTGTTTAAAATATTTTTGTGCTGTTGGCGCCTTATGTATGTTTTCATATTTTTAGTTAAGTTAAGGTAACTGAGTGGCCACCTATTGGGAAAATAGCTGCTCATTCGGCTTACAAAATGTTTTCATGGTATAAGTACCTGATTGTTGGTTTGGTTTTTTCCCGCCTCGGTTTTTGGAGTGGGAATCTTTTTCTGATTGTCTCTTTTCCCGATCTTTGCCTACTTGTACCTTTTTATGAAAGTTGATAATAGTTGACAGTACTTTACTGTGAAACCAAGTTGACAATACTTCACCAGGGCATGCTGCTATTACCATTTGAATACTTGTTGAAATTATAAAACGTTTTGTTTTAAGTACAAAGTCTTGCAATGCAAGAGAAATCGGTTTGTTTTCATTTACTGAGATGTTAGCGTTTCCATTTAAAATAACGTTTAATGTGGGCGGACAGAATGTTGAAATCTTATACAGTAGATCTTTTCGTAAGTTTATGTATCGGTTACATCTTACGAAGAAGTGATCCGCGTCTTCCACTGCTCCACACTCACAAAGAGGGGTATCAATTATTTTCTCGTAGTGTAGATGCTGTTGGAGAGAGCTGCACTTTAGATCATGTTGGAGAGAGCTGCACTTTAGGCGTAGGCGAGCGTGGTGTATTTGTCCAAGTCTAGAGCATGGATAATAGTGAGCGAGTGGCATATTTATATAGTTATTTAGTTTGGCTTGGAAGACTGCAAAGGATTGGGAGTTTTTCTGACCTTATGATATAATAAAATGAAAAGTGAGAAAATTTATGAGAAAAGGGATGGGCCATACCATGGTTTCGGCTACTTAAGCCTCTTCAGTGGACTTTTAGATTTGGCAAAATGGAGCCAAAGGGAAATACTGTAATTTTGCAACTTTCAACAGGATAGTCGATACAAAGACTGGTATTATCCAAATAGGGCCAAATATATTAGCGTTGGTTAGAAAATGAATCTTCACCGATAATGAATTTCTAATTTCTCAGAATACCCTCACTGATCTCAAAGGACCAAATGGAAAATATAATCTGCACTATGGATAATGTACGTGGAGACCTTTTAGGGCCACACACGACACAAAACCAGCTGCAGTAATAGCAAATAAAATGAAAACTGAAATCCTTTAAGAGCAGTGAGCAAACTAATGAGAAAAGGGATGGGCCATACCATGGTTTCGACTACTTAAGCCTCTATTCCAAAATCGGGTTGTGGAGGGAACAAACGTCCATCCCAAGAGGGAAGAAAAGTCTATTCCAAGAGGGAAGAAAAGTCTATTCCATGATTGGGTTGTGGAGGGAAGGAAAGAATTAAAGTATTGTTCAGACCTGACAGGAACTGTTTAAACATTTGACTGAATATGTAACGGATATCTTTCAGTGCTACCAACAGTAGGTGGGAGAAGCGAAGAAAGATATGATATTCTGGGGTCAATTCGTTATCCATTTTATCCACCGGGATTCAACTGGTGTTTTTCGTTTGCTCCGGAGTTAGTAAGTTATTTGGCGCCCAGGGATCTCCATCGTCGGGCAGCTAACTCAATCTGTGAGACCTCGTTTTTGATTCATCATGGTATTTATCATGATTTATTTGTTTGTCAATGATGATTCATTGACTAGCTAGAGATTCACCACGAGGACCGAACAACTAACTAAACTTGATGCTGTGAACCACTGCAGAAGCTGAGGGTGAGGTTAGGTACCTGTAAAACCGGTGTAAGCCCGCTAGTAATTTTATAACTATTGATCGTTTTAAGACGATACCTCTGTGGTGGTTCTCTTTGTTTTATGTCTTGGTGTAAAATGTTTTTGTGCTGCTGGCGCCTTATGTATGTTATCATATTTTTAGTTCGGTTTATGCAAATGAGTGGCCACCTATTGGAAAAATACATGTAGCTGCTCATTCGGCTTTCGATATATTACCTAATTGTTAATTTAGTTTTTTCCCACCTCGGTTTTTGGAGTTGGAATCTTTTTCTGATAGCGCCTTTTTTATCGTTGCCTACTTGTCAGTAAAAGGCGCAATCAGAGAAATACTGTATGAGCTTATGTTTTTTCTCTTCTAGCTACAAGACTTTCCAAACCCGTGTCAGCTTCAAGTAATTCAATGAAGACTAGTTTGCTAGCTTCCGTGACGATACTGCAGCCTCGTTTTTGATTTTTTCTAATTCGTCAGACTCGTTGTGAGTGCAATTAGCCCAGACGACAATGGCATATTTAAAGAAAGGACGGATGAATGAAATATATATAGTTTCAAGAGATTTTCAATCAAGTTGAAACTAGAGTTTGCGCATTATGTTGATACGAGACCACGCTTTTGACTTGATGTAATCGATATGTTCGTGCCAATTGCAATCGTTTGAGAAAATAAGTCCTAAGTGCTTGTGTGATGTTACTTCGTTGATAATTTGCTGATCCATAATCAGACGTGGATGAAGAGGCTTAATGATTTTGCGAGACAGTATAATAGATTCGGGCTTGGAGGAGTTAAAGGTCACTAACCATTTGGATGCCCATGCATGTATCTTTGCAATTATACAATTATACAGGACATGTGTGATACATCTATCAATTCATACAGAACAATAGGTATAACACATATTTCAACATGTCAATATGTACAAAAATATTCGCTACAAGACCTGTTTTCTTTCTTCAAAGGCATAATAAATAAATATAGAGAGAGATTTGCCTAATCAGACTTTCTGATTTTGCTGACATACGTTATTTGAATTTGTGCAAATTAGGGTGCAGAAAGATTTTTTCTGGGATATATTGTTTACGAATATCTAAATATTTAGGACATATTAACAGAAAATGGTATTCGTCTTCAACTTTTGCTTTACAGAATTTACATATTCGTTTCTCCCTATCTGTGTCATTAACTCTACCTCTGTTAATCTCTAAGTCATGACATGATAATCTAAATCTACAATACGCAGACCTAAATTTTCTTATTTTCAGCACATCTAAATAAATTTCGTTTCCAAAATGTGTCTTCAAATTAATGTATTCACATAATTTCCGATTCTGTTTTATTTTATCTTTCTATTCTGTAACAAAAAGATCTTTCATCCGCTGTGCCAAACTGTTTATAAACCTTTTTTCGTTTCTGACCATTTGGTTTTCCCAAACATTCCCGAAACCACATGTAAAAAGAATGTTTTTTATATATTTGTCGCCCAGTTACTGTAACCTAAACTATCAAAGTGATAATAACAGATCAGGATATTCTACAGAAACACAGCTGCTTGTTTTAATGCATGACCTATTACAAACAAATGACAGGAATATTCAAATGGATATAGCAATTTTAGATTTTTCAAAGGCTTTCAACGCGGTCCCCCATGACAGGTTAAATTAGAGGCTTATGGCATCCGTAGAAATCTAAATAAATGGCTGACGTCATTCCTCAATGACAGGCAAATGAATGTTGTCATAGAAGGGGAACATTCTGACTCAGCCTATGTAGAGTTCGGAGTGCCACAGTGGACCGTGTTGGGGCCTTTGGTGTTCCTGTGCCACATTAATGACTTACCTGATTGTGTCAAATCCCAAGTTCGCCTCTTTGCAGACGATTGCCTCATTTATCGACAAATCAAAACTCAAAAGGACCACTAAATACTCCAAAATGATCTAAAGGAACTCGAAAATTGGGCTCCAAAATGGAGCATGAGATTTAACGCTAAACATGTTGCATCCTCAGTATTCAACAGAAATCATCCAATTTTTATCAGCTTGATAATGAAATTCTACAACAAGTGGACTCTAATCCATATTTGGGACTCACAATATCAGAGGACTTACAATGGAAAACACATATAACCAATTTAACCAAAAAAGCAAATTTAACACTTGGATTCTTAAGACGAAATTTGAAATACTGTTCTGAAGACTGTAAAAGGCTAGCATATATTGCACTTGTTAGATCCACGCTGGAGTATGGTGCAGTTGTATGGGATCCGTATCAAAGTCGTGACATTATAGCCGTGGAGAAAGTACAAAAACAAGCAGCTCGGTTTATAAAGAATGACTATATATATAATCAAGATTAGAAGAATGCGTAACATCGATGTTAGAGGACCTAAAGTCACCAAAATTACAACACTGACACCTTGAATCAAGACTGGTTATGTTATACAAAGTAGTGCGAGGTATGGTACCAGCAATCAATGCTGACGAGTTCCCCATTCCACTTAGGAACAAAAGAAACATCAAACCACGTTTATGTTCTGACTTTCAAACTACAAATTTTGTACAAAGATATTCAGTAAACCACACATAGTGTTTCAAGATACCAGAATCTAAATCAGATCAATTCAAAAACTCATTCTTCGTTAGAACTGTAAGTGATTGGAACCAACTGGAGGAGTGTCAAATTCGTGCAGAGACAGTGAACAGCTTCCAGCAAGCTGTCCATAAAAGTTACTAACTTTTCATAGCGCACACACCGCGGTTATAGATGCCAGGATTGGATTCTACCGCAATTACCATACAGATACAGATACAGACATGTTGTAAAATTTACTGTGTTAGACTAAGTTTCTAATTTTTTATCCAGTAATTTATCATGTTTATTGCTCTTTTCTTGTTTCAATGAACATTGGGTATCTTCCACAGTCTCCAATCACACCAAAATTACAAGCTTTAATTCCGACATTCATATACCGTTTACATAAATAATAATGGACCCTCTCTATACAGTCAAACTGTTTCACACACTAAAGCTCTGATCCGTATAATAAAATTGGTAAAATTTTTACATCAAATAATTTAACGGGAGGACCAATGGTCCTGTAAACGCTCATCTGAGACCTTAGATATATACCAAAAAATTATTTGACTAGAATGGTAATATACATGTATATAACCCCAGGGTAGGGTCAGAGCAACCTCTGGAGTCATTTTTTTTTTTTTTTTTTTTTTAATCATAAAAATTCAATCCATTTGCCAATTTACTGCAAGTTTTGTCCTTCAAGTGACATTGTAACAATTTTCCCCATTCACATGCATGGGCGAGCTAAGTTGACCTTATCATAAAATAGGTCAAGGTCATCCAAGGGTGATGATTTATATATAGAGCTCCATTGCCTGAATCTTCATGCCAAGTTTCAAAATCATAGGCCTTTTGTTTCTGGAGAAAAAGGTTTTAAAGTTTTTTGTTATTTATAGCCATGGCGATCATCTTGATCATGTGACCTTGACCATTTATATAAACTTTCATTGCACCTTCCTAACAATCCTCCACATAAAGTTTGGCTTTGATTGGCCAAGCGGTTTCAGAGCTGATGATGTTTGAATATTATGGTTATGTACATGTATATAGCCTCGAAGTAAGGACAGAAAACCCCCCGGGGACAATGTTTTTTTTTTCAAAAACATAAATATTCTGTCTATTTGCCCATTTCCTGCAAGTTTTGTACTTCAAATCATATTTTAACAATTTTCCCCATTCAAATGCATGGGTGACCTATGTTGACCTCTCCGTAAAATAAGTCAAGGTCATCCGAGGGTCATGATTTATTCAAAATTTGTAGAATTTCATTGCCTGATGCTTCATGCCAAGTTTCAAAATCATAGGCTTTCTGGTTCTGGAGAAGAAGATTTTTAAAGGTGTTTACTATTTATAGCCATGGCGGCCATCTTGATCATGTGGCCTTGACCATTTATACAAAATATCATTGCCCCTTCCTAAGGATGCTCCATATAAAGTTTGGCTTTGATTGGCCAAGCGGTTTAAGAGAAGAAGTTGTTTGAATATTATGGTCATATCCATGTATATAGCCACAGGGCAGGGGCAGACAACCCCCTGGGGACAAAATGTTTTCATGAACATACATATTCTGTCCATTTGCCCATTTCCTGCAAGTTTTGCACTTCAAATCATATTGTAACAATTTTCCCCATTCAAATGCATGGGTGACCTATGTTGACCTTGCCGTAAAGTAGGTCAAGGTCGTCCCAGGATCATGAATTACATAAACTTTGTAGAGCTCCATTGCCTGATGCTTCATGCCAAGTTTCAATATCATAGGCCGTCTGGTTCTGGAGAAGAATATTTATAAAGGTTTTAGCAATTTATAGCCATGGCGGCTATCTTGTTAACTTGACCATTTATACAAAATTTCATTGCACCTTCCTAACAATCCTCCACATAAAGTTTGGCTTTGATTGGCCAAGCGGTTTCAGAGAAGAAGATGTTTGAATATTATAGTCATATACATGTATAGAGCCCCGGGGCAGGGGCAGACAACCCCCGGGGGACAAAATGTTTTCATAAACATAAATATTTTGTCCATTTGCCCATTTCCTGCAAGTTTTGCACTTCAAATCATATTTTAACAATTTTCCCCATTCAAATGCGTGGATGACCTATGTTGACCTTGCCGTAAAACAGGACAAGGTCATCCCAGGGTCATGATTTATACAAATTTTGTAAAGCTCCATAGCCTGATGCTTCATGCCAAGTTTCAAAATCATAGGCTTTCTGGTTCTGGAGAAGAAGATTTTCAAGGTTTTGGCTATTTATAGCCATGGCGGCCATCTTGGTCATGTGACCTGGACCATTTATATAAATTTTGGTTCGCCCTTCCTAAGGATGCTCCACATGGAATTTGAATTTGATTGGCCAAGCAGATTCAGAGAAAAATATGATTGAAAACTGTGAACAACGACGACGACAACAACGACGACAACGACGGACGACGGAGCATGGGTATACTATAAGCTCACCTTGTGAGCCTAACGGCTCAGGTGAGCTAAAAACTACTGCTTTTGGAATTGTACCATATGCATATAAAGAATTTCAGAATTCAAACTACTATAAATATGAAACAACATTTGAATTACAACTTCTGCGTTTTAAAGCTCTTTAGTATATATAATATTGGGTGTGTCGCAACATATAGCGAAAGGTTTTCATAAACGACATACATGTACATGTACACCAATGAGAGTGAGACTAAGGCAAATTCATGACAGTCATACCCCTCAGAATTGGTATACCAATAGAAAGCGCAAGACTTGCGATAATAATTCTGAGTAGCATATTTACGAAAGAACAGAAAATCAACAACAACAAAGCAGCCGTGCCGAACCAGGTCTTTATACAGTATTGAAGGAGCGTACGTAAGTTCGTGGATGGAAAAAGTGGCCTCACGCATGCAAGAAAGATGTGCATTTGTTTATGTCTCTCATATGGAGAAAATACTAGTATGCTATTCCTGGTTCGGCGGTCCCCGTGGCCGAGTGGTTAAGAGCGCTGATATTTCATTATCGCACTTAACCATTCGATCATCTCACCGCTGTGTCTGATGTGGGTTCCAGCCCCGCTCTGGCCACATGTGAGACAAGCCAAGTTCTGCTTTCGGGTGTGTCAGGTGGTTTTTCTCGGGGTTCTCCCGTTTTCGCCCCACCTTTTAATTGGCCCGTCTCATATGAGCTGAAATAATCTTGAAAGGGACGTTAAACTGAAAAAAAAATATATATTCCTGGTTCGACTCAGTCTTTTTCTAACGGTCGTTTGCCATATCGACTAGCACAGTTTATGGGTCCATTGGTTCAGCCCCCCTGTTCCACTCTGTACGCATCCAAATCTGATAAAATGTAATTTTACTATATTACCAGCAATGTCAACAATGTGCTGCTAACCAGGATATATCCATGGTTTGCTACTTTTAGAATTTTTGTTACTTTTTATACGTGGAGACTCAAATGCTAATTTCTTCCTCGTTTATAAAAACGTTTTTCATCTTTTTGTCGCTCAGTTCGGATCTACACTGAAGGAGGTCTAGTCGAGTACCACTGTTAGTAAACTTGATTATGATTTCGCGTCCTCGCATTTTATTTGATATGCATAAATGAAGTCAGAGCGAATCAGTTGGAGGTAATCCGAATCATGGACTATACATCACCACCGATGGGTTCATCCTTCAAATTTTGTGCATGAAGTCATACAGTGTACCTTATTAAATATTCAGAGGACCAATACGTATGCCTTTTTCGGCGGCATTTTCCCATAGCCATGTTTGCTCAACCCCATCCCCACCGAACACATGATGTTCCATGGGATATCTGAGTGACGTCGTAATATTATACGATGCTTGTTAAAATCGCAGATGTTTATCATTTTTCGTTTTATAACATATCCACCCAGAATGTAAAAGTATACATCAGTTCCAAACATCAAACAATCCAAGTCCTTTGGGAGCATAAAATGACAGTATGCGGTTGAGAGTAATTCGGAGTAAAGCCACTATCTCACTGGAATGCGACAACTGGAGACTAGTTCGCGAATGGTTCGCGATTATTTCTCGACAAAGATTAACAATATAAACACAACTTTCACGTTACAGTCTCATTGAATAGACATTTATGCGACAAATTCGCGAATTTCGGTCTTATTTTGAAAATATATCTCGCAATAGTCGCGCGACTGTCGCACGACAGTCGCGTGACATTCGTGAGAGTGTCTCACGACTTTCCCGCGAATGTAGCTTATTTTCATTTTGATTCGTACGACAGTCGCGCGACATTCGTGCGAGTGTCGCACGACATTCATAATGTCGTTTAAGCTAGTACCTCACTGGCATGCGAATTTCTCGCGACTGTTTTGCGAACTTTGTCGCGGAATTTCGCACGACATTTGTGCGAGTGTCGCGCGAATGTCGTGAGAATTTCCATGTGTTGCGAACTAGTCGCGAACTGGTCGCGAAGGTTTTAAACATGTTTAAAAATTTTATGCGATTTTTTCATCAAAATATTTCGCAAGACTCTCGCGCGACTGTCGTGCGACGGTCGCGCGACGTTCGTGCGAGTGTCGCGAACCTGTCGCCGCAAAATTTTGGCGAATTTGCAGTGCGAAATTTTCGCGACACTCGTACGAATGTCGTGCGAGTGTCTCACGACGGTTGCGCGACAGTCTTGAGACAACATGCGAAAACCTCGCGACTATCTGGCGAGAAACTAAGCGACATTCGTACGAATGTCGTGCGACACTCGTACGAATGTCGCGCGACTGTCGTACAAATTAAAATGAAAATCAGCTATATTCGCGGGAAAGTCGTGAGACACTCTCACGAATGTCGCTCGACTGTCGTGCGACAATCGCGCGACTATTGCGCGACAGTCGCGAGATATATTTTCAAAATTAGACCGAAATTCGCGAATTTGTCGCATAAATGTATATTGAATGAGACTGCAACATGAAAGCTGTGTTCATATCGTCAATCTTTGTCGCAATATAGTCGCGAACTATTCGCGAACTAGTCTCCAGTTGTCGCATTCCAGTGAGATAGGGGCTTTAGTTTAAGTTTTTCGCCAGATAGTCGCGAGGTTTTCTCAAGACTGTCGCGCGACCGTCGCGCGACACTAGCACGACATTCGTACGAGTGTCGCGAAAATTTCGCATTGTAAATTCGCCAAGATTTCGCGGCGACAGGTTCGCGACACTCGCACGAACGTCTCGCGACCGTCGCACGACAGTCGCGCGATAGTCTTGCGAAATATTTTGACGAAATAGTCCCGCGACAAAATTCGCAAAATAGTCGCGAGAAATTCGCATGCCAGTGAGATACTAGCTTAAGTACTATGACACCGTTTCAAAGGTTCCAATTAAACATGTCGTAATATTCGATTTAAAGACGGAAACTTCGCCAGTAATGACAGAAAATAATTGTAAAAAAAATATTTGCAACCAATGTCAAAAGATAACTTACATACTACATTTTATTTTTGAAAAATTCGATGAACCGCGTTTGATAACCGTGTATAAAAGAAAGATTTTTCCATCGTGTTTCTGTATACGAAATAAGAATAAAACTGAGATCCTTTAAGAGCAGTGAATACATTAATGAGAAAGGAATTGGGTCATACCGCGGTTCGGCTACATAAGCCTCCTCAGTGACCCTACAGAATTTGCAACATGGAGCCAAACAGAATTACTGTACTTTTACAACTTTCAACAGGGTAGTCGATACAAAGACTAGTAAAATCCAAATGGGGCCAAATATATTAACCGTTGGTTAGAAAATGTATCTAAACCGATATTAATTTTCTGATATCTCAGAAAGAATACCCTCACTGATCGGGTGAACCGGGAACCATTGACTGGCGTGAACAAGATGTTGACCTCATTAGCGATGAAATGAATCATGTTTGAATCAAGAGTCAAGTGGCCAAGTTCGTTTTAAAAAATCCTTGTTTTATATTTTTGTAAAATTCTTTTGAAAATTATTTTGATCCGGACCTTTTACAGGTTCGCTATGGCTACAACAAGTGTATTGTAAGCCGAGTGAGCGGTTATTTCCCAATAGGCGGCCACTCCGAACTTAACTAAAACTATGAAAACGTACATAAGGTTCAAACAACACAAAATAAAATCGGCTCCAAAACACAAAACTAGTGTATAAACAATACTTGTTATGATGTCAATAAAGCGATGTTTTATAAAACACGCATTAAAAGTGACGATTTGATAAACAGAATTCCGTGATCCATTCAAACGAAATTTATGAGCTCGATTCTCTAACTCTTTTACTGTGAAGGCTGGGCTTGATACATTTAAAAACATGATACTTACAGACATCGGCTAGTATCGTTATACTATTGTCATCTATTGACAGACTTTTAATTTCAGTTCCGTCTGACCAAAGAACACTTCTGGTTTTATAGTTGTATATAAATCCAACATTTGATATGCCGTCGGACTCCTGAACAATTTTGTCTGCCGTTGCCGGGGTAAAGCCATTTACTGTCAGGGGCATTTGGTATATGGAACGTCCCTCAGATCCGCTCAATGGCCAAGTTTTGATAAAGACTAAGTCATCGTCAGCAGTCACTGAAAAGAAAATGAATAACATGCACATAGAGATGCAAACCTGAAGTAAGCTGAGGGCGAGATTAGGTACCTGTAAAGCCAGTAGTTTTATATTACAAATCGTTCCAATGCGATACTTCTGTGGTGGTTCTTACTGTTTTATGTCTAGGTGTTCAAACGTTTTGTGCTGTTTGCGCCTTATTTATGTTTTCATATTTTTAGTCAAGTTTAGTTTACTGAGTGGTAAACTATTGGGAAAAAAGCTGCTCATTCGGCTTACGATATGTTTTCATGGTATAAGTGCCTGATTGTTAATTCATTTTTTTTTTGCGCCTTTTCCTGATCGTTGCCTACTTGTACCTTTTTACATTCATTAAATATGGTATACAGTACATACAAACATCAACCACAATTGTAATACTGTCATCATCGATATAAAGACTCTTGACTACCTTGTTTTCAGACCAAAGAACACTTCTTTTTATGTAGTTTTAAACAAATCCATGATCAGACATGCCGTCGGACTCATTACGAAAACACGCCCATGTAATATACAGATTTTTCTTAAGTTGTAAAACTTGAAAATTTTCAATAGAAATGTTTTGATATTTTTCTTATTTTTGCTCAAAAAATAGATTGTGGGTTCAAGTTAGAACCGCCTCGCGGTTCTGTACCCACAATCTATGTTTTAGAGCAAAATTAAGAAAAAATAGGTATACCCCTGCACACCGCAGTTTTTTCTATATATAAAAGAAGGGTTCAAAGGGGTATACATTACACGGACATGTTTTCGTGATGTTTTGAACAATTTTGTTTGCTGTTTTCGGGCTACAGTAGAGCCATTTACTGGCAACGGCATTTTGTATATCGAGCGACCCTCAGAACCTGTTAAATGGGTGTGTTTTAATAAAAAAAAAAGTCATCGTCAGCAGTCGCTGTGAAGAAAAATAAAGAGCACGCACAAAAAGATTGGTTTATTTTTTTTTTTCTGATTGCGCCTTTTCCTGATCTTTACCTACTTGTACCTTTTTTAATCGTTTAATTTCCATCCTTCTTCCCTAGTTGTATATTAATACAGCATTTGACATTCCATCGGGCTCTTAAACAATTATGTCTTCTGTCATTGGTTTAGATCCATTTATTAACAACGGCATTTGCTATATTGAACGTCCTCCGCCAACTTTTAATCATTTAATTTAGCAGGAAATGACATATTGCATGTATATACCATCAGTTGCGTGGTTATAACAGTTTAGCATATATAGACGCCTCAGTGTCATTTCTGAGAGACTGCTGGAAGCCAACTACGGTCATGTTCGAGGTTTTTGTCTTTGACAACTGCTCGGCAAATATGCCACGTACAAGCAATGTCCTTATATTCAAAGGATATACTTACATGTATACGTTTAATGTCAGTAACCAAATACAAATTGACATACATCCCCTACAGAACACTCTAAAACATATTATATTAGTTGAAGTGTGTCGGACTACGAAGCGAAAGGTCGCGGATTCAAAGCTTCCTCCGTCACAAAGTGTCCACATTGAACTCTCAATATAGTACCGCTTAACTAGCTAACCGGGTCTGTCCAGACATGACTGAAAAGTTATAAATGGAATTTCAACCGCATGAACAAATAAACTAGCGGAAACATACCCAATGGTGAAGTGAATACCAATCCTGACAAAAAGCCTAAAACAAAATTTAGGATGAAGTCATTTTATTTCTCTCTGTTGTATTAATTGAGAAGAAATGATGGCGACAGTGCGGTCACAACAAGCAATATGACACTGAGAATAAACTGGTCATTTAAAGCTCACCTGAACCGAAAGCATTTAAACATTGAATACACTAAAAAGTAAAAGCAGGCACGATATAGGAAATGGCGCAATCAGAAAGAAATTCCCACTTCAAAAACCGAGGTGGGAAAGTGGGAAAAAACTTAATTAACAATCTGGTACTTATTCTAAGAAAACATATTACCAGCCAAATGGGCAGCCATTTTCCCAATAGGTGGCCACTCAGCCACCGAAACTTAACTAAAAAAATGAAACACACATAAGGTGCTAACAGCACAAAAATTCATCACAAATGCATAAAACAATATGAACCACCACAGAAGTATCGCCTTGGAACGATCAGTGATATAAAATTACTGGCGGGCTTCAATCGATTTTACATGGTCATAACCTCACCCTCAGCTTCTGCAGTTGTTCACAACATTTAGTTAGTTCTTCGGTCCTAGTGATGAATCTCTAACTAGTCAATGAATCATCAAGGACAAACAAATAAATCATGATAAACACACTGATGACTCAACAGATTCAGTAAGCTGTCTGACGATTAAGATTCTTGGGCGCCGAATAACTTACTGAAACCCGGAGCAAAAGAAAAACACCAGTTGAACCCCGATGGCTCAAATCGTTCTTAGGCTCAAATCGATTTTGCGAGTCACGATATAGGCTGTTAATTACAAACATAAGTCTCTTCGTAAGAGTATGTTGTCTCTGATACTATACTCGTATTCACAATCAGTCGCAGACTCTTTTTTCCTGAATTGATCTCTCTCACGATGCTTTCACGCTCTCGATCTCACTCACCCTGCCCCCCTCCCCACCCCCGATGACGGGATTTTTTTCGAAGAAAATATGTATTGGTAAGAGTGCTTAAAATCGCTGTCAAACGTTTAGTTATGTCAGGTATAAGCGATTCATAACATTTGATTGGCCATTTATGACGAACGAATACAAAAGACAAACATGTTTCAATCTTGAAAAAATGACAGTTGAGTAAACCATTCCAGTTATCAACGGGTTGTGACAGTGCGTCTTCTGGCCCAGAGGTTCTGCTTTCTTCAGCAGGACATAAATCACTCTGCCCGCTCAGTATGTATCTCTTTTGCCAGTTACTAAAACATGTATGCATGTGGGCTTATTTTCATACTGCTACGAAAGAGATTTCATGGATTCTCTTAAAGACCTATTTCCCTGTAGTAGTAGTAGTAGTAGTAGTAAAGTGCAGACTTTTAACGTTATCCTGGGCCGAGCAGACTTAATCCATGGCTCCACCTCAAGGACGTCTATTTCCCTGTCTGTTGAGGGTCATTAGATTAGGGACAGGGCCCTAGAAAACCTAATGGCCTGACAGTGACTCAGAATACAGGTAGGGGCCAAAAACAGGAAAAGTCAATATTGATTGCAGAGGAAGGCAGTTTTATTACTCAGGTTATCAGGGACCATAAAACCAATAAACAGTGGAACTACAGGTATTATCCTTTAGGGGCCTCTTTATTATCCCATGCAGAGATGTGATAATCACCTCATTACGACAGTCCTTTGATCTAATAATCATTAGGGGTCATGAACCGAATAAACAGTGGTATCAATACAGCTTCTTGGAGATAAGTCTTTAACCATGAAAATCATGCTGATGTTATTGGCAATCCTTATTTTGAAGGCATAGTCAATCAAATTTATCCACCCGAACTCCAGTTCAATAAAGCCAACACCACAGATACCGAAGCCCCCTTTTTAGATTTATATCTTTCTGTTGAAAATGGATTAGTTTCGTCTAAAATTTATGATAAACGCGATGACTGACTTTGATATAGTAAATTTTCCGTGTTTGGATGGTGACGTTCCTCGTCGTGCTTCTTATGGTGTATGCATTTCGCATCTTATTAGGTTTGCTAGAGTCTGCAATCATGTTGCGGACTTCAACGGGCGAAATAAATATTTAACCGCCTCTCAAATTACACATGTTGCCATGGCAATGCCCCGAAAAGCATAGAAATACCACATTTTGCAATTTCGGGTCTATTTTTTACCATTCAACATCATTTTCAACTACCGGCCCACGCAACAAACAATTTCTTATTATGAAATAATTATGAAGTATCATCCAGAGATATTGTATGCATAGTATCATTTTGTTCGTCGTGAGGGCTGGCACTTAAAAATTAAAAAATGTGTTCAGAAATGGTCAAAAATAGACCAAAAGGTGCAATTTGTGCTCTATCTATGGTTCTTCCGGGCGTTGCCATGGCAACGTTTTTAGGATAAATGAAGTAATTGTTCTTGTTTTTAATAGAGGAGACATATGACTGTTTTGAAGAATAATTTTCTCACCTAAATTCCAAAATTTAATTTTTAACAAAATCTGAGGCCAAAATCAGGCGTTAAACGCCCTAGTCCTTTAATGCCTGGCTAAAGACGCTTTTACGCGAGGGCCTTTCGGAACCAGAATTTTATGGTGACTTGATTGATACATTTAAGAAACTTATAAGAAGGAAAGATTTATCTTAAAGCTATCCATTTTTGGTTGGTTAGGAAGGGAGCTTATTGTCTGTTGCTCGGCCCGCCGGGGTTCAGCTGGTGTTTTTCGTTTGCTCCGGATTTCAGTAAGTTAGTCGGCGCCAAGGGGTCTCCATCGTCGGGCGGCTTACTGAATCTGTGAGTCCTTGTTTTTGATCCATCATAGTGGTTATCATGATTAGTTTGTTTGCAAACTAGTTAGGGATTCACCGATGGGCACGAGAAGCTGGCTAAATGTTGAGAACCACTGCATAAGACGTGGGTAAGGTTAAGCCCTGTGGGGTCGGTTTGCGCCCCCCCCCCCTACCACCACCAGTAGTTTTGTGTTTCTGATTGTTCCGGGGCGATGCTTCTGTTGTGGTTTTGTTTGGCCTATTTGGAAATGGCTGCTCGCTCGGCTTGTGGTATGTTCTCTGGGTGTTGGTGCCTGGGTGTCGGTTTGGTTTTTTTCCGCCTCGGTTTTTGGAGTGGGGATTTCTTTCTGATTGCGCCTTTTCCTGATCATTGCCTACTCGTACCTTTTCAGTATCTTATTCATGATAGTAAGTTATAAATTTTAGAACAGACCAGGTGAGCTGCAAGCAATACCTTTTCAGCTGAGCCTAACCCAAACTTCCAGTATATATAAAAGTATTCACTTAGAAGTTGTTGAAAAATAGTTTAAAGGCACTTGTAAACGTTTGAATTTTTAAGTAAATATGCAAACTAAAAACATATATAAAACAAGAAAACAAAGAATAATTCATAATTCGAAAGCGAAAGCGTGGCACTAGAAATTTTCATTTATTTTATTCCCATCTCGAAAACAATAATCAACTGTTCGGTGCCTAATAGTATAACGATTTCATATTCAAAAGGCAAAATGAAAGACCATGTCATGAAAAAGTTTTTTAGCATTTGAAAAATTTA
Organism: Rugalucina vietnamica; assembly: GCA_964017185.1. NCBI lineage: Eukaryota > Metazoa > Mollusca > Bivalvia > Lucinida > Lucinidae > Rugalucina > Rugalucina vietnamica. The sequence goes on along the minus strand of OZ024877.1, from coordinate 3,083,357 downwards.
AGTACACACTTTATGAAAACCATCGCAGACTGATCGGGATCGTTGCCTAAATGTAGATAGTATATTGCTTCTCATGTATGTACACACAGATCAACATTAGGGCGTCTGACATTCTAGAATAGTAATAAATGAGCCGCATCGTGAGAAAACGGGATTATTGCCTATGCGAAAACAAAGGCGCAGATCAGCTTCGCAGTAACTGCGAAGCTGATCAGCGCCTTTGTTTTCGCTACTCGGATAGTACAATTCCTCTTCTACTTAAATCCGAAATTTCAAGCTTCTAGCTCTTTTCTGAGCTTGTACAGGCCGGTTTGTGTCGGACCTGGTCGGAAACCCCGAAGACCGGTTTTCTCGCGTCGCGGCTTGTATGTATCGAAACTGGTCGAACATTTTGAAGACAGTTTTTCAGTTGGATATTTAAAAGTGGTTGACTTTTGTCAAAGAACTACGGAACTTACTCGTACGGTGTTAGTATGATGTTTAATCAGGAAAAGCATAGAAAGGTCGAATAAAGAAATATTGCTTTGATGTTTTAATGACTGTGATTCACAAAGATACATTTTATAAAAAGAAAATGTGAAGAATATGACCGTATCAACCCGTTAAGGTAAAGCTCGAGCTCCTGTACTAAATTAGCGATTATATCAAGAATAATATAAGTTAAAAGGTTGGAGGTGATGATCAGAAATTGATCGACTCAGTATCTAGGCTATGACCAGCTGCCTAGCAATTGCCAACTGCAAATGACTGGTAATGTTATTTAATAAACACTACTGACAATCCCGTGGTATTGTATACATACAAAACGATAAATGATTGGTGACACACACTGCAATTGAGACAGCAGATGAGGTTAGATATTCGAGTTTTCTCCTATAGCATGTACTCTACTGATTTCGTATTTTGTTTGTATACATATACGATGTACATATAAAATATTTTGTTTTATGAAAATGTGTATTTTTATGTGTGTCTCATAAGTCATATTGGCTGGATGTTATCAAATGGTATTTTGTTAAATACTTATGTATGTATTGTATGTCTTGATAACATGTGACACGTGAATAACGTAAATAGTAAACATTTACTTACTTACTTACTTACTTACTTACTTACTTACTTACTTACTTACTTACTTACTTACTTACTTACTCACTTACTTACTTACTATCTAACTTACTTACTTAACTTAACTTACTTACTTACTTACCTACCTACCTACTTACTTACTTACTTACTTACTTACTTACTTACTTACTTACTTACTTACTTACTTACTTACTGTAAAATAGTTGGGTGCAGTCCATGCAGAAATTGAACATCTATTGAAAGAAAGTAATATAAGAAATCCCGGTAATTTCGTTTTCGCAAACACTTCAATGTGATTGTGTTGGAAGCACGATATGTTCATGGGGCGGAAGTGTTTGCGAAAACGAAATAACCTGGATTTCATATGTTACTTTCATTGAATAAATGTTCTATTTCTGCATTTTTGAATGAATAAGCTGCACATCGCTTGATGTTTGCCGTGATTATTTTCTGTAATTTCTGTACGTATATTTTGTGGTCACATCTAATTTGACAATTTTATTTCTGAATTGTCAAAAGATAGTCTCACGCAGAGCCTGAAACATGCTATCCACACTTTGTTATTTTTGGGGGATGGGGAGGGGAGAGTGGGGGGGAATAGAACATGTAGTACAGGGGTATTTTAGTACAAAGCAGATTCTAGTTCCTTGTCTATGTATCCAAACTCTTTCAAAGACGACCTCTTTGTACAACAATCTAATTTAATAACAGTTAAAAAAAAATCCAGTTATGTTTTAGCGTGAATGTTTTACTGGCAACGAAACGTACCTGCTCAAGTCCATGGATCATATATTTTGCTTTTTCATCATTTTTTTTTTTTTTTTTTTTTTTTTTTTTTTTTTTTTTTTTCTCAAGCCAGAACACAAGTTATTCCCATTAACCCATATTTGACGAATGGATTTCCCCATCATTATCAATGGGGTGAGTCCACTTTCATTTTAAGGGGTGTTAGGAGTGATTTTCATTTTTTATCTCATTTTTCGGTGAAATTCCTCCAAGCAAACAGAATAGCCCCAGATGGGACGCCGCGTTCTGCGGCGTCACATCTGGGGCTATGATGTTTGCCTATGTCCCATAAAAGGGACGCCAGGCTTAAATGAGTTAAGCTTATTTGTTTATATTAATTTTAAGAATGCAAAATTTATAAATAAATAAAATGCCGGACCTATTGTTCAGAAAGCTTTGTCTTTCACAAATCGAAGGCGTTTCGACATTCGAAAACAAGCATGAATATCCGCGCATGATCTCTTAATATTTCTTTTCTATAATTTTGATTTAACATCATGATGGGTTGAACCATGCAGTATGTACACCACATTACGAAAATTTGCCCATGCAATATACAGAGATTTTTAAAGTTGAAAAAAAAAAGAATTTTTTTTTTTTTTTTTTTTTTTTCAGTAGAAATTTTTCAATATTTTTTCTTATTTTTGCTCAAAACATAGATTGTGGGTACATGTTAGAACCGCCTCGCCGAGGCGGTTCTAACGAGTACCCACAATCTATGTTTTGGAGCAAAAATAAGAAAAATAGGTTTACCCCTCCATACCCCAGTTTTCCTATATAAAATGGGGTTCAAGAGGGTATACATTTCACGGACATGTTTTCCTAATGATAGACGCCGGTCTGCTTTTTGGATTTTCATATGAGCCACATCATAAGAAAACTAACATTTGGAATATGCAAACACAAAGGCGCAGATCATCTTAGCAGTAATTGCGAAGGTGATCAACGCCTTTGTTTTCGCTACACGGTCAGTATAATTCCTCTACTTTCTTAATCCAAACTTTCCTGCCTCTGCCTATCTTAGAGCTGTTTTTGTACAGCTCGGTTTGTGTCGGAAGTGTTCGGAAACCACATTGTTGGTTTTGTCCTGTGTACAGAAGACTGGAGTTTGGTTTATCACAGCTGATAAACTCGTGGTATGGAATTGGTGACACACAATGCAATTCTGTCCGAAGTTGAGATGAAAAATTCGAGTTTCCTCCCATACCATTTGACAAACATCAAGCACACCTTAGCGGAAGGGGTTGCAGGCGAAAAGGACAATATATGACTAAATTTCTTCCGTCATATACATAATGTTTCATTCATATACACAATAACGATATATCATATACATTATAACGTTACATCATACACATTATTATCATATGACGTCGCTGTTTTCCAGTGGATAACGTCATGTCATAAACATCGTATGACCACACGTTTAATAACACTTTTGCGGGAATACGTAACGTCATTGACGACGTCCGTAACAACAATGTAAATTTTCTTGGAAAATATGTCCACTTCGAAGGCGATAAAATCCTATTTTTAAAGTCATATGATAAAACGAATCTTACACTCGTGGTCATTTCATATGAAATTTATTAAACTCGCCGAAGGCTCGTTTAATAAATTTCATATGAAATGACCACTCGTGTAAGATCCTCTATTTACGTTACATCATATACATAATAACGCTTTCCTTTATACCAAGCTGTTTATGTTATAATCATAGGGGCTAAATCTTTTTCATTCCTCCAATGTCATTTCATTACCTTTAAGAACGGGTAAATTAGAATCAAAGTCAGTAGTTTTCAAGGCACTAAAGGATTGAGGAGTGGTTTCATCATGATGATATCCTTAATTTTTGGAGGACAACCAGCTTGTTCAAGAAAATTCTGTATACTTCGACCTTTGAAATATTTTCTCAAAGTGTCTCTACATATAACTACCAGAGGTCGAGGGTTTTCAAGAAATGAACAGATATACTCGATCTCAGCTCTATGAAAACCTGGACCCAGACGTTCTCTGAACAGAAAATATTTCAACTCATTTCTGTTGTCCACTGGAAACCCGCATTCCATCAAGAATGGTGCCATGAAGTTAAGTGCGAAGTCATGTATGCCATCATAACCGAACGTGCCTCGTTTCTCTGCATCAGCTATGTACTTGCCATTAAGCTTGTTAGATTCTGCCGTTCCCTGAAACACAATATCTTGCTTCAATGCACGAATAATCGATCGCTTGTGTAGTTCCATGTCTGGATTTTCGCCTAACAATAAGGCGATCTTATCTCGAACCATAGTCATGTGAGCAACTTGTCTCACGTCCAGCAAGGTATCAATGGCAGTCCAACTGCGTACATCATCTCTATAGTTAACATTCGCCCCTAGATCTAAGATAGTCTTTATAAAGTCATTCCTGATATGTGGAAGTGTGAGATAGTGATTCAGATTTCTGCTTGTTTCTCTTTGCTCAATCGGAATGTTCTTAAAAGTGTCTAATATTTCAGCTTTCGAAGTGTCGTAATGGTTCAAAAGCTGTGACGATAAGTCCATTATTTGCGTTTCGAAGTCTATTGTTTGCCGCCTAGCAACGGCACCATTTGCAGCAGTGCTATGTTGTTTAACAACACCATGGGACGTTATAGATACTGGCGGATATGACGGCGGTACATAGCGTAGGTTATTATTTCTCGCCTTCTCACTACATCAACTATGATAGTGTCAGAATCTTTATCCCAGCGTCTCAGGACCGGAACCGGAAGTGCATCATCGATGGCACAAAATGTCGAGAACAGTGTCATAATACTATCTTTGTTCTTTGAAGCAGCAATATCAAAGGGTTGCAATTTAAATATACCTGTGTCAGCATCACGACCACCGTAGCCAAAATCATCATCAGAATCATCTGTTAGTGTACCTACATCGTAGTTCTCTAAGAACCATCTAACAGCATCCTTGTTACCTATAGCTGTGGTCACGTGAATCGCCGTAACCCTGGTTTCTCTTACAAATTCTGGTGCAGCAGTTTTCACATGCGGACACTCGCCATTGACAATATTCTGAACAACGCGTTCATACATATCTTCATTGATCTCGCTGGTATTAGAAATGTACAGACAAAACTCGTGTTCGAAGGCACATTTACAGCTGCAGTAGTAATAGGTTGTTTTGTAAAAGACCGTCTTGAACGAAAACTTATGAAGATAGAAAAAGTGAAAGAAGCCAGGTAGAGACTCGTTGACCACTAAAGCTCTAAAGAGTTTTTCTTCCGTGCCGATATCTGCCATGTTTCCAACATGCCGTTTCACTAGTCAGTTGTGTACTTGTATGAAGTTATTGTTCATGTAATATGAAAAATACAGAACGGAGTCATTGCTCAAGGCAGACTCTGGCAGCAATCGTTGCCCGACAGTTATTCAGATACATGTATGTTCCAGTACAGAGTTTATTTATCGACAGAGACATCTTGTAGCGACAGTACATTCCTTCGTACCATGAATTTATGCAAACATCTGAAATAATGAAAATAAATAGGACATATTGGTGTAGTGCAGATATTTGAGCCGCCCCATGGGAAAACCAACAACCTGCATAGGCGAAAACAAAGGCGCAGATCAGCTTCGCGGTAACCGCGAAGCTGATCAGCGCCTTTGTTTTCGCTACTCGGATGGTACAATTCCTCTTCTACTTAAATCCGGAATTTCAAGCTTCTAGCTCTATTCTATGCTTGTACAGGCCGGTTTGTGTCGGACCTGGTCGGAAACCCCGAAGACCGGTTTTCTCGCGTCGCGGTTCATTTTACTTTACAGTTGTACGTATTTGCACAGCATACACACACTCAGGTTTCTCCGAGACTTCAAACTCTTTACCATACATGTTACACATTCAATACAAACGATATGACTTTAATCAATAGAATCAATTTAATGTAAAACAAGAAACTTATCAAATTCCTAATTAAGAATAAGTTCCTACTTTTTTATCACAAAATACGCAAATCATACCTTCAGGTATATTTAAAAGTTAAACGCACAAATACAAACAATTAACGACACATACGTCCTTGGCTTAGGTATCCTCTTTCACCCGATTCATCGTTTAGTGGGTTGAGTCATTTTTCCCGAAAATATAAAAATAGACATGATAAACTCAATATATGTTAAAAAAAAATGAATGTGTTCTTTTAACTTATTATAATTATTTGTGACAATTGAACAGGTGACAGTTTCTCCGATAGGCCTCAGGATGAGTGTGGTTTATGTATACCAACAAAGTATAATCATGCAATAATCCTCTTTTTTTCTATTTTAGTCTTAGGTCCAAAAGTCAACGTTGTATAAAATTAACAACCCCTTACACACCATCTTTATTCTAATGATATTTTCGTTTGTTCTTTCTTTCAACTCCTTGTACTTGATATTGACGCAAGTTTAAGAGTATGATATTGACACAAGTTAAAGAGTACGATAATTGACGCAAGTATAAAGTCCAATTCGCATGCGCCAAAAATACACGCGTGTAAATATACTCCGGTATGCAAATTTTACTCGGGGTAAGCAAATGGCGCATGCGAACGCAAATACACACAGGAGTATATTTACATATGGGTAACTGTAATGTACTATCCGAGTAGCGAAAACAAAGGCGCTGATCAGCTTCGCAGTTACTGCAAAGCTGATCTGCGCCTTTGTTTTCGCCTATGCAGATTGTTGGTTTTCCCATGTGGTGGCTCAAATGAGTATCACTATAGGTTCATTTTTTCTGATTGTTTGCGAAAATGCAACATCCTGGATTCCTTGTGTTATTTTCATTCAATAAATATCCAACAATCTGCATTATATGCACCTATCAGTCAGTCAATAGAGTAAACATACAGGAGAAAACTCGAAAATCTCACCTCAACTTAGGCTATAATTGCAATGTGCGTCACCGATCATTTTATCGGTTTGTATACATTCCGCCCCACGTGATTCTCATATTTGGATAGCCCTGCTGGAGAAGATTGGCCGTTAATTTTTTTTTCTTCAACTGAGCATCTCGCCAGAATTTTTTATTGACCAAATCAATTTTTATTTGAGGTTTCATACACACACCGTACATACGGCTCGTCAAATTCCAACTGGTACGTCAAATTCCAGATGTTTATGTCAGCGCGTGCGTTTTGGCGCGTAAGCTAATTTTGTTGTTTTTTTCTTGTTTTATTATACTTTAGCTAACGGTTTCAGAAGAAAATAATAATCGGCAGTCTTGTGTGGACATCCACGCATCTGTACATACAGGTGTCATGGTCAGCTTATCCGTGGATTGGCGAAAACATTGCACGAAAGTCTTAAAATGGCACGTTTTCAGAAAACATCCATACTTTTTGCCAAATATCTCTATAACTAGAAATAATTGAAAGTCTCATGCTCGAATATATATAGCTTAGTATCTATTTAAAAGCCTGATTTAAGCTTTTATTCAAATTAATTACTACTATTGATAGCGCAGCTCATTCTTTTGAACCATGTGTGATTTTACATGATACGAACCACGACAGTCGTTTTATACTTGAAAGACCAGACGGACAATAGCTTTTGATACGCCAAATAACAGACGTAGACACGACTTTGGATACGTGTCGCATCAGACGTGTTGAGTGCGATTATTTCAAATACCCATGGCACCCTGGCATTGTTTGGCCTTTTTAAGCGGTCAACTTGGAAGTATACTTTTTAAATCCAGTTTTGCGTCACTTATAAGAATATTTCATTCATCTACACACACACACACACACACACACACACACACACACACACACACACACAAACGATGCGCATACCTAAGAACACGTTCAAAAAATAAAATGTATTTCTTGAATTGGAAATGTTATGGATGTCATTCAGTTTATAGATTGGTAAAGAGAAAATGGCCACCTTAAAGACACACGACGTTGATTCACTATATATCAACATTTGAACAAAATGTTGAAACCGTAGAATCAACATTAAGACACACATTGTTGAAATAATGTTAAAATAATGTTGATTCGTTCAAACTTTAAACGTTGTTGAATCAATTCGATTCACTGAATCAACATTGATTCTACAACATTGTTTCAAAGTTGATTGAATCAACATTGGTTCGAAATTGTTTCAACTTTGTGTGTCTGCTGTGCTGTTTCCACTCAAACACAGTATAACTTTATGAGAGTGATATAGTGGTCGGGGTTTGAAACCTGATTGTCTCAGTTCTTGATCCTTGGTTAATCTTATTTTAAAGGCGCTGATAGTCAACGACCTTAACCACGGCCTGTTGTGCGGTCGAGTGATCTAGTGGGTAGTTAGTTCCCATCATCCTCTAAAGGTTGTGGGCTCGAACCCCGACTGACACACACGCGTGTCATGTTGATGACTTGTGAGCCCCCTGACTCTGTGGCAGTATGCAGGACGCACAATATGTACCTCAGTTCGCGGCTAGTTTCATATTACACCCACTTTCACTCGAGTTTCAGCATTTTAGGTCACTCAAGTGTTTGTGTAATTCATGTAAATTTTATTCTATTTTAGAACTGAAACAGTGTCCAAAGTTCCAGGTGTCCTTAAAGTCTATTTAGCATTTAAACATTTGTTCCGTTGGTATAAAAATTAAATTCCTTCAAAGAAGCACATCGGCAAACAAATAAAACACAGGATATGGTGTTTCTAGGGCGAAGATTCAACCGAGCGAATGCGTGAAGACACCTGATGCCTAACAACGCCCCTGGACATTGGAGCATAAGGAAACCAACAATCAGTTTGAACCCTGGTATGCCCAGGCTGAGACCGCAAGGCTTCGGCCCATGCCATACTGAATTTATAATCAAAATTAGGGATATGCATATAATTCAAGCTTGAAACAATGCGCTATTGATAATTCGTAATTAATTCCCCCGTCTCATGGCGCTTATACATGTACGTGTACTGTGTCGCGTAGTGTTCTATTTGAATATTTAAAATTGCTTTGCAGTAGCCATACATGTATCAGTTAAGTTATGTGGAATATTATCAAATGCTCACTAGGTAAAAGCTAAAGGTTTCAACTCACATGTTTTCAGTTAGAAAATAAAAATGAAATATGAGTTTGTCTAATTCACTGGATTGGACAAAATACGGATAGCTGACTGAGTTCTACTTTTCTATAATCTCCCTTCTTGAACTGATGGACTAGCCAACCGCGCCCAGATATGAATATTAAAGTTGCCGTCTACACAGTGACCTATTTGCCCAATTATACTTGAATGGTATACTTACTTGATTTATAAGATGAAAATGAGTTAAAGAAGAGAAACGAAAATAATACGATCAAGGCTGATTTTTAATTTTATGAGTAAAAACGGGGAAATATCGCGTGAATCCTACTAAAATTGCCCACTTATCTAGAGGAAATGGCACTTATATATATATATATATATATATATATATGTGTGTACTTAAAGAAATGTGTAACATGCGTTTCGTATTGCATATGGGCTGCCGCATTGGAAAACTAACAAACTGCATATGCGAAAACAAAGACGCAGATCAGCTTTGCAGTAACTGCAAAGCTGATCAGCGCCTTTGTTTTCGCTACTCGGATAGTACAATTCCTCTATTTTCTAAATCCAAAATTTCAAGCTTCAAGCCTGCTTCTATGGATGTACAGCCTGGTTTGTGTCAGACCTGGTCGGAAACCCAAATTGTTGGTTGTCTCCCATGAAGGCTCATATATCACTTAACTCCAAAAACAAATGCACGATGGAAAGGTCGAATGATGGAAATGTCTAAAATGTTGTGCCAACTAATTATTCATCTGCTTCCTCTTATTCTAACAAATGCTGCTAATCCTACGCTGAGAAAGCTAAATTCAAAGATCAACCTGATCAGGACAGGATTCCAGAGAGAGATTGATGAATTGAAGTATAATGTTCTAGATCTGAGCACAGAACTGGATATTGAGAGACATAGAAATGACGAGTTAGAGAGAAAACTGAACGAAACTTTGGAGAAGGTTGAAACAACAGCTGCCTTTGGGGTGCAAGGTAATGTCACTTTTCCTCGTAACTAGATTTTACTCGTTCTGCTATTTTCAAAGCTGTTTTATCATGCATTTACATGACGGTAACATCTCCTTATGAAAGCTACACACTACTTGCACCACCTAACAGTAAAAGATGGGGTTAAACAGGGGTTAGTATAAAAGGATAAATATGCTTTATGTTTATCCATAAAATCATATATTGTGGGTATCTGTAAGAATCGATGTGGCGAACATAATAGCAACTCAAAATGCATGACTTTATATATTTATAAAAAAAAAAAAACAAAAAAAAAAAAAAACAAAAAAAAAAAAAACAAGTTTAATTTATGCTAAAAAATACAACCAAACTCAGTTGGTGTTATTTTTGCTTTTTTATCAAACACTTTGTGCAAACAGAGATATGTCCGTAATGAAATATGGTTACTTTGCAGTGGTAAAATGAGAATATGACAACATTGAATAATTAACGAAACTGGCTATTCTCAGGGTCATTAGAAATATTACAAATTCCACCTGTTATTTTTTCTACAATGTCAAAGCCGTCACCAGAAGGTATCACAACATTTTAACTCATACAAGCCTGGTGTCCTATTAATGATGGATCATATGCAAACAATATAGCCCAAAATGAGACGCCGCAGAACGCGGCGTTCCATCTGGGGCTATTCTGTTTCCTTAAAGGAATTTCATCGAAAATGAATATCAAAATATAAAACCACCCGCTTTATCCCCAAAAATGAAAATGGACTCACCCAAATGATAATGATTGGCAACTCCATTCGTCATATTAGCGTGAAATTCTTGTTTCTTGATAAGATGTTCTTCTGATAAAACGATTGTTTGCAGTGTCGGGAGCGAATGGTGTTAACGCAGAGAAGCTTGATGCAGACAACGCTGGAAATAAAGCAATCAACGTAATTAGGGGAGAAAGGATCAAACAGCTAGAAAAAAAACTAACGGAAGAGAAGGAAAAACGAATGGCTCTTGAAGTAGAAATTGAATCAATAAGAGAGAAATGTAGTATATTAGACACTCATAGAGATATTCTTCAATCTCAGCAAATGATTATCGATGTAATAAGAGCAAATATTTCAACGATTGCGAGTGATAATAAGGAACTGGACAATCGAATACAATCTACTGAGTCTTCACTGAATGAGAGTAAAGAAATATGGAGTACCACTGAAGACTTTCAATCTTCTTTAAGATTAGCTTTCCGAGAAGAGAAGCACTTTGTCAGGAATCTGACACGCGGCCTTCAAAAGCATGTTCACCTTGCAATTGAAGATATAAAAGTCGATATCAACACAACTATATCAGAATTAAGGCGAGATATTATCGGCTTACAAAACAATGCTAGCGATACCAGGAGATGTTGTGAAACCTTTGAGGAGCTTGATGATCGAGTATCAGAAGCTGGTAAGAAGTTGATTCTGTATTTCAGATGAGGGTGAGGTTAGGTAAAATCGATTTAAGCCCACTAGTAATTTTATATTACTGATCGTTCCAAGGCGATGCTTCTGTCGTGGTTCGTTTTGTTTTATATTTTGGGATAAAAGGGGGTGTTACAGATGTGCCCACGCATGGATTTTCTTTAAATTTTACACATAAGTAGGTCATCACATATGAGATATGAAAATGTATATATTGAATTAAATAATTAATTATAGGACTCAGGAGGCAACCCTGGCTCACTCCCACAATGACATCATACCTGCCCTAATCATTGTGTGCCCTAAATCTTCAGTTTTATAAATTTCTAAGATTTGTCATATGGATTGGCTCGAGAACATCCCAGGCATTATACTTATACTGTAAAAACATTTTACAGAAGTATTATATTGTTTTCCTGATTAAATAATTATAAAATTTCTCAATTTGTGCTCTAAAATTTACAAAAATTACTAAATTCAACTTCAAAGATAAATATGTTCCAGTCTTTGTCAAGATATCATATTTGCATAAAAATATGTCATATATATCCTCTTGATTTGAGCAAAATTTCATGATAATTCAAAACCGGTAACATTGTCATTTTTTACATTATATACTTGTAGGTCAATTTTTATATTTTTAACAAAATGTTGAAATTGCTCCAAAACATCACAAAACCTTTTTGGATTATGATCACTATGCACATTTCTGACACACATTGTGCTAAGACAATCCTGAATGGCATACATTTAGTTACGTTCATGTAACTGAGTGGCCATCTGTTGGGAAATAGCCGTTCTCTTGGCAAACTGTACATTCTTTTTGTGCAAGTAACTATTTGTTATTTGGCTTGTTTTTCCAATGGGAATTTAGGTTGAACATTGGCTCTAATTGCACCATTGCTTATTTTTGCCAAAAAGATGTTATTCGTGATGGTCCTCTACCATCTTTCACACTTGACTGTTTTCTTTAGGTTTAGAACGATATAAAGTAAATTTAAAATAGCAGTGAGACCAAATGGCTTAAAGTTTGCCTTCATCTGAATCAATTCTAAAAGCTCTAAATTATTCTAATGAGGAAACAATAGAGGATGTTTAGCTTTGTTTTACTGATAATCAGATGGTATGCTTCTCATATAGGAGTGAGACAGGGAGATCCATGTTGACTTGTCTAGTGATAAACTGAATCTGATATTAATATTTCTTACTCTTGCACTGATAGTATTTTATTGTAAAACATGAAAATATAGACAAATGTTCAATGTACATTACTTTAACATACCAATTCCATGTGTTTAGTTTTTTAGAGTCCCTCTTATATCCCTTACTGTTCTCAAATCTTAAAACTTTGATTTTCAACATACGATCTGATTTCGTCTTTACATGAGACTAAAACAGACCATAAATTCTGTAAAGACATATGCCATGAGAAACTTTAAGCCTTTAGGCAAATGCAACATCATTGCATTTCATATGTTACCCACATAAATGCTTGCAAAATAAACATCAAACCAAAATCTCCTATAAACTGTATGCAGTTAGGCTAATTATGAAGTATGCTTCATCGTTAAGGCAAATCCGCTTCCTATATTCACATTCCTATGGATCTTACTCAGCCTTTTAAACGTATATTGTACGTTACATATATTACATCCTTCAAAACTGAATATTAAAGTTAATATTTTCTCAGTAAAATAAATTTAGTAAAGTACATTCTGTCATATCATGACAAATATCTTGTAGACAATGATTTTCTTTTCATACAAATACAAACATTGATCTTTCATATTATGTATTCTTATCGGTTACACAATCCTGCTAAGTACTAAGATAGGGTTTGCATCAAAATAAAATATTCAATGATGAATAAATGTCAGAAAAACAGATTAAGTAATGAGCTTATAATCTTTTCTTGAGATTTATATCATAGTACATGTATTGTGATGTTCATTGAAATGTTATTTCTTAATTTGTGATTTTTGTAACATGCTAATTAAATAAGGATAAGATGAATGCAATTGTACAACCCCGTAGTTTATCACGTGTATTAACTAGTTACATATAACATCCTTTTAAAATAAGAAGAAAAAGTTCAACTCTTTAAGATCCTATTATATGAAAAGTTTTTACAGTACATATTTGCGCTAAATGTAACATATGTAACAGATTGAAAAGGTTACTCAGACAACTTCTGAATCCAGGAAGATCAATAATATTGCATTTTAAACCCTGCAGTCATACTAATGTGATGTTTAAAACACAAAACATTATTGAAATCTATACATTCGTTTAAGTCTGTCCAAACGGTAACTTATGTAACAGAGTATAAGGTCTGTGGGTTGGGTTTCATTAAAAGCATGCTATAATAATATAAATTGCTTATAACAAGCCTGCAAGAAAAATCCTTCAGTCATAAATCATTTATTAATGTACTTTGTGATTATTAGTGAACAACTTCACATTTTGATGAATAAGGGTCATGTGTAATTAGTGTAACAAAGCACCATGTTACCGGTCCACGATTTTCGTGAAATTTCACAAATATATTTCTAACATATGTTGGCAGTTTTTATATTAAAATGGTGTCTTGACAAAGACTGAAACACAGAAAAATTTTAATTCAAATTCTACCTCTTTTAAAATAAGGAGGTGAAAATTGGGGTTATATGTACACAAAAATGACTGCTCCGCCACTATCTTGATACTTACAAAGTCATTCATAGTATCAGCAAACTTACCAATGACTACTATAATTCTGGAAAGATTTCAACATTTGCTTCATGAATCGTTGATCACTATAGAAATGTTTAAAGTGGGGTACTTTCAGCCATGGTAGTGACGTCATATATTACGTCATAATTTGCCAATGGAATTACATTTACAAGGGAATACACCATTATCATAGCGGTCATAACTAAGACAATTAATGCACATAATTTCATAAAATTCCATGCGTGGGCAAACTCCCATGTTAATTTCCCATACCCTGTAACAGGCCCTTTTTGTGTTGTCTGAACCGTATGTATTCATTGTTTTAGTTAAGTTCGGGTAACTCCTTGGCCGCCTATTGGGAAGTAACTGCTCACTTGGCTTACAATATGCTGTCTAAATATAAGTGCCTTATTGTCAATTAATTTTCCCATCTCGGTATTTGGAGTGGGAATTTCTTTCTGATTGCGCCTTTTCCTGATCATTGCCTAATTGAACTTTTTCAAAGTTAACATTTTTATTCTGATTAATACATTATCGTTCACATGTATATTCAATGAATTCTTTAAAATGGCGGTACATTCAATGAAAAAATTAGCATATAGAGCTCTCCAGAAACACCATTTACTTTGTTTAAAACTTTTCGGTTTCTTTTCTTTCGTTTTTTGCATCTTCAGACCACTCAATCAAGACCGGAACAACAGTGCCTAACCAATCAACAACCCGGTTACCTACGTCGACATCGAAAGAACAAGATATTCTTAGCCTATCTCCGGTGACTTTACAGCCCGGAGGTCCAGCTATCCTACCACTTTATGAAGAGGACCTTGCTAAAGCCATTAAGCTAGGATCACGTGTGGTACGGGGTCGAGACTGGGCCTGGGGTGACCAGGTGAAGTCAGTTTGTCTTATGATGATGATGCACGGTATTTTTACTTCAAAGTTGATAAAGTAATGTCACTTACGAAGGATCCCATGTTATATGAACATGACAATATTAACACTCATTTCCTCTCCAACGGCTTCATTATTTTGTTGCAAAATTATAGTTTTTCTCTTTGGTTCCAAAGGGTCACTGAAGAGGCTAAAGGAGCCGAAACTGCGGCATGGCTCATCCATTTTCTTATTAATATGCTCACTGCTCTTAAAGGATCTCAGTTTTATTCTTATTCAGTCGGCTGACATGTCTTTCTCACAGACCAGAGCCTGAATAGCGATGCGCGGTATTTTTACTTCAAAGTTTGATATTAAAAGTAATGCCACTTACGAAGGATCCCATGTTATATGAACATGACAATATTAACACTCATTTCCTCTCCAACGGCTTCATTATTTTGTTGCAAAATTATAGTTTTTCTCTTTGGTTCCAAAGGGTCACTGAAGAGGCTAAAGGAGCCGAAACTGCGGCATGGCTCATCCATTTTCTCATTAATATGCTCACTGCTCTTAAAGGATCTCAGTTTTATTCTTATTCAGTCGGCGGACATGTCTTTCTCACAGATCAGAGTCTGAATAGCGAATATTTGGAGCGTCAAGTTATTCTAAACATGTTCATCCCTGTTATGGACGGTTTGCCTTTATTAAGTCATGATGACCATTTAATGTCGAGGGCCAATCAAGGCAGCCACTGCGCTTTCCCCCCGCCCCCCAAAGGGAATGCTCTATACATTTCGCTAACGTGACCGGAGAGGTTGAAAGTGAAATTGGATTCACCCGAACTGCATATGTATACGATTAATAATGAACAACAATGTCATTTTATCATAGGACGGAACACCACCGGGTCCAGGCACGGTGGACGGCTGGGTGGGAGGGGATCGTACCAGTGGACAGGTGTATGTGAAGTGGGACAGGGGGACAAGGGCAAACTACAGGATCGGGGCTCTAGGGAAATATGACCTCTACTTATTACCGGGTGAGTGTTCAATCATATCTTGTTATGGGTCTTAGGACTAAATGTATTGGGTCTTAGTCTGCCAATCATGGACCAACATAAAATACTCGGCCGTTTACAAGTTTGTCTATTAAAATCACCAAAAAAAGTAAAAAAAAACTTTATAAATGCAGATTTCAGTAAATCTTTTGGGTGAAATCTTTTGAGGAAGAGCTGTCTATTGCACAGACGACCGGGTTAGAATTTATCCTCATGGGTGACTTTAATATCGATTTTTCGCAAACCGTAAATACTAAATGGATGAATCTTCTGCAACTTCTTGATCTCACACAGCTTGTATCTTCTCCTACACGTGTTACGCAGTCAACATCAACAATCATTGACCATATTTATACAAGTAACCCAGAAAATATAATTGAGACATTCGTTCCTACTTATGCATTAAGTGATCATTTTCCCGTTTGTTTATCTAGAAAAGTCAATGCAAAATTATCCAAAAATAGTCATACTACCACTTCTTATCGATGTTTCAAGAAATTCGACGAAACTATGTTCTTGTCTGACCTTTCAAGTTGTTTAACCAACTTTAAATCTGACCGAATCACAATAGATGATGATTTTACAGAATTCTATTGCATTATCTTAAAGTGTTTAGACAAACACGCTCCGGTGAAACTAAAAAGGGTAAAATCTAACCACCTTCCCGCCTGGTACACTCCTGAGATAGGGGAAGCTCGCAAATTAAGAGACAAGTACAAATACCTTAAAAAATGGTCAGAATATAAATTATATAGAAACAAAACCCGAAATCTCATTAGAAATGCAAAACGCACCCATTTTACGGACTCAATTGAAACATCGAAAAGCACTAGCAGTATTTGGAAACACCTAAGCGCTATAAATAAGGGAACGACTTCAAATGCAAACAACTTGCCCGACGAAATATTTATCGATAATGTCCTCGTTTCTGATTCAAACGAAATTGCTTCTAAACTAAATGAATATTTTTCGTCGATAGCACGGATTTTAGATAACGCTAGTACATCATCGACAGAACCAGATCTGACTAAACTCGAAGACTTTGTAAATAATAAGGTTCCCGATGCTACTTATTTTAATATACCCTATATTACAACAGAGCAAGTTCTCTCGGTAATAAATGATCTTGATGCATCTAAGGCTATAGGGTTAGACGGCATCGGCCCGAAGATAATAAAGCTGGCAGCTCATTCCTTATCTCCAGTGATAACTGATTTAATAAATAAAAGCATTGACTCTGGATCGTTTCCAAGCCAAATGAAAAATGCAAAAGTATTTCCTATCTACAAGGGTGGACAAAAATCAGATCCATCAAATTATAGGCCAATTTCTATTTTACCTACTATTTCTAAAATCTTTGAAAAACACGTAAACAAACACCTTATGGGATACTTAAACAAATACAAACTAATTCATGAAAACCAATCTGGATTCCGTCAAAAACATAGTTGCCAAACTGCTTTAGTAAAATTGATAGATCAGTGGATGCAAAGTATAGATAAAGGTAATATCGTAGGTTCATTATTTGTGGATTTTAGAAAGGCATTTGATGTCGTCGATCACTCAATTCTTTTAGATAAACTCACTAAGTATAAATTTCACTTCAAAACTATGCAATGGTTTAGATCATACCTTACAAATCGACATCAAGCAATTGTCACCGGTAATAACACTTCTGCCTTTGCGCAAGTTAAATCTGGTGTTCCCCAAGGCTCCATACTTGGACCAACGCTTTTCTTACTTTTTATCAACGACTTGCCTCTTTTTATGAAATATTGCTATTCAGATTTCTTTGCAGATGATGCCACATTCCACACGCATGATAAAGTTCTCGAAACAGTTGAAAATAAATTACAATATGGTGCAGACAATGCAAAAGATTGGAGTCGAAAAAATAAAATGCATATTCATTATAACAAAACAAGCTACATGATACTAGGTGCAACAGATAAATTTAGCGAATTTAATATAAAAATAGATGGAAACCAGATAAAAAAGACACACGAGCAAAAACTACTCGGTGTACATATCGACGATAAACTATCTTGGTCTTACCATATAGACAAATTATGCTCCAGTATTTCTTCAAAGATATCTTTATTAAAGCAATTATCTAAATATGTCCCTGTTGATGTACAAAAAAAGTTTTATCAAGGCTATATCCTACCTCTAATTGATTATGGTTCAGTCGTATGGGGTTCAACTTCAACTTCTAACACTGAGAGACTAGCTAAACTTCAGAAACGTGCAGCTCGAGTGATACTGCACGCCGATTTCAATACCCCATCATTACAAATGTTCGAAACATTAAATTGGTTACCTATTCACAAACGATTGAAATATAATAAGGCCGTCTTTACATACAAAGCCTTAAATAATTTGTCACCCCAGTATATCGCTGATTTACTAAAACCTGTGTCAGAAACTCATAACCGTACACTGAGATCGTCGGTCAATGGTGCATTAGCGGTTCCCAGGTCACACTCGTCCTTGTTCGATAGATCATATTCTTATACAGCACCAAAATTATGGAATTGTATTCCAAACAAAGTGCGCAACGCACCATCTCTTAAAAGTTTTAAGGATAATATCACACCCATACTATAATACTTTTCTCTGTGATTCTAATTATTGTGTGCAATTCATGTGTTTTTTATGTGACTGAATTCAGAGATTTTAACATAATTGTGACATTTTATGACCTTTAAAATTTGAGTCAATGATTACTGTATGTATTTTATCATCAGCACATGCTTTTTAAAGTTTTATACGCCCAAATTTTAGCAAGTTGGAGTCATTTTTAGCAGCCTCAAACCAGATTTCCTAGAGCCGTGTTCGGACAACTAAACATGATGTCTGGACATTGGTTTCCGCCACATGTATTTTGTTTTGTCCGAGCCCGGCACTAGATGTCATTTTTATTAGGTATAAGTTTTAATATACATCAATTAATCATTTTTATTACCTCAGCCAGTATCAACTTATGACTCCTTGAAGTTTTGTTCTATGTTACAATATTTAGTTTTATGTAAATATGTTTAATATATGTTTTATGAGGGCCACATGGTAGAATAGCTTTATATAGTTAAATGTGTTTCACCCTCTTTAAATAATGTATGTAAATAAATAAATAAAAATCGGCCAAATCATAAGACTTGATAACCACACTGCTGGGAATCACGTGATACGCAATGTTTATGATATGTGCAAATTGTAAACAAGAAGCCGCCATTTTCCACCGGGTCTAGGTAAGTCTATCGAGTTTTCTTTCAAATGCTGAGGGATAATGATGGATGAATATGCCCAGTCCATGCAGATACATCAGATTTATTTAACTATGTGCGAGCTAATCTTTCAAAGTGTTTTGTTTGTGTGAACACCTCATTCCCATCATCAAAATTGTTTGTTGCCATGTACACCAAATATTTATTTTGGGCCTTATTCATTCTTCCAGCAACAATGCGTCTTTTCTTGGAGGTAAAATAACATTTTTTTCAAAGGACAATTACCTCCATTTTACAGAAATATGCTAAGTGCCACATGAAAAAAGATAATCAACATCATTGACATTGCATCCCTATACACATGCAATGTGGATTGATACCCTCCACACTAAAACAAAAGTCATCATGTTTCTATTCTTTCGTCGATACATGTATTGATTGCTAATGCACCAGTCCTTTGTAACCATTGCCCCACCCCCTTCACACATACCTACGGTGAAGGGTGGGGGATAGCCGGGCTTAAGTGCAGAGCAATTACTTGTCGAGTGTATCCGCAGTGCACGGGGAATTACGAGGTTTTTTATGCATTAGGATCCTTACTCCAGGGCAATTTTCTATTTCTAAGGTGAGGCCAAAGAGCAAACTTTTGAACCCCGAGTTTGCCCCCTGTGTGTGAGGCTTATAGCAGGGCACTGAAAGCAGAAATGCCACAGTCACCGCCCTTCCCCTTAGGTGGATGAGCAGTGGTTACAAATGACTTGTGCATAATTGCAGCTAAAATATGATCAAAAAAAAATAAATAATTAAAAAAATAAAAAAAAGAAAAAGAAAAAATAGCCATTCTCGGTTTTGTTCAATATTGAGAACGAATCTTTGAATGCTTTCCCGGCTTTATTATGTATCAGCAGTCACACATTAGCGTATAACCCAAACGCGCGTCTGGCGTATGAATACTCTCAACATGGTTTAGATTTTGGACGAATAAAAATAATTTGTTCCTTTAACTCGCTTTAGCAGTCACACATTAGCGCCTGACTGAGACGTGTGCCGGACGTACAAAAATCTTAAAGTGTTGAAGTACGTTTGTGTTACTTCCTAGACGCGCTAAACATGTGCTACAGGCGCACAGCAAACGTTCAACGCGCGTCTCACAAACGCTTAGGGCACGCTACGGAAGCAATATAAAATCTGAAAACGGATGTGGCGTACACTAGCGTGCATAACACGTGCGCCAAATGCGTTCATAGCGTAATATTTACATTTTTCCAAAACCTCCATAGATGAACCATAAGAGGTTCATCTGTGTTCATACTTCCATGAACAACATTGTGTCACGCGACGTGACGTAATCCAAACTTGACGTCAAAAAACATAAATCTCGCCAATCTGATTGGACGTTGTAAACGTCGACGCCGTTCCGCTGTTTGAACACACACTGTGTGTAGATTCTCTGTTTGTTGGTAAATGTTACCGCCTTGGTGATTTTTCAACAAGCGATAGAGAGAAATGAATGTAAATAAAAGCAATGAGTTTCATTTTTCTGTTGTTCATGGAGCTATGAACCGCAGTGGGTCGCTAGCAAAGCTAACATGAACCCCTTCGGGGTTCATTCACTTTGCACGCGACCCACTGCGGTTCATAGCTCCATGAACACCAGAAAAATGAAATTCATTTCTTAAATATTTACTTTTTCTAAAACCTCCTTAGATGAACCATTAGATGTTCATCTGTGTTCATACTTCCATGAACAACATCGTGTCACGCGACGTCACATGACGTCAAACTTGACGTCAAAATACAGTACTTTTGCCAATCTGATTGGACGTTGTAAACGTCCACGCCGTTCCGCTGTTTGAATACACACTGTGTGTAAATTATATCTATTTAAGAAATGAATTTCATTGTTCTGGTGTTCATGGAGCTATGAACCGCAGTGGGTCGCGTGCAAAGTGAATGAACCCCGAAGGGGTTCATGTAAGCTTTGCTAGCGACCCACTGGCGTTCATAGCTCCATGAACTACAGAAAAATTAAACTCATTGCTTATATTTACATTCATTTCTCTCTATCGCTTGTTGAAAAATCACCAAGGCGGTCACATTTACCAGCAAACAGAGAATCTACACACAGTGTGTGTTCAAACAGCGGAACGGCGTCGACGTTTACAACGTCCAATCAGATTGGCGAGATTCATGTTTTTTGACGTCACGTCGCGTGACACAATGTTGTTCATGGAAGTATGAACACAGATGAACATCTAATGGTTCATCTAAGGAGGTTTTAGAAAAATGTAAATATTTGCTAGTAAATGTGATCGCCTTGATGATTTTTCAACAAACGATAGAGTGAAATGAATACAAATATAAGCAATGAGTTTAATCTTTCTGATGTTCATGGAGCTATGAACCGCAGTGGGTCGCTAGCAAAGTTTACATGAACTCCTTCGGGGTTCATTCACTTTGCACGCGACCCACTGCGGTTCATAGCTCCATGAACACCAGAAAAATGAAATTCATTTCTTAATTCAACGCGCCTGTAACGCGCATGGAACTTATTCGAAACGTAAAAGACATTCACACAAGACACGCCCAGCTTCTGGAAAAATTTTAAGCATGATTAAACACAAACGTGCCTAGAGCGCGCACCGACCTTTAGCGACGTATATCAACGTACACCCAGCGTACACCAAGCGTACACCAAAAACGCACATGTAGCGCGTTTCTAATGTGTCTCTGACGTGCTCCTGATGTAGGTTGAATCATTCAAAGTTTACATTTTTGTCAACACGCCCGGCGCGCGTTGGCTTATTCTGCTATTTTAAACAGCAGTCACACACTAGCGTATAATCCAAACGCGCGCCGGGCGTGTCGACAAAAATGTAAAATTCAAAAAACGCCAGGAGCACGTTGGAGACACGTTAGAAGCGCGTTAAACGCGCGTTTTTTACGCTTGGTGTACGCTTGTTGCACGTCGATATACGTCGCTGTAAGTCGCTGCGCGCTCAAGGCGCGTTTGCCCCCCCCCCCCCCCAAAAAAAAAAAAATCAAACATGCTTAAAAACTTTCTAGAAGTTCGGTGTGTCCCGGGTGTGTGTCTTATACGTTTCGAATAAGTTCCATGCGCGTAACATGCAAATTAAGCATGACCTGAAACAGACAAGCTACTTTCAAACTAGATGCACTGCGACAGGTAAAATGCAGGTTTGTCGGACACGCACATTTAACATATCGCAAAGTTTACACCCATGTACACCACATTAATTTTGAGAAATGTGACATTAATTTTGCGTATGCCAGTTTCGATAAGTTTTTGGGTATCATGTATGCTCCAATTTAATACGTTTTTATCATTGTCGTGTGAAGAATTTGTACGTATTCATCACATCTGTGAAGAACTTTTTAATATATAAAAACGGTACCAAGATTCACGTGTGTATTTTTGACATGTGAAGAATTGGTGCGTTTCTGCAAACTTTCTGTCAAGAACTGTTGAATTAAACTGTGCGTATGTTCATTTTCTGGGGCACATGGCGCTCTTGACGGTAGAAAAGTCTATGCTTTTACATGTCAAAAGTGAGTATAAAAAGGTAAGGAGAAGTTTTTGATATGTGTAAAAAGCTAACTGATACTTTTTGCATACTTTTTGCATTAATTTAGAAGCGTGTAAACTTGTCTTTGAGAGACTCTAAAAACTGGTTTAAGGCCCCCAGCATTTTTTTGTATTACTGATTGTTCCAAGGCGATACTTCTGTTGTGGTTCTATTTGTTTTATGTTTTGGAGTCGAATTTTCGTGCTGTTTGAACCTTATGTTTGGTTAAGTTCGGGTTACTATTTTGCAGCTGCTCATTCGGCTTAAAGGGAAACATAATTATTAAACTAGGCTCCCGCATATGATTTTCATGAAACTTCACATGCTTCAAGATAATTGTATCCTTGGACTAAAATCGAAATAAAAGTGGGATGTCACCGGCCTCGTTTCCATGGTATCATAACTTTTTTTAATGTTTCTCGTGCATTTCAGAAAATCGCGTTCGTAGCGGACATGTGTTTTAATATATGTGTTATTTTTGCATAAACACTTTAAACATACGATCAGTGTTATTTTCTTAAATTTTGATACTATTTGCTTTTAAACTGAGGAGATTACAAGCAAAATTAACTTTCCCGCCATGTTTTCAAACCTGGAAAAACTATGTATTTTTGCGATATCTCCTAAACTACGCATATGATTAAATTAAACCAATAGATATGAAACGCTGTAACCATTCAAAAGTTGAAATAAAAAGTGGGGGTCATCGAATTGCGTTGGAAGATTTAGAGAAAACCCGTTCAATATTCCCGCCTTTTTCGTTTTAATGTCAAACGTTGCACTGACGTCGCGTATATTAATGCGACGTCATCAACAGCGAAATAACCGTTTTCACATGTAATTAACCGTATACACGAATTAGGGTATATCAATTGTCGCATAACTAATTTAAAATAAAAATGAACAATATTTTTACCCGCATTATGCAGAAACAAACAAAATAAGATTCTACAGCTTGCAACGTCATTGGAAAATCAAAACAAAACGACGCTAAAAGCTATGCATACACTAAACCGCCGACATTGCGCAAACAGTGTTCTCATAAACAATAGGAATTTCATTATGATTGCGCCTTTTCCTGATCATTACCCACTTGAATCGTTCTAATTTGATCGCTCTTTATCGGTACAGCTAATAAAAGTTAGCCTAAAACTTTTCATGGCTTATACGGTTTAGCTCCAGTAAGCATTTTTGTTTAAATTAGGGTTAAAACAAGAGCTACCAAGCCTTAAAGGAGAACGTTCAACGACAATACCTTTTAAACTCAAGGTCTGATCTAAGAAACATTTTGCAAATTTTGTTCAAATCGGTCAAGGATTAAGTGAGATATTGTGATTTGAAGTTTTGGAACGAAGTGAATTTTTAATTAGAAAATTGTAAAACCATAAACAATGAATTTATTCTATATTTCAAATTTTTTATGGAGGTATACGTCCAAAATTGATAGTAAATCAATAGTACAAACCAGTGTAACAAAAATTAACAGAAAAATATTAATAAGGTTTCATTATTATTAATTATGCATCTTTAAGTAGAACTTTATGACGGCATTAAGCCTAATGAATATCCAAGATGGCCGCATCTTTCAACAGAAACTAATGTATATTCAAACCATCACAACTTTCCCAATATCCATCTGATTTTAATAAAACTTGTACCAAATTGTTAAGAGAGGCACCTACTTTCATTTAAGATGCATTGTGTTTTAACCTTGCCTTTCCCTTTAAGAGTCCATGTTTGAACAAAATGAGAATAAAAGATGCAAAGAGTGTGTGTCTGGGGTCGTTGAAGTGTACTCAAAAGATTCTAAACATCTAAAGCAAATACCAAAGTGAGGGTAAAAAAGGTGCAATTTTAAAGTGACTTAACATATGACCCCCACCTGGTTGATGGCTAATTTTTGAAGCACAGTTTTTGCCCATTGTTCAAATGTGTGATCGAATAGCATATCTATGAAATGGAATCCATAAAATTTTGTTAATTCTTATGAGCTTTATGGAAAATTGGTTAATGGCATCATCACGTTTCTAATTTTGTCGGGTATAGTAAAAAAAGAAATGAAGAAAGAAAAAGGTATTCAACATGAAACATTTAAAAGACTATTGATGGATATGAGTGGTAAAGAGTCACACAGTTTGTATGATCTAGTACTTTCTGAACTAGCGATAACATGGCTATGTCCGTCATTGTATTGGACCTAATCAATTTTAGAGAGCCAAAATTCATCTACTTAAAATTTAATATTAAACTGACAGAAAATAAGAACACAATTTGTTTGTGTGGAAGGAATCAATTTGGTTTGCTGTGTACATGGTATCTAGCAAAGTAATCTGCTCGTAAAATTGCAGAATTTGGTTTTATCCGTTATGAAAAAAACTTCCCACGTTTTTATAATACCACAGCAGTATGTAATGAATTTCAATGTAATTATTAACATTTAATATTTAAAATATTGAAGGAAATAAAGCTTATGTGTGTAGGGTAACACCGTATTTTAAGTGAATTTTTGAAGTGTTTGAAACACTGGCCAGGTGAAATGCCACAAACAATGGCTCAAATTCTTCCAAATAGGGTTGTCCATGGAATGCACTAGGTGGCATAAAAATCAACAGGCGTATCTTGAAGTTATTTGGAAAGAAAACAAAACTGATGACGTCATGTGTTTACATTTTGGTGTATATGGAAACATTTGCGGTCACATGATTCCCAGCAGTGAACCAACTAGAATATACTGCGATGATAACTATGCTGCCGTCTTTCATTGAACGTTGGTGGGTCGGACGTCAGACTCTATGATGGCCCTGACTCAAAGCTATTCATTTAAGTTGGTTGGGGCCGGAACCCGTTTAATTGAACGCCGGTAAGTCGGGCGTCAGACTCTATGATGGACCCGACAAAGCTATTCATTTTAGTTGGTTGGGGTCGGAGCTTCTTGTCTGTTGCTTGACCCACCGGGGTTCAACTGGTGTTTTTCTTTTGCTCCGGAGTTAGTAGGTTATTCGGCGCCCAGGGATCTCCATCGTCGGGCAGCTTACTGAATCTGTGAGTCCTCGTTATTTATTCACCATGGTGGTTATCATGATTTATTTGTTTGTCCTTGATTATTCATTAACTAGTTAGAGATTCACCACGAGGACCGAACAACTAAATGTTGTGAACCATTGCAGAAGCTGAGGGTGAGGTAGGGGGCCCTGTAAAACCGGTTTAAGCCCCCCCCCCCTCCCCCAGTTATTTATAACAGACCGTTCCAGTGCGCCTCATTACTTTCTTTAATTATAGTAAATCCATTTTGGTGCTAATTGTATTAGTTTTTGTTTAACATTGTATATTATTGTATCTTAAAATTTCAGATGAGAACAGATTTGAAATTCAACCAATATTCGGGTCAGACCTGGAAAAGGCCATCAAAATTGGATCCCGTGTGGTGAGGGGTCAAGACTGGTCATGGGGTGATCAGGTACGCATCATTATTATTTAATCATATTTTTCGAGGGCTATTTATTCACGAAAATATGACTATTTAACGGAAATTTCTCATATCTTGGAGGTTTGCCCGAAGACATTTTTTGGGGGTGGTTCGTCAGACCAGGTACTTCTTGGGAGTACGGGGCCGATGCTGTGGACCAGCATATTAGTAAAATACTACCACATATTAGTAAAATACTACCACATGTCAACCTTAGATACAAGATACAAGATACAAGAAACTTTATTTAAAGTCGACTTTCAATTTTACATCTTAATAACATTAGTCATAGGCTATTCGATAAACAGTAGAAAACCATTGTTCTGAAGAAACCCGTGGTAAGACTTTGGAGCCTATATAAAATGTAAATATTCACGGGTCCCTCTTTGTGTATTTCATTTTTCCAGGATGGCATCCCACCAACGCCAGGAACTGTAATACGTTGGTATGGTAACGACCAGTCCAGTAAGCAGGTCATGGTGAGGTGGGACAGTGGGAAAACAGTGAATTATAGAGTCGGAGCACACGGCAAATACGACTTATACTTGATTAAAGATCAGTAGAAACTGAAAACGATGAACTATAGAGTCGTAACAGATTGAAATATTTATACTTGCTTAAAGATCAGTTAACTTTATGACATCATTTACAGAGCGCCTGATTGATATAATATACAACTTGAAATTGCGTCAATATCAATAACAATTTCATGGAGTTGGAAAAAAAGCATACGAAGATGGTGACTAGTTAATAGATGGTGTGCAATTATGGGGTGCCGTTTTACTATTTATTCAATATTTTGGATATCCATAATGTATTTAAGGATATCCATAATCCATTTATGGATATCCTTAATTCATTTATGGATATCCTAAAATAATTAAGGATATCCATTGATGTTTTTTGGTTATCCTAAATTGAATTATGGATATCCTTAAATGAATTATGGATATCCTTTATTGAATTATGGATATCCTAAAATAAATTCTTGGATATCCAAAAATCACGATGAATTATGGATATCCATTCGATTTTTGGATATCCAAAATCGAATTATGGATATCCTTAAATCAGTTTATTTAAGGATATCCTTAAATGTATTTTATGATATCCAAAAATAATCTTGAATTTAGGATATCCATAATTCGATTTTTGGATATCAATAATTCTATTTTAGGATATCCTTAAATGATCTGATTTAAGGATATCCATAAATTGATTTTAGGATATCCAATATTCATTTTTATCATTGTATCCCTTAGGCACTTACATTATTTTTTGTGATTTAAGGATATCCTTAAATGAATTATGGATATCCTAAAATACAGTCCTATTTTAGTATATCCATAATTCATTTATGGATATCCATAAATCGAGTAATGGATATCCAATATTAGTCCGATTTTAGGATATCCTTAAATCGAATCAATGGATATCCAAAAATAGGAGTGTATTTTAGGATATCCATAATTCGATTTTAGGATATCCTAAAATCAATTTATGGATATCCAATATTCAGCCGAATTAAGGATATCCATAAATCGATTTTAAGATATCCAAAAATGTATTATGGATATCCCAAAAATGAATTATGGATATCCAAAAATGAATTGTGGATATCCATAAATAAAACGGCACCCCATATGTGACATATGCAATGAGTCTACATGTATGTTGACTTTTGGGCCGAAGGCCAAAATAGAAAAAGGGAGAACATTATTAGTTTCATTGTCAAAACAAATTATAATAACCAAACGTAGATATAACAAAATCTTACGGAATAAACACTTATATAGAGTTAATCATATCTATTTTTATATTCTCGGGGAAATGTCTCAACCCACAAATCAATGAATTGAATAAAAGAACACCAAGTCAAGGACGCCATGTGTCGTGATTTCATTAACATTTTGTGTGTAGATATATGTCATATATCTATCTGAAGGTATGGTTTACGCATTTTGTAATTTAAAGAAGCAGTAACTTTAATTAATACTCTTATCTTTTTCTTTTGTTTTACAGGTTTTTTTACATTCTATATCGTAGTATCATTTAACATGCAAGATAAAGAGAGAAACCCGAGTACGATGGTTTGTGTAAAATAAAATTAAGACAAGTGTTGCATGCATTAAAGTATACATATATATCTATCTAACGTCATTACTAAATTGGGTATGTCCATTTTCAGTTTTAGGGCCTTTAGCAAACAGAATAGCCATAGATGGGACGCCGCATTCTGCGGCGTCTCATCTAGGGATATACTGTTTGCCTATGTCCCATAAAAAGGACGACAGGCTTAAATGAGTTAGATTTACATGACCCATATTACCCATATTACCTCCCTTTGAACGCAAATGATCAAACTTTTTTATATTTTAATTATTGGTGTTAATATGTTCATCATATTTTAAATTAACACTCAGAAATTCAGTTCAGTTCGAGTATATCAACATGTACTTTATTTGTTTATTTTGATGTTTAACGTCCTAGTCAACAATTTTCTAATAATCTCGGGACGGAGCCACGCTCCTGTATATTAACCAATAGTCTGGAGTCAGTTAACATGGTAAATGTGCCCGGCGGTTAAGGAAAAAAAATCCGATTCACATCCTTCCAGTTCCGCGTAAGAGGAGCAACAAAAGGTAAACACACCTTTGCAGCCCGCATTTCCATGTAAAATGGTGTATGGTTTGTTTACTTTTTCTTGCTCCTCACACGGAGAACCGGAATGGCCTTAATCGGATTATTATATTAACCGGCGGTTACGCTTTTAACGGTTTGTTGGCCGAGGCCATGCCCGAGAAAAAAAGAGTCCAAGTCGGCAATGATCAGGAAATGGCGCAATCAGAAAGAAATTCCCATTCTAAAAACCGAGGTGGGAAAGGCTAAATTGACAATTAGGTACTTATTCTTAGAAAACATATCGTAAGTCGAGCGAGGCAGCTATGTCCCAATAGGCGGCCACTCAGTTACCGGAACTTAAATAGAAATATGAACACGCACATAAGGTTTTACAGGCGCCTAATCTGCAATGGTTCTCAACTGAAGTATACCACGGTGCCGCCGGTGGGATCGAACACAGGACGTCTCGCTTCGGAGTCTGATGCCTACCACTACGCCATCGCGCCCCTAATATGTCCCAAAACTTATTTATTTTATTACAGATGTATGCATAAATACATGGTACGAAGGAAAGCACTGTCGCTCCAAGATACGAAAGAAAGCACAGTCGCTCCAAGATAACTAACTGCATGAGACTTCTTTGACAATAAATTAACTTTGTGTTGGGCCATATTTGAATAACTGTCAATCAAAGATTGCTGCTCGAGTCTGTCTTGAGCAATGACTCCGTTTTGTGTTTGATCATATAGAAATGAGCCGCCACGTGGGAAAACCAACAATCTGCCTAAGCGAAAACAAAGGCGCAGATCAGCTTCGCAGTAACTGCGAAGCTGATCAGCGCCTTTGTTTTCGCTACTCGGATAGTACAGTTCCTCTTCTACTTGAATCCGAAATTTCAAGATTCTAGCTCTTTTCTGTGCTTGTACAGGCCGGTTTGTGTCGGACCTGTTCGGAAACCACATTGTTGGTTTTCCCACGAGGCGGCTCAATTATAGAAATAAGCGAATACGCCATCCATTAGACTATCGCGACCGGTACTGAAGCATATTGGAGTAATGGCATACATCGACCAGAAAGAAGAACTCTTCAGATCGTTAGTGGTCAACGAGTCCCTACCTGGCTTCGATTACCTTCATCATAAGTTTTCGTTCAGGACGGTCTTTTACAAAACAGCCTATAACTACTGTTGCTGTAAATGTGCCTTCGAACACGAGTTTTGTCTGTACCTTTCTAATACCGGGGAGATCAATGAAGATATGTATGAACGCATTGTTCAGAATATTGTCAATGGCGAGTGTCCACATGTGAAAACTGCTGCACCAGAATTTGTGAGAGAAACCAGGGTTACGGCGATTCACGTGGCTGCAGCAAATGGTAATGAGGATGCTGTTAAATGGTTCTTAGATAATAATGATGCAGATATATTATTTGAGTATTGTCGTGCTGGAGACACGGGGATATTTGAGTTGCAACCGTTTCATATTGCCGGTTCAAAGAACAAGAATAGTATCATCAAAATGTATTCAAAACATCGTGTCGTTCGTGAGAGGCTCATAGTTCCTAGCATAGTTCCGGTCCTGAGACGCTGGGATATTGACTCTGATACTTTCATCGTTGATGTAGTGCCAATACGAGAAATACTACAACGGGCAGACGCAATGTCATCCTGTAGAAACCCACGCTATGAACCGCCTCCATACCTGAAAAGTCCCTTTCGCCCACAGTTTATATTAAGGAACCCCAGTGGTGTTAATGCGCGGTGCCATCAGCCACAAAGGATGCCATTGACGCGCACAGATATGAACAGCGCTGTCCAGATCCAAGGTATGCATTCTTCAGGACCAAGATTGCCAAGCCATGGGCTTCTGCGGGAGACTAGACCGCCGTTATTTGTACAGTCCCATAGTGGTATTAATCAAAATAACACTGCTAACGCTCCTATCGGTCAAACTGATTTGCAAGGCGGCAAACGAGGAACGTATGACTTCGAAATGCAAATAATGGACCTATCGTCAATGCTGTTATACAATTATGACGATTCAAAAGCTGAAATAATCGACGCTCTTAAGAACATTCCGATGGAGCAAAGAAAAGCAAGTAGAAATCTGAATCACTATCTCACACTTCCACATATCAGAAATGACTTTATAAAGACTATCTTAGATCTAGGGGCAAATGTTAACTACATTCATGTACCCCGTAAGACAGCCATTGACACCTTGCTGAAAGTGAAGCCGAATAATGATACAACTATGGTTCGAGAGAAGGTCGCCATATTGGTAGGCGAAAATCCTGACATGGAACTACATAAACATTCGGTTCGTCGTGCATTGAAACGCGATGTACACTTTCAGGGAAGGGCAAAGCTACAAACTATCAGAGCTTACGAGCTAAATGGCACCTACAAAGCTGACGCACAACAACGAGGCACTTTCGGTTATAATGGAAGACATGACTTTGCACTTAACTTCATGGGACCATTCTTGATGGAATGTGGGTTTCCAGCTGACAGAAAAGAGATAGAGTATTTTCTGTCCAAAGAACAAGTTGATCCATTTTGCCTGGATGATGCTGAGATCGAGTATATCCATTCATTTCTTGAAAATCCTCGCCCTCTGGTTGTTCTTTGTAGGGACACTTTGCGAAAATATTTCAATGGTCGAGGTATACAGAACTTTGTTGAACAAGTTGATTGTCCTCCAAAAATTAATGATATCATCATGATGAAAGCACTTCTAAATCCTGTAATGCCTTGAAAACTACTCATCAGGAAAACATGTCTGTGAAATGTATACCCCTTTAAACCCGACTTTTATATAGCAAAACGGGGGCATGCAGGGGTATACCTACTCGTTCGAACCGCCTCGGCGAGGCGGTTCTAACGTGTACCCACAATCTATGTTTTGAGCAAAAGTAAGAAAATTATCAAAAATGTTCAGCTGATTTTCAATTTTTAAAGCTAAAAAAAAATCTCTGTTTATTGCTTGGGCAAGTTTTCGTAATGTGCCTTTGAATTCAAGGTACACGATCATCGTGTACGAAATGACATTTCAGGAATGAAAAAATACCACCCCTTTTTGATATTATACAAACAGAATCAGAATCAGAATCAGAATAGTTTACTGGTGACACGCCAAATGACATTATTTCACCAGGGGGTTCGGATGGGGGGAAAAATTAGTCCCTTGAACGCACGAGTGAAGCGAACTTGGACACACAATCATCTGACATTTCAGCAGTAGAAAACAGAGAGTCAGGGAGGTCATTCCAGTCCCTGATAGTCTGGGGAAAGAAACTACATTTATAGGCCTCTATACTAGCAGATGGAAGCTGAAATGCCTTGGAGTGGCTATTTCTACAACGCCTAGTCTTTGGGATAAGGTCATCTGTAGGTATTCTGGCTTTACCCTTCAGACCTTTGTATAGTAATATAAGTCGATTATCCGTCCTCCTTTTCTTGAGAGATTCCCATCTGAGTTGTTCAAGAATGCCAGTCTTACTACCTTCCTCGAAAGTATAATTCCTAGTTACAAATCTAGCGGCACGATTCTGAACCTTCTCCAATTCCTCCTGGAGGCATTTAGTATGAGGATCCCAAACAGAACTTCCATATTCCAGGACTGGGCGCACCAGTCCATATTACATTTTTATTTAGGTACTTTGAGTTCAGTAAAGATATTCAAGAGTGTTCAAAACACTCACGTTTTATAAACATACTTGTTTAAATTATTTGACCTCGTTTAGGAATGTTTCTTTGATTTTAATAGACTTCTCATGTAAATTTTGAAATTCTGGCTTTCGTTGCCGGTTTTTAAAGGACTACTGATGAGGGTTCATTGTCCGCAATAGCGCAGTATAGTCCATACTATCTTCCTTTGAATGTTTTTATCGCTCCAAAGGATCAGACCTTTATATTTTATTGTATAAAGAAATTTTATTTGTTTGTATTGAGGCTTAACGTCCCAGTCAACAATTTTTCAGTCATGTCGGGACGGAATAAAGAAATTTGTAATTATGTTAATACTGAAATACTTTCAGTCACATATTCCATATTTTGCATGCACCCCTTCCCCGCGTCCCTTCCAAAGTTTTCTGAATGCATAAGCTGAATCCGTTGTTGGCTCGTGACTATTTTAGTGTAAGATTATTTTTGAGGGGTGTTTCATTCCTAAATTTGGCTTTTTTCTCATTCAATGACCTTTACTCTACATATTGTACAAAGGAATATATATAACAATAAGTTTCAGGCAAACAACAATGTAAACATGATCATAAGAAAGATACATGACACACATTGAACTTAAAACATACAGGAAACTAACACTCACGAACTGTTATATTTCATGAAATGTTAACTGATGTGTCTTTTTTGTCTTTCAATTGAGGGTTTATTTTGAGACGATGGGATTTATAGAAGCTTGGAAAACCAATGTCAAAGTTGACTGGTCCCCCACCACTTTTCACAAACTTGCCATATTGTTCGGTTTGTGTACCAATTGTCACTGGGGCTTTTACGCACAATAACCAAGTCTCCATAGACACATTTTCTCATGAACTGCTCTACAGTGCACAAATAAAGGTGAGCAGACCGGTTGTAAAGCCTTTTCAGCACCAGTGCCATTGGCACCAGAATACAACCACCCCTGTATCAGCAATAACGTTGATTCATTTGTAAACTATATGAGCCGCTGCATGGGGAAAACCAACAATCTGCATAGGCGAAAACAAAGACGCAGATCAGCTTCTCAGTAACTGCGAAGCTGATCAGCGCCTTTGTTTTCGTTACAGGGATAGTAGAATCCCACTTCTACGTAAGTCCAAAATTTCAAACTTCTAGCTTTATTCTGTGACTGTACAGCCTGGTTTGTGTCAGACCTGGTCGGAACCCAAATTGTTGGTTTTCTCATGCACAGGCTCAATTAATGAAGCTGATATCATACAGGAAGGAGGATTTATCTCGTATAGTGTCAGGTTGACAACCCTGTGGCTGTGCTGAACCAGAATACTTCAGTTTTACGTCCCTTTCAAGATTATTTCAGCTCATATGAGACGGGCCAATCAGTAGGTGGGGCCAAAACGGGAGAACCCCGAGAAAAACCACCTGACACACCCGCAAGCAGAACTTGGCTTGTCTCACATGTGGCCAGAGCGGGACTCAAACCCACACCAGACACAGCGGTGAGATAATCGAGTGATTAAGAAACCGCGCTCTTTACCGCTCGGCCACGGGGCCGCCTCCACGCGAAAAGTCCTCATTACAAATATCAGGAAGTAATACACACTATAATTTCTAAGCTTGTAATTTATTACAGACAGTTCCAATGCAGCTTCCTATAGTTTCCTAAAATTTTATTTTAGATTTTATTTGAAATACAGGGGCGGGGTATATTTTATACCACTGGGTAAATGAACTCTATAACTGTCCGATTCCTCAGGACCAGATATTTAAATGATAAACATACGTAATTATGGGACTTTTTCCCAATTTTCTGTCCTACAGAGTTCAAATATTTTTAAAGTCATTATTGGAAAGATAAAAAGACACTTTATAACATACTGAAGTTTAATTTTCTAACTCTCTACTGGATTTATTGCAATAAGCACTTGTATTGAACACCTTAACTTTTTTCTTGAGTATATAAGTAAATTTGATCTGCCATGCTCGTTATCCTGTATTTTTGTATTATAATTGTTTGTATGTTTATATGCTCATGGGCCGAAAGGCTTAATGCATTACCAAATAAACTTGAAACTTGTATATATGTCATACAAAGGTTTCCTGCAATGTGTTATAAATAGAGATTATCATATCGTACCTCGTATCAACCCGAGAATCCCGTATCAGCCCGAGACTCTCGTATCAGCCCGAGGGCTGATGCGAGAGTCGAGAGCTGATACGGGATTCGAGGGTTGATACGTGGGTACGATATGAAAATTGTCATATCGTAATCTTTTTATCATATATTTTAATTCATGACCATTTTTTCCCTTTCTTTGTTTTATTTATTTATTTATTTATTTATTTATTTATTTATTTATTTATTTATTTTTATTTGACATACCGCCAAAGCGTGCAGTAGAGCGCATATTATTTCCACATTAGCACAAATCGAAAGAGAGAGAGGGGGTCTGCACTATGTTGTGTTCTGTTTCCTTGTAATTTTAACGCTTCTAATAGTGTATTCCATTGTTCATCCGTCGTTTGACAAAGCTATTTCTTTCTCATTATAATTTTTTCGGCAAAATTGTTTGACTGAATAAATGAGGTTTGGTTTTATTTTATGTTTTTATCTAAAAAATTAGAATATTTTGCTTAAAAGATAATAAAGGATTTTTGCATCCAGATTTGTATTGCATGTTTGGTGGCATACAGCTGCGTTCAGTTATTAATATAGCCCTGCAATATTCAGAAATAAATTGACAACTCTTCTTGTTTCTGGACAATCCGCGTCATAGGCAAGAAATGGTTAAATGGAGTAAATTCATTTATATATACTAAACAAAAAAAAAGAAACGCAACAATAGGCCACCGAGGATTTTCGAGTTTAAGGGTAAAACGATGATAATTTCAGGTTTGTGCTGTATCATTCCCATTTATGGGATATTAGGGTATATCATGCAAAAAAAAAAAAAAAAAAAAAAAAAAAAAAAAAAAAAAGATTTTCATTTGGATAAAAATTGAATGAATGAATGAATGAATGAATGAATGAACATGGTGATATTGAATGGGGGGTTATAGCGGATTTAAATCCTACCATTAGTTAATGCTTGCGCATGCGCACTGTGTTTTTACTACTTTCAGCATGCCTATGGTCGGCAACGAATAACTCCGGAAATACGAGTTAAAATGAAAATCTTCAAAATAAAAATCTGTTTCTTGCATTCAGATAAAATGCAATTATTTCTGATTGTATCATGATTTGCTAATTGTCATTCGGCAATGCTTCTGTGACGGGATAGCCTCCCTTGGAAATATGCAAATTTCAAACTCAAGACTTTGTGAATTGAGTAAGTGTTGGGTATATAGCACAGTAAACCACCCTTGGTGGATGAGCATGCTTTTCCACCGACGGGGTTTTCTGTGGCTCAGCTCGGCTGTTCGTTACATTTGGTGGTAGCGGTGGGATGATGACAACTGCCAGAACGGAGTTGTCCCCAGACCAAGGACGAGTCTTCTCGGAGGGGGAAGTAATGTGACGGGATAGCCGCCCTTGGAAATATGCAAATTTCAAACTCGAGACTTTGTGAATCGAGTAAGTGTTGAGTATATAGCGCAGTAAACCACCCTTGTGGGTGAGCATGCTTTTCCACCGACGGGGTTTTCTGTGGCTTGTCTCGGCCATACGTTACATTTGGTGGCAGCGGTGGGATGATGACAACTGCCAGAACGGAGTTGCTTTACCCATGTAGTCCCCAGGCCAAGACTCGGGCGAGTCTTCTCGGAGGGGGAAGTAATGTGACGGGATAGCCTCCCTTGGAAATATGCAAATTTCAAACTCAAGACTTTGTGAACTGAGTAAGTGTTGGGTATATAGCAACCACCCTTGGTGGATAAGCATGCTTTTCCACCGACGGGGTTTTCTGTGGCTCGGCTCGGCTGTTCGTTACATTTCAACTACAGCCCCTTTCACTCGAGTTTGCCGTTTCAGCATTTAGGTCAATCAAGTTTTATTCTATTTTAAAACTGAAACAGTGTCCCAGGAACCAGGTGTTCTTAAAAAATCTATTCAGCATTTATCTTTAGGTAATGATGTCACATCTTCTGATAAAAACATTGTAATTGTTTGGTTAAAGCAAATTTTTATTTCAATATTTTGTGCACAACATATACAATGCATATCAAGAACACACATTAGAAATGGGATAGGGACAAAAGCAGAATCTTATCAATTTTAGCAGTTGCCTATCAGTATCTACATGGCCGAAGTTCCACATAATAAGATAAATATTTCACTTGAGTTTGCCATTTTAAAGGTCATTTAGTTTGAAACCGTCACTCAAATCAGCAGATCAATCAATCCAGATGTCTTTGAGGACAACATGAAAAGAAACTCAGATGTTCAGAACAAATGGTCTTCGGAGGGGGGAAGTAATGTGATAACTATGCTGCCTTCTTTAATTGCACGCCGGTGGGTCGGGCGTCAGACTCTATGATGGCCCCGACTTAAAGCTATTCATTTTAGTTGGTTGGGGCCGGAGCTTCTTGTCTGTTGCTTGGCCCACCGGGGTCCAACTGGTGTTTTTCTTTTGCTCCGGAGTTAGTAGGTTATTCGGCGCCCAGGGATCTCCATCGTCGGGCAGCTTACTCAATCTGTGAGTCCTGGTTTTTGATTCATCAGGATGTTTATCATGATTTATTTGTTTGTTCTTGATGATTCATTGACTAGTTAGAGATTCACCACGAGGACCGAAGAACTAACTAAATGTTGTGAACCACTGCAGAAGCTGAGGGTGAGGTTAGGTACCTGTAAAACCGGTTTAAGCCCGCCAGTAACTTTGTGTTACTGATCGTTCCAAGTCGATACTTCTGTAGTGGTTCTTTTTGTTTTATGTCTTGGTGTTTAAAATTTTTTGTGCTGTTGGTGCCTTATGTATGTTTTCATATTTTTAGTTAAGTTAAGGTAACTGAGTGGCCACCTATTGGGAAAATAGCTGCTCATTCGGCTTACGGTATGTTTCATGGTATAAGTACCTGATTGTTAGTTTGGTTTTTTCCCACCTCGGTTTTTGGAGTGGGAATCTTTTTCTGATTGCGCCTTTTCCTGATCTTTGCCTACTTGTACCTTCTTGTGTAATGCAAATGCTGAAACGGCGAACTCGAGTGAAAGGGGGTGTATATGAAAATTGACCCAGAAAAGTACGCAAGGTCCATGGAGCATTTTAAGAGAAAAAATGTGGCGAAATTAAAAACAAATGCTTTATGGACTATCACGGGACATTTCCTGTGTAAATTTCTGATTTATCTAGATTGTCAGTAAATACATGTTGAATTTTGAATGTGATACACAGACATAGGAAGGTAATAGTAAGGTGACCCTTAACTAAATTTGTTGGGTATATTTGCTGACATCATTTTTTTTTCCAATATCAATTTACCTGCGCATGTGTTCATTTATTGATCTCTATACCTGTATTGTGACATACATGTATTTTGTATTTCTACACACTTTAGCAATACTTAAAGGTTATTTCATCAAATTTTATCTTAAGATTTCACATAAAAAGAAGATCTGAGTCACCTATATTTTGAGTAATAAGACCAAGTGGGAATATAGCTGTTTTTGAAGGTATGTCGTATTAATTATTAAATGACAATTAATGGAAGGATTCTGAATCAATAGCTGCATTAATTGTTATGAATACAAACACAGATTTTATGAAATTGCGAAAGTCATTTAAAAAACACGTAACATCGGACATGCGTTCTTAATATTCAACATTCAATTCTTCGATAAAGCAGGCTAAACATTAACATGGTGGCCCGGCGGTAGAGTACCGAGCACCTATCTCCGCCATTAAGTGCTATTGAGAAACACCATTAAGCACCGTGGTTAATACCTTGGAATCGGTAGTTCCGTCCTGACATGACTAAAAACTTTTGACTGGGACGCTAAGCCTCCAAAACCATGCGAAACAAAAATTTCCCTAGACTCTCAAGTCTTCGCCAAAAGAAAATACACACTTCTTTCGGAATTAACCAAAATGTTTATGCGGCATGGCACTGCTAAAAGATAGAACACGGCACATTAACGTTCCCTGATATCGTGGAAATTTGAAGATGAAGGAGGGAACATGTTCATGCTTTCTCAACAGATTAGACCATGGCCACAGATGACACATACAGCTGTTGTCTGTGTGAAGCAAGTATAGAGAAGGCGAAGAAAGAACTCAATGAAGACCCTAAAGAACGACTGGGTCAGGTACAACAGCTGAGGGACTGGATCAACCAGACACCCTGGATAGACTGTCCGACAGGTAGGATCTCTCTCTCTCTCTCTCTCTCTCTCTCTCTCTCTCTCTCTCTCTCTCTCTCTCTCTCTCTCTCTCTCTCTCTCTCTCTCTAAAGAACGAGACTGGGTCAGGTGCAGCAGCTGAGGGACTGGATCAACCAGACACCCTGGATAGACTGTCCGAAAGGTGGGACCCCCCTCTCTCTCTCTCTCTCTCTCTCTCTCTCTCTCTCTCTCTCTCTCTCTCTCTCTCTCTCTCTCTCTCTCTCTCTCTCTCTCTCTAAAGAACGACTGGGTCAAGTACAACAGCTGAGGGACTGGATCAACCAGACACCCTGGATAGACTGTACGAAAGGTGGGACCCCCTCTCTCTCTCTCTCTCTCTCTCTCTCTCTCTCTCTCTCTCTCTCTCTCTCTCTCTCTCTCTCAAGAACGACTGGGTCAGGTACAACAGCTGAGAGACTGGATCAACCAGACAACCTGGATAGACTATCCGAAGGGTAATGCCTGCCTCTCTCTCTCTCTCTCTCTCTCTCTCTCTCTCTCTCTCTCTCTCTCTCTCTCTCTCTCAAGAACGACTGGGTCAGGTACAACAGCTGAGGGACTGGATCAACCAGACAACCTGGATAGACTGTCCGACAGGTAGGACCTCTCTCTCTCTCTCTCTCTCTCTCTCTCTCTCTCAGGCTTGTTTTTCTATTGGTATGAAACTCAGTGTTCTAAAATCGTCCTAAAATGTAAAATCAGTTTTTTTATGAACCTGTACTGTTTTTCCTTATTTACCTGATGACAAGACAAGGAAGCCATCATTGTTGTACGTTTTACGCTAATAAATAACGAAAAGAAAGAAATACATGAAAGTGTAAACAAAATTATATAAATCCAACTTTGCCTCTAGAATTTAAAAAAAGGTATAGTATCAAATTTATGTGGATATCTTCCTTCTTTTTTGTTAAACATTTTAGACGAAAAAAAAACGTTCTACATAGAATAGTGTATATCTGTGATTTTAATACATGTGACACCCGCCAGTGTCATATTAGATGGACAAGGGAATCGCAGTGGCGTAGTTGTACAATATCGGACTCCAAATCGAGAGGTCCTGGGTTTGATTCCCACTTGCGCACCGCGTTGTATCCTTGAACAAGACACATTAACTCCCTACAGTACTGGTTAAACCCACGGCTCCGTTCCGACATACTGAAAAATTGTTGACTTGGACGTTAAGCCTCAATACAAACAAAATAGATGGACATGCACAGACCGGTGTGACATCCGCGGAACGTTTACATCAGGGGTATTATATATGGAAAGTTGGCAAGATACTTGTTTTTTTTTAATTATCAAAGCAGCCGATGTTATCGCTGTACGGCATGTACGAACGTGGCGATGCCATGATGCCGTACGGTCTTACTGACATTACGA
Organism: Rugalucina vietnamica; assembly: GCA_964017185.1. Taxonomy (NCBI): domain Eukaryota; kingdom Metazoa; phylum Mollusca; class Bivalvia; order Lucinida; family Lucinidae; genus Rugalucina; species Rugalucina vietnamica. The sequence goes on along the minus strand of OZ024877.1, from coordinate 3,043,106 downwards.
AAACTTGCCCATGCATTATATAGAGAATTTTTGAGCTTTAAAAATTGAAAATTTTTAGCTGATATTTTTTTTTATATTTTTCTTCTTTTTGCTCAAAACATGGATTGTGGGTACACGTTAGAACCGCCTCGGCGAGGCGGTTCTAACGAGTACCCACAATCTATGTTTTGGAGCAAAAATACTGAGAAAAATAATAGGTTTTGCTATATAAAAGTGGGGTTCAAGGGGGTATACCTTACACAGACACGTTTTCATCATGATGAGACCAATTTGGTATGCCATAGATCTGCTAATTCATCAAATTTGGCTTCGTCATACGGCATTTCCTTTCAGATACTTTATATCTACTAGCAGTGCTACGAACGAAGAAGTTCAGCCAGTTAAACTCTCGGGAACTCCTGGAAACCTTCTGGAAAGTTCGCTCTAAGTACCCCGACTGGTATAAGGGGTTCGAACCGTGTACAGAGAAACATTTTGATATGATCCGAAAATCGTAAGCTATTATGCACGTAGTTTTCATTTTGATACGTTTTCTAAAATGTACATGGAATTTGACTTCTAACATCCATGTCAAGAGCCGCCTCGTTGGAAAGCCAACAATGTGGTTTCCGAACAGCGTTGACACAAACCGACCCGTACAAGCACAGAAAAGAGGTAGAAGCATGAAATTTCGGATCAAAGTAGAAGATGAATTGTACTATCCGAGTAGCGAAAACAAAGGCGCTGATCAGCTTCGCAGTTACTGGGAAGTAGACTGGCATCAGTCTCAGAGATAAAGAAATTCTACTACTATAGCACAGTCAGTTGTTGAATCTCATAGTAAACCCTGCTAAAATCTCTGCAAGAAATTTTTACCTCAGAGATTTTTGTTATCAGTAAGCTAAATTTTTTCACACTTAGCATTAAAAAACTGTTTATGCTTTTTTTAAATCTATTTCTTGGACGTTTGCTAGTCTAGCATATGCAGATTGTTGGTTTTCCCATGTGGTGGCTCTCAAATAGTTTCTCAGTAGTTTTGGGGAAGGACTAAATGGAGCAAAAACCTCCCGTTTAAAAATGTGGTCCGAATTCACAACATTTAACAAGATAAAGAGAAAGACTTGGTCTGCTTCTGGTGAAAACATAATGCCAGCTATCAACATGCTCAAGTTTAAAAGACTTAAATAAACAGTCGATGAAGAATTAAAATTCTGGTTTTTGACATGAATTATTTAATCTAGCACCATTCATTTTACAGATGTTGTTATCTGGTATTGCCCAAGAAAGACAAAGAGGGAAGAACCATCATACTGGGAAGAATGTGTAAGTAAAGTCAATCCCGTACAATCAGACCTGTCTTTTAAGATCACCTACATTCAGACTTGCTATAAAGATCACCTACATTCAGACTTGCTATAAAGATCACCTACATTCAGACTTGCTATAAAGTCCACCTACATTCTGAGCTGCCTACTGATAAAGGTTACCTGCATTCAGATCTGTCAATAAATGTCACCTACAATCAGACCTGTAAACAAGTAGCCCAAGGGCAACGATCGCTCACCTGAGAGTCAACAAGTGTACCAAGTTTCATCGAAAAATCTTTAACGGTTTTCAAGTTATAGAGCGGACACGTTTTGTGACGGACAGACGGACAGACAGACGCACGGGGAAAGACAATATATCTCCCGACCCTGAAGGGGGGAGACATAAATACCAATAAAATATAGCAAAAAGGCCCAAATGGCCCAGTGGATAATTCGCTTATTTAATTACCCCTAAGGGTTGCCATGGAAACCAGAGTTCAAATCCAATCAGCTTGAAACCTAATGCAGGCAATCCCCCACCACACTGATGCTTCTGATAAAGTTTGATTGCAATGGACCTGCTGGTCTCTGAGATACACATGTACATGTTTGAAAGTGTAGACTGATGCACGGCCAGACGTACGGACGGACGCCCGCTCGACTCTCATCCTATAAGCTTACCTTGTGAGCCTTCGGCTCAGGTGAGCTAAAACAGAGGATCAAATATGTTAGCGCTAAAGTTTTCACAACACTTTACAGCCATTTTCCAAAGCTCACAGGCACGTAACTTTGCAGTCCATGGTCGAATCTCGCTGAATTTTAAACTAATCACACATCTTATGGCTGTCCTTGTTACCTCGAAGAATGAAGAAGATCCAATCAGAAATGAAGGCGCTGGAGTGTTCACAACATCTTTCTCATTTAAGTCTATAGAGATTTTTTTAAATGCTCAAGGGCAGCTAACTCTGCAGTCCATGGTTGAATCTCGCCCAATTTTGTACCCATTCGTGATCTTATGACTGTCCTTGTCACATGAAAGAATGAAGAAGATTGGATCAAAAATGTAGGCATTAGAGTGTTGACAACACTGAATAGCCATTTTCAAATGCTCAAGGGCAGGTAACTCCGCTGTCCATAGTCAAATTTCGCCGAATTTTAAACTTATCTTAGATCTTATGACTGTCCTTGTTACCTGCAAGAATGAAGAAGATAGGATCAAATATGTAAGCGCTTAAGTTTTCACAACACTTTACAGCCATTTTCCAAAGCTCACAGGCACGTAACTTTGCAGTCCATGGTCGAATATCGCTGAATTTTAAACTAATCACACATCTTATGGCTGTCCTTGTTACCTCGAAGAATGAAGAAGATCCAATCAGAAATGAAGGCGCTGGAGTGTTCACAACATCTTTCCTATTATAAGTCTATAGAGATTTTTTCAAATGCTCAAGGGCAAGTAACTCCGCTGTCCATAGTCAAATTTCGCCGAATTTAAACTTATCTTAGATCTTATGACTGTCCTTGTTACCTGCAAGAATGAAGAAGATCAGACACAAATGAAGGCGCTGGAGTTGTTCACAGCAGCTTTCCCATTGTAAGTCTATGCAGATTTTTTAAAATGCTCAAAGGCAGCTAACTCCGCAGTCCATGGTAGAATCTCGCCAAATTTCAAACTCATCCAAGATCTCATGACTGTCCTTGTTACATGAAAGAATGAAGAAGATCTGATCAAAAATGTAGGTGCTAGAGTGTTGACAACACTTAACAGCCGTTTTCCAAATGCTCAAGGGCAGGTAACTCCGCAGTCCATGGTTGAATCTCGCGGAATTTCGAACTCATCCTTGTCTTGTGGCTGTCCTTGTTACATGAAAGAATGAAGAAGATTGGATCAAAAATGTAGGCACTAGAGTGTTGACAACACTTAACAGCCATTTTCCAAATACTCAAGGGCAGGTAACTCTGCAGTCCAAGGTCGAATCTCGACAAATTTCGACGTCATCCAAGATCTCATGGCTGTCCTTGTTACATGAAAGAATGGAGAAGATCGGATCAAAAATGTAGGCACTAGAGTGTTGACAACACTTAACAGCCATTTTCCAAACGCTCAAGGGCAAGTAACTCCACAGTCCATGGTCGAATCTTGCTGAATTTCGAACTCATCCGAGGTCTTATAGCTGTCCTTGTTACCTGCAAGAATGAAGAAGATCCGATCAGAAATGAAGGCGCTGGAGTGTTGACAACCTCTCTCCCATTGTAAGTCTATGGGGATTTTTTCAAACGCTCAAGGGCAGCTAACTCCACACCCCATGGATGGATCTGGCTGAATTTCGAACTCATCCGAGACTTTATGGTTGTCCTCATTACCTGCAAGAATGAAGAAGTTTCTATCAAAATTGAGGCTGCTAGAGTGTTGACAAACTTTTCCCCACTATAAGCCTATGGGAGTTATCTGTTGCCATGGAAACCAGAGTTCTGATCTTATCTGCTTCAAAACCTAATACAGGCAATCCCCCACCACAATGATGCTTCTGATAAAGTTTGATTGCAATCGGCCTGCTGTTCTTCGAGATATACATGTTTGAAAGTGTGGACGGACGGACGCACGCACGGACGCACCCACGGACGGACGCCGGCTCGAGTAGTATACTATAAGCTCACCTAGTGAGCCTTCGGCTCAGGTGAGCTAATAAAGGTCACCTTCATTACAAAGTTTCATAGTTTATTCAAAGCTTATTCAAAAAACATAAAGCCCCAAAGGAGCATAATAATTTGCATTAAGACCTGTCTATAAACGTCTCCTACATTCAGACATGTCTTTAAAGGTCACCTACATTCAGGCCTGTCTATTAATATCACATACATTCAGACCTGTCTATAAAGGCCACACCTACATTCAGACCTGTCTATTATATCACATACAGTCAGACCTATCTATAAAGGCCACACCTACATTCAGACCTGTCTGTAAAGGCCACACCTACATTCAGACCTGTCTGTAAAGGCCACACCTACATTCAGACCTGTCTGTAAAGGTCACACCTACATTCAGACTTGTCTATAAAGGTCACCTACAATCAGACCTGTCTTCAAATGTCACATACAGTCAGACCCGTCTGTTAAGGTTACGTCCATTCAGACAGACTGTAAAATAAAGGTCACCTACATTCAGACTTGTCTGTAAAGGTTACCAACATTCGGACCTGTCTATAAAGGTCACCTACATTCATACCTGCCTATAACAGTCACCTACAATCAGATTTGTCCATAAAGGTCGCTTACATTAACACCTGTCTATAAAGGTCACCAACATTCACCCCTTCTATTAATATCACCTACATAAAGAAGTACAAGTAGGCAAAGATCAGGAAAAGGCGCAATCAGAAAAAGACTCCCACTCCAAAAACCAAGATGGGAAAAAACCAAACTAACAATCAGGTACTTATACCATGAAAACATTTCGTAAGCCGAATGAGCAGCTATTTTCCAATAAGTGGCCACTCAGTTACCTTAACTTAACTAAAAATATGCAAACATACATAAGGCGCCAACAGCACAAAAATATTTTAAACACCAAGACATAAAACAAAAAGAACCACCACAGAAGTATCGACTTGGAACGATCAGTAACACAAAGTTACTGGCGGGTTTAAATCGATTTTACACGGCCGTAACCTCACCCTCAGCTTCTGCAGTGGTTCATAACATTTAGTTAGTTCTTCGGTCCTCGTGGTGAATCTCTAACTAGTAAATGAATCATCAAGAACAAACAAATAAATCATGATAAACATCCTGATGAATCAAAAACCAGGACTCACAGGTTACCTCCATTCAGACAGACTGTAAAATAAAGGTCACCAACATTACAGTCTGTCTGAATGGAGGTAACAGGTTTAAGACCTGTCTATAAAGGTCACCTACATTCAGACCTGCCTATAACAGTCACCTTCAATCAGATTTGTCCATAAAGGTCGCTTACATTAACACCTGTCTATAAAGGTCATCAACATTCACTCCTTCTATTAATGTCACCTACATTCAGACTTGTCTATAACATCCACCTATATTCAGACTTGTCTATAAAGGTCACTTACATTAACTCATTCTATTAATATCACCTACATTCAGATCTGTCTATTAATATCACCTACATTCGGACCTGTCTATAAAGTACTTGTCTATAACGGTCACCTACATTTAGACCTGTCTGGAAAGGTCAACTACATTCAGACCTATCTGTAAAGGTCACCTACATGCATGCGTGTCTATAAAGGTCACCTACATTGAGACGTGTCTATAAAGGCCACCTACAGTCAGACCTATCTATAAAGGTCACCAACATTCAGACCTGTCTATAAAGGTCAACTACATTCAGACCTGTCTATAAAGGTAATCTACATTCAGACCTATCTATAAAGTTCACCTACATTCAGACCCGTCTATATAGGTCACCTACATTCAATCCTGTCTATAAAAGTCATCATCATTCAGACCTGTCTATAAAGGTCACCTACATTCAATCCTGTCTATAAAGGTTACCATCATTCAGACCTGTCTATAAAGGTCAACTACATTCATACCTGTCTATAAAGGTAATCTACATTCAGACCTATCTATAAAGGTCACCTACATTCAGACCCGTCTGTATAGGTCTTCTTCATTCAGATGTATCTATATTCAGACATGTCTATAAAGGTTGCCTACATTTAGATATGCCTATAAAGGTCGCCTACATTTAGACCTGTCTATAAAGGTCATCTACATTTATACCTGTCTATAAAGGTCACCTACATTCAGAGATATCTATAAAGGTCACCTACATTCAGACGTGTCTATAAAGGTCACCTACATTCAGACCTATCTATAAAGGTCACCATTCAGACATATCTATAAAGGTCACCATTCAGACATATCTATACGGTCACCTACATTCAGACATATCTATAAAGGTCACCTACATTCAGACATGTCTATAAAGGTCACCTACATTCAGACGTGTCTATAAAGGTCACCTACATTCAGACATGTCTATAAAGGTCACCTACATTCAGACATATATATAAATATCACCTACATTCAGACCTATCTATACTATAAGACTTAAGTTTAGCAATTTTTTCATTCATCATTATTTTCAAAATCAAATGTTTGAAAACTTTGCGTACGCGTTTAATATGTCAAGTGATGCTCAAGTTCATGTTTCGAGACGAGTTTGTGTGCTTTTCTCACGTCCACGATCTGCTACGTTACGTTTAAAAAATCATGCAAATCACGTGCCCAGCTTTCCACGTGCATCACATGTTATCAATTTTTGCCTTGTTTGATTGGTAAAAGTGTCGTAACGAATAAACCGGAATGACATTTGAAAATTCCGTGAGGGGACGCCATCATGGCCTGACGTTAAACCAGCGTAACATGAAGATCAATATGCTCAGTGCAGACTTGAAGAAAAAGGAAGCCAATTGAAATTTCTAAGCTTGCCAGAGTACGATACAGAACCATATTCCATCAGCCGATAGCATCAAAATCCGGCATCATGACGCCAGACAACGTAAGGCTATCATGATTTAGGGCAATGCAAATTCGACGTCATAGTGACGTAATCGTTTTTAGGCAACCTTCGAATATCAGGTTTGATAATTTGCGGCATGGAAAGAAGAATTTGCATCGGAACAGCTGACAGGAAACAACCTGCGTTGTGCGAACACTAGCGTGAATATCGCCGTTACGTTGTTGGTCCTGTAAACGTTAAACGTAAACGTGTAAGCCTAGATTTGACATCACATTGAACCTTATAGGCCTACTAAGTGAATGTTTTCTCGTAAAAGCGAAATCGCACGTCATTTCGGCAATTAAACACACATGGGTTCATCTCGGGAGAAAGACCAGGGAACAAAATGATGTCAGTTACGTCATACACCGGGGGCGTTACCTGGTACCATAATGGAGCCAAATCTCTACGATCATGTTACTGTACTCTTTTTGAGCACAAGAAGATGTTAAATAACTGTTTTGGGAATAAAAGGTTAACTTTTCATATGCCGAGAAAGAATGTGAATTTTGAGGTGACACCCATGTAAACTTTGACGTAGCGTAACTGCGTCCGGAGAAGATGGCTTTCCGGCGAAAAGTGAAAATTGTGGTTCCTTAAGGATTAAATATTGATGGGTTAAAGTGTTTAGTTCAGTTCATCTTTATACCAATTTGCAATTACGAAATCAAATAAAAATTGCTAAACTTAAGTCTTATTGCGATCTCCCGTTGGGAGATCGCATATATAGTTACGTGCGGCTTAATCGACCACCGACTTCCGACTTCCGTCGTACTTGATTGGACGAGTCAGCTTCGATTGGGTCACACCAAATAGCGCATGTCGGCTCGGGTATGAAAGCTCACGTTGAACCGAGCTGTCATCTAGTCTTTTCGGTCTGTGGTTATCGCCGTGGGTTTATAATTATGTGGTCATACAGTGAAATTAGTGCTGAGAGATCGCAAGCGTTTTGGAAACGCTTAAACTTGTAGTATATATATTCAGACGGTGTCTATAAAGGTTACCTACATTCAGAACAGTCCATAAAGGTCACCTACATTCAGACGTGTCTATAAAGGTCACCTACATTCAGACATATCTATAAAGGTCACCTAAATTCAGACCTATCTATAAAGGTCTCCTACATTCAGACGTGTCTATAAAGGTCGCCTACATTTGGACATGTCTATAAACGTCACCTACATTCATACCTTTTCCTTAACTGTCACCTACATTCAAATTGCCTTTAAATGTCGCCTACATTCAGACCTGTCCATAAAGGTCACCTTCATTCAGTACTGTCTATAAATGTCACCTACAATAAGACCTACCTATTAAGATCATCTACATTCAGGCCATAAAGGTCATCTATATAATGTCTGTAAAGGTCATCTACATTCAGACCTGTCTATAAAGATCGCCTACAGCCAAACCTGCCTCAGTTTTAAGGTCACCTACATTAAGACCTGCCTGTGAAGGAATCCTACATCTAAGGTCACATGTTTATGGATCTACTGACAAGTATTTGAATTCTCAGCTCTCACATACTTAACCTAAATCCTGGTTTTCAGCTGAAATTGATTCGTCAGGCAAGTCTTACACAGTTGACGAGTGGTTGCACAGCCAGCTGCCGATATTTGAGTCCCTGTTGATAGATGAAGAGTGTCAGGTGAATGGGTTTGTGATGCTGGTGGACTGTAGTGGGATCACCATGCAGTTACAGACATTCTTTGGTATGGAGAAAATGATGAGGGGCAGAGATACTAATGTAAGACATACTACCTATTTTAATGACGATATCTAAACATTTTTTTTTTCATTTTTGCCATTAAAAGGCTATAAAATCTTCTTTTTCAATTGAAAATTGGTCTCTTTTTCTTCTTGCTTGTCAAAGAAATAAAGAACAAAAATGTGACAATTTTATCATAGCGCTATATATCAAAGTCATATAAAATTCTGTTTCCAACTTTACTTAGAATATTTTTAGTTATTTTAATATGCATGATTTCTACCTGGTAGTCTCCTTTTTTTGTGTTTTTTCCTTAAAATACTGACATGGCTAATCTTAAGGGAACAATAAATCTTAAGGTCAGTGTGTTGTAAAATGTTGTTATGCAGCGTTACATGCAACGTTGCTTTGGAACGGCAGCGGAACGAGAAGTGACGCTCTTATGTCGCGCCTTTTGAATCAGAGAAAGCTGTAGCTTTTACGTCATTTAGTACGAATTTTACATTTTTCTCCATTAAAGACTGAGACAAATTTTCACCAAAACACAGAAAATGAGAATTTTTGCCATAATAGGCATTTATTGTAATTCTTGTGTCAGTCGCACATTGAGATGCAACGCGTGTTCACGCCACGTTACGTTACGTCGCGGAAAATACCAAAAATGCACTACCATATATAGCAAAACCTCAAATAGCATGAAAACGAGCATGGTTGTCAAGGACTTTTTTTCAAGCAACCTGTTCCAAAGTGATTCATGCAGATAATATCAGGTTTTTTTTTAAAATTCATCGTGGAATTTTGGAGAAAAATATGTTTATAATATGCGAAATCCGACCTCTATTTCCATTTTCCCCATTTAGTTCAATGGCAAAAATGGTGCTTTTGGATTGCCTGTAGCACAAAAACTAATCCGGTAGTCAAGGAATATTTTTGCATATTCCGATAGGGGAGCATTTAATACAACGATATGCAAAAAATTTTAAAAAATCCATCGTGGCGTTTTTTACAACACCCTGACCTTAACATTAGAGAGCTATTTTTTCTACCATAGTATGTCTGTACATTTGTTACTTCTGAGGTTACGAGTCAGTTTATCCTTCTTAGATTTGGAATAGGCTATATTTTAGTTTGACTTTCCTCAACCTTTTATTTGTTTTCTATAAAAATGAAAGTTGTTATGTACATGTATGCATGTGCATGTTTTTCAGAAAGCGTTATTGGGTCGTATCAAGCAGATCAACTATATTGATGTAGGACCAGTTTTTGAAGCCATGTTTGCCATTTCCAGACCTTTCCTTCCAGAGAAGATAAAGAAAAGGGTAGGCAAAATGTGATTTTTGAACAAAATGATGTGTAAAAGACATGCATACCTATATTCATATATTGGATAAAGTTATATTAAATTCAAATACTTCATAATTTTGATGTTATTTTCATTTTTCCAAAATGGATGAGCTTTTCTAACATTATTTATGACAATGCCATATTGATATTGGCTAATGATTTCTCTTTTCTGTTCAAAGATGTTTGATTGTCCAGCTCAAGCAGTGCAAGGCCAGAGCCTTTCACAAGATATCTCAATATATTTTAATCTATGATAAGGCAAGTTAAAATGTGGTTGAGCAGTTTTAAACTTTATCTTCACAACTCAAAATTCATATTTTAAATGATGACTTACAATTATTCTACCCATTCCGGATCAAGTTCATGAAAATTGCTGCGCCTGCGCATGTAAATGATTTGAGTATAATAAACTTAGTATTATCTTGAAGCCAATTTTGTACCTCGTCATCTGTAATGCTTTTCATTTTTGATCAAGTACGCGACTGTGACCACTGGAGCGTGAAAGTATATGCATAACTGAAGTCAATGCGAATCAGTTGGAGGTAATCCGAATCATGGACTATATATCACCACCGATGGGTTTTTTCTTCAAATTCTTTGCATGTAGTCATACAGTGAACCTTATGAAATATTCTGAGGACCAAAACATGTGCCTTTTTCGGTGACATTTTCCCATAGCCATGTTTGCTCAACTCCACCCCCACCGAACACACGAATTTCCATGGGTGATCTAAATACCGTCTGAATAGTATATGGTGCTTGTTAAAAACGCAGATTATTTCACTGTTTACACTTAATTTTATAATATAAACACCCAGAATGTAAAAATATACCTTTAGTTACAAACATCAAACAATCCAAGTCCTTTGAGAGCATAAAATGACAGTATGCGATTAATCGTGATTCGGAGTAACTACAATGATACCATTTCAAAGTTTCTAATTAAATATGTCGTATTATTCGATTTTAGGACGGAAACTTCGTCAAAATGACAGAAAATTATTGGGAAAAATATTAGCAACGAATATCGAAAGATAACGTACATGGTACCTTTCATTTTCGGGAAATTCGGCGAACCGCCGTGTGTAAAAGAAAGCCTTTTCCATCGTGTTTCTGTATATGAGCCGGGAACCATTGACGTGAACAAGATGTTGACGTCATTATACACGATCATTGATCAATGGAATGAAACATAGCTGAATCAAGAGTCAAGTGGCCAAGCTCGTTTTAAAAAAATATTGTTTTATATTTTTGTGAAATTCTTTTGAAAATTATTTTGATCCGGATCATCTACAGATCCGCTATGGCTACAACAAGTGTATTACTTTATTTTCAGATTGTTATGCATGGTAACAACATGGTATCCGTGTATAAGAACATAGATATGTCCTTGCTGCCTGATGAATATCTACCAGATGACTACACAGGACCCAGAATTGGTTCTTGTAAACAAATTATTGGTTAGTCGCACTTTTCATGGTCTAAACAATTTCCATGCTCCTAGTTGGCATTTTAAAACATTTACAGGTAGGTTAAATTTAAGTCTAAGCCAAGCTGAGCATGAGAAAATTTTATAATCCTGAGATCTGGCTATTGTGCACTTGGTAGCAGAGTATTTCTACTTGAAGTTTAAATATAATTATATTTTCAGAGAACTATATAGAGACCCGGCTGAAGGACCCCAAGGTGAAGGCCTTCCTCCACGACATGTATAACGGCCCCTACGGGGTCGACCTCAGCAAGAAACCCAAGGATGATGAACCTCAGGCGAGCTTCAGGAAACTGAATGTTTCATAGGGATCTATTTTCTAGTCAAACTTATTTCAAAGTAGTGCTTTTTTGGCATTTGAAAGACATATTTCATTCCATTATTCTTTGAGATTTTAAGATTTTGCTCATCAGACTAACATTCCCATTTAGTAATTGCTGAATTGCTGTAAGTTTGAAAATTTTTGTACATATGGAGTTTTAAAAGCTTATATAAGCAGATATAAGCCAAACTTCTCACTAAAATGTCTGAATTTACAATAATTTAGATTCCCTTAAGCCCCACTTTTATTGGGCAAATAGGGATTTCAAAGTGTTCATTTTTTTTTTTCTTGTTTAGATATACAGCATTGTAGAATTGCCTCAATGAAGCAAAAAAAAAAAAATGCTTTTTCTTTTCGCAGGAAAACTGCTTTTCAATTCTCAATATGTATTTTTTCACAAGAAAACTTTCATATTCAATTAAAAAAAACAGCTGCAGAAGACCAAGCATACAGCGTTGTCATACAGGAATATTGCTTATACTTGCTCGCATTTTTTATCATCATATCCATTTCTATCAACTCCTCAAGCCAGACCTGTAAGGACAGTCTTAGCCGATTGAAGGGCTGAAGCTTTCTTCAGTGTCCTGATACAAGTCTTCTCTGAGTGCACATATGCAGAATCTGGAAATATTCGCGAGAACTTAATTTTCACTAATATTCGTGAATTGGTTGCCTCGCGAATTCAAGGTCCTTGCTAATAAAGAGTCACTATAAAATTTATAGAATACATGGACACTCACTCGCGAATTAAAGAACTCGCTAATAATTTGGAAATAGAAAATTCAAGAAATAAAAGTGATGCGAAAATTTCCAAATTTACAGTAATTTGTCATGTCATATTTTGTTTTATTGCCAAATACTACTTAGTTTTAGTCTTGTATTTAGTACATGAAATCCATTTGATTAAATTTATATATACAAACTCAAAGTCTAAAGACCAAAAAGAGTTTCACAAATCATTATTTTCATAACCCCACCACCTCTTTATAACACCTTGGTTGGACCCCCAAGCTGATTTCCCTGTTAGCTATTCAGTTTGTGTTATAATGAGTGTAAAATGTATAAACAGCAAAATAAGTCTAAAACACCCATTTGGTACCCATCAGTGATCATGATGATCTGTCTGAATACTCAAACCATGTTGTAAGAAACTTTGCTATAAAGAGGTTGAGGTGCAACAATTTGCCTTACTAATGTAGGAGACCTACATAAAATGTGGATTTCTTGCGAAAAGTATCAATGTTATAAGTGGTTTTGTGGAATTACTCTTGGCCTCTGTGGACTTTGTTTTATGGCATATGACTTGCTTTTTTTTTTGTCAAATTCTATTCATATATTGACTACAAATTTTATGATATACTTTTTTTCATGTGGCTATTGTGCTTTTCAGAATAAATTGTTGAAGAACCAGACAAGTTTAACTTATACTTGAAAAGCCAAACTTCCAGAGAACAGTTTTCTGTTTGCTTCATAACATCAGGAAAACATGTCCGTGCAATATATAACACCTTAAACCCCACTTTTATACAGTAAAACTGGGGTGTGCAGGGGTGTACCTATTTTTCTTATTTTTGCTCAAAAACATAGGCGAGGCGGTTCTAACGTGTACCCACAATCTATGTTTTGAGCAAAAAATAAGAAAAAATATCAATTTTTTTCTGATGAAATTTTCAATTTTTACACGTGAAAAAAATCTCTATATATGACATATATTGCATGGACAAGTTTTCGTAATGAAACACAAGAAAGTCTACTCAGTGAAAACTGAAATGTGGGCTGTTAACTTTTTTATTCTGTTTATTTCAACTCATATGAGACACTATAAAATGTATAATGAGGTGAAAACAGGCATTTCCTGAGAACAACCTCTTCGCATGCCTCTTCGCATGCCTGCAAGCAGAAACTGGCTTGTCTCACATGTGTTCCTTACAGGCCTTGAACAGACACGTGTCACAGTGGTGTGATGCTCAAATTAACAAAATCGGCAACTTTACATTGCCACAGAGGACACTAGGCAGGTAATGAATAAGTACAACTGAGTCCCCTAAAATTGCGCAGCCCCCAACATTGCGCATGTGGAGTATGAACCAGAGTTCAAAAAGCATGTAACTACCAATGTTTGTTTTTTGTTGTTGTTTTTTTTTTTTTACATAATTCACACCATAAAAAGAGTGCATGATTAATCTAGAGACATACATGAGGTTCATACCTTTCAGATAACCCGGTTTAGTATCAAAATATGATTTTGGTTAATTTCAAAAGCATTTTTATGCCACCATACACAGCACCATTTTCATTCAAACTTTATGTGTCTAGTAAAAACAAGACACAATAAACACAATATGTGTTGACCGAAGTACAACTTCTGTGAATAAATTGCAGGTTTCCACAAAATATGTATTTGATTAAGCCATGCACAATGTTGGGGGACAAATTGCCTCTCGATTCTTCAATGGGGTGCAGATGTTTTAACCAAGATAGTTCCAAAGTTGGATGAAACTGCTAGCATTTCCTGATATGGAGTTTTAGTTATTAAATCACTCAATTTTTTCATGATAAGTATGGTTAGACACAGTTTATATTTGAGCTGAGATGCGAGATAACCGGTCTTTGGGTTTTCCGACCGGGTGCAAACAAATTGGCCTGAACAGTCACAGAAAAAGGCTAAAGACTTGAGATTTTGTATTTAAGATAAAAAAAGGAATTGTACTAACTCAGTAGCAAAAACAAAGGTGCTGATCAGCTTCGCCGTTACCACGAAGCTGATCTGCGCCTTTGTTTTCGCCTAGGCAAAAATAGTGTTTTCTCATGACGCGGCTCATTTTACGACCGGCCAGACATGGAGTATCTTAGGTGCGCAATGTTACCGGACTGCACTGTACATAGGATAATATAGTCCCTGACTTGGAATCAACGACAGTAGCATACAAATTTGATTAGTTGCAAAGCCACAGACATGTATAATAAGAATATTTTATATTAAAAGGAGTACTTCAATGTAATTGATTAAACAATAAGCTGTTTCTTGCATTTTATTAACACAGACAAAATAATCAAACTTTTATTAAAACAACATGCAAATCTAACCTTTTGAAGGAGCAACCTATGGCAATAATTATGGCAACAATCAAATGAGCCACTGCATCAGAAAACCAGCAATCTGCATGTATTCGAAACCAAAGGCACAGATCAGCTGTGCAGTAACTGCACAGCTGATCAGTGCCTTTGTTTTCGCTGCTTGGATAGACCAATTCTTCTTCTATCTAAATCTGAAATTTAGAGCTTCTAGCCTGCTTCTGTGGTTGTACAGGCCAATTTGTGTTGAATCTGGTCAGAACCCAAAACTGTTGGTTTTATGTGCAGGCTCAAATATTTAAATAGTTCTTTGGTGACATCATAATACTGAGACTAGCATCGTAAAAATAGGATTTCATCATCAAGAAAACATGTCCGTGTAATGTATACCCCCTTGAACCCCACTTTTATATAGAAAAACTGGGGTATGCAGGGGTATACCTATTTTTCTAATTTTTGCTCCAAAACATAGATTGTGGGTACTCTAAGCCGAGGTGTTTCTAACATGTACCCACAATTTATGCTTTGAGCAAAACTAAGAAAAATATCAAAAATTTCCTACTGAAAATATTTATTTTTTTACAACTTTAAAAATCTCTGTACATTGCATGGGCAAGTTTTCGTAATGATGCTGCAAATTTGTTTCCATGCTCAACTACAATGTGACTACAAAAATTTTCAATTTTTACAACTGAAGAAAAATCTTTATATTACATGGGTGTGTTTTCCTAATGACTACATTTGAGCCGCCCCATGGGAAAACCAACAATCTGCATAGGCGAAAACAAAGAAGCAGATCAGCTTCGCGGTAACTGCGAAGCTGATCAGCGTCTTTGTTTTCGCTACTCGGATAGTACAATTTCTCTTCTACTTAAATCCGAAATTTTAAGCTTCTAGCTCTTTTCTGTGACTGTACAGGCCGGTTTGTGTCGGACCTGTTCGGAAACCACATTGATGGTTTTCCCACGAGGTGCCTCATTTATGTATTACTACATCAAAGCCAATCTGTTGACAAAATCAAGATCTAAACAACAAAAATCTCCAAGAATGAGACAAATCATTTTCAAGATTCTACTATTCTACATAAATTAACAAGCATTTTACAATGCATTTGAAAATAATAATCATTTGATGATTGTAATAATTTTAAGCTGATCTTCAGCAAGTTATACATAATAAGTTTCTTAGTGGAACGTATGCAAAATGAGCCACATCACCGGCTTTAAGCAAATGACAAAACAAAGGCACGCATCAGCTGTGCAATAACTGCACAGTTGATCAGCATTTTGTTTACTCTACACAGATAGTACAATCCCTCTTCTTCTTACATCAGAAATTTCAAGCTTCAAAACTGCATCAGTAACTGTAGAGGTTGGTCTGTTTCTGCCCTGGTTGGAAACCCTGGGCCCAGTTGTTCAAAACTTTGTTAGCTTAACATCATCGTTAAGACCTCAAATTGTTTAGTAAATGCCGACTACATAGGCAAATACACTATTATTTTTTGTTGATAAAATGTGAGAATCCTTTGCATCGCAAAGGATTCTCACATATTATCAACAAAAAATAACAGTGTATTTGTAATAATCATGTTTGAAATTTTAACGAATCGTTAACTAACGATGTCGTTAATTTTGAACAACTGGCCCCAGACTGTTGATTTTCTCATGCCAAGGCTGATTTTACAACGCATTAGAAAATAATAATCATTTGATGATTAAAATAATTTGAAGCGGGTGTTCAACAAGATATACATACTAAGTTTGTGGAATGTGTGCCATGACAATAAAGACAGATAATAACACTGTGACTGAACAGTTAGAAAGACCAGAGTCTTTGCTATTCATGTGAACAAAAAGCATTGAGCGGTGACACACAGGCTGATCAGCTTTGGGTGGACACGAATGCCACATTTTGATTTACATGTATAATGGCTTATTGCAAAAGTATTGATTCTCTCGGAGAATATTAATTTGATTACAATCTCGTTTTGATTTATAATCAGTCATATTATGTTTCATTTTTCATTGATTGAAAATCCAGTTGAACATATGAACCATGTCAGGAGTTAACTGTCTTTCAGGTTTCAGCTGTGCAGTAATTCTTCTTGTTCAATCCAGAATTTCAAGCTTTTGGCTTTCTTCTGTGATAGTACATGCTGATTTGTGTCAGACCTGGTTGGAAACCATGAAAACCTGTATTCTCGTGTGGAGGCTCAAATAATCTCTTCTACAAAACAGGTAGCCATATGTCTGATCCACATACACGGAATTCCGAATTTCCTGACATGGCTCATACGGACAGCTAGTTGGATATTTTCTATCTAACAATTAAACAACACAAATTAGTCCCACATCTCTCCTAATAAACAGTACATGTAATTTTAACATATTTCAAAAACGGACCCATGTCTCTTTAATAGCAAATTGTAATCTTATCTCTGTGTTTCCAAGGTTTTTGGCCTATACACTGGTGCTTTTGATTTCGGCAGAGGCGGTTCTCCCAAGATAATATCGGCAGCCTTTTCTGCAGTCATTATAACAGGGCCATTCAAGTTACCACTGACAATGCTAGGCATTATAGATGCATCTACCACTCTAAGGCCTTCAAGGCCAATTACCTTGGCCTGGGGGTCAACTACCGCCATGGGGTCACTGGGCTGTCCCATTTTACATGTACACGAGGGGTGGTAGGCACTGTCGGCCATGTTGCGGATGAATTCATTCAACTGAGAGTCGGTCTGAGTAGCTTCCCCTGGTTCAAGTTCTCCGTCCCGAAAGGGATCAAATGCTTTCTGGGTAAATATCTCCCGTGCCAATCTAATGGAATCTCTCATTTCTCGCAGGTCTCCCTCGGTTGTCATGTAATTTGCCACAATCTTAGGATGTTCTTTAGGATCTCTGGATTTCAACTTTAAGTAGCCTATACTGGTTGGCCTCATAGGCCCTATGTGCATTTGATAGGCATGACAGGTACCCATCTGTCGACCATGATCCTTGACGACAGACGGCAGAAAATGGATCTGAATGTCCGGATGTTCTACGCCAGCTCTGCTACGAATAAATCCGCCAGTTTCCAGATGTGCTGTAGCACCGTCCCCTGTTTTTGTGAGAAACCACTGTAGTCCAATTCTGACCATGTTGTGTGGGAATTTCCATTGTGCACTATATAGGGTGATGGGCTGTTTACATTTCTGTTGGACATACAGTTCAAGATGATCTTGAAGATTTTCTCCAACTCCCGGCAGGTTCCGAACCACTGGAATGTCCAATTTTTTCAAATCATCTGCATTCCCCACCCCTGATAACATAAGTAACTGGGGCGAGTTAATGGCACCACCACTTAAAATGACCTCTTTGTTCACATAAACTTTCTGAGTTTGTCCATTTTCTTGAAATTCAACACCAACGGCTTTGTCCTTATCAAACAGAATCTGAGTAGTAAGTACCTTGACTTTGGTTTCTAGATTTGGTCTGTTCAGGGCTGGGTGAAGATATGCCGAGGCTGCATTCCATCTCTCTCCCTTATGAATAGTCATATCCATTGGCCCCACTCCTTCCTGTTGATAGCCATTCATGTCTGGGGTGTAGGGATATCCTGCCTGTTGCCCCGCCTCCAGGAACGCCTCATGCAGGGGATTATTTGTTATGCCCCGGGATACATGAAGAGGCCCATCACCACCTCGGTATTCATCCGCCCCAAGTTCATGTGTCTGTGACTTCCTGAAATATGGCAGACAGTCTGCGTATGACCATCCAGTTGCCCCTTCCTTCTCCCAGCGATCATAGTCAAAGGCATGGCCCCTGATGTAAACCATGGCGTTTAACGATGATGACCCTCCCCAGACACGACCCCGGGGCCAGTACATGACCCTGTTGTTCATTCCTTTCTCGGGCTCTGTATGATAATACCAGTTATACTTATCATCACATAAATTGTACATGAGGGCCGCTGGCATTTTGATCTTCCAAGAGTTATCTTTTGGTCCAGCTTCTAATACTAACACTTTATTATCTCCTTTTGCTGTGAGACGATTGGCTAATACACAACCAGCTGACCCCGCCCCAACAATAACATAGTCATATGACTTATTCTGGCCTCCTGTTTGCGAATTTCTTGACACTGAAGTACTAAATGATCGCTTTGGCACGGAGAATTGACTTGATGCTAGAGTTGAATATGATCTAGCCGATGCTTTTTGCGGTGTCACAGGTTCAAGAGGTTCAAACAAATACCGAGTTACATCCCCTACTTTTTCAACTACAAAGTCAGCATGCTCCTTGAGCATTTCCGCATCCCCTACTCCTGTAAGAACTCCAATTTTTTGTTTCACTTTAGCCTCATCTGCCATTTTCATATCGGCAAGAGAATCACCTATAACTATAGTTTTATCAGGGTTAACTCCAAACTCCTTACAAATCAACATGGCATTGTGGGCCGAGGGTTTTGGCTCCGAATGTGGATCATCACCACATATCATCATATCAATGTATTTCAAAAGTCCCAGAGCATCTAAATCTGACAGAACAGATTCTCGCAAATCACCAGTACATACTGCTATCTTCAGCCCATGCTGCTTCAAAGTCTTGAACAAAACTTTAGAATTCTTATCGACTGGCCTTGTATTAGCTGTCAAGAGATGAGCAAACTCCTTCCACGTTTGATTAACGATCAGTACCGATTCCTCATAGGTCAGTCCCTCATTCAGAAGCATCTCGACTAGTGCCGACTTCACCTGGGAGCCGGTTCCCTCGGATAAGACGCCATGTTTGAGTTTCCTAGTCTCCAGGCTGACTCCCAGTTTCTTGTAGATTTTCTTTGTCAGTGGGATACCAGTGATCTGATCCATCCTGAAATGTACAAGATCAGTTGCATCAGTGTAATATGATACTTTCTCATTGAACAGATATTTCTTTCTCAAATTTCCTGAAACACCCATTGGGTTTTCAATATGCAGGCAAGCATTCTTCAATAAAAAATTGGTGAGTTGTTGGTTCACTTATTGTAAAACTTCATTTTTTTTCTGGAAATTGTATTTTTACAATAGGTATACAGCAACTAAAATTATCTTTTTGCATGAACATTTTTATCAGTACTACTGTTATGTTTGCTTGTGGTTATACATCCCTGTCAACTTTTTTTCGCCAATAGCATTATGCAGCCACAACTTCCTTGGTATGAACCAGAGGTACGGGAGTTACGTCTGGCTGAGGGGCACACATTGGCACAGCTGGGGTTCACACTCCCTACTTCTTGATCCAATGATCTACCGCCAAGTCACCATGCTTCCCTATCATCTGATTTTTGTCATTGATGGTCCTTCATTTCAACATATATTTGATTTGTTCCTACCTTTCACAGAGTTGTTCCAGCCACTGTATGTAGCGTGTATGTGTACACAATAATGTCCCGTGTAGGTCAAAGATCACTAATTCTACATCGTCTCGGAGAATCTCATTGGTCACTTCTTCCCGAACTGTCCGGTTCCCGCTGCCTTCCTCCTCCAGATGGTGCGGTTCCATCAATATCCTTTCAGATGGTGTGTATTGGTAATACTGTCGCCACTCCGTGCCAGGTAATATTAGCGGTAGAATGTCCTTTACACTGTGTATCACAAATTCTGCCTCAGGCAACAAATCTGAGCTATTACCAACTCCACTCAGTACTCCAACATTCCAGCCCAGATTTGCAGCCTTTGCCATTTCCACGTCCGCAGCCGTGTCGCCGACCATGACTGTGTCCTGTGGACTAACTCCCAGCTCCCGACATATCGTCAAAGCTGAATATGGGTTTGGCTTGGGAATTATATTGGGATCATCTCCGCAGACAACATGATCAACATATTTTTCTAATCTCAATTCCTTCAATGTCAATTCAGTTCCCTCCCTTGAGTCTGACGTTGATATGGCAATCTTCACATTATTGGCCTTGAGGATCTTAAACAGCGTCCTGATATCAGTGATTGCTTTCAGGCTATCTTCACTGCTTGTATCCCCCTCCTCCCAAATATCCTGAATAATCTTATATGCTTCATCAAAACTGAACCCCTCATTCTCCAATAGTTTAGCGATTTCATTCTGTATGATTGGTTTTGTGGATTCCGCCAGTAGACCGGGGTTGAACTTCTTGCTGATGGTGCAGTAACCAAGGAGATGGCTGACCTTGTCACCAAGATCAAGGCCCGTTGCTGCACATAACCTGAAAAAAGAAATGATAACTTTATGAGAACCCAAAGCATGTTTTCTACAGTCTGATAACAAGATTTTGCAGACATTCTCTTATTTCTTTGATGTAGACAAAATAATCCTATGACAAACACTTTGTTGTTAATTGTGCTTCAAAAATTTTGAACATTGGTGCTCATTTAAAACATTATGCCTTAAAACCATAATGAAGCATGAATATTTTCTACAGTGATGTTCCCGTTTTGCCTACTCCCATTTCGCCTATGATTTGTCCCATTTCGCCTACTCCCGTTTTTCCTACTCCCATTTCGCGTACTCTAGAAATGTTCACTATTCCCGTTTCGCCTACTCATTCAACATAGATGAATAACAAGAATAGGATGTTTAATAAATCATGATATTCATTTAAATATGGAAATACATTTTAAAGTTTACCATAGGAAAGTGAATAAGAGCTGTCGCAGGACAGCGTGCTTGACTGCTTCTGACCTTTGTCAAACATAAGGCCAAACCCAACCAGTAACCCAAAGCATTATGCTCATACATCTTTTTTGCCTTGATGCAATAAGGCAATATCACTGAACCATGAAAGTTAACTATAACTACCTAAGATTTAAAGGTCTCACTCATATTGTGAAAGAAGTGTGTTCATATACCAACTGAGTGCCAAGATACAAGGCAAAATTAAAACAATGTTTTCTGAGGAAAACTATGTCCCCCCAACCGTTTAGTAATTGAAGTGTAGTTACCTTGTGATATGAAGTTTTTCTAGGGAAGACACCATGTAAGGTGTGATAGTTTAAACTTGTTTTGGACCCTGTCTAAAATTGGGTCACAATCACCAAATTCTTATAAACTCTGAACCTCCTCACAACAATGCTTCTGAGCAAGTTTGGTCAAAATCCATCAATTAGTTTACAAGATATCGTATCGGAAAAACTAATTTCAACAGTTTTTATGGACCCGTGACCTTGGAAATTAGGTCAAGGTCATCAAAATCTAATCAACTTTGAGCCTCCTCCAAACAATGCTTCTGTGCAAGTTTGGTCAAAATCCATCAACTGGTTTACAAGATATTGCAGTGAAAAGACTAATCTCAACATTTTTTTATGGACTCGTGACCTTGAAAATTAGGTCAAGGTCACCGAAATCTAATCAACTCTGAGCCTTCTCGCAACAATGCTTCTGTGCAAGTTTGGTCAAAATCCATCAATTGGTTTACAAGTTATCGAGTTGGAAAGATTAATTTCAACATTTTTTATGGACTCGTGACCTTGAAAATTAGGTCAAGATCACCAAAATCTAATCAACTCTGAGCCTCCTCCCAACAATGCTTCTGTGCAAGTTTGGTCAAAATCCGTCAATTGATTTACAAGATACTGCGTTGGAAAGACTAATTTCAACATTTTTTATGGACTTGTGACCTTGAAAATTAGGTCAAGGTCACCAAAATCTAGCCGACTCTGCGCCTTCTCGCAACAATGCTTCTGTACAAGTTTGGTCGAAATCCATCCATTCGTTTACAAGTTATCGCGTTGGAAAGACTAATTTTAACATTTTTTATGGACTTGTGACCTTGATTATTAGGTCAAGGTCACCAAAATATAATCAACTCTGAGCCTCCTCCCAACAATGCTTCTGTGCAAGTTTGGTCAAAATCCATTGATTGGTTTACAAGATACTGCATTGGAAAGACTAATTTCAACATTTTTTATGGACTCGTGACCTTGAAAATTAGATCAAGGTCACCAAAATCTAATCAACTCTGAGCCTTCTTGCAACAATGCTTCTGTGCAAGTTTGGTCAAAATCCATCTATTGGTTTACAAGTTATCGCGTTGGAAAGACTAATTTCAACATTTTTTATGGACTCGTGACCTTGAAAATTCGGTCAAGGTCACCAAAATCTAATCAACTCTGAGCCTCCTCCCAACAATGCTTCTGTGCAAGTTTGGTCAAAATCCATCAATAGGTTTACAAGATATTGCATTGGAAAGACTAATTTCAACAGTTTTTATGGACTCGTGACCTTGAAAATTAGGTCAAGGTCACCGAAATCTAATCAACTCTGAGCCTCCTCCCAACAATGCTTCTGTGCAAGTTTAGTCAAAATCCATTCATTTGTTCAGAAGATATCGCGTCGGAAAACCTAATTTGATCAGTTTTCATAGGCTGGTGACCTTGAAAATTAGGTCAAGGTCACCAAAATCTAATCAACTCTGAGCCTCCTCCCAACAATGCTCTTGTGCAAGTTTGCTCAAAATCCATTCATTTGTTCAGAAGATATCGCGTCAGAAAACCTAATTTGATCAGTTTTCATGGGCTGGTGACCTTGAAAATGAGGTCAAGGTCACCAAAATCTAATCAACTCTTTCCCCCCTCCCAACCATGTATCTGTGCAAGTTTGGTCAAAATCCATCCACTGGTTCAAAAGATATCGCGTAAGAAAGAAGCTACGCGGACGCGGACGCCGACGCGGACGCCGACGCCGACGCTGACGCCGACGCCGACGGGAACCGCACCAAAAACAATATGTCCCCCACCTTCGGTTGGGGGGACATAATCACTAAACCGTGAAATAAGGTCACACTGACCTTTAAGTATTTCAGGGTCAAAGGTCTAGTGATACTTACTCATAATATGAAAGAAATATGATCATATACCCATTCAGTGTTGAGATATAAAGAAAAATCACTGAACCATGAAATTAGGTCATAGTGACCTATAAGTATGTTTGGGTTAAAGGTCTGGTCATACTCATTCATAATCAGAAAGAGTATCAAAAAATACCAACTGAGTGTCGAGATATAGGGCAAAATCACTGAACCATGAAATTAGGTCACAGTGACCCAGGAATACTTTATGGTCAAAGGTCTTGTCATACGCAAACATATCATGAAAGAAGTATGTTCATATACCAATTGAGTGCCGAGATATAAAGGAAAATCACTGAACCGTGAAATTAGGTCATAATGACCTAGTACTACTTTAGGGTCAAAGGTCTTGTCATACGCAAACATAGTGTGGTAAACTTTTTAGGTCACAGTGACCTGTAAGTATATTTGGGTCAAAGGTCTGGTCATTCTCACTCATAATCTGAAAAAAAGTATGAAAATATACTAATTGAGTGATATAAGGCAAAATCACCAAACCGTAAAATTAGGTCACAGTGACCTAGGACTACTTCAGGGTCAAAGGTCTTGTCATAGGCAAATAAAAGCGCTGCAGGCATGCATGATACCCCGCCTCGCAAATTTAATTTAGCAAAAATGTTTGTCAATAAATTCTCAAGATAAAGAGCAGAACAAAATTTTGTCATAAATGAAGGACCATAACTCTGTATACATTGATAAAATTTACCCATCTTCAATCCCACACCAGTACTTCCTGATTTGAACTTTCATACAAAGTTTGAAGAAAATTGGTTGATAAATGCACAAAACAGAGGCAGGAAACGAAATTTTAATGTAAATCATGGGCCATAACTCTGTACTTATTTAACAAAATTTATTCATTTTCAATCCCAAACCACTCCTTCCTGATATGAACTACACAAACTTTGAAGAAAATCGGTCAATAAATGCTCAAAATAGAGTCAGGAAACAAAATTTTAATGTAAATCAAGGGCCATAACTCTGTACTTATTTGACAAAATTTATCCATCTTCAATCCCAAATCACTCCTTCCTGGTATGAACTCCTATACAAAGTTTGAAGAAAATTGGTCAATAAATGCTCAAGATAGAGCCCGGAAACAAATTTACGTAAATCAAGGGCCATAACTCTGTACTTATTTGACGAAATTTACCCATCTTCAATCCCAGACCACTCCTTCTTGGTATGAACTCCTATACAAAGTTTGAAGAAAATTGGTCAATAAATACTCAAGATAGAGCCCGGAAACGAAATTTTAACGTAAATCAAGGGCCATAACTCTGTACTTATTTGACGAAATTTACCCATCTTCAATCCCAAACCACTCCTTCCTGATATTAACTCCTATACAAAGTTTGAAGAAAATCGGTCAATAAATGCTCAAGATAGAGCCCGGAAACGAAACGCTGAGGGACGGACAGACAGACGGACAGATGGACCGACAGACGGACGGACACTCGAATGCAAATTTTTTTTGGAGGGTATAACATAATACCCCGCACTTTTTTAAGTGGCGGGGTATAACATAGTGTGAAAGAAGTTTGTTCATAAACCATTTGAGTACTGAGATATAAGGCAAAGTCACTGAACCGTGAAATTAGGTCACAGTGACCTATAAGTATATTGGGGTCAAAGGTCTGGTCATACTCACTCATAAACTGAAAAAAGTATGAAATATATACTAATTGAGTGTCAAGATATAAGGCAAAATCACTGAACCGTGAAATTTGGTCACAGTGACCTATAAGTATATTGGGGTCAAAGGCCTGGTCGTACTCACTCATTATCTGAAAGAAATAAGAAAATATACTAATTGAGTGTCAAGATACAAGACAAAATCACTGAACCATGGAAAGTAGGTCAACCTACCCTTACCATCATGACACACAAGTCAGTGTCACAAAGTCAAAAGATGAATGACCAACCATCTTCCTAAGTTGTTTTTATTAAGAAATAAAAAGAAAAATATTTAGGGAGTTCTAGATTTTGACCTCTAGCCCCGCCCCCATGACTCCGACCCAGAGGTCCGATGTCATGGAACCTAAAGTGTATAAAGTATGAATTCTTTATGATAAGTTGTTGTCAAGATATGGACTCCTTGTAAAAGTTACACAGCAGTACATCATTTTTTTACAGTGTTCTAGTTTTTAACCTCTAGCCCCACACCCCAGGCAGGGACCCAGAGATCCGATGCCATGAAATGAAACTCAACCCTACAGGGTACCTATCGTCCCAGTATGAAAGCCCTCTGATAAAAGGTTTCAAGATATAGACTTCTAGAATAGTATATCACAGAAAAGCCATTATTATTAATGGTGTTCTAGATTTTAACCTCTAGCCCCACCCCCTGGCATGTACCCAGGGATCTGATGCCATGGAATGAAAGCCAACCCTACAGGGTGTCAATGGCCCAAGTATCAATGCTTTCTGATGAGCAGTTGTCAAGATATGGACTTCCAGAAAACTTTAACACAAGAATTGCCATTTTTGAAGGTGTTCTAGATTTTAACCTCCAGCCCCACCCCCTGGCCAGGACCCAGGGGCCCGATGCCATGGAATGAAAGCTAACTCTATAGGGTATCTATGGTCCAAGTATGAATGCTTTCTGATGAGTGGATGTCAAGATATGGACTTCTAGAAAACTTTAATGCAAGTGTGACGCACATGGTAACACGCACGCGCAAGGGAACGGGAACGTGGACGACCGGGGTGACTGCAATAGCTCTATGCACTTCGTGAAGTCGAGCTAAAAAGGAATTTTATTGATCTATTTTTTGTTTTTGAAGAAAATGATTATTTTAAGGGCTTGTGCAAGCATATAAACATTGCAAATGCATTGTTTATCTAAATTAATTTTTTTTTGTTTTTATTTTAACATTTAAAACAATTACAATATTGACATATTTATAAAACATGTAAAATAGAAATAAATGATATTAAGATTAAAATAGAAAAAAAGCATTTGCTGACAAAAAGTGTAGAGTAGGCAAAACGGAATTCATTGAATGTCCAGAGTAGGCAAAAGGTGAGTCGGCGAAATGGGAACAGGACAAACGGGAGTAAGCGAAATGGGAGTAGGTGAAACGGGACCAAATCTTTCTACATACATACTGTACAGACATTTTTCATTCATTCATGAGGAAATACCTACAGAAATTTTGCAAGTTACTTTTTGGCCCGGCGGTGGCACTCTTAAAATTTTTTTGACCCCATGCTCGTTCCACGTTTTTGAAAACACCCCCCTTATGTCGCAAAAACAAGGACTTCCTGGAGCATTTTTACCCCCCTTTCATCGCAAAAACAAGGACTAACTGCTGTAAAAATACCCCCTTTCGCGCGAAAACAAGGATATTTGACAGATTTTATACCCCTTTTATCGCAAAAACAAGGACAGCCTACTGTCAAAATAACCCCCTTTTCAGAAAAACAAGGATATTGTACATAATTATTACCCCCTTATATCGCAAAAACAAGGACAACCTGCTGTCAAAATACCCCCTTTTTTGGCAAAATCACGACATTTTACAAAGTTATCACCCCCTTTTATCGTAAAAACAAGGACAACCTACTGTCAAAATACCCCCTTTTTTTTTCGAAAACCAGGACATTGTACAAAATTATCACCCCATTTTATCCAACCAACTAGTAAAGTCAAACCCACCCACCCCACCCACCAACTCCGTGATTGACCAACTTTTGAACCATCCAAATTCATGTGCGAAATTGCTATTTTAACTCTACATCCTTACCAAGCTCGTGCTGCCACGGTGGGCAACCGCAGTATGCACACCTAACTGCCCCAATTTCACTTATGAAGCTACAGTCAGGGCAATTTCGGCAGGCCCCACGCCGATTGCCCCGACAATCGGCGTCCATTTTAGTACGTTTTGGAGCCGAGAAAAAATCCGACACAAGATGGAATATCCTCGTTGATTGGTTGATTTTATATGCATCTCATCATTTATTTGTTGATTTTAAAAATCATTGTCCAATAGAAAAACGTTTTATAAAATTTGACTGGTTTGGTTTCAACAAAAAATTACGGAAAGTCCTCCCGTTCCCGTAAGCGTAAACGAAAACACCATTTCTGTGGGAAACGCGGAGGGGCGGAATTAAAATAGTAAAATACCCCTTAACGCGGAGGGGCGGAATTTAAGTACCCCTAACGCGGAATTAGAATCAGATAAAAACACCCCCTTTCCATCGAAAAATGCGGCGAGAGATTTTAAACACCCCTAAACGCGGAAATACAGTGAAATGAAAAACACCCCTAAATATGGAAAACGAGGAACCCGATCTGAAATTACCCCCCTTTTTCCCGAAAACGCGGTCCGCGTTTTGACCTCAAAAGTACCCCCTTTTCCGCGATTTTTGGAACAAGCATGGTCCCAAAAAAATTCAAGAGTGACACCACCGGGCTTTTTGGCCAAAGAATCAAATCTTACTTCTCATTGATCTTCTTTAACCAAGGTAACCACATAGAATGGAAGCAGATCAGCGTCCCATCCTTATCAAAGATGACTAGTGAGGCTTTCTTGTTCTTCCAAGTCTGACTGGTACGGAAACTGTTGACCGTAGCCTTGTCTGGACTATAGGCCTCTTCATGGTGGACTGTAACCTTACTAGTACTGTATAGGTCTTCTGTCTGTTTGGATGCTGTGCAGTATTGTCTTCTTGTACCTTCAAAAAGAAAATGTTGAGTCACAAACTGACTATCAACTGCATACCTCAAAATGTCTTTAGGCTGCACTGGTCTGGTTTGGACATTTGAAGGAGCCAAAGGACACTTATTTCCAATTTTCTCAGTACAAGGTCTTTCATCTCTCAATAGTGAGAAAGACCATCATTATTTCTTGAATAAGACTCATGTGTGTTGATGAGCTATTTGATGGCTGACTAGGCCAATTCTAGCTCTAAACTGTCGGTTGCCAATTCCCAATTTATAAAATTTAAAATGGTTGTGCATTAGTCGATTTCCTGCTTTAATGCCAATTCAACAGTTTGGGTCATAATAATAATACACCTGGACCTCTTTATAATATGGTTCGTTACAACACAGTTTTGGATATAACATAATCAACATAGCTCATTGCTGGACCCCAAATTATTATTTTAGACTAATTCTGCTATATTTCCATACATTTTACTCTCGTTATAACATGGAATGGATAGCTAACAGGGACGTTGGCTTGGACCTAAACAATAGTGTTATAAAGAGGTTGGGGTGTATAGGGCTAGGACCTTGATTTTCAAGTCCCATCTGAAAGACTGGAAAAGCTGGGATCAAATCAACGACCCATGGCCCCAAGGTTATAAAACTTTTTTCATGCTCAAAGCTGAGCTTGAAAATTTGAAGGCTCATAAATCCTGAATTAACCAAACTCTTATCTGTAGATTTTTCATATTAAAATTACAAAAGCCAGTAATTTATCCTGTTCATAAATGATAAAATGCCAACACTTGTTGGCATTGTAACATTTATGAGCAGGATAAATTTTAGTCTCAGCTGAGTTGAGCATGAAAAATTCTTTACAACCGCAAGACCTGGTTTACAAGGAAGGCAACTCATAAATTATTATTCTTATGCCAAGGAGGCCTCCCTGTACCAGGGAATAGCATACATGTACATGGAGATTAGGGAGAAATAGTCTCCCTAAATGAACAAACTTCTCCCTATTTTCAGCTGAGGGAAAAGAGTGAAAATATATAGAATATATAGGCAACCCCAAATTCAAGTAAAAACTTCTACCAAATTTTCTTGGAGAGAGACAAAACTTCTCCCTAAATTTCTTGGCTAGTTTGAACCCTGTGTAGATAAAAGTACCCTTTGCTTAAGAACATGTATCTAACAAAGTTAAGTTACTATCCTTGTTGACTTGTGAAGTTGAGGTGTTTGACCCTCACTCTTGGGTTATTCAGTTCAATGACATAATGATTACAGTTTAAGCCATATCATAAAAACTATCATATCAGTGAAAGCTTGTCACAGAGGTTTCTGACCAGGCCTTAAGGTTGTAAAACTTTTTTCATGCTCAGGTCAGCTGAGTTAAAATTTATCCTGCTCATAAATGTTAAAATGCCAACAATTGATGGCATTTTAACATTCATTAGCATGATAAATTACATGCTTAGGTAATCTAAACCTGAAATTTCAATTTATTTGGGCTATTTTGGAATCTATTGGCAGTTTAAATTTTAGTCTCAGCTGAGTTGAGCATGAAAAAAAGTTTTACAACCTCGGGACCAGATGTAAGTCTAACACCAAGCAGGATGTACAGCCACAGTCGATGCAAAGAAATTTGTCATTTGAGCCACCTCGTGAGAAAACCAACAATCTGCATATGCGAAAACAAAGACGCAGATCAGCTTCGCGGTAACCGCGAAGCTGATCAGCGCCTTTGTTTTCGCCACACGGATAGTACTATTTCTCCTCTACTTAAATCCGAAATTTCAAACTTCTAGCCTGCTTCTGTGACTGTGCAGCCTGATTTGTATCAGACCTGTTCGGAAACCACATTGTTGGTTTTCCCACGAGGTGGCTCATTTAGGGTCTAGAATGTATCAGGATAAAGCACAATCTCTACAAGGAAAACAAATGAGCTTTGCCATTCATGAGGAAACCAGATTTTTGCCTATGCGAAAACAAAGGCACAAATCAGCTTCGCAGTTACTTTTGTTTTCCCTACACGGATAGTACAAATTCCTCTACATTCTAAATCCAAGCTTTCCAGCCTCCAACCATCTTCTGTGACTGTTTGTGTCGGACCTGGTCGGAACCAAAATTGTTGGTTTTCTCACGCACAGGCTAAAATGTATTGACCTATGCTTCTGCATAAAGTAAAACCAGGTTTTATCATGATGGGGTTCATATCATTTTAATCATTGAATGACTCAATATGATATCATTTTTTTTTATTTTGATAAATAATGTTAAAATCAGCGTCTCATGTCCTTGCTACCAGAGATTATTTGTCTTAACTAAACTATGGAAAAATTTGGAAAATTTTCCATTAAGATTACAATTTGTAATATTTGAGCCACCTCGTGAGAAAACCAACAATCTGCATAGTCGAAAACAAAGACGCAGATCAGCTTCGCGGTAACCGCGAAGCTGATCAGCGCCTTTGTTTTCGCTACTCGGATAGTACAATTCCTCTTCTACTTAAATCTGAAATTTCAAGCTTCTAGCTCTTTTCTGTGCTTGTATAGGTTGGTTTGTGTCGGACCTGTTCGGAAACCACATTGTTGGTTTTTCCACGAGGTGGCTCATTTAGTAAGCAAAACAAAATGAGCCATATCATAAGAAAGTCTCTATTTGCTATTACTAAAGTTAAATAGTTGATATGAGTTAATATGATATAAATAAATGGAAAGTAATTTCAAGTTTTTAAACAAATCTGAATGGTTTGAGGCATGTAAGTAAATTGCAAGGAGAAACAATACCTTGTTCCCTTATAATGTCTTTTGATAGGAAAACAATCAAGCTGGGCCAGACAATGAAAAACGGCTCGACCAAATTATACAAGTACCTGAACAAGTTGCTAGCTTCCTGAGCCTTGCCCTGGCCAGGAAAGATTCTGATTGGCCGACTGTAGTCCTCCAGGTGGCAGCACCTCTCTGGAGGAGACGACATATACCTCTGTTGGCAGCCATCTTGAATACTGTCAGTCTATCTTGTCATCTTCTGAAAGAAAGAACATACAAATAAGATTTATTATAATTAAAGTTGTCGTAGTTGTGTTGTTCTTTTTTTTTTTTCAGTTTTCCCAGTCAACCTTTTTTTCTGTAATGTAACAATAAAGCTTTGAGCCACTGCTTCCAGGGTATTAACTAGTACTTTGGCGAGTTTATAAGTCTTGCTCAAATTGAAAACCCCGTGCCAGTGGGGCTCAAACCCCACCACGCACCCACCCAACCCCACTCTCTCGACCACATCAGGAAAACATGTCCATGAAAAGTTTACCCCCTCAAACCCCACTTTTATATAGCAAAACTGGGGTATGCAGGGGTATACCTATTTTTCTTATTTTTGCTCCAAAACATAGATTGTGGGTACTCGTTAGAACCGCCTCGGTGAGGCGGTTCTAACGAGTACCCACAATCTATGTTTTGAGCAAAAATAAGAAAAATATCAAACATTTTCAGCTGAAAATTTCCAATTTCTAAAGCTCAAAAAATCTCTGTTTATTGCATGGGCAAGTTTTTGTAATGAGATCCAAAGTTTGACACACTAACCACAAAACAAAACTTGCTATTATGAAAACACGCCCGTGCAATATAGAGAAATTTTTAAAGCTGTAAAAAATGAAAATTTTTGATATTTTTCTTATTTTTGCTCAAAACGTAGATGGCTACACGTTAGAACCCCCTCATCAACTGCTTCGATAAGGTCGTTCTAACACTACCTTCGATAAGGTCGTTCTAACACTACGAGTACCCACTATCTATGTTTTGGAGCAAAAATAAGAACCAGAGGACCAATGGTCCTGTAAACGCTCACCTGAGTCTGCTGCATATACCAATAAACATGTTTGAATATTATGGTATTTAACCCCAGTGCAGGGGCAGATGAAGCCCTTGGGCCGTTTTCTTTTTTCAGAATAATCAATATTCTGTCCATTTGCCAATTTCTTGCTGGTTTTTCCCTTCAAATGACATTTTAACAGTTTTTCCTATTCAAATGCATGGGCAACCCATGTTGACCTTGCCATAAACTTGGTCAAGGTCATCACAGGGTCATGATTTATATATACATTGTAGTACTATAGCCATGGATGCTTCACGCCAAGTTTCATTGAAGTCAATCTATCAATTTCAGAGAAGAAGATATTTGAATGTTTTTACCATATATGGGCATGGCGGCCATCTTGGTCATGTGACCTAGATTATTAATATATACACTGGTTCCCCCATCCTATAGATGCTTCACATAAAATTTGGCTTCAATTTGCCAAGTGGTTTTAGAGGAGAAGATGTTTGAATATTATGGTAATACACATGTGGACATATGAGCCCTTGGGTCCATTTTTTTTTTTAGAATCATTAATATTTAGTCCAACTACCCATTTCCTGCAAGATTTTCACTTCTAATGACTTTTAAAAAGTTTTCCCCATTCCAATGCATTGGCGACCTATGTTGACCTTGTCCTAAAATAGGTCAAGGTCACCACAGGGTCATGATTTATATATACATTGTAGTACTTCAGCCATTGGTGCTTCATGCCAAGTTTCTTTGAAATCGATCCACCAGATTCCGAGAGGAAGATTTTAGAAGGGTTTTTACCTTATATGGGCATGGCAGCCATCTTGGTCATGTGCACTAGATAATTTATATATACATTAATTCCCCCATTCCATAGATGCTTCACATAAAATTTGGCTTTGATTTGCCAAGCGGTTTCAGAGGAGAAGATGTTTGAATATTATGGTAATATACATGTATATTGCCCCGGGGTGGGGGCAGATGAGCCCCTGGGGTCCATTTTTTTTTTTCAGAATCATTAATATTCAGTCCTACTGCCCATTTCCTGCAAGACTTTCACTTTAAATGACATTTTAAAAGTTTTCCCTATTCAAATGCATTGGCGACCTATGTTGACCTTGCCGTAAAAAAAGGTCAAGGTCATCACAGGGTCATGATTTATATATACATTGTAGTACTTGAGCCATCGATGCTTCATGCCAAGTTTCTTTGAATTCGATCCACCAGTTCTGGAGAAGAAGATTTTTGAAGGGTTTTTACCATATATGGGCATTGCGGCCATCTTGGTCATGTGACCTGGATTATTTATATACACATTGACAGGGCTTTTTCTCTATACAAAACTGGGTCCGGTTTCCGGTACCAAATTTTTTCCCAATTGGATGCCGGATCATGGCCATCCTATAAGCTCACCTTGTGAGCCTAACGGCTCAGGTGAGCTAAAAATAGCTATACCCTTGCATACCCCAGTTTTACTAAATGAAAGTGGGGTATGAGCAGTATAAATTATAAGGACATGTTATCATGATGCCATCAAAACTTTAAAGAATCCTAGGCATAAAAATTTTATTTATAGAAATTAACATCGTCCAGGGCCCAGTTGTTCAAAACTAACGTCGTCGTTAGTTAACGTTTCGTTAAAATTTCAAACATTAATATTACAAATACACAGTGCAAAGGATTCTCACATTTTTTCAACAAAAAATAACAGTGTATTTGTTACTTTAGCTGATATTTGCTTAACAAATTTATGTCTTAACGATATCGTTAAGCTAACGATGCTTTGAACAACTGGGTCCTGATTTTTATGACTGACTATTTATATTGATTCCAAATATGCCAAAGTGCCAAGTGAAATTTACTTATTTGGCACTCACGATTACTTACAATAAGTAAATGATGAATATGCTTCCTATATCCCTTCACTACTCTAAATCCTGAATGACTATGATGATTGTGATCAACAGTTGATTATTTATCTATCAACATTCTTAAATATTATCATCTTTGTTTAATAATGATTGAGACATGAGCCTTCACATGAGAAAACCAACAATTTGGGTTTCCAACCTGGTCTTACACAAACCAACCTGTACAGTCACAGACGAAGGCTAGAAGCTTGCAATTTCAAATTCACACAGAAGAGCGATTGTACTATCCATGTACTAGCGAAAACAAAGGCGCTGATCAGTTGTGCAGTTACTGCACACCTGATCTGCGCCTTTGTTTTCGCATATGCAGATTGTGGGTCTTCTCATGCCATAGTGTTTACATCGCTAAACTTATCAGGCATGTTTACATATCCTTATTTATTTATCAGGTATGTTTTCATACTTAAATTCAGACATGCCAGTCAGAATTCCTTGTAATGCAGCTCAAATTAAAACTGGCAAATACTGAAAAAATCTACAATTTAAAGAAAGAAATACAAAATACATAGTAGCTTAACATCAGAAAAACATGTCCGTGAAATGATTACCCCCTCAAACCCCACTTTTATATAGCAAAAGTGGGGTATGCAGGGGTATACCTATTTTTCTTATTTTTGCTCCAAAACATAGATTGTGGATACTCGTTAGACGAGGCGGTTCTAACGTGTACCCACAATCTATGTTTTGAGCAAAAATAAGAAAAATATCAAAAATTGAAAATTTTTAATTTTTAGAACTAAAAAAATCTCTGTGTATTGCATGGGCAAGTTTTCGTAATGAAATGATAATCACCGTAACAGTTGTCACATCCAAATTTGAGTATTGCTTCTCTGTGGGACTATTTTATTCAATTGTGTATTATGATGCAAAATCTCAATGTCTAAAAGCATGGGCATGTTAGAGCTGGTATGATGTGAGCCGGGACGCGAGAAAACCGGTCTTCGGGAGTTCCGACCAGGTCCGACATAAATCGGCCTGTACAGTTACAGAAGCAGGCTAGAAGCTTGAAATTTCGGATTTAAGAAGAAGAGAAATTGTACTATCCGTGCAGCGAAAACAAAGGCGCTGATCAGCTTCGCGGTTACCGCGAAGCTGATCTGCGCCTTTGTTTTCGCCTAGGCAAAAATCCGGTTTTCTCACGATGCGGCTCATGTAATTACAGACTAAATCATCACAGATCAGTTAACCTTTCTTCGTGAGTTGCCACTGGAAAATTTTTCAGAAATCTGATACCAGAGTCATCAATACAATTCAACAAACCACTGTAGTTTAACTGTTTTTATCATCTCAAAACAAAAGGACATTTAAGAAGTGTACCATAAATATTCCTGTGTTTAGAACTTACAATTTTCAGCAAAAACCCGGACTCCCTACATAGAACAAAATTGTGCCTCAACATAATATGGTGCCTCCGAATTGCAAACTAAAATGCTTTGGCTTTATATCCCAGTCAACATTTTTTCAGTCATCATTTCGGGTTAGATAAACTAAAATGCAAGCAGTGAAGACCATTACCAAGTTACCAGTGTTCCTCTAGGTGCAGTCTTATCAGAGTCTTATCAGAACCTTTCCAGCATGTTATACCAATTGAAATGAAGCTGTGTCATGAGGAAACAGTATTTTTGCATATACAAAAACAAAGATACAGATCAGCTGTGATTATAATGTGTGTTAAATGCAAGGTCGATCTAAGGTTATCAACGATTGTGTCCTTGTAAGTTGGGGAGCTTTCCCCAAATTTTTAGTCATTGATGAGAAAAATTGAGCGCTTCCAAAATTTGAATCGTGTTCAGCTTAACCGTCGTTATCCTCAAAGTGTTGAAAAAACAGCAGCGTCTATACGTAAGAAAAAGTAAATTGAACGTTCTGCTGCACCCATGATGATGTAGGAAAGTGAATTGAGAGGGTAGGATGACAGTATGATTTAATTTTTTTTTTTTTTTCATTTTTTTCAATTTGCTTATTTATTTTCTTCTATTGCAGCAAACATTAATGTTTCGTTCAAGTGTAGATTATCAGGGTAAGAAAGTATGTATAAAAATGCTGTTAAATTCGTTTGCGTCAACCGATTGATATGTAATTTTGTATGAATAAACATTGCTCCTTTTTTAATTAAGTGCCATTGTCATTTTAAAACAATGACGTCAGACGTTCATGCACGAGACAGCGAAATGATGTCACTTCACTTAACCCGGCGCACCTGTACCCCTGGGTTGACTTTGTTAGTGTATTTGGGTGGGTTGGGAAAGTTGGTCAATATTTTTTAATGAAAAATAATTTTCTAACATTAACTGACCACTTTTCGAAAACATAGAGCATTCAGATGCTTTATGTACTAATACATTGAAATTGAATTCAACAGGTTAGCGTAAAATATGCAAGAACATCGACTGCATTTTGTAAACTTAAATTCAATACCTTGTTTTCTGGCCGACGAAATTATAAAAAAAATGGCATAAACTATAACTAGTAGACATGGTAGAGACAATGTCAAAAATAGATATGTTTCGAGCTTGCTGTACTTTTAAAAAATGACTTCCCGAACATGCAACATTTTCGAAAATCTTAACAGTTTTTGTCTATTTGACAGAGTCAGTACTTGCAAGACTCTAGAGACAAATTTATCCATTTGATAAACATCAGCTTAACTTAAAAAAACTTTGCAAACATAAGTCATGTATGTTGCAGTTAATAAGTATTAAATAAAATGTGGGCATATGCTATCAAAACCGGTGTTACAATACTTTGAACTAAGAAGTTTTTTGAAATAAGAATATAACTTCGACGTTATTATGCGTCGCATAACGTTAGGCGGTGTTTCCATAACGACAGCTGCAACGCACACGGCACGTGTCCCTATTATGCATGCGTTATTACAAAGGAATAACTGCATATATCATGTATATATTGCAGCATTATTTGATGAAATTTCATCTCGAAACCAGAGGACCAATGGTCCTGTAAACGCTCACCTGAGATCTGCTGCATATACCAATAAACATGTTTGAATATTATGGTATTTTAACCCCAGTGCAGAGACAGATGTAGCCCTTGGCCCATTTTCATTTTTCAGAATAATCGCCATTTCTTGCTGGTTTTCCCCTTCAAATGACATTTTAACAGTTATTCCCATTCAAATGCATTGGCAACCCATGTTGACCTTGCCATAAACTGGGTCAAGGTCATCACAGGGTCATGATTTATATATACATTGTAGTACTTGAGCCATCGATGATTCATGCCAAGTTTCCTTGAAATCAGTTCACCGGTTCTGGAGAAAAAGATTTTTGAAGAGTTTTTACCGTATATGGATGAGGTGGCCATCTTGGTCATGTGACCTGGATTATTTATATATACATTGTACATTGGTTGTCCCATCCAATAGATGCTTCACATAAAATTTGGCTTTGATTGGCCAAGTGGTTTCAGAGAAGATGTTTGAATGTGATGGAGATATATATGTATATTGCCCCGTGTTGGGTGCATATGAGCCCCTGGGGTCCAATCTTTTGCAGAATCATTAATATTCAGTCCTACAGCCCATTTCCTGCAAGACTTTCACTTTAAATGACATTTTAAAAGTTTTCCCCATTCAAATGCATTGGCAACCTATGTTGACCTTGCCGTAAAATAGGTCAAGGTCACTACAGCGTCATGATTTATATATACATTGTAGTGCTTTAGCCATCGATGCTTCATGCCAAGTTTCATTGAAATTGGTCCACTGTTTCCGGAGAAGAAGATTTTTGAAGGGTTTTTACCATATATGGGCATGGCGGCCATCTTGGTCATGTGACCTGGATTATTTATATACACATTGGTTATCCCATCCTATAGACCCTTCACATAAAAATTTGGCTTTGATTGGCCAAGTGGTTTCAGAGGAAAATACGTTTGAATATTATGAAGATATACATGTATTATGAAGATATACATGTATATTGCCCCGGGGTGGGGGCACATGAGCCCCTGGGGTCCAATTTTTTTCAGAATCATTAATATTCAGTCCTACTGCCCATTTCCTGCAAGACTTTCACTTTAAATGACATTTTAAAAGTTTTCCCCATTCAAATGCACTGGCGACCAATGTTGACCTTGCTGTAAAATAGGTCAAGGTCATCACAGGGTCATAATTTATATACACATTGTAGTGCTTGAGCCATTGATGCTTCATGCCAAGTTTCGTTGAAATCGGTCCACCGGTTCAGGAGAAGAAGATTTTTGAAGGGTTTTTATCATATATGGGCATGGCGGCCATCTTGGTCATGTGACCTGGATTTCTTATATACACATTGGTTCCCCCTTCCTATATATGCTTCATATAAAATTTGGCTTTGATTGGCCAAGCGGTTTCAGAGGAGAAGATCTTTGAAATTGTGGACGGACGGACGGACGGACGCCGGATCATGGCCATCCTATAAGCTCACCTTGTGAGCCTAACGGCTCAGGTGAGCTAATAACAAAAGCGAAAGAAATGACAACAGTTTTATTAGCTCACCTGAGCTGAAGGCTCACAGGTGAGCTTATAGTATGCCCATGCTCCGGCGTCCGTCCGTCGTCCGTCCGTCGTCCACATTTTCAAAGATCTTCTCCACTGAAACCGCTTGGCCAATCAAAGCCAAACTTCATGTGGAGCATCCTTAGGAAGGGGGAACGAAAGTTTATATATATGGTCCAGGTCACATGATCAAGATGGCCGCCATGGCTATAAATAGCAAAAACCTTTAAAAATCTTCTTCTCCAGAACCAATTGGCCGATTTCCACGAAACTTGGTATATAGCATCGGGGAAGTGGGCCCATCATAGTTTATATAAATCATGACCCTAGGATGACCTTGACCTATTTTATGGTAAGGTCAACTTAGGTCGCCAATGCAGTTGAATGGGAAAAAATGGTAAATTGCTATTTAATGGGTAAAACTTACTGAGAATAGGCAAATGGACAGAAGATTAATGTTAATGGAAAATTTTAGCCCCTGGGGGGTTGTCTGCCCCTGCCCTGGGGCTATATACATGTATATTTCCATAATAATGAAACATCTTCTCCCTTGAAACCGCATGGCCAATCAAAGC
The DNA here is from genome assembly GCA_964017185.1 of Rugalucina vietnamica. Lineage (NCBI taxonomy): Eukaryota > Metazoa > Mollusca > Bivalvia > Lucinida > Lucinidae > Rugalucina > Rugalucina vietnamica. The sequence continues at coordinate 3,004,013 of OZ024877.1, read as the reverse complement.
CAAACTTCATATGGAGCATCCTTGGGAAGGGGGAAAGAAAGTTTATATAAATGGTCAAGGTCACATGACCAAGATGGCCGCCATGGCTATAAATAGAAAAAACCTTTAAAAAATCTTCTTCTCCAGAACCAGTGCTTGCACTAACTTTTTGAATCAGGAAGTCATGACTTCCACCCTTTAAGATTTGGAAGTCACAGGCCCAAAATCTGGAAGTCATAGATTACTCGCAGTGCCGCGTGTCAAGTGTGCATCCGCACATTAAATTAATTTGTCACTACATCTAAGAAGACTTCCAAGGTGAAAATTCTGTTGTGGTTCTATTTGTTTCATGTTTTAGTGTCGTTTTTGTAATGTTTGCACCTTTGATGCATGTATTCATATGTTACTAGTTCATGTAACTTAGTGGCCACCTTTAGGGGAATAGTCTCTCACTTTGTTCAGACAGGGTATGTATTCTTTGTACCAATACAGCTAATGACTTTAAATATAGCTCATGAATATGTGAAAATTATTATTAATTTTTGTATTTCATTTTTTTATTTTCATTATTATTTTATATAGTTTATTTTTTTTATTTTCATTATTATTGTTATTAAATCTATTTCATTTTTATTTTAATCCTTATAATAGTAGATCTATGTTATTTTTCATTTTCATTATCATTATTTGTTATTATTATGTCTGTTCAAGGTATTGAGTTACCTCCCTTAAATATTATTTTATTGAACATGTTTTATTTTTATTTATTTATTTTTTTTTTTATCCTCAACTTGCTTACACTTAATAAGTTTTGAAAAAAAAATGTGCCAATTAGTAAAGCTGGAAATATCTAAGTTAAAAAAAAAAAAAAAAAAAAAAAAAAAAAAAAATCTGCAAAGTTTAAATGTTTTAAAATTGTGTATTAATTAATTGTGAAGAAATTCCTTCAATATTGATATTCCAACCTACAGTGGACTAGTTCAATTTTACCCAATATTTTACCCAATATTACAATGGATTAGTCCAATCTACCTCTCTAGCAGTAAATATTGATCACGCTTGACCTTGATCTGTTAATTGTTTTGACACAAATTACTCTTCTCAACACTTTAAATGAGACACCTTTACACCCTGGAGGCATGGTCTCGCTGTCACTAATCCCTGAATAAACAGTTTTAAGATGGTTTTCAATACACTAAAAAGGTAAATTTTCATCTCTGACGATACGTCGCGTGCCTTGTTGCAGGGCGTAAGAGGATTTTTGTGGAAGTCAGCTGACGTCTGCTGTGTCATTTTTCGACGTACGGGGGTCATTTCAGGACGTAAAAACGCCCAAAACGTCCACTAGTGCAAGCACTGCAGAACCAGAAGGCCAATGATTTTGAAACTTGGTGTGAATCATCAGGCAAAAGAGCTCTACAAAGTTTACATAAATCATGACCCTGGGATGACCTTGACCTATTTTACGGCAAGGTCAACATAGGTCGCTCATGCATTTGAATGGGGAAAAGTGTTAAAATGTCATTTGTAGGGAAAAACTTGCAGGAAACTTGCTAGAAATGGACAGAAGATTGATCATTCTGAAAAAATTTGGACCCCAGGGGTATGTCAGCCCCCACCCCGGGGCAATATACATGTATATTACAGTGATATTCAAAGATCTTCTTCTCTGAAACTGCTTGGCCAATCAAAGCCAAACTTTATGAGGAGCATTTTTAGGAAGTGGGAATGAAAGTATATATAAATGGTCATGGTCACATGACCAAGATGGCTGCCATGGCTATAAATAGCAAAAACCTTTAAAAATCTTTTCCTCCAGAACCAGAAGGCCTATGATTTTGAAACTTGGCATGAAGCATCAGGCAATGGTGCTCTACAAAGTTTATATAAATCGTGACCCTTTGATGACCTTGACCTATTTTACGGCAAGGTCAACTTATGTTGCCCATGCATTTGAATGGGGAAAATTGTTAAAATGTCATTTGAAAGGCAAAACTTGCAGTAAATTGTCAAATGAACTGCAGTTTTATGTTTTCAAAAAGAAATTGACTCCAGGGGTTGCTCTGACCAAGCCCTGGGGTTATATACATGGATATTACCATTCTAGTCAAACAAGTTTATTGGTATATATCTCGGGTTTCAAGTGAGCGTTTACAGGACCATTGGTACTCTGGTATGTACTTTCCGATCACCCTACGTATTGACAAACAGGTAGAAATTTTTAATTCCCTATATAATTAGCAATCAGCAAAGTTGCGATCATGTTCGAGGCGCTATACCTCATTGAATGCAGGGCTGTGGAAATATTGCAAAAATTCACTGGTCCAGGGACAAGTTGAAGTAAAGTCAGATAATTCGCATGCCCCATTCAAAAAATACTTGGTCGACAAGTCAAAAACAAAACATAATTTTAACAAAAACAAAATCTGGATTTAATGAAAAACTTACCAGTATCTTATGCTAATTAATATGCCCTTAATATGCTTGTATTTTGGATACCATATGTTACAGAATAATATATCAGACACTTCTGATGTAGCATTTCAACATAGTTACTGTTTTAGCAATAGCACATTTGTTGTTTAAGCAATTAAGAATATTCACTTGTCTAAGGAAAAGCAGATCATAACAATCCACTTGTCCTGTGTTCTCTTATACCAGGTTGGACAAATCGGTCATGCTATTTCCACAGGCTTGCTCAATGTCAAGAACATTTTAGATCTGCAGAACTATTTACAATGGAGAACCATCCAATGCAACATGAAACATTTACCTGATAGGGCAGGTCGGCAAGGTACTCTTCCGTGAAAAGAAATCAATATCAGACACCTTTCCCGCTATTTTCTTCATTCGGTGGAGGTGGTAATCTCGGTCATTATCGCTATGCGTTTACTACTTTTAGACGCTAATAAATTAAAATCATAATATGACCAAAATATTACGCATTCCTTACCTTGGAATAAATTATAACCGGCAATCTAATGGAATATGCAATGTTTTGATGAAAAAATTACATTTTTATTCCATATTTTGCGCTCCAAATTTGGTTAGGCATAGCGATAAACACAGAGTAATGTACCTCCACCGAATGAACAATCTTACCTGTATGACGTCATCCCGACATGCCCGATGACGATATATAACCAAAACTTTACTTCAGAATCAATAAAAAAATTGACTGGACGGTTAGCCGATAGGTAGATGACACTGGCTATCTGCACAACAGTCACGCTGATAACGCTGTTTAACAGCATGACCTTCGTGCCGAAAGCCTCAGCCAACAAAGCCTAGGTAGATATGTAAGCTAGCCCAGAGCCTGCGCCTGTAAGGCTAAGGTAGTGATATCATTTCAAGCCCACAACCAGACTTTTAACAGGGGTCAAGCTCTCAAGAACCAGACGTCTAGACTTTCATTCTAAACGTCAAGACCCAGATGACTGAAGTGATGATCAGAAATTGATCGAGTCAGTATCGGAAGATAGATGGCTAGACACTGCTTTTACAAAAGCTTATACTTGCTCAGTTTTTTTGTTAAAAAAACTTAAACATTTCAGCATATTTCAACATATACCATAGTGATAGGTGCATGAAGGCAGAAATGGATTGATCAAGTTATACTTAAGGATAAGCATTAAAGGTTACAAAATGTGGATCACCTCTCGGAGTTTTTGCCGGTCACGGAATCTGTAGCAGTGGGGATTTTCCATTCTAATTCTATTAATAGCTTTTAGGGGTCAAGGTCATTGCTCAAGGTTTGGAAAACGCTTTACTAAATTTTGACACACAAGACAATTCGCCAATTATCCGAATTTCCGCCCAAAACTTCTCTCCCAAAAGGAGTCACCGTGTAGAAGATGGTGAAGATGAAGATGTTGGCCCGGGAGAAAACACCTAATCTGATGTACCGATAAATTTTTCCCCTGAAATAGCCCAGAGACACTCAACGCCTACCCTGACTGAGTACATGGGTGCTCCTACATATAGGAGGCTAGCTGTTGCTTGTCCCACCGGGGTCCAACTGGCTTTTTTTTTCTTTTGCTCCGGAGTAAGTAAGTTATTCGGCGCCCAGGGATCTCCATCGTCGGGCAGCTTACTCAATCTGTGAGTCCTGGATTTTGATTCATCAGGATGTTTATCGTGATTTATTTGTTTGTTCTTGATGATTCATTGACTAGTTAGAGATTCACCACGAGGACCGAAGAACTAACTAAATGTTATGAACCACTGCAGAAGCTGAGGGTGAGGTAATGGCCATGTAAAACCGGTTTAAGCCCGCCAGTAACTTTTTGTTACTGATCGTTCCAAGGCGATACTTCTGTGGTGGTTCTTTTTGTTTTACGTCTTGGTGTTTAAAATTTTTGTGCTGCTGGCGCCTTATGTATGTTTTCATATTTTTAGTTAAAATTAGGTAACTGAGTGGCCACCTATTGGGAAAATAGCTGCTCATTCGGCTTACGATATGTTTTCATTGTATAAGTACCTGATTGTTAGTTTGTTTTTTCCCACCTCGGTTTTTGGAGTGGGAATCTTTTTCTGATTGCGCCTTTTCCTGATCTTTGCCTACTTGTACCTTTTTACGAATCAGAAGAAGTAGACACATCATCATTTTCTTCAGAAATTGTCTCCCAGGAGACAAAAATTGACAATTCCATATTAACGTCTGAATTATTTCCGGAATCTTTTCCATACAGCGTGTACATGTACGTGTACAGATAGATAGAACCTTAAATAGTGGTGGTGTTATGCTTCTTGTGCACAAGGACATCCCAAACATGTCCCTCACAGAATTGGACAATGACTCAGAGTCAGTTTGGGTCAAACTTTTTGTAAATAAGAAAACTCATTTTGTGGCTAGCTGGTATCGACCACCTGTCGATGGTCATTTACCAGTATCGTACAATGGAAATGACTTATTGAATTCTTTGGAAAAGTTTGACAATTTATTTAGAGAACAGCTTGACAAAATCAAAAATATTAATAAAGGCAACAATCCCCCCCCCCTTAATTCACGTTTTAGGTGATTTTAACTTTAGAGATATTGTATGGCCGGACAGACTCAGCAAATCTGGGTCATCATTGAGTCAGACGGGTCAGATTTTGATAGCCGAGTGGTTAAGGTCGCTGACTTCAGTGCTCTTGATCATTCGATCATCTCACCGATGTGGGTTCGCGCCTCGCACGGGGCACGAATTCATATGTGAGACAAGCCATGTTCTACTTGCGGGTGTGTCAGGTGGTTTTTCCCCGGATACTCCGGTTTTCGCCCCACCTACCGATTGATTCGTTTCGATATGAGTGAAAAAGCTTGAAAGGGACGTAAAACTGAATCAAAAAAAAAAAAAAAGATTTTGATAGATATCATGAATGACCATGGTTTGGAACCATTAGTCAATTTCCCCACCAGAGAAAGAAATACTTTGGACTTAATTTTGACCTCTCTTCCTGGTCAGTTTGCAGACATTCATTCCCCGGATAAGCTCAGTGATCATGACATTGTTTCTGGCACATTGAAAATTGTTACCCCCCTTATAAAGAAACATAGGAGAAAAGTGTATCGTTATCAGAAAGGTGATTATGAATCTATGAGAGCAGAAACACTTAAATTTGCAAAGGAAAGATACTTCAACGGTTACTCAGATACTCGGTCGGTCCAGGAAAATTTCAATCTCATTACATCGTTTATTCAGGAATCGGCAGATAAACATATCCCCTCAAAAACTAGTCGCTCAGTTGCCTCTGTCCCTTGGATAACACCTGAAATAAGAAGGAAGATTCGCAGAAAAATGCAACTCATGCAAAAGCTAAAAAGACTGGTAGTGCAAAATTTAGATCTAAATTTGAAAGCTGATATCAGGAAGCAGCATGATCTTTACGTGAACAACTTGGTAGGAGATGTTAAGGCTAATCCTAGAGATTTTATCAGGTACATAAAAAGTCAGAAAAAAGATACCCAAGGTATTCCCCCGTTGAAAAAGAGAAATGGAAGTGGAATTGCACAATCCGAATTTGAGAAGGCGGAAGAATTTAATGGTCAGTTCTCGGATGTTTTCACTAAAAGTGAATACAAACAGGTGGTTCTTTTTGTTTTATGGCTTGGTGTTGAAAATTTTTTTGGTGCTGTTAGCGCCGTATGTTTTCATAGTGTTAGTTAAGTTAAGGTAACTGAGTGGCCACCTATTGGGAAAATAGCTGCTCATTCGGCTTACGATATGTTTCATGGTATAAGTGCCTGCATTGTTAGTTTGGTTTTTTTCCCACCTCGGTTTTTGGAGTGGGAATCTTTTTCTGATTGCGCCTTTTCCTGATCTTTGCCAACTTGTACCTTTTCATGCCAAGTTTCGGTGAAATCTGTTCACTGGTTCTGGAGAGGAAGATTTTTGAAGGGTTTTTACCATATATGGGCATGGCGACCATCTTGGTCATGTGACCTGGATTATTTATATACACATTGGTTCCCCCTTCCTATAGATGCTTCATATAAAATTTGGCTTTGATTGGCCAAGCGGTTTCAGAGGAGAAGATCTTTGAAATTGTGGACGGACGGACGGACGGACGACGGACGGACGGACGGACTCCGGATCATGGCCATCCTATAAGCTCACCTTGTGAGCCTAACGGCTCAGGTGAGCTAATAATGGGACGGTTTTATAATGTAAGCGGATAGGCGATTATGAATTTAGCTGAGCATTTTACGTGAAATGGCCCCTTACATTTCACGCCAACAATATCCCTGTCCTAGTGCATAAACCTTTAGAATAAAATATAATGATTTGATCGCTTGCAAGCAGTAAAACATTCAAAGGGAGATAGTATGGACTGTATTGCGCAATTTCGAGTAATGAACCCTCATCTGTAACCCTAGTTAAACCGGCAATGAAAGCCAGACTATAGTTTGTGTTTTTTATTTAATCCTTCAGATAGGTTGAACATTAGTTAGATGAGAATTGTCTTCAAAAACCAGACTGAAAGTCAAACAGAATTTTTTTCTTCATAAGATAATATTCCAATTGTGTATTAACAACCATTTCCAAGATTTAAGATACAAATGATAGCACACTTACTGGTCTATAATTTCTAACATAACAGTTTATTTTTCTTTAATAATGGGACCATTATTGCACTTTTTCAAATCATTTGGGACACTATTTTGTTCATATGAAAGGTTTATGATATGCAAAATAGGTTGTGCAAGAATCGAAGCTGCATCTTTTACAAATCTAGCAGGAATATTGTCTGTTCCTGTACTTTTAGAAGGACTCAGGTTCAACACTGTTGCCAGCATAACATGCTTGAAATTTTGAACAAACAGAGTTAAATAGATTAAAACTAGAAGCTAATTTATCGACAAAGTTTGAAGCCACTGTTATAAAGGAATTATTGACACAATTTGCCACTTTTTTCTGGTCAAAGCAAGTTTCGCTGTCAGTTTCCAATACAACACTACTACTTTCTTTTTGTTGCTATATATCCTATTTTTCTCGGCTGATTCCAAAGTTCTTAGACTGTTTTTAATTTACGACATTTTCCTCGATTTTATTTGCCGAATATTCTAAATCCTAATTTCTCTCTGCACAATATTCCTAAATTTAAAATATTCTTTATAAAAATCTGGGTTAAACATTTTGCTTTTCCTGAATTTATTCAAAGTTTCATCCCTATATCTAATGCTTTCTAAAATATCCGAGTTCATCCAAGGTACAGATCTTTGTTTCAATATCTTCTTCCTTCAATGGGGCCACAATGTCAAAAACCGAAAAAAATAGTTTTACGTAAAACAATCCCAGGCCATTTCAACATAAAAACATGTTAAAACCGTATCCCAGTTCTGATTAGATGATTTAAATCTGAATATTAATCAAGGTAAAGTATTTTGCATTTTAAACAGGCTAGCTGAGTACCGCCTCTGAGTTGTAGACCAATTAGAACAATTTTGCTAAACAGGCATTCTGGCAGTGTGAACTCTTTCATTTGAATATTTCCTATGTGAACCCATTCATTATTGAAAACCGTTTCCTCAACAGCAAACTCTGCAGAAAATATAAAAGTTTGGCTTTGAAATGCTTTTTTTACTTTACTCTGTGAGCATTCTATACATAAAGGGCATAAATAAACACACAAAAATAAGAAATATAGCCCGTATTTGTGTTTCATCTCTTCGTTGTGTGAACCCATTCCAGGAGAAAAATGTGTTTGCTCGTCAATAGTGTTTAAAATATATATTTTCTTTATAATCTGTTATGATGCACATGTATCTGTATATTTTCCGCGGTATCTGCTTCAAACCTCGTGCAAATCAGACACGTATACCCAGAATAATCATAGAAAACCTTACCAGTATCGACGAAGTTTTACCGTGTAAAATCGATTTAAGCCCCCCAGTTATTTATAACTGACCGTTCCAAGGCGGGACTACTGCTGTGGTTCACAATTATCCAAATTTTTCAATTATGTGTTTTATGTTGCATGACTTTGTGGCCACCTGAATATAATTTGGCTGTTCACTTAGCCCTCTGCATTTTATTTGTTCTGTCCAAGCTAGCACTGTGACCACCTCACTTCAATAGCTGCTCACTCTGCTCCCCGTTATACATGTTATACGTTGGTACCTATGTTTTATATTTCTTAACATTTTTTTTCCTTATTGCTTGTTTATATTTGTGTATATTAGAGCCACTGCAGAAGTTGAGGGTGAGGTTATGGCCGTGTAAAATCGATTTAAACCCGCCAGTAGCTTTGTGTTACTGATCGTTCCAAGTCGATACTTCTGTGGTGGTTCTTTTTGTTTTATGTCTTGGTGTTTGAAATATTTTTGTGCTGTTGGCGCCTTATGTATGTTTGCATATTTTTAGTTAAGTTAAGGTAACTGAGTGGCCACCTATTGGGAAAATAGCTGCTCATTCGGCTTACGAAATGTTTTCATGGTATAAGTACCTGATTGTTAGTTTGGTTTTTTCCCACCTTGGTTTTTGGAGTGGGAGTCTTTTTCTGATTGCGCCTTTTCCTGATCTTTGCCTACTTGTACTTTTTACTCATAATCCGCCATTGTTGTTGTTGTATAGTCACGTGATTCCCTGCCGTTCATACCTAGGGGACAAGAATACAAATTTATCATCAAGAATCCGAGAGTTCTGTTTGCCTTTGTACAACGTTGGAAGTATGAGTATTCCATTTCAAATCGTTCGTGATCGTTACACCTAGGTATTTCAACGTTTTCCAGAACAGTACACTCAATGGTGTCATTAGCATGGATTTTTCTATTATAAAATATAAAAGTTTGATCCTTTGGAACCGTTTATTTGTCAGCTGCATCGTGTTGCATTGACGGGTTAAATCTCATACCCCATTTAATAGCCTAACTGTCTAAACAATCAATGTTTCTCTGAAGTTTCAATGTATCCTCTTTATGCCCCCAACTTTGAAAAAGTTGGTAGGGCATATTGCTTTGGGCTTTTCCGTGTGTCCGTGTGACCGCACCACTTTTTTCTTAACTTTTAAACGGTGGATGCTACTGTCTTGAAATTTCATATATGGATTCCTCATGAAAAAAAGATGACCCGTATGTTTTTTCTTTTCTGAGTTATGCCCCCTTTCTGAATTATCTCCCTTTGAAAAAAAATCTTGAAAATCTTGTGTGCAAGATATCTCAAAAAGTATTTGAGCTAGTGCTTTCATATTTGGTATGCTGATTGGGGCCAAGGAGCAGATCACCTGATTAACTTTTGAGTATTTTTTTTCTTTTCTGAGTTATGCCCCTTTTAAAACAAAATTTGAAAATCTTGTGTGCAAGATATCTCGAAAAGTATTTAAGCTAGAGTCTTCATATTTTGTACACTCGTTGGGGCTGAGAAGAAGATCACCTGATTAACTTTTGAGGACTTTCCATCAAATTTTGAAAAAAAAATACTCCATTTTGAAATTTTTACTCCATTTCTAACTTATCTGCAAAAAGCTTACATTCTGTATCTGGATCAAGGTCAAAACAGAGGCATCCAAACAGCTTCTTCAGGAAATTAAATTTCACTTCATTCTAATGAAATAAATGAATCATACAAGCTGCCAGTTTAGGGACAAGCATACAGTTGGGAGCATAGTGTTTTACAAACACGCATTTCTAGTCATTCTTGATTTTACGATAGAAAACACAATCGTGAGTAAAGAGTCTTATTTCAGACTCACTATCAACTGATATGTCATTTATATACAAAGAAAGCAGCAAGGGGCCGAACACGGTTCCCTGAGGGACACCTGACACCACTGGAGCCCAATCCGATTTAACACCATTTCATGCACCACCCGCTGTTGTCTGAAGCAAAGGAAAGCATTTATCCAATTTAATGTCCCCCTATTCCATAGCTAAACAATTTGCTTTTAAGGAGTTCGTGGGGAGGAGTATCGAATGCTTTTCAAAGTCCAAAATAAAATATCAACCTGGCCCTTTTTGTCTAAGATTTTTGCATAGTAACTTATCACCGTAGACTAATTAGTCAACTGAGTTTCAATGCTATGCCATTTCCTAAATGCGTGTTGCCGGTCCGACAGCAGTTCATATTCATCAAGATGGGTCATAATATCTCAGCATACAATATGAGACCTGAGGTATGGGTAATTCTCTTAAAAAGGTACAAGTAGGCAAAGATCAGGAAAAGGCGCAATCAGAAAAAGATTCCCACTCCAAAAACCGAGGTGGGAAAAAACCAAACTAACAATCAGGTACTTATACCATAAAACATATCGCAAGCCGAATGAGCAGCTATTTTCCCAATAGGTGGCCACTCAATTACCTTAACTTAACTAAAAATATGAAAACATACATAAGGCGCCAACAGCACAAAATTTTTTTTAATACACCAAGACATAAAACAAAAAGAACCACCACAGAAGTATCGACTTGGAACGATCAGTAACACAAAGTTACTGGCGGGCTTAAACCGGTTTTACATGGCCATAACCTCACCCTGAGATAATTCTATTCACCATTTTTGCATTATCGGCTGGTTTCCAGCCTGGAAATAATCAATATTGGAAATACAGGTAACAAAAACCAACCTTCCAATATTGATATTTAGTGAGCTGGAAACCAGCTGGTAATGCAAAAATGATGAATTCTCTGCCATAGCTACATTTTATTTGGTTCAGCAACGGCGATGACACTTTTTACCGGTTGAAGTAAAGAGTTCTCCATTCTACTGGAGTCCAACCCCCGGGTTTTCCCCGGGTTCTCCGGTTTCCTCCACCACTTTGGACCACATATAACGCCAACATCCGCGCCTTCAAGAACGCGTATATAAGTTCAATGAGCTTTCTGTGTAATTGAAGTAAAACAAATAAAGTTTAAACTTTTTTTTTTTTAAAGAAAACACAGAGAACGCAAAGCCAATACCGATGGGCCACCAGCTGATTTCATGACATTGACTTACTCTACACGCAACCGACAGTTTAGAGCTAGAATTGGCTTAGTCAGCCATCAAAGAACCCACCAACACACACGGACACTAAGGTAGTACTCGATGGGAGACCCATTGACAAATGAAATTTAATGTTGCCAAATATCATTCAATGAGGGTGACACGGAAAATGTGTTTTCTTTCAGCTTCACAGATTCTCTTTTTTCATAGAGAGCTGCTCTTTTGTTGATGAGACCTCGCCACTTTGATTGCTCCTATGCAGTCTATCATAGTAGTTATGGTAGGTAGGACTGTGTGTGCGTGCTTGAGTGAGTGCATGCATGCGTGGATAGAAGCCAAAAACACCAAGAAACAGACACTAAGAAACATGCTTTAGGTTGGTAGGTGGGTAGGTATGCATAAGTAGTAGTTGTAGTAGGTGGGGCTGTGTGTATATGCTTGATAGGGTGCAAATATGCGTAGGTAGGTAGATAGGTAGGTAGGTAGGTAGGTAGGTAGGTAGGTAGGTAGGTAGGTAGGTAGGTAGGTAGGTAGGTAAGTAGGTAGGTAGGTAGGTAGGTAAGTAGGTAGGTAGGTAGGTCGGTAGATCGGTAGGTAGGTAGGTAGGTAGGTAGGTAGGTAGGTAGGTAGGTAGGTGGGTGGGTGGGTAGGTAGGTAGGTAGGTAGGTAGGTAGGTAGGTAGGTAGGTGTGCATAAGTAGAAGTTATGGTAGGTGGCACTCTATGTGTGTGCTTGATAGGGTGCAGATATGCATAGGTAGGTAGGTAGGTAGGTAGGTAGGTAGGTAGGGGTTGGTTGGTTGGTTGGTGAAGTTGAGTTGAGTTGAGTTGGTACGAGTTGACTCGGAGACCAAAAAACCGGTCAATCGTCTTATCTTTATTTGCAAGCGTCTGGCTGTCAACATTGATCCGACGCCAAATAAAAACAAAAGAAAAGCAAGAAAACTCATTTTTCCTATATAATATTAGATAAAAAAAGTCAGTTTCAATAAAAAGAGCTATGGGAAAGAAGCACAAGTTAAAGAAACACAAAGAACACGGATATGAAGATGACAATGAAGGTTTGTGTTGTAATGTCATTAGATTTCGCGGTTCACATAACACTACCACATAAAGGATATAATTGAGTATACCACATTAGATTTCGCGGTTCACATAACACTACCACTTAAAGGATATAAAATGTCCAAAGAACTGGACATTTTATATCCTTTAAGTCACTTTAATGCAGTATTAAAATCAGCAACCGAACAAAGTATCCCAAATCATAAACCTTCAGCTAAATTCAAGAACAAAAGACACAGACCATGGACAGAGGAAATCTATAATGCCATCAAGAGGTGTCGTATGGAATGGTGGGAATGGAAGAAGGCAGGCTCCCCTCAGAATCGCGAAAATGATCATTTTATGAGGATGAAAGAAGCAAGGAGATGTTTGAGAAGCGAGCAGAGGAGGGAGGCTGCGAGAAGACGGGACACGAAGATTGAATCCATCATGAATGCTGAAAATGATTCAAAAACATTCTTCCGGTTGGTGAAGGAGCAGCGGAAAACTTCCTCAAACCAAACTGATAGTATCACAGTTGATGGTAACACCTGTGAAACCACCTACGATGTCTGCCAAGGCTGGGCCACGCACTTCCAGAAACTAGCGACACCATTACAGAATGACAACTTTGATGAAGAATACAAGGAACTGGTTGACCAGGACATACAAAGTATACAATCAATCTGTGAAGCGGCTGATAAACCGATCCAGACAATCACACAAGAAGAAGTAAAAAAGGCTTTTAATAAGCTAAAAAATAATAAGGCCATGGATTCAATGGGCCTCTGCAGCGAACATCTGAAATTGGGCGGACAGCCAGTAGTAGAGTTTGTAACAGGAATGCTTAATAAATAATAGTCTCATTAGAGCAAAGGCGGTCTCCACTGTACTTAAAGAAGGCCTTCTAACTCCAATTTACAAGAAGGGTGATCCAACTGACCCTGGTAACTATAGGGGAATAACAGTAACACCAGTTCTTCTCAAGGTTTTGGAGCATGTCGTCAATACCCGGCATAACGAAATCCTGGAAGCTACTCAATCAAGACTACAAAAGGGCTTTACAAGTGGATGCTCATCTCTGAATGCCGCACTAATTTTGACAGAGTGCATCAATGAATCGCGGAACAACAAAGAGGAACTGCTCTTCACAACCCTGGATACACAGAAGGCATTTGATGTGGTCGATAAAAATTCTCTGCTTCGTAGGTTGTACCTCGATGGAATCGAAGGAGATGATTGGCTGCTCATAAAAGACCTCTATTCAGACTGTTCCTCGCGAGTGAAATGGGCTGGTCTCCTCTCAGATCCTATCAATCTAAGACAGGGTGTTAGACAAGGCGGGGTACTATCCACCTCCCATTATAAAAGATATAATAACCCACTTCTACTCCAATTAGAGGAAAAATACACAGATGTGAAAATTGGATCAATAAATGTCCCACATGTAACCGTGGCTGATGACCTGGCAGTGTTGGCCAGAAGGTATTTTGATATGCAAGTCATTTTATGGGATGTAGGTGACAACACGAATAGGGAAAGGTACTGTGTTAATCCGTCCAAGTGTAGCTGCCTAAGTTACAATGCCTCGAAAAATCAGCATAAACCTGAGCTTACCATGGCTGGCAAAAATATTAAGTGTGAGGACTGTACAGTCCATCTGGGTATTAGCAGACAGGTTAAGGAAAAAGTTAATATTGAGGAAAAAATCAACTTGGGGCGTAAAACCGCATACTCACTTATGGAGGCGGGGTTTCACAGTGCGAATGGGCTAAAGACATGCTTAAATGGTTATCTCTGGAGTACATTTATTGACCCGAGACTGGTATATGGCCTCGAAATACTTTCACTTAAAAAGAATGACATTGAAAACCTGGAAAAGTTTCAGAGAAAATCTCTCAGGCAGATACAGGGTCTACCGGATAAGACATCGAACTCAATTGTTCTGGCATTGTTGGGCGTTCTCCCTCTGGAGTCAATCATTCAAAAAAATTCACTTAATCTTATTGTCAATATATCCCGAAATGAACATTTTATAGAGTATGACATAGCTGAACGCCAGTTGGTCATGAAAGGCAATGATGAAAAAAGTTGGTTCAATCCAGTTAAGAGTATCCTGGAGACTTATAATCTCCCCTCAATATTCTCATTATTTACTGACCAAATCCCAAAAGGAAAATGGAAAAATATGCTAAATAAAGCTGTAAATGACCACATTGAAGCCAAATGGCATGATGACTTGAAGGAAAAATCCTCATTGAAATACATAAATCCAAACTCATTGAAAGTAGGGAAAACCCATCCAGTATGGTCCACTGTTAGAAACAGCATAACTGATAACAAAAGGGCACAACTTAAATGTAAGGTTCTGACTGGCACATACACACTTCAAGGCAATAGAGCTGCATTCAATCAATACACAGTTGACGCTACATGTAAACTGTGTTTAGCTGCACCAGAGACTCGGCAACATTTCATAGCAGAATGCTCAGCTTATACCCATGAAAGGGAAACTTATGTCGAGAAACTGAGAAGTAACCCAGTTCTTCCTGTCAACACGTATTCAGACCTACAGAATCCAGATTTCCTTACTCAGCTTACTTTAGATCCCTCAGTGTATGTAGACAGATTTGAAGACCTAGAATTCCTGGAATTGTGTTCAAGAGAGTTTATAGACCAGATTCATAGAAGGAGAATATTAAGACTGAACGAGATTTCACAGTGTTAGAAGTTGTATATAATTAAACAAAACTGTCACAAACTGTATATAAACTTCACCAGCACATTATAAAGACTTTATATTGAGCTCAAAAGTAATTTTTACACCGTATGGTGGTGCCTCGCTAAGACAACGGGGGAACACTAAGTAGAAACAGAACAGAATGGCACATTACAAGTACAGGGGCTAATGTACCATATCTACATCAATTGCTGGTTTCCAGCTTACAAATAATCAATATTGGAAAACCAGGTAACCAGTAAAACCCCCTCAGTTAGCCATTGGTCAATATTTGAAGGTGTGTCCAATATTGACCAATGGCTAACTGAGGGGGTTTTACTGGTTACCTGGATTTCCAATATTGATTATTGGAAAACTGGGAACCAGCAAATTAATGTGGATTTGGTGATACCAGTCATTTGTAACCACGTCTCCCCTGCCTACGGAGAAGGGTGGGGATTTTGACTTTTCAGTTTTTAATGCCCTGCTATAGACCCAGCCGCTTCACTGACACTTCTGAACACAATTAACCGACACTTTTGTTCAGTTAATGACTTGTAACTGACAATCTTGATTGGTGATCATACATTTTCCATTATTGCAAAGGCAGTTTTACCACGTTTTTACCGACAAAGAAATTTGAGACAATTCACCGATAGCAATATAAGGATATGGCGAGTGTAAAAACATCGCCATATAGCCAGCAATATAAGGATATGGCAAGTGTAAGAACATCGCCATATAGCCAAAAAAAAAAGGTAATCATAAAATCGTTTCATTGTATGCACTACAGCGTTTTTACATAGCAGTTTAACTATTTGTTTTCCCTATGGCAACTCGCCTTTTTTTTCGGGACTAAGAGCAATCTAAGACTATTAAAATCACTAAATTTCAAGGCCCGTTTTTATTGCTTTGACTCGTCGGGCGCCACCATGTTTGTTTTGGTCAAATTCAGTTTGTTGTTGTCATTGGTCAGTTAGTATTACCGCTCAGATAGATCGACCAATCAAAAAGCGTTTTACATCAATCGCCGCCATGTTGTTGTAAACATGCGCCATGACATAATTTGTTGGTTCCGGCAATATTTACTGGGTCATTTTATGTTTACAACAAGGAAACAACCTTCTCCTGGGCTAGGAAGAAGATGGCAGCACAAAACTATACAACTGCGGGAATGACAAAAAAACAGCGACAATTCTCAATCCAAAGGGATTCAAGGATTCTTTTCCAGGTACATTTGTGGCATTGTATGTTTTTAATGTAACGGCCAAATAATTTTGAAGGGTGGCGCACAGAAATAGTGATAATTTCAGCTGGGAATTGATGTCATGATTAGGGAAATTCTTGCGTTAGGGCTGTCTAACGACAAGGAGCATATTGACGTTAAGACAGCTCTATGTTTTAGTCTAATTCACCAACAGATCATAAATTTAAGATTTGATTATACATGTAGAAAATTTCAAGACAGTCCACCGGCAAATTTAAGTTTTTAAAGACTATATTATGACAAATTTTGAAAGACAGTTTGAAGACTATTCAATGTCTGATTAAAAATTTTGGAGGGCATATTTAAGACAATTCACTGACAGATTTCAGATTTCAGAGATTCACCGTCATTTTTAAATTTTGAAAGGCACTTCAAAGACAATTTACCATGCTCTTTTCCCTGCCCTTCACAATAGAAAATCTCCCTTGGGTAAGGATCTTAATATCAAAACCCCATCATTTCCCCTGTTCTGCTTTGACATGCATTCCTTGTAAGCTTCTTGAACATATTGTATGCTCTAATATTATGGCCCATCTAGATGAACATGAACTCCTGTCGGACAGGCAACACGCATTTAGGAAATGGCATAGCTGTGAAACTCAGTTGACTACAGTGATAAATGACTGGGCCAAAATCTTAGACAAAAAAGGCCAGGTCGACACTTTTATACTCGATTTTGAAAAGGCTTTCGATACTCCTCCCCATGAACTCCTTAACAGCATATTGTTCAGCTATGGAATAGGTGGAACAACACTGAATTGGATAAATGCTTTCCTTTGTTTCAGACAACAAAGGGTAGTGGTTAATGGTATTAAATCGGATTGGGCTCCAGTTGTGTCGGGTGTCCCTCAGGGCACCGTTCTCGGTCCCTTGCTGTTTTCCTTGTATATAAATGACATCTCAGCAGACATCGAGTCTGAAATAAGACTCTTTGCTGATGATTGTGTTTGCTATCGTGAAATCAAGAATGAAGAGGATACATTGAAACTTCAAAGAGACATTGATCGCTTAGGCAGTTGGGCTAGAAAATGGGGAATGAGATTTCAACCCGTCAAATGCAACATGATGCAGCTGACAAATAAACGGTCTAGTAAGATACAGGCTAACTACACCCTTGAGGGCACTTTACTGGAAAACGTTAAAAGCATAAAATACCTGGGTGTAACTATCACAAATGATTTGAAATGGAATACTCATATTTCCAATGTTTGTACAAAGGCTAACAGAACTCTCGGATTCTTGAGGAGAAATTTGTATTCTTGTCCCCCAGATGTGAAAGAAGCAGCTTATAAAGGACTGGTGCGGCCGGTCTTGGAATATGGAAGCTCAGTTTGGGACCCTCACACTTATGGCCTCCAGGAAGAACTGGAAAAGGTCCAAAATCGTGCGGCAAGGTTTGTGACTGGAAATTATGTTTTTGAAACTTGGAGCATGACTGGCATTTTAGGTCAACTGAAATGGGAATCTCTTAAGAAAAGGAGGAAGGATAGTAGACTTATATTGCTATACAAAGGCCTAAAGGGTAAAGCCAGAATACCCACAGATGACCTTATCCCAAAGAATAGGCTTTGTAGAAATCAACACTCTTTGGCTTTTCAGATACCTTCAGCTAGCAAAGAAGCGTACAAAAGTAGTTTCTTTCCACAGACTATCAGGGACTGGAATGACCTCCCTGACTCACTTGTCTCCTCTGCTGAAATGTCTGATGACTGTGTGTCCAAGTTCGCTTCACTCATGCGTTCAAGGGACTAATTTCTCCCCCATCCGAACCCCCTGGTGAAATAATGTCATTTGGCATGTCACCAGTAAACTATTCAGATTCAGATTCAGACAATAGGTATCCGTAGGTAGGAAAGTCGTGCTTACAAATGACTGGTCCAAAACTATGGTCACTAAAGATCCAGTAGAGAGTTGTGAAATCTTACTCGGGTCCCACTAGGTGGCATCCGCTATGATCGTATTCTACATTTTTAACTGACTTCTGTATTACATGGGTTGGTTTTTTGACTATACATTGGAACAAGATTAGTGTCATACACTCACACTCAGCACACACTCCACAGGCCGACGTGACCCAGAACCCTTTCCAAATGTACACACACTGTGACATGCCTCGTGTCCAGCCGTTAAAATATATGGCCAAAAAAAAACACCGAATGTACACACAGCCTCGTGTCCAGCCGTTAAAATATCAGCCGCCTCGTGGGAAAACCAACAATGTGGTTTCCGAACAGGACCGACACAAATCAGGCTGCACAGTCACAGAAGCAGGCTAGAAGCTTGAAATTTTGGATTTAAGAGGAAGTGTACTATCCGTGTAGCGAAAACAAAGGCGCTGATCAGCTTCGCGGTTACCGCGAAGCTGATCTGCGTCTTTGTTTTCGCCTATGCAGATTGTTGGTTTTCCCATGAGACGGCTCATATATGGCAAAAAAAAAAATACACATCATTTTCACATTGATTGTTTCACCTAGAATTCCATGGTTAATACATGTACACAGAAATGCTCACCGACACTTCGCTATTTCAACAAGCTTGTTTTCTCGACAAAATTCTGTGTCTATTTTTTGAAACAAATTTAAATAAACAAACATATAAGGAGGAATATTTATACTGTAGTGTGGTAAATGTATGACAGCTGGAAGTCTTTGAATGAGAATAAAACCGCTAAAAATGGACAAAACAGGTTGGATTTTTGTTTCTTTCTTAAAGCACAATAAACAAGTTAGTAACGCATCAGTGAAGTGTCTTCTGGATTTATCTTGAAAAAGTTGGAAGTATTGAGAGTTCATTTCACCTTTGATCAACCTACTGGGCTTGCAACAAAGTGATACGGAACATGTGTAATATAGGGCAGTTAGGATTCGTAATTGTCCATACACCATCTTCCAGAAATCACATTTTTCAATATCTCACATTTCTTAAACAATTTACAAAAATTATTACCATGTAATCCTTTTGCAACCCAGAAGTCTTAGAAAGTGCCACACAAATTTAAAAGGTCAGTTTACTTAATAAAAAGTTATACCCAAAAATAATTTTGAATATGCCTTTTGGGCGGCCCCCGTGGCCGAGTGGTTAAGGTCGCTGACTTCAGTGCTCTTGATCATTCGATCATCTCACCGATGTGGGTTCGCGCCTCGCAGGGGGCACGAATTCATATGTGAGACAAGCCATGTTCTGCTTGCGGGTCGGTCAGGTGGTTTTTCCCCGGGTACTCCGGTTTTCGCCCCACCTACCGATTGATTCATCTCGATATGAGTGAAAAAGCTTGAAAGGGACGTAAAACTGAATCAAAAAAAAAAAAAAAAGAATATGCCTTTTGCATGAGCAAGGGAGGTAATCCAAACACCTTAAAATTGAAAGTCTAGCAAATCTGTAGAAATTTTTTTAAGAGTTAAACCTGAACTATCTTCTAGTCTTATTTCCGCTTGGATTTGACATATATTTAAAGAATAGTATATACTGAGGTATTTCAATAAGAAAACAACACACTTTTGTGCCGTTATATTAATTTATTTGACAAAAATCTCGATGGGTCGGATCGTCACGGAAATCGCTTGAAAAAATCAAGGGGAGTAAATCTTGTCTTCAAAACCGGAAGTGACGTTTTACTGTACATAGATATCCGTTCTGTTCGATCCGCCATAACTACACTGTACAAGCTTTTTTAAGCGGCAGTATCTGTCAGAATTATGTATGACAACACCGATTGTGATGCTGTTCCCATCGTGAATAAGCGTCAGGAGATTGCCCCAGGTCCATGCGAGCCACAGCCGGCAGTTCTTTCAAAATTAATACAGACGTCTCAAGTCACTCTATCACGTTCAATGAAGAAGACCGTCGATATCCGAATATAATTCCTTCTTGTTTTACTGATTAAGGAGAGGCGCGCGTTTGTTACAATTAACAACCATTTCGCATTATTTATTATTTTTTATTATTTATTTATTTAGTATTGTTAATGGATTATGTGAAACTTATGGAATAAGTCATGAACTCGAATATTCTTCATTTTTCAAATACTTTCTTTTCATGTATATTCTATGAAGTCGCCGCCGGACTTCAAAAGAAAAATGACACTTTTATTACCAGCTACCTATATTGCACTATGCAATACCTGTTGATTCGGTGAGTTATTTGATCTTCGAGTCGGTAAAGAGCTCACACACTTATGTCACGTGGCTGGCACATGCCGCATTAATAACCGATACCTCACGCAATTGTTCAATTAACAGTTTAATTGGTTAAAGAATGCAACAATATTAAAGATTGTATTTTGAAAAAAATAATACGCCAATTTATATGTATACTTGCCTCTCTGAGCAGCGATTTCTTTTCAATTGATCATAGAATGTTGAACAGATTCGATGGTCACCAGCACGCCTCGCAGTTTTCACGATGCACGACGAAAATGAAACAATTGGATGCTTTTCAAAAGCATCAAATTCAAGATGCAGTCTGCATATCAGAGCGCCTTTCGCCGATTCCCATTTTTTCTTCTCGAATCCGGACTCAACGTATTTTCTCCTGCTCTTTTCTACCAAGTTTTGTACCATGCGACACTATAAACTTTTATATAACGCATGTTTCGTAACTTCGACTTGGAAAACGGTAATGCAACTAAATTAAATCGTTTTACTGCAGAAACCTATACAAGAGATAGAGAGAAAATGCATGATAATTTATAACGTGGGACCAGGCATGAGATTCTTCAGACTTTTGGAGGATTTCAGATTTTTTCATGTCAAAGTACATTTTCAAAAGTTATTGGATTTTATCTGAAAGTTATAAAAACAAACTTTTTGGAAAGGGGGTATAGGGGTTTCAGACTTTTTAAGCTGATTTCAGTCATTTTCAGATTTTTTCATGAAGAGCTCAATCTCATGCCTGGTGGGATATAGTAATTGTAAACATTGTAATTGAAAACATTGTTCCTTTTTTCTCTCTTTAATTCTTTTTATTCAAGTCACTAAACAAGAGACATGCATTACCACACTTAGTCTAACGTAATGGAAGCTCAGTGCACGTTCGGACATTTATGTTTATTTCAACCTTAATATTTCATATACATTTTTTTTCTCTGTCTTTCGTGTGTAAAATTTTGCAGAAAATTCGATGTTTAACACAGAAAAGGTGAAATCACACAGAATAAACACTAGTTAATCCATAAAAGGTACTATGCTTCGCGATCTATTTAATATACATGAGTGCCAGATTCCGATCGCATTGAAAAGTATGATGTCATAAGCCCCGCCCACAGGTAAGTACCGGAAAAGACCGGAAAATACCGAAGTGAATGTGAATTATTGGATCAACAAAAAATAATGATTTTTCAGGCCAGTTTGGTAAAACACATTGTTTTTATGTTTGAGACACTTTATTTGAATATATTCTACAGGTATTTTATGCTAAAACTACGTAAAACGACAACTTTAAGTGCTCAGCTTTGTATACTGAACAATTTTAGTTTGGTTTGGTGCATTTTACATGAAAAATATTAAATATAGTTTTCTGGGAAATAGTTACTTCCCTCGCTGACTTTTTCACAATGGAAAAAGCCCTATCCAAAATCATTTTCTTTCATAAATTTTTATATTTGTTAACCAGTTTTCAAAAATTCTGCAGCACTTTTATGACTTTTTTAAATGCAAAATGGTGACATGGGCTTATTTTTCTTGAGCTGTTTCTGAAAAGTAAGATTTTGAAAAATGTGATTTCTGTTTCTGGAAGATGGTGTATGGACAGTAGTGTCTCATCAGAATTTTTTTTTTTTTTTTTTTTATTCAGTTTTACGTCCCTTTCAAGCTTTTTCACTCATATCGAGACGAATCAATCGGTAGGTGGGGCGAAAACCGGAGTACCCGGGGAAAAACCACCTGACACACCCACAAGCAGAACTTGGCTTGTCCCACATATGACTCGTGCCCCGAGCGAGGCGCGAACCTCATCAGAAAGACATTGATCCAATCGGAATGCCATCATGAGTCATTAATATGAGGTGATCTCGCTGCAGAAAAAATTAAAACAAAAATAAAATTTTCATGAAAACTTAGCAAATATTTCAGATCTTTATTAGTCGTTCAACTTAAGATGATTAAAATGATTAAATCACAGCGATATTAACTGAGCTATACCCTCAACCAAATTAGCATAAAGTCGAAAAAGTGCATTTCGGGTGACCAATATTGATTCCTTCTTTCTAAAGAGAAGCATTTCGACTGCATCATTATTTCAGTAACTGATTTCCATGACTAACTCGTAAAAAGTTGTATATGTTACAGTGTTTAAAACTGCAAATTTGTTGGTTACAGAGGAAAAGGAGAAAGAATCTTTGAAGATGGTGTTTAAACTTGGTGGTGGGAACAGGGAGCAATCTCCCGACGTGTACAGTCAGTCGTCACATGAGGAGAAACGACACAAACACAAGAAAAAGAAGAAAAAGAAATCAGGAGACAGGGACAAGGACAGGAGCAGACATTATGAGGTACAGTACAAGTGAATGGCCTCTCTGAAGGTGTAACCAAGTGCCATTACAAAAACTTGCCCATGCAATATACAGAGATTTATTTTTAGCTTTAAAAATTGAACATTTTCAGCTGAAAATTTTTGATATTTTTGTTCAAAACATAGATTGTGGGTACTCATTAGAACCACCTCCGCGAGGCGGTTCTAATGAGTACCCACAATCCATGTTTTGGAGCAAAAATAAGGAAAATATGTTTACCCCTGCATACCCCAGTTTTGCTATATAAAAGTGGGGTTCAAGGGGGTATACATTACACAGACATGTTTTCCTGATGAATACAAACTGGGCTTTAGGTCGCTTTACATTGACAGATTAAAAGATAAATTAGATCATTAAGTATTCAATTCTAGCCTTGCTATGACAAAATCAATCTAAGGAACACTCAAAACATGCATTTCATAAAACTGACCCTTAATCATGACAAAATGTATAAGTGGTCTACACTGGGTTTTGTGGTTTCTGACGTGGTCCGACAAAAACCGGTCTGTACAGTTACAGAAGCAGGCAAGAAGCTTTTAATTTTGGAATTAAGAAGAAGAGAAATTGTACTATCCGTGTAGTGAAAACAAAGGCGCTGATCAGCTTCGCAGTCACTGCGAGGCTGGTCTGCGCCTTTGTTGTCGCATAGGCAAAAATCCAGTTTTCCCATGACGAGGCTCATTTAATTTTGATCTAAACTGTTCAAACTGAGATTTAAATGCTACTTGCCTTATCTTATTACAGGATGGTAGAGTGGCAGCTCTTAAGGAAGAAGATGATGGAGATGACAGTTCTCTGGTTAGTCAGGATGATGACGACGAGGATGGGTACGAGCCACCGGCAAAACGACCAGACCTTGACCTAGATGAAGACAGCAATATGAGTGGTGATATGAGGGCTCGGAGACCTTTACGGCAGGTCAGGCAAACCCCGGAGGATGAGAGGGGAATCTTGAAGGAGAGTTTGATGTATATTCAGAGGAAATTGCAAGCGTAAGTGTCTTAGGTTGTTTTTAGGTTAATAAAGTTCTAAGAAAAAAAAGCTTGAGAATGGGTAAAAAAGTATTGTGCTAAAAATAACCGGCTATGTGGTAGATGTCACTGGTGTAGTTTCTTACTACTTATGAACCTAGATGTGTCTTTTTGTGGTGCCACTATCCCATGTTCCTTTCATAATCTCTAAGCTCTCATATTTAATATTGTGTTGTAGGAAAGATGTGAATGGGTTCTTTGCCGACCCTGTCAATGACACTATTGCTCCGGGGTATTCTTCAATCATTCTCAACCCTATGGACTTCAGTACTATGGAAAGTAAGATAGAGACGGATGATTATGCTTCTATACTTGACTACAAGGTAGGTTGCATTTCATTCAATCTGTTCAAACATTTGATACATCTGAAGCCTCTGTTAATGGATGATTAAATGTATAAGACCCCTTGTCATTGTTTTGCATGTGAAGCACGATAGCCTTGTGGTAGAGTTGTGGGTTCTGGAATGATAGGTCCTGGGTTCGAACACTATCTACTCTCTGGTATGTCCTAGAGCAAGACATTTTGCTAAAGTACCAGTTAAATACCCAGTTAGCTTTAGCTCTATCTCTACATGATTGAAAAATCATTGAATGGTATGTTAAACAACACACTAGACCAATGTTCATTACATACGTGTATTGATTGATTGATTGATTGATTGATTGATTGATTGGGGTTTAACGTCCCACCAACAGCTAAGGTCATATGGAGACGGGACCTCAATCCGAAGGACTGGAGAAGCCCGGGATCGAACCTGTGACCCCTGGTTTACAAGGCAAGTGGCTTAACCACTGCGCCACGGAGGCCTCTCATACGTGTATTAACAGAAACATTTGCTGCAAAGCAGAATAACAAAAATTTCGATGGCTAGTTTGACTATATTTTCAGAAAGATTTTGTTCAGATGTGTGAGAATGCTATGACGTACAATAGACCAGAGACAATCTACTATAAAGAGGCTAAGAGACTGCTGCAAAGTGGGATGAAACTTCTAAGTAAGGTGAGAATATCTGTCTCAAATATAAAGAGTAAATTCGCTCAAGGGCACGGCCTAGCAGAGGAACTAATTTCTCGATTGGTACTTTTTAGATTCTTTTTCTTGCATTGTTTTATGAGGACAGGCTTGATTTTTACCAACATTACCTAGTATGGCTCTGCAACTGAATCCAATATTTTGAAATTAAAAATTTTTGATGTTGTCACTTGTGATGTGTGCTCTAAGCGTCAATGTTAAATGATGTCCTGTACAGTCATTGTTAAAGAGAAATGCATGACCACACAGTCAGACAACCAGTGTCAGATAGATGTTTCAATCCCTGGTCAGAATATTGAAATCACTGATATTTTCTCATCAGTTTTGCTAGCAATATATTTTGATATATTTTCCAGGAAAAGTTGATCAGTATGAAAAAGAACCTGGCCTTTATGTGCAGTCTGACCATGGATGAGTTAGGTGTCACAAAACGAGATGAAACCAACGCTGTTGTGGAAACACTGAATGCCAAAGATCTGACTTATCAGATAAAGGCTAAAGAAAGGGACAGGTATTGGAAATATTTTTGACTCTGTATATTTTCATTCAAAGGGAATGACATTTAAACTGTCTATACAAGTCACATTTTATCACTGTCCGGGGAATAACGGGGACTTTGATGGTCGATTTGCACCAAACAAACTCTCTGCTTAAACCACAGCACAGCAGGCAAAGTAAGTTATATCCTGTAAATGTGTATACAACAGAACACACTCTTGTAGCCCAAAGTCAAATTCAACACCTTAGGTTTTCTCTTTGCAAGTGCTTAGAATGCCTTTTTCTGTCACTTTGTGTCAATCTATGAGATTCTCATTATGAATTGTTTGTAGTGAAAACTATTTTGCCAAGTTGGCTCTTTTTCAAATTACATACATGTATATGTTATATTTTCAGTATCGGTCGGTTTGAAGCATTCCCTGACAATCTGACAGCTGATGAGATCTTAGCCCAGGCTAGAGCAGCAGCCAATGAGGCTGCAGACATGCTGACCTTCAGGGCCCCGCAGGCTAAGGTAAGTGTAGTCCCAGTCCACTGACATAGTAACAGCAGATGAGATCTTAGCCCAGGCTAGAGCGGCTGCCAATGAGGCGGCAGACATGCTGACCTTCAGGGCCCCGCAGGCTAAGGTAAGTGTAGTCCCAGTCCACTGACATAGTAACAGCAGATGAGATCTTAGCCCAGGCTAGAGCGGCTGCCAATGAGGCGGCAGACATGCTGACCTTCAGGGCCCCGCAGGCTAAGGTAAGTGTAGTCCCACTCCACTGACATGGTAACAGCTGATGAGATCTTAGCCCAGGCTAGAGCGGCTGCCAATGAGGCGGCAGACATGCTGACCTTCAGGGCCCCGCAGGCTAAGGTAAGTGTAGTCCCAGTTCACTGACATCATATATGCAAGTATCACAGTAACCTTCAGGGCACAGCTGCCTTGTAAGAAATACTTAGTATTGGCTTTTGACCAGGCCCCGAGGTTATATAACTTTTTTCATGCTCAGCTCAGCTGAAACTAAACTTATCCTGCTCATAAATGTTAAAATGCCAACAATTGTTGCACCAACAATTGTTGGCATTTTAACATTTATAAGCAGGATAAATTACTGACTGGAGTTCTTAACCTTCATTTTCAATATATTTGGGCTACTTTGGTATTTATGGGCAGTTGAAATTTCAGTCTCAGCTGAGCTGAGCATGGAAAACATTTTATAACCTCAGGGCCAGGTTAAGATACCTTCATCTATGCTAAAGATCAGGCAGCAACTTTACTGCAAATATCATGCAACATAAAGTGAGAAAACAAATTGTAAAGTTACAATTTAAAGATTCAAAAACTGTGCCCATGATTATTAGTTGAGACTCTGGTCAACTCCCTTAAAAGTTAGTCTTTTATGTATGTGAAGGCAGGAAGAAATGATTTTTATTGCAGCAATTCTGACTCAAAGTTTTTTGTTTCAGCTGAGTTTTTTGAACCGAAATTTTTTTGTTTCAGCTGAGTTTTTTGAACCGAAGAGAAGATGGTACCACTGCTCTGTGTGTTCTCAACACAGACAATGATGGAATAGGTAAGCTAGTGACGTAACTTCTATATCGATTAATATTGGAGGCAAAACTTGGTGTAGTGCAATAACTTTTTTCTCCACAGAAAAGGTTGTCTCCCTTGGACTATCAATTGGGGGAAATTATCCTCTGGTACAATGCAATCTGTTTTATTTATAGACTATATGATAACATGTTTATTTCTAGTGAGTGATACAGAGAAATTGATCTCCCTTGGTTCATTTGTTGGTAAATTAACCTCTGGTTAAGCGAAAACAAAGGTGCTGATCAGCTGTGCAGTAACTGCACAGCTGATCTGCATCTTTGTGGAAATAAAATTTTGTCTTCCAGTGAGTGATACAGAGAAGGTTATTTCCCTTGGATCATTGGTCGGGAAATTATCCTCTGGTACAGGAACTATAGCTGGCTTCAAAGAGGATAAGAGAAACAAAATGGCGCAAAGTAAGTTAAAGATTGGATGTGTTGGCTTAAAAATCTGAAAATTATACTCTGAAATGACACAAATTAAAACACTAAATTGATGATTGGATTCAGACCAGTTTGTCTTGACTCAAAGTAATCAAGAAACTTAAGTTTTAAAGAAACAGAGGCATTTAAATATATATTGTGTAATATTATGGTGGAAAACATTTGGTGAAAATGGTTAAACTACTAGTACTAATTGTGACCTACCATCTTAGCAGCAGTTTCTGCACAGTTGATTTCCTTGGACCATAGTCAAGTGACGTCTCACAACTGGTTTTCTTTCAAGTTAATCTAAGTAATTCTTTATTTCAGTCAACTACCTAAACTATGGTCCATTCAGCAGCCATGCTCCACTCTACGACTCGTCGTTCTCCAACATATCTAAAGATGAGTCTGACCTACTTCTGTCGACCTACGGTGACGAGTCAGGGGCTCAGTATGCTCAGAGGTGGGTTACTATATCATTCTTGTTATTGTTTCCTCTCCTCATCCAGGCTGTGAGAAATATTTATGGTCTGCTTGATGCCTCACTACAGAGCTGCTTACCAGCTGAACTCCAATTTGCTTAGGAGGATAGTGATTAAGTCAAAGAATCCATATAGCCATAGTTGTCTTGGGTGGTGCCACATTACAGGACAAGTGATATTCATAGCACCCCAATTTAGAGTAAAAGATATACTAAGAAGGAGATGCTGTTGAATGGGCAACAAACAAACAAATAATCTGAGTAACTGATTATTAATCAGATAATACATACAAGCTTTTTTCAGATGGAATCATGCACAATTATTTTGTTGATGATTATACAAGGAGTAAAGAGAGAATGAGCTTTGTCCATTTGTTCAGTAATAAAAAGTTCAAGGCAAAATATTTATCATGCAAAGGTATTACACATATTCTTAAACATTTGGTCTACATTTTCTATTGAACAGTTTAATGAAGTTTGTAGAAGACGCAGACGACGACTGCGTACGGATAGTAGATGGCCTGCTAGACGTGCTTACGAAAGGTCAGCACATGATCACCAAGAAACAACTTGGCATGAAGAAGATGGAGGATGAAATGAGAGCCGCTCAGGCTGCAAAAGATTTGGACATGTCGCAAAATTCTACGCAGAACTCAACAGATGGTCAAGGAGATGGAGATGAGGTTCAGAATAGATTAGATAAAATGGCGGGATTACTGGGTGATCTGCAGCAGACCCAGTACGACAGGCTGAGTCAGAAGTTACCGGCACATCTTGGAAATATACAAGGGCCATCTGAGAAAGAATATAAAATAGGTATGGACATTTTCGGTGGAAAAGATGAACATTCAAGGCAGTGTTATACACTAAGAGTCAGTTATGATTTGGGTAATTTTCATGTCCCTTTTTGGCCTTAAGGCAATAAAATTAATAATGTATAAAGTAATACATCTGAACTACGGGTTTGTTTACATAATAATAAATTAATAATGTATAAAGTAATACATCTGAACTACGGGTTTGTTTACATAATAATAAATTAATAATGTATAAAGTAATACATCTGAACTACGGGTTTGTTTACATAATTGCTGAAGTAGAAAGAGACAAAGCCATGGCGTGATTTTGTCTTGAAATACGAAATAGGATTGGTAAAACATCCTGGGTAATTTTTTTTTCTCTCTATTTGAAAAGGATATAAAATTACACAGCACATCCTAGTGGTAATCTATCTTTCTCTTTTCCAGCTAACCAAGTGACATCAGGACTAACAGAACTCGCAAGAGATGTAAGTCAATACAATATTTAACAATAGTAGTTAGTATGCTTTTAATGGCCAATTTAACAACTAGAAATCCACAAATCAAGGGGATCAGGTACAATTTACGCAAAGTGGTAGGTATTTGGCTCCATACGAAAAACAGTTTCTGACCTAGGTCTACACTTACCTACAAAAGGTGGACATCAAGAAAACATGTCCGTGTAATGTATACCCCCGGGAACCCCACTTTTATATAGCAAAACTGGGGTATGCAGGGGTATTTCGAGCGAGGCGGTTCTAACGTGTACCCACAATCTATGTTTTCAAAATTTTTCAGCTAAAAATTTTCAGTTTTTAAAGCTCAAAAAATATCTGTTTATTGCATGGGCATGTTTTTCGTGATGAGATCCGCCATTGCAAATATTTAGCTGATCTGCATACGCAAAGAAATTTTCTACAGAGCTGTTCAAATTTTGAATGTTACAATCAGACCATTTAAATGATGGTCAACAATAACTTGCATTTTAAAGAAGAAAATTTGGTTTACTGAACTAAAACGAAAAGCCTGGACTTTGTTCAGCAAGATGAGTTGCATTATGCAAAAAAAATGTTGTTGTTGCGTTTTTCTCTTGACGATTTTTTACTTGACCTGTTTTAAAGACGCTTTAATGTCCATTTTCAGACTATTCCACAGAATATTGCTAGTCTACAGGGCATCAGGTTAGCCATGGGAATCAAGGAAGAACCAATCATATTGAGTGGTGATGAATCTCAGCCAATAGAAATTGAGGACAATGCTGACAGCCAATCAGATGTGTTCGTACCGACACCTGGTGGTGTTCAAACTGACCAATTAGAAAACTTGATACAAGAGGACACTTGTCAGAGTTATGATGACACAGCATATATGGACACAGATGAACCAGAGATAGGGAATCTGTGAAATGATTTAAAAAGCTGCAGGTCTTTTTGATATATTGCTGAAGGTAGTGTGAACAAAAATGTGTTCAAAAGTAGATGGAAAATAATGGAAAAGTAAAATCAAAATGGACAAGTCATTTGCATGTCTTGGAAATTATTTGACAGTTTCTTAAGGAACTCAGTTTCAAAAAGCCCCACATCTTGGGCTTCCTACCATATTCAACACCGACTTTGCTGTAAACCTGCAGGTAGCAGTCTGAAATGTTTGGAAGAATATAAATTGCAGTCTGCTGCATACTGTCCATATCAGTAAATCGTAATTTCATTCTTCTGTGTTGAGGACTGTAGTTAGTTGATATGTACATATAGTGTAACAAAATTCATCAAATTCAAAGTGACTCATCGGTTTATCCATGAGAACTGTTTTTTATGTGTTTGTTGTGCAATAATTTTCTGCAAGTTGTATTTATTTGCGTGCCACTTATGAGAAACTCTCTGTTAAGGATATCCGACCAGTCTTACACAAAATGTGCTGTATAAGCACAGATAGGCTTGTGTTCTGAAACAGATTATCTTCTGATGTGGCTCATTTCCTGATCATTCATTGTCATTTGATGTACACCATTAACATTAAATGAGCCGCCTCGTGGGAAAACCAACAATGTGGTTTCCGAACAGGTCTGACACAAACCGGCCTGTACAAGCACAGAAAAGAGCTAGAAGCTTGGGTAGAAGAGGAATTGTACTATCCGAGTAGCGAAAACAAAGATGCTGATCAGCTTCGCGGTTACCGCGAAGCTGATCTGCGTCTTTGTTTTCGCCTATGCAGATTGTTGGTTTTCCCATGAGGCGGCTCAAATATGAATGTCTAAAAAGTAGTTGCTGTTTTCTTTGACACCACTTTTGATAAATTTTAGGATGGCATTTGAGATATGTCCTGTATGACACAAAGTGCATAAATTGCATTAATGCGACTGATTGATTGGTTACTACTCTGACTGATCTGCTGTGATGTATTTTCTGCATGTCTGCCTTTCTATTGATGGATTATTGGTTGATTTAGGATTAAATGTCCCACCAAAAGCTAAGGTCATATGGAGACGGAACCTTGCTTTATAGTCTCGTATGACAGACTATATAGAGAAACCAGGAATTGAACATGCAACCCATGGTTTATGAGGTGAGTGACATAACCACTGCGCCAGTCAACAGCGATGGTCGTGTTGGGACGTTGCCTACATTTTAGCAAACCCGAGTCGAAGGCTCACAGGTGAGCTTATAGGATAGGCAGGCATCCGTCTTCTGTCCACCAGATCTTCTCTGAAACCGCTTGGCCAATCGAAGCCAAATTTACATGAAGCATCTATACGTAGGGGGAACAAATGTCTATATAAATAATCCAAGTCACATGACTCAGATGGCCGCCATGCCCATCTATGGTAAAAACACTTAAAAAAATTCTTCTAACTTGGCTTGTAGCATCGGGGTCTATAGTAGAACAATGTGTATATAAATTATGACCTTGTGATGACCTTGACCTATTTTACAGCAAGGCCAACATAGGTAGCCCATGCATTTGAATGGGGAAAGTTCTTAAAATGTCATATGAAAGGAAAAACTTGCAGAGAATGGGCAGAGGATTTATGATTCTGAAAAAAAATAGACCCCAGGGTTTGTACATGTATATTGCCATAATATTCAAAGATCCTCTTCTCTGAAATTGCCTCACCAATAAGCAGTCGGGTAGAATTCTCGAACGAGAAGTCGGAAGGATGTTGTATTTACAGGCATGCCAGTATTGATTATATTGCATTATGGGATAGTTTGCTTCCCCTTCGGGAAGTTTTTGCAGCATATTTGGGTACCTGTGTTTAAATGTGCACGCGATGCACAGTTTTGCATTAAATTCTAAATAACTTGGATATATTGATTCTGGACTAATATTGCTACAATTTTACCGAGTCAGATTTTTTCTTACGGCCTTTAACATTTTTTAAATAGTATCGAAACAGCGAGCATTTTTACTGTCTCATTTTTCCGACATTACTTCCCGATGGGGAAGTTTCAAGTCTTGCAACGCCTCAGATTTTCGCATTTCAAAAAGTTTATTTGTTGTTGTGTTGGTGTTTACGTCCCACCAAACAGCTATATGTCATATTAAGACAGGACCTCGGTTTAAAGTCTCTTCCTGTATGCTGGTCTAGCATCAAAACTGGCTAATCATATGGCAGACCAGAGTTATCAATGCCGAAAGAAGGGAACAAAGCAAGTCCGACCCAAATGCCACTTAATGTCAAAAAGAATGAATACTTAATTTGCAATTCTGCCTTTGAGCAAAGGACGCCCCACTTTTAAAAAAGCGATAAAATATTGACCAAATAATTTGTCACATAAAGTTACAAAATGAAACAGATTAGATCTTTTAGATAAATGAATATAAAAATAGAGAAGAAAACGCCAAGATGGTATCCATCTCGGGTTACACTCTCCAAAATAGCCTTAATATAACGTTTAGTCATTCTAGCTTATCAGGATGAACAGACGTGTTTTATTCATTGATCAAAGTGGCATGGATTTATTTCGAAAAACTGTTAGTTTTGATTTGTGTTGGAATATAGGCATGCATCATCAGGAATACAAGTCCATGAAAAGTATACCACGTTGAACCCAACTTTTATACAGTAAAACTGGGGTATACATGGGTATACCTGTTTTGCGTATTTTTGCTAAAAAGCATAGATTGTGGGTACTTGTTAGAACCGCGGTCTGATCATGAACCCACAATTTATGTGTGTGTTGTTTTGTTTGTTTGTTTTTCCTATTGATACTTTTCAATAATTTCAACTTAGAAAAAAATATGTATACTACATGGGCATGTTTTCGTAATGTAAGACAAAGTTTGCCTTTATTGACTGTATTGAGCTAATCAAGAATTCTGGAATATAAATTGTCCACGGAAGTACATGCTATTGTTCATCCCGGCATCATTCATCATACATGTATCTCAGGTACGATTGTCACATATTACTGGTATGCTTACGTGTTATGACTGACCGTTCCAGTGCGATACTTCTGTTGTATTTCATTTACTGTTTTATGTTTTGGATCTGAATGTTGTGTTTATACACCTTTAATGTACGTTTTCATATATCAAGTCCGGGTAACTGATTGGCCACCTATAGGGAAACAGTTGCTCCCTCTGCTTGCAATAGGTTCTTTCTGTATTATTTCCTATTTTTTGTTAAATTAGTTATTTTTTCACCTCGGTTTTTAGTGTGGAATTAGCGGACTGTGTGCGTCAAAAATTTATGGATCATTCATTACTTTCACATTTCCATTAATCGACCAAAGATCCTTACCTAAGGCCAAAAAAAAAAAATATGCTTGTTTCCGGTAACGTCTCCAAATTTTTTTGGGTCGGTAGGTCGGAAAACTTTTTTTTTTTATTCATTTTTTTTTTTTTTTTTTTTTTTTTTTTTAAATTTTGATTGGTGAATCGCCACCAAGTGGCTGCAGGATATTCCCCCATTTGCCTTTGTTTACAAGAACCACATGGCCCTTTCTTACTAGCCACGAATACGCACATGCAGGTGACATGGCATGCACAACAATGACTGAATTCTGAGGCCAACGGCAATCGGTTGCGGTTGTAAAGCTGATCTGGCTTTGCTATAGCTGGTAAAACGATTTCTCTTGATGCAGAGGGCACAAAAGCCTCAAACATGATACTATTCAACATGTCTTGTGGGGACCGTACTCAGTATCATAATAAAGAACAAGTGATAATTGTCATTTTGAGTAATAACAAGGCGACACAATTCATCGTCAGCGAGTGTGAATGACACCCATTGTTTTCTTACGATAGGCAAAAAAAAGTTGTAAAAAACAAGCGAAGCGATATCCATCCCGAACGGCGGATCGTAGTAGACGTTCTTCACAGATTTACCGTTATAAATATGAATGACAGCCTGTTCAAATAAATTCATAGGTATAACGGTAAACATGTGGCGTAAGTCTACTACGATCGTCCGGAATATATAGCACTCCCTCAAGAGATAATCGTCAGACCGCATTTAGGAGATCGTAACAACGTTGTCTAACCTTTACGTAAATGTCATTAAATTCCTCCTAATCAGATAATCACCACTCATTATTCATGCACGCCAGACAATACGGACGTGTGTACGCGACTCCTGTTTAATCCAATTATTAGTAAAGAAATCAATTATCACTTGACCACGTGTTGATGAACAAAGAAGTTCACCTGTCAATCAAATCTGCGGCCTGCATTCAACACGAGCGCTCATTGGCCAATCGATTTTCCTCAAAGTACAAGACTGAACGCACGTATTTAGTTTTCAACGCGGCACGATCAAACGTCACAACAGCGATGTTAAGTGTTACTGTAGAAACAATGTACATCGCTCATTTCACCCAGTGAAATATATTGGACAAAAACGGTACCGACTTTACTATTAAAATTGCCAATTTCAGTAAATACTTTATTTGGGTCCGCTTTATTTGAGCAGCTTGATACGTTATAATGGTATCTCAATATTTTGGACTGTAATAATCGGCGACACTAAAACATAAAGTAACATGTAACGTCACGTAACGTGCGTTTTTGCATTGACAAGTGACAGCCATACGCCGAAAATGTAGAATGCATGCGACCATCAACTTCTTCAAAAATCAGGTGCGCACACTAATGGTTAGGAGAATTTGTGTGTCTGATCTTACGGCTTGGAAACTCATACGTGCGTGAAGTCATGGATCGACCTTGAAAAAATAGATGGTCCAATGAGCGCTTATGTTGAATGCAGGCCGCGCCTACTATCGGCTCTCTGCACATTTAATTGACAGATTAATTATGCGTCTGTTTTCATCAGCGTGTGTCTATTGTAATTTAATTGAATTAAACAGACCGATATCCAATCCGTGTATTCTTTGGGAAATAGGAATAAAAGGATGATTAAGAAAATGCGGGCGTAAAGGTTTGACAACTTTGTTAAATGATCTCGTTTACGGTCAGCTGATAATCCAATGCGGAATTGGCTTTTTTCACTGACCTATCTTAAGAAAACAATGGGTGTCATTCACGCTCGCCGGCAATAAATTTCAGGTTACCCGGTGGGCATCCTACCATAAAACTTAGCTTGGCCGACATCGTTGCTTGGCCGACATCGTTTCAACCCAGTCGCAACCCAGTCGCAATTGCAATTATTTCTAACACTGTTAATTTTGGCTGGCAATTATGGAGGAGAACATTGTTACTTTTTGCCGAAATGAAGGCCCCAACTGTTAGCGGACAGCATAATCGATTGTCGCCGATCAAGACAACTTTTTTCAATTTTCGATTTCACTCGCTTAGTTACAACACTAATGGAAAGGGTGATAATTCGCGCTAAAAGCCGGTATTCGCCGGAATCGGTGGTGGGTACCGGAAATTGTACGTTACCGTATTTTTGTGATAGCGGACAGGGCGAAAAAAAAGTTACAGTCGGGTCAGTTTCGGGAGGGTCGGTCGGGTTACCGGAAGCAAGAACTTTTTTTTTTTTTGGCCTAAAGTGACATAAGTCATTCGGACGATTCTTTAAATTCCATATGCTATATGTTGCTAAGTAGGACGTAAATACCAACACAAACGTAATCACATTTCATAAAACGTAAGTATCCAAGGCTGTTGAAGACTTTGAAACTTCCCCATCGGGAAGCAATGTCGGAAAATACGAGGTAATAAAAAAACCTCGCTGTTTCGATATTATTTAAAACTAAGTCTTGTTAAAGGCCGCAAGAAAAAATCCGCCTCGGTAGAATTGTAGCAATATTAGTCTAGAATCAATATATCCAGGTTATTTAAAATTTAATGCAAAACTGAACATCGCGAGTACATTCAAACATAGGTACCCACATACGGTGCAAAAACTTCCCGAACGGGAAGCAAACTATCCCATAATGCAATATAATCAATACCGGCATGCCTGTAAATACAACATCCTTCCGGCTTCTCGATCGGGAATTCTACCCGACTGATAAGTGCAAAAATAGGAAGCATCTATATGAAGGGAGGACCAATGTGTTTATCCAGGTCACATGACCAAGATGGCCACCATACCCATATATGAAAAAAAAAAAAAAAAAAACTTTAGAAATCTTCTCTGAAACTGCTGAAGCTATTGCACTGAAACTTGACATGTAGCATTGGGGACTAGAGTACTACAATGTGTTTAGAAATCATGACCATGACAGACTTTACAGCAAAGTCAACTTGGGTCACAATGCAGGAACGTACAAAAACGTCCAGGAATATTAATGATTCTGGGAAAAGAAATGACCCAAGGGGTTCATCTGGCCCCCCTCCCTTCCTGGGCAATATACATGTATATGACCATAATAGTCAAACACTTTATTCGTAAATATAGCAGATCTCGGGTAAACATTTACAGGACCATCGGTCCGCGGGTATGGGCCTTCTACTGAACATCAGGATATCATGGCACACAAAATTGTGCTTCAAAATATATCCATCAGAGTAAGCTAGCTCATTACGAAAACTTGCCCATGCAATATACAGAGATTTTTTGAGTTTTAAAAATTGGAAATTTTCAGCTGAAAATTTTTGATATTTTTCTTAATTTTGCTCAAAACATAGATTGTGGGTACACGTTAGAACCGCATCGCCGAGGCGGTTCTAACGAGTACCCACAATCTACGTTTTGGAGCAAAAATAAGAAAAATAGGTATACCCCTGCATACCCCAGTTTTGCTATATAAAAGTGGGGTTCAAGGGGGTATACTTTACACGGACATGTTTTCCTGATGTTATATGTATTACTACGAAAATTATTATTATTTAGCAAAACACCTGGACAAGAAAGAGAGCCAAATCTACTGAGACTGACAAGTCCTTTGAATATACAACAAAATTCCCTACAGTGCACTCGTCAACCTTTTCTCTGACAATGGTAACTTTAAGACTTTTTGTTGCATAAAGTAGTCATTTTTATGACTCAAAGCTCTTCACTCCCTAAATAATTATAGATGTCATATATGTTTTGCAAAACTTACTATAGATATTCGTCCGAGGGACAAAATAGTCCGTTTTTGAAAGACTGT
The DNA here is from genome assembly GCA_964017185.1 of Rugalucina vietnamica. NCBI lineage: Eukaryota > Metazoa > Mollusca > Bivalvia > Lucinida > Lucinidae > Rugalucina > Rugalucina vietnamica. Next base: position 2,966,747 of record OZ024877.1, on the reverse strand, counting down.
TTATTTGTCCAAATTATTTTTTTTTTTTGAAATTATATTATATTCTATTAATGAAAATCAATTGTTTGGTCAATTGTGCTACTTAACAATTAGAATGGTATTAAAGTTTTGAATTGAAAAGTGAGATTATTGGCCATAATGCGTAAATTGTCCAGCCATTTCAGTTCATGGTCTGTGGGAGACGTATATTTTTCGCCCCCATTTATTTCGATACATATTGTTGTTTTGCTTTTTAAAGTATAATTACAGAATGTTCAAACTTCATGTTTCAGCAATTTATTATAATGCTTTAATTGACTGTCTATTCGTGAGAATAATTATTTAATATGGTTTGTTTTTCGTGATGTACTGTTGGCTCTATTATTTGTCCTTTTGTGATAATGTTTATATTATATTGGGTCGAAAAGACTCGATGTTCTGTTAAGGTACAGATTGTAGACTGTTCCACTGCGCACGTGTCGGATTTGAAAGCGTGAATAGCAGACTAATTGGCGGATTAGTCAATTCCGCTTATCGGAAAAGATTCAACAGAGAAAGAGGCTCCAAAGACACACACTCCCACCTATAGAAACAGTGGGTACGAAGAAAGAAACCGCAGACATCAGAACACTTACAGAAATGACAGTTATAACAGACACCCACATGATGACAACCGCGAATGGGAATACGATTTTAAAAACAACGGGCGATATGAGGAGTCGTATCAAGGTCATACGAGGACGGGCGATCAGGTCAATATCCGCGGACACAATATGTCCCCGCGGAGTCGATGGGATGATGAGGGCGATTCAGATCAGGGTATTGCGAGGAAGGGCGATCGGTACTACTTCCGCGGACACAATATGTCCCCGCGGAGTCGAAGGGATGAAGACGGTGATGGTTGGGGGCATCAGAGAAGACCATATGCTCCTTACTTTCAACAGAGACATGGACATAGACATTATTAATTTACTCAGTTTTCAGCTGATATCAGTCTGATAAATCAAGAACTCTCATGCATACTTAGTGTTTTAGTGTTTTTAATCTCATACATGTGTATACTAATTGTTCTAAATAATAAGAATTGAGAAAGCATGACAATTTTTTTAGTAAATTTTAGCAGGAATTTTAGAAATTTAAAATGTTTAAAAGAATGTAATAATGAAAATAATATGTGTAATAATGAAAAATGTAAAAACGAAAAGAGAAAGCATCACAATTTTTTTTTTTTTTTTTTTTTTTTTTTTTTTTTCTTTTTAAGTAAATTTAGCAGAATTTTTTTTTATAATTTAAAGAAAAAATGAAAATGTAATAATGAAAGCAATATGTGTAATAATGAAAAGGTAATAAAGAAAATGCAAAATGCAATAAAGTATATATATTTAAATATTTAAATGGAGGAAAATGTAACAAAAATGATTCTTTTTAAATGTAACACACTTGTAAAATTGTAGGAAGTGTAAAAAAGGAAAAGAAAGACATACAATTTCATGTAAAGTGTTTTATTAAATGAGGAATCTTTATGATAGACTACAATTGATACTATATGAAAAACTTAAGTGATGTACTGTTTTTGCCTAAAGCATATGCCTTTTTCCTAAAGGAATGGTTATTTATTTCAGAGATATAAAACATATAAATGAACAATTATTCAGGAAACACAACATCATTCATATCCATCTGTTCATGGAACGTTGGCGGCCTAGTTTCTAAGTCATACAATAAATTAAATGATGTTAATTTTAGAAAAGAACTGACATCATATGATATTATTTTTCTGAGCGAAACTCATACTGGTTTTGAAACACACATTGATTTAGAGGGCTTTCAACACTTTCAGATTTGTCGACCAGTTTCTAGCAATAATAGATACTATGGAGGTTTAGCTTTACTAATACGTAAAACATTGCGAAATGGTATAAAAATTTTGAAAAATAGTAGCACTGAGTTTCAATGGGTAAAATTATTGAAAGAACATTTTAGCCTGGATAAGGATATTTTTATATGTTTCTCATACATTTCACCCTGTAATTTTGGAAGTAAATCAGATTCTGACTGTATAGAAGCAATTATACGGGATATAAATTGTTATAAAACAAATGGTAATGTTTTTATCTGTGGTGATTTAAATGCTAGAACAGGATTGGATCCTGATTTCATAGTTAATGATAGTGATAAACATGTACCTTTAGACCCTTCTTATATCATTGACTCAAATATTTTGCATCGCAACAGTGAAGATACCAAAGTTGATGACAGAGGTAAACAGATAAATGAATTATGTATCTCATCAAGAATGCGAATTTTAAATGGAAGAACTTTAGGGGATTCTTTTGGCAAATTTACATGTCAAAAGCCAACTGGTGCAAGTGTAGTAGACTATATGATTGCATCTGAAGAGTTGCTAAAAGATATTATTTATTTTCATGTGCACCCATTTTTGCCTATATTTTCTGATTGTCATAGTAAAATTTCTGTATGCATTAAGGCAAATGCTAAACATGTTAAGAGTGCACAAAATGTTAATGAAAAGATGCCTGATAGTTTTAAATGGAATAAATATTCTTCACAGAGATTTAGAAAAGCCCTTGAAGATATAGATATGCAAAATAAAATAAAATCTTTTATTGAAAGGAAGTTTGAATATGATGAACCAGGTGTTGAAAATGCTTGCAGTTTATTTGAAAGTTTTGTACTTCAGGCTGCTGGAAGAAGTCTTAATATGAGAAGCTCTACTAAAATTAAGAAAAAATCTAAAAAGTGGTATGATGAGGATTTATATGCCAAAAGAAGAATATTAAATACAAAGGCAAATTTGATGTTTAAGCAACCTTTTGACGTTTCACTGAGGAATTCATACTTTAAACATTATAGGGAGTACAGGAAGCTTCTCAAATTCAAAAGGAAAAACTACACCAAAAGTGTTTTTTCTAAGCTTGATGACTTGGAAACAAATGATCCAAAAACTTATTGGAATCTGGTTAACTCTCTTAAGGCTGAACAAGAAAACTCTGATGGACCAGAATTAGCTATAGATACAAACACTTGGTATGATCATTTTCGAAACTTGAACACAGTTAAAAGTAAATTTGATGAGAGACTTAATGAATTAAACCAAATATTGAAAACCAATAAGCAAAATAAAACTTTCACATTGATGGACTCTGTTATTAAAGATAAGGAAATACAAAGTTCTATTTCAAAATTGAAAAATAATAAGTCATCTGGTTTGGATAGTATTAGAAACGAAATGATAAAGTCAGGTGCCAACATCTTACTGCCGTGCTTAAATAAATTATTTAACTTGATTTTTTCATCTGGATGTTATCCATCATCATGGGCCAAAGGATACATATCACCGATTTTCAAAACTGGTGACAATTCTGACCCCGATAATTATAGGGGCATTACGATTACATCAAATATTGGTAAACTGTTTAATATGATTTTGAATTCAAGATTAGACAATTTCTTGGAGGATAACAAAATAATTGATAATGTTCAAATAGGTTTTACTAGAAATGCAAGAACTTCTGACCATATGTTTGTTATGAAGTCTTTAATTGACCAATGTATTAATGCCAATGGTGGCAAGTTGTATTCTTGTTTTGTAGATTTTCGGAAAGCGTTTGATTCTGTCATTCACCCTGGTTTATTAGTTAAATTAAAAGAATTGGATATAAATGGTAAATTTTATGACATTTTATCTAGCCTATATACCAAAAGTAGCGTATGCGTTAAACTTGGGGATAATCGAACTGCTATGTTTGAATGTAATGTTGGAGTCCGCCAAGGAGATGTTCTTAGTCCTAATTTATTTAAGATTTTTATTAATGATTTACCTGTTTACTTAAGTAAAACCCCTGATCCAGTTTTTGTTAATGGCATTCCACTTCACTGTCTAATGTATGCGGATGATATTGTGTTGTTATCTACATCTGCATCTGGCTTACAAGAGAAACTGAATAAATTAAATGACTTTTGTCATGATTGGTGCTTGGAAGTGAATGTAATAAAAACAAAAGTTTTAATTTTTAATAAACTTGGAAGGCTTTTAGATAGTAAATTCTATTTTAAGGAAACATGTTTAGAAAATGTTAGACACTATCGTTATTTGGGTGTACATTTCTCGGCAAGTGGTATTTTCAATTTTGCTCAAGATGACATTTTTAAGAAATCAATGAAGGCATCATTTAAACTCACTAAATTAATAACAACTGGCGAACCTAGCATAAACACAAGTCTTCATTTATATGATCATTTGGTAAAACCCATAGTGCTATATGGGTCAGAGATCTGGGGAACCTTCAAGACTAATATTGCAGCATGTAAAAAATCAAGTTGTTTTGCACTTGAGGAGATTTATCGAAATAACATCGCTGATAAGTCACAGATAAAATACTTAAAATACATTTTAGGGGTGAATAAGCATTCCTCAAATCTTGCTGTTATGTCGGAAACAGGTCGTTTCCCAATGTATTTTTCCATTGTCCTTTCAATTTTGAAATATTTGCATCGATTAGAAAACACCTCAAATTTGCTACTGAAAGAAGCATATTGCTTATCTAAGGCTCTACATAGTAAAGGAATTCAAACTTGGTACACTTCAGCGATATATATTCTTCAGTTGTTAAAAATTGATATTACTTCGTGTCGTAATTTTAGTGTTAATCAGTTAGTTAGTATGGTTAAAAAGAAGTTAATGAGGGGGTTTAAAACATTTTGGAATAAACAGAGAAGCGATTATGACGGAAAATTAGATACATACTTCACGTTTAAACAAGAATTCAAGACTGAGCCATATTTAAAGCTAGAAAAGTTTCATTTGAGAAAAGCTATTTGTAAATTAAGAATTAGTGCTCACAGCCTTATGATTGAAGCTGGTAGATATACAAAATCGAAACGTTTGTCGCGCTCAGAAAGACTATGTAAACATTGCAACTTAAATTGTATAGAAAATGAGTTTCACTTTATCACGCAGTGCTCATTTTATGATTCAGAAAGAACAGATTTATATAATCAGATACAGTTTAAAAACAACAATTTCATATCATTATGTGATAATGACAAAGCCATTTGGCTTCTTTTGCAAGAAGATGAAGATATTTTATTTGCTTTTGGTACATATATACATAATTGTTTTGAAAAAAGAAATAAGAAATGAAATATGTGTTAATTTTAAGGCCGCTAGCGTTACCAGTCATTTTCATATCATTCTCACCTTTAAAATTTCACATTAGCATTCATGTCTCAATTTATTGCTAATTTGGTATTTTGTATGTTTGTTAATGATGTTTGTTGTATGTAATCAGATATATGTATGTTTTGTTTGATGCCCGAAAGGGTCCTTGATTGGAAATAAAATTATTCTATTCTATTCTATTCTATTCTATTCGTCATCAAGCTTACATCCGGGTCTCGTTCACGGGTACAACTTTACACAAGATGGCGGACTAATCAAGTGAATCGAAGCGTAATGGATTATCCGTGAAATTCTACCAATAAAGATGGGAAAATATTCCTGTGCTATCGGCGGATGCCCAGAGAAAAGCTACGCTAAATCTCCCGGCGTGAAGTTTTTCTATTTAGCGACATTGACGGACGAAAATGTGAAGAATGCCTGGAAGGATAAAATTCTCAGCACTCGAGCGGACATTTCCAACCGAAATCAAATAAACGATGTAGCAATTTGCAGCAGACATTTCGTGGACGGGGACAAACGAAATTTGCCAACTATTATTCCTAAAGTGAACAGTAAGAAAGAAGTGATTTGGCCTGAACAGAAGACGAGACGGACAATCATAAGAAAGCTCCCATTCACCTCGCCAGTTTCAACGACCAAGCAGCCAAAAGAATCCCCACCCACTAATTCCCAGCCACACACACCACTTCCTTTGAAAGACAAGTTGCTGAAAATCCAGTCAGCATTGAATGCAACACCACCAAAAGAGGTATATACATGTATTTAATTCATTGTATTCTGTAAGAACTACCCTAAATCTGTTAATGTCTGAATTTCGTGTAAAATAAATAGTTTTTAACCAACACCACTGTGTTGAGTCTGGGCAATACACTCCATGATGGCTGACATAGCTACATACTAAAGTTAAGGACTCCTTGGATGTCCCGACATGACTAAAATTGTTGACCGGGATGTTACAGTAAGAATCAACACATGCCTCATAACCGGGCTAGTCAAGATTTCACAGACATGGCTATGTTCTGCTTATGATCAAAAGGTTCCGTTTTTGTTGGGGTTTAACGACACACCAGCAGCTTAAGGTCATTCGGAGAAGGGGCTTCTGTTTAAAGTCCCAGCCGAAAAAAGTGAAGCCGGGGTGGGATCGAACCCATGACCCCTGCTTAGTCAGGCCAGTGTCTTAACCACTACACAACAGCGGTTTCGTCAAGAGTTTAAATGTGTTTGTATCTTTGCCCATTTGTTGAACATAATGCACCAGTCATTTGTATCTCCGGCTCCCCATAGGGCCGGGGATTAGCGGGGCTTTTAACTTTTCAATCTTTAAAGCCCTGTTAAAAGCCCAGCACTGCGGGGCCAGATTTTGTGGTAAAATCCCTGCTAAAAGCCCCGGCTCCCCGGAGGCCGACATAATGTGGAACAACAGCTGCGAGTTGTCCCCGGCACATCCATGGGACTCATCAGATGTTAAAACCTGGCACTTCAGCCCCGCTGAGTCCCCGCTATCTCTGGCCCTAGGGGGCCGGGGATACAAATGACTGGTGCACAATAGTACATGTATATTGGTCATCGAGGACACCTAATTAATGATTGCGACAGTTCCTGATCATTGCTTATTTTTATACATTTACTTTCATATAAAAATTTTAAACTGCCAACATGACTGAAAAATAGTTGACTTGGACGTTTAACCACAAAACCTACGAAGAACATGTAAATGAAAGCCCAAGTTTTGACTGTTCCTCTTCTTCAAGGAGCTTTGGATAGGCTATGGTATTTTACTATTTTATTTGTGGCACTCAAATGGCCATTTTATCTGTTTAAATAAATGTCAATGGTGTTTTATCGTGGAATATTTGTGCAGCTAGCTATTCACTCTGCAGGTATAAATCATCAGCAAATGGACTGGTACAATGTGCATTTAGTTCTGGTAAATGATAAAGGTGCTTTTGTTGCAAGTTCATTCTAGGCAGCACTCCGCAGCATAAAATGTCATTTGATTGTGGCGTTTACAGCCCATCAACACATTTCTTGTTTGTTATAAAGCATACCAGCTTTGGTTTTTTAGAAGGATTAATGAAATGTAGAACAAAAATTTCAAATTTATATTTTTTTCTAAAATAAAATATCATTTCAGCAGTACATGATGGTAACATCCAATATGTCATACAGTGCATATACATGTATGTAGTTAAACAGTATATAAGAGTGCAGTGGCCTAGAGAATCACATAGGAGCTCTGGGTTGTGTTTTAGCAAATTGCATTGAATTCGCATACATGTAATTTCTGGTTAATATACCATGTATGCAGAAAAGCTTAAATTTGCTGTCTCATCATAACTGAAAATTGTTTACTGGGAAAATAATTTGAAAAAAAAAAAAGATAAATAAATTTCATACTAATCATTTTCATACATGACTGATAAGTAATTTGAGCTACTGCAAGGGAAAATCAACAATCTGCATAGGCAAAAACAAAGTCCCAGATCAGCTTCACAGTAACTGCAATTCTGATCAGAGCCTTTGTATTCACTACACGGATAGTACAATTCCTCTACTTCCTGAAATTCAAAATTTCCAGCCTCTAACCATCTTCTGTGACTGTACAGCCCATGTTTGTGTTGGACCTGGTTGGAACCCAAATTGTTGGTTTTCTGAAAATGAAATGTATTCATAATCATATATTCTAGGTTCGAGAGGCAGTGAAGCGTAAACACAGTGAGCTTGAAGCTATGTCACCGACTGTGCGGAGTATCGTTACAACCATGACAGTCCAATCTGCAGTGAAATCACCGCCCTTGTCCAAGAAGCTATCTTTAATGAAAGACAAGATAGGAAAAGAGCCCAACGGAGTAAGTTTGCTCCTTTCATACCCAATATGGGTCAGTAAGTTTTGTGTCGCACCATGATCTTTATTTGGTTTTCAGTGGCTATACTCTATATTAAATTCAGTTTTACATCATTTTCAAGATTATTTCACTCTCAGAGACAAATCAATCGGTAGGTTTTGGTAAATAAATACAATGGTATGGGGTACATGTTACAAGGATACATTTATACAATATCTACATGTACATACAATGCATAAAATTATGTATTTTAATACATATTGTTCCATCTTCAACATGTTCAAAGCTTTGCGACATTTTGAGTGATATAACAATGTTGAAATTATAGTCTAAGTGAATTGTATAACATGTGATGTTCATCAAAATTGCTTCTTGCAGTTGAGCATCTACCTTATAATCCCAAAAAAATCATTAGCTGTACATGGTTTGTGTGGGACCTGATCAGAAATCCTATGGGAAATGTTTTTTGTGAATCTGATGCTAGACAAAGATGGATAAAATAATGAGCTTTATATACATGTAGGCCAGTGCAAATATAAAACACAAACTGTCATGTAAGGCCAAAAAAAAAAGGAATGTTTCCGGTAGTGATGGGCCGATGATCGATTATAATCGAAAGCTAGTTGGTTTGGGCTTCCGATTGCGATAATCGATAGTAAAATGCAGCAATCGATTGTTATCGGTTTCAAGACTAAGGGTGTAGAAAATTTTACTTTGTGCTTTTTATATTTGACAAAGTTTTAGGTTAGTTAAAAATTTCACAGTTTGAGATAGATCTCACTAATCATAACTTGTACTTGCATATATAACTACTTTGGAGCAATTTTTCTTTCTTCAAAATATCAGAACAGAAAGGTAAAAATTTGTAAATGCTTGCCATCTTATGTTCATGTAAGAGGAATTGTTCTATATAAATTCTGTAGTCATATCTAACAGACTTAATGACTCTCTCCTTGACCCCTCAGTCTGCATGGTGATGACATGCATGCTGGGCAATTGCACAATATATAGCTAATTGAACCGATTATACAATCGATAGCTACTTGGCTTAGTCCTTCCGATTATAAACCGATAATCGATTGCAATTTCAAACCGATGGCCCAACACTAGTTTCCGGTAACCCGACCGACCCTGTCAAAAACTCCCCGACTCTAATATTTTTTTCCTGTTTTCCGAAAATAAAAACTCGAAAATAGAAAAAGATCATGTTTTTCAAGTATCGGACCGGCAAAAGAATAACAAATGTTGAATTGAAGTTTTAACTTAGAAGCTGTGCATGTGCACTGGACGAGAAAACAGTTTAATTCTGATTAAACTGTATATCTATGTTCAGGTACTTTACATGATAAGGCTTCCCTAAAAAAAAAAAAAAAAAAAAATCCCGACCTATCGACCCATTTTTTTTCTGGCATGTTACCGGAAACATTCTTATTTTTTTTTTTTTTTTTTTTGGCCTAATGAACAAAATCTTATAACTACTCTCCTTACACGATCCTTTGGAAACCTTTTTTTAGCATTTCAACATTGTCTGTTCACAATGCAGAACAAAATTACCTTTTGATCGATTTGCATATATAAAATCCTTTTAAAACTACATAAAATCAATTTATATAAAGGATTACTAATTTTTATGTTTTTGAAAAAGACAGAATGCAAAACAGGTTGCTTCCTAATGATTTTGCAAGGACAGTATAAATTTTTCTCCTGATGTGTATGTAAAATATTTTTCAGGTTTCTGAAGTGACCACCACCAAGACACCCGTGATAAAGGATGAAACCATCAAAGAGTTGAAAAGGCTGTTAGATGAAGAGCGTGCCAAAAGTAGACAGCTCGAGTTAGAATTGGAAGAAAGTCGCAAGCAACAACTGTTTGGAATTGATCGATTCAAAGGAAATCCAATCGACTTCTGTTTTTATACGGGCCTGCCAGATTATATGACATTCTTGGCATTTTGTGATTTCCTCCAACCAGAACGACACCGTGTTTCTTCAATATATTACCAGACTAGACCTATCCATGATTCATACACCACAATGAGAGGTAGAGAACCAGTGTTGAGTGTTCAAAATCAAGTATTCCTTGTGCTGTGTAGGTTAAGACAGGGTTACAGAGAACTAGACCTTGCGCATCGCTTTGGTGTTTCCCAATCAACAGTGAGTGACATCTTCTGCAAGTGGATTAAACATATGGAACATGTACTTTCTCAGTTACCCTTGTGGCCACCTAAGTCACTTATTCAATCAAGGATGCCACAGTCATTCAAGGACCTAGGGTTTGACCAGACGCGGTGCATTGTGGACTGTACTGAGGTATTCCTCCAACAGCCATCATCCAATCTAGTGCTACAATCTGTGCTTTTCAGCTCATATAAGAACCATCATACAGCCAAGGGCTTGGTTGCCATTGCTCCACATGGACCAATAACATTTGTGTCAGACTTGTATGTCGGATCAGCTAGTGATATTGAAATTACTCTATTCTATTCTATTCTAATTCTCATCTACCCTGTTCTGCCCCATTGTATTGTATTCTATTCTTTTCTGTCGTAAAGTTAGCTGCATGCGCTGTGCACATTTTGTGCTCTAAGGTGTCTTTTCGTCAAAGACATTGAATCCTGCAAGATAGCATCTAGCACCGATTCCAGGGATCTTTTGACTTTGCGGTTTAGCCAGCATCGACGTCACCATCCCAACAAAAGCATTAGTATCTTCGTTGTTTGAGTATGAATTGAGCCTTCACGTGAGAAAACCAACACTTCAGGTTTCCAACCAGGTCCGACACACACCAGCCTGTACAGTCAAAGAAGCATGCAAGAGAAATTATTTTTTATGTCTTTTGACATTATGAATAACGTTGTTCTACTAAAATTCATACTAAAAATCAACCTGATGCTCAACTTAAAGTTGGTATATGTTTGATACTCAGCACAAACAATTTAAAAGGAGCGATGTATCCGCCAGGGCTTTTTCTGACCTTTTGGGGAAATGTTTAGTACCGATGAAATTGGGAAAAAAAAATGTGATTTTGGGAAAAAATATGACAATTTTGGGAAAAAATAGTGCATTTTTTTAACGAAATTGGGAAAGTTTACCTTTTAAATTGGGATTTTTCTGCTAATTGGGAATGTTCCACGTCAATTGGGAATTTTTTCAGCCAATTGGGAAAAAATTTGGTACCGGAAACCGGACCCAGTTTTGTATAGAGAAAAAGCCCTGTCCGCATTTATTTTTCCAGAGTCAAAAGAAGTCGAAATCTAACCAGTCAAAACGTGTAAGTTCTGTTATGACGGGTTGCTTGTTTGTTGTTTTCTTGTGTTCAAAGTCATTGCAACATACACCATGTCAAAAATATGTACACAAAATCATATTCAGTACACATATACATAATGCTAACCATTAGAAATTTAATTCTTGAAATGGGTCTTTTACAGACTATCTTTGGAATTTTTACCTCTAAAAAAAAGTTAAGTAAAGATTTCATTAACTGCCACCCATACACACTTTTTAGCTCACCTGAACCCAAGGCTCACAAGGTGAACTTATAGGATAACCATGCTCCGGCGTCCGTCCGTCCACAATTTCAAAGATTTTCTCATCTGAAACCGCTTGGCCAATCAAAACCAAACTTCATGTGGAACATCCTTAGGAATGGGGTACAAAATATTGTATAATAGTCCAAGTCACATTACCAAGATCAACGCCATGGCTATAAATAGCAAAAATCCTTTAAAAATCTTCTTCTTCAGAACCAGAAAGCATATGATTTTGAAACTTGGCATGAAGCATCAAACAATGGAGCTCTACAAAGTTTGTATAAATCATGACCCTGGGATGACCTTGACCTATTTAAAGGCAAAGTCAACTTAGATCACCCATGCATTTGAATGCAAAAAAATAGGTAATGTCAATTAATAGCAAAAAACTTACTATAAAGCAAATGAGCAAATGAACAAAAGGTTTATGTTTATGAAAATATTTCGGCCCAGACGGCTGTCTGCCTCTGCCCTAGTTTTATATACATGTATATTCCCATTCTAGTCAAATTAGTTTATTAATATATATCTCCGGTCTCAGGTGAGCGTTTACATAACCATAAGTCTTCTGGTTTGCATTTATATACATATGTCTGATTTAGAGCAATGTAGTATGTATATCATAGCCAAAGTCATTATGCATAATATGTAACGTTTGTATGTCCAGCTTTTTTTTACATATTCCATATTTACTTTGTCTATTGTTACATGTACTTCAAAATTAGCTGAGTTAGTCATGGGCATTTATATCCTGTGTTCTACATCTTGTTATCTCGGTAGTTATGCCATGTCACAGTTTCAATTTAATCATTACTTCCTATATAATTTCCATGTCATACATAATCTGGAAACAGTTCATGTAACCACTGCATAGTCACATTACAGCTGATGATTTAATCTCCACACTCATTTAGACCTAAAATAAAAAATTCCTGTTCACTGCCAGTATTCATATTTTAATTCCATTTCAAACCTAATGAAAATTTTGGAAAAAAATGTAACATTACTACCTTGAACCATTTTTATATTCAAAACAACCCATATTCTACATGGCACCCAATAGAATCAACATCAGCTGTAAAGTCCATGACTAGCATTTCATGACTAAAAAACAGACAGTAAATTATTCAATAAGCATTGTCTTCCGTTATGTTTTTATACCAACTATCCGATTCTTTGTTCAACTAAGTCACCAGCTGACATGGTGAAAATTTAGTATGCCAATGAACTGGCTACATACATCGTCTTTCCCACCTAATGTAAACATTGGCTGTATTAAAGAGAATCATCATTTCCTACATCTTTATGACTCAATAAATGACAAAACTGATTAAACGCTAACATATCAAGATGATTTTCTTCAACCACCCATACATGCGTATAAGCTTTACTTGTTAGCTTACCTGAGCCGAAGGCTCATGGTTAGCTTATAGCATGGTACTCGAACCGGCATGCATCCTACGTTAACACTTACAAAGATCTCTGAAACTGCTTGTAAAGCCATATCTCTAAGAAGGGGGGAGCAATGTGTATATAAAAATACAGATCATATGAACATATAGCCACCATGTCCATAAATGATAAAAACCCTTCAAAAAAACTCTGAAACCAGTAGACTGATTTCAAAAAAAAAACTTGGCCTTAAGCAATAATGACTCGATACTACAATATTATGTATATAAATCGAAACCCTGTAATGACCATGTCCTACTTTACGACAAGGTGATGAAATAACATTTAAATTTCAGAACAACAAATGATGCCACTTTTTTATTTTTGATCCAGAATGAAAGTCGGATGCGTGGCAAATAAAACAGATAAGGGAGATACCTGACTAATTATTTTCAGCCGTATAGAAAAGTAAATGCAGCATATTTTCATAATTGAGTCAATTGATATGACACTTTGTGTCATATCTTTTCTTGTTACTACTCTTAGGTCATTTGAGTACTATGAATGGACATTAAAAGATGCGTCTTTGTTTGATGTAAAAGATAAAAAGATCGCATTCTGAATTGAAACTGGACAAATAGTTTATTTGATTGGCTGGACTTTTCACAGATAGTTAAAATGGGTTGGACTTTATTGTCAATCAATATATACTGTGGGATGATAGGTCATCAGTAAAGGTAGTATTTGAGCTTGCCCGTTACCGTAAATACTTTCAATGGAACAATTTACATTTTAGAAGAGAACAGTTTATGCATCATTTGAACTAGACCGTTATCATCACCATTATGATTGCAACCACCACCATCATCATCAACATCATAATTTACACAACAGATTTCATTATTTTTTACCTATTTATATAAAGATTCCTTTTGTAAAAATCAATACTTCCTTTGACAGTGTTTATGGTAAGATCAAATACTACATTTACTGTTGTGTTTTAACAAGGACACTCTATCGATAGAGTGTCCTTGGTTTTAAGGACATGTCAATCATCTAAGTCAAATGGTCTCTTTGATGTTCCCAGTAGGACACCTTTTGTTTTCTGGCCACCTGGTTTGCTAAATTACATTAATTTTTGTAATATGGATGGTTTGAGTTTACCACTTTTCCTGGGCATGCTTGAACTAACAGTTGGGTAACCAGGTGGTCAGTCAGTCAGTGCCAAGTCTGGAGACACAAGCAGGCCATCTATTTCTCATGGCCCCAGTGCTTCTGCTGATTCAAAAAGGTTCAGTTGGTGATGAAAGAAATGTGCACTATTAAAGCACTGGTAATCTGCCTGTTGGAGGTCAGCTTCCCATTATAATAAATCAAGCAATTATTAGATCTATAGAAAGAGCTAGTCTTGCTCTTCAATGTTTGTGATGTTTTGTACTATCCTGTCTGTGTAGGGATTTTAAATTTAATTGTATTCTATTAAAAAGTACCAGTAATTTAAAAAGCTATACTATTCTGTAAATGAAACAGAAAGATAGTCTGGAATGGTTTTAATTAGAAAATCGGCAACAACAATTGGCAAAGTTAAACAATTATAAACAGTGGTAATAAATACATAGTCATGCAATATACATAATGAACGATTGAGTATACAATATGATGCTGTATCGCTTTTTAAATACTAATTTTGATTGAGATTCATTAAATGCTTAAACAGGGCATGCATGTTTTATTGAGAAGTTTACCAACATTTACCATATCTAAATTTATAATCCCCTCAAATTATTTACAAAATCAATGCTTAATTGGTACATGTAATTAAACCACTAGAACATTTCAGGTTTTTCAAGAGTACAAGAAATGCACACCTCTGGGTTCTTATGCTAGTTTTATCTATGAATAAAAGTGCTGCAGGCATGCATGATACCCGCCACGCAAATTAAATTTAGGAAAAGAAATTTTAACATAAATAAATGACCATAACTCTGTACTTATTGACAAAACTTACCCATCTTCAACCTTCGTGATATAAACTCCTATACAAAGTTTGAAGAAAACTGATCAATAATGCTCAAGAGAGACCCAGAAACAAAATTTTAACGTAAATCAAGGGCCATAACTCTGAACTTAACGAAATTTACCCATTTTCAATCTCAAACCACTCCTTCCTAATATTAATTCCTATACAAAGTCAGAAAAAAATTATTCAATAAATGCTCAAGATAGAGCCCGGAAACAAAATTCTTACGTAAATCAAGGGCCATAACTCTGTACTTATTACAAAATTTATCCATCTTCAATCCTAAACCACTCCTTCCTGGTATGAACTCCTATAGAAAGTTTGAAGAAAATTGGTCAATAAATGCTCAAGATACAGTTAGAAAACGAAATTTTAACGTAAATCAAGGGACATAACTCTGTACTTATTTGACGAAATTTACCCATTTTCAATCTCAAACCACTCCTTCCTAAATATAAACTCCTGTACAAAGTTTGAAGAAAATCGGTCAATAAATGCTCAAGATACAGCCAGAAAACAAAATTTTAACTCTGTATTTATTTGACGAAATTTACCCATCTTCATTCCCAAACCACTCCTTCCTAATATTAATTCCTATACAAAGTTTGAAAAAAATTGGTCAATAAATGCTCAAGATAGAGCCCGGAAACAAAATTTTTACGTAAATCAAGGGCCATAACTCTGTACTTATTACAAAATTTATCCATCTTCAATCCTAAACCACTCCATCCTGGTATGAACTCCTATACAAAGTTTGAAGAAAATCGGTCAATAAATGCTCAAGAAAGAGCCCAGAAACAAAATTTTAACGTTAATCAAGGGCCATAACTCCGTACTTATTTAACAAAATTTACCCATTTTCAATTCAAAACCATCCCTTCCTGATATAAACTCCTATACGAAGTGTGAAGACTATTGGTTGATAAATGCTCAAGATAGAGCCCGGAAACGAAATTTTAATGTAAATCAAGGGCCATAACTCTGTAATTATTTGACAAAATTTATCCATCTTCAATCCCAAACTACTCCTTCCTGGTATGAACTCCTATACAAAGTTTGAAGAAAATTGGTCAATAAATGCTCAAGAGCCCGGAAACAAAATTTTAACGTAAATCAAGGGCCATAACTCTGTATTTATTTGACCATGCTGAGAACATGCTCTTATAAAATAAAGTGCGGTTACCCGAGAAACTAGGTGCTAAGTCGGGTTAGATAAGGAAGTGAGGTTTTGAGGCTTCCTGCTGATAACAGGTGGCTTTGATTCACCCAGTAGTAATTATGGCAATAAAATGCTGCAGTGATCAGAGTCTGATAATCTGTTTGGTCATTAAAAGGTAATCTGATACCACAATCAAAAGATTAGAAAATATATAAATGTTTAGTTTTTAAATCATACAAAAATTTTGAGGCTATAGCTCTAAAGAGGGGGAAAAGTTAATTGAATTTTGTTTTTCAAATGTTAAATTTGACCAAAAAATAACATTTTTAATATATTGTGGAGGAAAAAAAATGAGCAAAATACAGGTAAATGTGGCTGAAGACCCTACCTGTTAATTAGTTCATTTACATAATAGATGCTTAACAGCAAGATAAGAATTCTTGTTTACAGATATAAGAGATGTTCTCATCATGAAAATTTACCCAAGATAGAGCCCGGAAATGAAGCGCTGACAGACGGACGGACGGACGAACGAACGCACATTCGCACGGACGGACACTCGAACGCAATTTTTTTTTTAGGGTATAACATAATACCCCGCACTTTTTGAAGTGGCGGGGTATAAAAAGTGTAAATCCACAATTTTGAAACCATGTTGTCTTTGATATTGTGACGTTATACGTTAACATCAACTCCAGTCAGATTTCTAGTGGCACTGTACACTAACTTCTGCCATTGGCAAAACATAGCATCGTCTAAAGCCTTACTTTCGTTTTTATATTCCACATATGAGCCCCGACGTGAGAAAACCGGTCTTCTGGGTTTCCGACCTGGTCCGACACAAACAGGCCTGCACAGTCTCAGAAGATGGTTAGAAGCTTAAAATTTCGGATTTAGGAAGAACAGAAATTGTACTATCCGAGTGGCGAAAACAAAGGCGCTGATCAGCTGTGCAGTTACTGCACAGCTGATCTGCGCCTTTGTTTTCGCATAGGCGAAAATCCCGTTTTCTCGCGTCGCGGCTCATATATTTCTAGCCCTATAAACATAAAGCATTCAAGCACACTGCCTGTGCCCTATACATAAGTTGGAAATTGCATCTTAACCCGTTGACTGACAGTGAACACAGGAAATACCTCTCTCCTCTGAGAGTGGTCTATTAATATCTTTTTACCATATAAGGTATCACCCCAGGTGGCGTCAGTGAATGTGTATGCAAGTATCACTCCATCTGATTGGTCAATAGTACAATAGATTGTGATGGATAATGGCAAATTATCCAATGGCATGAGGTGCTCCATTTTACCATTGTTAGAGAACACTAAATTCCCTCCAGAGCACACAATACCATGTGACATTCCACTAAGTCCAACCTGGTCTTTAATATTCAATTTATCCCATGCTATTCCAACACCAAAAGCATAGCCATTTTTGATGTCGCCCATGTGACTAGAATTCTTCTCAATGGTGACAGACCACAGAGAGTTGTGTTCCAATGGTTCAGCTGTGAAGCTAGTGGAGTTGAATCCCCAGGTGGTGAGACACTTGTTTTGGACGCGCGGAGCCTCTTTCCCGGGAGATGTGGCAGACATAATGACTGGAATGATACTTTGACATCTGCTGGCGTCATCAGCTGTGAAACATATAAAATATGAGCCGCCTCGTGGGAAAACCAACAATGTGGTTTCCGAACAGGTCCGACACAAACTGGCCTGTACAAGCACAGAAAAGAGCTAGAAGCTTGAAATTTCGGATTTAAGTAGAAGAGGAATTGTACTATCCGAGTAGCGAAAACAAAGGCACTGATCAGCTTCGCGGTTACCGCGAAGCTGATCTGCGCCTTTGTTTTCGCATATGCAGATTGTTGGTTTTCCCATGGGGCGACTCATATAAAATAGTGTTACAGTTCCTGAAATAGCAATAGTGGTATTGCTAAAATAAAGCAACATTTTCTTCATTTATATAGCAGAATCAGAATAGTTCATTGGTGACCATACCACACCAAGGGAATGGGCTTGACCAGAGGGGATTAATGCCTAGCGCTCACTAGGGAAGTAAATTTGGCCACACAAGCATCTGGCATTTCAGCACAGGAGTTCAGACATTCCAATCTCCGACAGTCTGGGGGAATAGCTATGTAAATAGGCATTTGTAGCATCCTTGTCCAACCGAAGCCAACTTGTGTTTGCGGTCTCATTATTGTGCAAAACTGCACATAGACTTTAAGAGGCTTGCCATCTACTTTGTATGATCCTTATGCAGGACAGCTAGCAAGCCCCAAGCCTGTCGATTAGAGTCTTTAGAAAGGCACAAGTTGGTCATACTATCTGTTTTGAATAATGTTAAATGTGTAATCAATCAACTAAAACATGAACCTACCAAGCATAGTATGTAGACAGGACTGTGCCGAGGATTTGAACTGGCCTACAGACTGTTTTAGTTCCTGTTGTGTTGTTTTATCTGATACCAGATCCTGATATTGCTGCTTCTGACTCTGAAGACTGAAAGATACATTTAGAAGTCATTTCATTATCTATCAGGAGCTGGTAATTCAAAGCAATTTTCATGTTTATATGTGTACCAAAGAGCCACTGTATTAGCTGAGGGTAAAGTTGGGTACCCAGCCCCAGAGTAATTTCAGTGATTTTATAAACACTGACCATTCAATGTAGTATTTTTGTTGTGATTCTCTGTGTTTTGGTGTTGTTGTTTTTTTCAATGTTTCAACCCTGTCAGTATTAATTTATATTATGGTAACTTAATGACCACCATTTGGGAAAGAGCTGCTCTCTGATTATATTTTCTCTTACTAGTGATGTTAATTTGGATTGTGTTACTTCCTAGTAATTGCTCTTATGCTTTAGTTTATATTTATAACATGTCACAACTCATTCCTATTTCTAAAAAATATTTACTTCTCAGCAATTGCCTCCCTTCTCTGAGTCAATGGAGTGACTTCCCTTGCCCTTCCCAGAAGTCCCTTCATATGATCCTCATCCAGCAACTTCTTACACGACTCCATCAGATTCTCCATTGTTTTTGACTGTTGTCGGTTATCTTCAAGCTGTTTCTTGATTTTGGAGATAGAAACAGTTTTGGCTTCTGCTAGGTCTGTTAAAAGTTGTTGTCTGCGCTGTCGTAAACTGGCGGTCGTGTCGTCAATTAACCTACGGAACTGGAGTTCTATTTTCTGGCATGCCTGACTGTGGACAGCCTGTAAGGAAAATAAAAAGATATTCTTGAATTAACAGCTTTTAAAGAACTGACTTTATTCAAACCAGCTAATGCATCTAGTATAAAAACTTAAATGTGTGAATCAAAACCCTTGCTGTAGAACAAATTTTCCTACTTATAGCCAGTGGCATACCAAATTGAAAACTTTGAATACTGTCGGGAACAAGACAACTCACCGACAAGACAACTCACCGACACGGTTTTTGAGACAATTCACCGACAGATTTTGAGACAATTCACCGACACTTCTGAAGACAATTCACCGACACTTTTATTCAAAGTTAATGACTTGTAACTGATGATCTTGATTGGTGATCATACATTCCCCATTATTGCAAAGACAGTTGTGTCACGTTTTCACCGACAAATCAAAGTTTTAAGGCAATTTATCGGCAGATATAAATTTGAAAGCAATTTTAAGAAGATTCACCGACAGATAAATTTAAGATTTTATAGAAAATAGACGGTCCACCGGCAAATTTAACTTTAAAGAGTATTTTATAATATTTCGTTACCAGATTTGAATTTTGAAAGACAATTTAAAGACAATTCATCGTAATATTAAAATTTTGGAGGACGTATTGAAGGCAATTCACAGACAGTTTTAAGATTTTAGAGGCCAGTTTTTAACAATTCACCGTCATTTTTAAATATTGAAAGGTACTTTTAAGACCATTTACTGACAGATTTAAGATTTGAAAGACAATTCACCGACAGTTTTAAGATTTAAAAGAATTGTAAGAATTTAGGAAAGTTCACGGACAAAGTTTAAATTCGAAAGACTTTCATACAAGGTAAGTCACCAACATTTTTAAGATTTAAAATATTTATAAGAATTTAGAAACAAAAATTTGAAAGGCTTTTATATAGGAATTTAAATGCAGTTTAAAGGCAATTCTCCGACAGATTTAAGATTGTATTTCCAAGTGTAGCCATTTATATAGTTACATGTAAGCGACACTAAGGTTCCTTCAAGTCACCTCATATTAATCAAATCTGTAATTGTCTTAAGATGTGTCGGTGAATTGTCTCAAACTCGGGAATCTGTAATTAATAGTCGGTCTCAGGCTAGTAATTATCCTTAATTGCTCATGATTACCAATGATAATCATCAGTTACAAGTCATTAACTTTGAACAAAAGTGTCGGTGAATTGTCTTCAGAAGTGTCGGTGAATTGTCTCAAAATCTGTCAGTTAATTGTCTCAAAAACCGTGTCGGTGAGTTGTCTTGTCGGTGAGTTGTCTTGATTCCATACTGTCTACCCTAAAGGCTGGAGCATTTGTGCAAGTTTTTTCAAAGAGATCTGAGTGTGTGCTTAAGGTTGCCTTCACATACAAATATACAGTATTCAGTATTCGCTATACGTATATTCGGTCATGGCGGTTCACATAGGCAGCGCATGCTTTCAATGTGTTCCTTTCGTGAATATGAAATATATGGATTTCTCAGAAGAAGAAGGTTTTGCTTTGCTTTTATCAGCCAACGAAGAGGTTGCTGAAGCCCAGTGATGATTGACTCAAAGACCTGGGCCCAGTTGTTCAAAACTAACGACATCGTTAGTTAACGTTTCGTTAAAATTTCAAACATTAATATTACAAAATAATACACTGTTATTTTTTGTTGAAAAAATGTGAGAATCCTTTGCACTGCAAAGGATTCTCACATTTTCTCAACAAAAAATAACAGTGTATTTGTTACTTTTGCTGATATTTGCTTAACAATTTTATGTCTTAACGATATCGTTAAGCTAACGATGCTTTGAACAACTGGGCCCTGGGGGACGTAGAGGAACAAACAAACAAAAAAACAAACAAACACACAAACATTGCTCAAATTTAGTAATTGTTTCCGTTATTTTACTTATTCACAATGATTTAAATATATGACTTGTTAAATCATTTATTTAACTAACTTTTCAATCAAGACACTCAATAACTTGTGTACAATAGAAATTCAGACCAGCATAAGAAGTAGAGAAGGTTCTAGATAGTTTACAATTAGCATTATTTTTGCTGAATATATGTTTACCTCAATTTCATCTGCCACCTCTTCCAGTTTCAAGCTCTGCTCAGTCAGTGTTGACACCATCACTTCTAACTTCTCTTTCGTATCTGTCACTGTTTCCTTTGTCTGGTTCCACGCTGTGTCAAGTGACAATATCTTATGCTGGGAGTGTTTCCCCACCCCCTCACAGACACACAGGTGGCACACCAGTAATTGACACTGATCACAGAAAATGGCCGCCACCTCGGCCGAGTGATCGACACAGAATGCCTGCTTGTCCAGGGATTCCATTTTCTGTGGCTTACGCAGTCTGTGATGCGCTAATTGTCCCCTTTTAGGATGATAGTTATCCAAACAACTTTGACAATAAGCTACACAGCACTGTTCACAATACCACAAAGCCTTATTGCTGGTGTTTTCATCACATAATCCACAATTTTCATTAGATTCGTCAAAGAATACTGGACTTTCTGCCACTCCCTGTGACACATTATCCGTCGCTATTGACGACTGAGAATCAGGGGTCAGGTCAAAACTTTTCTTCTGTTTTGTGAGGCTTTGCATCTCCTGGTATCTGAAGACTATATTCTCTAGCGCGAGATTACGAGGTAGTTTACCAACTTTTGATTTATTGACCGGATGAGACTTTCTGCAGGAGGGACAATCTAAACCTGGAATGAAAATAAAGTATATGATACTGAAGATGAAAATCACTTTTTCTTAGGCTGCAGTGAACAATACATATTTATACATGTGTCTTCACATGCGGAGACCTTTGTGATTGTTCTCTTGTCGACTCGTCTTGCTTTAATGACTGGCATGCCTTCTTTTGTATGTAATGTACATTAAATTGGTTTTATGCTTTACGTTCATGGTCAGCAGCTTTAACTGAAGGTGTCACATACAACGGCAGAGTGTACATCCTTTCCCGATTTACTAGTATCTCTTCTTGAAATAAGACACAGAGTAAGAAACAGAATGGTTGCAGAAATATTCTCATGTCAAATCATCATGAAAGAAAATGCTGGATGTGTGTGCATGCGGATGCTAGGTCTATCTTAAATATGTAAAAACATATCTGGGTTTTATCTGGTCAGAAACTCTGGAGATCGGTCTCCTTGCATCTTAGTTGAATTGTAAATTAGAACTACAAACTACTAAGTATTTACCATCTTTGCCCGCCTTGATCCTATTATCCATGATATCCTGGAGACATTTCTTACAGATACTGTGTGAGCAGGGCAGCAACAGAGGGTCTGCAAACAGTTCCAAACACACAGGACAGGTCAACTCATCTTCCATTGTGCTACCGGTACTAGTTGGGCTGCTTACATCTGAAAATATACAGTTAAGAATTTAATGTATGCATAATAGTGCCAACATGTGTATATTCAGTGTGAACAGGGCAGAATGTGAATAGAGCAGGAATGGCGGGTCTGCAACAATTTTCTGGCATACAGGACAGGTCAGTCCAACCTCCATAGTATTACTGGTGCTAGTTGGGCCGCTTACATCTGAAAATACATGTGCATATTTGAGAACCCAAATTCTGTACAAGCAGAGGATGCATTAATACTGTGAACAGGTCAGGAAACAATTTCAGACAAACTAGACTTTCTAGACCATTTTAAAGTCTGCACTGCTCTTCCCAATCTTCCTTCCTAAAAACTTCAGAAAACAGCTTAACTAAATTGATGTTACCATAGCAATACATAGGCAATATTTCAATACAGGATTGGAAATTTTTTCTTTAAAAGAACATTTCAAATAGAAGGAAGGCAATAAATCAATTTCTATCAATTTTCAGACACATCTATTCATCATTCCTCTACAAAATTGAACCAATCAACTTTTTTTCTGTCATGTGAGACGGAGCCACAGCTTCCTGGGTATAAACAAGAACTGGCAATTGTTGCAAATAATGTTTGACCCCCCCCCCCCCCCCACACACACACACACACCTATCTCTAAACCTGGTCTTGAGGTTATAAAACTTTTTTCAAGTTCAGCCCAGCTGAGCATGAAATTTCAATTGCTTACAAATGCTGAAATAGTCACAATTAATGGAAAATTCAGGTTCAAAACTCAAAAACTATTAATTTATCCTGCTGATAAATGTTAAAATGCCAACAGTTGTTGGCAGTTGTTGGCAGGATAAATTTTAGTCTCAGCTGAGCTGAGCATGAAAAAAGTTTCATAACCTTGGGACCTGGACCCCAATACTCTACCACTAGTCCATCACACTAACCTGACTATGAACAAAGCCCAAAATATAGCAGTACAAAAACTTGCCTATGCAATATACAGTGTACAGACTACAGAGATTTTTTAATTTGTAAAAAAATGAAAACTTTCATTACAAAAAAAATGATATTTTTCTTATTTTTGCTCAAAACATAGATTGTGGGTACATGTTAGAACCGCCTTGTCTAGCACCCACAGTCTATGTTTTAGAGCAAAAATAAGAAAACTATGTAGACCCCTCCTAATACCCCAATTTAACTATATGAAGGTGGGGTTAAAGGGGGTATATATTACACGGACATGTTTTCCTGACAGCAAAGTACTTACTGATGGAGTTTCCCATTTCTTGTTACAACTTTATCTAGATTGGTTTTACATTCCACAATCTCACAAAGAAAATTGGTTATAATCCATTGTCCCATTTTTCTCTCAGTTTTCCTTAATTTTTACTTTTTTTCGTGGCCACAATATTGATAATGTTTTATGGTTTAAAGAAAAACCACTATATTTCACCAGTAACATTACATCCTAAAAACTGTACATGATATTACTTCCTTCTTTAATTGTTTAGAGATGTCACAAAGTTGCACTAATGATTTCTCCATTTCTTGTGACATTGTGACACATGGATAATCAAAAACAGTCAAGATACAATTTCCTTCTTAAACCAAAATGACAGAATTTCAAACTTTATAAATCTGTGGCACAATAAATCCAAACAACAACATAACACAGATTTTAAAATATTTGTAATAATATTTTATCCATGATCAAAGCTTAAATATACAACAATACAAAGTTATGCACTATAAAAATCCAAAAACTCTGACCACACAAACATAGCTTTAATCACTCTAAGATTTGTTTTTAACTTTAATAAGTATTTGTCCTCATACTGGATAAAAAAAAAATCACAGTAAAACTGTTCAAACTGTTCCTATACAAGCAATCTGATCCGTGTCTGGATAATATTTGTCCAAAACTTTAGAACAGATATAAACTCCAATCAAATTGTGCATCAGATGCACCAGCCAAGTCTTCAAGTCGAGTGACGTAATAAAAGTCATCCCAATCAATACAACACTATCAGAAAATCCATATCTATTCTTCTGCATCTGAAGACCAACAATCTGCGTATATGCGAAAACAAAGACGCAGATCAGCTGTGCAGTAATTGCACAGCTGATCAGCGCATTTTAAAACTGTTTTCACCTCATAGATAGTATGATACCTCCTTTTTTCTAAATCTGAAATTTTAAGCTTCTAGCAATTTTCTGAGACTGTACAGCCTGATGTGTGTCGGACCTGATGGGAAACCCAGATTGTTGGCTTTCTCAAGCGAAGGCTAATCTAGCCTGCTGCATCTGTTCAAGTTTTTCTGCAAGTGAATTCTGATAACTAGACAGAAGTTACGTAATCAAAATAAGAATTGTCACGAACAAAACTGACTTCAAGGTTTTACGACCCGGACAGACAAAATTAATGCCCGAGCTTGCTCTGCTGGTTGAGGAATTTTCTATTTCAAAACCCAGAAGATACTTTAATGTGTCAGATATCCCAAAACAATAATGCTAATCCATGTGTACAAACATTAAATCAGATCAGAACCTTAATTGATGTCCTACACAAAATACAGAAATTTTCACGACACACAACTAGAATATTGTTCAAGTGGGTGGCTAGTTATTCCAATTTTATGGCACTAGTACCCTATAATTTCCATTAATGGGTTAAAGACTGCAATTTACTTTAAAACGTGACCATAAACTTTATACATCAAACTGATCGTTCAGTCGATAAGTACTATAACGTTAAGTCATCATTACACTTGTGGCTCGCGACTTAATTAAAGCAATAAGTTCCGCATTAAAGTGTTCCAATTTCCAATCAATAGGACTAGCATTATCAACTTTCTTCACACCTGTTGTATATAAACATTGATCTCTTTTAATACCATCCAATATGTATTCTAACGAGTATTTGTTGTTGTTTTTCATTGATTTCCCATTTTATGTCCATAGTAATCAGCTAATGTCATATTAGGAAGGTAATCACCCTATACACCTATGATGCAATCAAATTTGTTCATGTGACAAAATTGGGAAACCTTGCCCCACGGTTATAAAACTTTTTTCATGCTCAATTTAGCTGAGGCTAAAATCTATCCTGCTTATAAATGTTAAAATGTGGGCATTTTAACATTTATTAGAAGGATAAATTACAGGATTTGGTGATCTAAACCTGAAATTTCAATTTATTTTGGGCTATTCCTCTATTTATGAGCACTTAATATTCCATGCTCAGCTGAGTTGAGCATGAAAAAAGTTTTATAACCTCGGGACCAGATCAACTGGGCAACAACTGACAGAAAAGAGTTCATTATCTCACTGCAGGTTGTTGCCCAATAAAAGAGTGGTTATGGCCAAGCTTAATCTGAGTAGCAAACCAGTACTCATCCATTCACCAGGATGTTGTAAAACGTCGTTATGCAGCGTTACGTGCGACGTTGCTTTGCCACGCCAGCGGAACGAGAAGCGACGCTCTTATGTCGCACCTTTTGAATCGGAGAAAGCTGTAGCTTTTACGTCATTTAGTATGAATTTTACATTTTTCTCCATTAAAGACTGCAACAAATTTTCACCAAAACACAGAAAATGAGAATTTTTGCCATAATAGGCATTATTTGTAATTCTTGCGTCAGTCGCACATTGAGATGCAACGCGTGTTCGCGCCACGACGTTACGTTACGTCGCGGAAAATACCAAAGACGCACTACCATACATAGCAAAACCTCAAATAGCACGAAAATGAGTACAGTCAAGGGCTTTTTTTCAAGCAACCTGTTCCGAAGTGATTCACGCAGATAATATCAGTTTTTAAAAAAAATTCATCGTAGAATTTAGGTGAAAAATATGTTTATATGCGAAATCCGACATCTATTTCCACTTTCCCCATTGAGTTCAATGGCAAAAATGGTGTTTTTGGATTGCCTGTAGCTCAAAAACTACTGCAGTAGTCAAGGAATATTTTTTACATATTCCGATGGGGGAGCATTTAATACATCGATATGCAAAAAATTAAAAAAATCCATCGTGGCATTTTTTACAACACCCTGACCTTAACAAGAAGTGAAACAATGTTCATTCCTCAACTGCAGTAGATTGAAAAGCCCAACTGAGAGACTGCTTCAGGTACCAAAGGCATTTTGAAACCAGCAAAAATGTTGATGTTTTGGAAAAGGTTGAAAAGGTTAAATTTATTTTGACAAGATACATTGTAAATGTTATATTTATAAATTGCCAAGACTTTAACTACAGTCAATACATTAAGAGCAAATTAAACACTTTGTAAATATTTACAACATGTCACAAAGAGTGCCAATATATCAAAGACAATAAATTAAGGCATGCCAACATGAGAAACATACAAAAAAGATCAGATCAGCTTGTGCACCAAGTTAATGGAATTATATATTTAACAAGGTAAAAGAAGGCAATGATCAGGAAAAGTCGCAATCAGAAAGAAATTCCCTCTCCAAAAACCGAGGTGGGAAAAACTAAATTGACAATTAGGTACTTACACTTAGAAAACATATCGTACATCAAGTGAGCAGCTATTTTCCACATAGCCGGCCACTAAGTAAGTTACCCGATCTTAAATAAAAATACGAAAGCACACATAAGGTTCAAACAGTACAAAAATTCGACTCCAAAAACATAAAACAAATGGAACCACAACACAAGTATTGCCTTGGAACGATCAGTAACATAAAATTATGGGGGGTAATTTTCTGGTCTAGAACTATACAGACTAACATCATAATAACATGCTTCACTAAAAACATAGATTTCAATATAGCCTGGACCCCTGATGCCTCCCAAATTGTAATTTTCTTATTATTCCTATAGTATAGAACCTTTCACTCACGCCATGGTCATGCGGTTGCGCTGTACATGGGATATTTTCTTCGCCTTTGTCACTATGGGGGCTATGTTCATTCTGAAGACATTATTACAGCCTTCTGAGTCTGACAGAAAACAGACATCTAACTGATTAAAGTTTGAAGAGACGGTACAGAAATTGAAACAATTGAATTTAAGATCCCAAACTAGACTGTGCGGCAGACTGATGACATAAAAAGGGTTAATGACATAAAACAGGTTTAAGTCCCCCAGGCTAAAACTTTATTACTGATAGTGTCTGTTGTGATTTCGTTGTCTTCTGTGGTGCATATTTTCCAATATTTCTCTTTATAATACAATTTAAACTTGTTAAATGTGCCTCACTATAATGCAGTTTTCATTATAACACGGTCATGCCATGGCTCCCAAAATCATTTTCATGGACACCAAAGACAGCATTATAGTGATGTTGACCTGTACATTGAATATTACAGGTTTTATTATTTTACAGAAAATCATAAGTTGTATCATGAGAAAACCGGACTTGAGCGTACAAGCAAAGATTAACTTTATTGTTCAAGCACAAGACCTTAGTTTTTTCACTGCATTCAACTACATGTACTATGATTCCTAGATCTCTTAAATCCAAAAGTTTTAGCAGCTTAAGCTGACTGTGAGTGACATATATTGTACCTGATTGTAAACCCCGGCAATGATGCCAATGAACAGGTTTGATCATGAAGCATCTCATCTATAGTCACTATGACTTAGGAACAAAAAGACAATATTTTGAATTATAATGTTGATCTCGTTGATCAGATTATCTTTTGTCGAAACGACTGATTTAAATCAACCTTAGGGGGATTAACGTATTATATATCTGGCAACTTTAACAGTATATTAGGCGCACAATTATCATGTTAAAAACGATCATATTCCCTGCGTTCTATTACCTTACCTGTTGGTGGGACATTATACCCCAACTCAACAACAACAATTCCTTAACTTGATCTCAAGTTTCCATATAGTGATATATGAGCCGCCCCATGGGAAAACCAACAATCTGCATAGGCGAAAACAAAGGCGCAGATCAGCTTCGCGGTAACCCCAAAGCTGATCAGCGCCTTTGTCTTCGCTACTCAGATAGTACAATCCCTTCTCTAGGTAAATCCAAAATTTCGAGCCTCTAGCCTGCTTCTGTGACTGTACAGCCTGATTTGTGTCAGACCCGTTCGGAAACCACATTGTTGGTTTTCCCACAAGACGGCTCATATTTTGATTGAACAATGTGACATTTAAAGTCTGAAATAATCTCAAAATCTTCTACAGACCAGCAGTTTGCCTTTTGAGAAACAAGTTTTACCAAAGAATCAGACTACATTAATACCATCAACGATAACAAAATATGCATCAAACTCTTCACAACAGGGTCATTACAGCACATTTTTTTTTTTTTATATAAAATGGACCATTCTTGGACCCCAAATGGTCATTTTAGATCTATACATTTCACTTTTGCCATATTTTGCCATTGGATAGCTAACATGGATATTGTCTTGGACCCCAACAGTAGTATCATAAAGAGCCCTACTGAAAATATGAGTGAAATATCACTGAAATTTCAATGATATTTCAGT
Organism: Rugalucina vietnamica; assembly: GCA_964017185.1. NCBI lineage: Eukaryota > Metazoa > Mollusca > Bivalvia > Lucinida > Lucinidae > Rugalucina > Rugalucina vietnamica. Next base: position 2,937,593 of record OZ024877.1, on the reverse strand, counting down.
GAACTGCAATGGAACCCTTATCAGCAATAAAATATCACTGAAATTTCAGTGAACTTTTATTTTTCAATGGAATGTCAATGAAATTTCAGTGGAATGTCAATGATATATTCCATTGAAATTTCAGTGAAATATCAACGAAATATCACTGAAATTTTCAGTGCTATTTTAATGAAATTTCAATGATCACATGACAAAACAACATTACCCATAATCCCATGACCTCTGACCCTACTTCCTTTTCCTGTTGCACATAATTTTGAAAGGCAAACAAAAATCTAATCTGAACTAAATCTTCAAACATCTAAGGCATCAGAATGACTACAAACTAGAAATTTGAAGACAAAACAGCAGACAAGTTCAGAGTTAGCAACAGGAAGAGGATAGTGCAGAAACATTCATGGGAAGTGGTCTAGAGAATGTTCATGTAGAAGACATGAGGGAAAGAGAAAACAGTAATGGATAGAAAAAAAATGATAAAGGCTTTATAGGCTAGTATATGTAAGTTACTTTGAAGAACTACTTTTTTTTAAGATATGAAAATATGTGCATGTTGTTCATAACATAGTTTCTGATTTATCATACTGTCTGGCTGGGGAAGGTTAGATTTCATAATTTATAGTCACTAATTTAGAGCCATTTGACCAGTCAAGGTACAGGCACATCCTCGCAATGCACATAGGTCATTAAAACAGCCAAGAATGTGATCACAACCTCATTCCCCCACCCATTACCTCTCAAAGTTACAAATCACAAGTCAGTCTTATAAGGCATTGAAAACCAAACAGCTATGTGGATGGAAGGCCAAGTACATGTAGTAGCAAAACTGACAGTACATATAGATATCAAGAAAGATCTTAAAAGTTGTACGTGTTAAATGAAAATATGTTTGTTTTATATAATAACTTCTTTGTATTTGTTTGCATTTTCTAGCCAATCCGCCAGACATATTGCAACTAGGTGTCTGCCAGGGTTGAAACTGAAATTTCAGTGCTATTTCATTGAAATATAAGTGATATAGCATTGACATTTCATTGACATTCACTGAAATTTCAGTGCTATATCATTGAAATTTCAGTGCTATATCACTGAAATTTCAGTGAAATGAGGGGGAATTTTTACACTGAAATTTCAGTGATATTTCAGTGATATAGCACTGAAATTTCAATGAAATTCATTGTAATTTGAGTGATATAGCACTGAAATTTCAATGATATAGCACTGAAATTTCAGTGAAATAAGGGGGAATTTTTGCACTGAAATTACACTGATATTTCAGTGAAATTACAATGGATATTTTCAGTAGGGAGGCTATGGTGCATTTACATATATTTAAAAGGTAAATCAATAATCAAAGTTGTATCATTTTAAAAATATATATCTAAAAAATTCTAACAAAGAAATAAATTTACCAGCTGATTTCCCTTTGGGAGTTCCTGTGCTGCATTTTGATTGGTTGTCTGAAGAGGCTGACATTATCACCGATGGACTTGTGCAGTTAGAGGTGCTGTGATTTCATTCTGCTACATGGCATAGACACCAATCCATTGCCTGTAGAAGAAAAAAAATGATGTGACCAGAGGACCAATGGTCCTGTAAACGCTCACCTGAGATCTGGGATATGCCACATTAGCTGACCTTGCCATAAAATGGGTCAAGGTCATCTGGGGGTCATGATTATACAAACTTTGTAGAGCTCCATTCACTGATGCTTCTGGCAAAGTTTCAAAATCATAGGTCTTCCGATTCTTGAGAATAAGATTCATAAATGTTTTTGCTATTTATAGCCATGGTGACCATCTTGGTCATGTGACCTTGACCATTTATATATACTGTCATTCCCACTTCCTAACAATGCTCCTCATAAAGTTTGGCTTTGATTGGCCAAGCAGTTTCAGAGAAGAAGATCTTTGAATATTACTGTAATAGACATGTATATTGCCCTGGGGTCTGGGCAGACAGACCCCTGGGGTCCAAATTTTTTCAGAATCATCAATTTTAAGTCCATTTGCTGCAAGTTTTTCCCTACAAATGACATTTTAGCACTTATCCCCATTCAAATGCATGAGCGACCTATGTTGACCTTGCCGTAAAATAGGTCAAGGTCATCCCAGGGTCATGATTTATATAAACTTTGTAGAGCTCCAGTCACTGATGCTTCACACCAAGTTTCAAAATCATTGGCCTTCTGGTTCTGGAGAAGAAGATTTTTAAAGGTTTTTTCTATTTATAGCCATGGCGGCCATCTTGGTCATGTGACCTGGACCATTTATACAAACTTTTTTTCCCTCTTCCCAAGGACGCTCCACATGAAGTTTGGCTTCGATTGCCCAAGCGGTTTCCGAGGAGAAGATGTTTCAATATTTTGGAAATTTACATGTATATAGCCCCGGGGGCAGGGGCAGACAACCCCCAGGGGGAAAATTTTTTCCATAATTATAAATCTTCTGTCCATCTGCTTTTACCTATTAAAAAGTATTTTACCATTTTTTCCCATTCAAATGCATTGGCGACCTAAGTTGACCTTACCGTAAAATAAGTCAAGGTCATCCCAAGGTCATGATTTATATAAACTTTGTAGAGCTCCTGTCCCTGATGCTTCACACCAAGTTTCAAGATCATAGGCCATTCTGGTTCTGGACAAGAAGATTTTTAAAGTTTTTAGCTATTTATAGCCATGGCGGCCATTTTGGTCATGGGACCTGGACCATTTATATAAACTTTCGTTCCCCCTTCCTAAGGATGCTCCATATGAAGTTTGGCTTTGATTGGCCAAGCGGTTTCAGAGGAGAAGATCTTTGAAATTGTGGACGACGGACGACGGACACCGGAGCATGGGTATACTATAAGCTCACCTGTGAGCCTTCGGCTCAGGTGAGCTAAAAAATATAGCATGGGCAATACAAGTTTTTTTCTTGATATAGCATGAGGACGTGTTCTTCTCTTCTTGCTTTACAGGATAATAAAGACTTTGTGCAACACAAAACACGTCAATACAAAGACTTTGCAAATGAAGTTTACTTTTCTCAAATTTTGTATCTAACACAAAAACATACTTTTTAAAGATACATACTCTGATATACAGAGTGAGTTCTCATTTCCAATTCATAATGATATGAAACTTGCTGATGGATATCCAACACCATTTTTCATAAACAAAGCTACTATATTTCACATAGAATAAGGGCTCTGTAATGAGACAGACAAAATATGCAATGCAAAGACATGCTGTCTCATGTCCACCGACTGTATAGTCTGTTTGTACTTCCCCAATGAATGCTCTGACGAGAGGAAACCGTCCGGGTTGGAAACCCGGTCTGACACAAACAAACCTGTAAAGTCACAGAAGAGAACTAGGAGCTTGAAATTTTGGATTTAAGCAGAAGAGGAATTGTAAGCTATCTGTGTAGAAACAGCAAAGGCCCTGATCAGCTGAGTAGCAACTGCACAGCTGAACAGGGCCTTAATTGTTTTGGCATGTTGTTCAATAACCACTATACTCTGATACAAGCCATACTGGGCGGTGTCAACACTCAGTTCAGCCACCCAACCGTTGGTACAGATTTCCTCATTTGAGCCGCCTCATGGGAAAACCAACAATCTGCATAGGCGAAAACAAAGACGCAGATCAGTTTCGCGGTAACTGCGAAGCTAATCAGCGCCTTTGTTTTCGCTACTCGGATAGTACAATTCCTTTGTGCCTTTGTTTTCGCCTATGCAGATTGTTGGTTTTCCCATGAGGCGGCTCATTTGTATTTGGCTGAAATTAATGATATGAATCTACTAACTTGGTCAACAACCTTACCACGGTCATGGGACAAATCTTAAAAGTTAATTATCCAAGCCTCAGAGGGTGAAAATTAATTTTCCTTGAGTGTAATTGCTATCAACAGGGCTTTGATGAGCCAGCACATCTATATTTTCTAAAAACTGTTTTTGTTCTTCACTGAAAGCTCCCTGGGTACTACAAGTGCAGAGTGCGGACTACCAGTGCTTGCTCAAGAACAAAGCCCAGGCAATGAAGGGTTTGAACCAATGACATATCGATTCAGAGTCCTCAGTCGGTTCCCTGAGTTAGTTTGTTTCTATAATATATAGTCTTTAATGCCAGGCAAGACTTCAATTAAATATGGATAGGCTTTGACAATGCCACAAACCTACACTGATTATTCGACTTTGCAAGCTATTTGTTGTGTGTAATGCAAGCTTATTGTTACCCCCTTAAGTCCTTAAATTACAAGTTATGGGTGCAAACTTGGACCTTCGTTCTCTTCATCTATTTCTTGTACAACATTCACGTAAAAAACAGAAGGTTGATACTGTACATGTTGGGAAGACCCAAGCAAATGTTGACTATTAAGTCAAGCCTTAATGAAAAGTGTAATAACCTGAACCTCTTTAACCCCTTTTGTTAAACCACTTTATATTGTATTCTAAAACAATTTTTAACATAAACATTTATGGAAAATTGAATACTCAAATAACAAAAGATAATAATTACCAAATGGACAAAAACCTTTCTAACTTGAAGAGCTTTTAGAAATTTTAGCAGAATACAAAATGCCCACATTGTGACTCAGAATCACTCCCGTGTATATTCTGCAAATTAACCCATATATGACGAATGAACTTTCCCAACGTTGTCAGTTGGTTGAGTTCACTTTCATTTTTTGGGCCATCAGGTGTGATTTTAGATTTTTATTCTCTTTTTCATGAATTTCCTCCAAGCAAACAGAATAGCCTCAGATGGGACGCCGCATTTTGCATTTTGCGGCGTCACATCTGAGGCTAATCTGTTTGCCTATGTCCCACAAAAAGGACGCTAGGCTTAAACGAGTTAATAAACTTGTGTGTGACATTTTTTCACAAAATTTCTACTTCTGAATCAAAGTAGTAAGTTCTGGAATGTGTGGCTGAGCTTATCAAAAGATTCTTGCAAACATTCCTGAATTCAAGAATTAAAAAAAATCAGTATTTAAATTCCCCACATCTCTATAATTATCTCAAATAGTATTATTGCTTTATGCAAATTAGCAGAAACAGGTTACACCCACAAGAAAACTGAAATTGTAGGGTAATTTTTCACTCTATTTCAAATTTTCAGCACTAGGTTTATCATCTATTCCCTCTGGAATATCTACTGGAACTTTGAGTTTCTGATACTCATGACTCAAGACAAAGTCTCAGAGAAAAATATGAATTCAAATTTGTACAATTAAGCAAAATATCCAAGTATCAAAAAAATGAATACATCAAATTCAGTGATAAAATCAAATCCATATAAACTAAATAAAAATGCAGCCACCCTTTGATGTAGTTTTTATATCTCATTAAAGTACTTCCAGGCCCTCAAGCTTAAGATCATGTGGACAGATATGAGCCGCATCATGAGAAAAAAAAACAGATTTTTGCATATGCGAAAACAAAGGCGCAGATCAGGTGTGCAGTAACTGCACAGCTGATCAGTGCCTTTGTTTTCGCTAATCAGATGGTATAATTCCTCAACTAATTATAGCCAATATTTCAAGCCTCTAGCCTGCTTCTGAGACTGTACAGGCCGATTTGTGTCGCACCTAGTCGGAAACTCTCAAGACCAATTTTCTCGAGTCGTGTCTCATATACAAGTTTACAAGATACAGCTTCAGGTAAATTTAGATGTCACTCCTTTTGGCTCATAGAATAATGACTCTTATTCAATTAAACTGGTCAAAATTAGTACAGCACATTTGGTTTCTAGAGATATTAAATTTAGATCTTGTGTTGTCCAGTTTGTGTATATGAGCCTTGCCGTAACAAAACTGGTTTCTTTCATATGCTGAAACTAAGTGCAGTGACTTTTATGACATGGTTATACAAAAGAAGTAATTAAAATTGAGCTGTGTCATGAGAAAATAAACAATGTGGTTTCCAAACAGGTCCGACACAAACTGAGCGGTACAAGCACAAAAGATGGCTCAAAGTTTGACATTTCGGTTTTAGAAAGTAGAGGAACAGTACTATCCATGTGGTGTAAACAAAGGTGCTGATTAGTTTCGCAGTTACTTCGAAGCTGAGCTTAGCCTCTGTTTTCGAATATACAAGTTGTTGGTTTTCTCATGACGTGGCTCAAATATAGCTGCAAACAGACCAGGACACATCTTATCCCTCTACCAACCTACATCTGTAGATGGTCATGGTGGCACAAGGGTCGCTATTTCAAACACTCTTTATCATTCAGTCTCACTGCTGTCTAGTGTGGGATCAAGCTTAATTGTATGGCATATGTAAGGGAAGCCAAGTTTTGCTTGTTTGCCAGTTGGAGTACTCCTGTTTTGCCCCACCTACTGATTGGCCCATCTCGAGTGAGCTGAAATAATCTAGAATGGGACGTAAAACTGAATAAAAAAATCTACCAACCTAAACCCACATTATCATCCTCAATCTTGAAAATTAAACATGGTATTGTGATCATGTAGACCGGCTAAAAAACGAGAATCCTCTAAAAAACATTTGACTAATACGTCAAATCTCTTGGCAATTTATATTACTAATATAATACATAAAAAGTCCAGATCAATTCTATAAGAAATTTCTCACCTCATTATTCTCGTGTCTTTTTCACTTTCATATTATAGGAAAATTCGTTCACACACCTGTTTATTATACACACCTGTCTAAAGACACAAAACATGTCAAATCAATATCTTAAACAGACAAATCCACCATGTGACCACAGGCTAACAGTTCACAATGTTAAAAGTCAAAGTATAAGTTTAAAATCCAGCCCAATTGTCCCCAGGATTAATTATTTTCATTGATCAAAAGATCACAGGTATGCTGCACAATTTACCTGTAAAATTTTCTATGTCATGTGTATAGCCAAGACAGATATTGGATATCTGATACAAGTAGGACAATATAATGTATACTGAACAAGAAAATAAACCTACTAGTATTTTTTTTTTCAAAATCATTGTCTCAGTAGCAGTAAAATTGCTACATACATGTATTTCTGTTTGTTGGTAACCATGTGATGTGAGGTGACAGGCAACCATAATACTGTCAATTGGTTTTCATTTTCGATTTTTATAATATGGATTGCAGTTTTTTATTTCATTGTCAATTATTTTCCCTTTAAAACATTAAATAATTTACTTGCAGTTTTGTTTATCTACCGTTTATCGCACACACAATCACTGTGGTACGTAGCACTGTTGTGGTGTCACGAGTTTGTGAGTTTGTATGTCAGAGCGAGTTGTCCTATTTTGTACCGGGTGTGCGAGTCCGCCAGTTATCAAAACTTAGTTTTCGGGTTGTCGTTATACTTGTTTCCTTCTTTGCACGCGCCAAAGTTGTCAAAGTTACCAACTCATTTTTGAAGCTGTTTTCTGGTCTAAAATCCTTTGTATATCCACCTAGATGTAAGTACTGTAATTCTGTAGTGTTCCATCCATTATTGTATGCTATTGACATATCATTTTTACAAAATTTAAGGTATTTTTCGATGTTTTTCTGATTCGTACCTAAAACAGTTTTCGCCTCTAGATGTTTCGTACCTCATGAAAGTTGTTATAAACGTTTTTCCAGTATTTCTGTCTACAATTTAGGTATTGTAGAATTATTTTATGATTACTTTTTGGCAATCTTTTTAAGTAAGTCTTGCAGTCGCTCAGTCCGTTTGATAGTCATGTCTGTCATTTTTGTTGTAAACCTGTATTTTCTTATTTGCTGTATTTTCAGTCTTTACCTCACTCATCAGCTTATATCATCATCTGATTTGCACATACAACTGACAGAATTAAAGTTGAAGTTAATCCACCTCTCGTCTTTATTCGTCAAACCAAGTGCAAGGGGTAAACTAGCCGTAACAGTCTCCGCAGATCTAAGGCGGCATAGTAAAGAATCTAGACGATAGAATTCCTGGATTGGAGGCTGGTTTTGTCGACAACGTTGTCACCACCCCGTGGTTTCGCTACAGCTGGTTCGAGCTAAACACCCCGTGTTAACGGCATCACATCAGTGTGGGGGTCCATCACAACACCCCAAATAACATTTTGTAAAACAGGTCCGTCGAAACACCCCAAACAGGTCCATCGAAACACCCCAAATAACATTTTCTCCTACAATTGAAATACCAGACTGTGATGAATAAACTTTTATATGTTGTTGTGTTTATTCTCCTGGGGCCTTTGACATGCACCCATCCCCTCACAGAACTTGACTGTCAAAAAACAATCATCATCATGAGTAAAGCAGGTGATACAAACTCTCAGACTGAGACTGAAACAGAGAAAAGAACTCGAACATTGACAGAAAAGGGTGCTGAGATTTACGAGGCCAGGAAATCTGAATATGAATTGAAAATCCAAAAGGCTTGGGATCCTGTTGCACAATTTTTCAGTGACAATTTAGTCTTTCCTTCCCCAAGTAGCCTTGAAACCCTAAATGAACTTGAAAAAGAATTAAATAAGCTGTTCTCAACATATAAGAAACTCATACAAGATTATATAGCTTATTTATTAAGAGTGTCAACTCAAGACAGTTTGTTAGTCAGTCAAAAGTTTCAATCACAGTTCATTAATTCATTGAAGGTGTACACAGACTTTAACAATAGATTGAAAGACCTGAAAGGCATGCATAAAGAAACTTCTCATGCTTCATCCGGTTCCCATACTACATCATCTAGAATAAGCAGTGTTTTAGCTGTAAAACAGGCTGCATTAGAGGCAGCCAAGGTACGAACTGAGTATGCTGCTCGTGAAAACGTCCTTAAGAAAGAAAAAGCTCAAATTATAGAACAACAAGCAATAGCCGAAGCTGCTCGTGTTCGTAGAAAGGAGGAGTTAGAAGCCGATATCGACTTTCTTAATCAGGAAAAAGAGTTAGCGGCTTGTGCTGCTGAGACACAAGCTTTGGAGACCAGATCTAATAAATCAGTTTCGCAGGGAATCAAAAGTCTACCCGTAGATGACCCTCTTGAAAGAGTAGAACAGTTCGTTGAGAAACAGAATGCTCTGAAAAACGAAGTCATTGAAATAACCTCCACAGAAAGCTCCACGTCCTATATAACAGTGAAGGAAGAGAATTATAAAGATGTTCCTACCCCGGTAGTTAAAAGTGAAAATCAAGTTGTGAAACCTAGAAATGAGTTTTCTGAGTCTTGTGCTGCAGATTTCACCAAATTTCTATTGAGAAAAGATCTCACATTATCTAGGCTATATCAGTTTAATGACAAGCCCGAGTCGTTTAGGGTGTGGAAATGCAGTTTCAATGAAGTGGTGTCACACCGTCTGAAGAAGTTGATCTTCTCATTAAGTGGTTAGGTCCTGAATCAAAAAAGCAGGCATTAAGCATAAGGTCATGTTATAGTTACAATCCTCAGAAAGCCCTAGAGAAAGTGTGGGAACGCCTCGAAGACCGGTATGGTGCTCCAGAAATGGTTTATTCGACAGTGTTGAAGAAGCTGAATGAATTCCCTAAAATTGGGCCTAAAGAAAATGAGAAATTGTTCCAACTTTCTGACATTCTCGGAGAGGTTGAAGCCTTAAAAGGGGACCCCAAGTATGACATGATGCTGTCATACTTTGATTCCTCTGTAGGTATCTCCCCGATAGTGTCAAAGTTACCCTTCAATTTACAAGAAAAATGGACAACCAGAGCTAATAACTTCAAGAAGGATCACAATGTAACCTATCCAAGGTTTTGGGTTTTCACAGAGTTTGTTCATGATCAGGCCAAAATTAGGAATGACCCAGGGTTCATATATACACAGATACCCTCAGAGAAGCCACAGATTCATAGTCAAAAGAAAACTTTTATTTCAGCCAAGAAAACTGATGTTAAGAAGGAGAATAAATCAGAAACCAATGGTGATGCTCCTCGTTGTCCTATGCACAAGACTAAACATTCTATTCATAACTGTAGAGGCTTTAAGTCTCTGTCTTTTGAAGAAAGACGAGCATTTCTCAAAAATAATCACCTCTGTTTTAAGTGTTGTGCATCTACAGATCATGGTGCGCGAGAATGTAAACAGAAAATTAAATGTGGTGACTGTGGCAGTGAAAGTCACTGCACAGCCATGCACATTTATAAGGATAAGTCAGATCAGTCTGTGCATGGTGGGGAGGAGGAGACACCAAGGAAAACTGTAACTTCCAAATGTACCCAAATTTGTGGAAATAAGCAATATCTTGATGGTAAATCTTGTGCCAAATTAGTTTTGGTCAATATCTATCAAAGTACAGATACCAGGTCAGACCACAAACTAAAAGCCTATGCTATTTTAGATGAACAAAGCAACAGGTCTCTTGCAAAACCAGAATTGTTCTCAAAGCTACACATTAAAAGTGAACTATTTGAGTACACACTGAAAACATGTTCTGATACTGTGGTAAAGAGTGGACGTAGAGCTCAAAATTGTGTTGTTGAGAGTTTGGATGGTAGTGTGAGTTATCGGCTTCCTACGTTAATTGAGTGTTCTCAAATTCCCAATATTAGAGATGAGATTCCCTCCCCTAGTGTTGCAATGCATCACCCTCATTTGCAAGACATTGCCTCTAGTATTCCTGAAATTGACGAGGAAGCTGATATACTCCTATTAATTGGCAGGGACATGATAGATGCTCATCACATTATTGAGCAGAGAACTGGCCCAGTGGGTTCCCCATTTGCCCAGCGCCTTGGGTTGGGATGGGTGGTCATCGGGGAAGTTTGTTTAGGAAGGGTGCATCAGCCTGACCTAGTTACTTGCAACAAAACATTTCTAATTGGGGAAAACCGTGCATCTGTCTGCCCTCCCTGTCCAAACAAAATTAAGGTTAAAGAGTTACCTCCCTTTCAACATAATGATGACAACAATATATTCATTAAGACTGAGCAAGATGATAAGGTTGGCCTTTCTGCTGAGGACCGTGAGTTTTTAAGCATCATGGACAGTGATTTCTGTATGCATTCAAGTGGGCACTGGGTTGCCCCCCTTCCATTTAGACAGTCTAGGCAAAGATTACCCAATAACAGGCCACAAGCCTTGCATAGGGCCAAAATTCTTGATTCAAGCTTAAAGTCAAATTCTCTCAAGAGAAGTCATTTTGTTACTTTCATGAAGGAAATCCTGGATAGTGGCCATGCGGAGAGAGCTCCACCTTTAAGTAGTACAGAGGAGTGTTGGTATCTTCCATTGTTTGGAGTCTATCATCCGAAGAAGCCGGACCAAATCAGAGGTGTGTTTGATGCGTCTGCGAAATATCAAGGTGTTTCATTAAATGATGTGTTATTATCTGGACCGGATCTAACAAACAGTCTGTTAGGAGTTCTGATTCGTTTCAGAAAGGAGCCTGTCGCTATGACAGCTGATATAAAGAAGATGTTTTACTGTTTCTTAGTCAGTGAAAACCATAGGAATTTCTTAAGGTTCTTCTGGTACCTAGATAATGACCCTGACAGTGAACTTGTGGAATACCGTATGCGGGTGCATGTTTTCGGGAATAGCCCGTCCCCCGCAGTTGCGTCTTATGGCTTACGCAAGACAGCGGATAGAAGCAAAGAGGATTTTGGTATTGATGTTCAGGAATTCATTTCCAATGACTTTTACGTAGACGATGGTTTGACGTCAACACCCACCGTCGACACTGCAGTCAGTCTAATGAAACGGACGCAACAGGCTTTCCAAGAACATGGCAACATCAGACTTCACAAGATAGCTTCTAACAGCAAGGAAGTCATGAGTTCCTTTCCATCTGAAGACTTGGCAAAAGATCTCGCTGTTCTAGACCTGAACAAAGACATTTTACCTTTGCAGCGCTCTTTAGGATTGAATTGGAACCTACAGACGGATGTCTTTACATTTTGTGTCTCTGATGAAATGAAACCGTATACTCGCCGTGGTGTGCTTTCTACGGTAAATAGTATATATGACCCAATAGGATTTGTGGCTCCAGTGAGTGTTACAGGGAAGCTTTTTCTACGAGAACTTGTTACAGGAACTATTGACTGGGACGCCCCTTTGCCTGAAGACCGTAGGCATGATTGGGAGTCTTGGAGAGATTCTCTCATCCTTTTAGAGAAGATGAAGATTCCAAGGTCGTATTTCGGTGTAGCACTAAGTGATATATCTAGACTTGAGTTACATATATATTCTGATGCTTCAGAAAAAGCTATTGCCGCAGCTGCCTACTGTGTTGGATATAGAGGTGAAATGATTCTTTCTAAGAGCTTGGTCATGGGAAAAGCTAAAGTTGCTCCAAAGAATGGACACACCATTCCTAGATTAGAGTTATGTGCGGCAGTTCTTGCCACAGAGATTTATGACGCTGTGTTAACCGAAAGTGGTTTGAGTTTTCATGAAACTTTCTTTTACTCTGACAGCAGAGTTGTGCTTGGTTACATACAAAATAAGACTCGTAGATTTTATACGTATGTAAGTAATAGAGTGGACAAGATTTTGAGGCTTACTAAGCCAGAACAGTGGCTTTATATCAATACTGCTGACAACCCAGCAGACTGTGCTACTCGGCCAGGTCAAGTTACAAACCTAATGGACAGTAAGTGGATACTTGGGCCAAGTAACATACAGGTACACGACAAGGATCAGATAAAGTCTTTCTCTCTCATTGATCCCGACGAGGACAAGGAAATACGCCCAGTGATCAACACCCTTGACACTTCTGTATTGAAACCCTCCTTAGGTTCTCACCGGTTTGAGAGATTCTCCTCATGGCAACATCTTGTCCGTGCAATGGAAAATCTGTTACATATTTGTTTGTCATTCAAACATGAAAGTGATTCGGATTGCAGAGGTTGGCATATGTGCAAAGGTGCTAAGGATATCAGGAAAAAGATGCAGGCTGAGCAGCTTGTTATCCGTACTGTACAGTCAGAAGTGTACGAAGAGGAAATGTGTGCTTTGCTTCAATCCAAGCAAGTTTCAAAGAAGAGTTCTCTGTTAAAGTTGAATCCTATTCTAGATGAAAGTGGATTGCTCCGAGTTGGTGGGCGTTTGAAACATGCACAGGTTCCCACGAACGAAAAACATCCTGTGATCATCCCAAAGAACAGTCACTTAGCAGTTTTGCTTATTCGTTATTATCATGAAAAAGTACGGCATCAGGGTCGTCATTTTACAGAGGGCGCAGTGAGGTTAGCAGGATACTGGATCATAGGCTGTAAGCGTCTGGTGTGTTCCATTATTCAAAAATGTGTTAAGTGCAGGAAACTGCGACAGGATGTATCAAGTCAAAAGATGTCTGACCTTCCCGCTGACCGTGTCCAGCCAGCACCCCCATTCACATTTGTCGGAGTCGACACATTTGGACCATGGGAAGTTACAGCTAGACGTACCAGAGGGGGCTATGCGAACAGTAAAAGATGGGCTATCCTCTTTACATGCCTCACCTCCAGAGCCGTACACATAGAGGTTACTGAAGAACTTAGCTCATCAGCATTTATCAATGCTTTTCGTCGTTTCCTGGCAATACGAGGTGATGTCAAGGAGATCCGATCAGACCAAGGAACTAACTTTGTGGGTGCAACCACTGATCTAGGCATTGATGTTGTGAAAGTTGGAGTGGATCCTGTACAGACTTTCTTGCACGACAAAGGAATTTTGTGGACTTTCAATCCTCCCCATTCCTCACACATGGGCGGAGTGTGGGAGCGAATGATTGGTGTGACAAGAAGAATCTTGGATTCTATGTTGGGTGATTTGAACACTACGTATTTGACCCATGAAGTATTAACCACATTCATGGCTGAAGTTAGTGCCATAATAAATGCTAGACCACTAGTACCCATTTCAAGTGATCCTGACTGTCCAGAAATTCTTACCCCAGCCATGTTATTAACTCAGAAATGTTCTACCCCTGTTCAGTACAACTATCAACCTGTAAGTCCTAAAGTTCAGTGGAAATATGTTCAAGCCCTATCTGACACATTTTGGAAACGTTGGCGTACAGAGTACTTGCAAACTCTCCAAAATAGGCGTAAATGGCAGGCTGATGTACCCAATCTTAAACATGGGGATGTTGTACTACTTAAAGACTGTTCTGTTCATCGTAACAATTGGCCTATGGGTGTGATTACCAGAGTGTTTCCAAGTGAGGATGGTAGAGTAAGAAAGGCTGAAGTCAGGGTAGTGAGTCGTGAGAGTGGATGCTCTTTATTTGTTCGTCCAATATCTCAATTGATTTTGCTGGTATCAGAAACCTAAATGTCAGATTTAATAGTGCTTCCGCTAGTTTGTTTAGGACGTCACGCCCTGCCATTTCATTTTTTGCAAGTGTTTCATGTTTCAAGTTAATAATACTTGAGTTGATGATTATAAGTGATTGTAATTGTCTTTTTACAGTGAATAGAGATGTCTCAGAGAAGCATATATGTTTATTTTGACATTGCATTAAGCTTCTTATCTAAAGTTTTGATAAGGGTTTCAGACATTTACATGTGTACATATTATGTTTTCAAGTACAAGTTAGCAATTGGATTTTTTGTGTTATAATTGTGACATTTTTAATGTCAGGTGGGGAGTGTGGTGTCACGAGTTTGTGAGTTTGTATGTCAGAGCGAGTTGTCCTATTTTGTACCGGGTGTGCGAGTCCGCCAGTTATCAAAACTTAGTTTTCGGGTTGTCGTTATACTTGTTTCCTTCTTTGCACGCGCCAAAGTTGTCAAAGTTACCAACTCATTTTTGAAGCTGTTTTCTGGTCTAAAATCCTTTGTATATCCACCTAGATGTAAGTACTGTAATTCTGTAGTGTTCCATCCATTATTGTATGCTATTGACATATCATTTTTACAAAATTTAAGGTATTTTTCGATGTTTTTCTGATTCGTACCTAAAACAGTTTTCGCCTCTAGATGTTTCGTACCTCATGAAAGTTGTTATAAACGTTTTTCCAGTATTTCTGTCTACAATTTAGGTATTGTAGAATTATTTTATGATTACTTTTTGGCAATCTTTTTAAGTAAGTCTTGCAGTCGCTCAGTCCGTTTGATAGTCATGTCTGTCATTTTTGTTGTAAACCTGTATTTTCTTATTTGCTGTATTTTCAGTCTTTACCTCACTCATCAGCTTATATCATCATCTGATTTGCACATACAACTGACAGAATTAAAGTTGAAGTTAATCCACCTCTCGTCTTTATTCGTCAAACCAAGTGCAAGGGGTAAACTAGCCGTAACAGTCTCCGCAGATCTAAGGCGGCATAACTGTGAATGAATCTCGAAGGTTCATTCGCTTTGCACGCGACCCACTGTGGTCCATAGCTCCATAAACTTCAGATAAATGAAATTCATTTCTTAAATAAAAGCAACTGCCTGGTATTGCATTCTTTCAGTCTGACATGTGAACAATGCCATGCAAACTTCAAATGACAGTTTAACTGATATTATACATATTTTAAACAAGATTCCTGGATGCTCTTAGCTGTGAGCATACATATATTTCCTACACAATACCCACTTACTTGCGGTCAGCATAAACAGGAAAAAAAAAATAAACTGTTGTTTTCGGGAATACCACTCATGTAACTCAACTTTGTATGTTCAGTATAGTAATACCTTAGCAGTCGCAAATCAATTTGTGGCTGACAAAATGACAAGTGTACAACATTGCAATAATTATGTATAATAACAAACAACCAGAATTTAAATAATTATTGTATACACTAATGTTGGTTGTTGCATAGAAAAACTGGCCTTGGTCACCGGAAAACAAGGTCTGAGGCAAATATTTGAATAATTCCCACCTGTCTGCATAATGTAACATCACAGAGTTTTTTTTTTTTTTTTTTTTTTTTTTTTTTTTGATACAGTTTTACGTCCCTTTCAAGCTTTTTCACTCATATCGAGACGGATCAATCGGTAGGTGGGGCGAAAACCGGAGTACCCGGGGAAAAACCACCTGACACACCCGCAAGCAGAACTTGGCTTGTCCCACATGTGACTCGTGCCCCGAGCGAGGCGCGAACCCACATCGGTGAGATGACCGAATGATCAAGAGCACTGAAGTCAGCGACCTTAACCACTCGGCCACGGGGGCCGCCATCACAGAGTGTAAATGGATAGAGATTAGACAATCTTGAAAAAGGGTCTATCTTCCCACTCATGAGCAAAAATCTGTTGGGCAGAAAAATATTCATTGTATAATTCAATTTAGACCAAACTTCCTGATTTCACATCTGCGGCACATTATCTAGAATGTGCATAAAACTTGGTGTTTTACACAGAGATATACATCAGGATAACATGTCCATGAAAAGTATACCCCCTAGAACCCCCATTTTATATAGAAAAACTGGGGTTTAGAGGGGTATACCTATTTTCCTTATTTTCTATCCAAAACATAGATTGTGGGTACTAGTTAGAAACGCCTCGCCAAGGTGGTTCTAACAAGTACCCACAACCAATGTTTTGAGCAAAAATTTTAAAATTTTCAAAATTTTTCCGATGAAATTTTCAATTTTTACAGCATATTGCATGGGCAAGTTTTGATAATGGAAAAAAGCAGAGTGGTCCTTAACTCATTACACCTCATCACGAGACAGCCTATCTTCAGACAAGACAAAAACTAGAAAGGGAAGTTAAATCACTTAAAATTTCAGTGCAACATATCATTATGTCTTGGCTGCTTATAATTAATCAATGCAGAAACTCAGCTGATCTGTGCAATGTTTTTCATTCCAAATCACAGTTTTTGTAGTTATTATACCCGTGCCGAGGGCAATTTAAGGAATATAATGACCAAGATCATTGCTATAAAACAGGTCTGTGCCATCTAAAATTCATTATTTATACAAACCTGATGCTTCATACCTTTCAGAATCATAGGCCCTCTGAATCGGAAGATTTTCAAAAGTTTTTATCAATTATGGCAATGGCAGCCATCTTAGTCATGTGACCAGGACCAATTACATATTTTTTCCTTCTCTTTACCCAAAGAAGCTCTGCATAAACTTTGGCTTTGAAGGCTTTGAATGACAGAGTGGTTCCAAAGAAGGTCGTTGACAATGTGGACAGTCAAAGACAGACATCAGATCATGGCTTTACCGTATTATAGCTTATAGCTTACCGTATTCTAATTAACACACATGCTCCAATAAGCGCACATCCCGGTCATTTCCGAAAAACAAGAGCATAAGCCCACACTGCTCGAATAGTATATTGGTATGTTACACCAATTCTACACATTAATACCACATCAGATTGCATTAAAGCTTTGCAACAATTTGGACAGTAAAATGACATCACTGATAGATTTAACATGGTTATTTCATGTTGGGCATTTCGAGGTGTTGTTTACGTTGAGTGTGCTCCTATTAGAATGATAGTTTGGTGCCTTTACATTTAGTGATCTTTAGTTATTTTGAGCACACTGTGCACTAATTAGAACAAATAATATATAATATTATGAATATTTGCAAAAATTTGTCACAAGCAAGAAATATTGATCAATCTTGGGCACCTGAATGATGTTATGCTTTGTAGCAATAAAATATAGGTTTCATATTCAAAGCAGGTGACAATAATCCAGAAAAGCCTTTGAGCTGTAAAATTGATTTAAGCCTTCCAGTTTATTTTTACTGACCATTCCAATGCATTTCTGAAGTGATATTGCCTTTACTGTTTATTCTGTCTGCCACTCTGTTGTACAGTACTCACCATCTTTGTTTTAGATTGGCTACCTTGCTGGGAAAGAGTTAGTTATTGTGCTCTTCAAAAGTTGGGCTTTTAAAAATGTCTTTCTTTTCATACTTCTTATCAATTTTACACTTCAAAAGCTTAAAATTATTACAAAGTATCATGGCAGGTAGTTTAATGGAAGTAAACATTCAGATGAAATGTATGAATGATTTCTATGTTCATGTCTGGATGTTGTTATGTCCCACTGCACCACTCATTCATTCGAGATTATCTGCCGTGGTTGGAATTTCAGGTTAGCAGATCACGATGCGTAGCTTCTATAAATAGCACAGCTATTCAATACAATGTATCATATAAGTACGATCTCTGACATACTGTGTCAGAGAGTCAACTCTTTGGCTCCGTGGTTAGAGCACTGGATTTCTACCCCGGCGGTCCAGATTCGAATCCCATCAGGGATGTGGGATTTTTTCAAAGCTATGCATGTCTTAATTACGAATTTTCATCTCCTTAAGAATGTTGCGTCCAAAATAGGGGATGTAATGACACCCAAAATATGCATTTAATATACCCATCCAAATAAACAACTAAGGATAATATGTATGAATGGTTTGGCTAAACCACTTTTCCTTGGCAGGCGCAGGCTCTGACCTTCTGAGCAGTCAACAAGTAATAAAATGGTCAGTCAATTGTTTATGAGCTTTGCCTGGCAGCAAAAGCAGCTCATCAATTTCTCCCAGTCCTAATGGGGAGGGGGTGCAAATGTTGAGCGACAAGAGAAACAAACATTTGTGTTGTCGCTCAACATCTGTCAACAGTTACATGCCCATTGTGATAAACCTTCTGCTGCCTCAGCCTGATTCAGTACTTACTGTACTAATAAGGACATGGGGAGTAAAAGTGTCTTGATCGAGGACAAAACAGCATGGCAGCATGTTCCAACCAACCTCTTGCCACAGCTTGTAAAGATACACATATATTGGTAAAGCCTCACTTGACACTGTATTGGTAAAGCCTCACTTTACACAAAATTCTGACAAATTTTACTTGATTAAACACATTCTAATTCAAACAACTGTTTTTATATCAAACACAATCATTAACTCTGCACTTAACGCTTAGATTTTGAATTTACTGAGTAAATTAGTAGAACCATGTTCTTCATCAATCATCATTAAATACTCACTGTTACTCTCACAACTTAGTATTTCATTATAAAATCTTAATTAATTAAATACAAAAACACCTTAATTAATTAAGAACATGTCTCTAATTCAAACAGCTGTTCTTATTTCAAACACTTGTAGCTCTGGCCTTAAACTCGATTTTCCCAAGGAAACTGGTAGTAGAACCATGTTCTTTTTCTATCATCTTCATTCCTTCGTCATTTTAATATTCAATTACAATAATCTTCATCAATTAACACAAAACACCTTCATTAAGCGCTGTCTCTAATTCAAACATTTGTTCCTAAATCAAACACTATCACGTAGCTCTGGCCTTAAACTTGATTTTCCCAAGTAAACTGGTAGAGCCATGTTCTTTTTCTATCATCTTCATTCCTTCATCTGACACAGCATTAACAGCTTCTTCGTATGTCATACCACTAGCACCATGTGTAATGTTTGTAAATGGATATTTCTTTCTATGGGAATCTGAGGTTATTTTCTGTATAGACTCTAAGATCCTATCACATTTTGCCTTGTCAGGAATAGCGCTGGCTTCCCCCTGTGAAAATGCTTCCCCGACTTTTTTCCTTAGAACAGCAGCGATGTCTCTATTGGCCGACTTTGAAGGGTCTAAGGGCCACTGTTCAACAACTCGCATAAAACTTCTGTAGCGACTCAGTGCCATTGTGATCTTTACATGGACAGCAAGTGGGAACACCTGAAATTAAGAAAGGACCAAGGTCATAAATAAAATTCATGCTAAAGTTCAACTTACCTGAGCGCAATATTAAAACATGCTCATAAATACATGTACTGAAATAAAGCAATTTCAGGTTGAGAATAGCAAATCAAGTAATTTATCCTGCTTATGAATATTAAAATACCAACAACTGTTTTAGTTTCACCTGTTTTTGAGCATGAAAAATGAGCCACCTCGTGGGAAAACCAACAATGTGCATTCCGACCAGGTCCGACACAAACTGGCCTGTACAGTCACAGTAAAGAGCTAGAAGCTTGAAATTTTGGAGTTAAGTAGAGGAGGAATTGTACTCCGAGTAGCGAAAACAAAGGCGCTGATCAGCTTCGCGGTTACTGCGAAGCTGATCTGCGCCTTTGTTTTCGCATATGCAGATTGTTGGTTTTCCCATGGGATGGCTCAAATGTTTTGTAACCTCCGGACCTGGTTTTATTGGAGTTGCATCTCAAGAAAACCTGTCTTAAAGGTTTTCAACCATGTCTGGCAAAAAACAAATGTACAAGCACAAAAGATGGCTTCAAGCTTAAAACATTAGATTTTAAATCTAATTAAAATTAATGATAAAATCACTCTTCTTTCTAAATCATTTAGAAAGAAGAGTGATTTTACCATTAATTTCATTTTAGGGTAAAACAAAAGATCAGAGGACCAATGGTACTGTACAGTACAACCTCATTAATAACACTACCTTTGGGGTCCATAGAAGCAGATCATGTTATAAGTAATAAGAATGAGGTTACATATTATAGACATACACTGAAAAAAGTTATATGAGGCCACTTTTCAAACTCATTTTTGGTTTCTAAGCCATGTTCAAAATTGCACGATTTTTTGCCTAAAGATGTGTCTTTCAAGTAAGTAAAGTTCCAAAATGTTCAGAAATAATTTTCTTTCACTGAACGCGTTTTTGGAGTAAAAATGCCAAAATCAATGTTTTTAAATAAAAAATTGGATAGAGCACAAC
This sequence comes from Rugalucina vietnamica, assembly GCA_964017185.1. NCBI lineage: Eukaryota > Metazoa > Mollusca > Bivalvia > Lucinida > Lucinidae > Rugalucina > Rugalucina vietnamica. The sequence continues at coordinate 2,917,093 of OZ024877.1, read as the reverse complement.
ATTTATTGAATTAGGAACGGGTGTCATCAAAGGTGTCCTTCCGGCTTGGAAAAACATCAAACATTCGTATTTTCTTTACTGGTAGATTTTTTACGCATTTTTAAAATTCGCTATTTTTGAGATTTTTTTGGAAATTCATCAATGTGCCTCTTAAACATATTAATCCCTGTTAAATTCACTTGGTGAGGCTTGGAAATGAGAGATATAACTCGAATGAGCTGTTTTACACTATTTTCGAGGACAAACAGGTCATGGCTGTTGCACACTTCTGGTTTCAATGCCAATTTTTAACAAACAAAATAACAAAATTTGTGGATGATTTTTCAAATTTTCAAAGTTTATCAGAGTCCAGTATTAGACCTAAATAATCGCTGAAAATTTCAATGCCATACTGCTGATAAATAACGCAACTGGAGAAGAACAAAGTTTGAATGCAAATTGCATGCAAAAGCTGAATTCCTGTTATTCATGTTGCTGTCTTCTTGCATATACTAAACAGAAATGAAGATTCTTATTGCAGCAACCCATCTGACTTAATTTTATCTTTTGCATCATGGCAGTCAGTAGCACTTTCAAACAAGTTAAAAAATTAAACACAACCTCATAGGGCCATCCTTAAATGATTCTTTGTTTGCTGTGCCCATCAATTTTAGTGTGGGTAGGTAGGTAGGTCATTTTTTTTATTTTTTTTTTTGGAACCAGAAAAATATCTTTATAATTTGCTATATTAGTAGATGTATATGGTTCAAAATAGGATATATTGAAGTTAAAACAGTATAATAAAACATTGTCAGAACATATAAAAGGTTTTGGAAAGAATAATTTTGTGAAAATGAATCCTTGTTTTTAGATTTGAAAAAAAAAAAAATATTTTCCTCAAAATGGCCATAAAATGTTTTGGGACCAATTTTGGCGGGTAGGTAGGAGCACAGCAAACCAACAATTTTTTATGGTCGGCCCAATATGACATTTAATTTGATGTTAATAATGTGTGACTTTTTGAAAAGAGGGTACCTTTACTAATGCTTTGTCAGTGTGAGATATATCACGCATTTTGGAATGCAGAAACTCACAGAGCCATTGTTAGACATTGGTTTATTCATATGATCATGAATTTTAATTACTCGTATTTTACTTTCTGAACTAGAAAAAATATGAGGCGGCCTATTCTAACTTTTTTTCAGTGTATAGTAGAATAATCCCTTTGGGACCATGACATGTCTGTGTTATATTAACAAGTAGCCCAAGGGCAACGGTCGCTCACCTGAGAGTAAACAAGTACAGTAACTGGACAAATGCTACTTCCAAGAATGAAGAAGATCCGATCAAAATTGAAGGTGCTAGATCTAGAGTGGCCACAATACAAAATATTGATTTTTCAAACACTAAAGGGCAGCTAACTCCACAGTCAGAGGACGGATCTGGCCGAAATTCGAACTCATCCGAGATATTGTAGTTATCCTTGTTACCTGCAAGAATGAAGAAGATCCACTGAAAAACAAAGATGCTAGAGTGGCCACAACACAAAATATTGATTTTTCAAACACTCAAGGGCAGATAACTCTTCAGTCAGAGTTTGGATCTGGTCGAAATTAGAACTTATCTGAGATGTTATGGATGTCCTTGTTACTTCCAAGAATAAAGAAGATCCGAATAAAAATGAAGACACTAGAGTGGCCACAACACTAAATATTGATTTTTCACACAGTCAAGGGCGTATAACTCTGCAGACAAGGGTCGGATCTAGCTGAAATTCTAACTCTTGCGAGATGTTATGGCTGTTCTTGTTACTTCCACATATGAAGAAGATCCCATCACAATTGAAGGCGCTAGAGTGGCCACAACACAAAATAATGATTTTTCAAACACTCAAGGGCAGCTAACTCCACAGTCAGAGGTCGGATCTAGCTGAAAGTTGAACCCATCAAGAAATTATAGTTGTCCTTGTTACCTGCAAGAATGAAGAAGATCCACTGAAAAATAATGGCGCTGGAGTGGCCACAACATTTTTCCCATTATAAGTCTATGGGGATTTTTCCAGACGCTCAAGGGCAGCTAACTCCGTAATCTGAGGTCGAACCTAGCCAAAATTCAAACTCATCCGAGATGTTATGGTTGTCCTTGTTATTCCCAAGAATGAAGAAGATTCAATCAAAAATGAACTTGCTAGAGTGGCCACAACATTTTGCCCATTATAACTCAATGGGAGCTATCTGTAGCCATGGAAACCAGAGTTCTAATTTTGTCATTTAAAATGTGGATTTTTGTTTTAACTTGTTGCTTAATTAAAATAGATTACAAGTATTAGCTTTTAGAAAAAAATAATTACATAGACCTGCAGTCAGTGATAATTGAGGACAATTTTATCAAGTACCAATTCCAATGTTATAGGAAATAAGCTGAGACACCCTCAAAACAAGGAGCAAATCAGTCATCAATTTATTGAAATACATGATTTTTGTTTTTAATTTTAACTTTATTTTCGTCCTCGATTACGATACCCAATACAAAAACATGAAGTACTCAATTCGAAATTTTAAAATTATATTTTACCCAATGGATTCCAAAATACCCAATTAAGCCAAAAAGAGGTGGGTAAATACCCATTGACCATCGATCCTTATCTGGAGCACTGTAAAGCCTTAAGGGTGGTTTTCAAAAAAATGAAGTATTTTTTAATATTAAAGCTGGACTGATAAGCTTTATACATATAAGGTCTCATTTATACCTTAAATGTGTGTTATCAAGGTGTCAAACTCCATGCAAAATTTCATAAAAAAAGATGGATCTATACCAGATTTATTCAACAATATATACCTAAAAATGTCACAAGTGCAACGTTTTAGCGTGACATTTTGAGAAGTAAGTCATTTTCAAATGGTCAGAAAACAATTATCTGATTACCTAACAAAACAAAATCTCTAAAAAGTTACAAACAATTAGGTACTTGAGAGTTGCCAATGAAACATGCATGTATTTCGCCTTTGTTGCCTCTTCAGCATTTATAAATAATAACCATACCCCTAAAAATAAACTACAGTAAAAATAGCTTAGCTTAAACTTGTGAAAGCCAGTGTTCAATCATTGTAAGCCCTACATCTATTGTATGCTCTTACTGATCAAGTCTGATGTATCTGGATTGATTATCAGAGGTTCTTCATTAAAAACCCTTTCTTATATTTTGAAAAGTAGCTGATCTAATCAGTTAACCATATTTGTCACAAGTGCAACGTTTTGTATTTCTTGACTGACCATATACGCATATCATGTAAGACATGTTATTTTGCTTTATATTTTAGTCTAACAGGTCAGAAAGAAACCAACAAAAACAACCCTTTGCCTACAGTATGCATATTGGTTTCTAATAATTAACAAAAGTGATGTCACAAGTGCAACGCATATTTTCTAGTGTAAAAAATTGAACGCTAATTCCTTACGATACATATTACTTTCACGCTTATAAATTATTATGGCAATCACAGGAAGCATTGTACACTTGTAAGATACTGTTCATCATTAAATACATTGATCATTTGGGTGGTTATGGAAACATTTGTAAGTGAAGACAGCTATTTTAGGGTCAAATTTATCAAATAAATGTGTGAAAAAAAATTTTTTTGGAGAATTTTCTAAAATTAATGGCATACAGTCTAGTCCCAATATAGGGTCTTTCAATCTAAGAACAAATTTGAAACACAAAGTGTATGTTACAAATGTAGCACTACTTATAAGGTATATCACCAGTTTTGAAAATATACAACAAAAAGCACTTAAACATGAAAATCACAAAAATGGTCGTTGTCAAAAAGATTTGAATGTTGTTTTCTCTTATTTTGATATCCATAGAATAACCAGGAACAAAAATTAAACAGACAAATGCACATTTCAATTTTGACCTAAAATGGGTCAATGTCACACTTTTACTTCATTTTTTTGAAAATCACCCTTAAGGATGTTCGCTGCTAACATTTGACATTTCGCAACTTCCGGTTTTTCTTTTTTTGAATATCTCGAAAACGGTTGCATATATTTTCCTAATTTTTTATATTTGGATACATATTGATGATATGCATTGAATGAGCCATGAAAATTGTCAATCTAAGGAACTTCATTTTTTCACCCCATTTTCTGCAACTTTTCAGAAAATTTTAGTTGTCAGTAAAATTTAGGGGGTAGGGTAGATTAAACTTGAATATTATACATCTTCAAATAAATTACATCAGTTCGATGTTTGTTTTCGCAGCAGTATATGTGTATATGGTCTTCTAAGTCGGTCTTTCTGTCTTTGGCGTGCTAGTTTAAAAATTTTGGGTGGTTTTATGAAATGGGCTTTAAGAAACAAAACAGACGAAAAAAGGCTTAAAATGGCGATTTTCAAGTTGTTGATTCTCCCTTATATGCACACTACCCTATATATTTCTTTCTTTTCTTCGAACAATATTACGAAGTTCTATCTTGTGTGAAAATACAAGAAAAAGTTTGAATCTACAGATATGGGTTTGGCACAATTCAAAATGTTGATTTTTTCCGACTTTTCAAGTATGGGGGTAGGGTTGGAAAACGACTCGTAAAATTTTGTCATCCACTTCAAGTAGCAAATTTTTCATTGCTGTTGGTCCAAAATTGTCTGCATTACGTAAATAATATGACTTTTGAAAGCATTCTAGGTGTATTTTTGTTCAAGACAGGTATGTTTCAAAGAATTGAAAATTAAATTATTTTTTTCTAAATTTAAAACAAAGTGTTCAGAGGTCTCATTCACAGGCCTGTAGCTCGAAATAATGCACACTACCCTATATTTATTTTGTTTTCAAATGTCTTGTGTTGTAATTTGGATTCAAAAAAGAGTGGTTAGAAAAAAAGTTTGAATACTTTTTCATTGGCAGCGAACATCCTTAAATGATATGAAGTTACCTGCTGACCAATAGTTTTGACCATATCATGTTGTCAAAAAGTATCGTACCCAATGATTGTTCAAAATGTATCAAAATTCATAAAATTAATTTTGACAGCTGACTCTTCAGACTATGCCTGCAACCAGTAGGGCACAACCGTTAAATCGATATATAATATTTCCTTTTTCATATAGTATCTAAAACTAGATATCATATCTAAATCTAGATATAAACACAAACTATTTGAATTTACATATAGTATCTCCTTCTAGATATATAACTCTACATCCGGTTTATCTATACTTTGTTTTACATATTATATCTAAATTGACATATATTGTTAAAATATCTCGTTTTTAATATAGTATCTAAAACTAGATATCATATCTAAATCTAGATATAAACTCAAAATATTTGAATTTAAATATAATATCTACTTCGAGATATATAGCTCTACATCCGGTTAAAATATATATATCGTTTGACATATTATGTCTCAATTGACATATATTTTCAAAATATTTCGCCTCTTAGCAACATGTATACGTAATTTGTAGTCAGGATGCCTTGATAACTCTCCACACCACGCGGAGGTAGAGCGAGGTGACGAAGTGAAATGGATTGCTGCTTATCTAGCTGATCTACGTAATTTGTTGATAAAGATATTCTGTCGACTGGAATATGCCCGCAACTTAGTCTGCAACTAACATGGCCCAGTTCAACCTGGCGACGGACAAACATCTTAAATATCATCTTGGTGGTGTTTAAAGGATTCCGTGTGTTCAGGTTTTATCTGACAGGTCTGAAGACTTAGACTTAACAAAAGGTCACAAAGTCTGTGGCCTAGTCACAATACGTGTCGTGGGACCTCGGCTTTAAGTCTCACCCGGAGGAGTGGAGAAGCATGGGATCGAATTCATTACTCCTTTTTCACAGTATATTTAGCTTATCCACTGTGCCTTAGAGGACTGTATTAAGCGATTTTTTGGTACAATGCATCTAGGTATTTGCAGTCTAGTGCAGCATAGCCGTCACGCGAACACGATCATCGAGTAGCTTATTTTTGAAAACTCGAATGTGCTAGATTTCGCCAAGATACGCTCGTACATGAACCATCTCATCGTATGAAGCTTTACCATCGGTAAACAAGTATCCGGTCCGTTAACAATGATGGTTCATGACCTACTTGTTTTCCAGCAATCATTCTTATATATTTTCCTTCTCTTCTTTCAATATGTCAGAGATGTTCCGGGATATTAAAAAATCGAGGCATCCAGACACAGGAAGCATAAATTCAAATCGGTTCACCGGTACCAGCACATTCCAATAACACGTTGATGTCTCGACATGGATGATAGCCTTGTTGCGCCGCATTTTTTAATTTCACATCTGTGTAAAAATAGGTACCAACATGGCACATTTTGGAAGTGTGACATTTGTGTATGTTAAATTTCGATGGCGGGGTGGAGGCGGTGAAATTAATACTAAACTTTCAAACGTCTTCTGTTTCTGACGGTACGAATTTATATAACGTCTGTGGAGAATGTGTAGAATTGACACAAATCGGTACGAAATCTTCTAACACATGAAAACACGTTCTTCAACCACAAATTTTACATTTCGCAAAGTTCTTATAAGAAATATTGGTACCAAATCCTCCAAGCCGGCGAAGAATTGGTAACGAAATTTCATTCCATTTCACACGCATGTGAGATATGCGCATGTAATAAAATTTCATGTACTATTCGTACGTATTCTTTACACTCACGAAAACCACCCATCTGAAGTGGTTTTGCCTTCGATTCCAGTTCTTCAATGTATAGCATTATACAACTGTATGTGAACATTTAGTAAAACTGATACCAGTTGTTCAAAGATGTGATGAATCCAAACCAATTCTTCACACGTCAAAACACTGACTTGTCCCGTCTAGCATGTGAAAATTTGGTACAATTTTTTTCACATATGAGAATAATACCAGATATTCACAGATTTTATGATTACGTGCCGCCGATTTCACACGTGTGAAATCTGCGGTTCAACAACGCTTTGAAAACGTACATAAACGGTGCAAAACATAAAACAAGTAGGACTACAACATAAGTACCGCCTCGGAGCGGTCAGTAATATAAATTTACTGGGTGGTATAAACAGTTGTATATATTTTCCATTATCTTTGTTGAACTAGAGCCACAAGATAAGCTTTCCTTCTCGGTCTGATACAAAATGCATGGTTTTGCAAGCACCGGGCGGTCTCGGGAGATTCAACATTATAATTTATAAATCCGTGGTTTCCTGCAGATAGTACATTAGCGAAGTCAAAAGCGCACCGGGCGTATGAAAAATCTCAACACACTGAAGATTTTGGACGTATAAAGAAAATTTGTTTCTTAAACTCGTTTTAGCAGTCACACATTAGCGCGTGACTAAAGCGTTTACCAGACGTATGAAAAAAAATCTCAAAACGCTGAAAAAAAGTACGTTTTGTGTTACGTCCCAGACACACTAAGCAGGAAGTCTCGCCCGTTGGGGCCTAGAGAAATAGATGGGCTGCTTGTGCCTAAAGCTTGTTCGCTGCTGACTGACCATCTGATTACTGGTTAACCGCCCAGGTCTGAACTTGCCCAGGAAAAGTGGTTTCAAGTCAAAACCGTCCACACATATTAGCCTTTGAGGCTTTGTTGGACTTGTTGGATGTCATGGCATCCTAATTTTTGTTAAATATCCCAAAAAGTGGAGGCAACGTCCCGACATAACCTTAGCTGTTGACTGGGACGTAAAGCATCGATTCAAACAAACAAACAAACAAACAAACAAACAAACACTAAGCAGGCGCAGCAAACGTTAAACGCGCATCTCATACACGTTTGGGGCACGTTACTGAAGCACTATTTCTTATTTTAAGGATGATCGCTGCCAATGAAAAAGTATTCAAACTTTTTTTCTAACCACTCTTTTTTGATTCCATAACACAACATAAGACATTTGAAAGCAAAATAAGTATAGGGTAGTGTGCATTTTTTCAAGCAACAGGCCTCTGAATGAGACCTCTGAGCATCATGTTTTAAATTTGGTAAAATTAATTTAATTTTTGATTCTTTGAAATAAACCTGTCTTGAATAAAAATACACTCAGAATGCTTTCAAAAGTCATAATATTTATGTAGCGCAGACTATTTTGGACCAAACGCATAGACAAAATTGCAACTGGAAGTGGATGACAAAATTTTACGAGTATCTTTCCAACCCTACCCCCATACTTGAATGGTCGGAAAAACTCAATATTTTGAAATGTGCCAAACCCATATTAGCTGATTCAAACTTTTTCTTGTATTTTCACACAACATAGAACTTTGTAATATTGTTCGAATAAAAGAAAGAAACATATAGGGTAGTGTGCATATAAGAGAGAACCAACAACTTGAAAATCACCATCTTCAGCCTTTTTTTCAGCTGTTTTGTTTCTTTAAGCCCATTTCATAAAACCACCTAAAATTTTAAAACCAGCACACCAAAGACACAAAGACTGACTTAGAAGACCATGTACACATATACTGCAGCTAAAATAAACAAAGAAATAGTGCAATTAATTTGAAAATGTGTAATATTCAAGTTTAATCTACCCTACCCCCTAAATTTCACTGACAACTAAATTTTTCTGAAAAGTTGCAGAAAATGGGGTGAAAAAAATGAAGTTTCTTAGATTGACAATTTTCATGGCTCGTTCAATGCATATCATCATTATGTATCTAAATATAAAATATTGGGAAAATATCTGCAACCGTTTACGAGATATTCAACAAAAGAAAAACCGGAAGTTCCGAAATGTCAAATGTTAGCAGCGAACATCCTTAAATCGGAACGCGTATGTTACTTACACTGGCGTGTCTAATATGTGCGCCAAACGCGTTCAAAGCGTATTCAACGCGCCTGTAACACACGAGTGACGGTGGTTTTCAGCTTAGACACACGACCGATTCACGCCGAGCTTCGAGAAAATTTTTAAACATGCTTAAAAAGTCTTTTGAGCCCATACGCGCGTGGAGCGCGCATCGACCTACAGTGACGTATATCAACATACACCGAGGCGTACACCAAGCGTACAAAGCGCGCAAGTAACGCGTTCCTAACGTGTCTCCATTGCGCTCCTGACGTATGTTGAATTTTACATTTTTGGCAACACACCCGGCGCGCGTTTGGCTTATATGCTAATGTGTGTCAGCTATTTTCCTCGTTTCCTGTGTGTTCAGACCTCATATACTGTCCTTTCATTGGGAGCTAAAAGAAATAGATCGGCTGCTTTTGCCTCCAAGCAAAGCGTCTTCGCTACTGACTGACCATCTGATTACTGGTTAACCGCTCATGTCTGAGCCTGCCCAGGAAAAGTGGTTCATGTCAATCTATCCACACATACAAGCCTTGTTGGTATAGTTGGTCGGATATACGTATTTAAAGCTTTTTGGGTGTCATGATGTCCTATTTTTTGTTTAAAAGTCATGACCATTAACTTTTGACTGGGACGTTAAACATCAATTCAAACAAACAAACAAACAAACAAACAAACAAACAAACAAACAAACAAACAAACATAAAATAAAATAAAATAAATAGGGGGCGTGGTGACGTAGTGGTAAAGCATCGTAATCCGAATCGAGAGGTCATGCAATCGATCACCGTGGCACTGGCAGCACCCTGTTGTCCTAGAGCAAGGCATATTAACTCCCCGGAGGACGAGGAGCCATGCAAATTCATGTAGCGTAACTGCAACCGAGTTTGACGGCCCCTTGCCGAGTTGCATCATAATACCGCTCTGGCCAGTGTTGATTCGAGCACCGCGCCGAGCATTTGTGAGACCCGATTCAACATCTATGGTCATACTGGGATGTTGCCTCCTTTCAATGGGACTTCTACCTGTCGTGACATGCTTAGAAATATGCTGAAGAAATATAACCACACAACAACTAAAGCTTATAACTTTTCCTATGTAGTTTCAGACCTAAGTGGTTAACCAGTAATCGTGTGGTCGATCACTCAGTTACAAGCTCTGTCTGGCAGTCCATCTATTTCTCACGGCCCTATGGGCGGGGATGGGCAAAGTCGCATCGGCTTGCCATCCTTATCCGTTTAATTTAGTTAAATTTGAGAGATCGCTGGTTTCCGTTGCAGTCATGCTCTCAATGAACAGCCTGTTCATCGAGGTAAATATTTGTTGCCTGGCATTGTGGTGGAGTCACTCTTTGAAAGAAGAAAGAAAGAAAAAAAAGAAAGAAGAAGAAGAAGAAGAAGAAGAAGAAGAAGAAGAAGAAGAAGAAGAAGAAGAAGAATTTATTTACGTACAGAGAGGCCCCGGCGAGATCGTACGTTGTTGTCGTGAAGAGCCATGGAGCAAAATTTTAGGATCCCTTGACTTCTGGTTTACAGAAAGCGTTGGCTCCTTCCCAATATGACTGAATAATTGCTGATATGGACGTTAAGTCATATAATCTAACCAGTCCAAACATTTTAGATATAATTAACACTTTTTGGAATATCCCTAGCGCTTTATGTCGTTATGTTCAGCAGGTAAAATAGTGTTTACTCGTGTAAATCGGGCGACGAGCATATTCAAATCCAAACTGTACATAACTTCCCTGGTGAACTTAACGATGACGCTGGATTTTTTGTTGGAAATTTGTTTCTGCACAAAATTCAAACCTTCCCGCTATGCGAAACTCGATGAGAGACTGCGCATGACGCAAAATGATCACGTGTTCAGATGAAGGAAATAATATATCTCGATCGAAATATATAATGATATTTAGATTGACATATTATATGTCAATTTAGATATATTATAATAGGGTATATTTCGTTCGAAATATATGGTAATTAGGCATATCTCCTTCTAGATATAATATATCGATTTAACGGTTGTGCCCTACTGGCAACACCAGCGTTTGCAAACACACACATGAGCAATTAACATTCAGAACGTTCACATTGACAAGTCGGCTGAGACACAATCAGGGTTGCCTTTACTACCTTGGTCATGTTATGCATGTGTAATTCAGTGTGATATTTATCCAATACCTATTGTTTTTATTTTATTATAACACTGGGATAATAAGCTTTCTGGCGATGTATTATAATACCATATTGTGTACAATATTTTGCGTCAGTGAGAGATTATATGCCAAAAAAACACTGTTTTTAACATGTTATGATGTTGCACTTTTATTTTGGGTGTTTTGTGAACATGTTTGCTTTAATGTTCATGAATGAAATATGTATTGTTGCATGTGGCTCTAGAACTAAGGAGACATATGTCCCCTGTGATATACTTTTTACGGCTTTGAATTTGGACTAAAATTAATGAAAATATGGAGTATGAAGTGAAACAGTACTTTTCGTATGTTTTTCAATTTTTCATGGTGTCTTTAGTTGGCAGGTAAAAAAAATTACACCCATGATTAGAACATGATTTTTTGGTATCTAGTCTTTCATTGTTAAGACAATTTTGTTTAGAATCAATGGAAGTTGAATTTATCCTCACAGTGAAGATTACTTGTTTTTTAAAAATCATCATTTTTATGTAGAGTCCGTAGCCCCTATTTTCATAATGGATGTTCAAAGCCAGATTCCTATTAACAAGGATGAAATGGTCTTATTATTTTTCAGACTGAGGACTTGTAAAACATGGCTGAAGGTTTTCTCAAGAAATTGTATAGGACTGCTGATGTGGTCAAATATATTTTTTGCATGGCCTGTAGAGTCCGTAGCCCCATGTTAAGAGACACCCTAGAAATAAAATGTGTGTTGCAGTCAAGGTTTCCTACAATTTTTCATATGCAACCACACATGTTACATTGTATTAAATTAACTGCAGCATGGAACAATGACTTATCTAGGCTGCATATGATCTTATCTAAGCAGCCCAAAACACTGGTTTGAAGCTCCTTTTCTGAACTATTCCCATAACCCACTATGGTGAAATTTGAAAAACGCGAGAGCCAAAAGAATTATTTCTGCAATATAAGCCTGATAGGTCATAAGTTATTATAAACCAAGAAAAATGAAAATACAAAGAGGTTTCTTTTTTGCCTCAAGTGCAACACAAAAGGCAACCCTGATTGTGTCTCAGCCGAAGTGTATATTGTTTTGATTTTGTTTTCTTAATACTCCCATCAATCAATTTCTGATTATTCTTAAGAGGTGTTCCTTGTACACTCCGGTATGTTTGTAGGATGAGCCTACATGCATGAGGAGAACCTGTGTAGGGATCTTTAACCTGCAGTGCACAGGGGATAACTGTCCATTTAACGTCCCGATCCAAAGGACGGCGCACTGACTGGAATGACCTCCCTGACTCTCTGTTTTCTACTGCTGAAATGTATGATCACTGTGTGTCCAGGTTAACATTGCTTCACTCGTGCATTCTAGGGACTAATTTCTCCCCCATCCGAACCCCTATTTGGTGTGTCACAAGTAATTCAGATTCAGAGCTATTCAGATTCAGTGCGCTAACCACTGAGCTACTTCGCTTCGGCAAACATTTTTGTAGAACACACCTCAGAAACTATTCTGATTCAACTGTGATTATTCAATTATGTAATATTCCGAAATCAGGTACAGTGCGAAGCGAAATCCAATAACATAGAAAAAATTAATTGTTTTTGCGCAATATTGAAGTACAGGTCAAGCCAGATTTTCTTATAAAATATTCGATAAGCTTTGTAGTATTATACTTACCTACCTTATGTGCATGACATTGGGTATTTGACCCAAAATTTCTTATTTTTTTCTCTTTACAGTAGTGACTCCAGCTGTTTTTTCAAACTCAATTTTTCTGCACAGCTTTTACAAAAATGGTGTCTCCAGTCCTCTAGAAATATAGAATTACATCACAATTCCACAAAGAAGTTCATTTAAATGAGAAATTATTGCCTTGACAACAGCCACACACCCTAAAACCTTAGTATTGTTGACAATGACTGATAGTCTCAAACCAAAAACAAGACCTTGCAATTTATTTTTACTTTTATTGTTCTATTGCAAAAAATGGCATGGAATAGTTTTTTAAGTATTCAGACAGCCAAATTAAATGCTAGAAAATTGTTCAGTTTGAAAAACAATATAAAAAAATCAAAAGGTCAAATAGTCTCAAAGCATGGGTCAAGCAGTGACCTGTAAGTGACCTCACAGGTTCCCAGCTATGCAATGGACATGGCCATGGAGCAAGGTACCAAATCCAATATGGCCACTGAGCAAGGTATGAAAATGAAGTAAACAAAATTTATTTTGGCTTGCGCTTCATTGTGCTGCTATGTATTCATTTCAAAGTGGTCAGATATTGTTTCTAACATACACAGCTTCGTTCTGTTACATACGGATTGATTCGGAATGATAATAAGAAAAAAATCAATTTTCAATCACAGTCATCACAACAGAGATAATCATCGAAAATGGTACTAGCTGATGCATTTATCCATTTATTGATAAGATCCACAAGAAAGAAAAACATCAAAATTCGGTTTTAATATCAAAACCACGCACTTCCAGTTGACACGATTTGACTAAGAAAAAACAATGGATTTTGCCGCCTGATTTCCGGTTCCCGGCTTTTACTGAAGTCGCAATTTACAGTTTTCGGCAAGTTGCCGAAGCGATATACAAACCGCAACGACCCACAATGGTCGGTCATACCGGCCCGGTCATACCATATACCGCAATTCGGAATCGGGCCAAGTACAGCAATCTAATATGAAAAAGGTACAAGTATGCAACAATCAGGAAAAGGCGCAATCAGAAAAATGATTTTCACTCCAAAAACCGAGGTGGGAAACAACTAAATTAACAATCAGGTACTTATACCATGAAAACATATCGTAAGCTGAATGAGCAGCTATTTTCCCAATAGGTGGTCACTCATTTGTCTTTCTTTCTTCAGATACTGAGTCGATCAATTTCTGATCATCACCTCAGATGTGGAGTGGGAGGCTAAATTTTGAATTAAGCAGAAAAGGGAGGAAACATTCAGGATGGGCCATTAAAACTATTTGCAAGAAGCTAGACAGAGGCATACTAAAACGTATACCTCTGGACCCTTGGTTTAAAGAAGAGCCTTAAATTCTTCCGCGGTCTTAGATGCGACCACTGAAGAAGGAAAAGGGTACAATTAGGCAACGATCAGGAAAAGGCGCAATCAGAAAAAGATTCCCACTCCAAAAACCGAGGCGGGAAAACCCTAACAATGAGGTCCTTTTACCATGAAAACATTTCGTAAGCCGAATGAGCAGCTATTTTCCCAATAGGTGGCCACTCAGTTACCTAAACTTAACTAAAATATGATAACATACATAAGGCGCCAACGGCACAAAACGTTTTAAACACCAAGACATAAAACAATAAGAACCACCACAATGGACTAGTCCTAGGGAAGAATGAATTCTTCGGGACATTATAGGACAGGTATCTTGTGCACTGTGAATCATGAGATGCCCTGGTATATCTTAATCTGGGTGCCGGGGTCAGATATTTATCTATGTCAAGAGACACTGTACCGGAGTGAATCTTGTAAAAGAAAGTTAAGGAAGACTTGAGCCTGCGGTCCTCCAGGGATGGCCAATCAAGTTCATCAAGCATGTCATTGACGCTACTGGTATTATGGCATCGCCTGCAGATCGACCCACCTGTCTGCTGTCTTTTGCACTTTCTCCACCTTTTTGTCTCAGTTTTATTATAGGGATGCCAAATAGGAGCTGCATACTCGAGCTGAGGGCGAACCAATGTTTGGTAAGCAACTTCCTTTGTATGCCGATGTGCAAGTGCAAAATTGCGCCGAAGAAACCCCAAAGTCTTAGTTGCCTTAGAAGAAATTTCAGAAACATGTTGACCCCATTCCAAGTTGTCAGAAATAGTAATTCCAAGGTATTTGGCGGACTGAATTCGCCAAATTCGCCACTCAATTACTTAAACTTAACTAAAAATATGATAACACACATAAGGCGCCAACAGTACAAACAATTTAAACACGAAGACATAAAGCAATAAGAAGCACCACAAAAGTATCGCCTTGGGAACGATCAGTAATATAAAATTACTGGCGGGCTTAAACCGGTTTTACAGGTACCTAACTTCATCCTCAGCTTCTGCAGTGCAGTGGTTCACAACATTTAGTTAGTTGTTTGGTCCTCGTGGTGAATCACTAACTAGTCAATGAATCATCATGGACAAACAAATAAATAATGATAAACTCCATGATGAATCAAAAACGAGGACTCACAGATTGAGTAAGCTGCCCGACGATGGAGATCCCTGGGCGCCCAATAACTTACTAACTCCGGAGCAAAAGAAAAACGCTAATTGAACCCCGGTTGGCCAAGCAACAGACAAGAAGATCGGACCCCAACCAACTAAAATGAATAGCTTTATAACGGAGCCATCATTGAGTCTGACGCCCGACCCACAGGCGTGCAATTAAAGAAGGCAGCATAGTTATCAACCATGATTGGGTTAAAAACTAAGCATGCAGACTGTAACGTTAAGTTATATCCCATACGTCTGTAACGTGTAATGATTTTTCTGAATTGAAAAGAAAAATCATTCCTTCCTATAACATAAGTTCCTTAAATTTGTAAACCAAGTCACCATAAAATTCTGGTTCCGAAAGGCCCTCGCGTAAAAGGGTCTTTAGCCCAACATTAAATTTGGAAATTAGTTCATAGTGTCTGCGATAAAATTTAGAAAAAAGTTTTTCGAAGTTTATGATACCGATAGCCCTGCTGAAGAAATTTGGCTGTTAAACATTTATTATGCGCATAGAAAGGTACAAGTAAGCAAAGATCAGGAAAAGGCGCGATCAGAAAAAGATTCCCACTCCAAAAACCGAGATGGGAAAAATTTAAATTAACAATCAGGTACTTATACCTTGAAAACATAAAAGCCGAATGGGTAGCTATTTTCCCAATAGGTGGCCACTCAGTTACCTAAACTTAACTAAAGTATGAAAACATACATAAGGCACCAACAGCACAAAAAATGTTAAACACCAAGACATAAAACGAAAGAACCACCACAGTAGTATCGCCTTGGAACGATCAGTAATATAAAATTACTGGCGGGCTTAAATCGATTTTACAGGTACCTAACCTCACCCTCACCTTCTGCAGTGGTTCATAACATTTTAATAATTAGTTCTTCGGTCCTCGTGGTGAATCTCAAACTAGTCAATGAATCATCAAGAACAAACAGATAAATCATGATAAACATCATGATGAATCAAAAACGAGGACTCAACAGATTCAGTAAGCTGCCCGACGATGGAGATCCCTGGGCGCAACGTGATTGCAGACTCTAGCAAACCTAATAAGTTGCGAAATGTACAGGATACTCCATAAGAAGCATGGCGAGGAACGTCACCATCCAAAAACGGAAAACGCATATTTACGTGAAATTGGCGATTTGAGTGGCAATAATCTTATCTGAAAATTCTTACGAAACATATTAGAATTAGAAGCTCCGTGTAGATTAACAGTAGATGCCGAAAATAAATTAAGGGGTGTCACCCTTACAGTAGGTAATAAGTTCTGAAAATTGTTAGTTGAATAAGGAATCCGTAAAGTAGACGCGGCATGCAACCTAAGGGGAGTTAATGTAATACCTAATCTTTTTGTGATAGTCACAGTAAACCAAGTTACCACAAAATTCTGGTTACAAAAGGCCATCACGTAAAAGCGTCTTTAGTCCAACATTAAATTGGAAATCAATTCAAAGCGTCTGCGATAAAATTTATAAAAAAAAAATCGAATTTTATGATACCGATAGCCCTGTTGGAGAAGTTTGGCTGTTAAACATTTATTTCGCGCGTTGAAGTTCGCAACATGATTCCAGACTCTAGCAAACCTAATAGGTTGCGAAATGTATACACCATAAGAAGCACGGCGAGGACTATCACCATCCAAAAACGGAAAAATTACTATATCGAAATCAAAGTCATCGCGTTCATCATAATTTTTAGAAGAAACAAATCCATTTACAATAGAAAGATTTAAATCTAAACAAATCCGTTATTGTTATGCAGCGTTACGTACATGAAACAATGGACATGAAAAATATAAAAAAGTAAAAGTAGGCAAATCGGTTTATTTTAGGTCACTGGGTAGTTATTTACTATAAACACGCACTACCACATTCCTTCATGCTACAATGAAACATTTGTTACAAATGTTTAGAAATTCCAAGGCTCTTTTCCTGACTCCGTAGACTTAAGCTTCGCCTTTGGACTCTGACGATAGTCATCCTGGTCACGGCACCAAATGTAGTAGGAGGAGAAATATAGACCTATTTGACCATGATCTGTTAATCTGGTCAAGGCCAATAGATGTGCATTTGATGTATGTAATATTTAGCCTTAAAGTACTGTTTCATGTTGGTGACTTATGTTCATCCTGACTTAATAAATGCAAATCGTTCATAGGGTGGTGAATTTCTGGCCGTCAAGAGCAGTGTAGTTTTGGTTATCTGTATTCTCAATACCGGTTAATTTGAATCTTGAAACGTGCAGATAATGCCAAATTGTGAAGGGTTGTTGAAAAAAGGTGAAAATCATATTTGTTGATTTGGGTATTCTGTCTATCTCCAAATATTTTTCAAAAGAAAATCAAGTTTTAACAAATCTCTCTCTCTCTCTCTCTCTCTCTCTCTCTCTCTCTCTCTCTCTCTCTCTCTCTCTTGTCTATATATTCCCTTAATTATACATTGTAGCATTCATGTACATTGTACATTTGACCCAGTTTAGGAATATGTCTTTGATTTAAACTCCTCGTGAAAATTCTCGAAATTGCAGCACAATAGTCTAGCGTTCGTTGCCGGTTTAAAAAGGGCTGCTGGTGGGGGTTCATTACCCGAAATTGCGCAGTATAGTCCATACTATCTCCCTTTGAATGTTTTTACTGCTTCCAAAGGATCAAACCTTTATATTTTTATTTCATATTACTCACTTACTCATTGTATTTCATACTTACTGATTATTTGCACATTTACTCACTCACTCGCTTATTTAACTTACTTACTCATTTACTCACTCACTTTCTTACTGACTTATTTTACTTAATTTCTCTCCCATCCGAACCCCCTGGTGAACTAATGTCATTTGGCGTGTCACTAGTAAATTGTTCACTTAACTATTCAGATTCAGATAAAAAAAAAACACTTACTGGCTCACTCACTCACTCACTCGCTTTCTCGTTCACTCACTCACTCACCAACACATTCACATACGTAGTCGTTCACTCACTTACTCACTCACTCACTCACTCATAAAAAAACTCTCTGGACTGGGATGTCTCTCTGTGTTTTTATCTGTCACTCATTCACCAACTTGCTAACTAATATATTCCCTTAAAATTTTCTCACTCTATCATTCATTTACTTGCTCACTTACTGATACATTGTATTTCACACTTTATCACTATTTTACACATTCACTCTCTCACACACTTACTCTCTTACTGACTTATTTTATTTACTTGACAGAACGTTCGTGGCGCTTTCTTTTTAAAGGCTAAATTCTAAATCTTGCCTTCCACCGCACACCTGAGGTGAAGATCAAAAATTTATTGACTCAGTATCAGAAGATATAGATTTTTTATACCTTACAGTGAAAACCAATGTATATCAAAACTTGATAAAATTTGTATTTTCATTGATATGAAATTTCACTGAAATCAAATCTTACTGATATCAAAAGTCACTAGTGACTGATATCAGCCTATACCTTCACTGTAGAAGAGGAGCTTTTTTTAGTTTAAAAAATAAAATAAAAAGAAAATTTGCTTTTTTTTCGGTGAATACCAAATATATTTCATCTCGTGAGTTGTAAACATCAAAATTTTCACTCGTGCTGCACACTCGTGAAAATTCTGATGTTTTCAACTCACTCGATGAAACGTATTTGGTATCCACCTCAAAAAAGCAAATATCCTTTATATATCTAACTCACTCACTCACTCACTCACTCACTCACACACACACACACACTCACTCACTTGCCTACTTATGCTTACTCACAAACTCGCGACGTCTGGATCGGGATGTCTCGGTACATTTTTTATTTAAAGTTCGTTTCGGTTTGTTTAATGCGTTAAAATGGCCGCGTGCATAGATTTTCTGTGTCGCAGCAAGAAATTCAGATTTGTACAGGACTTTGCCTTTTAAGCGTCGGTTTATACACTTTATGTGAAATATTTGTGTATGTTGTGTTATTCTCAATTTATTTAATTCAGATCCATACTCCATTAAATGGATGCTGAGCTTAAACAATTTCGGCCCATGCAGTTTCGGCCCAAAACCGATCTGAATCTGAATCTGAATAGTTTACTGGTGACACGCCAAATGACATTATTTCACCAGGGGGTTCGGATGGGGGAGAAATTAGTCCCTTGAACGCACGAGTGAAGCGAACCGATTCAGCCTATACCATTACGGCCACAGTTTTTCGTTATTTTTCACAACATTGTGTGACTTTTTTTTTTTATGATGAATTCATTTTGATAATGTGTCGCTGTGCTCAGCCAATCAGAAAGCAGCTACTTTGAAAGTGCACATTGACGTCAAGGCCCTAGGCCAGGGGGTTAGGCAATTAGACCTAGACCATCAGCTGTTGTTTACAATCTCCATGTATACACAGTAGCATTCCGAATGTGTCTCTCAGCCTCAGTTCCATGCGTGTAGTGAGTGGAAAAAATGTTTTACTTTACACAGGCCTAAAAAAAATGTTATGTTTCCGATTTCATCATAAATTTAGCCAGGGACAGTCTATTATAGATCACTGATTTAGCATAGGGTCGGTAGGTAGGCTTTTTTTTTTTGTTTGTTTGTTTTGTTTTTTTTTCCCTTGGAAAATCGGAGTAGTTAGGTTTTTTTTTTTTTACCGGGTCATCATTTATTCATGTATTTATCATTGTATTTCACATAATATTGTTTCATGTCTGTCTTGTTTTGTCCTCTGTTTGTTTGAGTTGATGCTTTACGTCCCAGTCAACAGCCAAGGTCATATCGGGATGCTGCCTCCACTTTATGGGACTTTTACCCAAAATGAGGATGTAATGACATCCAACAAGTGTGTGTCCTCTTTGTGCCTGGGTTGGAATTTTAAATTTAATTACATGTACAGGCCGACTTCGTTATCTCGAAATCAAGGGGAATTGAGAAACCACTTCGAGTTTTCCGAAGTTCGAGATAAACAAATTGTGACGAGACATGAAAATTGTCACGTACGATCTATGCTATTAATAGAATCAACGTTTCAACAACACATTTTGGAGCATGACTGTAGTAACGCTGTTTCTTTTAAATTTGTATTGAAATAAAGACAACAAAAACAGTACACTTTGTTTTATTTTTTCAATACATGTTATATGAAAGTTTAACACACATGAATAACAAATCAAACGCACAAACGAGAGCATAAAACACAAACATGCATTGGTAGTTATACGTGTTGCACATGTTACACATTCCAATTTAGCACTCGTGATTTGTAAAACCAAACATGCATTCATCGCTTTACATCTAGCGCATGTTTCCATGTCCATTTAGCACTAGCGTTTTGCCCAGCAACAGAGGTAAAGTTCACCGATCTAACTATCCCCCCTGAATCAGATCTGGGTCCTTCATTAGATTTCTCGGCATTAGACAGCGTAGACATCATAAAGGTTTGAATATCGAAACCATAACATGGCGGCCTTTAAATAACAAAGTCTGACCTACTCAATTATGACACTAATTTTGAGACGATATTGTGACAGTTAAAGAATGCCCCTGATAGCTAACATCAAACACCGCCGCTGAACAGTGTTCAAACAATTAAATTTCAAAGGTGCCGATAACTGCTTTATTGTCTAATCAAGCGCGCCGCTAGTGTGACGTATTACGGTTCAAGGTCAATTGGTTTACACAAAGCGGCTGACCAAATCAATTAACCCCATTGTTGTGTGTTATTATCGGATACCGCATGGAAAAGTGAAAATGAAACAAAAATTTTGATGGATTAAATGACAAATTTCAGTGGATTAAAAACTCCATTTGAGGTAAATTTGTCTTTTTTTTTAATATTTTTCGGACTTTGTATCAATTTGCTGATGTGAAAAATGCAGTTCCGAAAATAGACTAAAATAACCATCGTCTTTTGATTTTCTACATCTTCCTTTCTCTTCTTCTTCGCTGATCATGAAGTCTGACCGATAATTTTCGATTTCAAAGTTCGACACAGACAGGGTGAAACTAATAGATTTTTTTCTGTGGGGATCGAATTATCACTTCGACACAGCCGGGTTTTTGCCATAACCGAGTTCGACACAAGCAAGGTTGAAATACAATAACATATAGGGAGAGACGCTTGGGAGTGGGAGATCACTTTGACATAAGTGGGGTATTCGAGACAACCGAGTTTGAGATAGCGAAGTCGGCCTGTATGTCTTTTCCTGGGCTTTATTTTCTTACTTTTATGCATTATTACTCCCATGATTCAAACAAGCACCCACAATTTATGTTTTGAACAAAATTATCAAAATTAAACAATTGAAATTTTCCATATTTACAGCTGAAAAAATCACTGTAGACCTGTTTACATTGGTCAATGTGCGTGTATAGTCAACGATGCTTAGGAAGTGAAATTTGAGGACATTAATATGCGACAGCATACTCTGTCCAGCATGACAGCATACTCTGTCCAGCATGAAAAATCTAAGTCCAATCCTAAGAAAAATTTGGGCATAGGTTCTAGCTAATAGGTTCCCCCTGTATTTGGCATTTTCATCTCATATGCAAGCCTATATAAAGATGTTTTGTCAAAGCAAAAGTAAAGGGGGGGGGGGTGAGAGGAGTACATTGGCTCATATTGACCACAAGAGTCTGGAATAAATGTCTGACAGTGTCCAATGCACAGTACTTCTCCCTTAACTAACATTAGAAATGTATGAATTACAAACCTTCTTCGTCAAGGTCAAGTTTGTAGGCACTCACCAGTCACCACGTGTCAACCATGTGTTTTTGTATTCAATTGGAATTTGTTTTGATCAAATAGAACCATCAAGGTTCACAACGGAAAGTACATAATGGCTAAAACACAATCAGGGTGGACATTTCTTAAAATACATGTTATAATTATAGGCCAGTATTTTGCCCTTGTGCACTCCTAGATTGATGTTATTGTCATCGCTTAATAGGAAACTTCTTAGCTTTCCAGTGATATATAATATGTGTGAGTTATTAGTAGCGGAACGGTTCACTGCCTAGTCAAAAGGCTAAAATTTGGCCATTTTTGAGTGTTATAAAGTTTCACTTCAAAATTTCTATTATTTTAATACAAGACAGTAGCTATTATAATTTCATCTTTAGCCAATAAGTTTATGTCAGAAATTCAAAAGGAATACCCTAACTCGTATCTGGGGTGATTTATACATTGGTACAAGCCTATGCATAAACTCACAAGAGCTTTTCTTAAAAGTAGCCCTTTGTTATAAATTTTGGCTTTTTTTATAAACCCAAATCAGGGGCTTTCAAACTTAATAAACTGCAAAATATAACATCACAAATGCCATATTAAGCCTAAGATACTTTTGGAATTTTGATGGAAAAAGCCCTTATTGAATATAAAGTGATTGTGGAATCTGCCAGATGCAATTTTGTAACATCAATTCATGTAAATGTTGTGTCCGTAGCCCCCTATTTTCAAGCTCCTATTAACGTATGTGAACAATGCTTAATATAAACATGACCTTCACTTTCATTTGCTGGTTCAGCCATAAACGTTTTATAAGAAACTTTTTGTGGCTAGCTGAATCGTTTCATCAGATATGGCGGCAACTATTGTGTCCATAGCCCTGTCGTATCCGTAGCCCCCATTTTTGTTTTTTGCTTAAAATGATCATTTTAAGCTTATCTCATTTTATTTGGGTTTTAAACAAACAAGAACATCATTAAAAGTCATAAATATGTAGATATGAATGTAGGGATCAAACATGATTTCTACGTCCTCGGTTTCAACACTCCCCTCGGGACCTAGCGAATGTTAATTAAATGGATGACAAAATCATTTTTGATCGCTATTATTGCATAAATTCTGCAGAAACGAAAGAAATAATGGTGCACTATATTTTACAGCCTCATCGCATTTTCATACGTGTCAAACCTTTCGATTTTTTGCTTGTTCCGGGCGGACTTCAGTTTCTCATTATTAGCACGTGCTTTGCGTGGTGACCGGTAACGAGCATAAGTAAAAGCCATGTATTAACAGCATGTGCGCGTGTGAATTGCAATATTAATGCATGGCTTACTCTTCGTTAATAAACGGCTGTTAATATCGTGTGACACATGTATTTATGCAATAATATTGCATGTTAATACTTGTGACAAAATTGTATTAAAACAGATAGGACTCTGGACACGACACATTTTCATAGATGTCCATATGTTAAAAATTTTGACAGACTGTTTCAGACTAAGCCTGTTATCTAACACCAAAAAGTGCCCTAAATGTAAAAAATCTCAATATATGATAAATTGCATTAGCCATAATGCATGTTATATTTTCAAATATGTAGGACCTTAGGCCCTAAAGACATATGTATGGTGAAATTTTTGAACGCCTGAAGAGAAAATGAAAATTTTTGCTTTTTCGCACCTACAAGATGTCTCGGATCACAGAAATACCATCTAAATATGCCCCACTTAAAATTCATTTTTTAACAAAAGTGAAACCCAAATGTCCACCCTGATTGTGTTTTAGCTGTTAACTGAGGTTTCACAACTAATTAGCAATATATGGATATGGTGAGTCACGAGTGTAAGGACATCACCATATATCTGAAAAACAGTAATCATAAATCAATTCATTATACGCACTACAGTGTTTTTACTTAGCAGTTTAACTACTTGTTTTACCTATGCTAACTCGCCATATATTTCGGGACGACGTCATGATGACGTAATTTGTTGCTTCCGGCAATATCTACTGCGTAATTCTATGTTTACAACAAGGAACCAGCCTTCTTCTGCGTTAGACACTAGCTTGAATGACAAAAAAAAAACATCGACAATTCTCAATCCAAAGCCATTTAAGATTTTTTACAGGTAAATACATGTATGTGGCAGACAAGTGAGATTTCTTCAAAAAAAGCAGTTTCTGAAAGATGATGTATGGACTGTTGTTGCGAAACCTCACTCCACTATGTTCTGTTGCGGACCTTGATGGTTCGATTTCATTAAAACTAATGCCAATTGAATAAAAATGATAACACATCATGGCTGGCTGGTGAGCACCACCAAACTTGAAAAATGAACTCAGACATGTAATCTAAATGAATAAATCTCAAAGAAATTATGGATTTAAAGCTGGAAATCAGAGACTATTTTTAATGAAAAATCATCTGGTGACAAAATTTGATATCTTTTCAACCAGTATGCGAAGCACAGGAGAGCAGGATTTTGTTTTTCACAGTGATTTTCATGTTTGAAATGGTGATATGTTAAGCGGGTACTTTTTTCCACTAAGTATATGCATGGAACTGGTCAACTGGAGCTGTGTCATTACGAAAACACGCCCATGCAATACAGTGTATACAGAGATTTTTTTAAGTTGTAAAAAACGAAAATTTTCGGTAGAAAAATTTTGATATTATTCTTATTTTTGCTCAGAACATAGATTGTGGGTACACCGTTAGAACCGCCTCGGCGAGTACCCACAATGTATGTTTTGGAGCAAAAATAAGAAAAATAGATAAACCCCTGCATACCTCAGTTTTGCTATATATAAGTGGGGTATCAGGGGGTATATATTGCACAGACATGTTAACCTGATGTGACACATTCAGAATGCCAGGGATAAGTTTGGAAGGGGCCATGGGCAAAATTGCCCTTTAATTTTCAAAATGGCCCCTTCATTTTGAAATAATGGGCCCGTTTTATAATTTAAGGAGATAGGCGATAGTGATTCTAGCTGAGCATTTTCCACAAAATGGCCCCTTACATTTTCAAGCCAACAACCCTGCGGGCACATGGCGTCAAAATGACGTCATATCGACGTCGATGCGACGTCATGACGTCGCATCGACGTTGATATGACGTCATTTTGACCTCTCATTTTGACCTCATGTGCCTGCTGGGAATATTCCTGGAATGGTGCTGTGTATACATGTAGATTGTAAATAACAGCTGGAGGTCTGGATCTAGCACCATCCCTGACTACGGTATTACCTCAATTTACCTGGGTGCAATTCCCACTAAAGAATTGTTATCTTGGAATGTCATGGTGTGTTACAAAGTTAGATTACATATACAGAAAAAAATAATGCTTGTCAATTTATTGTCATTTCAGTGTGTTAATCACTCCCTAACAGTTTCCAGTGCCTAGTTAAATATGTATGCCATCTACAAGCAGTCCCACCCTCCCACGGGTATAGAACACTGTGTCTACTGTAACTTCTTCAAGGCGTCAGAGTCTAACCTGGTCGTGGCAGCGGTCAATCAGATCCATGTATACAGACTCAACCCAGATTCAGAGGTAGGTCATTACGAAAACACGCCCATGCAATATACAAAGATTTTTTGTGCTTTAAAAATTGGAAATTTTTAGCTGAAAATTTTTTATATTTTTCTTATTTTTGCTCAAAACATAGATTGTGGGTACACGTTAGAACCGCCTCTGTGAGGCGGTTCTAACGTGTACCCACAATCTATGTTTTGAGCAAAAATAAGAAAAACAGGTATACCCCTCTATACCCCAGTTTTGCTATATAAAAGTGGGGTTCAAGGACATACATGGACATACAAGGACATACACGGACATACATTACACGGACATGTTTTCATGATGTGTTGCATGCTCTGCGTGTCTGTCTGTCTGTGTATTGTGTGTCTGACTTTTTCCTCTCTGTCTCTGTCAGTCTCAATCTATCTTCAGGCAAATTACCAAAAGAAAAAAAGACGCAGAAAAAACATGAATTTTGTATAATGCAATATTTTCTACTAATCAGTAAATATCAACTATATCATCATGATCATGACATGATCATGAATTTTGTATAATGCAATATTTTCTACTAATCAGTAAATATCAACTATATCATCATGATCATGACTCGTAAAGATCTTTTAAATTGAGAAATTTTCTTGAATTAGACTTCAGAGTGATTGGCAAGGTTTTAAGTTTATGAACATTCATGTAGTCTTTATGGCCTCTAGTGATTCTTTACTAGAGAGAATTTTGAATTTGCAGGGCAATAAATTCTCCGTAATTGCGAAAGTAAAGTTCTTAACACTTCTGAATGTTCAGTAACTTGCATAATAAACAATTGAGCCTCCTCATGGGAAAACCAACAATCTGCATAGGCGAAAACAAAGGTGCAGATCAGCTTCGCGGTAACCACGAAGCTGATCAGCGCCTTTGTTTTCGCTACTCAGATAGTACAATTCCTCTTCTACTTAAATCCGAATTTTCAAGCTTCTAGCTCTTTTCTGTGCTTGTACAGGCCGGTTTGTGTCGGACCTGTTCGGAAACCACATTGTTGGTTTTCCCACGAGGCGGCTCAATTGTTTGATTCCTTACAGCAAGCTAATGCTCAGGGTGGGGCAGGCAGTAATGAAAAAGATGAGAAACAGAAGCTAGAATGTCTGGCGTCATACAGTCTCTTTGGTAATGTGATGTCGATGAGGTCCGTCACTCTACCAGGAGCTCAGAGGGATGCATTGCTGCTGAGTTTTGCTGATGCTAAGGTTAGTGTGTAAATATGCAATATATGAGCCACTATGGGAGAAAGCAGGTCATCGGGTTTCTGACCAGGTCTGACATAAATTGGCATATGCAGTCTCAGAAAAAGGTTAGAATTTTGAAATTTAGGATTTAAAAAGAAGAGGGATTGTAGTATCTGTGTAGCGAAAACAAAGACGCTGATCGGCTGTGCAGTTACTGCACAGCTGATCTGCGGCTTTGTTTTCGCATATGCAAATATCTGTTTTTGTATGTGAGTAGAATGGCATTGTATTGTTTGTTTGGTAACGTGATCTCTGTGAGGTCCGTCACTCTACCAGTAGCTCAGAGGGATGCTCTACTGCTGAGGTTTGCTGATGCTAAGGTATGGTTCCTGAAGAAAAAGCAAGTATGGAATTTGACACACTATTTGATTTTTAACATATTGTCTATTACAAAAGATTACTTTTTCCTGATGATTTACCTGCATTAGAATACAAATACATGTATTTTGCTACACTGTATTTGAGCCGCCCCATGGGAAAACCAACAATCTGCATAGGCGAAAACAAAGGCCCAGATCAGCTTCGCGGTAACCGCGAAGCTGATCACGCCTTTGTTTTCGCTACTCGGATAGTACAATTCCTCCTCTACTTAACTCCAAAATTTCAAGCTTCTAGCTCTTTTCTGTGACTGTACAGGCTGGTTTGTGTCGGACCTGTTGGTTTTCTCACGAGGTGGCTCATATATGTTGCTATACTGTCTTTATAGCCAAGAAATATGGGGTTATCCTGGATTTACCCTGTCCTTTTGTGATTCTTCGATTCTGTGAATCTATGATACTATTTAATATTCTCATATTCTTAATATCTTGTGAATGAAATGACATTTGGGCCACCTTCACACAATGTTAGATACAGACCTTCCACTAATGTAGTATCTTCTGTTATTTCAGTTATCAGTGGTAGAGTATGACCCCAGTACACATGACCTACAGACTACGTCACTGCATTACTTTGAGGATGCTAAACTGAAAGTAAGTACTTCCTACTGGGCCTTTATAACTAGACTTCATTAATATACAGACTTTTGAAGTTTAAGCACAGCTTCAGTTTAAAGTATTATGGTAAAAACGAAATGCCAAGATGTTGATGACAAATATAACAAAAGTGGCTTAACGTTAATTTCTGATGTATGATTCGATCGTATTGCAGGATTTATCTGACTGACATTACACGTGTATTGACTGCCATGCTGAACTATGGTACGAATATAGAAGTCCTGTTGTTACAGAAAGATGCA
This sequence comes from Rugalucina vietnamica, assembly GCA_964017185.1. Lineage (NCBI taxonomy): Eukaryota > Metazoa > Mollusca > Bivalvia > Lucinida > Lucinidae > Rugalucina > Rugalucina vietnamica. Next base: position 2,889,173 of record OZ024877.1, on the reverse strand, counting down.
TAGTTTTCAGTCACCCTGTGCATAATGATAATTCATGATATTCCTGTTTCAGGACTTCTCTGACCCATGTGCCATCCACACAGTTTGTGTAGACCCAGACGGTCGCTGTGCCGCCATGCTTATCTATGCTCCCAAGCTGGTGGGCCTGCCAATCCAGAAAAATACATACTCTAATAGGATCAATGTCACTGAATAATACAATTGGCATTAATCATTTCAGGACTTTTCTGACCCATGTGCCATACCAACAGTTCGTGTAGACCCGGATGGTCGCTGTGCAGCCATGCTGATCTACGGTACAAAGCTGGTGGTCCTGCCATTCCAGAAAGATGCGTACTCAGAGGATATGGAAAGTATTGTGACTGAGGATGACAGAGGAACAACAAAAACAAGGTGAAAAACTTTCTAATTTACTTGATTACAATGAGAAAGTGAAGGCTATTGTTTTAAATGAAGAAACCTATTTTGTGCGTAGGCCATGAAGAAATGCTTGTCATCCAAAGGAACCGGCCACAATGGTCAGCTACCTAAAAGTGAGCCGCCCCATGGGAAAACCAACAATCTGCATAGGCGAAAACAAAGGCGCAGATCAGCTTCGCAGTAACCGCGAAGCTGATCAGCGCCTTTGTTTTCGCTACTCGGATACTACAATTCCTCCTCTACTTAACTCCAAAATTTCAAGCTTCTAGCCTGCTTCTGTGCTTTTACAGCCCGGTTTGTGTCAGATGTGTTCGGAAACCACATTGTTGGTTTTCCCACGAGGCGGCTCAAGTAAAGGTGAGTATTGTTGCACAGAGGTTCATATGAGCCACCTCGTGGAAAAACCAACAATGTGGTTTCTGAACAGGTCGGACACAAACCGACCTGTACAAGCACAGAAAAGAGCTAGAATCTTGAAATTTTGGTGTTAAGAAGAGGAGGACTTGTTACTGCGAAGCTGATCTGCGTCTTTGTTTTCGCCTATGCAGATTGTTGGTTTTCCCATGAGGCGGCTCATATTTTAATGCCACTTTATGGTTTCTTTGCCCGAATCCTTTATTTCTATGCTTAGCACTAGAGTGATGCAGCACTCATTTGTACTGTTGACCATCTTGATATGACTGTTAAGTTATTGCCTGGGATGTTAATTGTTATTGAATGATCTTTCATTATCAAAATTGCAAAAATTAGTTTGATTTCTTGTATCAGGTTTACAGTCAATTTCTCTTTAGGTCACCAATTCTCAACTCGTACATCATAGACATGAGAAGTTTTGATGAGAAGATAATAAATATCCTAGATTTCCAGTTTCTTCATGGTTACTATGAGCCTACTGTGTTTATATTGTATGAACCTTATCCTACATGGGCAGGGTAAGTAGAGTTCTTTGGTGTTATGGGGAGCACATCGTAGAAATGTTTTAATCGTGACTACTAATGAATCATTTGAGGCCAAATTTTCATCTGATGACAGTATTGGGCAAAGAATCGCTTGTCTGTTTCTAACCATTTGATTATTTTTGTACAACCAGCAAGCAGTTTTCAACATTTTCAAAGAAAATAATAGTTATTAAGGAAATTGTGAGACAAAAGTGACAAACAAGATGGTCTGGTTTTGTAGGTTCTAAAGAAAATCAAATTTTTCTGAAGCATGCATGACTGAATATTCCATGACCATGGCCCAGTTGTTCAAAATTTACGATGTCGTTAGTTTACAATTCGTTTAAATTTCAAATGCCAATAATACAAATACACTGTTATTTTTGTTGATAAAATATGAGGAGCCTTTGCACTAATACACTGTTATTTTTTGTTGATAAAATGTGAGAATCCTTTGCCGTGCAAAGGATTCTCACATTTTATCAACAAAAAATAAAAGTGTATTTGCTTATGTTGTCAGCATTTACTTAATGAGTTAAGGTCTTAACGATGGCGTTAAGCTAACAAAGTTTTGAACAACTTGGCCCAAAAATAACAGGAAATGACCTTAGGACAAGCCCTTGGCTTACTGTCAGATCCTGGATAATTTGTATTGTATGTAATTGTATCTTAGATGTTCAACAATCAAAATAAAGTTCAAACCAACAACTTGGCCCAGGATGTTAAGAATCAAACTAATCATTCATTGTTTTGTTGTAGACGAGTAGCTGTGAGAACAGATACATGTAGTATAGTTGCCATATCATTAAACATACAAGAGAAAGTTCACCCTATCATCTGGTCATTATCAGCTCTGCCGTTTGACTGTCTACAGTGTATGCCAGTACCAAAGCCTATTGGTGAGTCCAGACTAAGTCTTGTATTGTATGAGCTATGTCTTACGAATATGAAAATTCGTAACTATGAAGTGATGCATAGCTTGAAAAAATCCCACGTCCCAGATGGGATTCGAACCCGGACCGCCGGGGTAGAAATCCAATGCTCTAACCACTGAGCCAAAGAGTCGACTCCCTGACGCAGTATGTCAGAGATTGTACACATTGTATCGAATATCGAATAGCTGTGCTATTTATAGAAGCTACGCATCATTGATAACCTCGAATGAATGAGTGGTGCAATGGGACATAACACACCCCCATTTCGAGAAAGTAATCATTTATGATAACGAGAATGTCATTATCATGACTAAATGACTCAAATGGTTCATATCCCGGACGAGCCCCCATCTTACGAATATGAAAATTCGTAACTATGAAGTGATGCATAGCTTGAAAAAATCCCACGTCCCAGATGGGATTCGAACCCGGACCGCCGGGGTAGAAATCCAATGCTCTAACCACTGAGCCAAAGAGTCGACTCCCTGACGCAGTATGTCAGAGATTGTACACATTGTATCGAATATCGAATAGCTGTGCTATTTATAGAAGCTACGCATCATTGATAACCTCGAATGAATGAGTGGTGCAATGGGACATAACATATGAAACACGAAACCAGACTTTGGGGTTCCTGACTGGGTCTGACACAAACTGGTCTTTACAGTGTCTGAAGAATGCTAGAAGCTAGAAATTTCAGACTTATGAAGAAGAGAAATTGTACTATCCTTGTAGTGAAAACAAAGGCGCAGATCATCTGTGCAATTACTGCACAGATGATCTGAGCCTTTGTTTTCGCATAGGCAATAAGTCCTGTTTTCTCATGGCATAGCTTGTACCATTAAACATACAAGAGAAAGTTCATCCTATCATATGGTCATTATCAGCTTTACCATTCGACTGTCTACAGTGTATGCCAGTACCTAAACCTATTGGTGAGTCCAGAGTAAACTTAAACTGTGAGGAAATGTAACAGCAAATTCAAAGAAAAGTCTATATCCATAATAATTGTTATTTGTAAAAATTCATAAGTAACTTTCAACCGTATTTGTTGCATATTTCTCATGCAAATCAGGTAGCTTTAAATATCCTATGCCGACAAACAGTAAAACATTTGAAACAATAAAGCATTTGAGTTTTCAAAAACTGACTGGACAGACAAGACTAAAGCCCACACTCTTAGATCAGGCCATACCTTTTGTTGTTCATCCATTCTTTGACATCCTGTGTATACTGTCATAATCCCAGAATCATCATTTTGGTGTTTCACCAGTAAACTATAGTGCCTGATTTTTTTCTGGATTTTAATGAATACCTATTTGCTTACAGGTGGTGTGCTGGTATTTGCAACCAATTCTATGTTATATCTCAACCAAAGTGTTCCACCCTATGGTGTATCTCTAAACAGTATAGCATCTACTTGTAGTGCCTTTCCACTTCGTAAGTTTGCTTTACCAATATTAAAATGAGGTTTTACAAGAGAAAACTTGACCCAAAGGTTTAAAACGATTTACATCCTCATATCTGCTCAAATGTTGACAATTGATTTGCTTTGTAAAATTAGGATGAGTGACTGGTGATTTAGAACTACTGTTTCTCTGACAGATAAAAGAAAGCTAAATTTGGTAGATTAGATAATAGAAGCTTAAAACCAAAATTGTAAATGAAAATTGAGCCAGTGCATAAGAAAACCAACAATCTGCATATGCAAAAACAAAGGCGCTGATCAGCTTCGCGGTAACCACGAAGCTGATCAGCGCCTTTGTTTTCTCTACTCGTAAAGTACAATCCCTCTTCTTCTTAAATCAGAAATTTCAAGCTTCTAGCTGTCTTTTGTGGCTGTACAGCCCGGTTTGTGTCAGACCTGGTCGGAACCCAAATTGTTGGTTTTCTTACGCGCAGGCTCAATTATGTTTTGTTATACAAGTAGCTGTCGTCTCATTTCCCACAGGTGTTCAAGAGGGAGTTCGTATCACACTGGACTGTGCTCAGGCTGCCTTTGTTTCCTATGATAAGCTGGTCTTATCACTTAAAGGAGGGGAACTGTAAGCGTACACATTTGATTTATTTATTTGTTAGTTGTTTGGCTCCATCCTAACCAGTACTGAAGGGAGTTTGTTACGTGCCAGGCGTAACTAGAAGATTAAGGAAACCAACAAGTTGGTTAGCCAGCAACAAGCTTTGTTTAAAATTTAACAAATTTATTTAGAAGTGATTTAACCAGTAATTACATGTGAAACAATCAAAAGCATATATACAATCAAACAAAAATGAATGTACAATACCTTTCAAGATGTTAATTCCCTTAAAGAATGTCTGAATGTCCCTCAGAATTTTTTAACACAAGTCTGTATCAGTTTCTGATCCCAAGAATTAAAGTTTGTTTCAAAAATAGCACTATGTCCCAATCCAGAATCGAATATCACAAAGTAATCCAAGAATAAGTTTAAATTCCAGTAAGATAGATTTTGACTTCTTAATAGTAACAGTACCCAAAGATTCTCCTTATGAAAATTTGTAGCCCTTATATAGCACTGAGGAACATTCAGGATTCTTCCAGCAAATTCTATGATATCATATACTAAAAATAACAAGTTGTTTACCAAAATTTAATGCTCTGGAATATTCTAGAGAGGCCATTATCCTTCCATAAAATTCCACAATATTCTTTTGACATAAAAAAAAAGATTTTTCTAGAAGATTCTACATCTTTGGTTCTTTCAGATTTTTCCGGACTTTTCTGTCAAAGAACAATTTGAAATTTCTAGAAAATTCTGAAGTAAACAACCTGTTTATGTCCAATATCTGGGACACTAAAAGTAAATAATTGCTAAGGACAACAAGTAAACATCATAAGTATGACATCATACTTTCCTGGGCATACTCCCTTGGGAAGTTTACCAGTACTGAATGCACATCTTTCAACAAGTAACTGTCATACATAACACTTCCCCTCTTCAAAGAAAAGAAAGTTTTATAAAATAAAGCTTTCTTTTGCAATACTGGATAATTTTATACAATATGTTTAGCAAAATTTGTGCAAAACTAATCAAATACAACAGCACAAAGCTGGACATCAGCATTGCAGAGGCACTTAAGCTCTGCTTAGGGTGTCTGGAATGATATTATCTCTTCCTCGGATATGTCTGATGTCAAGATTGTGCTCTTGCAACATGAGACTCCACCTGAGTAAACGCTGGTTCTTGTTTTTCATTTTATGTATGAAAGTCAGTGGATTGTGGTCACTGAAGACAACAATTGGTGCATGTGAAGAAGCTAAGTAAACTTCAAAGTGCTGAAGCGCAAGGATTAGAGATAGGCATTCTTTCTCTATGGTAGAGTAATTTCTCTGATGCTTGTTAAACTTTTTGGAAAAATAACAAACAGGATGGTCAACACCATTGTCATCTTCTTGCAACAATACACTGCCTGCACCAACATCACTGGCATCTACAGCCAACTTGAACTCTTTGTCAAAACTTGGTGCTAAGAGAACCGGAGCACTTCTAAGAATGGCCTTGAGCTTATCAAATGACTTCTGGCAGTCATCTGTCCAAACATACTTGGCCTTCTTACCAAGCAAGTTTGTCAGAGGCTCAGCTATAGCCGAGAAGTTGTTGCAGAATTTCCTGTAATATCCAGCCATACCCAGAAAGCGCATCAGTTGTCTTTTGCTAGTAGGTACAGGAAAATCTGAGATAGCCTCAACTTTAGCTTCTACAGGTTTTACCTGACCTTGACCTACAATGTGTCCAAGAAATGTCAAGTTTGCATGGCAAAATTCACTTTTTGCCAAGTTCACAGTTAGTTTAGCATCACTTAGCCGGTCAAAGAATGTTCTGATTGTCTGCAAGTGTTGTTGCCACTCCTCACTGAAGATAATAGCGTCGTCTATATAGGCTTTACAGCCATCCAGATTGGAAATCAAACTGTTGACCAGCCGCTGAAAAGTCGCAGGCGAGCTCTTCATTCCAAATGGCATGACTTTATACTGGTACAGTCCATCTGGTGTAACAAATGCCGAGATCTCCTTTGCTCTGTCCGTGAGGGGTATCTGCCAAAATCCCTTTAGCAGATCGAACTTTGTAACATACTTGGCATGTCCAATATTATCAATGCAGTCATCAATTCGTGGGATGGGAAAAGTGTCTGTTTTAGTGACAGAATTGACTTTTCGATAGTCTGTGCACATTCTAAATGTCCCGTCTGGCTTTGGTACAAGAATACAAGGAGAACTCCATTCACTTTGACTGGGTTCAATGAAATCATTGTCCAGCAAATATTGAACTTCTTCCCTGAGATATTGCTGTTTTACAGGGTTCATTCTGTAAGGATGTTGCTTTACAGGTTTTGAACCTTCAATAATGTCAACATCATGATAGATTTTGTCAGTTCTGGATGGAATGTCCGGAAATAAGTGCTCATATTCGAGAACTAACTGTTTCAGTTCAAGTCTTTTGTCTGAATCAAGGTGAGACAGTTTCTGATCAAGATTCTGTAGTATGTCAGAATTCTGGAGTTTCGATGACGAGGGATCAGATTTCTCCAAGTTGAAGTCCTCAGAGTCCATTTGATTTTGTTCATGAGGGACAGAATTAACTATATTTACTGATGAAATAACATTACTATCTCTATCAATGTACTTTTTAAGCATATTAATGTGACAAAGCTGTTTTTGCTTGCGCCTCCCAGGAGTGTTAACAATGTAATTCACGTCACTTAACTTTTTGTCAACAGTATACGGGCCATAATATCTAGCTTGTAAAGGTCTGCCAGGAATGGGCAATAGAGCAAGTATCTTGTCTCCAGGTTCAAAATTTCTGTCTTTAGCATTTTCATCATAACGAATCTTCATTTTGCTTTGAGCAGATTTGAGATTGGACTGAGCTGCATCACAGGCCTTTGATAGTCTGTTTTTGAAATCAGACACATACTGAAGTAAGTTCAAAGAACTGTCATCATCTGAGAGAAATTTCTCTTTTAGAAGTTTTAACCGTCCACGTACAGTGTGCCCAAAAACAAGCTCAAATGGGCTGAACCCCAGAGACTCTTGTACAGATTCTCTTACAGCAAATAGAAGCAAGTGTATGCCTTCATCCCAATCTTTTTCAGTGTCAAAGCAGTAAGATCTGATCATGTTTTTCAAAGTTTGATGGAATCTTTCTAAGGCACCTTGGCTTTCAGGGTGGTAAGCCGATGACTTGTATTGCTTAATTCCAAGTTCGTACATGACTTGCTGAAAAATTCCTGACATAAAATTTGAGCCCTGGTCTGACTGGATAGATTTTGGGAGGCCTACAAATGTGAAGAACTTCACAAGTGCATTAACTATTGTTTTAGCCTTGATATTTCTGAGTGGGATAGCTTCAGGAAAGCGAGTTGAAGCACACATTATGGTCAGAAGATATTCACAACCTTTCTTTGTTTTGGGTAAGGGACCTACACAATCAATAATCACTCTGCTGAAAGGTTCATCAAAGGCAGGAATGGGCTGCAATTGAGCTTTTGGAATGGTCTGATTGGGCTTTCCTACCATTTGACAAGTGTGGCAGGATTTGCAATGCAGTGAAACATCAGATTTTAATCCTGGCCTGTAGAAATGATTTAGAATCTTGTGATAGGTCTTATTTACACCTAAATGGCCTGACATTGGAGTTTCATGGGCCAAGTTTAAGATTTCAGGGCGATAAACCCTAGGGATCACAATTTGGTGGTTAACAGTCCACTCATCTTCTGCTGAGACATCTGGAGGACGCCATTTTCGCATTAATATGCCATTTTTGACATAATAGCAAACAGGGACCTGGGATATTTCTTTTTCATCTAAAGCCCTTTCAAATAAAGGCGAGATCTCGGAATCACTGTGTTGTTCTTTACAAAGCTGTGACCTTGACAGCTGGTCATGACCTTGGTCATTTGAGTTGGAAGGTGAAAGGTCATTTTCTGACCCTGACCTTGGATTGCTAGGGTCAGTCTGAATATCAGACTGACTAGGGGAAAGAGATGTTGAAATCTCTTTATTAAAGGACTGACCTATCAAAGTGTCAGTTAAATTTATGTCCTGCATCCCATCATATAATTTGGCTTTCTTAGCCATTGCCCTAGTAACAGCACAAGAAGGGTAAAGGTCAGGAATTTCCTGCTCAATGGGATCAGGCGGTTGATCAACACATGGTGTGCTGGTCAAAAGTGGGTTTACCACAACCTTATCTCCTGCCAAATCATTGCCTAACAGCAAATGAATACCTTTAAAAGGTAAGGAAGGTCTAATACCTACAGCCACGGGACCTTTAACCAAGTCTGAGGACAAATAGATATTATGGAGGGGTACATTAACAAATCCACACTCTACGCCCTGGATAAGGACACTTGTCCCAGAAGAAGACTTCTCGGAAAATGGCAAGGTATCTGCCAAGATAAGGGATTGAGAAGCTCCGGTATCTCGTAAGATTTTGATAGGGGTAGACTGGGCAGAGTCACTGTTAAGTGACACAAAACCATCTGATAAGAATGGTTCATAAATCTCCATAATAGAATCCTCAGAGACTGACTCTTTACAAGTTCTGGTCAGTATAGGGTTTTCTTCCTGGATACAAGACTGTGGTTTAGCCTTTAAGGAGGTGAGGCCTGTCGGTTTAGCACTATCTAGATTTTCTCTTTCTTTCTTTCGTTTCAGTGCCAAACATTCAGAAATAATGTGGCCAGTTTTCTTACAATAATTACAAATTGGCTGGGATAAGGGATTTTGTCCTTTGTTTTCACTAGAAAATTTGGGTTTTGGACTGGAATTGTCAGTTGGATTACTGGGATTGGCTTTGGGACCGGACTGAGGGGAATATGGTTTTGACTGAGGGGTAATTTGCTTTGATTGAGGGTTATATGGTTTCCTAGGATATGGCTTGTTGACAAATGAAGCCTTATGAGTCAAAGCATAGTCATCAGCTAAACGTGCTGCTGTTTCCAAGTTTTCAACCTCTCTTTCGTTCAAGAAAGCCTTAACATCAGAATTTATGCACCTTTTGAATTCCTCAACAAGCATGAGCTGCCTTAGCTTTGCATGATCAGAACCTACTTTCTTTGAAGAACACCATCTATCAAATAGTTGCTCTTTTGTTCTAGCAAACTCAACATGAGTCTGGTCATGTTCTTTTCTACAGTCTCTAAATTTCTGCCTGTATGCCTCAGGGACCAGCTCATAAGCCTTAAGAATAAATTCCTTTACTGTATCATAATCTGAGCTTTGCTCAAGAGAAAGCTGAGTGTAAATTTCTCGAGCTTTACCAATTACAACACTTTGCAAAAGCAAGGTCCAGTGCTCCCTTGGCCATTTCAAGTTTTCTGCCACCTTCTCAAAATGTAAGAAATATTTGTCAACCTCTTTTTCTTGAAATGGAGGAACGAGACGAATGTGTTTTGTGACATCAAATACTGTACTAGTAGCCAAAGGCAAAGATTTTGATTTTGATTTGTCATTAAGTTCAATTTCCTTCATTCTTAACTGAAATTGCCTTTCTCTTTCTTTTTCTTCAATTTCAAATTTAAATTTTTCTTTTTCAATTTCAAGCCTTTCTTCTCTTTCTAATTTTTCTTTTTCTAACTCAATTTTTTCTCGTTCTAATTCTCTTTGTTTTTCCTTCTCTCGTTCTTCCATTTCTAACTTTTGTTTATGCATTCTTTCTTCCCGTTCTAAAGTTTCCAATCTTATTCTTTCTTCCCTTTCGGCCTTTTCTGCCCTTATTCTTTCTTCATACTCAAATTTTAGTTTTTCCATCTCAATTTGTCTTTTGATTTCTAGTTCCCTCAACTGCAAGTCAGTCTGAGTGACTAGAATCTGAGAAGTAGCCGAGGAATCAAAAATTTCCTCGTCAACAAAAAACTGAATCAAAATGTTCTTAATTTCATGTTTTAACATGGAAGTCTTGATATTTGACAACCCATAATGATCAGCTATGTCTAAGAGGTCACTCTTTTTGGCCTTATCTAACAGCTCCTGAGAAGGCGCAGCAATAAAGTCACTTAGTTTGAATGACATGGTTGCTTTTTGCTGGCTTTAGCTATTTAAACAGCAAACAGTGAAGATACTTTAGAATTTTAAATAAATTTGGTGCACAAGAAATTTCAATCCCGGACGAGCCCCCAATTCTGTTACGTGCCAGGCGTAACTAGAAGATTAAGGAAACCAACAAGTTGGTTAGCCAGCAACAAGCTTTGTTTAAAATTTAACAAATTTATTTAGAAGTGATTTAACCAGTAATTACATGTGAAACAATCAAAAGCATATATACAATCAAACAAAAATGAATGTACAATACCTTTCAAGATGTTAATTCCCTTAAAGAATGTCTGAATGTCCCTCAGAATTTTTTAACACAAGTCTGTATCAGTTTCTGATCCCAAGAATTAAAGTTTGTTTCAAAAATAGCACTATGTCCCAATCCAGAATCGAATATCACAAAGTAATCCAAGAATAAGTTTAAATTCCAGTAAGATAGATTTTGACTTCTTAATAGTAACAGTACCCAAAGATTCTCCTTATGAAAATTTGTAGCCCTTATATAGCACTGAGGAACATTCAGGATTCTTCCAGCAAATTCTATGATATCATATACTAAAAATAACAAGTTGTTTACCAAAATTTAATGCTCTGGAATATTCTAGAGAGGCCATTATCCTTCCATAAAATTCCACAATATTCTTTTGACATAAAAAAAAAGATTTTTCTAGAAGATTCTACATCTTTGGTTCTTTCAGATTTTTCCGGACTTTTCTGTCAAAGAACAATTTGAAATTTCTAGAAAATTCTGAAGTAAACAACCTGTTTATGTCCAATATCTGGGACACTAAAAGTAAATAATTGCTAAGGACAACAAGTAAACATCATAAGTATGACATCATACTTTCCTGGGCATACTCCCTTGGGAAGTTTACCAGTACTGAATGCACATCTTTCAACAAGTAACTGTCATACATAACAAGTTTATGTGTCTTGCTCAAGGACACAACACGGTGTTCGATCCCCACAGGGCGTCACCGTGTTGTGTCCTTGAACAAGACACATTAACTCCCTTCAGTACTGGTTAAACCCAGGAAGCGTTGGCTCCGTCCCGACATGACTGAAAAATTGTTGACTGGGACGTTAAGCATCTACACAAACAAACAAACCAACATGAATTAAAAGATGTTGACCTTAATTATAATAAAAAAAAAATAAAAAAAAATCAACCTTCAGCTCAGGTGAGCTTATAGGATGGCCATGCTCTGGCGTTCGTCCATGGTCGTCCACAATTTCAAAGATCTTCTCCTCTGAAACCGCTTGGCCAATCAAATCCAAACTTCATGTATAGCACCCTTAGGAAGGGGGATCGAAAGTTTATTTAAATGGTCCCACATTTTTATTTCCGAGTTTCACCATACTACATTATGCCATCTGTTTCCGTGTAGATATGTATTGACATTGATGGTAGATGGCATGAGAAGTGTTAGAAGTTTCCACTTTGATAAATCAGCTGCCAGTGTGCTAACTACATGTGTAAGTACACTTGTTCATTAGAGAAATCATATGAGGTAAGTGGGTATGTGAGCAGCCTTGGTCGAGCAGGTTTGATAATGGCTTCAAGTATACTACTCAAAATTTGATAAGCATCAAGTATTTATTTTATATACAACACAATGCAAAACACCTCAAGTTTGACCCAAATTTAATGACAATGCCCAAGGACCAAAATGTCAGTCTCATTTAATTTTTCTTAGGTAATGCCTTGAAGTTCCTGGCTGGAAGAACTTTGAAACAGGAAGTGTCCTACCATAGCCAATTGAGCCATCTTTGCATTTTTTTAAAAGTCCTGAATTCATGGCATTTATCTAGAAGTCCAGAGGAGCACAAAAATTCGACTTAAAATTGATTTCTTTATGAAAGTCAGTCTCAAGTGCATTCTAACAGATGTGTGCATTGCAGGATAAATGCTAGCTTGTATTGATCATGTGTGGGCCAATTTTTAAAAGAACCACTGTTTTTGTCAAAATCCAAGTTTTAGAAGAACTGTTCCATGGACTTTGGAAGGACATGTTTTTATTCAAATATCTTTTAGACGGGAGCTTCGATTCATTTTCTAACAAAAAGCAAATGAGACTGTCATTCTTGCCTTTTGGGGGTTGTCATTAAATTTGGGTCAAACCCGGGATGTTTTGCATTGTGAGGTATGGAAAATACTACGTTGATGCTTATCAAATTTTGAGTAGTATATGTACTTGTTGTTCTCCATACTTGAAAAGTTGTTGGGTGCAAAAGATATGTTAATTAAGTTCTGGTGTTTCAAGAACAGTGTTGACACAACATGATCTTGTCTCAACATTCTAACTCAAAGTATGTGCACCAAATAATAAAAAGTAACCATAATTGAAAATTAATTGTCAACAGTGAAGTTTGTTTAAAGGCTTTCCAATTTTATCTGAGCTTTTGCAAGATGCAAAGTCATAATTCTTATTATCATATGACGTCGCTGTTTTCCAGTGGATAACGTCATGTCATAAAAATCGTATGACCACACGTGTAATAACACTTTTGCGGGAATAAGTAACGTCACTGACAACGTCCATAACAACAATGTAAATTTTCATTGAAAATATGTCCACTTCTAAGGCGATAAAATCCTATTTTAAAAGTCATATGATAAAACGAATCTTACACTCGTGGTCATTTCATATGAAATTTATTAAACTCGCCAAAGGCTCGTTTAATAAATTTCATATGAAATGACCACTCGTGTAAGATCCTCTATATACATTCTTCATTTCACCGATTACTCCCACAGATGTGCCAATGTGAGGAAGGTTATATATTCCTGGGATCACGACTAGGAAACTCACTGTTGCTCAAGTACACAGAGAAAGATTCCAGTGATAAAATAGCTCCTGATGTGGAAATTAAGGTAGGAGAATTTTTTTTGATACTTGAGTGATTTTTATTTTTCCAATATTTATCATATGTAAAGTATCTTTGCAAGAAGCTGTCTTTTGCACATAATCTAGTGGATTAAATGAGTATTGGAAAGAAAGGTAGATCAATATATAAAACTTAATCTGATTTTTTTAAAAAAAAAAGGAATTTCGTCAATTTGATAAATTAGTGCTGTATATGTATGCTTAACTGTTTTTTGGATCCCTATTTTTCCAGAGTGAACCACCTCCTAAGAAAAAGAAAACTGATGGGACCAGTGATATGGGTAGGTATTTTATACTTATCATGGTTAAAGACTTATTTAAAACTTGTGGTTAAAGTGAAAGACTTGAAAAAGTGGACATTGTTGTGAGAGCTGGAATTTGATCTTCACTTCATTGACTAGTTAGAGATTCACCACGAGGACCGAAGAACTAACTAAATGTTATGAACCACTGCAGAGGCTGAGGGTGAGGTTACGGCCGTGTAAAATCGATTTAAGCCCGCCAGTAACTTTTTGTTACTGATCGTTCCAAGTCGATACTTCTGTGGTGGTTCTTTATGTTTTATGTCTTGGTGTTTAATATTTTTGTGATGTTGGCGCCTTATGTATGTTTTCATATTTTTAGTTAAGGTAACTGAGTGGCCACCTATTGGGAAAATAGCTGCTCATTCAGCTTACGAAATGTTTTCATGGTATAGGTACCTGATTGTTAGTTTGGTTTTTTCCCACCTCGGGCTGTTAGAGTGGGAATCTTTTGCTGATTGCGCGTTTTCCTGATCTTTGCCTACTTGTACCTTTTCATAACATGTTTTCAGTATAATGCACAAATATGGAAACAATATTGCTTTTGTGGCGGAAACCAAGATTGGATGACTCAAATAGTTAACAATTGTGTATTCCAGCCTCTGACGTCAGTATGGTAGACTATTTAGATGAGTTAGAAGTGTATGGCGTAAGTGAAAACCCTACAGGGACAACTATCACATCCTTTGTATTTGAGGTGAGATTCCTTTTGTTGTAATAATATTCTATTAGCAGCAAATGCACACAGAATGATGCTTATGCAACAGTAACAAACCATATTGCTGTACTGGTGTAAAACCTCCTAGCTAGATAATTGTTAGTTCCAAAGGGTTAAATGGTGCAAGAGTCTTGAACTGTATTGAGACTGTTTTCTTCCCATACATTAAAACTTTCCTTTCACATGATCGTCTTAAACATGCTCATCATGCTAGGTGAACCTTTATGTAATTAGTGCAAGACTTGCTTTCTAGATAACTAAAAGGTATGGAATTGAAAAGAATACACACTAGAGTTTATAAAGAGCAGCCTTTAGCAAAATCTTTACAGCAGTCCTATAAGATCTTGGACCTTGCTTAAGCCAAATTTGTTTCTATTTTCTTTCAAACAACTAGTAGTATTGATAATGTATATGAATTCTGCTTTACGCTATTTTACTCTAGGTGTGTGACAACATCTGGAATATAGCTCCATGTGGTAACATTATAATGGGAGAACCAGCATTCCTGTCAGAAGAATTCAGTAACTCTTCAGAACCTGATCTCGAGCTGGTCACAACCTCGGGGTATGGGAAAAATGGAGCATTGTCAGTTTTACAGGTGAGTGTTATCGATTACAGAATGTTAGAAAAGTTAAAAAGGCTTAACTGTAACTGCATGTGAAGCCATTAAACAATCACAAACCTACCTTTGCAAACATCCTTAAGCAAGGCACCTTTTTTCCCCATAATACTGGTTTGTACTCAGGAAGAGTTGGATTCATCCAGGGATTTTCCTGGGCTGATTTTGGGACCCATTTTGGACCCCTTTCCTAATTGAAAAAATGTGTTAAATGTGTTAAATTTCCCAATTTTCAGGTAAAAAATCCCAAAATAATAAATAAATCTTTGTTCATTTGTTGTGGATTATACCCTCAAAATACTTTTTTGGGGAAATCTCCCCAAATTAACACCAAATATGCATATTATCCACTGTTCTGTTTTGTATCCATTTTCCCAATTTGACTGATATATGTATTATTTTTCCCAAAATCATTGGTCCCGGGTCCCTGTTTTGAAAAGGTAGGAAAATCCCTGTCATCCTGACATGAATGAAAAATTGTTGACTGGGATGTTAATCCTCAGTACAAGCAAATAAATCAAGAGCTAACATAATGTTAATTTAATGCTCTATACAATTCAAATTGCAACAATTAATTACATACTTAATTTAGAATAACATGTCCATAAAGAATCCTAAAACTATCTTTTCAAACATTTGGTATTTGAGCCGCCTCATGGGAAAACCAACAATCTGCATAGGCGAAAACAAAGACGCAGATCTGCTTCGCGGTAACCACGAAGCTGATCAGCGCCTTTGTTTTCGCTACTCGGATTGCACAATTCCTCCTCTACTTAATTCCGAAATTTCAAGCTTCTAGCCTGCTTCTGTGCTTGTACAGGCCGGTTTGTGTCTGACCTGTTCGGAAACCACATTGTTGGTTTTCCCATGAGGCAGCTCATTTAAGTCTAATATTAATTCCCAAAGAAATGATAAGTCTTTTACTTTACTTTGTTTGTAGAGAAGTATTCGACCACAGATCGTGACAACATTTGAACTACCAAGTTGTGTGAACATGTGGACAGTTACAGGACCACCCACAGCTGAACAGAATGGTAGTGGGAACAAGGTAAAAATTAAAGAATTGTTAAGATTGTAACCAAAATTAATATAGTCTTTGAGAAAAGTAATTTAAATATTTTAATGAAAGTTTTAATGTCAGATGTTGAATAAGTCATTGATCCCGTCGACCAAGAAATTTTTGCATTTGAGCCACGACTCAAGAAAACGGGTCTTAGGCGTTTCCTACCAGGTGCTACACAAATGGGACTGTGCAGCTCTTTTCTATGGCTGGAAGCTTGAAATTTCGAATTTAACAAGAAGAGATATTGTGCCATCCGAGTAGCGAAAAAAAGGGCGCTGATCAGCTTTGCGGTTACTGCAAAGCTGGTCTGCATCTTTGTTTTGGCATATCCAAAAATTCAGTTTTCGCATGACGCGGCTCATTTTGTGTTTAATCAGTTTCATGTCAATGCCACAAGTCAAATTTGTGTTGAGGCTATAAGTGGTCACCAAGCAAAAATCTACCCATAACACATAGCTCTCATTTCAGTCGAGACAACCAGCCAGTTCTCGGTCCAGTCATGATGGTGTTATAGATTTGGATGCAGAAGAAGACAATGTCGAGGATGGGCATGCTTTTCTCATTCTGAGTCGACCTGATTCTAGTATGGTATGTTATCAATAGTTACATCTGTCAGGTTATGTTCATTATAGTTTAATATTTTTGAAGACAAATCTTTGAAGCACCTTGCATACAATTATTATTCTGGCCTATTGCAATTCAAAACAGAAGCATAACTATTCCCTGCCCTGCTAATTTAAGAAAAGCAATTGTCAGTTAATGGTGAAAAAATGTGCTCTCTGTAGTGGAAATCTGCATCAGGAAGGACAGTATTATTGACAGTACCTGGCATGACTTACATGTATATTTAGGTAAAGGTGAAACAAACAAAATTTTAGCAATAGTGTTATTGTTCATATCAGATTCTTCAGACTGGTCAAGAAATTCAAGAACTCGACCATAGTGGGTTTAGTACCCAAAGTTCAACGGTTTATGCAGGCAATATTGGTGAGGGAAGATATATCATACAGGTTTCACCAACTGGTGTCAGGCTATTGGATGGAGGTAATTATAGGACAAATGAGCCACCTCATGGGAAAACCAACAATCTGCTAATGCGAAAACAAAGACGCAGATCAGCTTCGCGCTAACCGCGAAGCTGATCAGCGCCTTTGTTTTCGCTACACGGATAGTACAATTCCGTTACTCTCTTAATCCAAAATTTCAAGCTTGTAGCTGTCTTCTGTGACAGTAGAGGCCGGTTTGTGTCAGACCTGTTCGGAAACCACATTGTTGGTTTTCCCACGAGGCGGCTCAAATGATTCTGATGCAGCAAAGCTAGAATGTTTAACTTTTCTCCACTTCTTTTAAAGTACCGTATTCGTTCGAATTAGCGCACAGTGCACTTAACTTTTCAAAATAACTACAAGTTAAGGTAACAGAATATCGTTCTAATTAGCGCACACTATGAAGGAAAACTACTCATCAAAACGCTGAAATAACCACGTCAAATCTATCAATGGTGAAGTCATTCAAGTATTCAAATTGTTAGAAAGTAGTTTTCGATCATTTAAAATTAAGTTTTATTGCTTCTAATGCAGAATGAATGTGTAGAATTGGTGTAAAATACCATTATACTTTTCGAGCAGTGTGCGCTTAAGCATGTGTTTTTCGGAAAAGACCGGGGTGTGCGCTTATTGGAGCATGTGCGCTAAGTAATAAGGCATTTAAATAGTATGTGTATGATAATCTGGCCTACCATATGATCATATTGACCTTACCAAGCAGTGAAGGCTGAAACAGTAGTGCTTGTTGAGATTCATATCATGATCAAATTAATTCTCTGGATGTCTAACTGTGAATGAGTGAAATATTATGATGCTGTATATCCATCTTTTCCTATATTTCTATTTCCAGTTCAACAGTTACAACACATCCCTATAGAGATGGGTAGCCCTATCATACAATGTTCTGTTGCCGACCCTTATATTCTCATCATGAGTGACGAGGGGCAGTTGATGATGTTGACGCTGAAACTGGATGCTCAGGGCGGCAGGCTGGTCCTGTCTAAACCTCTTATTGCATCGGTAAGTCAGATCTTATTAGTATCCAATTTTAATTTTGTTTTGTGGAGGAATTTTCAGAATGATGTCTCTGTTTTTACAGAAGCCTCTGTGATATAGTGGCTAAACTACAGGCCTTCTAAATCAGGGGTTTACCTCAACCCCTGTGGCCAGTTCTTCAAAATTAACAATGTTGTTAGTTAACGATTCGTTAAAATTTCAAATGGATTGCAAAGGATTCTCACATTTTATCAACAAAAAATAACACTGTATTTGCTTTTGAAGTCGACATATAGTTAACAAATTGAGGGCTTAACGACAGCGTTAAGCTTATGAAGTTTTGAACAACTGGGCCCTGGCTTTTCCAGTCTTTCAGATGAGACAATAAAATGAGCCGCCTCATGGGAAAACCAACAATCTGCATAGGCGAAAACAAAGACGCAGATCAGCTTCGCGGTAACCGCGAAGCTGATCAGCGCCTTTGTTTTCGCTACTCGGATAGTGCAATCCCTCTTCTACTTAAATCCAAAATTTCAACTTTCTAGCTCTTTTCTGTGCTTGTACAGGCCGGTTTGTGTCGGACCTGTTCGGAAACCACATTGTTGGTTTTCCCACGAGGCGGCTCAAATAAGGTCCTGTCACCATATGACCTTAGCTGTTTAGTAGGATGTAAAACACAATAACCAGAGAATTTCTTCATTGGCTCGGTGTTAAAGCATCATACTAGGAGGCGGAAGGATAAAGGTTTGAAATTATCTAATGCTGCAGTTATATGTACCCATGAGCAAGACAACTTAATCTCTCTCCATTGTTTTGACTTAGAAGTCTGGAAGTGCTATCATTGCAAACCAAGATAATTTTATAATATAAGGCAAGATAGAAAAAGGTACGGGAATGCGTCTAGAAATGTTTGCGGGATTGTAACAAATCTTGTACCTTGGTAAATTAGGGTAAATCATACTTAGCGTGTACAATGTTTTCCCCACTGTTCTAGAAACCCCAGATCAAGAGTGTATCTGCGTACAAGGATGTGAGTGGTATATTTGCCACAGCAGTCCCAGAAATGGTAGATCTTACTTCATCAGCTGATCAGAGCAACGCTACTAAAATGTCGGTCGACAAAGTCTTCTCAATGGAACACAGGTGAGCATTGTTTGAAAAACATATGTATCATATATGTGTATATTCATATTCTGTTTCCTATAAAGAATGCTAAATTCTCTAAAATTGATTCTAAACTTGTTAGATTACATGTATTTTCCATTCATGTTTGAGCCACCACATGGGAATACCAACAATCTGCATAGGGGAAAACAAAAGGCGCAGATCAGCTTCGCAGTAACTGCGAAGCTGATCAGAGCCTTTGTTTTCGCTACTTTCTAAATCCAACATTTCCAGTCTCTAACCATCTTCCGTGACTGTACAGCCCGAGTTGTGTCAGACCTGGTCGGAACCCAAATTGTTCGTTTTCTCATGCACAGGCTCATTTAAAACAAAGAGGAACATTGTAGTAGCTTCAAAATCAAGAGCTGGCTGCAAACCACGCGAACCTTGGGCCAGTAGTTCAAAACTTCGTTAGCTTAACGTCATCGTTAAGACCTAAACTTGTTAAGTAAATGCTGACAACATAAGCAAATACACTGTTATTTTTTGCTGATAAAATGTGAGAATCCTTTGCATGGCAAAGGATTCTCACATTTTATCAACAAAAAATAACAGTGTATTTGTAATATTCATGTTTGAAATTTTGACGAATCGTTAACTAACAATGTTGTTAATTTTGAACAACTGGGCCCTGATAGTGTTCTTTAACAAGACACATTGCCTCTCCAAATTCCTGGTGCCCAATTCCGCATGACTGAAAAATTGTTGACTGGGATGTTCACTAAAGAAAATATCAAAATACGAATTAGCTGTCTGGCAATGATCAAGGACTAAAAGTATTTCCACAACGTCAGAAATTCTAAAAGTATTTCCACGTCAGAAATTCCATTGACTTGCGTGTTTTTTCATGTTTACAAGAAAAATTATCTCCTGGTCAACATATTTTCATGATTTTGGTGTCATTTGAAAGGTAAATTAATAAAACAATAAACAAGGTATTTTCAATCAATTCCGTGCATGTGTTGTAAAGCTACCAATTTATAAACAACATACAATGTTTATTTTGACATTTTTGGGCAATGTCACCATTGACGTCAATGGGAAAGTGGCTTTTATCAAAACTTCTAACTCTTGTATATAGAAAATGCAATGTTGAAACATCATCAAATAACCTTTGTATATTGCTTTATTTATTTAACTTTTAAATGACACCAAAATCATGAAAATATGTTGACCAGGAATTTTTCTTGTAAACATGAAAATACGTGAAAATCAATGGACATTCTGATGTTGTGGAATTACTTTTGGTCCTTGACTGACAATGTATGTTTGATTTTCTCTTACAGCACAGTTGATGATGAAGATGAATTGTTATATGGTGACTCCGAG
Source organism: Rugalucina vietnamica (assembly GCA_964017185.1). Classification (NCBI taxonomy): domain Eukaryota; kingdom Metazoa; phylum Mollusca; class Bivalvia; order Lucinida; family Lucinidae; genus Rugalucina; species Rugalucina vietnamica. The sequence continues at coordinate 2,868,702 of OZ024877.1, read as the reverse complement.
ACTTCAGTTTTTGACAGCTCTGTCAATACCAGTATGAAAGAGGATACCAAAGCTGGGTGAGTTCTATTATTTGAGCCGCATTGTGAGAAAACCGGATTTTTGCCTAGGCGAAAACAAAGGCGCAGATCAGCTTCGCGGTAACCGCGAAGCTGATCAGCGCCTTTGTTTTCGCTACTCGGATAGTACAATTCCTCTTCTACTTAAATCCGAAATTTCAAGCTTCTAGCTCTTTTCTGAGCTTGTACAGCCCGGTTTGTGTCGGACCTGGTCGGAAACCCCGAAGACCGGTTTTCTCGCGTCGCGGCTCTTTATTTGAATCCAGTGTAATGTGGATGCCCAAACAGCTCAGTAGGAAGAGAGGTTGCATTTTGAGTGCCTAAGTCAACACTTTCAAGTTGTAGTGTTTCTATAAAAAAGTTCATGAAGAGTGCATTTGAAAATTTAAGAGGTTATGTTATCTCAAGGAAGATATTGATTGATAAATATGCTTCAAATGTTGTCGTTATTGATTATTTACTTCAAATGTGATTTATGTTAAGACTGATGCGACAAAGAGTTACATTATAACAGACAATTTGATTTGTTATGTGACACCAAGTTTTAGAATGCTATCCACCATGGCCCAGTTGTTCAAAACTAACGACGTCGTTAGTTAAAGTTTCGTTAAAATTTCAAACATTAATATTACAAATACACTGTTATTTTTTGTTGAAAAAATGTGAGAATCCTTTGCACTGCAAAGGATTCTCACATTTTTTCAACAAAAAATAACAGTGTATTTGTTACTTTAGCTGATATTTGCTTAACAAATTTATTTTTTAACGATATCGTTAAGCTAACGATGCTTTGAACAACTGGGTCCATATGTTTTGTAGGATATTAAAGAAGAAGAGACAAGAAGTAAAGCCCACATACTGGGTAGCTATCTGTAGAGATAATGGATCCTTGGAGGTAGGACACTTAATTATGTAAAGTATCACTGAAATAAACTGGTCAGAAGTGTCTGCTTCAAATACAAATGGCCCCAAGGACGAGAAGTAAAGTCCACCTACTGGGTAGCTATGTGTAGGGATAATGGTTCTCTAGAGGTATAGCAATATATGTATTTGTACTGAACTTTGTAGGGAGAAATTTTGGGTATAAAATTGGTAGCAATGCCACTTAAAGCCCTTTACTGAACAGCTGTCTGTAGAGATGATTAGTGACTGGAAGTATTACATGTGGTTTTAAATGTATATACATGTGTGAGCCATGATTCCAGCAAGATAAGAAAAAGTTGATCTGAATCTGAATGATAGATGCTTATGGGAAATTTTGAATATAAAAACTGAGATTGTTCTTCCTGTGCTAAAACAGTCTACAGCTATTCTTTCGCTTCTGAAATCTACTGACCTGAATAAATTGCAAATAAAATGTATTTAATGATTTCAGATTCTCAGTTTACCAGACTTTAAGATCTGCTATTATGTAAAAGGGTTTCCAATTGGTCAGAAAGTTCTAGTGGACAGCGGTCAACAGAAGGACAGCCGGCTGACGATGGAACGTACAGAGCCACAGCTAGACAATGCCTCAGTACAGGAACTCCTGCTTGTTGGGCTGGGGTATAAGAAAACAAGGCCATATCTCTTGGTAGGTTTAGTATACATCAAAAAGTCAATTATAATAATATACTGTATGGGGTGATAGCAGAAGTATTTGATTATTGCTGCTTTTGAGCTTCATTTTTTGTTTGATCAGAAATAAACAAGCCTGTTGATCTAAAGAAACAACTGTGCGCTTACATGACTTTTGAAAACTCAGAAACGGAATCTTTAAAGGACAAGAATAGCAAATAAACTGATCATACTGATCAAATAGACAGACTTATCAGCAATATTAATACCACCGATGCAAGTTGTTATGAATCTCTTTTTAATAGGCACGGATAGATGAAGAATTCTTGTTATATGAAGCCTTCCCTTACTACCAAGCAAAGGAAGAAAATCACTTGAAACTACGATTCAAGAAAATACAGCATAATCTGATCTTAAAAGAGCGGAAAATCAAAACTCGTCGGAGAGGGGAAGAATTGCTTGAGGAGCACCAGGAATTTCAAGATGATAGGGCACAACAGTTTAGATACTTTGATGATATATCAGGCTATAGTGGGGTGAGAGATGTTTGTTTATATACCTTGGAAGAAAATTCATTTGTTTGATTTTATCCTAGTATGCTAAGAAGTTATTATGTCTCCCCCCGACAGGGTCGGGAGACATATTGTTTTTCCCCGTGCGTCTGTCTGTCCGTCTGTCTGTCCGTCCGTCTGTCCGTCTGTCCGTCACAAATCGTGTCCGCTCTATAACTTGAAAACCGTTAAAGATTTTTCAATGAAACTTGGTACACTTGTAAACCACGACGAGACGATGTGTCATGCACAAGAACCATAACTCTAGCTTTAGTATTTTTGGAGTTATTTCCCTTTGATTATTTTCGATACAATTTCGTGTCCGCTGTATAACTTGAAAACCGTTAAAGATTTTTCAATGAAACTTGGTAAACTTGTAGACCACGATGAGACGATGTGTCATGCACAAGAACCATAACTCTGGCTTGAGTATTTTTGGAGTTATTTCCCTTTGATTATTTTCGATTCAATTTCGTGTCCGCTGTATAACTTGAAAACCGTTAAAGATTTTTCAATGAAACTTGGTACACTTGTAGACCACGATGAGACGATGTGTCATGCACAAGAACCATAACTCTGGCTTGAGTATTTTTGGAGTTATTTCCCTTTGATTATTTTCGATTCAATTTTGTGTCCGCTGTATAACTTGAAAACCGTTTAAGATTTTTCAATAAAACTTGATACACTTATTGAGCATGATCAGGCGATGTGTCATGCACAAGAACCATAACTCTGGCTTGAGTATTTTATGAGTTATTTCCCTTTGATTATTTTCCATACAATTTCGTGTCCGCTTTATAACTCGAAAATCGTAAGAGTTATTTCAATGAAACTTGGTACACTTATAAAGCATGATGAGATTACGTGTCGTGCTAAAGAACCATAACTCTTGCTTGCATATCTTTGGAGTAATTTCCCTTTGATTATTTTCCATACAATTTCGTGTCCACCCTACAACTTGAAAACCGTAAGAGAAATTTCAGTGAAACTTGGTACACTTATAAAGCATGATGAGACGATGTGTCATGCACAAGAATTATAACTCTTGCTTTCATATCTTTGGAGTTATTTCCCTTTGATTATTTTTCCATACAATTTCATGTCCACTCTATAACTTGAAAACCATAAGAAATATTTCAATGAAACTTGGTACACTTATAAAGCACGATGAGATGATGTGTCATGCTAAAGAACCATAACTCTTGCTTGCATATCTTTGGAGTTATTTCCCTTTGATTATTTTTCATTCAATTTCGTGTCTGCTCTATAACTCAAAAACCATTAGAGATTTTTCAATGAAACATGGTACACTTATAAAGCATGATGCACAAGAATCATTACTCTTGTTTTCATATCTTTGGAGTTATTTCCCTTTGATTATTTTCCAAGCACTTTCGTGCCCCCTCTATAACTTGAAAACCGTAAGAGATATTTCAATGAAACTTGGTACACTTATAAAACAGAATGACAGGATACATGTATGTGATGCACAAGAACTATAACTCTTGCTTGCATATTTTGGACATGCACGTAGAAAGGGGGGAGACATCAGTTTTCACATAGAAAACAAATTCTAGTTTTTGATAGCTAGATGTTTTCATTGCTTGAACGCCAAGAAATTTTGCCGCAAAACGTGGTATTTTACTGAGAGGGTTTCACCTTTATTAAGTTTGCAGTGATTCTTGAGAACAGATACAAGTTTTATGTTTGCCTTGTTTGCGAAGAGATGCAAAATATATTTGTTTTTCTCTATAGGATCTGTTATTTTTACCCACTTATCAATATCAATTTTTTCATTCTTTAATTTTCAGGTTTTCATTTGTGGCCACTATCCTCACTGGCTGTTCATGACACAACGCGGCTCCCTACGCATACACCCCATGGGTATTGACGGCGCTATCACCTGCTTTGCCCCCTTCCACAACATCAACTGCCCGAAAGGTTTCCTTTACTTCAACAAGCAGGGTGAACTCAGAATCTCAGTGCTACCCACACATCTCACCTACGATGCTCCCTGGCCTATCAGGAAAGTGCCACTCAGATGTTCTCCACATTTTGTGGCTTATCATGTTGATAGCAAGGTAATGAGATGGTTTATAAATCTGAGCTACATTATGAAATAACAACTCAGGGCTATTCCAGTAAAACATAAGTATGGGGGGAAGAAGGCACTTTGAATTTTGACCCTCCACCTATAGAAGTGAATTTCATCTCGACTGAGCCACCTAGAGAACCGTTCATTTCAATAAAACACCCTCCTACAGAAGCAAAATTTAATACGGATAGAAGTAAATTAAGAGGGAATTTTTTAGGAACAGAAGTAAATTTTTGTATTGCTGTTTTACAGAACTGTATTGTGTGATTTTTGTCAAAAGTCATTAAAATAATGTTCTCACTATAATAATAAAGATTGAATACCTATTTTTTGAAAATATATCTTTATTTTATCATCCTGATCAGCAAGCCATGTGGACAAGGAAGCTTGTTTGAATCTCATCAGCTTTCATGATTATTGTGCCTATTTTCAACATTGGGCTATATCAATTAATTATATGTGTAACGTCACTCTTAAACGTTATCATGCTGAGATTTATTTTTTTTCCAATAACGTGTGCCACTGAGTTAGTTTGTTGTTTTTTTTGCAAAAAAATCGCTTTTTCCCCACTTTTCAGGCTTCAGAAAACACTAATTGCTACGTTTTGTGTCTAAACATCATTAAATTCATCAATGAGCCGCCATTTTAGCTTTCGACAGGTCTGTAATTGTGATTTCTGACCAAAATCCTGGTTCAAATGCCTTTTCTAGGCGTAAAATGCCAAAAAACAACCTCGATCGCTGACAATTTCCTGATTCAGTTTTTTTGCACACGTCACCAGCTCGAGCGTGATAGAGAGCACTCTCACCATTCTGGCGAGATCAGACGATACCTCATCTTGACCTCTCGCATTTGACGCTTTGAATTGTGGGATATAGCCTATTTTGGCTACAGCTGACACACGAAGAAAGCTGGGGCATGCCGCATGAATTTCCCAGATCCCATTGGCCAACAGGTCAGTGCGTGAAGCGCTATCTGTCAGCGATGATGCACTCTCACAGGAAAAAATCGAAGTCGGATCGGGCGAACGAAAGGTTTTTAGTCTGTTTAATTTGCTTCTATGCATTGCATTGAATTTTACACCGTAGAACCGATTTTCAACACTGTTATGTATGACAGTTACCTGTTGAAAGATGTGCATTCAGTACTGGTAAACTTCCCAAGGGAGTATGCCCAGGAAAGTATGATGTTATACATATTATGTTTACTTGTTGTCCTTAGCAATTATTTACTTTTAGTGTCCCAGATATTGGACATAAACAGGTTGTTTACTTCAGAATTTTCTAGAAATTTCAAATTGTTCTTTGACAGAAAAGTCCGGAAAAATCTGAAAGAACCTGGAAAGATGTAGAATCTTCTAGAAAAATCTTTTTTATGTCAAAAGAATATTGTGGAAGGATAATGACCTCTCTAGAATATTCCAGAAGATTAAATTTTGGTGAACAACTTGTTATTTTTAGTATATGATATCATAGAATTTGCTGGAAGAATCCTGAATGTTCCTCAGTGCTATATAAGGGCTACAAATTTTCATAAGGACAATCTTTGGGTACTGTTTACTATTAAGAAGTCAAAATCTATCTTACTGGAATTTAAACTTATTCTTGGATTACTTTGTGATATTCGATTCTGGATTGGGACATAGTGCTATTTTGAAACAAACTTTAATTCTTGGGATCAGAAACTGATACAGACCTGTGTTAAAAAATTCTGAGGGACATTCAGACATTCTTTAAGGGAATTAACATCTTGAAAGGTATTGTACATTCATTTTTGTTTGATTGTATATATGCTTTTGATTGTTTCACATGTAATTACTGGTTAAATCACTTCTAAATAGATTTGTTAAATTTTAAACAAAGCTTGTTGCTGGCTAACCAACTTGTTGGTTTCCTTAATCTTCTAGTTACGCCTGGCACGTAACAGAATTGGGGGCTCGTCCGGGATTGAAATTTCTTGTGCACCAAATTTATTCAAAATTCTAAAGTATCTTCACTGTTTGCTGTTTAAATAGCTAAAGCCAGCAAAAAGCAACCATGTCATTCAAACTAAGTGACTTTATTGCTGCGCCTTCTCAGGAGCTGTTAGATAAGGCCAAAAAGAGTGACCTCTTAGACATAGCTGATCATTATGGGTTGTCAAATATCAAGACTTCCATGTTAAAACATGAAATTAAGAACATTTTGATTCAGTTTTTTGTTGACGAGGAAATTTTTGATTCCTCGGCTACTTCTCAGATTCTAGTCACTCAGACTGACTTGCAGTTGAGGGAACTAGAAATCAAAAGACAAATTGAGATGGAAAAACTAAAATTTGAGTATGAAGAAAGAATAAGGTCAGAAAAGGCCGAAAGAGAAGAAAGAATAAGATTGGAAACTTTAGAACGGGAAGAAAGAATGCATAAACAAAAGTTAGAAATGGAAGAACGAGAGAAGGAAAAACAAAGAGAATTAGAACGAGAAAAAATTGAGTTAGAAAAAGAAAAATTAGAAAGAGAAGAAAGGCTTGAAATTGAAAAAGAAAAATTTAAATTTGAAATTGAAGAAAAAGAAAGAGAAAGGCAATTTCAGTTAAGAATGAAGGAAATTGAACTTAATGACAAATCAAAATCAAAATCTTTGCCTTTGGCTACTAGTACAGTATTTGATGTCACAAAACACATTCGTCTCGTTCCTCCATTTCAAGAAAAAGAGGTTGACAAATATTTCTTACATTTTGAGAAGGTGGCAGAAAACTTGAAATGGCCAAGGGAGCACTGGACCTTGCTTTTGCAAAGTGTTGTAATTGGTAAAGCTCGAGAAATTTACATTCAGCTTTCTCTTGAGCAAAGCTCAGATTATGATACAGTAAAGGAATTTATCCTTAAGGCTTATGAGCTGGTCCCTGAGGCATACAGGCAGAAATTTAGAGACTGTAGAAAAGAACATGACCAGACTCATGTTGAGTTTGCTAGAACAAAAGAGCAACTATTTGATAGATGGTGTTCTTCAAAGAAAGTAGGTTCTGATCATGCAAAGCTAAGGCAGCTCATGCTTGTTGAGGAATTCAAAAGGTGCATAAATTCTGATGTTAAGGCTTTCTTGAACGAAAGAGAAGTTGAAAACTTGGAAACAGCAGCATGTTTAGCTGATGACTATGCTTTGACTCATAAGGCTTCATTTGTCAACAAGCCATATCCTAGGAAACCATATAACCCTCAATCAAAGCAAATTACCCCTCAGTCAAAACCATATTCCCCTCAGTCAGGTCCCAAAGCCAATCCCAGTAATCCAACTGACAATTCCAGTCCAAAACCCAAATTTTCTAGTGAAAACAAAGGACAAAATCCCTTATCCCAGCCAATTTGTAATTATTGTAAGAAAACTGGCCACATTATTTCTGAATGTTTGGCACTGAAACGAAAGAAAGAAAGAGAAAATCTAGACAGTGCTAAACCGACAGGTCTCACCTCCTTAAAGGCTAAACCACAGTCTTGTATCCAGGAAGAAAACCCTATACTGACCAGAACTTGTAAAGAGTCAGTCTCTGAGGATTCTATTATGGAGATTTATGAACCATTCTTATCAGATGGTTTTGTGTCACTTAACAGTGACTCTGCCCAGTCTACCCCTATCAAAATCTTACGAGATACCGGAGCTTCTCAATCCCTTATCTTGGCAGATACCTTGCCATTTTCGGAGAAGTCTTCTTCTGGGACAAGTGTCCTTATCCAGGGCGTAGAGTGTGGATTTGTTAACGTACCCCTCCATAATATCTATTTGTCCTCAGACTTAGTTAAAGGTCCCGTGGCTGTAGGTATTAGACCTTCCTTACCTTTTAAAGGTATTCATTTGCTGTTAGGCAATGATTTGGCAGGAGATAAGGTTGTGGTAAACCCACTTTTGACCAGCACACCATGTGTTGATCAACCGCCTGATCCCATTGAGCAGGAAATTCCTGACCTTTACCCTTCTTGTGCTGTCACTAGGGCTATGGCAAAGAAAGCTAAATTGAATCATGGGATGCAGGACATAGATTTAACTGACACTTTGATAGGTCAGTCCTTTAATAAAGAGATTTCAACATCTCTTTCCCCTAGTCAGTCTGATATTCAGACTGACCCTAGCAATCCAAGGTCGGGGTCAGAAAATGACCTTTCACCCTCAACGTCAAATGATCAAGGTCATGACCAGATGTCAAGGTCACAGCTTTGTAAAGAACAACACAGTGATTCTGAGATCTCGCCTTTATTTGAAAGGGCTTTAGATGAAAAAGAAATATCCCAGGTCCCTGTTTGCTATTATGTCAAAAATGGCATATTAATGAGAAAATGGCGTCCTCCAGATGTCTCAGCAGAAGATGAGTGGACTGTTAACCACCAAATTGTGGTTCCTAGGGTTTATCGCCCTGAAATCTTAAACTTGGCCCATGAAACTCCAATGTCAGGCCATTTAGGTGTAAATAAGACCTATCACAAGATCCTTAATCATTTCTACTGGCCAGGAATAAAATCTGATGTTTCACAGCATTGCAAATCCTGCCACACTTGTCAAATGGTAGGAAAGCCCAATCAGACCATTCCAAAAGCTCAATTGCAGCCCATTCCTGCCTTTGATGAACCTTTCAGCAGAGTGATTATTGATTGTGTAGGTCCCTTACCCAAAACAAAGAAAGGTTGTGAATATCTTCTGACCATAATGTGTGCTTCAACTCGCTTTCCTGAAGCTATCCCACTCAGAAATATCAAGGCTAAAACAATAGTTAATGCACTTGTGAAGTTCTTCACATTTGTAGGCCTCCCAAAATCTATCCAGTCAGACCAGGGCTCAAATTTTATGTCAGGAATTTTTCAGCAAGTTATGTACGAACTTGGAATTAAGCAATACAAGTCATCGGCTTACCACCCTGAAAGCCAAGGTGCCTTAGAAAGATTCCATCAAACTTTGAAAAACATGATCAGATCTTACTGCTTTCACACTGAAAAAGATTGGGATGAAGGCATACACTTGCTTCTATTTGCTGTAAGAGAATCTGTACAAGAGTCTCTGGGGTTCAGCCCATTTGAGCTTGTTTTTGGGCACACTGTACGTGGACCGTTAAAACTTCTAAAAGAGAAATTTCTCTCAGATGATGACAGTTCTTTGAACTTACTTCAGTATGTGTCTGATTTCAAAAACAGACTATCAAAGGCCTGTGATGCAGCTCAGTCCAATCTCAAATCTGCTCAAAGCAAAATGAAGATTCGTTATGATGAAAATGCTAAAGACAGAAATTTTGAACCTGGAGACAAGGTACTTGCTCTATTGCCCATTCCTGGCAGACCTTTACAAGCTAGATATTATGGCCCATATACTGTTGACAAAAAGTTAAGTGACGTGAATTACATTGTTAACACTCCTGGGAGGCGCAAGCAAAAACAGCTATGTCACATTAATATGCTCAAGAAGTATATTGATAGGGATAGTTCTGTTATTTCATCAGTAAATATAGTTAATTCTGTCCCTCATGAACAAAATCAAATGGACTCTGAGGACTTCAACTTGGAGAAATCTGATCCCTCGTCATCGAAACTCCAGAATTCTGACATACTACAGAATCTTGATCAGAAACTGTCTCACCTTGATTCAGACAAAAGACTTGAACTGAAACAGTTAGTTCTCGAATATGAGCACTTATTTCCGGACATTCCATCCAGAACTGACAAAATCTATCATGATGTTGACATTATTGAAGGTTCAAAACCTGTGAAGCAACATCCTTACAGAATGAACCCTGTAAAACAGCAATATCTCAGGGAAGAAGTTCAATATTTGCTGGACAATGATTTCATTGAACCCAGCCAAAGTGAATGGAGTTCTCCTTGTATTCTTGTACCAAAGCCAGACGGGACATTTAGAATGTGCACAGACTATCGAAAAGTCAATTCTGTCACTAAAACAGACACTTTTCCCATCCCACGAATTGATGACTGCATTGATAATATTGGACATGCCAAGTATGTTACAAAGTTCGATCTGTTAAAGGGATTTTGGCAGATACCCCTCACGGACAGAGCAAAGGAGATCTCGGCATTTGTTACACCAGATGGACTGTACCAGTATAAAGTCATGCCATTTGGAATGAAGAACTCGCCTGCGACTTTTCAGCGGCTGGTCAACAGTTTGATTTCCAATCTGGATGGCTGTAAAGCCTATATCGACGACGCTATTATCTTCAGTGAGGAGTGGCAACAACACTTGCAGACAATCAGAACATTCTTTGACCGGCTAAGTGATGCTAAACTAACTGTGAACTTGGCAAAAAGTGAATTTTGCCATGCAAACTTGACATTTCTTGGACACATTGTAGGTCAAGGTCAGGTAAAACCTGTAGAAGCTAAAGTTGAGGCTATCTCAGATTTTCCTGTACCTACTAGCAAAAGACAACTGATGCGCTTTCTGGGTATGGCTGGATATTACAGGAAATTCTGCAACAACTTCTCGGCTATAGCTGAGCCTTTGACAAACTTGCTTGGTAAGAAGGCCAAGTATGTTTGGACAGATGACTGCCAGAAGTCATTTGATAAGCTCAAGGCCATACTTGGAAGTGCTCCGGTTCTCTTAGCACCAAGTTTTGACAAAGAGTTCAAGTTGGCTGTAGATGCCAGTGATGTTGGTGCAGGCAGTGTATTGTTGCAAGAAGATGACAATGGTGTTGACCATCCTGTTTGTTATTTTTCCAAAAAGTTTAACAAGCATCAGAGAAATTACTCTACCATAGAGAAAGAATGCCTATCTCTAATCCTTGCGCTTCATCACTTTGAAGTTTACTTAGCTTCTTCACATGCACCAATTGTTGTCTTCAGTGACCACAATCCACTGACTTTCATACATAAAATGAAAAACAAGAACCAGCGTTTACTCAGGTGGAGTCTCATGTTGCAAGAGCACAATCTTGACATCAGACATATCCGAGGAAGAGATAATATCATTCCAGACACCCTAAGCAGAGCTTAAGTGCCTCTACAATGCTGATGTCCAGCTTTGTGCTGTTGTATTTGATTAGTTTTGCACAAATTTTGCTAAACATATTGTATAAAATTATCCAGTATTGCAAAAGAAAGCTTTATTTTATAAAACTTTCTTTTCTTTGAAGAGGGGAAGTGTTATGTATGACAGTTACCTGTTGAAAGATGTGCATTCAGTACTGGTAAACTTCCCAAGGGAGTATGCCCAGGAAAGTATGATGTTATACATATTATGTTTACTTGTTGTCCTTAGCAATTATTTACTTTTAGTGTCCCAGATATTGGACATAAACAGGTTGTTTACTTCAGAATTTTCTAGAAATTTCAAATTGTTCTTTGACAGAAAAGTCCGGAAAAATCTGAAAGAACCTGGAAAGATGTAGAATCTTCTAGAAAAATCTTTTTTATGTCAAAAGAATATTGTGGAAGGATAATGACCTCTCTAGAATATTCCAGAAGATTAAATTTTGGTAAACAACTTGTTATTTTTAGTATATGATATCATAGAATTTGCTGGAAGAATCCTGAATGTTCCTCAGTGCTATATAAGGGCTACAAATTTTCATAAGGACAATCTTTGGGTACTGTTTACTATTAAGAAGTCAAAATCTATCTTACTGGAATTTAAACTTATTCTTGGATTACTTTGTGATATTCGATTCTGGATTGGGACATAGTGCTATTTTGAAACAAACTTTAATTCTTGGGATCAGAAACTGATACAGACCTGTGTTAAAAAATTCTGAGGGACATTCAGACATTCTTTAAGGGAATTAACATCTTGAAAGGTATTGTACATTCATTTTTGTTTGATTGTATATATGCTTTTGATTGTTTCACATGTAATTACTGGTTAAATCACTTCTAAATAAATTTGTTAAATTTTAAACAAAGCTTGTTGCTGGCTAACCAACTTGTTGGTTTCCTTAATCTTCTAGTTACGCCTGGCACGTAACAACACGAAAAAATACCCCACCTCCTATAGAAGCAATTTTTCTCCAACTCCCACCACGTACAGAAGTATTTTAACCAACGAAGGACCCTACGATAGAAAGGTACAAGTAGGCAAAGATCAGGAAAAGGCGCAATCAGAAAGAGATTCCCACTCCAAAAACCGAGGTGGGAAAAAACCAAACTAACAATCAAGCACTTATACCATGAAACATATCATAAGCCGAATGAGCAGCTATTTTCCCAGTAGGTGGCCACTCAGTTACCTTAACTTAATTAAAAATATGAAAACATACGTAAGGCGCCAACAGCACAAAAAAAATTTAAACACCAAGACATAAAACAAAAAGAACCACCACAGAAGTATCGCCTTGGAAGTTTATTAAAGTGCCGTCTTCCCGGGGTACCTATGTTCAACTGGAATAGCCCTCAGAAAACAGCCCAGAAATGGAGCCAATTAAATATAAATATCCAAACTCAGACACCATTCCTTTCTTATTGAGAGAATAATCCTAATGCTTGATCAATGTATTTATAAATATATAAATGTATTTATGATATCATCAAAGACAAGTTTAATGTATGAATAATTTGTGGAGTATAAATAGAGCATTGGCTGCATTATCTCATTATCATTGCATTCAATGATTAAATGCATGGAGAATGCAATTGTTAAGAATCCTAACTAAAACGTGGTTCTTTTATTGAACATATTGGTATACTGTTTCTTGTAACATGAATAAACCTGTTCATATATGTTGTAAGACTTAAAAACAATGTGATATTTTCAGACATATGCTGTAGTGATGCACTCCCCTGACCTTTGTAACAAGGTTGTCAAGGTCACTGCTGATGATAGAGAAATTGAAGTCGTAGAAAAAGGTAAAGATGGATTTGTTTGCATCATGCTTCTTTTCAATTTCAAGTTTGTTTATCGTATAATGACATTAACAGTATAACATTTGCTATCTGCAGTCTCTGACCAATCCTGGCATTCATTTACCTGTCGTTTAGTCCACATTTTGATAATGCTCAAGATGCAGTAGTTTTCTATGGCTCATAATTATATCACTTCTGGAGTCTTTGATGAGGTTCAATTTCTTTTAAAGCATTTCCACTCTACTCTGAGCCGTATTATGCGTATATTGTATGTTTTTTATGGATTATTCATAAATGATATATTTTCAGATGAGAGATTTGTGTATCCCACCATGCCAAAGTTTTTCTGTCAGCTCTACAGTCCAACTTCTTGGGAACTGGTGCCAAATACCAAGTAAGAGCTGTAGCCTAATGAAAAAGCTTCATTTTAAAAAACATGTATGAGCTGCCTCGTGGGAAAACCAACAATCTGCATAGGCGAAAACAAAGACGCAGATCAGCTTCGCGGTAACCGCGAAGCTGATGTTATGTATGACAGTTACTTGTTGAAAGATGTGCATTCAGTACTGGTAAACTTCCCAAGGGAGTATGCCCAGGAAAGTATGATGTTATACATATGATGTGTACTTGTTGTCCTTAGCAATTATTTACTTTTAGTGTCCCAGATATTGGACATAAACAGGTTGTTTACTTCAGAATTTTCTAGAAATTTCAAATTGTTCTTTGACAGAAAAGTCCGGAAAAATCTGGAAGAACCTGGAAAGATGTAGAATCTTCTAGAAAAATCTTTTTTATGTCAAAAGAATATTGTGGAAGGATAATGGCCTCTCTAGAATATTCCAGAGCATTAAATTTTGGTAAACAACTTGTTATTTTTAGTATATGATATCATAGAATTTGCTGGAAGAATCCTGAATGTTCCTCAGTGCTATATAAGGGCTACAAATTTTCATAAGGACAATCTTTGGGTACTGTTACTATTAAGAAGTCAAAATCTATCTTACTGGAATTTAAACTTATTCTTGGATTACTTTGTGATATTCGATTCTGGATTGGGACATAGTGCTATTTTGAAACAAACTTTAATTCTTGGGATCAGAAACTGATACAGACTTGTGTTAAAAAATTCTGAGGGACATTCAGACATTCTTTAAGGGAATTAACATCTTGAAAGGTATTGTACATTCATTTTTGTTTGATTGTATATATGCTTTTGATTGTTTCACATGTAATTACTGGTTAAATCAATTCTAAATAGATTTTTAAATTTTAAACAAAGCTTGTTGCTGGCTAACCAACTTGTTGGTTTCCTTAATCTTCTAGTTACGCCTGGCACGTAACAGAATTGGGGGCTCGTCCGGGATTGAAATTTCTTGTGCACCAAATTTATTTAAAATTCTAAAGTATCTTCACTGTTTGCTGTTTAAATAGCTAAAGCCAGCAAAAAGCAACCATGTCATTCAAACTAAGTGACTTTATTGCTGCGCCTTCTCAGGAGCTGTTAGATAAGGCCAAAAAGAGTGACCTCTTAGACATAGCTGATCATTATGGGTTGTCAAATATCAAGACTTCCATGTTAAAACATGAAATTAAGAACATTTTGATTCAGTTTTTTGTTGATGAGGAAATTTTTGATTCCTCGGCTACTTCTCAGATTCTAGTCACTCAGACTGACTTGCAGTTGAGGGAACTAGAAATCAAAAGACAAATTGAGATGGAAAAACTAAAATTTGAGTATGAAGAAAGAATAAGGGCAGAAAAGGCCGAAAGGGAAGAAAGAATAAGATTGGAAACTTTAGAACGGGAAGAAAGAATGCATAAACAAAAGTTAGAAATGGAAGAACGAGAGAAGGAAAAACAAAGAGAATTAGAACGAGAAAAAATTGAGTTAGAAAAAGAAAAATTAGAAAGAGAAGAAAGGCTTGAAATTGAAAAAGAAAAATTTAAATTTGAAATTGAAGAAAAAGAAAGAGAAAGGCAATTTCAGTTAAGAATGAAGGAAATTGAACTTAATGACAAATCAAAATCAAAATCTTTGCCTTTGGCTACTAGTACAGTATTTGATGTCACAAAACACATTCGTCTCGTTCCTCCATTTCAAGAAAAAGAGGTTGACAAATATTTCTTACATTTTGAGAAGGTGGCAGAAAACTTGAAATGGCCAAAAGAGCACTGGACCTTGCTTTTGCAAAGTGTTGTAATTGGTAAAGCTCGAGAAATTTACACTCAGCTTTCTCTTGAGCAAAGCTCAGATTATGATACAGTAAAGGAATTTATTCTTAAGGCTTATGAGCTGGTCCCTGAGGCATACAGGCAGAAATTTAGAGACTGTAGAAAAGAACATGACCAGACTCATGTTGAGTTTGCTAGAACAAAAGAGCAACTATTTGATAGATGGTGTTCTTCAAAGAAAGTAGGTTCTGATCATGCAAAGCTAAGGCAGCTCATGCTTGTTGAGGAATTCAAAAGGTGCATAAATTCTGATGTTAAGGCTTTCTTGAATGAAAGAGAAGTTGAAAACTTGGAAACAGCAGCACATTTAGCTGATGACTATGCTTTGACTCATAAGGCTTCATTTGTCAACAAGCCATATCCTAGGAAACCATATAACCCTCAATCAAAGCAAATTACCCCTCAGTCAAAACCATATTCCCCTCAGTCCGGTCCCAAAGCCAATCCCAGTAATCCAACTGACAATTCCAGTCCAAAACCCAAATTTTCTAGTGAAAACAAAGGACAAAATCCCTTATCCCAGCCAATTTGTAATTATTGTAAGAAAACTGGCCACATTATTTCTGAATGTTTGGCACTGAAACGAAAGAAAGAAAGAGAAAATCTAGATAGTGCTAAACCGACAGGTCTCACCTCCTTAAAGGCTAAACCACAGTCTTGTATCCAGGAAGAAAACCCTATACTGACCAGAACTTGTAAAGAGTCAGTCTCTGAGGATTCTATTATGGAGATTTATGAACCATTCTTATCGGATGGTTTTGGGTCACTTAACAGTGACTCTGCCCAGTCTACCCCTATCAAAATCTTACGAGATACTGGAGCTTCTCAATCCCTTATCTTGGCAGATACCTTGGCATTTTCCGAGAAGTCTTCTTCTGGGACAAGTGTCCTTATCCAGGGCGTAGAGTGTGGATTTGTTAACGTACCCCTCCATAATATCTATTTGTCCTCAGACTTAGTTAAAGGTCCCGTGGCTGTAGGTATTAGACCTTCCTTACCTTTTAAAGGTATTCATTTGCTGTTAGGCAATGATTTGGCAGGAGATAAGGTTGTGGTAAACCCACTTTTGACCAGCACACCATGTGTTGATCAACCGCCTGATCCCATTGAGCAGGAAATTCCTGACCTTTACCCTTCTTGTGCTGTTACTAGGGCAATGGCTAAGAAAGCCAAATTATATGATGGGATGCAGGACATAAATTTAACTGACACTTTGATAGGTCAGTCCTTTAATAAAGAGATTTCAACATCTCTTTCCCCTAGTCAGTCTGATATTCAGACTGACCCTAGCAATCCAAGGTCGGGGTCAGAAAATGACCTTTCACCCTCAACGTCAAATGATCAAGGTCATGACCAGATGTCAAGGTCACAGCTTTGTAAAGAACAACACAGTGATTCTGAGATCTCGCCTTTATTTGAAAGGGCTTTAGATGAAAAAGAAATATCCCAGGTCCCTGTTTGCTATTATGTCAAAAATGGCATATTAATGCGAAAATGGCGTCCTCCAGATGTCTCAGCAGAAGATGAGTGGACTGTTAACCACCAAATTGTGATCCCTAGGGTTTATCGCCCTGAAATCTTAAACTTGGCCCATGAAACTCCAATGTCAGGCCATTTAGGTGTAAATAAGACCTATCACAAGATCCTTAATCATTTCTACTGGCCAGGAATAAAATCTGATGTATCTCAACACTGCAAATCCTGCCACACTTGTCAGATGGTAGGAAAACCCAATCAGACTATTCCTAAAGCTCAGTTACAGCCCATTCCTGCCTTTGATGAACCTTTCAGCAGAGTGATTATTGATTGTGTAGGTCCCTTACCCAAAACAAAGAAAGGTTGTGAATATCTTCTGACCATAATGTGTGCTTCAACTCGCTTTCCTGAAGCTATCCCACTCAGAAATATCAAGGCTAAAACAATAGTTAATGCACTTGTGAAGTTCTTCACATTTGTAGGCCTCCCAAAATCTATTCAGTCAGACCAGGGCTCAAATTTTATGTCAGGAATTTTTCAGCAAGTTATGTACGAACTTGGAATTAAGCAATACAAGTCATCGGCTTACCACCCTGAAAGCCAAGGTGCCTTAGAAAGATTCCATCAAACTTTGAAAAACATGATCAGATCTTACTGCTTTGACACTGAAAAAGATTGGGATGAAGGCATACACTTGCTTCTATTTGCTGTAAGAGAATCTGTACAAGAGTCTCTGGGGTTCAGCCCATTTGAGCTTGTTTTTGGGCACACTGTACGTGGACCGTTAAAACTTCTAAAAGAGAAATTTCTCTCAGATGATGACAGTTCTTTGAACTTACTTCAGTATGTGTCTGATTTCAAAAACAGACTATCAAAGGCCTGTGATGCAGCTCAGTCCAATCTCAAATCTGCTCAAAGCAAAATGAAGATTCGTTATGATGAAAATGCTAAAGACAGAAATTTTGAACCTGGAGACAAGGTACTTGCTCTATTGCCCATTCCTGGCAGACCTTTACAAGCTAGATATTATGGCCCGTATACTGTTGATAAAAAGTTAAGTGACGTGAATTACATTGTTAACACTCCTGGGAGGCGCAAGCAAAAACAGCTTTGTCACATTAATATGCTTAAAAAGTACATTGATAGAGATAGTAATGTTATTTCATCAGTAAATATAGTTAATTCTGTCCCTCATGAACAAAATCAAATGGACTCTGAGGACTTCAACTTGGAGAAATCTGATCCCTCGTCATCGAAACTCCAGAATTCTGACATACTACAGAATCTTGATCAGAAACTGTCTCACCTTGATTCAGACAAAAGACTTGAACTGAAACAGTTAGTTCTCGAATATGAGCACTTATTTCCGGACATTCCATCCAGAACTGACAAAATCTATCATGATGTTGACATTATTGAAGGTTCAAAACCTGTAAAGCAACATCCTTACAGAATGAACCCTGTAAAACAGCAATATCTCAGGGAAGAAGTTCAATATTTGCTGGACAATGATTTCATTGAACCCAGCCAAAGTGAATGGAGTTCTCCTTGTATTCTTGTACCAAAGCCAGACGGGACATTTAGAATGTGCACAGACTATCGAAAAGTCAATTCTGTCACTAAAACAGACACTTTTCCCATCCCACGAATCGATGACTGCATTGATAATATTGGACATGCCAAGTATGTTACAAAGTTCGATCTGCTAAAGGGATTTTGGCAGATACCCCTCACGGACAGAGCAAAGGAGATCTCGGCATTTGTTACACCAGATGGACTGTACCAGTATAAAGTCATGCCATTTGGAATGAAGAACTCGCCTGCGACTTTTCAGCGTCTGGTCAACAGTTTGATTTCCAATCTGGATGGCTGTAAAGCCTATATCGATGACGCTATTATCTTCAGTGAGGAGTGGCAACAACACTTGCAGACAATCAGAACATTCTTTGACCGGCTGAGTGATGCTAAACTAACTGTGAACTTGTCAAAAAGTGAATTTTGCCATGCAAACTTGACATTTCTTGGACACATTGTAGGTCAAGGTCAGGTAAAACCTGTAGAAGCTAAAGTTGAGGCTATCTCAGATTTTCCTGTACCTACTAGCAAAAGACAACTGATGCGCTTTCTGGGTATGGCTGGATATTACAGGAAATTCTGCAACAACTTCTCGGCTATAGCTGAGCCTCTGACAAACTTGCTTGGTAAGAAGGCCAAGTATGTTTGGACAGATGACTGCCAGAAGTCATTTGATAAGCTCAAGGCCATACTTAGAAGTGCTCCGGTTCTCTTAGCACCAAGTTTTGACAAAGAGTTCAAGTTGGCTGTAGATGCCAGTGATGTTGGTGCAGGCAGTGTATTGTTGCAAGAAGATGACAATGGTGTTGACCATCCTGTTTGTTATTTTTCCGAAAAGTTTAACAAGCATCAGAGAAATTACTCTACCATAGAGAAAGAATGCCTATCTCTAATCCTTGCGCTTCAACACTTTGAAGTTTACTTAGCTTCTTCAAATGCACCAATTGTTGTCTTCAGTGACCACAATCCACTGACTTTCATACATAAAATGAAAAACAAGAACCAGCGTTTACTCAGGTGGAGTCTCATGTTGCAAGAGCACAATCTTGACATCAGACATATCCGAGGAAGAGATAATATCATTCCAGACACCCTAAGCAGAGCTTAAGTGCCTCTACAATGCTGATGTCCAGCTTTGTGCTGTTGTATTTGATTAGTTTTGCACAAATTTTGCTAAACATATTGTATACAATTATCCAGTATTGCAAAAGAAAGCTTTATTTTATAAAACTTTCTTTTCTTTGAAGAGGGGAAGTGTTATGTATGACAGTTACTTGTTGAAAGATGTGCATTCAGTACTGGTAAACTTCCCAAGGGAGTATGCCCAGGAAAGTATGATGTTATACATATGATGTGTACTTGTTGTCCTTAGCAATTATTTACTTTTAGTGTCCCAGATATTGGACATAAACAGGTTGTTTACTTCAGAATTTTCTAGAAATTTCAAATTGTTCTTTGACAGAAAAGTCTGGAAAAATCTGGAAGAACCTGGAAAGATGTAGAATCTTCTAGAAAAATCTTTTTTATGTCAAAAGAATATTGTGGAAGGATAATGGCCTCTCTAGAATAATTTTGGTAAACAACTTGTTATTTTTAGTATATGATATCATAGAATTTGCTGGAAGAATCCTGAATGTTCCTCAGTGCTATATAAGGGCTACAAATTTTCATAAGGACAATCTTTGGGTACTGTTACTATTAAGAAGTCAAAATCTATCTTACTGGAATTTAAACTTATTCTTGGATTACTTTGTGATATTCGATTCTGGATTGGGACATAGTGCTATTTTGAAACAAACTTTAATTCTTGGGATCAGAAACTGATACAGACTTGTGTTAAAAAATTCTGAGGGACATTCAGACATTCTTTAAGGGAATTAACATCTTGAAAGGTATTGTACATTCATTTTTGTTTGATTGTATATATGCTTTTGATTGTTTCACATGTAATTACTGGTTAAATCAATTCTAAATAGATTTGTTAAATTTTAAACAAAGCTTGTTGCTGGCTAACCAACTTGTTGGTTTCCTTAATCTTCTAGTTACGCCTGGCACGTAACACTGATCAGCGCCTTTGTTTTCGCTCCTCGGATAGTACAATTCCTCTTCTACTTAAATCTGAAATTTCAAGCTTCTAGCTCTATTCTGTGCTTGCACAGGTCGGTTTGTGTCGGACCTGTTCGGAAACCACATTGTTGGCTTTCCCACGAGGCGGCTCATATATTGCAATCCATTATACATGAAGGTTCTGAAAATAAGTGTCATTGAAAGTCAGATGTGTGCAATTGAATGGGCTTAAAAGAAACGATAACGAAGGAAGTCTTAATACATGATGCCAAAATATTGTCAGGAACAAAGAATGTTGACTTTTCCGCATTTTGATAGAAACATCATTTTACCCCACATTTAGGTTTAATTGCGTGGTAAGATAAGATATAACTTGAAATTTAGAAAAGAACTGTCAATTTTTTTTTTATGCTGATTATAGTATAATCAATATTACTGTGTAAAAGATGTTATGGGTAAGCTCTTATAAGAATTATTCCTACTTTTTTGATTCCAGTATAGAGATGGAGGAGTTTGAACATGCCACCTGTCTGAAGCATGTGTTGTTGAGATCACAAGAAACTGTGTCAGGACTGAAGGGCTACATCGCCATAGGAACTATCTATGGGTTCGGGGAGGAAACTGTCTCAAAAGGAAGGGTAATTATATAGATCTATTGATATATTTTACCACAACAAATGATTAAGAAAGGACAGTAAAATCTGTAAGTATTTGAAAATTGTTCATAAATGGAAATGAATTATGTTGAATTTTCAAAGACTAAACAGTGAACATGAGTCATATTTCTTTGCCCAAGCTTTAAGTATCAGTTTTACCTATAGTGCCTATTGTGCAGAACAAAATTTCATGAAAACATCACCCTACAGTGCTGTGGCAGATTCAGAGGGGGTTCGAGGGGTTCTGGAGCCAAATTATTTTCATGGGGAATTTTAAGAAATGATTAAAATTAGGTAAACTACCCCCTCCCCCCTTTTCTACCTTTGAACCCCCCTCCAGAAATCCTTGATCCGCCCCTGTACTGCTTAAAGAGATTCATGCTGTGGAAGCACCATTTCTGTCACATGTTTACTCTTCAGTACAAATTTATAGGCAAATGGTAATTTATTTCTTTCAGATAATAATATTTGATGTGATAGAAGTTGTACCAGAGCCAGGCCAACCTCTCACAAAACATAAGATCAAGGTAAGCCAGAACATAACCATACACTTGTCAATGAAGAGAATGGCCAAATTGATATTTTGAAATGATAAAACGATATCTACAAGTTATTTGCAAGTTTCTTGCATGATACCCTTGTGTACTGTGCTGAATGGGCATTAAGCATATGGCAAGACAACACAAATTAATTGGACATTTAAGAATGCAAACTAATCATTTTTAAAATAGCTTTATTCATTTCAGGCGTTATAAAGTGTTTGATGCAAGCATTAGAAATGTGCAGAAAATTGGTCTGTCAGTCAATATTTAAGCCTTTGCATGAAACCAATAATTTGGGTTTCTGACCCTGTCCGACACAAACCAGCCTGTATTGCCTCAAAAGCAGGCTAGAAGCTTGAAATTTCAGATTCAGAAAGGAGAGACATTGTACTACCTATGGGGCAAAAACAGGCGCTGATCAGCTGTGCACTTACTGCACAGCTGATCTGCACCTTTGTTTTCGCCTATGCATGGCGTTAGTTTTTAGCTCACCTGAGCCGAAGGCTCATAGGTGAGCTTATAGTATACCCATGCTCCGGCGTCCGTCCGTCCATCTGTCGTCCGTCCGTCGTCCACAATTTCAAAGATCTTCTTCTCTGAAACTGCTGGGTTGATTGTTCTCATATTACACATACACCATCTACAGGTAGGGGGAAAGAATAATTGCGTTTTTTGTTTTGATCGGATAAGGACTCTGGTTACTATGGCAACTTATGCTTCCCATAGACTTATAATGGAAAAAAGTGAAAATTGCCAGTTTTTGCTGTCTTGTGGGAGATATTTGAATTTTGTTTTTGCAGAAATGTTTATTGAGTAGTCCTCTACGTTTCATGTGACTTTTGTCCTAATCCTTTATTTTCATTGGTTGCAGGGGCCCCATATAGGGCAAAATTTCGAAAAACATTCAAAAATCTTCTTCTCAGAAACTGTCAAGGGGATTAAGCCTGTACTTTGTATACATGTTCCTGACAGTGGCCTCTACATATTTTGTGTTTTTTATTCCAGGCGGATAAGAACTCTGGTTGCTATGGCAACTTAAAGTTTCCATAGACTTATAATGTGAAAAGTGGAAATCTGCTATTTTTCCGCTAAAATTGCAGACATTTGAATTTTGTTTTTGCAGAAATGTTTATTGAGTAGTGTTTGACGTTTCTTGTGAGTTTTGTCCTAATCCTTTATTTTGATTGGTTGCTGGGGCCCCATAAAGGGCAAAATTTTGAAAAAAAAAAAACATTCAAAAATCTTCTCCTCAGAAACTGTCAAGTGGACAGTACTTTGTATACATGTTCATGACAGTAGCCTCTACATAATTTATGTTTTTTATTCCAGTCGGATAAGAACTCTGGTTGCTATGATAACTTAAAGTTCCCATAGACTTACAATGGGAAAAGTGGAAATTAGCTATTTTTTGAAAACTATTGCAGCCTGAGATCTGAAAAGTGGTAGATGCAAACAACTAATGGATTAGATGAAGGTAGCGTAAAGGGACCAGTGATCGATCAAAAATAGCCATGCTTGATAAATTTGCGGATCAGACATTTATAGGAGAATGTATGTGTACATACCATATCCAAGCTTGAACCTTCGCCATGTTTTTCAATATGTCAATTTATGACGTCATCACATCACATTCTTAGTGACGTCATTTTAACACATCCACCATCATACAGCCTTAATCAGGGTCAGGTGGACCAGTGATCGATCACCTTCATTTTCTCTCTGAACCGGCGGCTAACTTGGAAAGTGTGTACATTTTTAGAAAGAATAATTATTATTTACCTCTAGCCACGAAACACAGTTTGGAAATTTTCAGTGAGTTGAAAGAAATAAAGCAGCGAAATGAGATGGTCGAAAAGCATAAACGCCCATAGAAACAATGGAAAACTGTTGAAAAAATAGCTTGAAAATCACAGAAATTGTCCATTAATCGCAGCGTTATCCTATACAATTTGGAATGTGGATCAGATTTGTTTAGTATGCAGTAAAGTTAAAACATTTAGCCAGTCGGAACGAATGCAGGTTGTTTCATCTTGAAGAATTTATTTAACAATCATTGCTTTTAAGCAGTAAAACTAAGACCCCCTCTAGACGTTGAGGAGCCAATAGACCCTGGTGCACCATGCCGGGGATTTTTGAAGGGTATAATTTTCTGAAAGCCCATCCATTTTCCTTCAAAATGACACTTGTTAGCACTCTGACCGTTGGGGCGTTTGGACGTAGCGGCCTTTCGAATGTGTTACGTACGTGACATGTTGCCAATTTCATGAGAATCGCCATAAAATAAACATTTGATATATTTTTTATGAAGTTTTGTGTTAAAGCAAACACGAAAATTAGCAAATAGGAAAATTAGCAAATAGGAAAAATATGCTAAAACAGATGCTTTTCTATGAACATAATTGTACCACGTATGATAACGTATGTAACAAAATATGCAGTAGACGTTCCACATGAACAAACAGTACATCGAATGTCTAACGCAAATAAACAAACTGATTGTATGGAAATAATTTTGAATAAAGTCTGTTATCCATATTAGTTCACTCAAGAGTTTGTACTTTGTTTGCAGCTGCATGTCATATATTGAAACTTGTGTCGTCCCCACTTGCCAGTACACATATATTTTACGTGTAAAACTTAATCATACTTAGTCATTCTCAAAGGGACACTGGGAAATAGTACAATTCAGCGATACATTCTAGTTTAATACAATTGTCTAAATGGTAAACTTATCATAAACCAATGACATCTATTGATTGTTACCGAGTGGTTTGTCATTGGTAACGTAGATAACGGCAAGATACCGTAAGAACATTCTCAGCATACAGAGGGCTGAGGTGAAATAAGTTGTGAGGATTTGCTTTGAAATAATGAATTAAGTGTTTGCAAGAAAGTCTGCTGTCCAAATTATTTAACCAACAATGTTTGGACTTTGTTTGCAAATGTATCCCGTTGAGTGAAACTTGTATCGTTCTTGCTTGACTACATACATGTACATGTATTTGACATATACATATTTGAAAATACATAGTATACTTTCTTGAAGGGTCATTGGGGGAAAAACTCAATTCAAAGACGCATTTTCAGTTTAAATTCGCCATTGTTTTAATGGTTACAAGCCTAATACTAACACAGCGGCACCTTAATGCATGTGGCCTAGTGTCTTGTTATATGGTAACGTAGATAACGGTAAGTGCCGTAAAGTCATTTCCACTCATACAAAAAGGGCTGAGATTTCTAAACGCTTATGAATCTGAAAAATATAAAACACATCTTAGATTTCAGAATTTGGCTCTAAAATGGTTTCAGTGTTTTGGTCAACATTATATAATTCTAATCAGTCTTTCAATCAATCAATTAACTAGATATTACAAGAGAACATTCAATCTTCGTCATATTTGAACAAGCGAAATGTGAAGATGGATTGATTAATTTTAGCCATGATTATGTGACAGCCTTACAGCTGATGTGTAATAAGGCACTATAGGGCTAAACTTGTTGAAGCTACATGAAAATGAGCCTTGCAGATATGTCTATTGACGTCAAGATTGGTGTCATCAAGGTTTTTGAGTGAGTGTGCTATAGTTAATTCGAAACTTCCTTAACCGTGATTTTTTTACAAGTATGGTCAAAAACAAAAACGGCAACAAAGGAAATATATTATATCTACTCCACCTAACATCAAGAAAGAATCACTTTAAAACAACTAGTAGCAAGCATCAATGGTGGTTATGGGACAGAAAACACTTAATAGCTGCCCTCTTTATCATGAAAATTTGTCATTTTGCGCATTTACTGTCTGCGATACCGCAAGCCACATGTATTTTAATTAGACGGATACAGTTCTGCAGTTTAAATGCATAAAGAAGAACCAGATCAGAACAGAACTCCGGTTTCCAATTAATGGGTGAAAGTACTATGGTTACTCTAGCGGTAACATCTTTGATCGTATCTCAGTTGAACAACGGCATAAGCTGCCCTTGAGCGCCAAGATAAAACATGTTGCACGTAAAACTGTGAATTTGTAAGTGTGGCCATTCTATAGCATCTTCACTATCTTGTTTAAACTTCTGTAAGAAGTAAATGTTCATATGTGATCATATGTAAGTAAGGGATGAAAATTCACATAATTGGCGTGTCTGGAAATATTGTTTAAATAGGCTGGGCTGGGGCCAGACCCTTCGTGTGTCTTTGCTCAGTCCACTGAGATTTATATGGCAGTTTTCTTTTGCTCCAAAGTTTCTTTGTTTGTTTGAATTGATGCTCGGCGTTCCAGTCAACAGCTATTGTCATGTCGGGACGTTGCCTCCATTTTATGGGACATACCCCAAATTAAGACGCCTTTCCTGGACAGGCTCAGACCTGAGCGGTTAACCAGTAATCAGATGGTCAGTCAGTCAGTAGTTTCAGTTATGTTACCTGTGATCCTAAAAAGGTACACGTAGGCAATGGTCAGGAAAAGGCGCTATCAGAAAGAAATTCACACTCCAAAAACCGAGGTGGGAAAAACTAAATTGACAATTAGGCACTTATACTTAGAAAGCATATACAGGCTGTATCTGTGGTGTAGTTTTAGTTTTATTGTGAAATAATAGATGCATTTTATGAGCAAATCCACATGAACACACAACTTTACATTGCTTCACAAACGTCCCAAAGTTGTATTTCTTTTGTGGTCCTACATGTATTTGTTTTAGGTTTTGGTGTCGATTTCTGAAGTCACACGGAAGTAGTTAAGTTCAGGTAGTTGTATGGCCACCTTTAGTGAAATAGCTGCTCACTCAGCTAATATAATGTTCTATAGAGCCTTCACTTTGTGGTCCATTTGATACGTATGATATATTATACCGATCGTAGTAGACTGACATCACAGCTTTACCATTAACATTATGAAGGAAGTGAATGTATTTGACCAATCGAAACAGGGGAGTCATTCAGTTTCATAACGGTTAATATGTGACGTGAGTCTACGATCATAATATGTGAATTCGCAAAATTGTATTTTAGCAGAATAGAACCGCAATGAATAAATGTTATTCCATTCCTGTTACTGATTAAATCCTTTTCAGACTTGATTATTATCAGGTGAGCGATTGTTGCCCTTTTGGCTCTCATTTCTTTCATTTTTAGAACATATATTCAGTAAATTTAATTTACTTATTGAAATATTTATGGGAGAAGAATGATAATCTGCTATAAATTATAAGTATTTGATTCTACAGATAAAAATTGTAACGTACGTTACCATGCCATTACGTAAAATATGTTACCGTTATCATGAAGCATGGTCTGTAGTTGATTTTTGTGTGTTTTTAATACCTTTTAGGACAGATATACAATAAATTTAATTTCCTAATTGAAATAACTGTGAGAGAAAAATGATAATCTGCAATTAATCATAAGTATATGATTTTATAGTGAAAATACAATATTGTTACATACGTTACCATGACATTACGTAAAATATGTTGCCATTATCATGAAACATGGTCTGTAGTGCTTTTAATACCTATGGAAGTTTTATTTCGAAAACTTGGATGTTGTTCAGGAAAGGAAGTGTCTTTGTTCTGTTTCTGCTGGGACATGTTTATTAATGGGCATACTATTTAAATGGGGGTAGGGGAAGACAATCAGCATCTGTGGAGTGATGGAAGGTCACAGAGAGCTCTTCTATATGTCATTTTAAAGGGCAAGGACTGTAGATAACTATAATAGAAATTGTATTTTGGTATTTGGTCTAAGCTATATTCTATAAGAAACGAAACAGGGTCGATATGCCAAATTACACGAGTTATTTACGTTACTTCTGTTGTACCAGTAGTCATGAAATCTAAATGTTATTGAATTTGGTCCTGTTAGGTTTGGTAACATCTCTGGTACATATTTAAATGCAAAGTTCTTGTCAAATATTTGTTTTTTGTCATAAATCTTGGTGATCCCCTTAGCAGCTTGAATTTAAAAATCATACATCGGTAACGTACGTAACACGCTCTGGCACGATAAAGCCCCAGCAGTCAGAGTGCTAACAAGCGGCATTTAGTAGCTTCGGGTACTGGCTTTCAGAAAATATATGTCTACAAAAATCCCCGGCATGGTGCACCTCTGCCATATACCATGTGATAGCCTACTCTTAGTAAAGTGCTAAAAAATGCAAGATAGAAAAGCTTTCCAAATAAATTTAAATTAATGTTTGTAAGGTAATATAATGCGCTTTAAGTTGAGACTAGCATAGGATTTACTTCAGGTATCCTTTGAGAATTAATAGCGGATTATAACTAGTTGATCGATCACTGGTCCCTGATCGATCACTGGTCGCCTTACGCTATATGATTAATCTAGGTCAAGGTCCTCTCTTGACCTTGGCCATACACACTTTTCAAAGATTTTTTTCTCTGAAACCACTTGGCCAATCAAAGCCAAATTTTATATGAAGCATCTATATGAAGTGGTAACCAATGTGTATATAAATAATCCAGGTCACATGACCAAGATGGCCACCATGCCCATATATGGTAAAAACCCTTAAAATATCTTCTCCAGAACCGGTGAACCGATTTCAACGAAACTTTGCATGAAGTATAGATGACTCAAGTACTATAATGTATATATAAATCATGATCCTGTGGTGACCTTGACCTATTTTATGGCAAGGTCAACATAGGTCGTCAATGCATTTGAAGGGGGAAAACTTTTAAAATGTCATTTAAAGTGGAAGTCTTGCAGGAAATGGGCATTAGGACTGAATATTAATGATTTTGAAAAAAAAAATGGACCTCAGGGGCTCATCTGCTTTTAAAATGTTATTTGAAGGGGAAAAACAGCAGGAAATTGGCAAATGGACAGAATATTGAGTATTCTGAAAAAAGAAAATGGCCCAAGGGCTTCATCTGCCCCTGCACTGGGGTTAAATACCATAATATTCAAATATGTTTATTGGTATATGAAGCAGACCTCAGGTGATCGTTTACAGGACCATTGGTCCTCTGGTCTTATGTGGCAGCTCAATTTTTGTGTTTTAAGCTGATAACCAGGTAAGCTTGTAATGCACATCAAAATATTATGAAGTTATCTTTTTCCTTCTATAGGTTATGTATGACAAAGAACAGAAGGGTCCAGTATCAGCTCTGGCACATTGTAATGGGTTTCTAGTCTCTGCTATAGGACAAAAGGTAAATATTTGGTTATGCCTTCTGCTTGATTTTGCACTAAAGGCATACTGATTTAAAAGGATCCATGATATTCAATAATACATTTTCTGAGTTCAAGATTTATGATTGGCAAAAATATGAAATCAGCCTTGGGGATAGCATGGAGACCTAATTGTAGAGTGTCAGACTCTAGAGCAAGAGGCCCTGGATTTGAAACCAAACTTCACCATGTTGTGTCAGAGCCGTCGTCGGCTTTTGAAAAGTGGTCCGGCCATGTAATATCAATCAAAGACGTTTTGGAGAGTTGGGGGAGAGCACAAAAGGGGACATTCTCCCTCTCGTAAGGGGGGTTCGGGGGATCTCCCCCGAGAAAAATTTTGTATTTTCGGACGTCCGTACAGACGATTTTAATGCACTTTGGGACAATTTTTGCCCTTGAAGCGCTGCTGATTTTATAGGTTTCAGTATAACTGTGTGTCCAAGTTCGCATCTCTTGTGAGAGCCAGGGACTAATTTCCCTCCTGGCGCACCCCCCCCCCCCCCCCACCCCCCTGGTGAGGTATTTCAGTTTGGCGTGGCACCAGTAAACCATTCAGATTCAGATGACGAAGCCATGTCCTGGTCGAAAACCATGAAGCCTGAAAGCTCCTTTTTACAGGATTTGCCATGCCGAAGGAACTCAGAAGGAATGTGAAAGACGTCGGTTGATTAGGAACCGGCGGTATATCCATGATGGAAGAATAACATGAACGTTTTAACAAATTTTGGAATATGAAGAAGATATAATGTTTATGAAAATTTTATGCGTAAACTATTTTTTTTTGTTGTTTGATAATATTTAATGCTATAATTATAAACAGTGATTGGGTTATAATTGTGAAATTATGTTTAACTTAGTATTTTCAACTGTGAAATAGGCCTACTGCTCTACACATTTTTAAATTGTTTAAGATCACAGAGAATCGGTTTTATTCACTATGAATTAAAGAACACTCTGATGCACGATAATCCGTCACAATCCAATAATGACAATACCTGTCTTTAATACAGGTGTCATTTTCATGATTGTTTTTATAACGACAGTCTTTCACACCCTCGGGCAGATTGACCAAGTACGCTTAATATCAATTGGACAATGACACTTCAAAAAAGTCGAAAAGGCTAACACATTTTCGGCCGAATAATCGAAAATTGTGGTCCGGCCGAAACCATTTTCGGCCAAAAAAGTGGTCCGGCCATGGCCGGACCGGCCGGACCGTCGACGACGGCCTTGTGTGTCCTTGCACAAGACACATTTACATCCCATAATACTGGTACCCAGAAAGCATACATCTATATCCACTCTATAACAGTCAAGAACTTGATCTTAGTTGGGGACCTTCTCAAGGGTATTGTTGGATTATTTCAGATATTTATGTGGGACCTTCTCAAAAGTATTTCATTGTTTAAAAATATTTTGTTTGCAGATATTTCTGTGGAACCTGACAGACAATGACCTTGTAGGTGTTGCCTTTATAGACACATACATCTATATCCATTCTATAACAGTCATCAAGAACTTGATCTTAGTTGGGGATCTTCTCAAGAGTATCTCATTGTATAGATATCAACATGAGATGAAAGTTCTGTCTTTAGTTAGTAGGGTAAGTTGAAAGAATCAGGCCTTCATTTAAAATGCAAATTTCACAATTTCACAATTGTTTATGTCATGTCTAGTAAGAAAGGCAAACCAAGATCAAGATATTTGATAGTGTTGCCCTGTGGGCCATTGGACAAACAAGTTTCTCTGATAATTGGTTATCAAGTATCAGATTTTTAACATTTGTGAGAACCAGTGAATTTTGATATTTCTTGTCCGTTACTCTACAGGATGTGAAAGCATTAGAGGTTTATGCCATAGACTACATGGTGGATAATGGTGCCCTTACTTTTGTTGGTATGTTTGAACAGTATACATGCATCTTTTTTTCTCATGAAGTAAATTTACATTTTAATTATACAGGCTTGAAATCTTAAGTTATTAGAAACTTCCATCAGTAAAATAAAAAAAGGAAATTGACAATTAATTAAATCACAGCTCTTTTCATTCATTTGCATATTCAAGGATTGCAGGTATAATGTGTGGTAAAAAACAAACAACAAAAACTTTACCTTTACCTTCCTATCATATCAGGCTGTGCTTGAGTTTTTGCATCAAAAGTATTAAAATCTCAAATATATTAATTTTTCTCTTTCTCAGCCACAGACAGACAGAAGAACATCATAGTATATGCCTATCTACCAGAAAGTAAGTATAATACAGTTGTGCAGCATCAAATCAACATTTTGCATATGCAAATACAGAGATACAGATCTGCTTCGCGGTAACCGCAAAGC
The DNA here is from genome assembly GCA_964017185.1 of Rugalucina vietnamica. Classification (NCBI taxonomy): domain Eukaryota; kingdom Metazoa; phylum Mollusca; class Bivalvia; order Lucinida; family Lucinidae; genus Rugalucina; species Rugalucina vietnamica. The sequence continues at coordinate 2,837,556 of OZ024877.1, read as the reverse complement.
TGATCACACCTTTGTTTCTTCTACATGGATATTGCAATTTCTCTACTTTCTAAATCCAAAATTTCCCGCCTTTGGCCATCTTCTGTGCTTGTACAGCTCGGTTTGTGTTGGACCTGTTCAGAAACCACATTGTTGGTTTTCTCATGACACAGCTCAGGTATAGAGCAAATATAACACACACTGACTACAGTAATACAACTTGTTTTACTGAGTCTCATCTTATCATAAACCCTATCAACAGGGCTCTTGGTCTTAAATAAGTGGCTCTAATGAATTTTTATCGCACCTGCTTATAGCAGGGTGCGATATAGGAGTTCAAATTTCCGTCCGTCCGTTCGTTCGTTCGTTCGTCCGTTCGTTCGTTCGTTCGTCCGTTCGTTCGTCCGTCAACATTTACGCCGAAATTTAGTTTTCTCGACATCAGAGATAGCTGAGAGTCTGAAACCTTGCATAGTAATTGTCCCTGACATACTTTTCAAGCACGCACCTTAACCTGGTGCCCTTGACCTATATTTCACGGTCCACTGACTTTGAAAATTTTTACGTCGAAGTTTTGTCAACATTTACGTCGAAGTTTGGTTTTCTCGCCATCAGAGATAGCTGCGAGTCTGAAACCTTGCATAGTAATTGTCCTTGACATACCCTTCAAGCACGCACCTTAACCCAGTGCCCTTGACCTATATTTCACGGTCCACTGACTTCGAAAAATTTTACGTCGAAGTTTGGTTTTCTCGACATCAGAGATAGCTGCGAGTCTGAAACCTTGCATAGTAATTGTCCATGACATACCCTTCAAGCACGCACCTTAACCTGTTGCCCTTGACCTATATTTCAGGGTCCACTGACTTTGATAATTTTTACGTCAAAGTTTGGTTTTCTCGACATCAGAGATAGCTGCAAGTCTGAAACCTTGCATAGTAATTGTCCTTGACATACCCTTCAAGCACGCACCTTAACCCAGTGCCCTTGACCTATATTTCATGGTCCACTGACTTTGAAAATTTTTACGTCGAAGTTTGGTTTTCTCGACATCAGAGATAGCTGCGAGTCGGAAACCTTGCACAGTAATTGTCCTTGACATGCCCTTCAAGCACGCACCTTGACCCGGTGTCCTTGAACTATATTTCACGGTCTATTGACTTTGCCCGATGCAGGTGCGATATCAACCTCCGCGGAGTTCTTGTATGATTATGATATTACTTTGTATACTACTGTGTGGAAAATGCATAATAAAATCTTACTAATATCCTGTCTTTATGGAGACTTATTTATGTTCTACCACTTTAAAATTTGAATGAAGTACAATGTATTTTGCCGCAGATTTATCCCAGCAATAAAATTTAAAGCCCAGTTAGTACTGACCAATTTCTAATTGGTGTCTATTTTAAAGCCAGATCAATTTTGTAAACTTTGCACAGATCAAAACAACACCTACTAAGCCATATCTGTTTCAATTATACAATATCTTTCAGCTCGGGAGAGTCATGGTGGCACTAGGCTGGTACGACGAGCAGACTTCAATGCTGGGTCCCATATCAACACAATGTTTAGAATCCGGTGTAAACTGACAGATCCCTCAATGGAGAAAAAGATCACAGGGCCACTAGAGAAAAGACATGTCACATACTTTGGTATGTAAAAATATCTTCAAGTTTGACTTCATGTTTTTTGAGAGAACAATCTGACTTAAAAACATCTACCAGTTTAACCACTTAAACAGCTCTTTTGACAGTGGAAGAACCTCTAGTCAATACAAGAATTAAGATAGAAGAAACAAAATTGAGTCTTTATTCTTGAATCTACACAATAACATCTTTGTTGTACTTTGAAAATTAGTTGAGGACTCAAGCTAGATTTCTGTTTATAAATAATTAAGAATAGGAAGACCAGGAATGGATGCAAATACAATATTTGAAAGATGTTGCATTCTGTTGAATGTTTTTATCACATTATTTATCCCTTCATATTTCAGCCTCTCTAGACGGAAGCCTGGGCTACCTGTTGCCAGTTACAGAGAAAGTCTACAGAAGATTGCTCATGTTACAAAACGCTCTTGTCACACACATTCCACAGACTGCCGGGCTCAATCCTAAGACTTACAGGTATATATCAAAGGATGCTTTTCTAGATGAATTGAGCCTCTTGCTTTACCAGCAGTGAATGACTAAGTGGTTAACCAAATTGAAGTGATGTTACTCTTGCCATTGTACCCTAGAATTCAGTGAAACAGAATCAGAATACTTTACTGGTAAAAAGCCATACTGACAAATTCACATCAGGGGTTGAGGCTTGGCCTGGGAAGTTAAGTGCCTGCTTATATTGACAAGAACATAATAGTCAAGTATTAAATGTCAGCCATCCTCTGTTGTCTTGAGGGTCGTTATCAGAAAAAGATAGTTGTACACAAACTAGAGTTCTGCCTATCTATTAAAACTGGCTGTATTCCCTTTCAGGGCTGTCAAGATGCCCCCTATAGAACTAGCCAACCCCAACAAGAACATCTTAGACGGTGAATTGTTGTGGAAGTTTTTACATCTCAGTATTATGGAGAAGACTGAAATAGCCAAGAGAATTGGAACTACAGTCAGTCAGGTATGTATTACTGTTATTATTTATTAAAGTTTGGACATAAAATGGTCTAGATATAGATCTTAAAATTGAGATTTAAGCAGATTCTGATGTTTTCCATCATCTGCATGAAAAAAATAACCAGTTAACAAATCTGTAGAAAACCTGGTATGAATATCAAAGTCCGGTGATTTCTCCATAGAAATATGTACCTACTGTAGAACCAGTTAATGTGAACCCACAAAATACATATTCAAGCAAAAAAAACAACTCTTACAGTCAATCCATATGCCATTAAGTCAAATTAAACGTTAAAGCCTTAACTTTCAGCTGGTGGATGATTTCTTGGAGATTGATAGAAGTACAGCCCATTTCTGATTTCTTGGAGATTGATAGAAGTACAGCCCATTTCTGATTGGTTGATGAGAAGACTAGCTTCGAAATCATCTGATTGATGAATAGAAATAAAGATGAAGGTTATATGTTCGGACAACAGAAGAAATTCAATATATCATCATCAAATGGCTTAGGATTGCTATGGTGACCAAACGAAACTGTTTGAATTTAGAGAAGAGAGGCTTATTGTGGAGGGATACATGGAGAAGTCAGAGGATACATTTTTCCAATGAAATGAAACAGATTACATGTTAAAGGAAATCCGATGTTATGTTATTGTGCTAGCTTATAAATTTGGCAGTGACCATGATTTCATACAATTTTTGTGAAAACAGGCTTGCTATGGCAATGTTATTGTTAAGATTTTGTACAGACTGCTCATGGTTGTACATGTATGTGAATTTTTATATGCAGGAAAGAAGCAGAATTCCAGATACAATGCAGTAAAATGTCAAAAGAAGAAAAAAAAGCTTTTTTGTGTTATTCTTGCATCACCTCGATGAGCAAGTAGAACAAAAAAAATGGAGCCGCGACGCGAGAAAACCGGTCTTCGGGATTTCCGACCAGGTCCGACACAAACCGGGCTGTACAAGCTCAGAAGCAGGCTAGAAGCTTGAAATTTCGGATTTAAGAAGAAGAGAAATTGTACTATCCGTGTAGCGAAAACAAAGGCGCTGATCAGCTTCGCGGTTACCGCGAAGCTGATCTGCGCCTTTGTTTTCGCCTAGGCAAAAATCTGGTTTTCTCACGATGCGGCTCAATGACAAGTTCTTAGAAATGTTTTAGCTGCAAGGGCTCCAGTTTATAGGGGCTATACGAACTATCATCACCCTGTATACCTGTGATACAACCAAATTTCTTACAGCTCAGATATATGCAACATTTCACAACGCATAACAAAATGTAGTGTGTTGATTGGAAGCTGGATTGATTTGGCTGCAGGCTAAAGCCTAATCAGGCTTCCATTTTGTCACCTGCTCACATGAAATGTATCAATCTGCGCTGTAAGAATCACAGGTGTACTGGCTGTTTGACTTGAGTATTGGTTTACTTCTTAGCATGGTACTGGCTTAACTTTGATAAAAGGTAATATACTGATTATTTGTCCATCTGCTTTAAATTGACATTTTAAATACACCTCAACCTCTTTATAACACTATTGTTGGGGTCCAATACAATTTCCTTGTTAGCTATCCAATCAGTGTTATAACGAGAGTAAAATATATACATGTAGATATATAGTAAAATGAGACCATTTGGGGTCCATGAATGGTCCGTGTTATATCCAAAACCGTGCTGTAATGAACAGTGTTATAAAGAGGTCCAGGTGTAATGGCATTCTGATCAGGCCAATAAGACGTCCACGCAATTCATGTGATACTTGAAAAATATCTGGAGTAGAAACCTCATATATTTAGTTTTCACTAGGGGTGTAGTGGCATGGTCAAAGAAAAACAATACTAGGAAGTGAGCCAAAAGTGGTTATCAACTTGAATGTTGTGCGACAGTCTGCATGCTTAGTTTTTAACCAAATCATGGTTGATAACTACACTGCCTTCTTTGATTGCACGCCGGTGGGTCGGGCATCAGACTTTATGATGGCCCTGACAAAGCTATTCATTTTAGTTGGTTGGGGCCGGAGCTTGTCTGTTGCTTGGCCCATCTGGGTTCAACTGGTGTTTTTCTTTTGCTCCGGTTTCATTTAAGTTATTCGGCGCCCGGGGATCTCCATCTTCGGGCAGCTTACTCAATCTGTTGAGTCCTCGTTTTTGATTCATCAAGTTAGAGACTAGTTAGAGATTCACCATGAGGACCGAACAACTAAATGTTGTGAACCATTGCAGAAGATGAGGGTGAGGTTAGGGCCCTGTAAAACTGGTTTAAGCCCCCAGTCATTTCATATTACTGATCGTTCCAAGGCGATACTTCTGTTGTGGTTTTAATTGCTTTTAGAGTCGATTTTTTGTGCTGTTTGAGCCTTATGCATGTTTTCATATTTAAGTTCAGTTCAGGTAACTGAGTGGCCGCCTATTGGGGAATAGCTGCTCATTCGGCTTACTATGTATTTTCTTGGTAGAAGTACCTAATTGTCAATTCTATGCCATGTGTCGTAGATGCCAGCTCCATTGGTAGCATGTATGATTTGTATTGAAGCAGACCCATGATATTTGTCATGTCAGGCGCATTTCTTTCAGAAATTGTTATAAAAATATTTTTACAAAGAAGAGCATTTTAAAGTCAGTGGCGAAAGAAATGTGCACTGATTACTGGTTAACACTGCCTCTGGGAGACCTATTGTCCCGACATGACTTTGGCTATTTACCATGGACAGCAGGAACATATCCTTTGGCATGTTATGTTTCAGCAGAGGTAGGTAGGTATAATTCATCTTAAAATACGAATCATAAGAAGGTACAAGTAGGCAATGATCAGGAAATTGCGCAATCAGAAAGAAATTCCCACTCCATAAACGAAGGGGTGGGAAAAACTAAAATGACACTTAGGTATATTTTGGAATGGATATGGAAGGGATACACAACAGTAAAGACAATGATTTAACAGTTTATTCTTGTTACTCTTACAACAATTCTCAACAACAATGATGGGAACTTGAAATGTTGCATATTTAGTGATAGCTGCAGAATTATTCCGCAGAACACAAGTACTGAATTAATTGGACACTGATTAAATCTGCACAGATAAAGTGTAGCTAATGAGTACCCACAGTGCAAGTTCTATCACTAGATACGCACCAGATCCGTTCTGAGCAGCTGACAGTGTTGCGTACAGTCGGATTTCTCAAGAATATAGCCGTCCCTGTGTACTTAGTCGGACATACAGGACAGGAGAACATAACTCTTGGGACTTATTCTTGACAAACTAATTCTAAATGTTAAATGCTTTTTGAAGGGACAAAATCTTTTCCTGGTATCAAAAAATCTGTAATTAGCCTTTCTTAAAAACTTCTAAAACATTTACTAGGAAGACAAAAATAGAGGTTTACTTATAAACACACATACGAATGGATGGATTTCTTAACTGTCGGAGCACTTATTGCCAGCAGCACAAACACAATACATTCATGTATGTAAAACATTAACAGAAAATGAACACAACCTTTCAAGCACTAGGATCATGAATAACAGTATGTGGCAAATGGTTATAACAAAGGAGGATGGTTATGAATCAATGAACAGCTGTCGCATGTAAAAAGCCAACAAAACAGCACATTTCATTTGAGCTTAGTACACGTTTTCTAGGTAAAAAAGGAGGCTGAATCCAGATTCCAGCCTGACCTTGTCTTGGCTTAGAGCATATGCAATTTTATTATGCTTAATTATACCACAGCTCAAATACCCATTGATGTCAAAATGATTAACATGCATTCTTTCCTATCATCACTGTGCGTTAGTTTGGTAACTGAGTTTTTAATACTATTTAACTTCCAGTTTCCAAGTGGTTTGATGCAAACCGGAAAGACTAAATCACAGTAGCTTCTGCATGACAAAACACTGTTCGTAATATCTTTGCTTAATGAAACAAAATCCTGTTTTCTCCATCATATCACAAATTTATCTTTCTTTTAATTTTAAATTTACAATGTATTGCAATTTCCCAAATTTTGAAAAATTTTAAAGATGAATCCTAATGATTGTCCTATAAATGTTGTTATTCTCCTAGTATCTGTAGAACTCTGGTTTGAATGGTCCGTCCCGTGGTATACCCAGATACGATGCCTGGTCCTCTGATAGCTTGGTCAGTTTCACTCCGAGATGGTTCAGGTGAGCGGCAGCTACTTCTTCATCCAACTGTAACAGAAACCATTTTATACATGTAACACTGGAGGTGAACTTAAGCTGCATACTTGTTGTGTATTTGCGTAAAGCCTCCAAACCTAGGGTTTTAGACCAAGACCAACTAAATCAGTTGGTCTTGATTTGCTCACTCTAAATGAAAGTTTTAACTGAAATCTTTTTTAACGATTGAAGTTAACTTGTAAGTTATGGATAAAGCAGCAAATAATTAATATGTTACATTTAACTACAATTGAGCCGCCTTGTGGGAAAACCAACAATGTGGTTTCCGAACAGGTCCGACACAAACCGGCCTGTACAAGCACAGAAAAGAGCTAGAAGCTTGAAATTTCGGATTTAAGTAGAAGAGTACTATCCGAGTAGCGAAAACAAAGGCGCTGATCAGCTTCGCGGTTACTGCGAAGCTGATCTGCATAATACATCTATTTTAGAACATTTCAATTTTCCCAATTACATGTATCAGAACTAACTTTATAGTGGAAATCCGAACGGCGAAAGTTTTAATTATTTTCAACAATCAACAAATGCCTTAATGTTGACAAAAATCATAATTAACAACTTAATGTATGAAATCACCTTCTTTGGTAACATGTATACTCCTAGAGGATATTTATCTGACTTGGTCCAGAGTTCAATCTGGGCTAGTATTTGGTTGGTGAACGAGTTACTCATCACAAAACTAGGATGACCATGGGCACAGCCCAAGTTGACTAGGCGGCCCTCGGCCAGGATGATCAGATGACGACCGTTCTTCAGGGTGTATCTGTCAACCTGTAATAAAACATGTATGTAAGGTTTAGATAAATTGTAAAACTGTCTCATAAGTACTCTAAACATGTGTTAGACAATCATGCTATGTTTGTTTACAGCTATAGTTAACAGCTGACCGAGGCAGAGCTGCTTAGATTTTAACATGACATTTTTTATTTTTTGACACCACTAACTTCAGTGTGGAATTAAATCAGAGATATTGTTAGGCTTTGATACCCCAAAACGAAGTAGCAAACAATAATGACTTGGGATCAGATTGCTCTCTAGTAGCCGTCAGGCACTGGTATGCTTTATATGCTCAAAAATGTCTGTCAAAAAAAATACAAATGAGCCGCCTCATGGGAAAACCAACAATCTGCATAGGCGAAAACAAAGACGCAGATCAGCTTCGTGGTAACCGCGAAGCTGATCAGCGCCTTTGTTTTCGCTACTCGGATAGTACAATTCCTCCTCTAAATACCTCCAAAATTTCAAGCTTCTAGCCTGTTTCTGTGACTGTACAGGCCGGTTTGTGTCAGACCTGTTCGGAAACCACATTGTTGGTTTTTCCACGAGACGGCTCATTTATTCAGCAACAAGAAATTAATGTTTGATTTGCCAAAATGAATCATTACATGTATGCACTGGATATCCTACCTGTGGTTTAATTTGTTCTTTCTTCACCGAGTTCTCGTTGAGCCACTTGATGTCGAGTTCACAGTCAAAGTGACCTATATTACACACTATCGTATCCTCTAACATAGACTCAAACTGTTCCCCCTTGATGATAGATTTACAACCTGTGGCCGTCACAAATATTCTGGCTCGGCTAAGGCAGTCTTCAATTGTGCTGACTTCATAGCCTGGTGAAGAAAGTGTAGAAAATGTTTTGTTTTTTATTTGGTATTAAAAATATCTACTCAATCAAAACATATTTTTGATGGAAAAGAAATTAAATGATTATTATCAAAGAAATTAAATGATTATTTCTGACCAGCTTTAACAATTTCATTCGCTGAAAGACTATTTCTCTTTAAACTACCTGAATCTGAAATTTCAAGCCTTTTGCCTACCTCTATAGCTGTCAAGCTAAACTCATTTGAATGTCTTAAGATAGGACTGGAAATCCTCAAAACAAGACACCATTTTGCTAGTTTAGAAGGCTCTCATGGTGCAGCAAAACTCAAAGTTCCAACAGACTTGAAATTTTTTGATGGGGGGGGGGGGGGGGGGGGGGACGGGGATTTTTGCTCTGATAATTTTGACCATACCTTCCATAGCAGCCTGTAAGGCATTGATGGGGTCTATCTCAGTGATAATGACACGGGCTCCAAACGCCCTCAGGGCTTGGGCACAGCCCTTGCCCACATCACCGTAGCCTGCGACAACCGCCACCTTGCCTGCTAACATCACATCTGTGGCTCTCTTGATACCATCAACCAGAGATTCACGACAGCCGTACAGGTTGTCAAATTTACTCTAAACAAATTGAAAATTAAAATTTGAGAATATCAAACCTACATGAAATTTGCTTGTCTTTGTCTATTAAGAATCTAGTACATTAATTGATGTGTTTGGGTCTAACTAACAGCAATATTGAGACAGGAACCTGTTTTAATCTCTCGATAAGAAAGACTGGAGAAGCCCAGAGCCAACCAATATCTCTTGGTTAATTGTAGCCTGACCCAGAGCACGACCGATGACAAATTACAAATGGTATAAAACATTGATCAGTGCGCTCTTTCAAGTCTGCACTATTTGCCTTTTTCTAACAACTATCTGTACTGTGTGACACTTTTTAGCTGGAATACTGTCAATACCCAGTGTGATGTGATTTCTGTACAGGTTTATAAAAATAAACACCAACCTTTGTGACAGAATCGTTGACATTAATGGCTGGAACTTTGAGTTTCCCATCGGCCATCATTTTGTAGAGATTGTGCACTCCCGTTGTGGTCTCCTCGGACAGACCTTTGATACCCGCAAGGTATTGTGGGTACTTCTCGTGTACAAGGTTTGTAAGATCACCGCCGTCGTCAAGGATCATGTTCAGAGGCTGGCCGTCAGGGAATACCAGTGTCTATAAGGTAGGTTAAGAATGGAATGTTATCCCATAACAACTCTGTAACCAAGTTGTAAGACCAAGAAACTGTTCAACTCATGAACAAGCTCCATACAATGTTGTCTCAGACACAAAAAAAAAAATAATTTAGGTAAAAATGCAAACAATATGTACTCCTTAAGGATGTTCGCTGCTAACATTTGACATTTCGGAACTTCCGGTTTTTCTTTTCTTGAATATCTCATAAATGGTTGCAGATATTTTCCAAATATTTTATATTTGGATACATATTGATGATATGCATTGAATGAGCCATGAAAATTGTCAATCTAAGAAACTTCATTTTTTCACCCAATTTTCTGCAACTTTTCAGAAAAGTTTAGTTGTCAGTAAAATTTAGGGGGTAGGGTAGATTAAACTTGAATATTACACATCTTCAAATTAATTGCACTAGTTCGATGTTTACTTTAGCAGCAGTATATGTGTACATGGTCTTCTAAGTCATTCTTTGCGTCTCTGGTGTGTTGGTTTTAAAATTTTATGTGGTTTTATGAAATGGGCTTTTTGAAACAAAACAGTCGAAAAAAGGCTGAAAATGGCGATTTTCAAGTTGTTGGATCTCTCTTATATGCTCACTACCATATATATTTCTTTCTTTTATTCGAACAATATTACCAAGTTCTATATTGTGTGAAAATACAAGAAAAAGTTTGAATCAACAAATATGGATTTGGCGCATTTCAAAATATTGATTTTTTCCGACTTTTCAAGTATGGGGGTAGGGTTGGAAAAGGAATCGTAAAATTTTGTCATACACTCCAAGTTGCAAATTTTCCTTTGCTTTTGGTCCAAAATGGACTGCGTTACGTAAATATTATGACTTTTGAAAGCAGTCTAGGTGTAATTTTGTTCAAGACAGGTATGTTTCAAAGAATTAAAAATTAAATTAATTTTACCAAATTTTAAACATGGAGCTCAGAGGTCTCATTCAGAGGTCTGTAGCTTGAAAAAATGCACACTACCCTATATTTATTTTGTTTTCAAATGTCTTGTGTTGTATTTTGGAATCAAAAAAGAGTGATTAGAAAAAAAGTTTGAATACTTTTTCATTGGCAGCGAACATCCTTAATTCAATGGACTAAAGATGTGGACTGGCAGGCTGCTGCTTAGCAAAATGAAAAGATACATATACTGTTTATTTCACAGACGAAATGGTGTTAATGTAATAGTTAAAACATACCAATAAGCTTTGAAAGTCCCATTAGCTGATCAGTAAATATAAACAATAAGTTTTTTATAAATTTTTAGACAATAGCTTTAAAAACTTAAATTCAAGTTAAATTCAAATTAAGATGTTATGTCATGGTTTGATTTGTTTGTTTTGTGGTCTTACACCCCAATCAACAATTTTTCAATCATGCCAAGATGGAGCTTCAACCTGGGTACCGGTATTCGTCAGTACTATTGAGAGCTACTATGTCTTGCTCAGATACAACCCAGCGCCAATATGGGGTTTGAATTCCCCCACCTTTCCATCTTGAGTCCTACACACTTAACGACTAGGCCAACAGGTTACCTGACAATCGGTTTGATAAGAATAGCAAACAGAAGACTACGAGCAGAGCCCCATCTTTTATACCTGTTCAATACACCAAATATATTCCTCATCTGTCTCTCCCTTCCAGGCGTACACAGGTATACCAGCCTTGGCCATAGCCGCAGCAGCAAAATCTTGGGTGGAAAATATATTGCAGCTTGACCATTGTACCTACACAAGAGATATACATGTATGTGTACACAGCTAAAAAACATTAAGATCTTTTTTAAAACACTTGCCATGGGATTTTTCTGGAAAATGCACTGATAACATACAAGCCTGTAAAATTAACATGGTACATATATGTATCAAATACATTTTTGCCACATTCTTGAAAGTTTCAGATGCTTCTGAGCAATTAAAATAAGAGTTGCACTTCTGTTTCTGCAATTTTGTCTGTTCTTTTGAACTAAATTAAATCCAAATCAGCATGACCAAGATAGATGATAAACCTATAGATATGCTCAAGATATGCTGTGTCATGAATTCAAAATAACAACATGAACTAAGTCTTTTGGATGATGAGAAGAGTGTAGTCACATTTTCTTAATCTCAGTTTGTCATACAGAATCGGTTGAATTTAGTATGACATATTTTATCATCTTGGGCCCTGGCATAAGCTTACCTCTGCCCCTAAAGCTTGTAAGGTCTCTATGAGAACAGCTGTCTGTGTAGTCATATGAAGACAGCCAGCAATCCTGGCCCCTTTTAGGGGTTTTGAGGGGCCAAACTTTGACCTCATCTCCATCAGACCAGGCATTTCATTCTCAGCAATCTCGATACATTTTCGGCCCCAATCAGCCAAGCTGATATCAGCTGTAAAATAACATAAATGTACTTAATTTTTGAACCCACGATCATAAAATTGAGACACCACATGAGAAAACCAACGATCTGCATAAGCCAAACCAAAGGCGCAGATCAGCTGTGCACAGCTAATCAGCGCCTTTGTTTTCGCTACACAGATAGAACTATTCCTCGACTTCTTAAATCCAAAATTTCAAGCTTCTAACCACCTTCTGTGACTGCACAGGCTGGTTTCTGTCCGACTGGTTGGAAACCCAAATTGTTGGTTTTCTCGTGAAAAGGCTCAAATTTGATATCTAGGTCAAAAACTGGATGCTCGTCCTATCTGTCCATGAACTTTGCGAACTGACATATCTATAATTGGCAAGATCCTAGTTTTATTGAGAACTCTTAAATGTTAGTTTTGTCTAGGTACTTTAACCAGCCAGCCCAGGCACTGAGGTTAAGTAGATACTGGGGGTCCCTGAAAACCTATAGAAATATAATTGGCTATCTTACATTACATATATACAGGTATGTATCATTTTTTGTGAATACATGTAGGCCTATGCACAAGCCAGCTCATACTTTCTTGTCATTCTTTGTACAGAAAAATAGTGTATACATGTATTCACAATTTCACATCATATGAGCCGCATCATGAGAAAACCAACAATGTGGTTTCCAAACAGGTCTGACACAAACCGGCTTGAACAGTATTACATGGCTAGAGGCAGGAAAATTTGGATTTAGAAAGTAGAGGAGGTGTACTACCCGAATAGCGAAACGAAAGGCAATGATCTGTGCCTTTGTCACCAGGAAAACATGTCCGCGAAATAAATACCTCCTTATACCTCACTTTTATACAGTAAAACTGGGGTATGCAGGGGTATACCTATTTTTCTTATTATTGCTCCAAAACATAGATTGTGGGTAGTCTTTAGAACCGCCTCAGCGATAGAATCGCCTCACTGTGGCGGTTCTAACGTGTACCCACAATGTATGTTTTGAGCTAAAATATTAAAAATATTCAAATTTTTCCAGTGAAATTTTCAATTTTTGCATATGAAAAAAATCTGTAATGGGCGTGTTCTTAAAATTGTTTTCGTGTATGCAAGATGTTGGTTTTCACAATTTCACATTAAAATCATAATACATTATCACCTTAAGTTGATAGCAATGATTTGGCTATCATGATACTTTAAATGATAAGTTTACTAGCAGCTTTTGCATACTTATTCGATTTTTTTTTTTTTACCATTTTATGAAGACAAAAACCCCGTGGCCGAGTGGTTAAGGTCGCTGACTTCAGTGCTCTTAATCATTCGATCATCTCACCGCTGTGGGTTCGCGCCTCGCTCGGGGCACGAGTCACATGTGGGACAAGCCAAGTTCTGCTTGCGGGTGTGTCAGGTGGTTTTTCCCCGGGTACTCCGGTTTTCGCCCCACCTACCGATTGATTCATCTCGATATGAGTGAAAAAGCTTGAAAGGGACGTAAAACTGAATCAAAAAAAAAAAAAAAAAAAAAAAAAATGAAGACAAAAATGTCACATGCAATTTATATATTCATTTATAAATATATTTTAATCAAAAGACTAGTATGTGATGGTTTTATTTTCCAAGTCATGGTTTCTGCTTTATATTCCATCTCAGCATTAATAATTTCGTAATGAATTCAAGCTTTATGGATAACTTGCTGTAAAATCTAATCAGGCAAATAACCTTCCTCGTCCTTGAGCACTCCCTACAGTACTGGTTAAACCCAGGAAGAGTTGGCTCTGTCCCGACATGACTGAAAAATTGTTGACCGGGACGTTAGGCCTCAACACAAACAAGCAAACAAACAAATAACCTTCTTCAAATTTCACGGAAAATACCTGTCTGTTTTTTGTGAAAATGTGCACTAAGTACTGGTAACATGCCTCACTCTTATTAGTTAGTATGCTTGCCCAGATCAGAATCAAAATCAAATTATAATTTAGAATCTGTTCCCCACTTGTTTAGATTTGTTCCTTAGATTAAATTTAATTATTACAAGTGTATAAAATTTGAAGATAATAAAAAAAGTGTTAATAACAGACTATCCCATCTAAATTAATATATAGTTCAACTGGTCAGCCATGATCAAATCAAAAGAATCATACCCAATGGCTTGTTTTAAAATGATAAACAATGCGGTCTGAAAGTTCATTTTGGCGGCAGAGTGATTAAGATCGCCGTTTTTCATTTACACGCTTAATTAATAGATCATCTCACCGCTTTGACTGGTTTGGGTTCAAGCCCCACACTAAGCACATGTGAGACAAGCAAATTTCTGCTTGAGGGTGTGCCCAGTACTTTTTTCTTGAGGTTCTCCCATATTTTTAGCCCCATGAGCTGAAATAACCTTGAAAGGGACGTAAAACTGATTGAAAAAAAAAATTGTTTTGACAACTGACCCATCAGCACATGAAGAAGCCTCCATGGTGCAGTGGTTATGCCACTCGCCTTGTAAACCAGGGGTCGCAGGTTCGATCCCGGGCTTCTCCAGTTCGTCGGATGGGACTTTAAACCGAGGTCCCATCTCCATATGACCTTAGCTGTTGGTAGGACGTTAAACCCCAATCAACCATCAGCACATGAGACTAATCTACCGTATTCGTTCTAATTAGTGCACAATGCACTAAACTTTTCAGAATATCTTAAGTTAGGTTAACAAAATATCGTTCTAATAAGCGCACACTATGAATGAATATTACACATAAACTGCTGAGGTTACCATGTCAAAAATACCAATAATCATGTTAAGTGTTCCAATCGTTGCAAAATAGTGTTTGATCATCTAAGGTTAAGTTTTGATGCGGCTAATACGGTATTGATGTGTAAAATAGGTATATTTTGCAAGTCGAGCAGTGTGCGTTTATGCAAATGATTTTAGAAAACGACCAGGGTGTGCGCTTATTGGAGCATGTGTGCTAATTAGAACAAATACGGTAAATATTCTTGTTAAAGACCATGGACCTGGACATATTTATTTATTTATTCATTTTTGGCTCAATCTGCGGGGGGTTTTTTTAATTGTCAAACAGTGAACAAGAAGAAAACAAACATAAATACTTGTATCACTTCTTTTAAATCTCAATAAATTAACTTGTAGCCAAATTTGGATTCAGGATCTATTTACCTGTGTTATAAGTGGGTGGGGTACATAATTAACTCAAATTGAAAGTAGATTCTGAACAAAGAAAACCACTTATCATTAAATCGTCAAGCTATTTAAACACATCAGTTACTTTTCTTTTAATTCATACATATAAATCTGAATGACACTTCACTTACCAACTTTATACTTAGGTTTTCCAGCTGACATTTTATTTCTCAATTTGCCGTGGTCCTCACGTGGAGTAAAATGGAAACTGAAAGAGACCGAAATGACGTTTCACGCATATTTATAACCATCCCTCATTTACATATGGTCACGTGAATATCTACAGTAGTAATTTAAAAGTTTTGCAGTATCTTTATTCTGAATCGGAATCAGAACGGTGACATTATGGATATCCATATTATGAATTATGAATATTTGGCACCCCATACATTTTGGGAAATCCTTAAATGTAATTATGGATATCCTAATTCATTTATGGATATCATTCTATATTCATTTATGAATATCCATTATTCACTTATGGGTATCCTAAAATAATTTAGGATATCCATAATTATTTTAGGATAACCTTAATTCAATTTAGGATATCCATAAATGAATTATGGATATGGATATTCTTAAATAATGAATAAATAGTAAAACGGCACCCCATAAATATTCATCCTATTTAAAGATATCCTTAAATCGAATTTAATATGGATATGCTTAAATAAGGTTGTATTTTAGGATATCCATAATTCATTTAAGGATATCCTAAAATCAATTTATGGATATCCATAATTCAGGCGAATTATGGATATATGGGGTGCCGTTTTACTATTTATTCCCTATTTTTGGATATCCATAATTTATTTGAGGATATCCATAATTCATATATAGATATCCTTAATTCATTTATGGATATCCTAAGATAATTAAGGATATCCATTAATATTTTTGGATATCCTAAAATGAATTATGGATATCCATAAATGAATTATGGATATCCTTAAATGAATTATGAATATCCTTAATTGAATTATGAATATCCTAAAATACATTTTTGGATATCCAAAAATCACGATGAATTATGGATATCCTTAAATCAGCTTATTTAAGGATATCCTTAACTGTATTTTAGGATATCCAAAAATAATCTTGAATTTAGGATATCCAGAATTCGATTTTTGGATATCCACAAATCTATTTTAGGATATCCTTAAATGATCTGATTTAAGGATATCCAAATCGATTTTAGGATATCCATAATTCATTTAAATCATTGTATCCTTTAGGCACGTACATTATTTTTTGTGATTTAAGGATATCCTTAAATGAATTATGGATATCCTAAAATACAGTCCTATTTTAGGATATCCATAATTCATTTATGGATATCCATAAATCGAATCATGGATATCCAATATTAGCCCGATTTTAGGATATCCTTAAATCGAATCATAGATATCCAAAAATAGGATTGTATTTTAGGATATCCATAATTCGATTTTAGGATATCCTAAAATAAATTTATGAATATCCAATATTCAGCCGAATTAAGGATATCCAAAATGAATTTTGGATATCCATAAATAGGGAATAAATAGTAAAACGGCACCCCATATGGATATCCATAATTCATTTCAGGATATCCATAAATAGGGAATAAATAGTAAAACGGCACCCCATAAAATGTATATAGATAATTAGTAAAATTAGTCCAAGATGACCATTTATGGCCCAGCAGTGATCCGTGTTCTAGTATGCCTCTGTTTAGCTTCTTGTAACTACATGTAGTTTTAATGGCCCATCCCGAATGTTCTCCCCATCTTGCTAATTTGAAAAATATGTACCCACCCCACACCTGAGATGATGATCAGAAATTGATCGACTCGGTATATGAAGATTGATCGAGAGAGAGAGAGAGAGAGAGAGAGAGAGAGAGAGAGAGAGAGAGAGAGAGAGAGAGAGAGAGAGAGAGAGATAGATAGATAGATAGATAGATAGATAGATAGATAGATAGATAGATAGATAGATAGATAGATAGATAGATAGATAGATAGATAGATTTTAGGATATCCTTAAATGAAGTATGGATATCCTAAAATACAACCTTATTTAAGGATATCCATAATTCGATTTAAGGCTATCCTTAAATAGGATGCACATTGGATATCTATGGGGTGCCGTTTTACTATTTATTCCCTATTTATGGATATCCATAATTCATTTTTGGATATCCAAAATTCATTTTGGATATCGATAATTCATTTTTGGATATCCTAAAATCGATTTATGGATATCCTAAATCCGTTGAATATTGGATATCCATAAATTGATTTTAGGATATCTTAAAATCGAATAATGGATATCCTAAAATACAATCCTATTTTTGGATATCCATAATTCGATTTAAGGATATCCTAAAATCGGGCTTATATTGGATATCCATAATTCGATTTATGGATATCCATAAATGAATTATGGATATCCTAAAATAGGACTGTATTTTAGGATATCCATAACTCATTTAAGGATATCCTTAAATCACAAAAAAATGATGTACGTGCCTAAGGGATACAATGTAAAAATGAATTATGGATATCCTTAAATCGATTTATGGATATCATTAAATCAGATCATTTGTGGATATCCTAAAATAGAATCATGGATATCCAAAAATCGAATTATGGATATCCTAAATACAAGATTATGTTTGGATATCCTAAAATACAGTAAAGGATATCCTTAGATAAGCTGATTTACGGATATCCATGATTCGATTTATGGATAACCAAAAATCGAATCATGGATATCCTTAAGTCATCATGATTTTTGGATATCCAAAAATGTATTTTAGGATGTCCTTAATTCAATTAAGGATATCCATAGTTCATTTTAGGATATCCAAAAATATTAATGGATATCCTTAATTATTTTAGGATATCCATAAATGAATTAAGGATATCCATAAATGAATTATGGCCTTAAATAAATTATGGATATCCAAAAATAGGGAATAAATAGTAAAACAGCACACCATAGATATCCATAATTCGATTTATGGATATCCTTAAATCAGCCTATTTATGGATATCTTAAATTCGAATTATGGATATCCTTAATTCGAATTATGGATATCCTAAATTCAAGACTATTTTGGATATCCATAAATGCATTTAAGGATATCCTTAAATCATATAAACCTTTGTTGCTTATTCGGGTGGTTATACATGTCCATAGCTGTTGACTGGGACGTAAAACATTTATTCAAACAAACAAACAAACAAACATATTATTGCTTCAGAAGACTAAACACACTTACTATCGCTTCGGTAACTCGTTGTACTAGAATAGTTTTGCACAGTTACTGTAACAGGAAACGCTTGCAGTTACCTCCCATATAACCGGAAGTAAATGAAATCATATGATGGAAAGTTGACAGTTGTCAGACCTTTTTAATTTTCGATAATGGAATACCACGACATACATTTTAATATCGATCACGGCTATTTGGAGGGACTTGTCCGTGGCTTCAAAGCTGGAATATTGAAACAGGCCGATTATTTGAATCTTGTTCAATGTGAAACCCTAGAAGGTTGGCATCTCTGCTTTTTTTCATAAATTATCATCAATAATGTTCTGAATCTGAATCTGAATAGTTTACTGGTGACACGCCAAATGACATTATTTCACCAGGGGGTTCGGATGGGGGAGAAATTAGTCCCTTGAACGCACGAGTGTAGCGAACTTGGACACACAGTCATCAGACATTTCAGCAGAGGAGATAAGTGAATCAGGGAGGTCGTTCCAGTCCCTGATAGTCTGTGGAAAGAAACTACTTTTGTACGCTTCTTTGCTAGCTGAAGGTATCTGAAAAGCCAAAGAGTGTTGATTTCTACAACGCATATTCTTTTGGATAAGGTCATCTGTGGGTATTCTGGCTTTACCCTTTAGACCTTTGTATAGCAATATAAGTCTACTATCCTTCCTCCTTTTCTTAAGAGATTCCCATTTCAGTTGACCTAAAATGCCAGTCATGCTCCCAGTTTCAAAAACATAATTTCCCGTCACAAACCTTGCGGCACGATTTTGTACCTTTTCCATTTCTTCCTGGAGGCCATGAGTGTTCTTCTTATATCCAAACCTTCAGCTGTTACTTACAATCTACATGCACACAAGCATTCTGAATGTGTCCCACAGCATCAGATTAGTTCCATGCATATACTTAGTGGGAAAAAATGTCTCGCTTTACTCATCACCATTTCAAACACGAAAAACCTGTGAAAAATGAAATCCTGCTCGCCTGCTCTTGGCATGCTGGTTGAAAAATGAAAATATAATATGAAATAAGGCACCACCTTTGGCGCGACGCTCTGCTCCTATTGCGCCAATGATTTTAAAAGCTGATAAGTTCCTCATCCTCACCCTGGGGCCCTGCCAGGTGTCTTGTGGATCTGGGGAGAAGGTCATTTATTTTCAGGGATCTGGGGAGCAAGTATTAACGTTTGGAGATTTAGGGAGCAGAGGAAATGGGCAATTAGGAAAACAATATTCTTTCAGAGAGCAGGCAGTAAAAAGACCCACCGGGTAGGACCTTACCCAGATGATAAAATTCTTCAATTTTTCTTTTTGCATAACATAAAGTTCTAGATCTGTATTTTTAGGATAGACCATTCCGAAATAAGGGAGGTCGTTTTGTTTCATACGAACCTTCGTTGCTCGGTGCGACAAAGGTCGTGCACTGTGCAGTTAACCGAATGCAACCATGTGACTTCATACTAAGCAAAACTGTGACGTCATGTTGTCATGATCTATCGGGAACAAAAACAACAGATATTCTTGAGTAAGTATCTTTGTTTAATTCGTCCATTTAGGGCAGTCGAACAAAAAGTTTGTCAACACAATGTTTCGACGTGAATAGTTGTTGCTAATCGCTACCCCGAATTCCGGTTCCGACTGACGAAAGATTTTTTCTCTATCAATGTATCTAGAACAGAACAGAACAGAACATTTTTACCACGTTCTACCATAAGAGCGACGCAGGAGCGTCGCTATTAAATTATGTCACCAGATGATTTTTCTTAAAATAAGTCTATAATTTCCTGCTTTGAATCCATAATTTCTTTGAGATTTACTCATTGAGCTGCGGCATTTGCTCTCATCTTTTTGGCGCTGGGCTCCAACCAGTCAGAAAGCAGCTTTAATGTCACACCTCCAAAGTGTACATGTCACATTAAAGCATCTTTCTTTTCTTTCCTTTCTATATGTACTGCAGCACGCTCACGCGAGGATTATGTGCAGGTGCGTGTGTCAAAGATAAGGTTGATAAGGTTGAAATTTAAAATGAGTTTAGATAGGCTAAAAAGTATGATAGTGTTAGCTGGTTAGTATGAAGAAGAAGTAAAAAGTTAAAAGCTGATAAAAACAACAAATAAACGTCAAAGTCAAGTTTGGAGACACTCACCACATGTCAGCCATGTGTAATCTTTTTTATTCCATTTGAAATTGTGTTGATCAAATCAAACCATCAAGGTCTGCAGCGGAATGTAGTGAAGTGAGGTTTCGCAAATATGTTCTTCCATAAAGGCACACAAAATGGAAACCAAACAGTTAACAGATAATCATTAAAGTCTGGCTTTATGGGTAACTAGATCTACATTAGTTTCCACAAGACCCTACCAAGAAGGAAGATTTCTGGAAGGGAAGTTCAAATTGATCAAGGGGGGTTTTCATAAATTTCACCATGAAACTGAAATTATTGGGTCTAAGAGGGGTTCAAGAGAACCACCCAAACCCCTTCTACATCCGCCATTGCCACTGAAAAGGGCAGTGTATTCATTATCTCCAGGGTTAAAAAAAATTGAATTTTATTTATTTTACTTCAGTTACACATTTAATGACACACAATTACATTCATAGAAAGTATATATACACATTCTTGAAGGTACAGATGTTGGCGTTATGTGGTCAAACATGGTTGAGCAAACTGGAGAACACTGCGACCACTACCCTGTCACATGCCTTGACCCGGATTTGAACCTGGACCGTAAGATTGACAAGCAAGTGTGTTATCCACTATGCTATCCAGGCCCCAGGGTTGTCCGTTAATAGCTATATATAAAGCTAATGTTCACGTCTTAAAAAAATGTCTGACATTTCATTTGTAAAAAAAAAAAAAAAAAAGTAACATTGCTTTATGCCTATAGAAATGAGGGTTTCACACTATAGATATATAGGCCCATTTTAGACCATTTTTAGCTCGACTGCACGAAGTGCATAGAGCTATTGCAGTCACCCCGGTCGTCCACGTTCCCGTTCCCGTGCGCGTTCCCGTGCGCGTGCGCGTCACACTTGCGTTAAAGTTTTCTAGAAGTCCATATCTTGACAACCACTCATCAGAAAGCATTCATACTTGGACCATAGATACCCTGTAGGGTTAGCTTTCATTCCATGGCATCGGGCCCCTGGGTCCAGGCCAGGGGGTGGGGCTGGAGGTTAAAATCTAGAACACCTTCAAAAATGGCAATTCTTATGTTAAAGTTTTCTAGAAGTCCATATCTTGACAACCACTCATCAGAAAGCATTGATACTCGGGCCATTGACACCCTGTAGGGTCGGCTTTCATTCCATGGCATCAGATCCCTGGGTCCATGCCAGGGGGTGGGGCTAGAGGTTAAAATCTAGAACACCATTTATAATAATGGCTTTTCTGTGATATAGTATTCTAGAAGTCTATATCTTGAAAACTTTTTATCAGAGGGCTTTCATACTCAGACCATAGGTACCCTGTAGGGTTGAGTTTCATTCCATGGCATCGGGCCCCTGGGTCCATGCCTGTGGGGTGGGGCTGGAGGTTAAAAACTAGAACACTAAAAAATAGATGTACTGCTGTGTAACTTTTACAAGGAGGCATATCTTGACAACAACTTATCATAAAGCATTCATACTTCATACACTTTAGGTTCCATGACATCGGACCTCTGGGTCGGAGTCAGGGGGCGGGGCTAGAGGTCAAAATCTAGAACTCTTGGATTTTTTTTTCTTTTTATTTCTTAATAGAAACAACTTAGGAGGATGGTTGGTCATTCATCTTTTGACTTTGTGACACTGACTTGTGTGTCATGACGGTAAGGGTCGGTTGACCTACTTTCCATGGTTCAGTGATTTTGCCTTATATCTTGACACTCAATTAGTATATTTTCTTACTTCTTTCAGATTATGAGTTAGTACGACCAGGCCTTTGACCCCAATATACTTATAGGTCACTGTGACCTAATTTCACGGTTCAGTGATTTTGCCTTATATCTTGACACTCAATTAGTATATTTTCATACTTTTTTCAGATTATGAGTGAGTATGACCAGACCTTTGACCCCAATATACTTATAGGTCACTGTGACCTAATTTCACGGTTCAGTGATTTTGCCTTATATCTCTGTACTCAAATGGTTTATGAACAAACTTCTTTCAAAGTATGTTTGCGTATGACAAGACCTTTGACCCTGAAGTAGTCCTAGGTCACTGTGACCTAATTTCACGGTTCAGTGATTTTGCCTTATATCTTGACACTCGATTAGTATATTTTCATACTTTTTTCAGATTATGAGTGAGTATGACCTGACCTTTGACCCCAATATACTTACAGGTCACTGTGACCTAATTTCACGCTTCAGTGATTTTTGCCTTATATCTCGGTACTCAAATGGTTTATGAACAAACTTCTTTCAAAGTATGTTTGCGTATGACAAGACCTTTGACCCTGAAGTAGTCCTAGGTCACTCTGACCTAATTTCACGGTTCAGTGATTTTGCCTTATATCTTGACACTCAATTAGTATATTTTCATACTTCTTTCAGATTATGAGTAAGTATGACCAGACCTTTGACCCAAATATACTTATAGGTCACTGTGACCTAATTTCATGGTTCAGTGACTTTGCCTTATATCTCGGCACTCAAGTGGTTTATGAACAAACTTCTTTCACACTATGTTTGCGTATAACAAGACCTTTGACCCTAAAGTAGTCCTAGGTCAATATGACCTAATTTCACGGTTCAGTGATTTTCCTTTATATCTCGGCACTCAATTGGTATATGAACATACTTCTTTCACGATATGTATGAGTATGACAAGACCTTTGACCATAAAGTAGTCCTGGGTCACTGTGACCTAATTTCATGGTTCAGTGATTTTGCCTTATATCTCAACACTCAGTTGGTATTTTTTCATACTTCTTTCTGATTATGAATGAGTATGACCACACCTTTAACCCAAACATACTTATAGGTCAATATGACCTAATTTCATGGTTCAGTGATTTTGCTTTATATCTCAACAATGAATGGGTATATGATCATTTTTCTTTCACATTATGAGTAAGTATCACTAGACCTTTGACCCTGCAATACTTATAGGTCAGTGTGACCTTTTTTCACGGTTCAGTGATTTTGCCTTGTGTCTTGGCACTCAGTTGGTATATGAACACACTTCTTTCACAATATGAGTGAGACCTTTAAATCTTAGGTAGTTATAGTTAACTTTCATGGTTGTGATTTTGCCTTATTGCATCAAGGCAAAAAGATGTGAGCATAATGCTTTGGGTTACTGGTCGGGTTTGGCCTTATGCTTGACAAAGGTCAGAAGCAGTCGAGCACGCTGTCCTGCGACAGCTCTTATTATGTAACCAGCCAGTCATCCACAATAATTCAAATTCTCTGAGGCCATCCTGGAGGTTGAAGACCAAAGGTCGAGCCTCTGCTGTGTCATACCTGTAACCAAAGGCATTAACTGATTCTGAAAAAATGGTAAAACATGTCTTCTTTGTGTCATCTTGCTTTTTTAGCTCGACTGCACGAAGTGCATAGAGCTATTGCAGTCACCCCGGTCGTCCAAGTTCCTGTTCCCTTTCCCGTGCGCGTGCGCGTCACACTTGCGTTAAAGTTTTCTAGAAGTCCATATCTTGACAACCACTCATCAGAAAGCATTCATACTTGGACCATAGATACCCTGTAGGGTTAGCTTTCATTCCATGGCATCGGGCCCCTGGGTCCAGGCCAGGGGATGGGGCTGGAGGTTAAAATCTAGAACACCTTCAAAAATGGCAATTCTTGTGTTAAAGTTTTCTAGAAGTCCATATCTTGACAACCACTCATCAGAAAGCATTGATACTTGGGCCATTGACACCCTGTAGGGTCGGCTTTCATTCCATGGCATCAGATCCCTGGGTCAATGCCAGGGGGTGGGGCTAGAGGTTAAAATCTAGAACACCATTAATAATAATGGCTTTTCTGTGATATAGTATTCTAGAAGTCTATATCTTGAAAACTCTTTATCAGAGGGCTTTCATACTCGGACCATAGGTACCCTGTAGGGTTGAGTTTCATTTCATGGCATCGGGTCTCTCGGTCCATGCCTGGGGGGTGGGGCTGGAGGTTAAAAACTAGAACACTGTAAAAATAGATGTACTGCTGTGTAACTTTTACAAGGAGTCCATATCTTGACAACAACTTATCATAAAGCATTCATACTTCATACACTTTAGGTTCCATGACATCGGACCTCTGGGTCGGAGTCAGGGGGGCGGGGCTAGAGGTCAAAATCTAGAACTCCCCGAATTTTTTTTCTTTTTATTTCTTAATAGAAACAACTTAGGAAGATGGTTGGTCATTCATCTTTTGACTTTGTGACACTGACTTGTGTGTCATGACGGTAAGGGTCGATTGACCTACTTTCCATGGTTCAGTGATTTTGCCTAATATCTTGACACTCAATTAGTATATTTTCTTACTTCTTTCAGATTATGAGTGAGTACGACCAGGCCTTTGACCCCAATATACTTATAGGTCACTGTGACCTAATTTCACGTTTCAGTGATTTTGCCTTATATCTCGGTTCTCAAATGGTTTATGAACAAACTTCTTTCAAAGTATGTTTGCGTATGACAAGACCTTTGACAAACTTCTTTCAACGTATGCTTGGCATTGCTTGCGTATGACAAGACCTTTGACCCTGAAGTAGTCCTAGGTCACTGTGACCTAATTTCACGGTTCAGTGATTTTGCCTAACATCTTGACACTCAATTAGAATATTTTCATACTTTTTTCAAATTATGAGTGAGTATGACCAGACCTTTGACCCCAATATACTTATAGGTCACTATGACCTAATTTCACGGTTCAGTGACTTTGCCTTATATCTCGGCACTCAAGTAGTTTATGAACAAACTTCTTTGACACTGTTTGCGTATGACAAGACCTTTGACCCTAAAGTAGTCCTAGGTCAATATGACTTTATTTCACGGTTCAGTGATTGATTTTCCTTTGTATCTTGGCACTCAATTGGTATATGAACATACTTCTTTCACGATATGTATGAGTATGACAAGACCTTTGACCGTAAAGTATTCCTGGGTCACTGTGACCTAATTTCATGGTTCAGTGATTTTGCCTTATATCTCGACACTCAGTTGGTATTTTTTCATACTTCTTTCTGATTATGAATGAGTATGACCAGACCTTTAACCCAAACATACTTATAGGTCACTATGACCTAATTTCATGGTTCAGTTATTTTGCTTTATATCTCAACACTGAATGGGTATATGATCATATTTCTTTCACATTATGAGTAAGTATCACTAGACCTTTGAGGCTTTGACCCTGAAATACTTATAGGTCAGTGTGACCTTATTTCACGGTTCAGTGATTTTGCCTTGTGTCTTGGCACTCAGTTGGTATATGAACACACTTCTTTCACAATATGAGTGAGACCTTTAAATCTTAGGTAGTTATAGTTAACTTTCATGGTTCAGTGATTTTGCCTTATCGCATCAAGGCAAAAAGATGTATGAGCATAATGCTTTGGGTTACCGGTAGGGTTTGGCCTTATGTTTGACAAAGGTCAGAAGCAGTCGAGCACTCTGTCCTGCTACAGCTCTTATTATACTCAGTATTATACTTGTAAGACAGTCTCTAGCTCCAATTGCATGAGTTGGTCATAATATATTATAAGGGTTGATGGTAGAATTTAATCATAGCCTGATACTAGTTGAAGGGTTGTCGGGCAAGTAGATTTTCTGCTTAACCCAACAGCTGTATAGACAAGTCCACAGCCTATGTCATCAAACTTTTTGCATAGAATTGTGGCGTCTTGTGGTGGGCAAAAGACAAAACATACATACATCCTTGAATTATAATGATTTCAAGCAAATTTTAATGTTTTAAAAGCAAAAAAGAGTTGTTAGTAAAGAGCTTTGAATACTTTTTCATTGGCAGCGAATATCCTTAAATTCTAAGTAACCGATTATGGCCCACCAAGCAAGATACCCACACACTGGTACCATTTATAATGTCTTTGGTATGAGTCGGCCAGGGGTCGAATCATGGAACCCAGGACCTCACACTCCCAAATTTGTACAGAGTATTCATAAAATGAGCCTGTGCGTGAGAAAACCAACAATTTGGGTTCCGACCAGGTCCGACACAAACCGGCCTGTACACGAACAGAAAAGAGCTAGAAGCTTGAAATTTCGGATTTAAGTAGAAGAGGAATTGTACTATCCGAGTAGCGAAAACAAAGGCGCTGATCAGCTTCGCGGTTACCGCGAAGCTGATCTGCGTCTTTGTTTTCGCATATGCAGATTGTTGGTTTTCCCATGCGGCGGCTCAAATCTCTTTAAATAGTCTCATTAATCTATTACAGATCTTAAGCTCCACCTACAGAGTACAGACTATGGCAACTTCCTGGCGAACGAGCCGAGTCCCCTCTCAGTGTCGACAATAGATGATAAACTGAAGGAGAAGATGGTGATAGAGTTTAACCATCTACGAAATCACTGTCTCGAACCACTGGCAACATTCCTTGACTATATTACGTAGGTGATCTTGTTGCAATTTTAATGATATTTTAAGAAACCTTTTAATGAGGCTTTATCTCAGTTTTAATTTTTATTTGCTATCACTGCAGCTGGTGTTGTGCCTTGTGGCGGCCCTAAAAAGTCTCCCCGTACATCATCCTGAGTGCAGGTTATATTTTCTTTTTGGTCCTTTGAGATCAGCAAGGATATTCTGAGAAATCAAATTTATTATCGGTTTCGATTCATTTTCTCACCAATGTTTAATATATTTGGTCCCATTTAGATAATACTAGTCTTTGTATCGACTACACTGTTGAAAGTTGCAAAATTTCATTAATTCTCTTTGGCTCCGTTTTGCCAAATCTAAAGGGTCACTGACGAGACTTTAATAGTCGAAACCGCGGTATGGCACATCCCCTTTCTCATTAATGTGTTCACTGCTCTTAAAGGATCTCAGTTTTAATTTTTATTTATCCCAGTCTCTGGAGGAGTATGTTGGCCCAGCGTAATACTGTAGATTAAGAAGGCCAGGGTTTTAAATCACTCCACCACATTTATGCCCTTGAGTAATACACATTTAATAACTACTTGTGGTACTGGTCCATAATGTAGTGCCTTTGTCTTGGCATGACTGAAACAAAGTTGATAAAGATATTTATTCATAACAATAATACAAACAAACCATAACAATATACATGTAAAGTGAAGAAACAGGATGATATGCCTAATGGGCCTTGTCATTAGACCTGACACACTGGCAAAAACAGTGCCAACACAAGTCAAAAGTACCTATACAAGTTTGCATACAATATATTGTCTTATAATGTTGTTTTTTTCTGTAAAATGTAACATATTTTGCATGTATGGGTACCAGGATAAGTTTCATAATTGCTTGGTCAAAGAATCTTACATGCCCCTATTACATCATCTTTGTTTTATAATTATTAACATATTGGGTATCCACCAGTTGCATGATAAAATGCCGTTTTATATCTGTTTGATGAAAGCAGGAATAGCTCAGACAATACATGATTTTATTTGTATATTTTTAAAGTGTTGTGTTTCAATTGAGCAAAGTCAAGTGCAAATATGTTTTAATGAAATTGGAAGAGAAAAGTACTAATAATCTACATGTACCAGGTGTACAGTACTGCTTTGTTAGTTGAATCATTCTAGTTTCTTTTGTTTTAGATGCAATCATTATTATAATCCTGTAATTGTAATACTAGCCATCTTCAGTAGTGTTAGGCCAGGTTTTCTTTAACAAGACTCGTGATGCAAATGAGCCGCTTCGTGGGAAAACCAACAATGTGGTTTCCGAACACGGCGAACAGGTCTGACACAAACTAGCCTGTACAGTCACAGAAGCAGGCTAGAAACTTGAAATTTCGGATTTAAGAAGAAAAGGGATTGTACTATTCGTGTAGCGAAAACAAAGGCGCTGATCAGCTTCGCGGTTACCGCGAAGCTGATCTGCGTCTTTGTTTTCGCATATGCAGATTGTTGGATTTCCCATGGGGCGGCTCAAATGTTGAAATAAACCATCAAAAACTGACGTCTGCTTTAAAAACATGACATGGAAATTGCATGATTTGGTAAATAAGCCAGCCTGTGATTACTTTAAAAGTAAACTGAGCATAAATTGTAAAGATTTTACCAAATGAATGCAGAAATGGAAGGACATACAATGAAGACTGTGATCAGACTGTTTCACTGCTTTACCATCAGAAAAACATGTCCGTGACATGTATACCTCATTGAACCCCACTTTTATATAGTAAAACTGGGGTTTGCAGGGGTATACACTGTACCTATTTTTCTTATTTTTGCTCCAAAACATAGATTGTGGATACTCGTTAGAACCGCCTCGGTGAGGCGGTTCTAACGTGTACCCACAATCTATGTTTTGAGCAAAAATAAGAAAAATATCAACATTTTTAGCCAAAAATTTTCAATTTTTAAAGCTCAAAAAATCTCTTTTTATTGCATGGGCAAGTTTTCGTAATGCACTTTACTAGGATTAATTAATATCTGAAGCTTCCTTCCTTCTGTAGGTACAGTTACATGATTGACAACATAATCCTGTTGATTACTGGTACCCTGCATCAGAGGCCCATCACCGAGCTTATCCCAAAATGTCATCCCCTAGGGAGCTTTGAACAGATGGAGGCCATACATATTGCTGCTACACCGGCAGAGCTCTACAATGCTGTATTGGTTGACACACCACTAGGTAGGTTATTTTATCCCTGGCATCCCGAAATGTCATCACTCAGCAGCTACGAGTAGCTGCCACATCGGTAGAGCTCTACAATGCTGTATTAGTTGATGTATGCCATTAGGTATGGTAAAAAAGTTGTTCATATGAATATTCATACTGCATAGAGTATTTTTTGTAGACAATTGGAACTGTGTCTCAACCCCCATTCTTCATCCTCCCAAATCCCATCCCAACTTGGATCCACATTCCACACATGATTGACAAAAATGACCAATGATGTTTTATTAAAATACCTTTTAAATGGAGTATCAATCATTCAAACCATGATCTTACTGTCTAAACACCATCTTCCAGAAACTGCATTTTTCAAAATCTCACTTTTCTGAAAGACCTCAAGAAAATTATGACCACGTCACCATTTTGCAATCCATAAGTCTAAAAAGTGCCACAAATTTTCGAAAATCAGATAACAAATAAAAATTGTATGCCAGAAAATAATTTTGGATAGGGCTTTTTCCATTGTAAAAATGTCAACAAGGGAAGAAACTATTTTACGGAAAAAAATCTAAATTGATTATTTTTCATTTAAAATGCACCAAACCAAAACAATATTGTATTGTATGCATAGTTGAGCACCAAACTCTTAAAATGATTCCACAGATTCACTTGATTTTCAGTTTTCAGGTATATGGATTACCTCCCTTGCACGTGCAAAAGGCCTATTCAAAATAATTTTTTGGGGCACTTTTTACGACTTTTGGGTTGGAAAAAGATGACATAGTCATAATTTTCTTGTAGTGTTTCACAAAAGTGAGATTTTGAAAAATGCAGTTTCTGAAAGATGGTGTTCAGACAGTAGGTTTTCTATCTACTTTCTAGCTTTGTATTTCATTATTATTTTTTGTTTTCAGCCCCATATTTCATAGACTGTATCTCTGAGCAGGACTTGGATGAACTGAATATTGAAATCATCAGAAACACATTATACAAGGTTAGTTCAACTTTTGTGTATAATTAGCTCACCTGAGCCGAAGGCTCACAGGTGAGCTTATAGGATAGGCAGGCATCCGTCGTCCGTCGTCGTCCATCCACAATTTCAAAGAAGAATATTTCTGAAGCTAGTAGGCCGATCTTGATGAAATTTAATGTGAACCATAATTGGGTTAGGGGATTGATGGCATTAGGTTTTGGAGCAGATTGTATTAAAATTGTGGTTTCCATGGCAACAGATAGGTCCCATAGACCTACAATGGGAAAAACTAAAAAAATCTTCTCTGAAACCACTAGGCCCACAGCTTTGATATTTGGTATGTAGCAATGGCTAATGGTCCTCTACATAAATTGTGCCATTCATGCCCCTGGGGTCAAATTTGGCCACGCCCCGGGGGGCCGATAGTCTCCATAGACTTACTATGGGAAAAAAATTAAAAAATCTTCTTCTCTGAAACCACAGGGCCCACAGCTTTGATATTTTGTACGTGGCAATGGCTAATGGTCCTCTACCTAAATTGTGCCAGCCATGCCCCTGGGGTCAAATTTGGCTACGCCCCGGGGGTGGATAAGCTCCATAGACTTACAATTGGAAAAACTAAAAAAATCTTCTTCTCTGAAACCACTAGGCCCACAGCTTTGATATTTGGTATGTAGCAATGGCTAATGGTCCTCTACATAAATTGTGCCATTCATGCCCCTGGGGTCAAATTTGGCCAACCCCCGGGGGTTGATAGTCTCCATAGACTTACTATGGGAAAAAAATTAAAAAATCTTCTTCTCTGAAACCACAGGGCCCACAGCTTTGATATTTTGTACGTGGCAATGGCTAGTGGTCCTCTACATAAATTGTGCCAATCATGCCCCTGGGGTCAAATTTGGCCATGCCCCGGGGGTCGATAGTCTCCATAGACCTACAATAGGAAAAAAACTAAAAAAATCTTCTTCTCTGAAACCACTAGGCCAACAGCTTTGATATTTGGTATGTAGCAATGGCTAATGGTCCTCTACATAAATTGTGCCATTCATGCCCCTGGGGTCAAATTTGGCCACGCCCCGGGGGTTGATAGTCTCCATAGACTTACTATTGGAAAAAAATTCAAAAATCTTCTTCTCTGAAACCACAGGGCCCACAGCTTTGATATTTTGTATGTGGCAATGGCTAATGGTCCTCTACATAAATTGTGCCAATCATGTCCCCGAAGTCAAATTTGGCCACGCCCCGGGGGTCGACAGTCTCCATAGACCTACAATAGGAAAAACTAAAAAAAATCTTCTTCTCTGAAACCACTAGGCCCACAGCTTTGATATTTGGTATGTAGCAATGGCTAATGGTCCTCTACATAAATTGTGCCATTCATGCCCCTGGGGTCAAATTTGGCCAGGTCCCGGAGGTTGATAGTCTCAATAAACTTGCTATGGGAAAAAAATTCAAAAATCTTCTTCTCTGAAACCACAGGGCACACAGCTTTGATATTTTGTATGTGGCAATGGCTAATGGTCCTTTACATGAATTGTGCCAGCCATGCCCCTGGGGTCAAATTTGGCCAGGCCCCGGGGGTAGATAGTCTCCATAGACTTACAATGGGAAAAACTAAAAAAAAACTTCTTCTCTGAAACCAAAAGGCCCAGAGCTTCTATATTTTGTATGTAGCAATGTTTGGTAGTCCCCATTATAAATTGTGCCAGTCATGCCCCGGGGGTCAATAGTGTCCATGCATAGACTTTCATTGGTCGATTCTCAATTAATTTAAATCTCATGTGATAATCTCTCAGGTGAGCTACAGGACCAATGGTCCTCTAGTTTTTGTTTATAATTGTTTGTGTTTTAGGTATGATTGCATTTTAACTAGCCATCTGTTTTGGGAAAAAACAACAACTTTTAATTGTTGAAACTCATAAAGTTTTTGAAACACAATTTTGCAACAAACCAAGTGCTTGAATTGGCTACTGAAGTATGGGTATTTTGTCTTCATCAACCATATTAGGAAACCCCTACAAAATAACATGTACTATTATCAGACCAGATAAATCACATATTAGTAATCTTGCTTTGTTGTATTTGTAGGCATACCTGGAAGATTTCTACCAGTTCTGTAAACAGATGGGTGGGGCCACAGGGGAGACAATGTGTGAGGCTCTAGCTGTATGTACTGATTATACATATACACGCACCTATTTGAGAAATAATGATGGTCTTTCTCATTAGTGAGAGACAAATGACCACATATACATGTACTGTACCTTCTTTGGCAGCCATTTCAGCGTTTACTGCTTGATGGTTTCTATGCATAAAATGTGGCAAAACAGTGAATACTGTTCAACAAAATATGCAATAGATCTTACCACATTGGGTTTGAACAAATAATAATGATCGAAATTGTATTTTAAGCAGTGCTTTGAAAAGGTCAGTTAAAACAAATTTTTGAAACACTGATGTTCAATTGTCTTTGATAGTCTTTACGAGGCCCATCATTCAAAGTCTTAAGGCAGTGACCAAGTGTTTGAGCGCTAGGCTAAGAATCAAGAGGTCATGACTGAGGTCATGGACCCCACTGGTGCCATGTTATGTTCTTGAGCAACTCACATTAACTGCCCAATAGTACCGGTTGAGACTCAGGAAGCTATGGCCCAATCTCGATATTGTTGACTGGAATGTAAAAAGGCAATACAAAATAAACCATTCAAAGCAAATGATACTCCAAGTCAGTAACTCAATGCAAACATTGATTTTGTATTAATTACAGTTTGAAGCAGACAGAAGAGCATTTATCATCACCATCAATTCCTTTGGTACTGAGTTAGGCAAGGAGGACCGTGCCAAGCTGTACCCACGGTGTGGTAAACTGTATCCTGATGGTCTAGTCCTGTTGGCGCGGGCTGATGATTATGATCAAGTCAGAAATGTAGCAGAATGTTATGCTGTGAGTAGCAAATTACTGAAAACTTGATCGGGATCAAAACATTATACAATGCCATCATGAAAACATGTCCGTGAAATGTATACCCCCTCATACCCCACTTTTATATAGCAAAACTGGGGTATGCAGGGGTATACCTATTTTTCATATTTTTGCTCCAAAACATAGACTGTGGGTACTCGTTAGAACCGCCTCAGCGAGGCGGTTCTAACGTGTACCCACAATCTATGTTTTGAGCAAAAATAAGAAAAATATCAAAAATTTTCCAATGAAGTTATCACTTTTTTCTTCTTAAAAAATTCTCTGTTTATTGCATGGGCGTGTTTTCGTAATGTAATGTCCTCTATTTACTTACCATTTCCTGTTAAGTTGCAGGAAGCGCGATGGACTGATGATAGAGCATCACACTTCAAATTTTGAGGTCCTGAGTTTGATCCCCACACAGGGCACTATGTTGTGTCCTTGAATAAGATACTTTAACTTTCTAGAGTACTGGTTAATATCCAGGAAGCGGTGGCTCAGTCCTGACATGACTGAAAAATTGTTCACTGGGTTGTAAACCCTCAAACAAATGAACAAGGAAGTGGCCCTCTTGTGGCTCATTCTGTTCTTGTTTTAATGTTTCTCAGGTAGATACAAACATATTATATTTGTGGCCATCTTTTGGGAAATAGTTGCTCCTTTTGCTTTTGTACTATGTGTTTTTAGTCAGTATATTTCCTTTTTAGCTCGACTGCACGAAGTGCATAGAGCTATTGCAGTCACCTCGGTCGTCCACGTTCCCGTTCCCGTTCCCGTGCGCGTGCGCGTGCGCGTCACACTTGCGTTAAAGTTTTCTAGAAGTCCATATCTTGACAACCACTCATCAGAAAGCATTCATACTTGGACCATAGATACCCTGTAGGGTTAGCTTTCATTCCATGGCATCGGGCCCCTGGGTCCAGGCCAGGGGGTGGGGCTGGAGGTTAAAATCTAGAACACCTTCAAAAATGGCTATTCTTGTGTTAAAGTTTTCTAGAAGTCCATATCTTGACAACCACTCATCAGAAAGCATTGATACTTGGGCCATTGACACCCTGTAGGGTCGGCTTTCATTCCATGGCATCAGATCCCTGAGTCCATGCCAGGGTGTGGGGCTAGAGGTTAAAATCTAGAACACCATTAATAATAATGGCTTTTCTGTGATATAGTATTCTAGAAGTCTATATCTTGAAAACTTTTTATCAGAGGGCTTTCATACTCGGACCATAGGTACCCTGTAGGGTTGAGTTTCATTCCATGGCATCGGGCCCCTGGGTCCATGCCTGGGGGGTGGGGCTGGAGGTTAAAAACTAGAACACTAAAAAATAGATGTACTGCTGTGTAACTTTTACAAGGAGGCATATCTTGACAACAACTTATCATAAAGCATTCATACTTCATAAACTTTAGGTTCCATGACATCGGACCTCTGGGTCGGAGTCAGGGGGGCGGGGCTTGAGGTCAAAATCTAGAACTGCCCGAATTTTTTTTTCTTTTTATTTCTTAATAGAAACAACTTAGGAAGATGGTTGGTCATTCATCTTTTGACTTTGTGACACTGACTTGTGTGTCATGATGGTAAGGGTCGGTTGACCTACTTTCCATGGTTGAGTGATTTTGCCTTATATCTTGACACTCAATTAGTATATTTTCTTACTTCTTTCAGATTATGAGTTAGTACGACCAGGCCTTTGACCCCAATATACTTATAGGTCACTGTGACCTAATTTCACGGTTCAGTGATTTTGCCTTATATCTTGACACTCAATTAGTATATTTTCATACTTTTTTTCAGATTATGAGTGAGTATGACCAGAACTTTGACCGCAATATACTTATAGGTCACTGTGACCTAATTTCACGGTTCAGTGATTTTGCCTTATATCTCGGTACTCAAATGGTTTATGAACAAACTTCTTTCAAAGTATGTTTGCGTATGACAAGACCTTTGACCCTGAAGTAGTCCTAGGTCACTGTGACCTAATTTCACGGTTCAGTGATTTTGCCTTATATCTTGACACTCGATTAGTATATTTTCATACTTTTTTCAGATTATGAGTGAGTATGACCAGCCCTTTGACCCCAATATACTTATAGGTCACTGTGACCTAATTTCACGGTTCAGTGATTTTGCCTTATATCTTGGTACTCAAATGGTTTATGAACAAACTTCTTTCAAAGTATGTTTGCGTATGACAAGACCTTTGACCCTGAAGTAGTCCTAGGTCACTGTGACCTAATTTCACGGTTCAGTGATTTTGCCTTATATCTTGACACTCAATTAGTATATTTTCATACTTTTTTCAGTTTATGAGTGAGTATGACCAGACCTTTGACCCCAATATACTTATAGGTCACTGTGACCTAATTTCACGGTTCAGTGACTTTACCTTATATCTCGGCACTCAAGTGGTTTATGAACAAACTTCTTTCACACTATGTTTGCATATGACAAGACCTTTGACCCTAAAGTAGTCCTAGGTCAATATGACCTAATTTCACGGTTCAGTGATTTTTCTTTATATCTTGGCACACAATTGGTATATGAACATACTTCTTTCATGATATGTATGAGTATGACAAGACCTTTGACCGTAAAGTATTCCTGGGTCACTGTGACCTAATTTCATGGTTCAGTGATTTTGCCTTATATCTCGACACTCAGTTGGTATTTTTTCATACTTCTTTCTGATTATGAATGAGTATGACCACACCTTTAACCCAAACATACTTATAGGTCACTATGACCTAATTTCATGGTTCAGAGATTTTGCTTTATATCTCAACACTGAATGGGTATATGATCATTTTTCTTTCACATTATGAGTAAGTATCACTAGACCTTTGACCCTGCAATACTTATAGGTCAGTGTGACCTTTTTTCACGGTTCAGTGATTTTGCCTTGTGTCTTGGCACTCAGTAAAAGTGAGTTAGTATATGAACACACTTCTTTCACAATATGAGTGAGACCTTTAAATCTTAGGTAGTTATAGTTATCTTTCATGGTTCAGTGATTTTGCCTTATTGCATCAAGGCAAAAAGATGTATGAGCATAATGCTTTGGGTTACTGGTCTGGTTTGGCCTTATGTTTGACAAAGGTCAGAAGCAGTCGAGCAAGCTGTCCTGCGACAGCTCTTATTTCGTTTGAGATTCAAGTGTTTATTAATAATTGTATTATATATATATGTCAGTTCTTGGTAATTGTTTACTTTGACATGTCACTAAATATTGATGTTTATTTTCTAGGAATTCCGTGAGTTGTTTGAGGGAGCAGGGACCAATCCAGGGGACAAAACTCTGGAGGACAAATTCTTTGAACATGAGGTAAATAGCTAAATGATTGTGACAAAGCTGGTGTGTAGGGTTTCTGTCCAGATATGACATAAATTGGGTTGTGCAGCCAAAAGAATTTAGAATTTAGGAAGATATTTATGTAACAAAAGGCAATGTGACACATCAGGTGTGGCTATCACCTTTGTTTTCACCTATTCAGGGCTCTCTCTCTTGACCAGGCCGTGACTTGAGAAAACTGGTTTTATGGATTTCTGACCAGGTCCGAGACAAACCAGCATGTACATTCTCAGAAGAAGCCTAGAAAATTAAAATTTCAGATTTAAAAATAAGAGGGATTGTACTATCCGATGAGTGAAAACAAAGGTGCTGATCAGCTGTGCAGTTACTGCACAACAGTTACTGATGTGTGGCATTGTTTTTTTGCATATGCAAAATCCATTTTCTCATGATGCGGCTCAGTCACATTTGTCTTCTTATCATATTGATCTTAGATTGTCTTGCTATTATATTGATTTTATAGATGTTTTTCCAAAAGATCAAAGTTTCGTTTCACTTGTTTGTGGGCCTTTGACGAGTTAAGCAGCTTTTGGCAGGACAGTTATCCCTCTTGAAATTATTAATGATAATGAGACTTATACAGTCAAGGAAGAAGAATTGTTCTTTAAGAGTCTTAAGTTCATTTCAACCAAAACTTTACATTACAAAAACTTGCCAATGCAATATACAAATACATTTTGGTTGTAAAAAAAAATATGAAAATTTCTATAGAAGAAAAAAATGATCTTTTTAGTATTTTTGTTTGAAACATTGATTGTGGATAATAAATGAGCCACCGCATGGGAAAACCAACAATCTGCATAGGCGAAAACAAAGGCGCAGTAACTGCGAAGCTGATCAGCGCCTTTGTTTTCGCTACACGGATAGTACAGTTCCTCTACTTTCTAAATCCAAAATTTCCAGTTAGTCCTGCAGATTTATGGGGTATTTTATCGGGACCCGGAAATAGGGTTCAAACTTTTTTTCTTGACTGATTCTTGTAGCCAAGACCTTGCCCTTCAAGAATCTTAATGATGCCACCTTGGCATCATTGAGCATTTTGAAATAATCAAGATGGCGTCCAGAATGGTCGTCAAATATATGTTCTCACTTGTTTTGCAAAGTCTAGGACTTGAATATTTGTTTCTATTTGCCACATTTGGCTATAAAAACATACATTTAAAGTTTGTCTGATAAATCACACACCAAAAATGATTTCTAAAGCATAAACATGGCATCAAAGATGGCCGCCAAATAGAATTTTTGCACAGAAAAGAATATAATGTGCAGTACATGTGTGTTTTTGACTTCATTTTATCCTGTAAGGTAATCTTATACATGTATTGTATTGTCATGTGCATATATGACTTAAGACCATTATTAGAACACTCTGAACTTAAGATGGTATCCAAGATGGCTGTTTCTATATGACAACAGCCATATTAGTTTGGCTGGCATTTGCTATTTATTAAAGTTATTTCTAGACCGTATCAAATGCAGGACCCACAGCTTTAAGCTTCTCTGGTGTGGTGGTTAAGCTATCAGCCTGTATGCCAAGGTTCTTGGGCTCAAGCCTTGGCTTTTTCTAGTCTTTTGAATGAGACTTGAAACTGAGGTTTCGGCTGCACATGATCTTAGCTGTTGATTGTGGCATAAAACAAAAAATCAACCACCAAATACAGAATGATAGGTATTTACCTATGGCAGTGGTATTCATACTTCTCGAATATATACATATGTTCAAGCTATGTTCAACATAGTGAGGTTAAAATAAATATTGTGATAACATTAATAGCCAATATGTTCAACTTTCACAAGATAATTAAAATTTAGCCTAGCATATTGCAAATGCATATTTGTTATCAGCTTTATTGAAAATCTTTCAAGGTTTCATGTTTCATTGTAGATGTTAGATGTTCTCGATACAATCGTCTCATTCTTACAGATAATGCTACTTTTGGTGATAATATGCCTTAAGCGTGGGAAATTTAGCCTTTGTTTGCCAATTTCACATCAAGCCATAAATCTGACGTAGATGTTTCTACGTTGCTACCATAACATCCTCCAAATGTGGTCATTTCCTTGATATTATCTGGTAAAGGCTAACTCCACCAAGCTTGTCAGGCATGAAGCCCTTCGAATGTATTTTCAGACTGACTCCTTTCCTATGCATCAACAACAATTGGTTAGCCTATCACATCATGGCAGAAAATAGCATGGGCTGCAAGAAGGAAGGAGACCACGGTCGGATGTTTTACCATTTAACCCCAATATATTTAGTCCTTCTCTCCTCTAATGTGCCTTTTATAAAGAGGCTGCATTTAAGTTTACATTTATTTTAGAACTTTTATCTTGAGAAATGCATATACGTCTGTATATGAAGCTTACACATTTTCCTGTCTGCTTGCATTGACTTTAATCATATTAGTTCTTGCTACTGTTACACAAGATGTAGGTCTGAATCTGATCAGTGAGTGTGCTTTTCATCAGTTTTGACCTTGTCTACTACATGTAAGCATCCTTTCATGAAAGTTACCACAGGCATATAGACCAAGACAGAGCATTTTATGGCTCTATTGATTGTCTATTAATGTAAATGGATGCGACCTTCTTCTCCTTGAAATGTTAAATTTCATTTGCCAATCAGTCTAAAATTGTGCAAGGCTATACAGGTCATCTTGTAGAATCTGCCAATCGACAGTGAATTAATATTCCTACACAAAATACAATCACCGTATGACCTGATATTGTATGGAAGATCATTAACGGAAATCAAGAACAGGACTGGTCGTCCCAAGACCGATCCTTGAGGGACAGGAGATAAGACCGGAACTGGGTCTGAGACTTGGCCATCCGTTTTGATAGTGCTCAGAGGACTATGAAGCGATCCACTTGAGAGTAGATCCTCTAATCCCATAGAAGTGTTGTTAGTAAAGAAGTCTCCTATGTGGTACCTGTTGTAGTTCACAAACGACATCATATATACTGTAAACTTAAAACTCACTTTGGTTGTGAAAAGTATATTAATGAGATAAGAAATTTCAGCTACCGTAGGAGTATTACAAGGTTTAGAATTTCTGCTCACAGACTTAAAATTGAGACTGTAACACGGCACTTATTAAACTGATAGATCAGTGGATGGAAAGTATCGATAAGGGAGACATAATTGGTTCTTTGTTTATTGATTTCAGAAAGGCCTTTGACATGGTCGACCATCCGCTTCTTCTTAAAAAGCTGACACACTATAAGCTGAGCAATGCATCCTTAAACTGGTTCCAGTCTTACCTAAGTAATCGCGTTCAATGCATAAAGAGCGACGATGGTATGTCTGAATTTTCTGAGATGTTATCGGGTGTGCCCCAGGGCTCTATTCTGGGGCCCACATTATTTCTATTATTTATCAATGACCTGCCTCTCTATCTGAAACATTGTCTCGCTGATCTATATGCAGACGATAGTATTGTTCACGTATCGGGGAAAAACAAGCCCGAAATTGAACATAAATTGCAAACGGATGCAAATGAAACAGATGACTGGAGTATTAGAAATAAACTGCCAATTCATTATGGTAAATCAACTACTATGACCCTTGGTACTATATATAAACTTCAACAGGCAGGTCAATTGAATATAACTATCGGTAATACTCCTCTAAACTCGGTCAGTTCTCAGAAATTATTAGGCTTACATATTGATGAAACTCTTACTTGGAACAAACATATTGATTACTTATGTTCCGTCATTTCCTCTAGGATATCACTTCTAAAACACCATTCTTATTATGTTCCACAAAATGTCCAAAAAATGTATTATCAAAGCTACATTCTCCCTATGATTGATTACGGTTCGATTTCTTGGGGATCCACATCAAAACAGAACATTGAACGTATAAATAAGATGCAAAAACGAGCGGCACGTATCATTTTAAACGCAGACTATATTACTCCATCAGAGGAAATGTTTCAACGATTAGATTGGATGCCAGTATCAAATCGAATTAAATATAATAAAGCCATTCTCACATACAAGGCCTTGAACAATCTTACGCCGTCATACATATCCGATTTGCTGACACCAACAGCTTTAGTATATAACAGAACTTTGAGATCAACTGAAAATGGCGCACTAGTAATACCAAAGACCAATACATCTTTTTACACAGGCTCATTTACATGCTCAGCCCCCAAACTATGGAATACGTTCCCGACATCAATCAGACAAGCACCGTCCTTGAACACATTCAAAAGAATTTTTAAAGAGCATATAGCATCTTAACTCACTATGCTTTTACACTTTTACATACGTCTTTTTATCTTATTTTAATGAGCCAAATAACAATTTTATATGCCCGTCCGAAACTAAACCGATGTACATTTTATGTAAGTCAATGTGATGCAAATGATAAGTTTTAGGTGTTTTTACTTATTACTACATTTATTATCCATTGGTTTTACGAATATCTGACTTGTTTGTAAATTTGTATATATTTCTGTTTGTTTATTTCCATGTTTGATATGTTGTATTTATTGTCTATGTTTAGAGGGCCATATGGTAGACTGGCCTTTGGGCTAAATATGTTACCCTCTTGAAATATTGTATAAATAAATAAATAAATAAACTGGGAGGTATATCAAGCTGGATAGGTCAGAAAGGCTGTGTACCAAATGTTCTACAGGTGCAATTGAAGATGAGCAGCACTTTTTGATGGAATGCTCAAAGTTTAATGCGTTCAGAAACAGCTTTTTTCAAATCATTAATGACTCCAACAGAAATTTTATGGAGCTGGATAGTTTCCAGAAGTTTTTCTGGATTCTGACCAATGAAAACTCTGATATACTTCACAAACTTGGTCAGTATCTGCATGAACACTTGGATTAATACATTGTTTTATATTAGGTTGTTTTTAGTTTGTGTTTTCTCATCTTTGATTTGGATTTCCTCTCTTATTCTCTGTATAACATCTTTGTATGCCCTTGCTGGGCCCAAAATTGGTCAAATAAAGTCTTGTACCTTGTATCTTGTATCTATAGGAGCTGTGTTTGACACACATTTATTCGGATTAAGTCCGAACCGGTTGTTGCACCTGCGTCATCACCAGTCATTAGCTGGTGGATAACGAGCGAACCAATCCTAATAGAGAACCGCATGTAAGTCTGTTGACAGCATGTACCGACTGCTTCTGCATGCTAAGAAAAAAGTAAGATCGTGAATTAATGTTGAAATTGTGGACCTCCCGGGCCCATGTCCCAGGGAAACATTACTGCATTAACGGAAAGAAAATCATTCAGAGCTTATTGCCGTTTGATATAAAAAGCAAATGCAGGTCTAACGCGATTAAACACCCTCTATCGGCAGAGCCTCACGAGGACAGAGTGGATGTAATGAGACCACTACATTGTCCGGGTTAAGGTCTATCTATTGCCAATTGCGAAATAGTGTCTCCATGCGTCATAATCAAAGACAAACTCAAGATGTTTCAACATCAGACTTCAAAGACTATGAAAACCCTTTGTAGTATAAAGTGAACTAGTTTAACCTCAAGACAGTGGCAAAGAATTAGCCAATTATAGTTTAGTAAACTTTACTCAAGCTGGTAGATAAACCTAAGTCCCGCCCATGTAATTTGTGTGACAGCTGGTCAGTTCACTGACTCAGGTGAATTGAAGTAAAATCAATTAAATATTTACATGCTTCAAAATATTTAGCCCTCCTATGATTAGATCAAATTGCAAGATTAAATGTTGCTCTTATCTGTTTAAATGTGCTTTTGTAGCTGTCCACAAAACACATACTTCATGTACTATATTGAAATAAATTCAGCCACTGACAAGTGACAAAACAGTATAATTAGAGGTCAGGTAGTTCTTACTTCAGTGGTGGCAGGTGGGCGGAGCTGAACTTGTCCAAGGTAAATGGCTATTTGGGTAAATTGATTGTATTGAAAATGAACTGTTATAATGGTCCTATTTGGGAACTCAAATTCTTTGATCTGATGGTGAGACATCATGCAGGTGTTGTGTCAGAAAACAACAAAAGGGGCTGGAATTTCGCAAACAGCCATATCTATCTTTCGAACATAAAGTGTTGGGACGCTTTGCCCAAAAAAGGGTTCTTTTACACCCATGCTGCTGTGCTCAAGGCGTATCTATAGATCTGGGTCAAGTTCAAAGAAGGATGCCCTCTGTTGTGCTGCGACCAGATACCCTGTAGGGTAACAGCTTTTATCCCAAAACTAGGGCTAAATGAATTTAAGCTTTTGTAAAAGCTAATACATATATGTACTTGTTTCTTGATATGGTATGATTATGGTGAACATCTTGGCCATCATCTTGGCTCATTATTATCATGCTCGAATAAACACTAAATTATGCTGTTCACAACGTTAAATGAGCATTTCAGACACATGACATTTGGTATATGGAGCACATGAATGGTGTTTTGATTAGAGAACATGTTTGTTTAAATTAAAATTATGGCGGCAGTCTTGGTCGTCATCTTTCTTCTTTTATATGATATGGGGTCCTAGCTGAAACCAAAGGACATCACTATTATGTGAACAACACGAAATGGGCATTTCAAACATACGACACTGATTTTATGAAACATATGAATGCCGTTTAAATAAGAGAATACCTCTTATAGTATGATTATGGCAGCCATCTTGGCAACTGTCTTGCATTATTGTTATTATGCGGGTATTAGAACTTAGAACATTTTTATTATGATGTTTACAACATAAAATAAGCATTTAAACATAAAGCAATGGGTATATTCAACTCTGGGGGGGGGGGGGGGTTATGTTCTTGCTTATGGTGACCATCTTGGATGCCATCATGATTTTTCCAAAACGCTCAATGATGCCAGGGTGGCATCATGCAGTTGCTGAACAAGCATGGTCTAGTGAACTGGAAACCAACATAAAATTTTATGAGGCACCGTCTTCCATGTTATGCTGATGGCAACTGGACTAAAGGCTTAGCAAAGGAAATGACTGAGAAATCAACTTCAGTAACATCTTTGCGACAAATTTAAAGTTGGCAGCCATCTTTGACACCATCTTGTTTTCCAAAAATATAAAGGAAACATAATGTCTAATCAAAATCACCTAATATACAGATAAATGTAATATTTTCAGTATTTAAAGTGAAACAAATTGAGATAAC
Source organism: Rugalucina vietnamica (assembly GCA_964017185.1). NCBI lineage: Eukaryota > Metazoa > Mollusca > Bivalvia > Lucinida > Lucinidae > Rugalucina > Rugalucina vietnamica. The sequence goes on along the minus strand of OZ024877.1, from coordinate 2,793,948 downwards.
GCTGATAATTGTCATTTAGTATTGCATTCTGGCAGCCATCTTTGAAACATTCTTGATATATATGACCATGCTAGCAGGAAATGGTCTTTGACATTCATTCTATAAAATTATGTCAAATATTTGTAAATTAAATTTGCCCTGAGTGCAAATAGAAGCTTTATTATGACCAGCCCAGATATTGAGCCGCCATATTGGACGCCATCTTGTTTTTCTCAAAATGCTCAATGATGCCAAGGTGGCATCAGTCAGATTCTTTAATGGTAACATCTAAGCAACAAGAATCAGCCAAGAAAAAAAGTTTGAACGGCATTTCCGGGTCAAACTAGATATCTGCAGTACTAAGTCTCTAGCCATCTTCTGTGACTGTATAGCCCAGTTTGTGTTGGATCTGGTCGGAACCCAAATTGTTGGTTTTCTCACGCAGCGGCTTAAATAAGAAAAATAGATATACCCCTGTACACCACAATTTTACTATATAAAAGTGGGGTATGAGGGGGTATATATTGTATGGACTTGTTATCATGATGTATTTTGGTAAGCTGAAGATGTAGTCAGTTTCGAGTAGCTTTATTAACTGCATTCTATCAGGGTCTGAAAATTGTCTCCAAACCAGAACAGACTGTTTTAAACAAGATATACCTTTTAAAGATGCTGCTGGTACAATAAATAGTGAAGACACTGACCAGACTATCTTGGAGCAGTCTATTTTGGAGCTATCCATTCACTCTTTCCTAGAGTGGTCTGTTATCACTCATAAGAAACGTTTTTTTTTTGTTTGATTTTTTTGGTCTATGAAAAGTTCATATGTTATGTCCAGAGTAAGAATTTTATGTGTAACTAATCATTTTCCTCTTTTAGGTAAAATTAATGAAGAATTCGTTCATGCAACAGTTCCAGTTTGGTGTGTTCTACGCCTACGTTAAGTTAAAGGAGCAGGAGAACAGGAATATAGTGTGGATAGCAGAGTGTGTAGCACAGAGACACAGAGCTAAGATAGACAGCTACATTCCTATATTCTAACATGGTGTCAGAGTAAAATGGACTTTTGTTTCATTATTTACTGGTTTACAGTGCATCACGAAAACACACCCATGTAATATACAGATTTTTCTTAAATGGTAAAAATTGAAAATTTTTCAGTAGAAAATTTTTGCTAGTTTTCTTATTGTTGCTCAAAACATAGATTGTGAGTACACGTTAGAACCGCCTTGCCAAGGTGGTTCTAACGACTACCCACAATTTATGTTTTAGAATAAAAATATGAAAAATAGGTATACCCCTGTAAACCCCAGTTTTGCTACATAAAAGTGGGGTTCACTGGGGTATACATTACACGGACATGTTTTCGTCATGGTATATGCATGTATTATCAATGTTAGAAGGGCAGGTAACCAGACCCATTGACATTTGAATAGCTATACATAGCTCATGTTCATTTGTTAAGTTGATGACTATGAATAAAATTTGTATTCTATTTTGGTTACCTGTTTTTCCAGAATTGATTACTTTCTTACTGGGAACTAGCAGATAATGAAAACAAGTTCTTTCTGGTCGTAGATCTTGAAATGTGATAGTGCTCATTGTTAGTGTAGGACTGTAGAGAATGATACAGGTTATCCAGTAATTCTTGTTCTTATTAAAGTCACATCATGGATTTTTTTTCTCAGTTTTTCTGACCAGGTCAGACACAATCCATGTTATACATGAAAGAAAGATTTAAGTTTATTAGAATTTCAGTTTTTGCGTAATAATCTGCATTGCTGTTATATGTATAAAATACAGTGAAAACAAAGGTTATCCTGCAGCTGATCAGTTGACAGGTTTTCTCATGTTTTGGCGCATCTCTTTAAATATGGTCAGTTTCACTGTAAATCATGATAATTTTATGTATTAATTGTGCTGCACAGTAATATAATGTATTAATTGTGCTGCACAATAATGTATTCCAGTGTTGTTGCTGTCAAAGTTTGAGGACTGAAGCAAATTTTTGACTCTTTCTTATCATTTTGATGAAAAGTGTCTGCTTTCACATGCAGAACATGTGTTTATATCTAGCTATCTGGTATGGTAACATTGAAGCTAAAAAATACAAATTTTACTTTATTGTTGATATGTACTATAATAGTAATATATATATGAATAAATGGAACAAAATGTTTCTGCTTTGATATCTGTGAAATTTCCTTCTGAAAACATTTTGCATTGTTAAACATGCCAATATTATGGTTTTGTATAGCTGCTTTTAATCTCAGTGGCACACACCATTGGAAAAAGTAAAATAACTTGTACTTTGATAAAATGAATTTTAAGAAAGTAAAAGAGAGCATAAAAATGCTAGTAATTCCTCCAATTCTTCACTGTCTAGATAGTAAATGTTCTCCTCATGAAGTTGTGAATAAGAGACAAACTCCACACTCTGTAACTGGAATGAGTATTCACAATGTCTGCAAAATTTATATGTGAGTTTTCTGCAATATCTTTGGGTAAGTTTTGCTAATTGTTTCTATATGATTATAATCAGCACAGAATTCAGCTTTGTCTAAAAACCTCATTTCTTGTCTGGTATGACTGCATAGTATTTAGCGCCAGTGCTATCCTCTGTTAAATCAATGGCTGCATCACTGTACAGGGTACAGGTCTGTGGTGCTGTATTCTCCTGGACAGCTTCAATAAGGAACGACTCGCAAGTATCAACCCTCATACACAGCCTTGTGCACACTTTCTTGTCTGTAACATTGAACTGACCAATCAAATCATCCACAGAGCTGGACTTCCTGTCACGTGACTCAAGCCTGAACCTCTGATTGGTCTCCCCACTGTCATCCAATCCAAACTGATCAAGGAAAGCCTGCCAGTGTAGTTGGTTGCTGAGGGTTGTCATGGAAACCAGGTGACCTGGTTTGATTTCCGGTGGCGGTGGTGGTCGCTTAGTAAGACAGAACTTACCATCCTTTTCTACATAGTACACTGAAATTAAATAAATATACATGCATGCACTTGGAGATTGTATTAAAAGAATCAGAAATGCTAAGCAAAGAAAGAAGCAGCTGAAGTAGTGGATTCGAGCTGATCTTGCAGCCAATGAAAACTAAATGCAATAATAAGAAAATCCCTTTAAACTTTTGCTGCCATCTGGCCCTAAAGTTGCCCCTACAATTTTTAGGTGTTATGAGCACGAATCATCGGTACATAAATTGTCATCAGTATACATTTATATATTGGGATGCAATAGAAACAAACATTGACCATGTTGTATTACGAAAACTTGCCCATGCAATATACAGATTTTTTTTCAGCTGTAAAAATTTATTTTTTTTCTTATTTTTGCTCAAAACATAGATAGTGGGTACACGTAAGAACCGCCTCGGCGAGGCGGTTCTAACGAGTACCCACAATCTATGTTTTGGAGCAAAAATAAGAAAAGTTATACCCCAATTTTGAAGTTATACCCCAGTTTTGCTATATGAAAATGAGGTATAAAGGGCTAGATATTGCATGGACATGTTATCCTGATGGAAACTCAAATTTTAATTCAAAAGGCGAGCAATATACCTTCTTTATAGTCATCTTCATCAACGATGCAGTTATCCTGGACAGTGTCAGCGTCATCCGCATCTAGCACTTTTTCAAACATCTGAATACAGGCGAAATTCCCGCCAAAACCATCCACGTCGTCTGGATCTTGAGATTTCCCAATTCGAATTTTCCCGCCACCCGGAAAACTGATGATGTCAGAGAAATCGTCATCTTCATTGTACTTTTCCTCGCCGTTTAGGAAGACGGTTATTCTTCCAGTTTTGTAGTCACGTGTGACAATCACGTGATTCCATTGCTCGGGTTGGAGAAAGTTTTCTAAGTACATCATTCCCGCGCTCATTCCGTATTCATCCCGGAATGAGACTAAGAACGTGTTTGCTAGGCAACGAATGCGCATTATTTCGCGTTCTTCATACGTATAATGAAGCAAAGTTCCACTCAGTTCAGTTTCTTCTGCATTGGGATAAACAAACAATGATATAGACAGATCTTTGAGAATAGAATCTCCAGAAAGCGTCATATCGAAATGAGAATTTTCTTCAGACATCTTCATGACGGAGTAGTCCATCTCGGTAGGTCCGGGAACGAACGAGAAACAACGTTTGCTTGAATCATGGATAACGTGGCTATTACCTGCTATATCTTTGTACAGCGTTAGGTTAGATAGTGGCCAAGTATGGATTGCGTCGGAATCTTGTCCTGCTGCGGAATGGATCAACAACGCTAAAACAGAGGAAAAAAGGGTGACAAAAATACTGTTGATCTATTTCATCACATTTCCCTCCATCAATAAGAGCAAGACGATATTAAAAAGGCACTTTATTGAAACTAAGTTTTAACTTTATTATAAAGTTTATAATGTTATAGAAATGTATTATTATAGAAATGTATTATACACGTTTACAAACACTAAAAATATAAATACTAAAAATATAAACAAACTGAAATAAAGCTTTTTAAATTTCAATTGCAACGAACAAACATTTTGAAGTAATAATAAGTCAACATCTTACCCAAAGAAAGCAATAGATCAAAGTCCATATTTCTAGATACCAAATGGTACGAGAGTTATAAAGGAACACGCTTCACAGTAAGCGCCAGCATATTAAAAGAACCTAGCCAACGAGGACAGCAATCTGTCTCAATTCTAAAACTATTATTTCTGTAGACATCGTGAGAGAAAAAATGATTTTTTTGCGAAAACAGTACATGCGCAATTGGTCAACGTTTGCTTGGCTATGTTCATATATAGCACGGTCATTATATCTTCTAAGGTTTATAAACCTCTATGCACCCTCTGAGACAACTGCCTGTTTTGCCTGTTTTCTAGGCCTACACAAATGCCTGTTGGTGGGTTTTCTCACATCACTGCTAATATCTGACTAGTTGGGGCTTTAATGTTACAGGCTCTCCTGAAGAGGCTTTCGTTTAATCAGCTTCCACGTAAGTGGACAATTCTGTCACGGCCGTTTCCTTGTTGTTGGTTCCATCGACATTTTTGTTTAAGCCTATTGTAACGTGCAATATATAGAGGATATTTACTTTTTTGAGGTGAATACCAAATATATTTCATCGAGTAAATTGAAAACATCAAAATTTTCACGAGTGCGTAGCACGAGTGAAAATTTAGATGTTTTCAAGTCACGAGATGAAAATAATATATTTGGTATTCACCTCAAAAAAGTAAATTTTCTTTTTATTTTATACAATACACGGGCATTTTCCTATTCACAAAGCAGGCGGTGAAAATGCAAAAACCATTTTTTTTAAAAAAAACACAAATAATTTGGGTACCACATTGTTCTTAACCGGCGTTCTAACTAAGAAAATGAATACCCACACTTTATGTTTTCGTTCGTAAATAACGGAGTTATAGGCATTTGAATTTCTGAAGTGAGGCACATTTAATGACGTCAAGTGAATGGAAACGTCAGAAGTAATCCAAACTCTACAGTGAAAATATCGGCTGATATCAATCACTAGTGAAAATATCAATATCAATTCTGCAGTGAAAATATCACTTTTATCCATTTTTGATATACATTAATTTCACTTCTAAGTATAAAATAAATAGAGGATATTTGCTTTTTTGAGGTGAATACCAAATATATTTCATCGAGTGAGTTGAAAACATCAGAATTTTCACGAGTGCGCAGCACGAGTGAAAATTTTTATGTTTTCAACTCACGAGATGAAATATATTTGGTATTCACCGAAAAAAAGCAAATTTTCTCTTTATTTTATACAATACACGGGCATTTTCCAATTCACAAGGCAGGCGGTGAAAATGCAAAAACCAAAAATTTTTGAAAACACAAATAATTTTGGTACCACATTGTTCCTTACGTTCTAACTAAGAAAATGAATACCCACACTTTATGTTTTCGTTCATAAATAACGGAGTTATAGGCGTTTGAATTTCTGAAGTGAGACACATTTAATGACGTCAAGTAAATGGAAACGTCAGAAGTAATCCAAAATCTACAGTGAAGATATAGGCTGATATCAGTCACTAGTGACTTTTGATATCAGTGAGATTTGATATCAGTGAAATTTCATATCAATGAAAATACCGATTTTATAAAGTTTTGATATACATTGGTTTTCACTGTAAAGTATAAAATAAAAGATTGAAATGTGTTAATAAGACGTTTGTAAACAAATCTAAAAGAGACATTATTATTTTAACAGAACTCATGCATTTTTGAGACTTTCTACATGTAATGATTTTTTTTTCTTTATGCCCCTATGACTATTGAGAAAATCAGTATACGATAAATGGTGGTATCGGAAGCTCGTTGATGACACACTCCAGTTTTCGTTTGACCTGAGCTGTGGAGACATCATAAACAAGAACACAACAGCACCATAAAAACTGATGGATAAGAAAATATGCATTATTGCGTGTGCAACGTATACTTTGAACGTGGATGCATGACTGGCATAAAGGTGTCAAAATGGGAACCCCTCCATAAAGAAGGGGCGATGACAGACTTATATCGTGCATTGCTCTACGGGACAATGAATACGCGTTTCAGAATAGAAAAAAATACAGTCGGCTTTTTATATAGCGGCGTGGTTGAAAGTTGGCTTTGCACGCAGGAGAATCTGCCGGTTCGATCACTACGAGGAAAGACTGAATAATTTACAAGAATGTGGGATGATTGTGTAACAAAGATCCCTTCTGTAGTGAGATCTCTGTTTATGGAGATATAGGGAGTCTTCAATGGTGAGGGGGCCCCTAATAATGAATCTAGATCTGTTATGATTTTTTTCTAGTGAATCAGAGGCTCGTGAGTCTAAATTTACCTTTCTAGTAATTAGGCTTAGGCTGATCTAGGCTTACAAACTTCTGATTCACTCGGCGCGAATGATATACCTTCTTTTTTACTGTTTTAACTGAGTCGATCAATTTCTGACCAATACCTCAGGAGCTGTGGAAATGCGACTTGCTCAAGGCAACAACGAAATGCGCCCCGGCTGAGGAATGAACCCGGGACCTCTGAGTCTGGGATTGGAGTCAACCACTCTACCCCTGCGACAGTCCGCTCCACCTTTACCTCTTTATAACACGGTTCTTCACTTCGTGATTTTCGGTTTACTACGGGCCACTCCTGGACCATAAATGGTCACCTTGGACTAACTTTACAATTTGTACATTTCACTTTCTCTTAACTTATACAGATCACGTAGCTATCACGCAAATTGTCTTTGATCCCAGCAGCATTGTTATAAAGAGGTTATATGTTCCCATTTCCGGTATATGCGCTTCGATACCGGGTTTTAGAAACTTATCTCGGTGAACCGTCAGACTTACCTGTCAAAACAGGTGGCGCTGTAGCCAGGTGTGCACCCAATCAACCCAAAAAAGCAAAACAAAAACTTGAGAACACAAAAAAATGGAATAGAACCGATTTCCTTGGAATGTGATTACTTAAAAGCTTGTATTGGTAAGCCATTGAAATCTCTGCATACTTAAACAAAATCGATGTCTGTTGTTGTTGTCAGAAAAAATATGGACTGGGATGATAATCTTGGGAGTGCCAAAAAGTTTAAGCTTTTCTAAAAGGAAGTGTCTCGGCGTCCGGTACCGGACGAATTAGGCTAGAGTCTCCGCGTCCGGCAATGCCGGACACCGAGCCTATCCTCACTGGAATGGCTCCGTGTCCGGCACTACATTTTTCCAATCAGTTTCTTGGTTGTAAGTAGTAAAAAGTGCAAATAATTTGATAACTATCAATACAGTTTGAAGAATAAATATTTTTTCATTCGTGTTCCGCCATTTTGAAAAGGGGATGTCACTCTTAATTTGTTTATGTCTTGTGTAAAGATGAAACTGTAGCGAATTCAATATCATGTTGCATTTTGGTTGTTGAATAAAAAACATATAATCTTGTTGTTGTTTTTTATCAAATATAATTGTCTATCAAATAAGTTCTTTAAGCCCATGTATTTAACCTTGCGTTAAATGATGTCAATTAGCCTCTTTTCATCTTTAAGGTAGCTATAGCCAGCTAACCGCGAATTTCGCGGCTCTTTTGTTCCTTTTGAAATGATCTCCGACAACAAACGACCATTCTCAAGTAAAACAAACAAACAATATAATTACGTATTAGAAAACAATCCATCCATTGAGATGTGCAATGCAAAAATAAATTATGTTTTGACCAGATCAGACACAAACCGATGATCATGCAGATGCAACTTATATGAACGTACCGCCTATGATTAAAACGTGTATATAATATTTAGTTAAGCTTGTTATATAAAATGTTTCATTTATTTTCATTAGGATCAGACACAAACCGGTGATCATGCAGATGCAATTTATATGATATTCGTTATAAGAACTTACATGTATGGTCTATTTTCCACACAAGTATATAACTAACCTTGTTTTATCATGTTGAACTTCGACCAGATAAGACACTAATCGGCTAGTATGCATAGGCAACATAGAAGCATTCCATTTGCCGGTTATATGACCTACGTTAATAGAACGTACGATCTATGTCTAACACATGTATATAATGTTTAAATAAAGGTCGCAATCACTCTCTTGCATTTGGCAAAAATTATGGGTAGCGAAGCGGTTCTAATGTGTACCCGCAATCAATGTTTTCAGCTTTAATATTAAAAAGATCAAAATTTTTCTTATGTGTAGATTCTATATTACATGGGCGTTATAGCATATACGGAGCGAACAAATATCATATATTTCTGTGTCACTAGCCCTTATATCAAACGGCATACTGCGATTGGACAAATAGTCACTGTAAAAATCCAATATGGCGGCGTTCGATGTGAAAAATATCTAGCGAATTCATTTTGTGACACATTAGCCGGTATTAATCTGTTTATGTTTCTTTTGTTATCATTTACAACCAAGAAACTGGTAGGAAAAATGTAGTGCCGGACACGGAGCCATTCCAGTGAGGATAGGCTCGGTGTCCGGCATTGCCGGACGCGGAGACTCTAGCCTAATTCGTCCGGTACCGGACGCCGAGACACTTCCTTTCTAAAAAGCATAATATTTGATGTTAACACAACTCACAACACATTCAAAGTAGTCAACAATTTTTATTAATCATCAACTTGCAAGAGCGTTTTTTTTTATAATATATGAAATATACACAATTTTTAAAGCTTTTAGCTACAGTTACATGTATGTACGGTGTCTGGATGTTTCGCGACCTGGTTCGTTCGCACTTAGTCCGTTCGCTACCTCCCATTGGTCCGTTCGCTACTCGGTATTTTTCGCACCTTTTCGCACCTCATTGACCCTAGTCGGTTCGCTACCACGATGTTTTTCGTGGCTTACAGCCCAATTATGACCCTTAATTATTCACTCACTACTGATCCTCACAGATTCCCACCAATTATGACCGTTAATTATCCACTCACTACCAAACTTCACTGTTGATTAGTAGCCTATGCACGAGTAAGACTTTTAGATTTTAAAATGATGGTTTTTAAATAATTCAATTTTAGAATGTTTATAAATTCAATGTTTAATTGTTTTATAGTAGATATATATCTATTGCCAGTGTGCGTAAATGCAACACAGGTTAGGAACCTTTCAAAACGAAAACACATGGTCCATGCAATATACAGATAATTTTTTTCATCACTTAAAACTGAAAATTTCATGAGGATGTTTTTCTTTGATATTTTTACTATTTTTTATTTTTTCTAAAAAAAATCATCGTGGATACACGTTAGAATCTCCTCGGCGAGGCGGTTCTAATGAGTACCCATATTCATGTTATGGGTTAAAAATAGGTAAAACCCTGTAAATCCCGTATATAAAATGGGATTCAAGGGGGTTCGTTCGTTCGTTCGTTCGTTCGTTCGTTGATTGATTGATTGATTCATTCATTCCTTCATTCATTTGTTTTCCTATATTTTATAGTAAATATAGGCTAGATTACATTTCTTTCAGCTGCAGCTTTAAAGATTTAGTCATTGCTCATGTTTTAAGTTTATTATTCGGAGAATCATAATGTACATTTCTTTTTAATATATTAATGCTAAAATTATAACCTCAATCAGCAGATTTCATCTTTAAATTGTCTATGAACATAGTAGAAAGATTAAAATAATAAAGATAATAATTGTCTACATTAATTGTGTTGTAAATATGTTTGTATGTAGATAATTGTCACCTCTAATTACCATTTTAGGCTCCACCAATCATTATTTTTATGTGTATTAAACCATATTAATGAATTTAGTTTATAAAATTTTTGTTGTACTAATTTTCAAGAAACAAAATTAAATATAGTATAGATCTATATGACTTCACTGTCACTTCTATTACGTATTATTTACATGTTAGAAAAATCAGGTAGCGAAAATGTCAGGTGGCGAAAATGTCAGGTAGCGAACATGTACAGGTAGCGAAAGTGTTGGTAGCGAACTGGTCAGGTAGCGAACAGGTATAGGGTGCGAACAGGAAGGTCGCGAATCGACCATAAATCGTATGTACAATAGCTAAATTGAGCTATGTAGCTAAATTTTGATATGTCCTGAGTCTGATTAGAGCATAAGGGATTAGTGAGAGCATACGTGTAGATATCCTCCTATAGACACCACATCTGTTCAAACAGTATTCTGTAATCACCTGAGGTGATGATCAGAAATTGATCGACTCAGTATCAGAAGATAGATAGATAGATAGATAGATAGATAGATAGATAGATAGATAGATAGATAGATAGTTGATGACATACATGTATGCAGGTCCGGTCCAAGTCAGGATTGAGGTACTATACCTCAATCGAGGTTTGTAACCTCCATTGAGGTTTGAAAATGTACATGAAATCACTTATATTGAGAAAAACAAATAGCTTTGCAAAAAATTGCAATATCATCCCCAGCAAAAGTTGCTTGCAAATTGTGCAGCTTTCAAATGAAACATTTTTCAGCAAAATCTGTTTGGGAATTTTTTTCAAATTCCTCCTATTTCATTAGCTGAAGGGGTAGTTTTTGAAATTTAAAACAATATTCTTCAATGTATGGCATAAATTTAAATAGTGTATCAGTATCATGCGCAGATCCAAAGGGGGGGACCGGGGGTCCGGACCCCCCCTGGAATTTGAAAATTTTACCTAAAAAAAGGTAATTTCGGGATTTTTTGGGTGTTGGACCCCCCCTCGTCTGTGACCAAAAATTACCATTTTCGTTGGACCCCCTCTCATGAAAATTTCTGGATCCGCGCATGAGTATTTCAGCTGCTTTCTGTATATTTAAACTTTTTTTTCAAATAATATCATTATTTGATGTTTAAAATTGCTGAAAAATGCTATTAAACAAAAAATATAAAAACAAGTATAAACTTTTAAAAAAAGGCTATTCACTTACCCCTGGTTTCAGTGGCAGAAGCCAGTGTTGAGTCAATCAGAAACACATCAATGGCTGACAGAAACAAATAATGAATTTCTGCCAGTAAGAAAGAGGATTTTAACCTTCTCAACAAAATTATATATGGTTATTGCAGAAATCAATGGTAACATTAGGTAAAATAACACGTTTGTAAAAATATTCCCTGATGAATTTTCAAAACAGTTGTGTCAAAATAAGTAAATGACCAAGGTTTACAGATTTATCAACACAAAGTTTTGCAATTTTCAACTTTATGTCACATTTTTTGAAATTTTGCAGTTGTCTATGCATAAACCTCAATGGAGGTTACAAACCTCGATTGAGGTATAGTACCTCAATCCTGACTTGGACCAGACCTGGTATGTGTACTTTTAGACATTTGTGAAGCCTCTAGTCATCTTCTGTTGTGGCACAGTTCCGTGTCAGACCTGGTCCCTAGGTTATAAAAAAAATTTTCATGCTCAGTTCAGCTGAGCATAAAATTCAAACTGCTCATAAATGCCAGTATACATGATTTAGTAAAAAATAAATTGAAATTTCAGGTTTAGATCACCAAAGCCTGTAAGTTATCCTGCTAATAAATGTTAAAATGCCTACAATTGTTGGTATTTTAACATTTATGAGCTTGATGAATTTTAATCACTGCTGAGCTGAGCATGAAAAAAGTTTTATAACCTCAGGGCCTGGTCAAAAATCCTTAAAGTAATAAAGAATGTTTTCCTTCAAGCTACTACACAGCTTCAATCCTTCAAGAAAAGTTTTCTCATAATGAAACTCCTATTTTGCAGGCTACAACATCCCAGGATGAAGGGATTGCTTATCACCACAGTGGGACTCTGTCTCCTTCTTGGTCTCACAGAAGCTTGCAATGAGGCGATCTGTGCTAGCCTGGTCAGTAAATGCTTGCTGATCGAGAGCTGCAGCTGTGATATGTCAGACAAGGCAAACTGTAAATGCTGTGGGGAGTGTCAACTGTGTCTCGCAAAACTTTACTCTGAATGTTGTTCATGTGTCGGTAAGTTGAGAGGATATTATTTAATTTAGTCAAAATTCAATCAGTTGGGTTTTGATCTCCCTTTGAGTTCAATGAGCACTCATATTAACCTGTCTTTCAAACTTTGTATAATCAGGACCGGATCCAGACTTTGGTCTCCTGGGGGGGGGGGGGGGGGGGGGTGCACAACCCAGCATGAGGGCACCGGGCACGAATTAATTAAATCAGAAAAGTTGCAATAAATTAAGGAACTAGGGTAATATAGCTTGGCAAATAGGTCACTGTATGGGCGTTACCTTATGAATAAGTTATTGGGTATGGTCTACTTTTGACCTAGGTAAAAGCTAAAGGTATACAGTTGAAAGACTCAACTCACATGTTGTCCGTTAGAATGAAAATCCGAGTTTGTCTAGTTTAATGGATTGGACAAAATTGGTAATTGGTAAATTATGTGACAGCGCTCAAGGCTGACTGATTTCGACTTTTCTATTATCTCCCTACTTGAACAGATGGAGTAGCCGACCACGCCCAGATATGAATATTAAAGTTGCCGCCCATACAGTGACCCATTTGCCGAGCTATACCACAGCAGGTGATTGAGATAACAGCAGGAATCATGACCAAAAGGCTGATTATTGACATCTGGCAGTAATAATTGTGCCAGTGATATACATTTTTTCTTAATTTTGTGCAAAATATGGCTTAATGAAATATTTTTTGCACGGTGTCTGGGGGGCACGAGCCCGAATGCCCCCCCCCCCCCCCCCCCTCTAGATACGGGCCTGATAATGTATAAAAAATGTTGACGGGTTTCCAACCCCAAAAAATGAACATCTGCTAAGATCACTTTATATTGTGTTAGTAGGTACATATAACATCTACATTATTAAAAAAAAAAAAAAAAAAATCTTTTTAGAGTCAGGGAAAATTTAAAAAAGAAAGACGAAATATTTCAAATTAAATGGTTTCAGGTATGTGTCCTATGCCAGACCCTGAGGACAGTATATTCAAGACAAGTTCTATAGAGGTCCTGTCCGACCCAATACCAGAGTTATTTAACGTCTTAACTGAGGAAGAGGACCATCTGAAGAGATGGACGTCACATAAATATCCTGTCTATTTTGATATACTGTCAAACAGTAAACATGATGAGTTTGGTAAGTATCGTGTGAAATATATGCCAGAAAATGTTCTTCTGGGCCTCTGACCTGGTCTGACACAAAACGGCCTGTACAGTCACAGAAGAGGGTTAGAAGCTTGCAATGTTAAGAAAAAGAGGAATTGTACTATCTATGCAGCGTAAACAAAGACACTGATCAGCTCTGTAGTTGCTTTGTTTTCGTATGCAGTTACTTTGTTTTCGTATATGCAAGGATCTGGGGTTGGTAACTCAAAGCCATCTTAAGCTTAAGATCAACTTACGACTAACTTAAGTATCTCTTAACGATTATGGTGAATAACTTAAAAGGACCTTAAGTTACGGTAACAATATAACAGCATCGTAACTTTGGCGTGGTCTTATCGTACAAAGTGGCACCTTTCATTTGAAAAGTTACGATAGCTTAGAGTAACTAGAATAGCAAGGGCGTAAATTTTGAGGTGGCCATCTTAAGTATGTTGTAAGTAGGGGGACTTACGATGCCTTCGAGTTACTGGGCCCTGGTTTTCTCATCACATTGCTCATATTTTTAAGAAGGGGTTAACTTTTTCAGTTCTTGTCAACTGTTCAATTTCTCAGGAAGAATGTTATGCACTGCAAAATAAAAATAGAAAAATATGCAACAAGGTATACAAAAAGTTATGGTAATGTAAAAATTGAATTATTGAAAATGAATTGGAAAAACCAAGATCATTGATAAAATGTTATAATGTGATTTTTGATATCCATGTGAATGAGACTAACCTAGTTGAACACTAATTGATGTGTTTTTGACATGTTAAGCAGAAATAGAGATAATGTGCAAACTTTGTTGTAACTGAAATGCCTGTGTAATCTCTCTGTAAAAAACAGTTTTAAAACATGTTTAATTAGAAGATTTCACTGAGGCACTCTAAATGAGTACCCATAAATTATATTTTATGGAGAAATCACAAAAATGAGATTCAGTTTCCATGAAATATGCACCTAATCTGTGTGTCTTGCAAAGTGCAATATGGTAAAATAATTTCATCAATTTACCTGGAGTTAAAACTTTTCCACAGGTGTTAGGCTTCAAAACACAGAGATGCAGCATAGAAAAATTTGTCTTATCTACTGGACTGAATCGACATGATTCAATAAAATGGTTTATTTTGAACATAGGTTTAGATGGACATTTTTGTTCAATAATTATTGTTTAACATCCCAGTCAACAGTTTTCAGTCATATTGGGATAGGGCCGGCACATATGAAGCAGTATTATGAGGACTTAATGTGATTTGCTCAGGTAAAAACTCAATGTCAGTGGGGTTTGAAACTCAGATGAGTGTCAATCCCCAGTATGATGCTCTACTACTAGACCACCACTCTCTGTTAACCACATTTTGTATTTTCTATGCAATAATGTTTGTCTTTTTGTTGAAACTGATTTTCTTGTGATTACGCAGGTTTTGGCATGCAATTGTTTATGTTTTGTCTGCTTCAAACTTGTAAATATTCACATAAAATCTTTCATCTTGTTTGATAGAAGCTTAATAAGGTCTGTTTAAGTTACAGTGTCTGGTTTACTTTGGTCAGCTGCACTGTTAACATAAATAAACTGAGAGTGAAATTTTTCATACTTCGAACTTTTTGTGACATGTCCAATAGTATTTTTCATTTGTATCTTTAGTCAAGGAACAGTTAAGACTGATCTGACTGTTATTCACAAACTATACATTTAATAAGATTTATTCATCACAATATAGGCAGCAAAACAAACATTAAAACTTATAAAATGAGCCTGTGCATGAGAAAACCAACAATTTGCATAGGCGAAAACAAAGCCGCAGATCAGCTTCGCGGTGACCGCGAAGCTGATCAGCGCCTTTGTTTTCGCTACACGGATAGTGCAATCCCTCTTCTACTTAAATGCGAAATTTCAAGCCTCTAACCATCCTCTGTGACTATACAGGTCAGTTTGTGTCAGACCTGGTCGAAACCCAAATTGTTGGTTTTCTCATGCACAGGCTCAAATTATTGGTTTGTCAGGCAAGAATGAAGTGCAGGCTGATCTTTACCTCAGTTCTGTGGCTGATCAAGTTGAAGGTGCTCAAAAAATTCATTTAATACTGTAAATTCGGAAATATTTGCGAGAACTTAATTTTCGCTAATATTCGCGAATTGGTTACCTCGCGAATTTAAAGTTCTCGCTAATAAATAGTCCCTATAAACTTTATAGAATACATGGCCATTAACTCGCGAATTCAAGAACTCGCTAATAATTCGGAAATCAAAAATTCGCAAAATAAAAGTCACGCGAAAATTTCCGACTTTACAGTACTTAGACAAATGTTTCAGAAAACTTTTTTTTCTCCACATTTTCTCTCTGTCAAATTATTTGTCTATTTGTATTGAGGTTTAACGTCCCGGTCAACAATTTTTCGGTCATGTCGGGACAGAGCCACTGCTTCCTGGGTTTTAACCAGTGCTCTGGGGAGTAAACGTGTCTTGCTGAAGGACGCAACACAGTGCCGCCAGTGGTGGTCGAAACCAGGATCTCTTGATTTGGAGTCTGATGCTCTGTGCCACAGCACTCCCCTAATTTATAGATGGGCCTACAATCATGCATCTGTTTTTACCTATTGTCCAAATTTCTCCATTTTTCAGTGAAAGAATCAGACATGGGAGGACAAAGCACGTCTCATTTCGGCATGCCAGGGCCATATAACTGTACAGTAGCATTCATGTCAGAATGCACATCCCTCGGCAAGTGTAAACAATCCTGCAAGTCAATGGGCTCTGCGAAGTATCGCTGGTTCCATGACGCCGGGTGTTGCCAGTGTATCGGGGACACATGTATTGACTATGGACTGAATGAGCCCCAGTGTTTACAGTGTAAGGGGGAGGAGGAGGAAGATAGTGAAGAGACACAAGGGGAGAGCATTCATGATGTTGCTGTAGAAGAGTTACAGATTGATGGGGAAACTAAACATCATAAGAAGGAAAATTAGTGATAATGTTCTTGTTAATGTTAGTGAGAAGTATATTTTACCAAAGGCCATAATTTTGAAGAGTTTTGGCTTCGCCCAGTGCTGTTGTTATTGGATAAAAGGTTAAGTCACAAGTTGTTGCCAAAGGATGAATTGAGCCGCATCACGACAAAAATTGGATTTTGCGAAAACAAAGGCGCAGATCAGCTGTGCGTTAACTCAAACCCCAAAAACTGGTTTTCTTGTGTTGCAGCTCATATATAGTTCATTGTTAAATAATCATAACCAAACCAGTTATAGTTTAACAGGCTCAGTTGCACTTTATCGGTCTCTACTATTTCATTGTTTATTAGCATTTCAAATAAACGGGGGGCTCTTGCCCCTATACCTACATGAACTTCAGTCGACACATTTACACCAAACAAAGTACAGCAGTAAAGTATTTGAAGGTAACCCTACCCATAAAGATTAGTCTGAAAAAGCAGAGACTGGTTAACTGCACTCTAGCTGTTTAACGTAATGTAGAAATGAGAAATAGTAGTAGTATGATGTTTGTTCAATGTATTTCGCCCGTAGAAATGAGCCGCCTCGTGGGAAAACCAACAATGTGGTTTCCGAACAGGTTCGACACAAACCGGGCTGTACAAGCACAGAAAAAAGCTAGAAGCTTAAAATTTCGGATTTAAGTAGACGAGGAATTGTATTATCCGAGTAGCGAAAACAAAGGCGCTGATCAGCTTCGCGGTTACCGCGAAGCTGATCTGCGCCTTTGTTTTCGCCTATGCAGATTGTTGGTTTTCCCATGAGGCGGCTCAAATAATATTAATGAAAATCAAACTTACTGTTTTACATGCCAAAGGTTCTATATCACACATACCTCATTTATGTGCATTTGATTTTTCTTATTTCATGATTAATTGTAGAATATAGTTTTAAGGTTAGTCTGCAGTTTAGTTTTGAAGGACGTAGCATTTGTCTTTGTGTATTGAATAGTAACCTATCGGACATCTTTTAAACAGCTCTATTTAGGACTTGCATTACTTGAAGTACAGATTCATTGTGAATTTGCTTGTTTCCCTTTAATATTCAAAACTTTGTCTAGAAATATCTAGAGTGGGATGTAATTTCATTTCAAAAACATAGGTTGGAATGCTTTCAAACCTTAGTTTTGTGCAATATAATTATATAATTGAGCTGCCACATGGGAAAACCAACAATCTGCCTAGGCGAAAACAAAGGTGCAGATCAGCTTCGCAGTAACTGCGAAGCTGATCAGCGCCTTTGTTTTCGCTACTCAGATAGTACAGTTCCTCTTCTACTTAAATCCGAAATTTCAAGATTCTAGCTCTTTTCTGTGACTGTACAGGTCGGTTTGTGTCGGACCTGGTCGGAAACCACATTGTTGGTTTTCCCATGAGGCGGCTCATATGTCATTGGGAACTTTTGCTTGTTAGCCTGGCATCATACATGTATCTTTTTTTTATTTGGATGGGGGAGTGGGGGAGGTGGGACTGCAAACAGTGTAGCATCAGATGCGATGCTGCAGAATGTGGCATTTTTTTCTGGGGCTTTACTGTTGATTAACATGGAATTCAGTGAAAATTTACTCCAATTTCTCAGGAAATAGAAGTGGAATGGAGTAGATCACTTGTCATTTGCTAATGGTTACACCGTAACACCAATCTATTTAATAACAAAATAGGTACATAAACAAAATACATGTACACATTTGAGTGAACTACCAGCCATTTTGTACCAGATAACAAAACATTTAATAAAATTCAAATCAGGATAATTCAGTCTAACATAAAATAGGATAAGTTATAATAACATTTACTTTGATAGATCATATGTTAGCTTTTAAAGTGCTATACAGTTACTATATTTATTGTTAGATGTTTATAAGGAGAGAGAAATCAAATTTTATGGTCTTAAACCTTCATGTCATATTTGACAGAAACAAAGAGCAGCACATTTTACTGATAATTATGACGTTGTATCATTTATTCCAAAAGCTGTATTACATAATGCATCACTTGCTAATGATTTGAATATTTTTGGGAAGCTTGACAAAAATGAGGTTTCAGTAATCACATTACGAAAACATCTCCATGCAATATATAGAGATTTTTTCAGCTGTGAAAATTGAAAATATCAGAAGAAAAATTTTGATATTTTTCTTATTTTTACTCAAAACATAAGATTGTGGGTACTCGGCGAGGCGGTTCTAATGAGTACCCACAATCTATGTTTTGGAGCAAAAATAAGAAAAATAGGTATACCCCTGAAAACCCCAGTTTTTCTGTATAAAAGTGGGGTTTAAGCGGGTGTACATTTCACGGACATGTTTTCCTGATGATCAAGTGAGCAAATAAACAGGTAAAACAAATTTCACAATTGAAAGAAAGCTTATTTTGGTCATGACAGCTGAAATGTGCTCCTCATCTTTTCTGGTGTTGAACATTTTTATGATCTTTTTTCTACTTTTATATGTCCTTACATGTATATAGAGATCTGATGATATGTAAAATCAGTGTTTAAATAGGCTTTACTATGCAGTTTCATCGTCTATATGAATATCGGATGGTTGAACAAATTATGTTGGACTGTTGTGTTCAGTCAAGTTATGTAAAAAAAGAATATCATGTCTTCCTGAAGCTAAAGTGCTTGATTTATTTGTTGTTAAAGATCCATAAATAAAGTTTACATGATGATGTTACAATCTTAAGTCTTCCTGTTTTAGATTGAATACATTTATGCTTAAACTGTCATTTTACCATTTTAAAATAACGCGTTTCCAAAGCTTTTAATTTCATCAATGGAATGTTGAAATTTAAAATAGTTGTAACTTCTTAAACCAAGTGCTAAGATGGTCAGTATTAATTTGGTGATAGTCTTCATATTGCCTTTTCATTCTATTTGAACAAACCATTTATTTGGTGCTATATTTGTACATGTACTAGTTTATCATCTATGTGAATCATTGACGAAATTTTTGAAGATTTTTCATTCATTTTTCTCCGTTTTCATCACAATTGATTGGATAATTATCTTAGCATCCAACCCTTTATTTCTGTTGAAAACAGTTTTAAATTTTATCATGTTTCAAGTTTTGTAGATTTTCACCATGATCAAATACAGAGTGTTAAGAACATACTATTAAAGACTTTTCCAGAATTTCGTAGTTGTTTTTTTCTTGAATTTCCCCATTGAATACATCCACTGGTAGTGTTTACCTAATTTTCAGATACACATGAACTTGTCGTTAGTGTAAGCTGTTTTGGCAAAAGCAGTAGACAATGTTAAAGAGCGGTCTTTCTGCTTTCAATCCCAGCATTAAGCTTGCTAAGACTCACAGAAATGGTATAATGGGCAATTAACCAACCCTACCCCCTTTTTATGTGCATTTTGTAAAATGCCTGGTCATCCTTAGAATATGTTCAAGAGACAGCTAATTGAAAGAAACCTCATGCTGTTAAGCTTTCACTGGACTAAAATATTATACCACAAGCCTCTGGAGTACTTTGTATAATTTATTGAGCGTTAAGTTACAAATGGAATTCCTGATAATAAATTAGCAATTCTACTGAGTATTATGACATTACTGGCTACTTCTGGCAAGGAGCATGCATTAGCAAATTATCAGACAATACACCAACAATGAAGCCGCCTCATGAGAAAACCAACAATCTGCATATGCGAAAACAAAGATGCAGATCAGCGTCGCGGTAACCGCGAAGCTGATCAGCGCCTTTGTTTTCACTACACGGATAGTACACTTCCTCTTCTTCTTAAATTCGAAATTTCAAGCTTCTAGCCTGCTTCTGTGCTTGTACAGCTCGGTTTGTGTCTAACCTGTTCGGAAACCACAATGTTGGTTTTCCCACGAGGCGGCTCTAGGTCCCAGTCACATTGTCATTTTCTGGGTATTTACCAGTATAATGTGAAGTCAGTGTCTTCTACAAGGATACAACCTGGCTTCCCAGCTGAGGGTTCCATCCCAGGACCACTCATTTCCAAGTCGAGGTTCTACCACTAGGCCACTACCCTTGGAAATAAATAGACTTACTGTGTTGTGGCTTAGCATCCCAGTCAACAGCTATGGTAATTTTGGGATGTTGCCTCCATTTTATGGGACTTTTACCCAAAATCATCGAGGAGGTTTTTACATGTACCCACGATCAATGTTTTGAACAACATTATCAAAAATATAAAAAAATTCAATTTTTTACTTGTTACTTTTTTTTTTCAGCTGAAAATTTCTGAATACTGCATGGGCAAGTTTTTGTAATGCAAGAACTTCTGCCCCAATACAGTGTGCTTATTCCGTGTTACACAATCCTGACATTGGCAGTACATATTCATCCACTACATATGCAAATGAGTCGCGTCATAAGAAAACCAACAATGTGGTTTCCAAATGAGTTCAATACAAACTGAGCTATACCAGCACAGGAGATGGCTACTGGCTGGAAATTTTGAATTTAGAAAGTAGGGAAATTATAATCAGTGTAGCGAGAACAAATTGTATAATCAGCATAGCGAGAACAAAGGTACTGATCAGCTTCGCAGTTACTACGAAGCTGACCTACACCTTTGTTTTTGCATATGCAAAATGTTGGTTTTCTCATGATGTGGCTCATATGCAAATGGTCTTTGTTCTAGCTTACTTGTTTGTGAAAAGGTTTTTCTACATATGAGCCGCCCCATGGGAAAACCAACAATCTGCATAGGCAAAAACAAAGGCGCAGATCAGCTTCGCGTTACCGCGAAGCTGATCAGCGCCTTTGTTTTCGCTACTCGGATAGTACAATTCCTCCTCTACTTAACTCCAAAATTTCAAGCTTCTAGCCTGCTTCTGTAGCTGTATAGGCCGGTTTGTGTCGGCCCTGTTCGGAAACCACATTGTTGGTTTTCCCACGAGGCGGCTCATATGATTCAAGATTATCATTGCCATTTATGAGCCCACCCCCCACTGCTGTTTAAAAGGCAATAAAATATGTTTTAAACTAAACAACTGGCAAATCATCAGGATAACATTTCCCTGTAATATATAGAGGATATTCAAGTTTTTGGAGTGAATATGAGTTTTATTTCATTGAGTGAAGTGAAAAATTTTTTATATTTCATGAGTGCCGAAGGCACGAATGAAATATATAATTTTTCACTTCACGAGATGAAATAAAACTCATATTCACGACAAAAACTTGAATTTTCTTTTTATTATATTGCATGTAGCCATTGTAACGTTGCGCGCTAAAGCATATGACGTCAAAATCTTAAATGACGTCATTACGTCACGTCATTACGTCGCTCTTGTGTGTGAACGTTCATTGCGTCAACAATAGCACAGATTATAAAATTTAGTTATGTATAAATTAGAAATGAAACGGTGGAATCGTAATTTGCGTATTCCCAAATCTTATATTTTCACATGTGAAAATATAACTTTTTTATATTTTCACATGTGAAAATATAACTTTTTCAAATATTGGTTATATTTAATACATATTTCTCTATATTTCATCACTTGCCATATAATAAATACCCCCTTTTACCTCACCCCCTTATACCTCAATTTAACATACCAAAACTGGAGTATACACTGTCTTCTATACAGGGGTATACCTATTTCTAACGTGTACCAAAAATCTATGTTTTGAGCAAAAATAAGAAAAATATCAAAATTTTTCAACTGAAAATTTTCAATTTTTAAAACTTAGGAAAATTCAGTATATTACATTCATGAGCATGTTTTCGTAATGTGTTTTAAACTAAACTGGCAAAAGAATGGCACCAAAATATAAATGGTGTAATTTTGCAATTGCCTTGCAAATGGATAGTGTCAATAGGTGACCCACAAATATGCTCAACATGACACTGTTGTAGACTGGGACTTTACGCAAAACAACAAATGAAAAATCATCAAAAACAATAACTTATAAAATGGCAACAAAAATACAATGGCAGGGAGTGTATACAAAGCAGTTAGAGCATGACAAAGCCTACAAACTGACCTGTACCTAGATTTCCTATTTTAAAAATGAATATCACTTTTATGGGATCATGAATAAGCCTATGTGGATATCTCACCTTTTAAGTTTGCAAGACTAATTTGAAATAAATGAGGTTCAAACAATCTTTAGAAGTAAGTATACTATTAAACTAGAAAAAGTGCCTTGAGAGCTACCCCTAGCTGGTAGCCCCCCAGCCACCATCAACCCCAAGCCCATCAGCCTCATACCCGGATATGCTCACCCCTGACACATTGAACCTCAATTCTCGAATCAAAGAGTGCATCTTATTAATATGCATTTGCAAAAAGCATTGCCTACAACCATGGTGGTGGGGGGGGGGGGGGGGGGGGGGGGGGTAGAAGAATGACAGATCTATTTTAGAGCAGTATACAGAGCTGACTTGCATACTCAATCTAGGACTTGACACTGAGGGTCAGGTCCTCGGTCCTAGATGGAAAATAGAATGTCACTCTTCAATAGTAGTGTTAAATATAAGATGTCCTAGTTCTTGACCTCTAGCCCCACCCTGGGCATGAACCCTACAGTCTAATGTAATTAGGGACAAAGCACACCTTATAATGTACCAAGTATAGCAAAAGTATAGAAAATACAATTTTTTAAGAAGTTCTAGATTTTAACCCTTAGCCCCACACCCCCCACTTGACTCTGACCCAGTGGTCCGATGTCATTGAACCTAAAGCATATGAAGTATGAATGCTTTATGATAAGTTATTGTCAAGATATGGACTCTTTGTAAAAGTTGCACAGCAGTACATCCATTTTTTACAGTGTTCTAGTTTTTAACTTGTAGCCCCATCCCTGGGCATAGACCCTGGGACTCGAACTCATTGAAACAAAGCAAACCCTATAGGGTGCCTATGGTCCAAACATGAATGGTTTCCGACCATTGGTATATGAGATATACGTCACTAGAGAAACTTTAATCAAAAAACTTTGATCTAGATTTTGATCTCTAGCCCCATCCCCGGGCACGGACCCTGGGGCTCAAACTCATGGAAACAAAGTAAACCCTATAGGGTACTTTTGGTCCAAATATGAATGGTTTCTGACTGTTGGTGTATGAGATATACACCACAAGAGAAACTTTAACCAGAAAACTTTGACGTAAAATGTAGTGAACTAACAAACATACGAACTAACGAATGGAAAGACGAAAACTATATACCCATCGGCATAAATGCCGGGAGTATAACAAAACAAATATAATTTGCATGAATAATGCTGAAAATTTCTGACCTACAGTAGGTACCTGTAGTCACATTAGCAGGCATAACCTAGGCTGATGGTAAATAAAATTTTGTAAGCTTTGCCATGTTCACACTATCAATAATATTGCACGGTTTTGTAAAGGCACATCCTTTGGCTTCTACTATGCTGTCTTCTTAAGCTTATATAAAAAAAATGAGCCGCCACATGAGAAAACCAACAATTTGCATAAGAAAAAACAAAGACACCGATCATCTCCTTTGTTTTCGCTATCCAAGAAGGACAATCCCTCTTCTTCTTAAATCCGAAATTTCATGCTTTGTGTCGGACCTGTTCAAAAACCACATTGATGGTTTTCTCATGAGGCAGCTCAAATGGCAATCATTTTGGCAAATAAGCACCTTTCTATTTGCAGAACAAAAATCAAAATATGTTCACTTGCTGATTATGAAAGCAAACATATTGTTATCTGCTTTTCTATAACTCAAGTTTCAAAATTCAAGCTCTACATACTTTCAATATCCTTGTAAAAGTTCAGGCTTTAATTACAAGATTTGAGCCACCCATGGGAAAACCAACAATTTGCATAGGCGAAAACAAAGACGCAGATCAGCTTCGCGGTAACCGCGAAGCTGATCAGCGCCTTTGTTTTCGCTTCACGGATAGTACAATTCCTCTTCTTAAATCCGAAATTTCAAGCTTCTAGCTCTTTTCTGTGACTGTACAGGTCGGTTTGTGTCGGACCTGTTCGGAAACCACATTGTTGGTTTTCCCACGAGGTGGCTCATTTGATAGGCATGTTCTAACTGAAGCCAATTTACTGGGCAAAAGCTAAATGCCCTGTTCAGCTATAAAGCTAACTAGAAGTTGTATACTTCCTGTATAGGTCCTATAACAGAGCATTCAAGACAGTGGGAAAAAGAAATCTGCTGACTGTAAAAGTGCAGTCTGATTAGCCCCTTTGTTGTTCACATAATACTGAAAACAACCTTGTGCATCTATTGCCCTCCAAACCCATGAACACTTTGAGACTGTATCTGTCCTTGACCTTCTAGACCTGTCAAATATAAATAAATCACTGGGCCACATTTGGATAAGACACAAATAGCTAAAGTTGCAGACAAGAAATGATTATCACATCATGACCTCTGGTCAAAAGCAGAAGACACCTGTACAAGGGCAGTCTAATAAAAGAAAGTCTGATTTATGAACCGCCGCACCATAAAACCAACAATCTGCATAGGCGAGAACAAAGACGCAGATCAGCGCCTTTGTTTCTGCTACTTGGATAGTACAATCTCTCTTCTACTTATATTCAAAATTTCAAGCTTCTAGCCATCTTCTATGACTGTAAAGGCCAGTTTGTGTCAGGCCTGGTCAGAAAGCCTGAAGACCTGTTTTCTCACATCACAGCTCAAATGATTAAATTCTTATCATGATGATCTCTGGTCAAAAACAGAAGACACCTGGACAAGGGCAGCCCAATAAAAGAAATGGTCTGATTTAAATCTTTATCATGAGAGCAAAAATGCGAGACAATGTCCATTCCACAAAATTTTACCATTTCGAGAAATAAGTCTGTTTGGAAGAATAATGATCTCAAGGGACATATGAGCCGCGACGCCAGAAAACCCGTCTTCGGAGATTCCGACCAGGTCTGACACAAACCGACCTGTAAGGTCAAAGAAGCAGGCTAGAAGCTTGAAACTTTGTATATAAGTAGAAGAGGAATTGTACTATCTGTGTGGTGAAAATAAAGGCGCTAATCAGCTGTGCAGTTACTGCACAGCTGATCTGCGCCTTTGTTTTCGCATAGGCAAAAAGCCGGTTTTCTCAAGATGCGGCTCATATGCAATGTTGTTTGCCTTTCTTAAACAAACGGTAGTTCTAGAAAAAAACTTTCAACAGTCTATTAAAATTATATGAAAATCCATCTACCTGTTGCCGGCCACAAATTCCTGGAAGACAATGGATCACTCCACTGCATAGTGATTGGTCTGTGATACCCAGAATTCCTTGCTACTGAGTCATGTGACTGGACTGGTTCACTATTCTTCACTGGGTGAGACCAAGGTTGTCTAGAGGCTTGCCAAGCTTCTGAGGCTGGTCCATCCTAGAAGTGAAGTCATTTTATCATGAACACTTAAGATTTATGCAGAATGCGGGTACCGGTATTTCATTTGAGATGAGAATTTAATTGCATGATTAAATCCATGTGGCCATATTCTAACAAGAAACAATCCATGTTTTATTCCTGAAATTCATCACTCATAAATTCTTGATGCATAGCCTTCATTTACTTTTGATAGACAGCACCACACGAAGCATGTGCTTAATCCTTACCTTGGCTCAATCAGTTCATTGTGTAATGTCTTTTGTTTAAAGTTTATGAAAGAATGCACTCCCAAGAATAACTGACGTCAGACACAAAGTGAGTCAGCTTTTTCTTCAATTTGCACGTTCTTTCCCTTTCCTTTTTTTTTTATATATAATCACCTCTCAAAAGTCTGTCAGAGAAACATCACAAGAAGTGATGCCGGACGGTTGTTTTGAGCATGTGTGGGTGTCTGTTAAGATTGTTTTCTTTTAATTTTCATAAAAATATTTAGTCCACCAAAGAATACAATGCCCAAGGGTTTTGTTGTTTTTTTTTTGTTTTAGATTGTGTGAACTTAGTATAACAATGGCACACACCCTGATCAACCATTGGCACCTGACACTTACTATACTGTATCTGACCTACATCCACCATCATTTTGATATTTGACCAAAGTGTTTGTCAACATTGACAAAGTTTTCCTGCCAGAGACCACAAACTGTTGAATTTAGTCACAGAGTGTCTTTGAACGATGCAAGAGAAGGTCTATTGTCCGCATGTATCCACAAACAAGCAGCATTCATTACGAAAACTTGCCCATGCAGTAAACAGAGATTTTTTGAGCTTTAAAAATTGAAAATTTTCAGCAGAAAATTTTTGATATTTTTCTTATTTTTGCTCAAAACATAGATTGTGGGTACACGTTAGAACCGCCTCTCCAAGGCGGTTCTAACGAGTACCCACAATCTATGTTTTGGAGCAAAAATAAGAAAAATAGGTATACCCCTGCAAACCCCAGTTTGGCTATATAAAAGTGGGGTTCAAGGGGGTATACATTACACGGACATGTTTTCCTGATGTATCCTCATACCAGCTTGAAATTTCCAAAAATGTGTGCCCAATATCAGTTCCTGTGATGTACGTTGTTTCCCTTGTATAAAATGAATGGAACCCCAAAGACATGAAAACATCTACATTTCATTGTGTTCAAGACTTACCAAGAGATCTTCAAAGCTGTGATGTCTTACTCCGGCATCTTGTGTCATTCTCTTACTCATGGCTGCTGAATCATCTAACGTCTTACTATAAAAAAATTAAATAAAAATTGTGTGCATGTGTTGAATATTTACAGGCAAAGTCTTACATTTTCAGAGATATGTACATGTACGATCAGAGTGTCATCACAAGTCAATTTACCACACAAATGTTACATGCCCTGCACAGCTGCTAAGTAAGGCTAGATACAAGCTTTTGTCAGACAATTAAGCACCCTGAACAATAAAGGGATATGAAAGTTAAAGATGCAAGCCTGCAAAATAAAAGACAAAAAGTCAAAAAGTTTGAACTATATTATAACAATAATATGACAAGGAGACTTACTTTTGGTGTAACTGTTGTGTAAAGTTGAAGAATTGATCAGTGGAGGAGTCATCATCACTGGCATCATCTGAGTCCTGACCTGCTGACCACATACTGGAACCCGCCAGGTTATTCACCGGCCAAGTCCTGTTGAGCTGTGGGTCAGGGAATCCCCACTGGTACCCCGGCGGTAGATGGTTGGCTCCTCCTGGGGGTAAGGTCATGGCAGGCTGTGTCTCCGGCAGGTATCTCGGGGAATGAGTGGAGGTCATATAGTCATATTGCACTGGGAGAGCCAGGTGACCACCTGTGGTTGGAGATAAAATGAGCCACTTCATGAGAAAACCAACATGGTTTCCAAACAGATCTGACACAAACTGAGCTGGACAAGCACAGGAGATTGTTAGAGGCTGGAAATTTCGAATTAAGAAAGTAGAGGAATTGTACTATCTGTGTAGCGAAAACAAAGGTGCTGATCAGCTTCACAGTTACTGCGAAGCTGATCTGCGCCTTTGTTTTCGCATATACAAAAAGTTGGTTTTCTCATAATGTGGCTCAAATAAACAATTATAATAATACATAAACAATTATAATAATACCAAGTGAAAATAAAGTTATGGCAGTATCTTACCAGATGAAACAAAAGAAACTGCCTGTATGCAAAGATCCAGAATTGGGTAATAAATAAGAGCTGTCGCAGGACAGCGTGCTCGACTGCTTCTGACCTTTGTCAAACATAAGGCCAAACCCGACCAGTAACCCAAAGCATTATGCTCATACATCTTTTTGCCTTGATGCAATAAGGCAAAATCACTGAACCATGAAAGTTAACTATAACTACCTAAGATCTTTTTAAAGGTCTCACTCATATTGTGAAAGAAGTGTGTTCATATACCAACTGAGTGCCAAGACACAAGGCAAAATCACTGAACCGTGAAAAAAGGTCACACTGACCTGTAAGTATTGCAGGGTCAAAGGCCTAGTGATACTTACTCATAATGTGAAAGAAAAATGATCATATACCCATTCAGTATTGAGATATAAAGCAAAGTCACTGAACCATGAAAATAGGTCATAGTGACCTATAAGTATGTTTGGGTTAAAGGTGTGGTCATACTCATTCATAATCAGAAAGAAGTATGAAAAAATATCAACTGAGTGTCGATCTATAAGGCAAAATCACTGAACCATGAAATTAGATCACAGTGACCCAGGAATACTTTACGGTCAAAGGTCTTGTCATACTCATACATATCGTGAAAGAAGTATGTTCATATACCAATTGAGTGCCGAGATATAAAGGAAAATCACTGAAACGTGAAATTAGGTCATATTGACCAAGGACTACTTTAGGGTCAAAGGTCTTGTCAAACGCAAACATAGTGTGAAAGAAGTTTGTTCATAAACCACTTGAGTGCCGAGATATAAGGCAAAGTCACTGAACCGTGAAATTAGGTCACAGTGACCTATAAGTATATTGGGGTCAAAGGTCTGGTCATACTCACTCATAATCTGAAAAAAGTATGAAAATATACTAATTGAGTGTCAAGATATAAGGCAAAATCACTGAACCGTGAAATTAGGTCACAGTGACCTAGGACTACTTCAGGGTCAAAGGTCTTGTCATACGCAAACATACTTTGAAAGAAGTTTGTTCATAAACCATTTGAGTACCGTGATATAAGGCAAAGTCACTGAACCGTGAAATTAGGTCACAGTGACCTATAAGTATATTGGGGCCAAAGGTCTGGTCATACTCACTCATAATCTGAAAAAAGTATGAAAATATACTAATTGAGTGTCAAGATATAAGGCAAAATCACTGAACCGTGAAATTAGGTCACAGTGACCTATAAGTATATTGGGGTCAAAGGCCTGGTCGTACTAACTCATAATCTGAAAGAAGTAAGAAAATATACTAATTGAGTGTCAAGATATAAGGCAAAATCACTGAACCATGGAAAGTAGGTCAACTGACCCTTACTGTCATGACACACAAGTCAGTGTCACAAAGTCAAAAGATGAATGACCAACCATCCTCCTAAGTTGTTTCTATTAAGAAATAAAAAGAAAAAAAAATTTGGGGAGTTCTAGATTTTGACCTCTAGCCCCGCCCCCCTGACTCCGACCCAGAGGTCCGATGTCATGGAACCTAAAGTGCATGAAGTATGAATGCTTTATGATAAGTTGTTGTCAAGATATGCCTCCTTGTAAAAGTTACACAGCAGTACATCTATTTTTTAGTGTTCTAGTTTTTAACCTCCAGCCCCACCCCCCAGGGGCCCGATGCCATGAAATGAAACTCAACCCTACAGGGTACCTATGGTCCCAGTATGAAAGCCCTCTGATAAAAAGTTTTCAAGATATAGACTTCTAGAATACTATATCACGGAAAAGCCATTATTATTAATGGTGTTCTAGATTTTAACCTCTAGCCCCACCCCCTGGCATGGACCCAGGGATCTGATGCCATGGAATGAAAGCCGACCCTACAGGGTGTCAATGGCCCAAGTATCAATGCTTTCTGATGAGTGGTTGTCAAGATATGGACTTCTAGAAAACTTTAACATAAGAATTGCCATTTTTGAAGGTGTTCTAGATTTTAACCTCCAGCCCCACCCCCTGGCCTGGACCCAGGGGCCCGATGCCATGGAATGAAAGCTAACCCTACAGGGTATCTATGGTCCAAGTATGAATGCTTTCTGATGAGTGGTTGTCAAGATATGGACTTCTAGAAAACTTTAACGCAAGTGTGACGCGCACGCGCACGGGAACGGCAACGTGGACGACCGGGGTGACTGCAATAGCTCAATGCACTTCGTGCAGTCGAGCTAAAAACTGAGGTACCATGCATCTACATCATACCATCTTGATTGTGCTGGCTGTGTTCATTCTTAATGCATGTTATAAAACTTGCCCTGTCTTGCTATTGTGGTACATGTACATGTATTTTGAATTTTTATTTCGGTGTAGAATCTATTATTATCAAAGCCAAATGTTAACAAAATGACCTTTCTTTACAAATTTTACAGGCTATGCATTACTGACCTGGTAAACTTGAGCGATGTTGATGTGGCCATGTGTTTCGGCCTGGATTTCCAAAGCCAGACAAATCAATTGAGCCCTCGGATCTTCTCTGAGCGGGATTTCTGTGCGTCTTTGCAACATCCACACCAGAATCTGAAGCTGCGGGACTCCGGGGCGGCCTGTACATCAGCGGGACCTGGAGACTGACCTGTCCCTGGTGAGGGCCGCCTTGATGGGGGCTGTGCTGTTCTGAGATAGGGGACATGTGGTTGGTCGATGCAGACCCGGTCCCGACCCCAGACAACAAATTGATCACGCTGTCCAGCTCCTCTTGACTAGCAACTTGACCAATGGAAGATGGCGTAAAACCTAGGGGAAAATGAGCCACCTCGTGGGAAAACCATGGGTTACCGCGAAGCTGATCTGCGTCTTTGTTTTCGCATATGCAGATTGTTTGTTTTCTCATGAGGCGGCTCAAATATCAAGCAGTAAAACAAAATGCTTTTATATAGTTTGCTTTGTTTTGTGGAATAATGTCCCAGCCAACAATTTGGTCATGTCAGGGCCTAGTAATCACTTCCTGCGCTTTACCCAGAACAACATTTGGCGAGTATGCATGCCTTGCAGAAGGACCAGTGTGGTTTTCATTTAAGCTAAAACTTATGCTTCCTGAAAGCAATGATATAAACATCAATCAGCCTATGCATACAGTAATTAAATTTGAACATTCCATTTAAATGATATATGAGCTGCGTCATGAGAAAAACGGATTTTTGCCTATGCGCAAACAAAGGCGCCGATCAGCTTTGCAGTTACTGTGAAGCTGATCAGCGCCTTTGGATCCACTCTCGGATAGTACAATCCCTCTTCTTTCTAAATCCGAATTTTCAAGCTTCTAGCCTGCTTCTGTGACTGTACAGGTCGGTTTGTGTCAGACCTGGTCGGAAACCCTGAAGACTGGTTTTCTTGTGTCCCAGCTCATATATTGTTGCTATTTCTAAGAAATAAAGTAAAGTACCTGTAGCACCAGAATTCAAGCTGGGTTTATACCCCTGACTAGCTGACCCCGGACTAAGACCCTGATAGGCAGGCACCGTAGGAACTTCTAGCACATCCAGTAGTGTAGCACCTTGAACTGCGACTGAGGTGCCATGGGAAGTCAATGGTGAGTTGTCTACCCTTAAAATATTGGCACTTTCTTGGCTTGATACAACTGGGTCCAGCCCAAGTTGTATCAGAGCTTCTGATTGGCTGTTATCAAGTTTTTGTGTATCTAACGCTGGCTGTGATTGGTTAATCTTTTCAGACTGTGGCTCTTGATTTAAATCCACATAAAATGAGCTATGACTTTCATCTGGAGAATTTTTCCTTTCAAATAGTGAAAACAGTGAGGATTTGATAGAATGTTTCTGAGCTTTAGGTGAATTACTCCCAGCAGCAGACGACTTTTTCAATCCAAAACTTCTTGAAGGAGAGTGGCGGGAAGATACATATTTGTGTAATTCTAGACTTCGAACATGATGGAAAAGCTCAGAATTCTCTTTTTTATCACAGCTGTGTAAGAGTTGTTCGACCAGCGAAGTTAGTGACTGCGTACACTGATAATGATAGTCCAGCTGCAGCTTCATAAACAGTAACAGGACCTGCAATTGTAAAGAACAATAAGAATATTTTATTTCAATGAAAATTCAATTTTCAATATGATTATGGTCAAGTTGATATTCATTTGGCACAATCAAATCACTTAGCAGCTTAAATGAAATGAATCTTTTCATTCTTATCACATAAATTAACATTTTTGCTCTGCGACAAGGCTCAGTGATGAAAAACCATGATATTATCCTTGGAAGTCTATATGTTGTGATGAATTACAAAATGAATATGTTCAAATTCAATTCTTAAACCCACCTGAGACAGATTAAGCTTCCCTTGATGATCTCGTTTCGAAATCCGAGACAATATGTTGTCTATTTCCTTCAGTTGCCCAAGAACCTGCTCGGATCCACTCCCAGAAAACAATGCAGTCGACAAGCTGGAACCCAGCACCCCCTCAGGCTGGGACCCAGACAAATCTTCACACAAAGAAGACATGAGATAGGAGCCAGCCCTATCAAAATTCTTCCAGGAATCAATAAAAGCGGCCACATTGTCTTTGTTGGTACCCAGTTTCTCACTGCTGGAACCTGGCTCATTATTGGCACCACTGCCTGACTGTTGTTCAGATGTCATAGGTTCTGTTTGGCTCATGTTATGGCTAATTGTTCAGTATATCATTGACATCAGTATTTTTACAATTCATTTTTCACCAAAGTTCTGTGATTTATGTTTCATTTTTCTTCTTCTGATTTGCATCCTGGACATTAAAACCTTAAAAAAGAACAAATAATCCATAAATGGATCTCATGTTTGGTTAAATCTTCTTAGACAATCAGTCTCTACGTAAGCAATAATAAATCAATCATTATCCATCAAAATAGAGCCATAAAAAGATCAGCATTTCTTCTTGATGAGATAACAAATGGCATGATTTTGCAAACATCTGCCAGAGGAGATTCAACACTGTGATTAAATATGTGGTCTTTGGAGAAAGTGAATATCTAAGCAGATAATAGTTGCATTGGTCACATGTTTCATTGTAATAAACAGAATCAGAAGCTTATAATGAAAAATCGTTACGAAAACTTGTCTATGCAATAAACAGAGAATTTTTTCAGCATTAAAAATTGAAAATATCATTGGAAAAATTTTGATAATTTTAATTTGTTTGCTCAAAGCATCGATTGTGGGTACACGTTAGAACTGCCTCGCCAAGGTGGTTCTAACAATTACCCACAATCTATGTTTTGGAACAAAATGATGCAAATATAACTGACATCGCTATTAAAATAAGCCATTTACTGGTTGTTGGTGTATTGGTAGCTCGTTCACTACATACAGAAAGTTTGTTGCCTATATGTAAAGACAGACCAGTGTGGGATATAAAGAAAAAAAAAAGAAGAAATGACCAAAACTTAATTTGCGCAGCGCAACTGAACTATTTGACCAAACATAATTTGTACTATCACTACATCATTAAAATCCAGGACTAACAAAGAGCTGCATCCACTGTGTGGAGCATGACAATACAGGAGGGGAGAGCAATAATTTCCAATGCACTACAGTTCTAGGGAAGAAGCTGAATGCAGTAATTAAAGGAGGTTCAGATTTGTCTATATGCCAGAGGGTGGATTCCTATACTTTGGTATCAAGTAGTTGGGGGCTGGGATTGCGACAAGATCATAATTATGTGATCTTGTACATCATCACAAGGCGAGTATCTATACGTCTCTGTTCAAGAGGGCATTACAAGACACAAGAGGTGTACCAGAAATCACGTGTGGCCCACCTACTACTGCTTCAATTTTTTTATATTTTCATTTGTGAGGGGACAATAATTTACTGGTCTTTGAATATTGTGACAGGTGACGTTTGGTCATTTGAAAACAACCTTGAAAGAAGTCATTCGGAGTTGGCAAAACTACTAAACAATGTAAGAGAATGGTCTGGACATGGAATAATGTCCCAGTTGAACTGAAAGTTAGTGCAGGTGGGAGTAGTGGTAGATTTTGTAGGACGGGAATGACATGTTAACTCTTTCATTACAAAAGAGTAGATTTTTCAATATTGCTGATGTGTCACTAAAAAACTTTATGTTACTATTGAAGAAAACATACCAATCTACAATATTGACTGTTTAAAATCACTCCAGTGTGACTAGATCGCTGAGTACTCCATTGTCACCATTTTTTACACAATATTTTCATATTTCAGTCAGCCATTGTTCTCAGTTAACACATGTGCAAACTGACCTTCTGTGTAAGTTCAATGAAGTACAGTGTATGCCCATTGATGATTCCAAAAAAAAAAAAAAAAAAAAAAAAAGAAATGGATAATCCAATAGCAACATTTGACAGACATTTTTGCTCAGCAGTGCTTTGGCTTATTGAAACTTAAATACCGTATTTCTACTAATTAGCGCACAGTGCGCTTAACTTTCCAAAATTACTAAAAGTTGAGGTAAGAAACATACACTAAGAACGAAAACAACACATCAAAATGCTGAAATAACCATGTCATATCTTTCAATGGTGAATTTTTGGTGATGTCAATAAGTGTTCAAATTGTTGCAAAGTAGTTTATGATCATTTACTGTTCAGTTTTAATGTGTCATATGCATTAACATTGTGTAGAATTGGTGTAAAATAACAATTTACTCTTGGCGCAGTGTGTGCTTATGCACATATTTTTCGGAAACAACCAGGGTGTGTGCCTATTGGAGCATGTGCACTAATTAGAACCAATATGGTATTTCTGAAGTTATTTTTCAATGGATAAGACATATGTTGATTCCTTTTTGAATGGCCTATATGCTAGGGCCTTAAAGTTTCATGGAATAAGAATGCCTTGTGAAAAGATTGTTGACATGTATATTTTTCTGTCAGTAAATATAACTCTTTGCTGAATTATGCCCCTTTGATTATTATAATCTTGTGTGCAAGATATCTATAAACATAAAAGAGAAGAAAAAAAAGATTGTTTGTTTCTTTGAATTGATGCTGAACATCCCAGTCATCAGTTTTGGACATGTCGAGATGTTGCCTCCATTTTAATCAACTTTTGCCCCCCAAAAAAGGTAATGACATCCAAAAAATGATTCAAATATAATGACCCTAAAGCAATAACAATGGTTACATGTATAGCAGTATTTGTGTATTGAGAATATGTTGGTCAGGATGGTAGATATATAGGGGTGCTTGCACCGCCGCCATTAGCAACTGCGATATGGTCATACAGCTGCAGACCAGCATATCCTATAATGGCTTTTAATAAGGCCAAAATAAAATATATATGTGGTTCCGGTTCCCCTACCTACCCTATTTTTTGCCCCCTACCCTAAACATTTTATTGGCTATCTGAGGAAAAATGCTGAAAAAGTGTCTTTTTTTTATAAGGTTTTGGTATATTTTCTTGGTAAAATGTTTCAATAAAATAAAATAATTTTCCTACCTACCTACCCTATTTTTCAAAATCATGTAATAGGAACCACATATATATTTTGTTTTGGCCTAAGGCTTTTTCACGGGTGCGTTTCTTTACCATAATGGACCGGAATAAGCACTTTTAAGGGAATGGACAACTGGAATTGACATTATGCTATGGATTTTGGTGCTTTAAATATATGTTATTTGCAGAAAAAAACATACTTCTGTAGTCATATAGATAGTTTGCCCAAGATATAATCCAACCAAGTATAGCAAAATTGACTTCCCAGGGTGGTAAAGTTAGCTCATTGGCGGCGACTGTGTTGTGGCTACTGTTCAGAGGTTTATTTGATCAAAATATAGAGAGATCACCAGTGTTTGTTATACAGCAAGACAGAGGTGAACAGAAATAGAAATTAGTAAAATGTGCTGGTACTGTAGCAGTGGCCTAGCACCTGACATAGGCTACCACATCGAACAAACTGTACTTAAGCCACACGATTCTCGAACTAATGACTGTCTTTCCCCAAAAACCAAATAAAAAGTACTCCAGGACACATATAAATGTCCATTCCCGTAATCAGGCCCCTTCTGGTACCGGAAGGCAACACTTGTTCAGGAAGACTGGGAACTGACACCCCAAACACCAACATTCTACTGCAACAGCCATTACCTAATGTTTATTTGAAGGCTAACACCCTTGCTAGAGGCAAACAGTGTTTATCTGGGTACAGTGGCAGATTAAGAGGGGGTTTGCTAGAAAGAACCCTCCTCTGGGACCAACTTATTTCATTTTCATGGGTCAATTGAGGGCAAAGCAGATAAAAAGGAGACCCCCCCCCCATTGGAGACTTTGAACCCCCCTCCAGAAATCTTTTTCCTTCTTTATTTTCCTTCAGATACTGAGTTGATCAATTTCTGACATAAATCACCTTCATCCGCCCTAAGGTGGGATTGCACCGTTAGGTAAATTAAAATGTATGTTCTGTTCAAATACCAAAGCAGAGTCGTTGGGGCGACTTGACTTGCCCAAGATATAAATTAAGCAAAATATACTCTGCAAGTAAACAAGTCAGTTTATCTGTGTATACAACACACAATAAAAATGTATTGATTGGAATGCCATGTTATTTATTGTTACATGTATATTGTGGTGAACACTTATTGTATACTAAATAAAATATTCTATTCTATGCTACCAGTTTTTGTGGTGCAAAATTTTGGTGATGTACTGTATACCAAAATGTCACATGACATCATGCGCATGGATTTGCTGATTTCTGTTGGATGAACGAGTAAAC
This sequence comes from Rugalucina vietnamica, assembly GCA_964017185.1. NCBI lineage: Eukaryota > Metazoa > Mollusca > Bivalvia > Lucinida > Lucinidae > Rugalucina > Rugalucina vietnamica. The sequence goes on along the minus strand of OZ024877.1, from coordinate 2,757,154 downwards.
AACTGGAAATTTTACTAATTATCACTGTTTTTGGTGGAATACTGTGTAATTTGATAGTACCATGAATGGAATAATATGAATATACAGTGACATCATGTGATCATGCTGTTTTGACATCCAAATGGTGAGATTTTGTAATTGACTTTTATAGCCATGGCTTCAACTAGAACCGATAGCATGTAGTGAATACGAAATTGATCGGTTCTTTTTCTAGAACTAAGGTGGGAGGTGCTGTTGAAGCAAAACCTGAACATTGGGTCAGAGGGGGTTCTGTGTTTATATGTGATAATGAATTAAATAAAAACAACAATGAATGTGAACATGAACAAATGAATATGCGTCTCTTGCATTCAGTGACTTCAGAAAATTTGCAACGATGAAAAAAGATTTACACTAGGCTAGCTGCTGAAGCTGGCAAAACCCGGAAGTAACTATTGGTACAAACACCGTGTTATTTATTTACAACGACCTCCAAGTCACTTTGGTCCTCGACCAGCGCCTCGGTCACCCAGTCTCGCGTAGCACTGCATTCAGTAAGAGTGCAGCTTTCAAGTGATTATCTTTATGGTACCACCCTTGATAATGTAACAGACAAAATTCACTCTTTTACATAATTATGTAAAAGTAGGCCTAAGCAATAACCAAAATTCTTTAAACCTCCTAGGACTCACCTTTGACTATATATGTTAAATTTTTGATCTTCACATCTCTAACATACATGTTTGTAAAAAAAGCAGCAAGACAGTCACAGATCAATGTTTTACTACGTCTTAGCAAATACCTATCCACTGAAACAAAGATTTTAATTTACAAATCCTTCGTAAGATCTTATTTTAATTACTGTCCTCTCGTTTGGCATTTTTGCTCGAAAACAAGTTGTGCCAAAATGGAAAAATGCAATATAGCGCATTGTGTTTTTTTTATAAACGATTTTGATAGCTCATATGGAACTACTCGAAAATGTGAATATGTCTACACTTCTTACCTTCTTGTCAGTAGGATAAGATTAATGGCTATCGCAACTTTTAAGATTGTACATAAAAAATGTCACTTGTTTATTTACATGATCTTTAAAAACTAAAATTACTCTTTCAGTAATGACAACCTGGTAGATGTCCCAAGAGTTCGTTACTCCGTACCACAAAGTACGGTAAATCTCCTTTTTGCTACGAGGCCGACAGTCTCCCGAACAACCTGCGGAAAGTCGATGACTGTAGGGAGTTCAAGAGGCTGATCGAGACATGGAGTGGGCCATCGTGCAAGTGTTCAATGAGCAAAACTTAATAATTTATGCTTTACTTGTTCAAATCTTATTTGCTTTATGCTCTTTGTTTGCTTTGCTTTATTTTATTATATTTATTTATTTATTTATTTTTTAAATTTTGCTTTCATTTTCAGTTTGCTTTCAAATTCTTAACATATCTTTATTTCAGCAATACTATCTTTAGTTTCTAGTTAGTTTCTTGTAACTAATCTCTTTGGTTTTTATAAAGTCTTAACTGTTAATACTCTCCTTACAATTTCACATGATGACCTTTATGTCTTTGTGATATAAACCCTTTCTCATAGCCTACATTATTTCTTGCCTAATTTTCGCTTTCGACTGTAGCTTAATTTTGGCCTAAGCCTCGTATGCTGTTTATCTTTCTAGGATAGGAGAGAACGATTGGTGGGGGAAGAGCCATATTTCCATCTTGTTACTTATCACCATGGTATATGCCTTCTTTTTATAGAAGACAATGTCCTGGTGCTTAAAAAGTAGCACTTTATGCTACACTAATACTGTTGCCTTTCCTGTGCTAGTGTGGACTGCCGTACAGCAGGGAGAGGCACCAGCATTGGTTCTGATTTTCATGTCTTGTAATTTTCATGACCATATAATAAAGTCAGCTGAGTTCTGAAAAAAAAAGAAAAGAAAAAAAAAAAAAAAAGAAAATGAAACTTTTATCTATATCCCAAATTATCTTGATTGTCTCTGTGTATATATATAATTTTTGCATGCTGTGATATGTCTCGTTTAATTGTGATGCTTGTTATCTTATGTATAGAACTTTGATATGTTTGTCGACAAAATCATTTACGTTACAATGTTCTATATTCAAATGTCGACCTCGGTTTTTGGAGTGGGAATCTTTTTCTGATTGCGCCTTTTCCTGATCTTTGCCTGCTTGTACCTTTTTCTAAACAGCGGTATGGCCCATTCCCTTTATCATTAATATGTTCACTGCTCTTAAAGGATCTCAGTTTTATTTTTATCATCTAAATAAAGTTTCTTGTATCTTGTACCAAGAAATAACGCATTCAGAATTTAAGTAGATCTAAAATCCTATAGATTTGTAACGTGTTTTTTCTTAACTGATGAGAAAAATCCTTCGTTCCTATTATCGTCTTAAAATTTGTAAACCAAGTCACCATAAAATTCTGGTTCTAAATGACACTCGCGCAAAAACATCTGAACAACCCAACATTTAATTTGGAAATCAAAAATCCAATCATAGTGGATGCTAAGGGAAAACGCTGATTAGCAGAACTTTCGAACTATAACTGCTCAATCAGTAACAGGAGTTGAAAACACACCCTTGAAGTGGTAGGCAACGGAAAGTATCTCGACATAACCTTCAGTAATGACCTCAGCTGGCACAGACATGTAGACGCGGTAGCAGCTAAATCAGCTAGAACTCTAGGACGAAACCTCGGACAATGTACCAAGGAAGTCAAGTGCACAGCATACACCTCTCTTGTGAGACCAGCCCTTGACTATGCATCACCAGCATCAACATGCCACAAGTTCAGATGACATTGTCAAGCTAGAGAAAGTGCAGAGATAGGCAGCTCGTTTCGTTCATGGCAACTATACTGAGAGAATGTGTAACCCGAATGGTCAAAGATTTTGGTTGGGAGACACTAGATAGAATGCAGGAGAAAGAAGGACAGATTGACAACTCTATACTAGATACGGCATGGAGCTGTAGACATGGAAAGGTACAAGTAGGCAAAGATCAGGAAAAGACGCAATCAGAAAAAGATTCCCACTCCAAAAACCGATGTGGAAAAAAAAAAAAAAAAAAAAAAAAAAAAAAAAAAAAAAAAAAAACTAACAATCAGGCACTTATACAATGAAAACATTTCGTAAGCGGAATGAGCAGCTATTTTCCCAATAGGTGGCCACTCAGTTACCTTACCTTAACTAAAATATGAAAACATACATAAGGAGCCAACAGCACAAAAAATTTAAACACTAAGACATAAAACAAAAAGAACCACCACAGAAGTATCGCCTTGGAACGATCAGTAACATAAAGTTACTGGCGGGCTTAAACCGGTTTTACATGGCCATAACCTCACCCTCAGCTTCTGCAGTGGTTCATAACATTTAGTTAGTTCTTCGGTCCTCGTGGTGAATCTCTAACTAGTCAATGAATCATCAAGAACAAACAGATGAATCATGATAAACATCCTGACGTAGACGTAGGCATGGACACTGGTGATGTTCTCCGTTTCAAAGACAGGCTCACCAGAGGTCAACAGAGACTATACCAGCCCACCGCCAGTCGCTGTATACAAGAACTCCTTCTTTACCAGAACCATCCAAGTGGAATCGCCTACCTGCTGCGGCCACAGACCCCCAGACCATCGAGGAGCTCACAGTCGGCCTAGATCACCAGCTGCCGACTCCCAGAAGCTAAGAGACTACCAACCTCTGATGTTTTAACTATTTTAAAACGGAAGAGAGGAAGTTGTCTCTTTTCCCTTACGCTGGTCAACAGTAAATTCAGTAACTTTGTGTTACTGATCGTTCCAAGTCGATACTTCTGTAGTGGTTCTTTTTGTTTTATGTCTTGGTGTTTAAATTTTTTTTGTGCTGTTGGCGCCTTATGTATGTTTTCATATTTTTAGTTAAGTTAAGGTAACTGAGTGGCCACCTATTGGGAAAATAGCTGCTCATTCGGCTTACGATATGTTTCATGGTATAAGTACCTGATTGTTAGTTTGGTTTTTTCCCACCTCGGTTTTTGGAGTGGGAATCTTTTTCTGATTGCGCCTTTTCCTGATCTTTGCCTACTTGTACCTTTCTATCAAGAATCCTGACTATTAACCGGAAGAAGAAGAAGAAGAAGAAGAAGAAGAAGAAGAAGAAGAAGAAGAAGAAAACAAAGTACTGTACAGATGCCAGTTGGTTATCACGAATGAAACATGTAACTACCACAGCATTATGCATAACTGTGACTGCCGATGACGTATCCTTATCAGAAGTGCTGAGAGATCCAAAAGAGGAGACATCTTCAGAACTTGACTAGGATATCAGAAAGTCTGACAAGAGCTACTGTAAGGAACGGCCCTCACAAGTCAGGACTGACACAATTAAGGAACAGCCACCAGCCTCCGACAGTAACGTCACATGATTTATTGACAGTATGACAGAAAGAAACGACCATCCCCTGAAAACAACAAACAGCTGGATAAACGGTTTCCCCCAGCCTGGGATAGTGTCACTACAGGATGACCTACTAAAGGCCACCACAGTGAATTGAGAAGACGTAGACCAGTAATTGTTACCAGCAGCATTTGTAGACACTGTCTCCAAAGCATACTAAGACTTAGACCGTGGTCGAGATCGAACCACGTCACTGATCCGATAGCCTGGTGTTTAAATTTTTTGTGCTGCTTGCGGCTTCATATGTTTTCATATTTTTAGTTAAGTTTAGGTAACTGAGTGGTCACCTATTGATATAATAGCTGCTCATTCGGCTTACGATATGTTTTCATGTTAATTTAGTTTTTTTCCCCACCTCGGTTTTTGGAATGGGAATCTCTTTCTGATTGCACATTTTCCTGGTCGTTGCCTACTTGTACCTTTTCAGGACAATCGCGTAACAGAACAGGAAAACATGACCGTGCAATGTATACCCCCTTAAACCCCACTTTTATGTAGAAAAACTGGGGTATGCAGGGGTATACCTATTTTTCTTATTTTTGCTCCAAAACATATATTGTGGGTACTCGTTAGAACCGCCGCGCAGAGGCGGTTCTAACGTGTACCCACAATCTATGTTTTGAGCAAAAATAAGAAAAATATCAAAAATATTCTACTGAAAATTTTCATTTTTTACAAATTTAAAAATCACTGTATATTGTACGGGCATGTTTTCGTAATGCGAAGTAGCAAATGAATATGAGTCAAGACAGGTAAATCGAATGCCTTCATTATCGATGGCAATCAGGACCTAAAAAGGTACGACCAGGAAAAAGCGCAATCAGAAAAAAAAATCCCACTTCAAAAACCGAGGTGGGAAATAAAACTAAAACGACGATTAGGTACTTATACTCATGATACTGGCGGCCACTCAGTTACCGGAACTAAAACTATGAAAACGTATGTAAGGTTCAAACAGCACAAAATCGACTCCCAAAACATAATTAAAATAGAACCACAACAGAAATATCGCCTTTGAACGATCAGTAATATAAAATTACTGGGGGGCTTGAATCGATTTTACAGGCCCTAACCTCACACATTTATATATAGTTAGTTCAGTGTTCGGTCCTCGTGGTAAATCTCTAAAAAGTCAGGTAGGAAGCAACCAAAATGACAACTATACACACTGATTCAAAGAACATACAACCGAGGGAATGGCTAATTCATGCAGACTCATCTCTACCGATGTCTTTCTATACACAGTGTATATATATAGTGAAAACATAATAAAAAATGCATGTGGTCTAGAGTTAAGGTTAGTATATATTTCTGTTTCAGTAATATTCCAGTACTTGTTCCGAATACAAAATCAGCTGTTTCAATGTATTTACTTTAAAAATCAATTGTGTATAGCAAATATGTTCAGCGGATTTTATGCAATGATACACCTCAGTGATTACTCACATACAAGTATGGTATAGATTTACTTCTGCAATAATTTACTTCTAAATTGGTATGTCATGAATTCTGATATAATAATTATTGTGTGAATTAAAGCAAGAAGACATCATGAACACGATATAAATATCTAAGATATTGTGAAAAGGCGCATTTCCATAGAATGGCATATACAGACACTCTATCGATAGAGTGTCCTTGGTCACATGGAACATATATGTGTTATACGAGATGTCTACTAAACAAGGTAAAGCATAACAATTTACCATTCAAAACTAGTTTTCTTGCAATTCTAAGAGAATAAATCATTAAATCAATCATTCAGAAGGGGATTTTCTTATTAAGGAAGCAAACGTTTTGTTTGTTTGTTTGTGTGTTTGTTGTTATTTATTATCTGACAAAAAATATATTATTTTGTGTTAAAAAGGTACAAGTAGGCAAAGATCAGGAAAAGGCGCAATCAGAAAAAGATTCCCACTCCAAAAACCGAGGTGGGAAAAAATCAAACTAACAATCAGGTACTTTATACCATGAAACATATCGTAAGCCGAATGAGCAGCTATTTTCCCAATAGGTGGCCACTCAGTTACCTTAACTTAACTAAAAATATGAAAACATACATAAGGCGCCAACAGCACAAAAACTGCACAAAAACTAAACAACACATTTGTGGTAAACAACACATGGGTGAAACAACACATTTGTGGTAAACAACACATGGGTGAAACAATTAACACATTTGTGGTAAACAACACATGGGTGACATATATTTCCATTCTCCTCATGTTTAGAGTTTGGCAGCGTGGTGGCCTAGTGGTAGAGCACCAGACTGGATCTGAGATGCAATAGGATTGAACTACGCTGGCTCTGAGATGTATCCTTGTGGAAGGCACTCTAACTCGCAATTGTACTAGTTCATGTTTGGATATCAGTAGCTACATCTTAACATGACTTCAAAATTGCTGGCTTTGGTATTAAACACAATACAAATATACCAAAATGAAGTGCATGTATGATGAAAGTAAATTGGTTATGTTTGTTACATGTGTACACCAGACTGCAGATTGTAAAGAATGGACGAAGAGACTATCAAATGGGTGCTGTCAGACAAAACAGTTGATCCAGTCTCCCATGTCCAGTATGCTGCAGTTGTCTTCATGCTCTACTATAGTTTGGAACTAAAGCATAGCTTGCTAAAAACCTCAGAACAGCTTATAAAGGATTTACCATCAGATGTACATAAGGTTGGAGAAACATCACTTTATGTTGCTGGAAGTGCAGCTCAAGGATTTTATCTACATACTGACGATTATTTAGAAGCGAGAGACATAGATGTTGTAGCTGTTTATGAAAAAGATATTCGAGAAGAATGTGAATATGATAAAGAAGACTTAAGACAAAAGATCAAAGAACAGTTGGGTGATAATGATGACAATCAGAGACATCAGAATGAAAATGAGGCTGGATTATGCGAGGATAAAACTAAAACTGTCAATGTCACGAAAGAATCGGATCCAACATATTTAAATATTGAGACATGGGAAGATACATATCCTGGTTATGTGATGCTAAGGAAGTGCAGAAAACATGAGTTCCCTGTCCAGCCATCTTTGAGAAATAGATATGTCAGCAGTTTTGAAACTGCTCAATCAAGAGCAGACTTCTGGCGAGATGTCTTGCCCTACCTGGGAGAGGAGTTTCGTTCTATTCTCGATCATCCGAGAGATAAAGAGGCAGATGTTTATCCCTCTATACAAACACAAGGCCCATCAACATGTGTGTCTATTTGCCACAGGTCTTTATACTTATGCATAGATGCTGATTTGGTATATGCCCTTCGTTACCCTAGAAATCTCAACACTCCTGGTGCTACTGGTTGGCCAGAGATTGCAAGAAAATGGCTAGAAAGGAAACCAAAAAGTGGATGGCCTAGTGCTAAACTGAAAAATGACATTTTGTCTTCAGGTTGTCTTCTTGTCCCTAAAGGTCATATGGGAAGCAAGCGGGAAGAGTATGAATGGAGGGTCTCGTTTTCTCTTGCTGAACTAAAACTAGCTAGAAGCTTGAATAGAATTCAAAGGGAAATCGCACACACCCTGAAAGCTGTGCTGTGTGAGGAACAATATGAGTATGGCCAAGCAAGTGTTAATGCCAAACTGGATTCATATTTTATACTGAATACATTGTTTGCTGAAAGTGAAAACATTGCTCCTGAAAGTTGGCAAGAAAAGAATATAGTGATCATTTTATTCCAGTTGCTTGACAAGCTTGCAACAAGTATCAAAACAAAGAACTTGCCTCATTACTTTGTCGAGGAGAATAATCTGCTATATAAATTGCTGGTGGATGAGGTCAAAATCGGTAAAGGTGAATTTAAGCGTGGTGATAGTGATTCAGAGGAAATGATGAACAGTGATGAATATTCAGGCTTTGCCTTGTATACTGTGCTGCGGCTGAGGCATGATCCTCTTAGGCAGCTTTTACAGCAAGGAAGTTATCATCGTCTGCCAGGATCGTTACATGATGCTGTATTTGGACCCTTTGTAAATGAAGCAAAATCATCTACATTTGAACCAACTGCTTATGCATCTACCTTGGTAAAACTGGCTAATGCACATTTGTACATGAACAACTTTAATGAAGCAAACATTTATATAAAAGATGCTGAAGCATTTTATAATGCACTAGGAGACAAGGATCCGAGTATCACAAATAGTGAGTTTATGGCCACAAAAGCTGTATGCTCTTATATGACTGGAGAGTATAATACAGCACATCAGATCCTTGAAAGCTTACACAAAAATGAGGATGATATGTATTACGAATTCTTGAAAGAAAATGAGGTTACAGTAGTGACTTTGTCAGTCAAAGCAATGATATCAGATGCAGGGACCAAGACTGAAGCTTATCAAAAGCTTGCAAGAGCAAAATCTAAAGAATTGTTTGAAAAAGCACTATCTCTTAACTTTGATACAAGTGTAGCCTTAGAACTTATGAATTTCTATATGATAACTGGTTGTTATCCAGAGGCACAGGAGCTCCTTCTGAAAATCGAAGACAATGTTAAAGAAGAGGATAAATATTTCATTGAACCAATGGAAGAAGATCCAGAGACCCGTGTTTACTATGGAGAAGATGTTTATGCAGTGCCATTAGTTGAAGAACCAATCTCTATTGTAGACCACTGGGAAGCAGATGATGATGATGATGTTATTGTTGATGATGTGGATGATAATGGTGCCGGTTTGGAGAAGGATATTATTGCAATGTCCCAAGCATGCCAAGAAGGCTCAGCAGCGTCAGATAAGAAGGAAGTAGACAATTATTGTGTTTCAGATGAAATCGATGAAAGCTGTGAACCTGCTTCAAAGAAAGCTAAATATGCTGAGTCAGAAGCAGAAATGGAGCTGGAGAAACCTGTACATGAGCTAGAAATGGAATCTAAAACTAGTGATGCCTTGTCAAGTGTTGAAACTGGATATAGTAAATTAGAGTCAAAGAAAAGTATTGAAGCAGAAGCAGTAGACGAGGCAGGAATGTTGGATAAGGCATTGATGGACCAAGGTGAACAGTCAGTGTCAACGCATAATTTAGGTAGAGTGGATATCTTACAAGGTCATTTAGCAGATTCTGACAATGAAATGAAACAAGGTAGTGACGATATTGCATATGAAGAAGTGGATGTGTTATATAAAAGAGTTGATGAAGTTGACAATCAGTTTGATTTTAAGGTGCCAGATGATGAAATGGATTCTCGTCCAATGGTTAACTTTTATAAGAATCATGATTTGATTAATTTGTCAGCTCTTGAAAGGGCCTTCACAGAACTCGGTCTTCATGATGATGCACAAAGAGTTAGAGACAGGCTACTTGATCATGTAAATGAAAGAAAAAAGGTAGATGAAAAGGTGACTGTTGAGGCTTTAGAACATGACCTGTCTCTTTACATGTCTTATGTACAAAAGCCTTCCATCAGAAATGACTGGGAGAATCCTCTGTCAATTTTCAGTGGAGGCGTGCTGTATACAACAGCAGATGTAAATATCTTAGATGAAGTTTTGAAATCCTTGATCCAGAAGTGTCAAGTTATCAGGCTGAAGGTAAATGACCTGTACTATCATCATAATATTCAACTGCTCAAGTTGGATGGCAAAAAGTCAGAGGCTTATGATATGGTCAACCAAATCAAAAATGAAAACTTGAAAAGTATTCACTACCAAGCTCTTGGGTACGAGGTGGAAGCAAGAATAGCAGAACAATATGCATCATACAGACGTGACTATGAGCCCGTATATAATATGGTCTCCAAATGGATGAAGAAATTGGTTGATGCAGTGAGTAAATTTGAACCAAGAAATACATACCTTGAATCAGTTTTCAAGTGAATGATCAGTGCAATTTCAGAATTTTTGAATTTTAGCATAAGAAAACAGAGGCTTGAAAAGAAGGGAACCAGAGGACCATTGGTCCTGAGAACGCTCACCTGAAGCCTGATCTTGGAGTATTACGTCATTATAAAATGACCTTGGCTTGAATACTCACACACCTTTCTTGACTTCATAAGTTGTCTGCATCTGCAAAGTTTCAGGTCTCAGGCTGCAATTATAAGTTTCCGAACCCAGTGATTTCTGCGAAAACCATAATCTTAATTTTGATATTTAAATGACCTTGGGCCAAGGTCAAGAGATGACCTTGACCTAATTTAATCACATACCTTCATCTACTCCATTAGTTGTTTGCATCTACCACTTTTCAGGTCTCAGGCTGCAATAGTTTTCAAAAAATCCATAGTTTTCACTTTTTCCGATGTAAAAGCCTATGTTTCCAAAATTGACCTAGCCGTAAAATAGGTCAAGGTCATCTTAGGGTCATCATTTGATCAAACTATGATGGGCTGGAGTCCCAAATGCTACATACCAAGTTTCGTGAAAATTGGCCTGTCGGTTCTGGAGAAGAAGATTTTTAGTGGTTTTTACCATATATGGGCATGGCGGCCATCTTGGTCATGTGACCGGGATCTTGCGATCAAACTTTCATTCCCCCTTCCCATGGATGCTCCACATGAAATTTCACTATGATTGGCCAAGCAATTTCAGAGACGAAGATCTTTGAAAAGTGTGTATGAACGACTGACTGGCCAAGGTCAAGAGATGACCTTGACCTAAATTAATTGTATACCTTCATCAACTCTGTAAGTTGTTTGCATCTACCACTTTTCATGTCTCAGGCTGCAATAGTTTTCAAAAAATCCATAGTTTTCACTTTTTCCCATGTAAAAGCCTATGTTGCCAAAATTGACCTAGCCATAAAATAGGTCAAGGTCATCCTAGGGTCATCGTTTGATCAAACTATGATGGGCTGGAGTCCCAAATGCTACATACCAAGTTTGGTGAAAATCGGCCAGCCGGTTCTGGAGAAGATTTTTGAGTGGTTTATACCATATATGGACATGGCGGCCATCTTGGTCATGTGACCTCAATCTTGCGATCAAACTTTCTTTCCCCCTACCCATGGATGCTCCACATAAAATTTCACTTTGATTGGCCAAGCAGTTTCAGAGAAGAAGATCTTTGAAAAGTGTGTATGGACGACAGACTGGCCAAGGTCAAGAGATGACCTTGACCTAAATTAATCGCATACCTTCATCTTCTCTATTAGTTGTTTACATCTACCACTTTTCAGGTCTCAAGCTGCAACAGTTTTCAAAAAATCCATAATTTTCACTTTTTCCCATGTAAAAGCCTATGTTTCCGAAATTGACCTTGCCGTAAAATAGGTAGAGGTCATCCCAGGGTCATCATTTGATCAAATTATGATGGGCTGGAGTCCCAAATGCTACATACCAAGTTTCGTGAAAATCGGCCTGTTGGTTCTGGAGAAGAAGATTTTTGAGTGTTTTTTACCTTATATGGGCGTGGCGGCCACCTTGGTCATGTGACCAAGATATCGCAAACAAAATATAAATGCCACTGCCCAAGGAGGCTCCACATAAAATTTCAACTTGATCGGCCAAGCGGTTTCTGAGAAGAAGATCTTTGAAATTGTGGACGACGCCGGACGGACGCCGAATCATGGCCATCCTGTTACAGCTCACCTTGTGAGCCTTCGGCTCAGGTGAACTAAAAATCTTATTTAGTTTCTTCTAAGGAAGAAAAAATTATCAAAGACCTCCAAGATGACCTTAATGCTAAACTAAGCAGCCAGGATGATAATTCTTACATTTATTTAAGAAACTTGTATTGCTGTCACAATACATTTTTTTTTCATACAGTCTGTTTCATGTCTTACTAAAAGTCCAAAGTAAACAACTGGCATTTTGCCAAAATGAGCCCGTGCTTATTTTATTACACTAAAAACTGGTCAAAAATGTGTATGACTAGGAATCAAGCCTACGGTCAGGAAGCTCAGTGGTAGAACAACAGACTCTCAAACAGGTGGTCACCGATTTGAAACCTGACCCAATGATGAGTCTTTAAGCTGCTGAGCAATATTAAATGAGCCGAGACGCGAGAAAACCGGTCTTCGGGGTTTCCGACCAGGTCTGACACAATCCGGCCTGTACAGCCTTAGAAAAAAGCTAGAAGCTTGAAATTTCGGATTTAGGAAGAAGAGGAATTGCACTATCCGTGTAGCGAAAACAAAGGCGCTGATCAGCTTTGCGGTTACCACGAAGCTGATCTGCGTCTTTGTTTTCGCATAGGCAACCAGAGGACCATTGGTCCTGAGAACGCTCACCTGAAGCCTGATCTTGGAGTATTAAGTCATAATGAAATGACCTTGACCTTGAATACTCACACACCTTTATTGACTTCACAAGTTGTCTGCATCTGCAAAGTTTCAGGTCTCAGGCTGCAATAGTTTCCAAACCCAGTGATTTCTGAGAAAACCATAATTTTAATTTTAATATTTAAATGACCTTGGGCCAAGGTCAAGACATGACCTTGGCCTTAAATAATTACTTACCTTCATTGACTCCATAAGTTGTCTGCATCTAGCAACTTTCAGGTCTCAGGCTGCAATAGTTTGTTTTCGCCTTTTCCCATGTGAAAGCCTATGTTTCCAAAATTGACCTTGCCGTATAATAGGTCAAGGTCATCATAGGGTCATCATTTCAACAAACTATGATGGGCTGGAGTCCGCAATGCTACATACTAAGTTTCATGAAAATCGGCCAGCCAGTTCTGGAGAAGATTTTTGAGTGGTTTTTACCATATATTGGCGTGGCAGCCATCTTGGTCATGTGACCTGGATTTCGCGATCAAACTTTCGTCTCCCCTACCCATGGATGCTCCACATAAAATTTCACTTTGATTGGTCGCGCAGTTTCAGAGAAAAAGATCTTTGAAAAGTGTGTATGGACAACAGACTGGCCAAGGTCAAGAGATGACCTTGACCTATATTAATCACATACCTTCATCTACGCCATTAGTTGTTTGCATCTACCACTTTTCAGGCCTAAGGCTGCAACAGATTTCAAAAAATTCCATAGTTTTCACTTTTTCCTATGTAAAAGCCTATGTTTCCAAATTTGACCTTGCCGTAAAATAGGTCAAGGTCATCCAAGGGTCATCATTTTATCAAACTATGATGGGCTGAGGTCCTTGATGCTACATACCAAGTTTCGTGAAAATCAGCCCACCGGTTCTGGAGAAGAAGATTTTTGAGTGGTTTTTACCATATATGGGCGTGGCGGCCATCTTGGTCATGTGACCTGGATTTCGGGATCAAACTTTCGTCTCCCCTACCCATGGATGCTCCACATAAAATTTCACTTTGATTGGCCAAGCAGTTTCAGAGAAGAAGATCTTTGAAAAGTGTGTATGGACAACAGACTGGCCAAGGTCAAGAGATGACCTTGACCTATATTAATCACATACCTTCATCTACTCCATTAGTTGTTTGCATCTACCACTTTTCAGGCCTCAGGCTGCAATAGTTTTCAAAAATCAATAGTTTTCACTTTTTCCCACGTAAAAGCCTATGTTTCCAAATTTGACCTTGCCGTAAAATAGGTCAAGGTCATCCAAGGGTCATCATTTTATCAAACTATGATGGGCTGACGTCCCCGATGCTACATGCCAAGTTTCGTGGAAATCGGCCCACCGGTTCTGGAGAAGAAGATTTTTGAAGGGTTTTTACCATATATGGGCGTGGCGGCCATCTTGGTCATGTGACCTGGATTTCGCGATCAAACTTGAAATGCCACTACCCAAGGAGGCTCCACATAAAATTTCAACTAGATCGGCCAAGCGGTTTCAGAGAAGAAGATCTTTGAAATTGTGGACGACGACGGACGCCGGATCATGGCTATCCTATTAGCTCACCTTGTGAGCCTTCGGCTCAGGTGAGCTAAAAATCCGGTTTTCTCACGATGCGGCTCAAATTAATCTTATCCCACATAGTACCATACTTGTTAATACCCAGGAGGTTGTGGCTCTGTTTCTACATGACTGACAGAGTTGAATGGGATGTTCAGCAGAACTGAACTCAAGATTACTCTCCCATCTGCATTAACTAGTAATCCCCTATTCATTCATAAAGCATTTCTCTGTATGTCTGTCTTGTCTGACTGGCACAACCTTAACCTCACAATCAGGAGAGTGACACTATCAATAGGCCACCATGCTCTCCCGCAAAACATTTAATAATGCGAAAGGTCTACCATTCTTTTCATACATGTATTTATTGCATAGGCATTGTATTAATAACAAGACCAAACACTTATTGCGTGTTTATTTTTACTCTCGAAATATTTTAATGGCAGTCATCACAATACTATACTATGTTCTGCATTTTGATTTTTTTTTTCAGAATGAGCCACCACATAAGAAAACCAACAATATGCATAGGTGAAAACAAAGGCCCAGATCAGCTGTGCAGTAACTGCATAGCTGATCAGCATCTTTGTTTTTGCTACAGATTGAACAATCCCTCTTCTTAAATCCAAAATCTTAAGCTTCTTCTAGCCTGCTTCTGTGGCTGTACAGGTCAGTGTGTCTTTCTGGTTGAAAAACCAAATTTTCTCATGCGATGGCTCATTAATGAGTGTTTTCACAAGGAAACCTGTCTTTGCAAGATTCAAACCTTTTCAGCACTTGATGAGCTGCATCCCACGAGAAAACTTGTTTGTATATGCAATTATCAGGAAAACATGTCCGTGCAATGTATACCTCCTTAAATCCAGTTTTATATAGAAAAAGGGGTATACCTAATTTTCTTAGTTTTGATCCAAAACATACATTGTGAGTACTCGTTAGAACCACCTTGGCAAGGCGGTTCTTGCATGTACCCACAATTTATGTTTTGAGGGAAAATATTAAAAATATCAAATTTTTTCCAATGAAACTTTCAATTTTTTACAGCTGAAAAAATTCCTATATCTTGCATGGGCAAGATTTTGTAAGTTTCTGCTGTCATTTCCTGTTATTTATATCTGATAAAGGGAGTTATCCCGAAACATGTTATAGAAAGGAAATTACTGTGTTGATTTTGATTTGATCCCAGCTGTAATGAAAGCTTCTGTGGTGGTTCTTTTTGTTTTATGTCTTGGTGTTTAAAATTTTTTTGTGCTGTTGGCGCCTTATGTATGTTTTCATATTTTTAGTTAAGGTAACTGAGTGGCCACCTATTGGGAAAATAGCTGCTCATTCGGCTTACATTATGTTTCATGGTATAAGTACCTGATTGTTGGTTTGGTGTTTTCCCACCTTGGTTTTTGGAGTGGGAATCTTTTTCTGATTGCGCCTTTTCCTGATCTTTGCCTACTTGTACCTTTCTAACATAGCAACAGATGAATTCTTGGATTTTTGCTACATTCGCGTGTTTGTTTTTAATCAGGTTTAATATCCCAGTCCAAAAGTTTTCAGTCATGCCAGGATAGAGCCATCACTTTCTAGGTATCAATCAGTACAACCAGGACCCAGTTGTTCAAAGCATCGTTAGCTTAACGATATCGTTAAGACATAAATTTGTCAGCAAATATCAGCAAAAGAAACAAATACACTGTTATTTTTTGTTGAAAAAATGTGAGAATCCTTTGCAGTGCAAAGGATTCTCACATTTTTTCAACAAAAAATAACAGTGTATTTGTAATATTAACGTTTGAAATTTTAACGAAACGTTAACTAACGACGTCGTTAGTTTTGAACAACTCGGCCCAGTACTGAAGCGAATACAAGTGCCTAGTTCAGGAGCACAACACAACATCCCTTGCGTTTTTGGCTACATGCATAGTGCATTTCCTTTATTTCCTAATTTCAAAATTTTAAGCACTCAGCCCTCTTTTGTTGCAACTGTGCATGTAGCGTGGCTGATGCCTAGTCAGCCATCAAAGAACTCACCAACACTTATGAACATTCAATATTCAAGAAATGAGCCGCCTAATATGAAAACCAACAATCTGCATATGCGAAAACAAAGGCGCAGATCAGCTTCGCAGTAACTGCGAAGCTGATCAGCACCTTTATTTTCGCTACACGCATAGTACAATTCCTCTACTTTCTAAATCCAAAATTTCCAGCCTCTAGCCATCTTCTGTGACTGTACAGCCCGGTTTGTGTCAGACCTGTTCTGAAACCACATTGTTGGTTTTCCCACGAGACGGCTCAAATTAAAATAGATGGTCAGTCTCATTACTAAAAGACAAACGAACAGCATAGTTGAGAAATCACAAAAATCTCACTGGTTAGTTTTCTCCTGGCAATGCTCATACAGACGTGGTATTGCTAGAATCCTGAAACTTAAAGGTAACAGTATTTGAATTCTTTTAACAGCTATATGCATGCTGATCTGAATCTATCTTTTTTGCATGAGATTCTTTAAGACAGAATGGTTTCTTATCTTTTCTGTTTGCTTTTGTTTGTTTTTTTAATTCAGTTATATGTCACTTTCAAGATCATTTCAGCTCATTAATACTGGCTAATCAGTAAGAGGGGCAAAACCGGGGAAACCCAGAGAAAGACCAGCTGAAACACAGTTAGTGCACAGCTAGGTAATCTGCACCTTTGTTTTCTCAAAGGCAGAAAGCTGGTTTTCTCATGACACAGCTCAAGTAATTGTGACTATTCTAGCACTAGTCTAGAGTGAGGAATGGAATGACTATGATATGGAATACTCTATAGATTGCATTAAAGTTTGCTTACTGCTACTCATTGACTATATATCACAATGAAATCAATGACAAGACTAAGAGCAAAAAAGGCAACTCTTGCTCACCTAAGAGCATCATGAAAACATATCCATACAATGAATTCACCCTTTACTCCACTTTTATCATTATGTAGTAAAACTAAGGTATGCAGGGGTATACCTACTTTTCTCTCCAAAACATAGGTTGTGGGTACTCGTTAGAACCGCCTTGCCGAGGCAGTTCTAACGTGTACCCACAATCTATGTTTTGAGCAAAAATAAGAAAAATGTAAAAAAAATTCTATTAAAAATTTTCAATTTTCGCAATTTAGGAAAAACTAGAATTGTCAGAGAATCTGACTATAGCCCCGCTTCTCAGCTTTTTTGCAGGGTGAAAAAAACAATGACAGGTAACTATCACAAGCTAGATCTCGTCAATATTGATGCGCATACAAAATTTGGTCTGATTATGTCAATTTGTTCTCAAGATATTGAGGGGAAACGAAATTCTGACCTCAATAAATGGCCATAACTCCGTCAAAATTTTGCAAAAAATGACTGGTAACAATCCCAAGCTAGATCTTGTCAGTGATGATGTGCATACAAAATCTGGTCGGATTCTGTCAATTCATTCTCAATATATTGAGCGGAAACGAAATTCTGAAGTCAATCAAGGGCCGTAACTCCGTCAAAATTTTGCGAAAAAAGACAGGTAACAATCCCAAGCTAGATCTTGTCAACGCTGATGTGCATACAAAATTTGGTCGGATTATGTCAATTCGTTCTCAAGATATTGAGCGGAAACGAAATTCTGACGTCAATTAAGGGCCGTAACTCCGTCAAAATTTTGCGAAAAATGACGGGTAACAATCCCAAGCTAGATCTTGTCAATGTTGATGTACACACAAAATTTGGTCGGATTCTGTCGATTTGTTCTCAAGATATTGAGCGGAAACGAAATTCTGACGTCAATCAAGGGCTGTAACTCCGTCAAAATTTTGCGAAAAATGACGGGTAACAATCCCAAGCTAGATCTTGTCAATGATGATGTGCATACAAAATTTGGTCGGATTCTGTCAATTCGTTCTCAAGATATTGAGCGGAAACGAAATTCTGACGTCAATCAAGGGCTGTAACTCCGTCAAAATTTTGCGAAAAATGACGGGTAACAATCCCAAGTTAGATCTTGTCAATGATGAAGTGCATACAAAATTTGGTCGGATTCTGTCAATTTGTTCTCAAGATATTGAGCGGAAACGAAATTCTGACGTCAATTAAGGGCCGTAACTCCGTCAAAATTTTGCGAAAAATGACGGGTAACAATCCCAAGCTAGATCTTGTCAATGTTGATGTGCACACAAAATTTGGTCTGATTCTGTCAATTCATTCTCAAGATATTGAGCGGAAATGAAATTCTGACGTCAATTAAGGGCCGTAACTCCGTCAAAATTTTGCGAAAAATGACGGGTAACAATCCCAAGCTAGATCTTGTCAATGTTGATGTGCACACAAAATTTGGTCGGATTCTGTCAATTCGTTCTCAAGATATTGAGCGGAAACGAAATTCTGACGTCAATCAAGGGCCGTAACTCCGTCAAAATTTTGCGAAAAATGACGGGTAACAATCCCAAGCTAGATCTTGTCAATGTTGATGTGCACACAAAATTTGGTCTGATTCTGTCAATTCGTTCTCAAGATATTGAGCGGAAATGAAATTCTGACGTCAATTAAGGGCCGTAACTCCGTCAAAATTTTGCAAAAAATGACGGGTAACAATCCCAAGCTAGATCTTGTCAATGTTGATGTGCACACAAAATTTGGTCTGATTCTATCAATTCGTTCTCAAGATATTGAGCGGAAATGAAATTCTGACGTCAATTAAGGGCCGTAACTCCGTCAAAATTTTGCGAAAAATGACGGGTAACAATCCCAAGCTAGATCTTGTCAATGTTGATGTGCACACAAAATTTGGTCGGATTCTGTCAATTCGTTCTCAAGATATTGAGCGGAAACGAAATTCTGACATCAATCAAGGGCCGTAACTCCGTCAAAATTTTGCGAAAAATGACGGGTAACAATCCCAAGCTAGATCTTGTCAATGTTGATGTGCACACAAAATTTGGTCGGATTCTGTCAATTCGTTCTCAAGATATTGAGCGGAAATGAAATTCTGACGTCAATTAAGGGCCGTAACTCCGTCAAAATTTTGCGAAAAATGACGGGTAACAATCCCAAGCTAGATCTTGTCAATGTTGATGTGCACACAAAATTTGGTCTGATTCTGTCAATTCGTTCTCAAGATATTGAGCGGAAATGAAATTCTGACGTCAATTAAGGGCCTAAACTCCATCAAAATTTTGCGAAAAATGACAGGTAACAATCCCAAGCTAGATCTTGTCAATGTTGATGTGCACACAAAATTTGGTCGGATTCTGTCAATTCGTTCTCAAGATATTGAGCGGAAACGAAATTCTGACGTCAATCAAGGGCCGTAACTCCGTCAAAATTTTGCGAAAAATGACGGGTAACAATCCCAAGCTAGATCTTGTCAATGTTGATGCGCACACAAAATTTGGTCGGATTCTGTCAATTCGTTCTCAAGATATTGAGCGGAAACGAAATTCTGACGTCAATCAAGGGCCGTAACTCCATCAAAATTTTGCGAAAAATGACGGGTAACAATCCCAAGCTAGATCTTGTCAATGATGATGTGCATACAAAATTTGGTCAGATTCTGTCAATTCGTTCTCAAGATATTGAGCGGAAACGAAATTCTGATGTCAATATAAGACCATCCAAGGGCAATAACTCTTATGCAAATTTGGGGAAACTGACATGCATTTATACATAAGTTAATATTGTCAATATTGATGCATATGCCAAATTTGGTTAAAGTCTTACAACTGGTTCTCAAGTTATGAGTGGTAACAGAATTATGGACGGAATAACGGAATAACGGAATAACGGAATGACGGAATAACGGAACGACGGAAGGACAGGGTGAATCCAGTATAGCCCCACTTTTTCAAAGCGGGGCTATAATCAATATATTACATGGGCGTGTTTTCGTAATGGTCAACAAAAACTAAATCAATCATGTCCAAAATTTATCACCAGCTTTGGTGAACTTAGACACCATTCCTCATTCAAAGTCTGCAAGTGTTTTAAGCCATCAAGAAAATCTAACTCTGAAGGCGTTTGTGTGACTCTAACAAAACATTTATGCCCATGGCTACACAGAGCTCAATCTTCTATGTGGATGATCTGGCATCAGACAATAGGTATACTATAATCAACTCACTATCATGTAAACTAAATATAAATGACCACAGATTTTTATGCTTTAGATATCCATACTGCCACCTTAATCAGCCTAAACAGGTTATGAAAAAATAACTTAATCACATCATTTTTCTTTTCTCCAGAATCAGTCAAAAGCTGCAACTGTTTCTTTCGTTTCTTTGAAATTCGAACGGTTTTGCATCACATAAACAATCTCGTGAGATACCACGCGACAAGAGCTTTATTCAATATGGTGGACAGTCACTGAACAGCGTTGCGAGATGGGTAAAATTCATTTTTGGGCCTCAAAAATGTGAAATTCATAATTTTAAAACATGTATCGCCATCTTATCAGAATTTTGTCATGTCATGACAACTTCCTTGAAAGATATGACTTTTATTCATCGTTTACAATCAAATTTCTTGGCACGCATCGTCTAGAAATTGGTACGCACATGGTTTGAAGAAGAGTGGGGGAGCGAAAAGTAATAATCCATTTACATTAAAATTGTCTTATTTTGTAATACTTGCAAATTTTAGAAATAACTTAAATATTTGAGTTAAAATCTGAAGAAAAGTTCGCTCTAACAACCAAGAAATGGAGATAATTTTAAAGAATTATTATTGTGATTACCTGTTTAGGTTTTGTATCGGACTGTAAGTGGTGTATCTACAACTTTTTTTTTTTCACACTTTCTGCTACAACAAAATCTATCATAAAAATATAAGTCATACTTAACACTATAAACAGCAAATTCACTATAAGATAATATGTATAATCAGAAACAAAATAATTGGAAAATAACAATTGTCAAGCTTTGGACTCTATACTAATAGCTGCCACAAAATTGTAAATAAATTAAAAGAAATTTATTATTTCTAATACTGTAAGTTTGGAAATATTCACGAGAACTTATTTTTTTCGAATATTAACAAATTTGTTTCCTCCTGAATTTTAAGTTCGCTCTAATAAAGGTTTACTTAAAACTTTATAAATTGAATCAGTACACCCTCATGAATTCCTTAACTCGTTAATAATTCGGAAATAGAAAACTGACCAAATAAAAAGTCACACGAAAAATTTCGGATTTACAGTATTGAAAATGAACCGACGCATGGAAGAACCAACAATCTGCATAGGCGAAAACAAAGGCGCAGACCAGCTTCGCAGTAACTGCGAAGCTGATTAGCACCTGTATTTTTGCTACCTGGATAGTATAATTCCCCTTATTTCTAAATCCAAAATTTTCAGCCTCTATCCATCTTCTGTGACTGTACAGCCCTGTTTGTGTCGGACCTGGTCAGAGCCCAAATTGTTGGTTTTCTCACGAACAGGCTAAAATATTTGTCATGATCAGCCTGAACCAAAGGCAAGTAAAGCAATTCTGTCTATGTGTATTTGTATGTACAAAATAAAATTGTCATATGCATTATGCACATTTACAGCTTTATATCATCAGGAAAACATGTCCATGAAATGAATACCCCTGCATACCCCACTTTTATATAGTAAAACTGGGGTATGCAGGGGTACACCTATTTTTCTTATTTTTGCTCCAAAACATAGATTGTGGGTACTCATTAGGAACGCCTCGCCAATCTATGTTTTGAGCAAAAATAAGAAAAATATCATTTTTTTTCTGCAGAAAATTTGTTATTTTTTACAGCTATAAAATCTCTGTATATCACATGGGCAAGTTTTCGTAATGTCTAGCTACATGTACAGTTATTTCATACATAACAGCTACATGCAATTTAGCCTACCTGTATGTACGGAAATACATTACGAAAACTTGCCCATGCAATATACATAGGATTTTTGAGCTTTAAAAATTTAAATTTTTTAGCTGAAAAATTTTGATATTTTTCTTATTTTTGCTCAAAACATAGATTGTGGGTACACGTTAGAACCGCCTCGGCGAGCGTGTATGTATTTCATACATGTATGTATGTATTTTATACATAACAGCTACATGCAATTTAGCCTACCTGTATGTACGGAAATAAAATTGATAAATGCACATGTACAGCTATATATGAGCCCCCTCGTGGGAAAACCAACAATGTGGGTTCCGGACAGATCCGACACAAACTGGCCTGTACAAGCACAGAAAAGAGCTAGAAGCTTGAAATTTCGGTTTTAAGTAGAAGAGGAATTATAGTATCCGAATGGCGAAAACAAAGGCGCTGATCAGCTTCGCGGTGACCGCGAAGCTGATCTGCGTCTTTGTTTTTGCCTATGCAGATTGTTGGTTTTCTCATATATAGCCAGTCATTTTCAAACATAATTGCATACAATGTGTAGACTTACGGGTGTAACATCAGGAAAACATGTCCGTGTAATGTATAACCCCCTTATACCCAACTTTTATATAGCAAAACTGGGGTATGCAGGGGTATACCTATTTTTCTTAGTTTTGCTCCAAAACATATATTGTGGGTACTCGGTGAGGTGGTTCCAAATTGAACCCACAATCTATGTTTTGAGCAAAAATAAAAAGAATTTTCTACTGATTTTTTTTTTTTTTTTTTTTTTTTTTTTTTTTTTCAATATTTACAACTTAAGAAAAATCTGTATATCACTATTATCACATGGGAGTGTTTTCGTAATGATTTCAACATACACAATCTAACAAACACAGAAAAAAAAATTCTTTTCAAAATATTCTAAAGTGATTGTTCTTCTATGATTATTTGAGCCGTATCATGAGAAAACCAGATTTTTGCCTATGCCAAAACAAAGGCGCAGATCAGCTTCACAGTAACTGCGAAGCTGATCAGCGCCTTTGTTTTTGCTACAAGGATAATACAATTTTTCTTCTTCTTAAATCCAAAATTTCAAGCTTCTAGCCTGGTTCTGTGACTGTGCAGATCAGCTTGTGTCAGACCTGGTCGGAAATCACTTGGACAGGTTTTCTCGCGCCGCGGCTCATTAATGGCTGGAATCACACACATGATTTGCATTGAATAAGACCTGAATTTTAAACTTCTGCATTTTTTAAAATTTGTTAAAATCTGTCTACGGATGGTGTATAATAATGAAAAATGAATACAAATATCTATCAGCTTCTGACATCAAAGCAGTCGAACAAACACAATTCATATTAAATGCATACCTTGGTTGTAACACTGCTATATAACATGTGAGCCATCTCGTGGGAAAACCTACAATGTGGTTTTTGAACAGGTCTGACACAAACCGGCCTGCACAGTAACAGAAAAGAGCTAGAAGCTTGAAATTTCGGAGTTAAGTAGAGGAGGAATTGTACTATCTGAGTAGCGAAAATAAAGGCGCTGATCAGCTTCGCGGTTACCGCGAAGCTGATCTGCGTCTTTGTTTTCGCCTATGCAGATTGTTGGTTTTCCCATGAGGCGGCTCATGTTGTTGTTACAGTTCAAACATCATTTTAACATACCTCACTATAGTCTGTCCCCATGGACACAAAGATAGCTTATAATGAGGTTGATCTGTATACCGTTTACACACAAAAAAGCAAAAATAAAAAATACTGATTCCACAAAAACTATACAGAATAATTGAACCGCCTCATGGGAAAACCAACAATCTGCATATGCGAAAACAAAGACGCAGATCAGCTTCGCGGTAACCGCGAAGCTGATCAGCGCCTTTGTTTTCGCTACACGGATAGTACAATTCCTCTTCTACTTAAATCCGAAATTTCAAGCTTCTAGCTGTTTTCTGTGCTTGTACAGGCCGGTTTGTGTCGGACCTGTTCGGAAACCACATTGTTGGTTTTCCCACGAGGCGGCTCTATTCTTTTATCTAACTGTGAATAGAAAAATAAAGGTATTATACTATTTAAAACACAGGAAATAATAATGTATTAAACAGATCCTGCCAATGCACCAATAAATGTTTTTAAACCAGTTTCCACCAAGAAGAAGGTGAGCAAACTCTGTTTCTGTCATGTGTGGATAGTAAAATTTTCTGTTTCACATCTAAAATATCACAATATAGCCATCTGTGGCCAAACTTCATGGTTTGTATCAGAACTGATTGGAGACCCGGAAAAACATAGTTACTTATGTACATCTACTATGTTTGTACAAGAACTCCGCGGAGGTCGATATCGCACCTGCATCAGGCAAAATAACTAAAAACGTGAAATATAGGTCAAGGGCACCAGGTTCAGGTGTGTTCAGAAAGGGTATATGAAGGACATTTACTATGCAAGGTTTCACACTTGCAGCTATCACTGATGCAGAAAAAAAAACACTTTGACGTAAAAATTAACAAAGTCAATGGACTGTGAAATAAAGGTCAACGTGAGCGGGTCAAGGTGCGTGCTTGAAGGGTATGTCAAGGACAATTACTATGCAAGGTTTCACACTCACAGCTATCACTGATGCAGAGAAAACCAAACTTTGACGTAAAAATTAACAAAGTCAATGGACCGTGAAATATAGGTCAAGGTCAGCGGGTCAAGGTGCGTGCTTGAAGGGTATGTCAAGGACATTTACTATGCAAGGTTTCACACTCACAGCTATCACTGATACAGAGAAAACGGAACTTTGACGTAAAAATTAACAAAGTCAATGGACCGTGAAATATAGGTCAAGGTCAACGGGTCAAGGTGCGTGCTTGAAGGGTATGTCAAGGACAATTACTATGCAAGGTTTCACAATCCTAGCTATCACAGATGCAGAGAAAACGGAACTTCGACGTAAAAATTAACAAAGTCAATGGACCGTGAAATATAGGTCAAGGGCACCAGGTCAAGGTGCAAGCTTGAAGGGTATGTCAAGGACAATTACTATGCAAGGTTTCACAATCCTAGCTATCACTGATGCAGAGAAAACCAAACTTCGACGTAAAAATTAACAAAGTCAATGGACCGTAAAATATAGGTCAAGGTCAGCGGGTTAAGGTGCGTGCTTGAAGGGTATGTCAAGGACAATTACCATGCAAGGTTTCACACTCACAGCTATCACTGATACAGAGAAAACGGAACTTCGACGTAAAAATTAACAAAGTCAATGGACCGTGAAATATAGGTCAAGGGCACCGGGTCAAGGTGCGTGCTTGAAGGGTATGTCAAGGACAATTACTATGCAAGGTTTCACAATCCTAGCTATCACTTATGTAGAGAAAACCAAACTTCGACGTAAATGTTGACGGACGGACGAACGAACGGACGAACGGACGGACGGAAATTTGGACTCCTATATCGCACCCTGCTATAAGCAGGTGCGATAATATCCATAACCTGGCAATTTTAACCAGCATTGTAGCTTTTTTTTTTCTATCTTTTTATTTCTTTAAAATAGCACATATGATAACTAGAGAATGATCATAGTAAATGCATCTTTAACAATACTGCACAAGACAATTGTAACCACAGTCCCTCTGGGTCTGAGAAGCATCAGAGCGATTGATTGTTGTCCTTGACATAGGTTAGTACTAGAGTAACAACACCCCTTTTATTTCTTGAAAGGATCTGCTAATGTACCAGCATTTGATTTGTGGAAATACAGCTGTTTGGATCTGAATTAATAGCTCCACTCACTGTTTTATAGTCCTGTGGAGATAATTTCAGCTCATATGTGACAGTATCTGACATTTTGGGTCTTATGGAGTCAAAGTCGGAAATTTATTTTTTAACATTTTTACAATGTTTATTATGTTAGTAATCCATGTCCAAAAGTTTTAATAATTATCGCTAACGATTAATAAGAAAAAATGGAGAAAACACGCACCACCCACAGTTTGCATCATAGGGTTCTTAATTGGTAAAGAAATAAATTGCCCGTGGAAAATCGTTTGTTACACAAAGTTATCGTATCCTGTTCTGTTGTCATTCACAGTGAATGTTGTCTAAATATTATAGAATCGGAAATGGCGAAGGTCTTGCTAGAAATATCCAACCTGTCCTATTAGGCAGCGTTTAGAAATTAATGACTGAGTGCGCAAAAATCCAATTAACGTCGCATGTAAATTTGTGACGTCAACTTTAATTCACGTTTTGTGACGTCAGCGTCATACCTCCACAAGACCGAAAATCTCAGAGAACGTCACATATGAGAGAGGCTAATCAGTAGGTGGGGCAAAAACAGGAGAACAAGAAAATCACCTGGCACAGCCCCATGCAGAAATTTGCTTCTTTCACATGTACCCCGTGCAGGGAGCACCGCACCAAACACACAATGAGATGATTGAATGGTCAAGCGGGGCTAGATACTGAACCAGTATTATGGGGAGTTATGTGTCGAAATCGACTAATACAGTAATTCCATTAACTGAGTGATAAAGTCCATGACTAACATGGCCCTGTAGAGGCTGCGGTTACAAATGACTGTTGCATAAATATGGCACTCTAGTCAACACCTCTTTGGCATAACATAATCAATACTGTTCATTTGGGTTCAACACTAT
Organism: Rugalucina vietnamica; assembly: GCA_964017185.1. Classification (NCBI taxonomy): domain Eukaryota; kingdom Metazoa; phylum Mollusca; class Bivalvia; order Lucinida; family Lucinidae; genus Rugalucina; species Rugalucina vietnamica. The sequence continues at coordinate 2,730,476 of OZ024877.1, read as the reverse complement.
AATATTTGGTTAGATTCCTGTCCTTGTGCTTACTCCAAGAAGTTTTTGTTTGATTGTGTCGGCCATATTGTCTGCCTGTATATCCTCAGTAATTTGATATTCATCTCGACACTTGGCTACTCTCGGACCCCAGTCACTAGCAGGCTGGATTAAATACTTTATTTTCTGTAAAACATAGATTTCAATATGATGTTCAATATGATGAAGCAAAGTCCTAGTCCTTTCAAAACGTAGGGTTGATTGGTTGATTTGAGAAACCAAGAGTTATGTAGCAGGTAGAACAACCATTCATGCATCTCACTGATAAAAGAACAATTTCTTTCTACATTTTAAAAATATATCCAAATCTCATCAAAATAGCTTTATGCTCTATTTATTTGTCCTGATTTCAAAGTGAAGAACAGTTTTCATGGTGCATTCAGAATACTACAGCCAATATATATATAGCCAATATAATGATTTTGAGTGATTTCCAGTATAATATGGACCATGAAAGCACAGAAGTCCGACGATAACACAAAATGCTAAAAAGCTAACATTAAACATGTACAGACTGGACACAGAAATCTATCAGATCATTTTCAAACTGATTTTCTGGTTCATACAGAGGAAATAATACATACCTGTGAAAAATTTCCTTCAGCTCTGGAAATTTCATAAACAACAGACAATGGTAATGGAATAAGAGGTATCACAGCTAGGATATTGCCAAATACTTTAGCTATCCATGGATAGGTGTAGTCATCATAGGTCGGGGGCTCATACTGGTAACACATCACTATAAACACTATCTGTAACACAAGGTTAGAGAATACTTTAGCTATCCATGGATAGGTGTAGTCATCATAGGTCGGGGGCTCATACTGGTAACACATCACTATAAACACTATCTGTAACACAAGGTTAGAGAATACTTTAGCTATCCATGGATAGGTGTAGTCATCATAGGTCGGGGGCTCATACTGGTAACACATCACTATAAACACTATCTGCAACACAAGGTTAGAGAATACTTTAGCTATCCAGGGATAATAAAGTGTAGTCATCGTAGGTTGGGGGCTCATACTGGTAACACATCACTATAAACACTATCTGTAAAGGTTTGAAATACAGACTTATGAGTATTGTTATGTATTTAAAGGAACTTACATGAACATGAGTGGTCATTTCATATGAAATGGTAGCGTTTGCATTAAAAATCCCAATGAACAGTTAAGGTCATATGGAGACAGGACCTCAGTTTAAAGTCTCAACAGACAACTGCAAAACCAGAAAAGTCTGAACACCTTGATTACCATTGCGCCACACAGGCTTCACAGGAATGAAATAACACATGTAAGTTTAAGGTGATTTTATTTCTTCATAAAGGTTAAATCATTTTAAAATGCTCAGATACTATCACAATTTCTGAAATACTTGTACTACAATCATTATATGAATGGGAAAATAGAACTTACAAACATAGTAAGAGGTGTAATACAACTCCAACAGACTCTGATCAACAATGGGGGAGGGTGACCTAACATCAACTCTATATCTCTACTAAACCTTGCAGTACCTGCAAATATAATCACATTCTGACATAATCATGACATTATTCTATCTCAAACATTCTGGTACATAAATAATGCTGGGTCAAAGGGGACTTCAAACTAGCACTTTCAAGAATTTAATATAGTGAAAGAATTAGAGGGAAAATTCTGAGATATCCCATGGTTCATGGATAAGTGCAATCATAACATACAGTTGCATGAAATATGGTACATTGTATAATGTATAACTGATTTATGATTATACCAGTTCAATACCACTGTTACCAATCTATGTCACTCTCTTACAGAGATAAATGTATTGTCTTGTGTCTGTTTTGATAGTAGACAAATACACCATTATAGACTAGCCTAACTTGAATATACATTGTGCGCTCAAGTCTGTCTTAAAACTTTAGAAAAATTGCCAAAATTGTATTACCTACCATAGACCCATGACACTAGGAAACACTCAAAGAATGAGATCACTACAACACAGAATGCTGCAAAATACCAGTCAACCAGCTGATATAGGTAGATACCACCCTGAAATAGAACAAAATGGAACATACCAGTCTACAACCTGCCAAAATGTCCATGAGGGCATATGGCAGTATATAGAGATAGATAAATCATTGTGAGTTGAAACACTACCTCTCAATATGCTCATACAGGTAGATACCAACCAACATAGGAAACTTGATAAAATATTTCAGGTGCACTTTGATTGGTCCATGCCCCCCCCCCCCCCCCCCTTTGCCTCATCATTGCTGTCAATTTATAGTGAAGCGTTTTCAAAGTCCTTTAGTATACAGGTGGCTCGCATTACCTCGACAACGCTTACCTTGATACTACCATTTACGTCGAATCTAAAGACCGGTCCCGATCGTTTTCTCTATATTTACTTTGTATTTCAACAATGCATAACTCGAACTATGCCTAAATCGACAAAACGGGTAACTCGACACAAGTTTTGTGTCCCAGTCATGTACATTCAGTTCATTTTACGACGCTTAACTTGTACGCCACATCTCCATAAAAATTAGTTTACATACATGTACATGCACATTTTATGTATATTTTCCTCTTGCATTATTTTTTAATTCAGGAAAATTTGTTAATAATTTTCAACAAAACACAAAAGAACAAACACATCTTACCTGTTTTAACGATTAAAATCATTTAAGGAATTTTTAATTACCCCAATTAAATGAGCCGCGAAAACAGACCTGTTTTGCAATCAGCTGATTTTACAACTATTCAAGCGTGGTATAGTTACTGGGTCACTTTACAATGACTGTTTGCTGTAATTACTCCGAGTGTTGACAAACCTTACTCAATAACTGATGTTAGGGCGGGTCTCGTTTGATCTATTGTTAAACAAGTTGTCGGCGCGGGGCACATTTAACTGATTTCAGCCGTCCTTAATTGATTTACAATGGCAGACTTTGGGATTCGTAAGAAATTGTTAGAATAATCTTTTATAATGTCCAATCATATGGGGGAGCAATCTAATGAAGGACCCAGTATGTCTTACGATTTTGGTAGCTATGATGGCATGAAACGGTTTACTCGTAATACTGATAACTCGAAGTGATAAGCTCCGACCCCTCGAGTTCGAGTTAACAAGAGTCACCTGTATTTGTGTCTAGTCTGGTCGGAAACCCTTAAATAGCTTTCTCAAATGCTGTTGTGGTGTTTTAGAGTTTGCTTAAACCAACAGCTTAGGTCATGCCTAGATGGGATCTGGCTTTAAAGTCTCATCTCTAAGATTATAAAAAACCAGAGGACCAATGGTCCTGTAAACGCTCACCTGAGATCTGCTTCATATACCAATAAACATATTTGAATATTGTGGTATTTAACCCCAGTGCAGGGGCAGATGAAGCCCTTGGGCCATTTTCTTTTTTTCAGAATAATCAATATTCTGTCCATATGCTAATTTCCTGCTGATTTTCCCTTTCAAATAACATTTTAAAAGCAGATGAGCCCCTGGGGTCCATTTTTTTTCAGAATCATTAAATTTCAGTCCTACTGCCCATTTCCTGCAAGACTTTCACTTAAAATGACATTTTCCCCATTAAAATGCATTGACGACCTATGTTGACCTTGCCATAAAATAGGTCAAGGTCACCACAGGGTCATGTTTTATATATACGTTGTAGTACTTGAGTCATCCATACTTCATGCAAAGTTTCGTTGAAATCGGTTCACCTGTTCTGGAGAAGAAGATATTTTAAGGGTTTTTACCATATATGGGCATGGCGGCCATCTTGGTCATGTGACCTGGATTATTTATATATACATTGGTTCCCACTTCCTATAGATGCTTCATATAAAATTTGGCTTTGATTGGCCACGTGGTTTCAGAGAAAAAAATCTTTGAAAAGTGTGTATGGACGACAGACCAGCCAAGGTCAAGAGATGACCTTGACCTAAATTAATCATATACCTTCATCTAATCCATTAGTTGTTTGCATCTACCACTTTTCAGATCTCAGGCTGCAATAGTTTTCAAAAAATAGCTAATTTCCACTTTTCCCATTATAAGTCTATGGAAACTTAAAGTTACCATAGCAACCAGAGTTCTTATGTGACTGGAATAAAAAACACAAATTATGTAGAGGCTACTGTCAGGAACATGCATACAAAGTACAGGATTCATCCACTTGACAGTTTCTGAGGAGAAAATTTTTGAATGTTTTTTTTTTTTTTCAAAATTTTGCCCTTTATGGGGCCCCAGCAACCAATCAAAATAAAGGATTAGGACAAAATTCGCAAGAAACATCAAACACTACTCAATAAACATTTCTGCAAAAACAAAATTCAAATGTCTGCAATTTTAGCAGAAAAATAGCTGATTTCCACTTTTCCCATTCTAATCCATTAGTTGTTTGCATCTACCACTTTTCAGATCTCAGGCTGCAATAGTTTTCAAAAAATAGCTAATTTCCACTTTTCCCATTATAAGTCTATGGAAACTTTAAGTTGCCATAGCAACCAGAGTTCTTATCCGCCTGGAATAAAAAACACAAATTATGTAGAGGCCACTGTCAGGAACATGTATACAAAGTATAGGCTTCATCCCCTTGACAGTTTCTGAGAAGATTTTTGAATGTTTTTCGAAATTTTGCCCTATATGGGGCCCCTGCAACCTATCAAAATGAAGGATTAGGACAAAAGTCACATGAAACGTAGAGGACTACTCAATAAACATTTCTGCAAAAACAAAATTCAAATATCTCCAACAAGACAGCAAAAACTGGCAATTTTCACTTTTTTCCATTATAAGTCTATGGGAAGCATAAGTTACCATAGTAACCAGAGTCCTTATCCGATCAAAACAAAAAACACAATTATTCTTTCCCCCTACCTGTAGATGGTGTATGTGTAATATGAGAACAATCGGCCCAGCGGTTTCAGAGAAGAAGATCTTTGAAATTGTGAACGACGACGGACGGACGGACGCCGGAGCATGGGTATACTATAAGCTCACCTATGAGCCTTCGGCTCAGGTGAGCTAAAAACTCAGTTTGAACCCACTACTCATGATTTACAGGACAAGTAGCTTAAACATTTGCCATGGTGGATTCTCTCTCACAATGTGTATCATTAATCTTTAAACTGAAAATTGTTCAAAATTTTTTTTCTCATCCGGTCTTTAAGGATATAGAAAGATGATACACTTACATTTGTAGTATAAGGTAGATCTAGCAACAGCAATAAGCAACAAAGACAACCAGTTACAAGGATTTTTCTCTTCCGAAGTTTAGGAAACATGTCTGTTAAACCACTGGAGAGTGTCTCAAACACACCAAACTGAAATAGGAAGCAGACTCAAGGGTTTAAAAGAGTAAATGAAGAAAACAAGCAGATATATCAAAGATATTTTACAAAATCGACTATTACTTACAAAGGCTTCTTTGCCTTCTCACATTGTTCCAACAAAAACATTTTATTTGTAGCATTACCCAATATATGATCATTTTGTTGTCAGCTCAAAACACTGGATGACACCTTTTTGAGATTTTTTTTTATTTCTAGCAACAAACTCCCGGAAAAACTAATGAAATACATGGCTGAGGTCTACACTTGATCTCCAAATCTTCAAGCTAAACCGATATTCTTCTCACAGGTGTAATTACCATTGTGTTGGTTTTAATATTTTAATATGGGAACATTTACCAGGCATCAACCTACCTCACTGTCAATACCTAGCGCCAGTAACATGAGGAAGAATAAAGCTGACCAGAGTTGAGGAATGGGTAGTTTGGTAATAGCTTCTGGGTATACAACCAGTGCCAAACCAGGGCCTGAAAATTGTTTGTTTGTTTGTATTGGCATTTCAAGCAAATTGTACTTTTCTCCCAAGTGGTACTTTTTTAATGGAAACTATACTATACACCTACCTCACTGTCAATACCTAATGCCAGTAACATGAGGAAGAATAAAGCTGACCAGAGTTGAGGAATGGGTAGCTTGGTAATAGCTTCTGGGTATACAACCAGGGCCAAACCAGGACCTGAAAATTGAATTATGACAATAGAAAATTACAGTCACAGAAAATACAAGAAAAGTGCCTTGAGAAATCCTGAAAGTGTTTTGGTTGTACCTTCAGGGCCAACCTGGGGTCCATTAGTATGATACAGGTTCTATGCAAAAAAAACCCCCCAAAAAACAGTCAAGCAAATACTTTAGTCTCAATATCAGTACAAATTAATGAGTAATGTCTTAATCAAAAAATTAAAAGGATGAACCTAAATTAAATTATTAGACCTTATTTTCACATGATTGCAGCAGTTGTTTGGTCATGTGTACACTGCTTCAGGGGCCTGTGAATAACATAATATTCTGGGTGCTACTGAGGTCAAAATGATTATAAAAATGCAATCTTAAATCTGTAGATACTTGTTGTTTGGATGGTGCATACAGAGTATATATTTGCAATAATTTTCACATCCATTGTACATTTTATGTATTTAGCAACATGCCATGATGGTATTTCTGATATAATTAGATGTCTAATTCCCGCACCTTCCAATCTTACTTAAGACATGACAGATGAACAACTGGGCCCAGTTGTTCAAAATTAACGATGACATTAGTTAACGATTTGTTTAAATTTCAAATGGCAATATTACAAATACACTGTTATTTTTTGTTGAAAAAATGTGAGAATCCTTTGCATTGCAAAGGATTCTCACATTTTTTCAACAAAAATGACAGTGTATTTGCTTTTGAAATGGATATATAATTAACAAATTGAGGGCTAAACAACAGTGTTAAGCTAACGAAGTTTTGAACAACTGGCCCCTTGTTCATATCTTTAAGTATATCAAACATAAAGCATGAAAGTAAGCCATACATACCTGAAGTGGCTACATCAGTAATATTCATGTTTGCATCATGAGCAATATAGCCTATTACAGAAAATATCACAAAACCTCCATACAGACTGGTAAAACCATCCGCTGCACAACATATTATAGCATCTCTGAAAATAAAGGAACTGTGTTGTGATTTGGTTAAACACAAAAGCAGGGTGTCAGGATAAAACGAGAGGCCATATTTCAGTGATAACATGTTAAACTGGATATAGCATGTTAAACTGGATATAATATGTGTGTGGTTAAATGTTGGCATTTAACCTCAAATTTTATTGCTTGGTAAGTTACTTGTGCCATGTCAAAGCATTATGCACATACCAGTATATTCACTAGACATTTCCACTAACATTCACAAAAGATTTGTCTCTTTGTTTTCTCAATAAACTTATGAAAACATTTATGTGAAAGGTAAAGCAATGTTAGGACAACCATTTATCCCAAAAAGCACTTTTTCTGGACTATTAACAAAATTAACCAAAAATCAGTGCTAATCCTTACAAATGTAACTGACAAATGAAACTTATAGCCCTCTGACACAAGACAAGGCCTATGAATAAAATTATACATTTTTAGAATAAAATAAGAGCTGTCGCAGGACAGCGTAGCTCGCCTGACTTGTGCTTTGTCACTAAACTTATCAAAATCTATGACCCATGACCTTGACCTCAAGGTCGCTCAGGTGGGTTGTGATGGTACAGCATACAATTTCAGACCAATATCCACAAACATGCAAAGTTTCAACTTGATCCATCAACATAGAGATATATAGACTTCAAAAATCTTTAACCCAAAACTTTAACCAAAAATTTCTAAGGCCATGACTTTGACCTCAAGTTCACCCAGGGTGGGTCATAATGGTACAGCATAAAACTTCAGACCAATATCTACCAACATGCAAAGTATCAACTTGATCCATCATGATCTACATGTTCAAGAGATATAGACTTCTAAAAACTTTAACCGAAAACTTTAACAAAATAATTCTAAGTCTGTGACCTTGACCTCAAGGTCACTCAGGGTGGGTCATGATGGCACTGCATAAAACTTCAGACCAATATCTACCAACATGCAAAGTATCAACTTGATCCATCAACATGTTCAAGAGATATAGACTTCTAAAAACTTTAATGAAAAAGTCACTAGAGCACAAAATACACATGTGTAGGTCAAGGTCACTAGATCAATGTGGGTGCAAAGTCGGGACATCGAGGAGAAGCCATATGCAAGGTTTGATGGTTGTAGGCTTTATAGTTGATGAGATATTAAGGGTTGGCTTAAAAAATGACAAAGTCACTGGAGCACGAAATATAGGTCAAGGTCAGTAGGTCAATGTGGGTGCCGAGTCGGGACATCGAGGAGAAGCCATATGCAAGGTTTGATCGTTGTAGGCTTTATAGTTGATGAGATATTAAGGGTTGGCTTAAAAATGTCTTATGACAAAGTCACTAGAGCACGAAATATAGGTCAAGGTCACTAGGTGAATGTGGGTGCCGAGTCGGGACATCAAGGAGAAGTCATATGCAAGACGGTTGTAGGCTTTATAGTTGATGAGATATTAAGAGTTGGCTTCAAAAATGACAAAGTCACTAGAGCATGAAATATAGGTCAAGGTCACTAGATCAATGTGGGTGCAAAGTCGGGACATCGAGGAGAAGCCATATGCAAGGTTTGATGGTTGTAGGCTTTATAGTTGATGAGATATTTAGGGTTGGCTTAAAAAATGACAAAGTCACTGGAGCATGAAATATAGGTCAAGGTCAGTAGGTCAATGTGGGTGCCGAATCGGGACATCAAGGAGAAGCCTTATGTAAGGTTTGACAGTTCTAGGCTTTACAGTTGATGAGAAACTAACACAGCATCTAAGCATTGTACAAAGGTGTTATAGATATTGACCTCTAGCCCCACCCCCAGGCATGACCCCACGAGTCCCTTCACACTAAATCACAGAGGACCCTCATATGTAGCAATGTTCCAAATATGAATGATTTCTGGTCAGTGACTATCAAGATATAACAATTTTAAAAACTTTAACCGAAACTGTGACGCGGACGCAGACGTAAACGTACACGTAAACGGGGATGACCGAGGTGACTACAATAGCTCTATGCACTTCGTGCAGGCGAGCTAATAATACCAAACCATAAACTTACTTGAGACAATTATTATTGAATTTATTATAGCTGGCCATGGTTATGAGACCACCCCAGGCAGGACCCAGTGAATAGAACACCTGTACTGCAGCCTGCATCCATACCTGTACAAAGAGAGAATATTTTAACTACCACTGAATGATTCTCTACAAAAGTCTTGTCAAGTCAAGATTAAAGTTCATATTAGGATTGGATAAAGCTTCCAACATCTTTATTATATCAAAAGTGAATGCTTGCCATCTTACAAAATGGATGAAGCTGTCTACCCAACAAATGACATTTGAAAACAGTTCAATGATAAACAAACCTTCTATAACTTTCAAAATACCTGCCAATATAAAGAGTGTAAAGAAACAAATAGGATTGAATACAGCAAAGCTAGACTCTCTTTGAAAGAAATAAATCTTGTATGACATTTAAAGTACCTGCCCATTTAAAAGTCTTGAGAAGTCTGGTTTGATAAAGAATAATATTCCATCTAGTGCACCGGGTAACGTCAGCCCCTTGATCAAGAACACCGTGAGTAAAACATATGGCAACAATGCTGTGACATAGACCACCTTCCCCACTGACTTTATGCCCTTCATCAAGCACAAGAATATGAGAATCCATGCACAGACTAGGGCCACGGCAAGGTGCCATCTCACCGTGCCAAACTCCTCCAGGCCTGAGGACTTCTCCAGTACATAGTTACTGAAATCAGATAATATGAACAAAATCTTTTTTTTTTTTTTGTAGAAGCAATAGGGTTACAAACGTAACAGGAAAACAAATGTTGGAAGATTTTACCAAGATATTACCAGGAAACACAGAAATTGTCACAATTTTCTCAAATTATCTAAAATTACAGAGACATGCGTACCCTGAACAGCCTAAGTAATTGGGGTCCCCAAATTCAGTATTACAACTCTTCAACAAAAGAAGAAATATGCTGCAATAATATTTTCATCGTAACTGTGTTGTAAGAATTACTTTTTAAGCCCTTAGGTTAATTCTATCACATAAACTGCTCAGTTCCTACTAGTTGCTCTCCTACAGTAGCTTTTGTATCTTGTTCTATGTTAACCCATATTTGACGAACAGATTTTCCCATCACTATCATTTGGGTTAGTCCACTTTCATGTTCAGGGGCGTTAGGAGTGAATTGGAATTTTTAATCCATTTTTCAATGAAATTTCCTAAAGCAAACAGAATAGCCCCAGATGGGACGCCGCGTTCTGCGGCGTCACATCCGGGGCTATGCTGTTTGCCTATGTCCCACAAAAAGGACAAGAGGCTTATATGAGTTAACTTACTGCCAGAATTCCTTGGGTGCTGTGTTACTGAAGTCTCTAGTCAAGTTGCTACTATTCCCACCATAGGTCATATTCTCCAGACAACCCACTGTCCCATTACAACTACTGATAATATCACTCTTGTCCAGGTAACCAGTAATACAGTTCTCCGAGTTCCAGGGCTGGCCACACTTGCCCCAGGGCAGTTCTTTCAGGAATGAGTTGACAAAATAGACCAGCACCCAGACTAGGACCATGATATAGTACCAGCAGTAGACAAACGATACAGCTATCATCATGTAGCCAACTCCTGGAACAGATTGGGTTACTTGAATTATTCACCCAAGAACAAAAGGAGACAGGACCTATGTTTAGTCTCATATGAAGGACTGGAGAAGCCCCAGGATCAAACCCAAAATCTCTGGTTTACGAGACAAATGGCTATACCACTATGCTACAGATGATTCTTTGTCCAAAAGAAGCACCTCCAGAAATGAATTTACAAAGTACAAGAGATCAGCACTTAATTTATATAATTATATAAATACATGTATACAGTAAAGACAATCTTTGTAGATTTTTTCAGCTCAAACATACTACAGTTTTTCTGCTATCTGCAAAATGTTTGCCATTTCTTCAAAATTGTTTGGGGCATAATTCAGCGATTTTGTCATAACAATTTCAAAGACCTTTACCTTTAAAGAGAGGACAGAACTTCCATACATATAGACAGCTGGTTCCTGAGAACTGACCCAGGGATAACTCCAGGAAGAAGAGCGGGAAACCACACAGGATCAGGAAGAACAGGAACGGGATCAGGAACGCTCCTGGAATGTTGAAACAAATTTTGAAAGGTGAATGATACATAAATACTGTTACTTCAGAAACATTCTCAAAAACTTTATTTCCGAGAATTTAGTGCCTTGCAAATTCAAAGTTCTCACTAACAATGACTTTCTACAAGCTTTGTACACTATATGTGTATTCCCTCGTGGATTCAAGAATTTACTTTGGATTCATGAGCTTACTTTAAGAAAATAAAAGTTACACAAAATTTTGGCTGCAAAGTAAAATCAGTTGTATGACTACATCTATTGTTGTTCAATCAAAAGAAAACATAATCAAGTTTCTAATGCAACTGTCCTATGACAGTCTATGTATATTCTCTATAGTAAGCCAAGTTGCAAAACAGTTAACCAGTCAAAAATTTTACCTCCCCCATTCTGCATGACCAGATATGGAAACCTCCAGATATTCCCAACACCCACAGAGTACCCCACCACAGACAGAATAAACTCAATCTTCCTGGACCAGACTCCTCTCTCATAGTCATCCTCTCCAGCCATGCCCGAGCCCGTCCCAGAACTAGAACCCACGGGGTCTCCATTAGGAATTTCTGTGTTTGTCAACTCATACTTTCCATCCTTTGAATTCTGAAAAAAAATTAAATCATTAATTAAACATCACCAACAAAAACTAGTGTCCAATTTTATCCATTTTCTTCTAATCCATTGTTTTGCCATCCTGGCTTTTTTCAGCGAAAAAATCAGCATCTGACCGACTGCATTAAATACACTGCCAAATGTGTTCCTATTGCAAATGAAACAAACAACTCAGTTAACATTTGAACTCACATTCATGAATGAAAATATGCACAGATTACACTTTTTATGATAGGCACACTTGTTCAGGAAAATCACTAAGAGCTAAGCTCAGAAATCCCTAAACCCTTGAGCCTCGAAATTAACTCATAAAGTCTCTGAAAACAAACGAAGCTTGTACTCATAATGATGGCAATTTTGTTCCAGAAAAACTGATCTAGATTGTAACCTTCAATGTTATTGTTATGAGTGTTCTCTAGTAGACCTTGTCCTTATTTTTCTGGTGCCAAGACCTTCCAGGGTAGAAGCCAAGTAGTACAGAATTTAGAGTTGCATTGAGAATACCTGTGTTTTCACATGCTCCACCAATTAAGACATATGAGCCGCATCGTGAGAAAACCGGATTTTTGCCTAGGCGAAAACAAAGGCGCAGATCAGCTTCGCGGTAACCACGAAGCTGATCAGCGCCTTTGTTTTCGCTACTCGGATAGTACAATTCCTTTTCTACTTAAATCCGAAATTTCAAGCTTCTAGCTCTTTTCTGAGCTTGCACAGGCCGGTTTGTGTCGGACCTGGTCGGAAACCCCGAAGACCGGTTTTCTTGCGTCGCGGCTCATATATTGTATACATAACCATACTAGCTGAACACAATTTTTGTAGCCAAGATAATCTAAAGCCTCTTATTGCCATTTTAGAAATTTCCTGCCTCCAGCAAATCTCCAAGACTGAACGTGTTGGTTTATGTTGGCCTGGACACAGAAGCCATGAAAAAGGTTTTCTTGAGAGATGGCTCAAATTAAGCAGAACTGAAGTTGACAGTTATTATATAAAGGTTGTCAGAAGTCTCATAGATTGACTGTTTCTTATTAATCTTTAGTAGTTTAATACGTTTGTTTGTATTGTGGATTAAAATTCCAATGAACAAATTTTCAGTCATATTGAGACAGATTCATCATTTCCTGGATATTAACCAGAACTATTGGTATGGGGAGTAAATTTTTCTTGCCCAAGGACACAACATGGCACTGAAGGGGTTCAAACCCATAACCCTCTTGAAGGCATGGTTTAAAAAAACTTGTGTATTACGAACCTTCCTTAAAAGTTTGCAGCAATTACTCTTTAAAAGTAGTAGAAGGGGCATATATCTTTAATAGGTATGGGAAAAATACATGCATTATTTCTGCAAGTCATATGTGAACTTTAAAATGATATACAACATACCATAAGTCTGTTCTCTTGAACTTTAAACATCGAATAGTCGAGTAACTGTTATATACAAATTCAATAAGCCACAGCAAGTATTTGTTTAATTTCCCACTTCAACCAGAATACTCATAAATAAACATTTAATACTCAGAAGAACATTATTTAAGGGATACTGCCCTGCTGAATTATATCCAAAGTTGAACTATCTGGAGCAATAACCTTATTTCCTTCTTAAGTACACCATATAAAGCCAAGAAGAAAAGTTTTTTTTTCTTTTCTTAAAAACTTACAAATTCAGATTCAAAGAAAAAATGGTGGCATTTAAGTCTTGCCACAATATAATTATATCAACTAAAATGTAATACATGTACAAAGAAAGTCTGATATCATGCCAGCCTGTTTTGCTTGAAACTTTTTATATAACAACTTTAATCATTTTAACAGAAATATCTATTAGCTAAATGATTATTGTAAAATATGAACATTCACACACAATTTTTTCAGCAAACAACAACAGAACATAACTACAATTAAACAGGTGAAAGTATCACAGACAAAACTAATAAACCCTGAAGTTTCTTCTGATCTGCCTAGTTATAAACTGAGTAACTTATTTTAATTTACAGGCCAGGTAAAATTTAGCACATCTAGGTAATTGCCCAGCCTGATTCTAGGCTCTACCAAGCACATATTACTTTGGTTTTTGTTGTACTGCAGCTCATCTATACACAAAATACCACACAGGTCTAGAAGCGTTTAATCTTTAACCAAAGTGACATTCAAGGTATGCTACCTGAAGGTTGTTTGAACATTAGTTATTTCTGGTTAAAGAATAGATGAGAAAAGTATCTCATGATCATTGCAAAAAAGTTATGAATTGTTGTGGGTTGCTATCCAGTGAAAACATGTCATGTTCATGACACGAACACTTGCCTCTGCCAGGCTTTAATACAAGTTGACTCCATGTAGTTAAACCTCACCTTCAGGAGTATAGAAAAAGCGATAAAAACAAACAAAAAATGCCGAACTTCACACTCATCTGCCTTTAAATTGGTCAAGGTCAACCTTGGTCAAGGTCAACCAAGGGTCAAAAGAATTAGTGTATAAGTAAATTTTGTCGACCTTCAGTCAGAAGTGTCCCTGATGCTACAAGCTAAGTTTCAAGATCAGAAGAATTTGATTCTGGATAAAAAAGTTATACAGAACCTTAGAACACAGAAATACCGTATCTTTAATACATACGGAAACCTAGGCAGGGATTTTTTGGCAATTTTGGGAAGGGACCCTAGGGCCTTTCTGATTGAAAGATTTAGCGACGTAAACCCTGAATTTGGGAAATTTTCAAAATTTTCACAATTGATAATATTTTCAAATGTGACCTATCTTATTAAGGTACATGTATTTCATTTAGAATCTTTAAATATAAACACTGTTTCAAACAGCAAAGTTTGAATTTCACAAAGTATGGAACTGTTGAAAAAAAAAATCAGCTTTGATTGGTAATTATTTCCGCCCCTGAGACACCCGAAAAAAGTCCCTGCTAGGTATTGTAGTCATGGAGTGTCATCCCTCTAGATAAAATGAGCCGCGACGCGAGAAAACCGGTCTTTTGGGTACCTGACCAGGTCTGACACAAGCTGACCTGTACAGTCACAGAAGAACACTAGAAGCTTGAAATTTTGGATTTAAGAAGAAGAGAAATTGTACTATCCGTTTAGCGAATCTGATCTGCGCCTTTGTTTTCGCATAGGCCAAAATCCGGTTTTCTCACGATGCGGCTTAAATCTTGACCCGGCATATACATGTATATAATATTTTTATTTCTATACATTTTGCTCAATTTTGAAAAACTCTCTCCATCACATACATCATGTCTGTCACAAGTGTTTAAAATATCCAAAATAAAACAAAAAAAGTTGTATGAGCCTCATCATGAGAAAACTGGTCTTTGGTGTTTCCAGCCTGTTCAGACACAAACCTTAATTACCATATAGAAACCACACAGGCCTGAAATTCCAGATCGAGAAAGCGGGGGATCAGAAAAAAAACATAGTCGCTGATCAGCTGTGCACAGCTACATGTTGTCTGTATATTTTTTCGCATATAAGGTAAAATCCGTTTTTCTCATGAAGTAACTCATATTCAAAGGCTTAAATAAAATAGTTGAACAGATGAAAACCTCAATGCCAGCAGCATATCCCATCTCTTGTGGACAGCAAAAAGAATTCTACAAATAACAAGTACAGCAGGCATCACAAAATATCTGGAAACATTTCATAGCATCACGCAAACATGTCCATGTATTAATGAATACATACTTAACCCTCACTAGTGAATCTGGTGTTTGTAGGGTATTTTTGATCCACAATCAATGTTCAAAAAAATGTCAAAAGTTTTAGACGGACATTTTCTAATTTTTACAGCTGAAAAAAAAATAGCTGTATAATGCATTGCGGCTCGTGAGATTATGATGAAAGGTCACTGAAAGATAGTACAATTCCTCTACTTTCTAAATCCAAAATTTACAGCAGCTAGCCATCTTCTATGCTTGTACAGCTCGGTTTGTGTTGGATCTGTTCTGAAACCACATTGTTGGCTTTCTCATGAGGCGGCTCATGTAACAAAAATACAGCACAATGACACTTATGACAGTGACGTTAGCTCTGTCAGAGTGGGCATTATGTAAGAAATAAATGAAAACATTGATCAACAACTTTCAAAAAAGGCTGACAGGGGCTGACCATAGTGACATTTTTTACAACTGTACTTTTTATTGGGTCATTACTTTTACCTTATAATTTGTCTCACTCTGGATATACTCTATGGCATATTGAGATTAGCAGTAAATTCATGTAAATATAATGAGCTACAGCAAAAGTCTAACTGGCTAAGTGAAGGTACCCAACATGAGCATCCAGCTATACTAAGTCGCCCCTGATAACCAATCGAGTCACTAACCAAGCCCGACATTGCTTAACTTCTATCTGCATATCTTCTGATAGTGTGTGAGTCAATCAATTTCTGATCATCACCTCAGGTGATGCAACTTGCAACACTATCCAGACACACTTCAATGTACTTGACAATGGAGAATCATCGACAATGTCGAATCACTCGTAAAAATATTGCAGAATGTCTTGAAACATAGACAAATTCTGACAAAATATTATTTATTTTATAACTCAGTCATTTACTTTCATCTATGCCTTGAGGTTTGGAATAAAAATGGAGTCAATATTCAAACGGACAATAAAATCAGGGTTGCTGAAATGATTTATCCCTTAACTAATATGCCTAGACTAGTTTATTGTTTCGCAAAAAGTGACGTTCAGATAAAATGTGCTTCTTACCTCTTTTCTAAGCATTTGATTATGACCATTTTTGCATTACTTTAATGCCTAATATCCCTAATTATGCAGTATGCCTGTTTTTGATAAAAGTTTTGACATTGAAGGTAGATATAAGTGTGGAAAGATGTACATGTAAATTTGACAATAGTGAATCATACTTTGTGGGGTGAAAAGAATGTGCACAAAGTACTGATAATCTACCTTTGAAAGGCTCGGCTAGGAACAATTTGGTTTGGTCAATGGCGTAACTAATATTGATGCAAGTCATGGTTTAACCCTCTTGCTTTTAGGCTTACATTAATTTGTTAAAGCAATAAAACATGCTCAAATCAGTTTATAATTGATCTTTCTGATATGGCATTTGCTGTTGACAGTGAACTTAAAGCAAATTAACGTAACATTATCAAACACCATTTAGTTTCGCATGATGATGGCACCATTTGTGTGCAAAAACACCCTTCTAAAGTGGTTTCTTCAGGGCTATAGACTATTTGATTTGCCATTGTCATATCAACAGTTATCTCCCATTAGGAAACTGAATGAATTAAAATAAGAGCTGTCGCAGGACAGCGTAGCTCGCCTGACTTGTGCTTTGCCACTACATCTGTTAAAATCTATGACCCATGACCTTGACCTCAAGGTCACTCAGGTGGGTCATGATGGTACAACATAAAACTTCAGACCAATGCAAAGTATCAACTTGATCAATCTACATGTTCGAGAGATATAGACTTATAAAAACATTAACCAAAACTAAAACACAAAACTTCCAAGTCCGTGACCCTGACCTAAAGGTCATCCAGGTGAGTTGTGATGTACAGCATAAAACCTGAAACCAATATCTATCAACATGCAAGTATCAACTTTATCCATCAACATGTTCAAGAGATTTAGACTTTAACCAAAAAATTAAACACAAAATTTCTAAGTCAGTGACCTTGACCTCAAGGTCACCCAGGGTAGGTCATGATGGTACTGCATAAAACTTCAGACCAATATCTACCAACATGCAAAGTATCAACTCTATCAATCAACATGGTCAAGAGATATAGACTTACAAAAACTTAAATCAAAAACTTAAACACGAAATTTCTAAGTCTGTGACCTTGACCTCAAGGTCACCGAGAGTGGGTCATGATGGTACTGCATAAAACTTCAGACCAATATCTAGCAACATGCAAAGTATCAACTCAATCCATCAATATGGTCAAGAGATATAGACTTACAAAAACTTAAACCAAAAACTTAAACACAAAATTTCTAAGTCCGTGACCTTGACCTCAAGGTCACCCAGGGTGGGTCATGATGGTACTGCGTAAAACTTCTGACCAATATCTAGCAACATGCAAAGTATCAACTCAATCCATCAATATGGTCAAGAGATATAGACTTACAAAAACTTTAAAAAAAAAACTTAAACACAAAATTTCAAAGTCTGTGACCTTGACCTCAAGGTCACCCAGGGTAGGTCATGATGTTACTGTGTAAAACTTCAGACCAGTATCTAGCAACATGCAAAGTATCAACTTGATCCATCAACATGGTCAAGAGATATAGACTTATAAAAAACTTTAACTGAAAGTGTGACGCAGACGTACACGTAAACGGGGACGACCGAGGTGACTACAATAGCTCTATGCACTTCGTGCAAGCGAGCTAATTATTATTTTCCCATAAAGTTGAGATCATTAGATGTTCTTAGTACCATATAGAATAACATTCCAATGGTCGTGTTTAAAATAATAATGTTTGACCGCTTGGTGATTCGCCAAATGTTGTCGAGTCCACTGTACGTGTCGCTATAATCAGGTCTAAGAAACTCATAAAACGATATAATTATGTCAAAGGACAGATATTCTGTCGGTTGACAGATTGTACCTATCTATGAGATGACAGATACCTGGATATTTTATCACAATTTTCACATAAAGGAGGTGATTGCATATTCAGAGTAACTGCAGAATATATTATGGCTGCTTGACTTCCGCAGAAAAATGCACTAATCTAGGCACTTCTGATCTTCACTAAACGGTAGGTTCCATTGAAAATTAATGATTTCAACATGTATCTCAATGCGGTTTTGTTGATTTGCATGTTTGTCTCATGAAAACAACTTTTGAAACAGCATGTATCTGTTGATCCGCAGATAGTCAGATCTGTCTTCGTTGTTTGACACTACAGCTTCTCTTGAGATATCCAACAGATTTGAGTCCCTTTCGTCCCTGTCCGAGCCTGACAGTCCGATACCAGACAATATTGGCCCCCCCAATGCAGCTTCTTCGCCTATTGTGCAAACAAAAGAAGCAAAATCCAGGACCAAAAGGGCGGTCCTGAACCATCCCTTGAGAATTTTGATCATGAATTGTCAGTCAATTAAAAATAAAAAGGCTGAAATTCACACTGTCATAGAATCGGCTAAACCTGACATCATATTGGGGAATGAGTCATGGTTAACCCCAGACATTAAAAACTCAGAGATTTTTCCAGATTCCTTTGATGCTATCCGGAAAGACAGAGCTAGTGATGCGCATGGTGGTGTCTTCATTGCTTTTAGGCGTGATCTTCTCTGTACTGAAGCTCCGGAATTGGACACCAAGTGCGAAATAATTTGGTGTAAGTTGAACATTATTGGATGTAGGACTTTGTACCTTGGATCATTCTATCGTCCCCCTAGGTTCCCAACTCAGGAGCTTGAACTGAAATATCTTGAGGATTTTAATACTTCACTTTCTCGGATTATGTCAAATAAAAATGCCCATGTTCTTGTAGGCGGTGACTTCAATTGTGGTGATATTGAGTGGAGCACAATGCAGGTACCCGAGGGGGTCAAAAAGAGGCCAGTTCAGACTAAACTTGTGGACATAATACAGGATCACTGCCTCTCCCAAATGGTAAATATACACACCCGAGAAGACAAGACCCTTGATTTACTCTTCACTAACTCGCCATCCCCAATTAACCGTGTTAAAGGGATGCCCCCGATCGGCAAAGCAGATCATGACATTGTCTATATTGAATATGACATAAAGGCTAAACGGATTCAGCAGGCCCCGCGTAAGATTTTCCTATATAAACGAGCGGATATGGACGGTCTCCATGACCATCTAGCGCGCTATAGGGATTCGTTCCTTTCAACTGACCATAGTCAGGTGTCAGTCAATGACATGTGGGTCAGTTTTAAGTCGGAGGTTCTCTCGGCTATTGAAAGGTTTATTCCATCAAAAATGACCAAGACAAAATATAGCTTACCATGGATCGATAGCTCGATCAAACGCTTGATAAGGAAACGTGATAAACTTTACTTTTGTGCTCGCAAGTCAAGCAGCCCTGACATTAAGAACCATTACAAACGGTTCAGAGCACATGTTCAAAAGAGCATTAGAGATGCATATTGGAAGCATATTACCAATATCTTCTCCTTTGAAAATGATAACCCTGATCCCGATTGTCCCCGAAAAAATGAAAAGGCAAAAAAGTTTTGGTCATTTGTCAAGTCCCTTAAGAAAGACGCGTCTGGGATCAATACTCTTAGAGAAAATGGTATCTTGAAGACTGACACTTTGGATAAGGCTAATATTTGTAATAGGCAGTTTCAGTCAGCCTTCACTCGCGAATCAGATGATGAAATCCCCTCCAAAGGCACAAGTCCTTTCACCGCTATGGGAGAAATTACAGTTGACCCCAATGGGGTCATTAAACTGTTGAATAATTTGAATATACATAAGGCGCCTGGGCCAGATGGCCTGAGTGCTAGGGTGTTGAAGGAATGTAGTTCTGAAATTGCTCCTGTACTGACCTATATCTTCAATGAGTCGCTTGCTCAGGGTGCTGTACCAGACGATTGGCGACAGGCAAATGTAGCCCCGGTATTTAAGAAAGGTGAGAAATACGATGCAGCTAATTATCGACCGGTGTCGCTTACTTGTATCTGTTGCAAAACTCTAGAGCATATAATAGTCAGCAACATAAACAAACACTTGGCTCTTGAAAACATTCTTGCTGACTGTCAGCATGGGTTCCGAAGTCAAAGGTCTTGCGAAACCCAGTTAGTTCAGTTTTATCATGATTTGGTTAGTAATCTGGACCGAGCAGTGGGTCGTGGCCACAGGCAGACGGATGTGATTGTCATGGATTTCGCTAAGGCCTTTGACAAGGTCCCACATAAAAGGTTATTATACAAACTTGACTTCTACGGGATTAGAGGATCTACACATAAGTGGATCGACTCGTGGCTCTCTGAGCGCTCTCAAAAAGTGGTATTAGATGGCCGTGCCTCAGATCCAGTCCCGGTTCTTTCTGGTGTCCCACAAGGATCGGTCTTAGGACCGGTCCTATTTCTTATTTTCATTAATGATCTTCCTGACAACATCAGGTCATCTGTTCGGCTATTTGCTGATGATTGTGTTTTATACAGAAATGTCAAGTCACCATTGGATTGTCAAATTTTACAAGATGACCTGAATAGCTTGGCCAAATGGGAAATGGATTGGCAAATGAAATTCAATGTTAGCAAATGTCATTCAATGAGGGTGACGCGGCTACATCCAAGCAGGCATATAGATTTCAATTACACACTGCATCAGCAAACATTAGAACAGGTTCAGTCCGCTAAATACCTCGGTTTAACTATCACAGATGATCTTGATTGGGGTCAACACATTTCTGAAATTACATGCAAGGCAACTAAGACTTTGGGTTTTCTCCGGCGCAATTTGGCACTGGCACCTAGGCATACTAAGGAAGTTGCTTACAAAACATTGGTTCGGCCTCAACTTGAGTATGCAGCTCCTATTTGGCATCCCTATCATGAAACTCAGATTGAGATGGTGGAGAAGGTGCAGAGGACTGCTGCCCGGTGGACCTGCAGGCGATGGAGGAACACCAGTAGCGTCGGTGAAATGCTAGACGAACTTGAGTGGCCATCCCTGGAGTCTCGCAGGGAGCGGTCCTCCTTAACCTTCTTCTACAAGATACACTCCGGTACAGTGTCTCTTGATAAAGACAAATACCTGACCCCGGCACCCAATCTAAGGCATACTCGGGCATCACATGAATCACAATACACAAGACCATTTGCCTATAGTGATGCCCTGAAAAATTCCTTTTTCCCCAGAACTATTCCGGTTTGGAATAGTCTCCCTTCTTCAGTGGTCCTATCTAAGACCATTGAGGAATTTAAGGCTTCTATTTAAATCATTAGCCCAGAGGCATGCGTTTTAGTATGCCTCTCATCTATATCTTGTAAATAGTTTTAATGGTCCACCCCAAATGTTTTATTTTCCCTTGACTAAATTCTAAATTTAGCCACCCACCCCACACCTGAGGTGATGATCAGAAATTGATCGACTCAGTATCAGAAGATAGATAGACAGAACTTCTGTCCTTCAACATAATTCTGTGGTTTCAGCCTTCAGGAGTTTCTCTGACCTGGTAATAGCTTGCTCGTACATCAAAGCTGTATGTGTCCCATTGCCACTACACACAGGAACTTGAAGCATAAAATATGTCCCCATTTAGAGAGGGTGGGGATATATTTTTATGCTGCAACTACAAGTGAGTTTGGAATGAAACCACCAGAACTACCGGACTACATTATTTTGGATCATCCCTCGTATTTCACCATTCACGGGAATGCTTGATTTCGGAAAAATGATATCTTTACCTTTTTTATTTCTAAATGTGGGCCAAATTTAAATCCACCCATTTAGACAAACCGTCAGTTGAAATGAACCTAATTTTGTGAAAATTCTTAAATGTCAAAACACATGTAAACGGTGTTTGAGTAAAATTCCTTCTAAGAAAATTATCCTCTACATTAATAAAAACCGGACCTTTGACCAGGACCGAAACACATGTCACTGTCAGTGGACGCACGTGCTTGCTCATACCAAGTCTATCTCGAAAATCTCTTGGGACTTACTGACGATGACAACACATGTGACAGCAAAAAACTTTTTTCTTTCCTGAAAAACTCCCGACGTGATCAGCAAGGCACCCCACCCCTGCATGATGGCATTCTCCATTCTGAAACTAAGACAAAAGCAAATCTTTTTAATCAGCATTTAAATCAGTTTTTACCCCTAAAGAACCATTATCACTTTCTCGCCTCGCCCAGATGCGTGTGCAGGACCTGAAGCATGAGGGTGGTTTGCCTCCTGATTCTGACATCACCACGGACCCTCAACAAGACCCTACGGTAACCATGCCAGAGATTAATATCTCACAAAACGGACTGCTTAAACTACTTAAAAATCTAAAACCTGGTAAGGCTGCCGGACCAGATAGGCTCAAACCCCTTCTGTTGAGAGAACTTAGAGAAGAGATTGCCCCGATCATCAAAGTCATTTTTGATAGATCCTTACAGACAGGCAAGCTCCCAGCAGATTGGATGACGGCCAATGTCATGCCTGTCTTCAAAAAGGGTAACAAATCTCTGGCAGAAAATTACAGACCCATTTCCCTGACTTGCATTCTTTGCAAGGTGCTTGAACACATCCTTGCATCTAATATTATCAGGCACCTTGATGGGCAGGGTATCTTGTACGATTTGCAGCATGGCTTCAGAGAGAAGCGATCATGCGAGACCCAGCTCATCATGCTCATAGAGGACCTTGCAAGGAGTGCCAGTTTGGGAAAACAGACGGACATCATCTTACTGGACTTTTCAAAGGCCTTCGATAAGGTTAATCACAGCAAACTCCTATGGAAGCTGCACCAATATGGCATACGCGGACAAGTGCTGAACTGGGTCAGAGCTTTCCTTGGGAGCAGATCCCAGCGGGTAGTCATTGATGGTGAGGAATCAGAATCAGTACCAGTTACTTCAGGTGTACCCCAGGGATCAGTCCTGGGACCTATCCTGTTCCTCATCTATATTAATGATCTGCCTGATGAGGTCTGTTCCCAGGTGCGTCTGTTTGCCGATGATACAGCCCTGTATCTCACCATAGAAAGTGAAGATGACGGTTCAGCACTTCAAAATGACCTGGACATACTTTCAAAGTGGGAAACCAGATGGGATATGGAATTCAACCCCTCGAAATGTCAGGTTGTACACGTGACGGGCTCCAAGATCCTCATTAAAAAGACTATGTACTGCACGGGCAGGTATTGGAGTCTGTCTCTTGTGCAAAATATCTTGGGGTTGATATATCCAGCACCCTTTCCTGGAATTCCCACATCAATCGGATTGTCAGTAGCGCAACTCGTACACTAAACTTTGTGCGGCGTAACATAAAAACCAAGATACCAAAGGTGCGTGAAACGGCCTACAACTCCCTGGTACGACCACAGCTTGAGTACGCCTCAGCTGTTTGGGACCCAAACCATAAGAAACGTATCTCCCAAATTGAACAAGTCCAGCGAAGAGCTGCTCGCTGGACAGTTGGCAATTTTGATAAAAGGGCAAGTGTAACTCAGATTGTCCAAAACCTTGGTTGGCGCACATTGGAGCAAAGAAGGGCTGACGCCCGTCTTTGTTTGTTTTATAAGGTTGTACATGGGTTAGTCGCCGTACCCCTCCCTGATTATATACAGTACAACAATAGAGTCTCTAGATACTGTCATTCGATGACCTTTAGGCAGGTCTCCACTTCGACTGACTACTACAAATACTCTTTCTTCCGCCTGACTATAGTTCAATGGAATGCCCTCCCACAGTCTGTTGCATGCTCGCAGAGCCTTGAGGTCTTTAAGACCGCAGTCTGCAAGCTGCAACATTCTCGCCCTTAGATCCTTACTTGTCTGTTTTTTATCTGATTTTAGCTATTCTTAACTATTTTAACCTATCATCTGTTTTTACCCTTCACCTAAATGCTTTTAATAAGGTACAAGTAGGCAAAGATCAGGAAAAGGCGCAATCAGAAAAAGATTCTCACTCCAAAAACCGAGGTGGGAAAAAACCAAACTAACAACCAGGTACTTATACCATGAAACATATCGCAAGCCGAATGAGCAGCTATTTTCCCAATAGGTGGCCACTCAGTTACCTTAACTTAACTAAAAATATGAAAACACACATAAGGCGCCAACAGCACAAAAAATTTTTATACACCAAGACATAAAACAAAAAGAACCACCACAGAAGTATCGACTTGGAACGATCAGTAACACAAAGTTACTGGCGGGCTTAAACCGGTTTTACATGGCCATAACTTCACCCTCAGCTTCTGCAGTGGTTCATAACATTTAGTTAGTTATTCGGTCCTCGTGGTGAATCTCTAACTAGTCAATGAATCATCAAGAACAAACAAACAAATCATGATAAACATCCTGATGAATCAAAAACCAGGACTCACAGACTGAGTAAGCTGCCCGACGATGGAGATCCCTGGGCGCCGAATAACCTACTAACTCCGGAGCAAAAGAAAAACACCAGTTGGACCCCGGTGGGCCAATCAACAGACAAGAAGCTCCGGCCCCAACCAACTAAAATGAATAGCTTAATTCCTCCTTTACCTTTCCTTTTTCTGTCTGATACTAACAGACGATGCGCTAACCTGCCTAAAATGTCCGCGAGGGCGTGTGGCAGTATATAGAGATAGATAGATAAATAGATAAAGGAGGTCCTACCCATTAAACGTATAAAACTACCCCCCCCCCCCAGCCAATCAAACACTCACCCACCCACAACCTAACTACAACATACAAACATAACTAACAAAACCTACCTACCTACCTACATGTACCTACCTACCCATATACCTACCTACCATTCAAGGTGGTTGAGGGACTTGTGCCGGCAATGCAGTCTCATGACTTTTTGACTCTTGTTCGGAGGGAAACGGCTTGTTAAAGCTAAGAAATTTAGTCTATCTATCTATCTTCTGATACTGAGTCGATCAATTTCTGATCATCACCTCAGGTGTGGGGTGGGTGGCTAAATTTAGAATTTAGTCAAGGGAGAAAAACATTTAGGGTGGGCCATTAAAAAGGTACAAGTAGGCAAAGATCAGGAAAAGGCGCAATTAGAAAAAGATTCCCACTCCAAAAACCGAGGTGGGAAAAAACCAAACTAACAATCAGGTACTTATACCATGAAACATATCGTAAGCCGAATGAGCAGCTATTTTCCCAATAGGTGGCCACTCAGTTACATTAACTTAACTAAAAATATGAAAACATACATAAGGCGCCAACAGCACAAAAAATTTTAAACACCAAGACATAAAACAAAAAGAACCACTACAGAAGTATCGACTTGGAACGATCAGTAACACAAAGTTACTGGCGGGCTTAAACCGGTTTTACAGGTACCTAACCTCACCCTCAGCTTCTGCAGTGGTTCACAACATTTAGTTAGTTCTTCGGTCCTCGTGGTGAATCTCTAACTAGTCAATGAATCATCAAGAACAAACAAATAAATCATGATAAACATCCTGATGAATCAAAAACCAGGACTCACAGATTGAGTAAGCTGCCCGACGATGGAGATCCCTGGGCGCCGAATAACCTACTAACTCCGGAGCAAAAGAAAACACCAGTTGGACCCCGGTGGGCCAAGCAACAGACAAGAAGCTCCGGTCCCAACCAACTAAAATGAATAGCTTTAAGTCGGGGCCATCATAGAGTCTGACGCCCGACCCACCGGCGTGCAATTAAAACTATTTATAAGATATAGATAAAGGCATACTAAAACGCATGCCTCTGGGCCTATGATTAAATAGAAACCTTAAATTCCTCAGTGGTCTTAGATGAGACCACTGAAGAAGGGAGACTATTCCAAACCGAAATAGTTCTGGGGAAAAATGAGTTTTTCAGGGCATCACTGTGTCACTAAAAACATCATTGGCAGCCAATCAATGTTTTAGAACTGTGCAGTGCAATTCTGATATCCATAAAAACTCATTCTTTCCAAAGACAATCAACGACTGGAACCATTTGGAGGAAGATCTAGTGCACGCTGAGACATTCTACAGCTTAAGTAAAACTGTCCATCATTGGGACTAATTACTTTCCCAGCCGTCTCCCCGTTGCATTAAAGCTGAAAGGCCCTGCAACGTATTTCATAAGAATCAGAATCCCATCAACCAGCCCACCAACTACATACCGACCTACCTACCAGCATTCCAGCCTACCTATTAACATATATACAAGCCTTCCTTACTTAGGAACTAAGTAGCTATCAACCTACTGACGTTCAAGATTACTCATCTACCTACTTACCTACCTGCCCATCCTCCTTCCTGTCCACCTACCTACATATCTACTCACAATGACCCCGACCCACCAACCCACTAGTCTTATCTACCTGCCTGGCCATCTTCCAACTTGTCTCGATAAACGAACCCATTTCTCCTAATGTCGACAGTGATGGAGAGTAACGAAATCGCTGAAAGGTCTGAGACTCAGGTCAATCTTCCAACCTACGAGTCGCTACCTACCTACTCAGCCATCCATTCACCCACCACCTACTGACTTACCCATTCATCCTGCAACTCGCTTAATGCTATTTACCAAAAATGAAAATATCAAAGATGAAAATAATCACATTCATACAACTTATAACTTATATGACTATTGAGATAATTTTTTATGCATATTAGATACATTCATAGTGCTCAATCCCGATGTCAATGTCGTAGCAAAAAAAAAAAAAAAAAAAAAAAACATGTGTCCCTGCATGGTTTATACATAGGCCTGAGAAAAATAACTATTTAAGTGTGCATGCATTTGTGATGCCTCACAGCATTTATTTACATAGGTCATTCAAAACGTACATGTAATGCGATATGTAGTGTATTTTTGTGTATTGTATTTTCATCTGACAGAGGCAATCTTTATATTTTCTGAAAGTTTGATTCAATCTATATTCGAGAAAATACAAGTCAAATAAATCGGACAATTCACATTATGTTGCTTAGCAACCATAAAATGACAGCGAATGTATTAGTGCCGCGTAAATCACTTTTCAAAAATCAAATAAATAAACATAAAACTCTCGCATTTCTTTGATGGTGATTTAAATAGTTGTCTATTAACATGTTTGTGTAATGTCAGCTTCGCCAGAACTTTCAAGGTAAGTGGAATATTCAAAGAGAACCCACGCATGTAAACTGTTGCTTAGCAACGCCAAAACCCCGGCTATGTAATTTCGGTTTAATGCATTTTCCACATATTTTGATTGCTATGCAACGAATTGTGTTGTCTGAGAATTGGATTTATATAGTAAGTACTTAACAAAGTGTCACTTGCAGAAATAATTAGGCGTATAAATGTCATAAATGATAAATTAAACAAATTATATGTCAAATTGTAGCAAAAATTGTATCTCTACTCCCATTTTCCAACCTTCGATCGATTTTTAGTCGTTTTTTTTTAAACTTTCAAATGGTCAATTTAGTCCAACTTAACTTCGCAAGATTCCCACTAGAGTGCAATTCTCAATTCCACTAACTCTTGGATCAATAATGCCCCAATTCTGAGCTGTCGCTTTAACCAGTTGAGGTTAAAGCTCAAAATGAGCAAAGAAAATTTTAGAAATGTGGTGCCTCATAAGCAGCCGATCAAAAATGTAACCATTACTCTAACAATAACTTCACAACACATGCTGAATACAAGCAGTGGCGGATTTAGAGGGGTTCGGGAGGTTCGTTCGAACCCCCTGTTAGACCAAAATATTTCATTTTCATTGAGAAATGTATGAAAAATCAGCCAAAACGTCGAACGACCCCCCCCCCCCCCCCCCCTTGGCGGATTTGAACCCCACTTCCAGAAATCCTGGATCCGCCCATGACCAGCGCCATGACCTGGTCAAGTGTCAGTCTTCCACTGTTTAATAAAACAAATGTTATGAAACATAATCACACGATTAAACCACTTTATCTTCTCTAGATCTGCATTTGGGCTTCAATCCAAATTCAGTTCAACTACACCAAAAGCCAACCCATTTCAATCTATACTAGATCTGCCCTAATTTGTAAAGACAGAGTTATCGTTCTTGTCATTTGCCCGCGAGGCGCGCGCGACGCTGTTCCACTGTACAAAAATCTGGGACGTCGAAAACGAAAACTGGAAGATGACACACCTTTTCGACGCTTTAACAGGTAGAATATTTGTTTTGTAGGACGCCTTCGTGTTGAAAACTTGTCTGTTAACCTTATTTATGTGGAAATGAATTAAGTTTCAGCTAAACGACAAGGTAACAGCTAGCGTAAAATTAACGGAATGTCCTCGCCGGCTGGTGTTCCGCCATTTTGATCAACACAAAGAATACGACAGTATAAAATCACCAAATTCTCCATCACTCTGTTGTTAACTGAGAAGACAACAACACCATTAACTTCCATTGGAAATTCAGTGATTATCTGACGAGTTGTTTGTACCTTAATTGTACGCCGATCGCCCAATTTAATCAACAATGATGACTAATTATTTCTGCAGATAGGGAGTAAGTGACCTTGACAATGTAAACAAAAACAAACGCACGTGCTAAGCTGTCAAAACAGCTGTCAAATTACAGCAACAATTAGTAGCGCTCTTTGCTGTCAGTTTTTGTCCCATACAGTTTTATACTTTTAAAAAATCTAAAGTAAAACTGCCCTTTTTTTACCACTTTTTTTTTTTTGAAAAAGAAAAGATATTTTCTTGCCAACAAAACCGATTTGAGCGATCTGTATGAAAGATATTGAATGCAATAAGGAGCCCTGGTATCCTGGTCTAATTAAATTATCTTGTACCCAGTTTGTCCAGTCCAAGAGTCTACAGCATATTTAAATATAGACTCTGGATCAGGTGACAGTGAAAGAATGTTTTGATAGAAAAAAAAAAAAAAAAAAAAAAAAAAGAAAAAAAAAAAAATCTGCTTATTTAAAACAGTGATCTATAATACTGTCCCTGTTTAAAATCTAATAATAAAATATTGCAAATTGATTTCATATAATTTTTGAAGCACAATTTGCTAAAAATTTAAGTGCTCAATTTTGCAACGAAAATATATTCTGGCATATGAAAAATTCTGCCCCCCCCTCCCCCCACCACCACCCCCCCAAAATAAATAAATAAATAAATAAATGAAAAAAAAAAATGAAAAAAAAAAAAAAAAAAAAAATGATATGTAAAAAAAAGAATAAAATTAATAAAATAAAAAATAATAATAAATAAAAAAATAAAATATAAATAAAACGTAATACACAAAATGTTCAAAACAGTAACACTTTTAAAAAATCTAAACTAAACTTTAGAAACATAAATATTTCATTACAAAAAAGTAAGATGTTTTTCTTGATATATTATACATGTATGGTGACTATGGTCATGTATTTCTTCCTATAGGTAATATAGAGAATCAGTCAGCCATACAGTCTATCCTTGATGCACAGACTGTTACAGAAACTGCGCCACAACGTAAGTACCATACACAACTTTTTTGTTTTGTTTTGAATTATGTCCCAATGAACAGCAATGGTCATGCCGAAAAAATTGCTAACATTGTATGGGACTTCTACCCGTTATTGGGATGCCATGACATCTGAAATGTGCCACAAAATATAAACACTTTTCACGGACAGTCTCAGGCTTGGTTTAAACATATTTTATTCGTATTCAAAGTACATATATGCACGATGAACATAACATACAACATATATACTAATTTGAACGAAAGGGATTCGGAAGAAAGTCAGGGACTTATTTTAATCTGTATCCCTCAAATAATTGACAACATAATCAATTTGTGATTGTTAGTTAAGGATGGAGTGAATTTCTTCTTATAAAATTTGGTAGAAGCTGTAAACTTGTAAGATAAAATAGAGTTGAATTTGGGGGTGGGGGGGGGTGCTCCACGAGGGCCAGTTTTCAATTATACCTTATTCTGCCAACATTTATCAAAAGGTTGTATGTAACTTCCTTAGTTTCTGTAATATCTGTCATTTGAAATTCTTTCCTTGCTTATATTATGTTTTATATGTGTTATACCCTTGCTTTGTTGCTCCTATGTGGGCCGAAAATTCGTAATAAAGATCTTGTATTCTTGTATTGTATTCTTGTATTCTTGTATGATCATTTCAAGTAAATGGTTCGGGAACATAGCTGTGTTTAATTTGAATAACAAATGTTCCAATTATTTGTTTTATTCTTGTGACAGTAGTGGCAATAATGAATATACGTACTTTTTCATGGGGATTGGTAGACATGCAATTCACGTGCACTTCCATGGTGACCTTTTCAGTCGTTTATAAAGAACACAAGTATTAATGAAAAACATGGAGTCAAAGTCAGTTTTCGGCATGTACACAAGAAGCTAGCATGGAACGCCAAACAGACGTCCCAGTCGCATGTAGCAAAACGTGAGACGTGATAAGACATCTTCAACGGTTAGTTTGAAATCTTCTCGTTTTAATTACGAAGTTTTGTACATCCTTAAATATTTGTTTGTTAACATTGAAAGACATATTACGAGCGCCATATAACAGTGTATTTACAGTAGGCAGGCAAAACTGTGAGACCGATTGAAGCATCTCTTGTCTGAGGTTGTGATAAAGAGGACAGGTGAGAAGGAAATGTTTTGTGTCTTCAACACTACCACATAGACAGAGAGGGCTAGGAACTATCTTTTTTGAATGAAGGTGTTGGTTGAGCGAACTACAGTTGGTTCGTAATCTGCTATGGTAAACCTGGGCCAGTCTAGGACCTTCGTAATAATACCTTGGAGGAGGATCTAGGTTGCTGTTAAGGTGGGATTTCAGGGACGTGCTGGTCATATTTCTTGTATCTTCAGGTAGACTGTTCCAAATGCGTATTGCACTAGGTAAAAAAGATTTATAGTAAAGTTCGGAATGACATTGAACAATTAGAATATTATTTGGGTTTCGTAAGGTATAAGGAACATTAGCACCAATAGTAGCTGGGACGAGAACAGATAAATAAGCAGGAGATAGGCCATTATACATCTTGTGCATCATGATAATTTTGTGTTTATTTCTTCTGCAGGCTAAGGAATCCCATCCGGTTTCATGGTCTAGTCGCTCGGTTGACACGAGGCGAGTTGCACCAGTTACAATTCTTGCAGCCTCCCTGTGAATTTTTTCTAGTTGTTCGACTTCGTAATCGGTACAGTTGTCCCAAACTACGTCCGTGTATTCGAGCAATGGCCTAATGAAGGAGAAGTATATAGTTTGGAGTGATTTTCTATCCAGAAGAAACTTAAGTTTACGCATAATATTAATTCTCTGCCAAGCTTTCTTTTTAATTTGCTCTAGATGGGCGTGCCAGGTGCAATCATTTGAAAAGGTCACACCTAAGTGTTTGTGCGTAGTAACTTCAGATATAGCCTGGTTGTCCATGAGGATAGGAGGATGAAATGGTCTGATAACTTTTCGTGAGAAAAGCATAGATTCAGATTTAGCGGGATTGAATTTAACAAGCCATTTGTTTGCCCACTGGTGGATCTTTGCCATGTCTGAATTTAACATTTGGGATGCTGTTAAGGGGTCTTCAACAACTATATATAGGCTTGTGTCGTCGGCGAAAAGGCGTATATTGCAGTGTATGTCTTCAACAATATCGTTGATATAAATAAGAAATAGAAGCGGCCCTAGTATAGATCCTTGGGGTACACCTGCATTGATTGGTTTCCAATTCGAACTTGTTCCTGGGAGAACTACTCTCTGCTTCCGATTACTAAGATAATTTGTGAACCAAGACAGAAGAGGACCTGTAATGCCAGCTTTATTAAGTTTGTAAAGGAGACCTTTGTGCCAAACGCGATCAAAGGCTTTGCTCACATCAAAGAATATAGCTCGAACTTCCTTACAATCATCGAGGGCTTTACAAAAAGTGTTATAGATGTCAATAAGTTGGTTAACGGTTTAGTCTCCGGGAACGAAACCAGACTGAAAAGAAGTGATAATTGCATTGTCGCAACAAAACTTGAAGACATGTTTATGGACAAGCTTTTCAAGGACTTTGCCGACTGCACTCAGAAGAGAAATAGGACTATAGTTTGAAGGGTCTTAAGGGTCGTCTTTTTTGTAAATAGGAGTAATGTTGGCTTTCTTCCATTCATCAGGAAAATGACCAGATGTCAAAGAATAGTTGAAGAGATCACAGAGGGGAGAAGATAAAGGACCAGAAACTTCTTTCAGAATTCTGTTATTAATTGTATCCGGGCCAGCAGCTTTACCAGTTTTCAGTGACCTTAAACAAGTTTCTACTTCTGGTGGGGTTAATTGTATGCTATCAATAATTTCCCTGTCTATTTTCAACATTGTCATCTAAAACGGTTGCTTCTCCTTCTTCTATGTTATTTTGTGACGAAAAAAAGTCATTATGAACTTCTGCTTTACCTTTATTATCAGATGTAACTTCGCCTTGATTAATAAGTGGTGGCATATTACTAGATTGTGACGGCTTTATGAAGCTTTTTAATGTTTTCCACCAGTCTTTAGGCCCTAAGTTATTACTTTTTAGTTTGTCAGATAGTTTGTCATTTTCTGCTTGTTTAGATTTTTTGATTTCATTATTAACATGGTTCCTAAATTTTTTGTACACGTCATAGTCTGAGTTTGCTTTAGTTTTCTTGTTTTTGAGGTAAAATCGTTTACGTTTCCTTATTAATTTCCTGATATTCGTAGTTAACCAGCTTGGGTCCGTTGGTCTTACATTGATAACTTTGTTGGGAATATGTTTCGCTGTACATTTATTTATGTGTTCAGTAACGTTGTTTGCGTATTTGTTTACGTCCGTATCTTTCATGTTATTCCAGTCCGTATTCGTTAGTTCGGTTGACAATGCCTGATAATTTCCTTGATCAAATAACCAAATATGCCTTTTAAATGATTTTTTTTTTCTGTTTGTTAAAGTCAAGAACGCAGAATATGGGGCAGTGGTAGCGTATGTTCTGATCTAAAAATGGTTCACCTACACCACTTGTTAAAATGGTTTCACTCTTGTTTGTTAAAATGAGGTCAATGGTTGATTGTGATATTTCAGTGAAGTGGGTAGAATCAGAGATGAGCTGAGACAGATTGTATTCTTGGCAAAGGTTTTTGATTTTTGTATTGTTTCTATCATCTGCCATATTTATGTTAAAATCGCCGGTTACGAGTATTTCGTATGCATTTGTATCAATGGCCATTCCAATCGAGTCTTCTATAGCATTAAACATTGCAACAGGTGATCGAGGAGGACGATAGAAGGTTCCTATCAAAAGTTTCCTACTATGTGACTTTATTTCCACCCATACACACTCTATATTCGGGAGTTCAAGATCCTGTCTGCGTTTTGACAAAATGGTATCCGTAACATATACACACACTCCTCCGCCGGGGTTTTCACCTCCACGATCCCGTCGGTACGTTATGTAGCCTTCGAGTGCAATGTCACTATCTGAGTTACGTTGGTCAAACCACGTCTCAGTAATGCTTATGACGGAGAAGTCAGAAAGTTCAGAAAATATGATATCTTTTTTCTCAGTAAGACTTTGAACATTGTAATGAACAAGTCATTAGCAGAAGAGGTAGAAGTGACAGATGGAGTCGAATATTCAGATAATGGGCCTGGATTCTTTAATTCTTTTCAATATCGCCACAATTTAGTAACAGCATTGATAAAAAAGTAAGAATTTCGAAGTCTGTGAAATGGGACAAACCTTTGACTTTAAAATGTTTGCAGTAGTGTAGTCCAATATGAATCCTATATTCAGCTATTTCGATATTCATTTATGTTATGCAGTCAATAAGAGAACGATATTCTTTCGAGGATACAAATATTGGACCCACAGTGAATTTATCATTGTAGCAGACGAGGTTGTGTTCGTCTTGATTTCCCCCGTGGAGCTTCCCCCCAGTACAACAGTAACATACAAACAGTGATTGAGAAAACATAAATACAAAATCAAAAACAATAAGGGATGAAGGAATTTGTAACAAGTACATAATGGATTTGTGACATTTGAAAAGAGTGTGATTATGAAGAAAACCTTCTAATAGGCATATCAAGGTGAGGTTAAGAAAGTTTCAGTCAAATGGAATAGAATGTAGGAAGGAAAGTAATAAATAATAAATTAGCAATAAAATCCGAAATAAAATTTCAGATACAATTTGTCTTCCTTGGAGCAATTGTCTGGTTATCCCAGATTGACCCGCGACCGACCGAGGACCCGGGGGAAACGTCCCATAGCACGCGAGGGGCTTAAGAGGTTGACCTGTAATCTGGTGGATGTTCAGTTGCTAATTGGCTTTGCCAGGATAGCTTTGCCTGCTTTTCATAGATGGTCTATTAGATAGTGAGATCTTACCTATTATTGCCGTTTCACTTTAGTCTTGACCAGCACAATTGTCAACATGATTGCCACCTGGGGAAGTTAGAAAAGAAGTTCCTAACCATGTTCTCAAATTCATTCAAATTTAAATTGCTGCCTTACAAATTGATGGTGTAATCTGTCTTCCTAGTGTAGAGGCAAAGCTGATAATGACCCATAATCAAGGTATTATGAGTCACACCATGAAAAAAATTGTCTTCAGGTTTTACTATCAGTTCTGAAACAACCTGAATGTGCAACATCAGGAGATTGCTACAAGCTTGAAATTTCAGAATAATTAACAAGAGGACTTGCGCGCTGGTTATCCAGAGACAACCAACATGACGGAGAATGACCAACGCAGATGACATCAATTTACGGCTGTAGTATTCAAATACCTGTCTGTAGAAAGTTGTTCCCAGACAGGTATTTATTACCTAATGTTGCACATTGATTCCATCTGTGTTTGTTTGTCTCAGCTGTGTTGGTTGTCTCTTGGTACTAAGTTTGACTTGTATAATCTATTAAGCGACAACAAAGTGAAATGTATACCCCCTTAAACCCCACTTTTATATAGAAAACCTGGGGCTTGCAGGGGTATACCTAATTTTCTTATTTTTGATTCAAAACATACATACTCTATGGAACCGCCTCTTTATATTGCATGGGCATGGTTTCATAATGTAACCCGTCAATATGTTTTACATGGGCAATGCGATTTGATAAAGAGAATGTTGCACAAATTGGAGGCTGGTTCAATAAGCTCATTTCTAATTTATTAGGTGAGCTAACAAGACTTTGCTTAGGTGAGCTGACAATGATAGAAAATAATTATTGTTATGTTTCATTACATTGTGTGTATATTATAATCAGTGAGAACATTACTTATTTGCCAACTTAATTGGTCAGCTGCTGAAAAAGACACCTGATAAATTCATCAAGTTGACCAATATCATTAGGTATTATATTGGTTATTCAAATGGTAATACTGCGTTTACACTATGTTCCCGGCGGTCACGGCGGCCACGTTTCAGACAACCGTGAGCAAAACGGGATAACCGTGAGGCAACGCAGGGGAACGGGATAGGCAAACGTAGCACGCCGGGATAACCGTGGACACCGTGACAAATTTTTTGACAGTTTAAAAATCTGCCACGGCAGTCACGGCGGAAATGAGAAACGTAATGGGCCGTGATAAAACGGGCTGAACGTAACACACCGTGACAGAACGTAACAGGACGTAGCGAAACTTGGAGGAGGTCCGTAGTGCAACGGGAAGCTAGTGAATAGCCCGGCAAGCTACGGATCTTCCACGTTCTGTTGCGTTTGGCCACGATCGTCTCACGTCTCGTCCCGTTTCCTACGGAATACTCAACACGTTTTGTTGCGTTAAGTTACGGTGCGTTACGGTCTTTGACGGTGTTCACCCCGTTTTACTACGTCTGTCACGTTCTGTTACGGTTATCACGGCGCGTGAAGTTTATAGATATAAAATGGCATATCATGGGGACAAGTTCCTTCATATTGGAGCAGTCACTATAGTGAGCAATACAGACCATACGCTGCACTATGCAATGAAAGAAGAATTACAATCTCGAACTTTCTTCATCAACTCTGCAGTCGGTTGTTGAGGAGCGTGGTTGTTATTATTTCAAAGGACTTATTCGTATACAAAAGGAAAAAAATGTGCTTCATAGTGTATGGTGTCTACGTTTCGTCCGTAGCTGACCTTGACAGACCGAAAAAACGTGTTACGCCTCGGTCAAAACGCAACTGACCGCAACAGAACGTAACAGGCCGTAATAGAACGTGCTAATAAACGTGATAGATCGTGGATAACCGTAACGTACCTTAGCGCCTCCGTGACACACCGGCTTATCACTACCACGGCTTGTTACGGATATCGTAATACAACGTAAGAAAACGTAACAAAACGTAATAGATCTTGAAAATCAGAGAAATATATTACCAAAACTCCACGGCACGCTACGTTTCTAGCAAACGGGGCTGCCGGGGCCGCCGGGAACATAGTGTAAACGCAGTATAAATTTGCCATAAGAGTCTAATCAGATGTCTTGCTTCATGAGCAAATTATACATAAGAATGATGACTTGTATTCTTACAAAGTTTTCTGAAAACATAAGGTTTCAACATGCAACTGGATTTATCCATCTTCAGCTCAGGTGAGCTAAGAAGCATTTGCTCAGGTGAGCTAACATTGACAAAATTGCTGCTTTTCAATACATGGTGTATATTATTATCATGGAAAGTATTACATGGTGTAATATTTTTGATATTAGGCAATTTTCTCCCCTTTGACAATGATCTCTTCACACCTCCTATTGTAAACTTGTACACTAGGAATATATTATTGGGGAATTATCTCTAGACCAATTCAATTGATTTACCAACTCCTCAGGTCAAGTTGTGAAAGGGACACCTGATGTATTCATGAACTTGACAAGGTAATTGCCAATTATATTGGAAACCCTTATTGTGAAATAGCCATAACAGTACAATGCCACTACATGTACTTTTCAAGCCTCTAGCAGCCCTCTTTTGCTTGCTAGTGCATTTTTGATTGCATCTCATGCAGAGTTATAAAAAGATTTTCAAGCTCAGCTCAGCTGAGCATGAAATTGCAACTGCTCATATATGCTGAAATAGTCAAAATTAGTGGAAAAATCAGGTTCAGACCTCAAAAACTGGTAATTTATCCTGCTCATAAATGTTTAATTGCCAACAATTGTTGGCATTTTAACATTTATGAGCAGGATAAATTTTAAGCTCAGCTGAGTTGAGCATGAATAAAGTTTTATAACCTCGAGACCAGTTCTACAACAGGACTGCTAGTCTTGAATCTTGTTTATCCCTAAAAACTGTTCTTAAGGTAAACAAAATGAGCTACTACGGAAGAAAACCAATAATCTGCATATGCTAAAACAAAGATGCAGATCAGCTGTGCAGTAATTGCACAGCTGATCAGCAACTTTGTTTTCGCTACACATATAGTACAATCCCTCTTCTTCATAAATCCGAAATTTCAAGCCTTTAGCCATTTTCTGTGACTGTACAGTTTGTGTTGGACCTGGTCGGAAGATTGTTCATTTTCTCAATCAATGGCTCAAATAAAATGATTTATTATATAAGCTACTGAAAATCTCGCCTTTCATTTGCCCAAAGCGTCCATGTGGCAAGTCTTAAAATTGTCATATAAACTGGCTAGCGCATGCTGGCAGGTCAATATTAGTTACTAAATTTATAGCTGATTGGAAACTTGCCATTCTTGTTTCCGCTCCAATCAGCTCTAAATTTAGAAACTAATATAGACCTGCCAGCACAAGCTAGCCAGTTAATATGACAATTTGAAGACTTCAAATATAATAAAACAATTAATGCCTATTGAGGCATTGGATATGATGTGATATCGACCTGAGAATACCAATATTGACCTGGGCTTCGCCTCGGTCAATATTTATATTCTCGGGTCGATATCACATCATATCCAATGCCTCAATAGTCATTAATTGTATATTGTCTACTTTCAGCTGAAGATGAAGACATATTCCAGTGTGGGAAGTGTAAGAAGCAGTTCACAATACTGTCCATGTTCTTGGCCCACAAGCAGGGACCCTGTAGTCCTGTGGGGCCTCCACCCAGACCTATACAGCCCAGTATTCCGGGTTTACAGAGTAACTCTGCTAACAGTGCCTTTACAGCCCACAGGCCAGCTATTCAACAGGTTAGTGGATCACATCATATGAGCCGCGAAGTGAGAAAACCAGGCTTTGGGATTTCTGACCAGGTTTTCGAACACAGGGCCTTCTGGTTCTGAGGTTGTAAAACTTTTTTCATTCTCAACTCAGCTGACACTAAAATTTATCCTGCTCATAAAATGTTAAATTGCTGGCATTTGAACATTTATAAGCAGGATAAATTGCAGGCTTTGGTTTTTCTAACAAAAAATTTGTTTAATTTAAGATTTAAGAGCAGTTTAAATTTCATGCTTAGCTGAATTGAGCATGAAAAATGAAAAAAAAAAAAATGTTTTATAACCTTGGGACCTGAGCTCAACACTACTACTAGCCATCAGACTCTCCAACTATGGAGGTTAATGCTCTTATGAAAATGTTGCATATAAAGATTATTTAATTATAATGTTTTTCTCTGCTTTTTGACAGCAGCCCGTACCCGCGTCCCCACTCACCCAGTTGACACACAACATGGTACTGATGGATGATCAGATGTTGACATTCAGTGATGTACAGTCTCTACAAAACGGCCTCCTACAAGCCTCATCACTATTGGTAAGATGACAAAAAGAATGTTAGGCCTTAAAAGATTATATGTATGCTTCTGGTCAAATGAAATTTCAAAATAGGGTCAGTAGGTAGGAAAACTTTTTTTTATTTTGATGAACGTTTTTACATTGAGGAGATAGGATAACAAAACTGCCTCAAAAAGTTTGGGTCGGGGGTAAAAAATTAGAAACGGTCATGTAACTAGTAACAAACAACTTTTTTTAGAACTTATTATGTCTAATGAATTTCTAGACACAAGTTGAGGCAGAACAAAGTGCTGTGAGAGCATCTTGATTTAGGCCTGTATTTCTCAAGTATACCTAATTGTCCTAATTTGTCTGTAGACTTTATATTAGAATTGAGCACAATACAAAATAACATGTTTCAAGTATTTTGCCAGCCTTATTTTGAATTCATAATAATAAAATGTCATCTGATTCACAGAAAAATTGAGATCATAATTTTATCATATTACAGCCCAGCAACACAGTTCAAGCCACCGGGCCTTTTCTATCCCAAGTGACCCAGCTAGCCCCAAGGGCCACCAACAACATCACAATCATCAGCCCGGTCCAGTCCACCACATCCCTGGCACCCTCCAATGGTTCAGCGTTCACTGCCACCACAGCGGCTGCCGCCGCTGTGAGCAGCATACAGCCAGTGGTACAGAATATACAACAACAGATTACCATAGCAACGGTTCCTGAGAAACCACAGCCTACACCGCTTATCATCAAACCTAGCCCTACAAAAGCAGGTAGGTCAATTATGACTTGTTTACCAGTACATGTATTTTCAATCATTGCTGTAAGTTGATTAAAATAAAATAAATAAACCAAATTAGAAGTGTAACAAATTCATTTCTAGTCATGGAATTGTGTCCCTTAAAACTTTTAAAAGTTGTCATAAGACAGAATCTAAGAAAATAAACTCAAGCCACAGTAAGAAGCCAGAGCAATTAGCAATGGTACCAGCACCCTCACTGATGATACGGCGACCGGTGGGAAAAAACTGCACTGTCAGTACTTTGGAAAGGCTTTCATGTAGAGAATATCTTTCAAATCTCTTAAAGGTAGAAAATCTGCTCAAGACAGTGCTTTGTAAGAAGCTAAAGCCAAGAGTAATGGCACCACTGGGACCCTCCCGGAGGACGCAATTGGTGGCAAAAAGAAACCGAATTGTCAATACTCTGGGATGGCCTTTTGGATAACAAACAAGTGACAAAGAGAATATCTTTCATTCTCTTACAGGTAGAAAATCAACTCAAGCCACAGTTATCAGTGCCCTTGAAGAAGCTAGAGCCAAGAGCAATGGTATTAGCTCCGTCCCGTAGGATTTGATGACTGACAGGAAGAAAACAAACGCTCAGTAATTTGGAAAGGCTTTCATATAGAAAATTTCTTTCATTCCCTTACAGGTAGAAAATCAGCTCAAGCGACAGTTATCAGTGATGTTGAAGAAATGAGAGCCAAGAGCAACAGTATTAGCTCACTCCCGGAGGACGGGATGACAGGCAGGAAGACAATGTCAGTGATTTGGAAAGGATTTCACAGAGAAAATATCTTTCATTCTCTTACAGGTAGAAAATCAGCTCAAGCCACAGTTATCAGTGCCCTTGAAGAAGCTAGAGCCAAGAGCAATGGTACTAGCACCCTCCCTGAGGATGCGGCTACGGGCGGCAAAAAGAAATTACACTGTCAGTACTGTGGAAAGGCATTCTCTAAGAACTTTGACCTTCAGCAACATATCAGAGCACATACTGGGGAAAAACCTTATCAATGTGTCGTCTGTGGCCGAGCCTTTGCCCAGAAATCTAATGTCAAGAAACACATGGCTACTCATAAGGTTAGTATTCACTTGTCTGTGACCAAGACTTCGCCGAGAAATCAAAAGTCTAGAAACACATGACAATACATGATCAACTCAGTATATGAAGATAGATAATATTTTTGTGTCAGAAAATTTGACTTTCACATTGCAACCTCAAATATCTGATAGTACACTGGGTCACATAAGGTAAGTGTGGTATATGGTTTAACCTTTGCTGAGAAATCTAAGTATATAGCCAAAAAAAAGCAATATTGTTTACCTAAAGTGAATTTTGAAGTGCACTCTTTTATGGAAGGCCACAATACTTATCCTGTCCTGGTTTCAACATACTACATGTAGTTGTATAGGCATTAAGTATGAACCTGTTCTATTATAGGTGTGGCCAACTGGCTCTGGATCCTCCCTGCCCCAGCAGCCCCCGGCCCTGCTGATCCCAGTCCAGGAGAATGCAGAGGGAGGTCAGGGACAAGATGGTCAGACAGAGGGACAGCAGGTAGTCACTGTGTCGGCTAATCATCCACAGATTTTAGTGTCAGCAGCTCAGCCAGCAGCACAAGCTTCTCAAGAAGACAGAAGCCAAGAACAGGTATGTATTTCATAAGCTAACTGATTATGCTGTATTAGAAAAATAAAGTGCATATGATGTTGTTGTTTTTAGCCATACCTAGTCAAGGTATATACATGTAACTCAGGTATAAACTGATTTATAGGATTTGTTTAGTGGAAACATTTTCCATCAGATATGGTTACTTAGTGAAGTAAATTACTGATAACCAACAAAATTGAAAGTATTAAGACCTAAACATCAAACAAGCACTTTCCATTTTGTTTCCTTTTCTTTCTTCAGATACTGAGTCGATCAATTTCTGATCATCACCTCAGGTGTGGGGTGTGTGGCTAAATTTTGAATTTAGCAGGAAGCCGCACTATGTGTGCATGCGCACCCACACTCCCTGGTGTACTGGAGGCTTACTAAATCATGAAAAAGCAATGTTGGTAGCAAAGAGCATCTAAAAAGGCTGAAGATACAGCCAATAGACATTATTGTCCGTCACTTTTGAAAAACTTGTAGACTTAAATGTGTTTTCATGTTTGCAAGAGAAATTATTTTGCTTCTCCTGGTCAACATATTTTCATGTTTAACATCATTTGACTTCAAATATAGATTATTATCTGTATTTCATAACAAACATGGCAGATCCACATCAGTCAGCTCTTGAATAATAAATCTTTTCATTATTTTTCCATCCAGCCAGTGCCAGTCCCCCCTGTGACCCTCCCAAATGAGCCAGTACCAGCCATTGATGTTACACAGACCCCGGCTGCCAACTACAAGCTGAAAGTTGTTATCGATAACTCTTACCTGTGTCAGTATTGCCCGGAGAAGTTTAAGTCCTACTTCCAACTTAAGACACATATGGTGAAACATAAAAATGAACAGGTAAGGTTTGAGTTACATCATGAAAAATCATGTCTTCAGGGTTTCTGGCCAGGTTTGACACAAACTAGCCTGTGACGATCAATAGCAGGTTAGTTTTCACACCACAGTTATTGCAATCCCTCTGCTTTTTCAGTCATACATTTCAAGCTTCTATCATTATTGTGTGAATGTACAGTCAAGTCAAGTAAAATTTACCAAACCAACGTTAAATAAATTTTACTTGACTTGACTTGACCGTACCCTCACACATTAATAGAAGCTTGAAGTGTATGACTAAAAAGCAGAGGGATTGCACTAACTGTGGTGTGGAAACTAAGATGCTGATCAGCTGTGCATTTACTGCACAGCTGATCAGCAGCTTTGTTTCAGTCTTTATGTTTTGAGTGGATGGGGGAAAATGAATGGGCATTTAGTAGCTGTAAACTGCCTGCAGAAGGTTTACTCATAAGTGATTATGATGAGTGATTCAAAAAATGTATCAAAGGGCATAAACCTGTGTACATAACATATTGCAACAGCAATCAAAAATAAAAGAAGAAAAAAAAAAAAGTTTTGTTTTTTCAAAAGACATTTGCAGTTACAGTGCAAGAGATCAGCTTCTTCCGTTCTTGCTGCATAGGCAGTATCTCAAACTTCTTAATGCAAAATTTCTTGTCGAGCCAAATTAAACAAAGGTTTCCACACAGTGTGGCTTGTGAAGTCGATGCAGCTTTTTCATAACTGTGTATTTCTGTTCTTAGGTGTACAGATGTGTAGTGAAGGGCTGTACAAGTACCTTTAAAGACCTGGATTCATTCCTAGAGCATACTTCAAACCACCAGGAAGATATGAGTTTCCGATGTCATATGTGTGGCAAAAATTATCCCTCCCTCCATGATCTAGGTATACATCAGTATACACACAGCTTATATCAACAGACTGCAGTTACTAAGTCTGGGCCAAGGTAAGAAATGTGCAACAAGAAATAACCTTCTATTCATGATCTAGTGATATATGAGCCGCGACACGAGAAAACCGGTCTTCCGGGTTTCCGACCAGGTCTGACACAAACTGACCTGTACAGTCACAGAAGCGGGCTAGAAGCTTGAAATTTCGGATATAAGAAGAAGAGGAAATATGCTATCCGTGTAGCGAAAACAAAGGCGCTGATCAGCTTCGCGGTTACCGCGAAGCTGATCTGCGCCTTTGTTTTCGCATAGGCAAAAATCTGGTTTTCTCACGATGCGGCTCATATGAAAGATGACCATCTCAAAATCTGGTGTAAGGTTTGTTTGTAGGAAAGACTTCTTCCTGCCATGATCTAGGCATACATCATTATTCACATAGTTTGAATCAACAGACTGCAGTTACTAAATCTGGGCCAAGGAAAAAAATGTGTGAGAACTATCAATGCATTCATAGTCTAGTGACACTTAGCTTGTAACCTGGCAGTTTCTAAGTCTTAGTTAGGGATACATCAGTATACTCACAGCCGATTTCTGCAGACAAGGTATGATACAATGTGTGCTAAAAATAAATGCTCTCTAGATACATTATAAAAACTTGCCAGTGCAATTTACAGATTTTTTTTTTCAGCAGAAAAATTGAAGATTACATTGCGAAAAGTTTGATATTTTCAATATTTTTTGCCCAAAACGTTGATTGTGGGTTCACATTAGAACTGTCTCGCCAAGGCGATTCTAATGAGTATCCACAATCTATATTTTGGAGCAAAAATAAGAAAAATTGTTACACCCAGGCATACCCCAGTTTTGCTATATGAAAATGGGGTATATGGGGGTATAAAT
Organism: Rugalucina vietnamica; assembly: GCA_964017185.1. Classification (NCBI taxonomy): domain Eukaryota; kingdom Metazoa; phylum Mollusca; class Bivalvia; order Lucinida; family Lucinidae; genus Rugalucina; species Rugalucina vietnamica. The sequence continues at coordinate 2,686,382 of OZ024877.1, read as the reverse complement.
TACATGGACTTGTATTTTTCCAGATGGTTAGTTGTGTACATGGCTTGCATCAACTAAATCTGGTCCAAGGTGGGAAATATTCATTACGAAAACACGCCCATGCAATATAAAGAGATTTTAAGTTATAAAAACTGAAAATTTTCAGTAGGAAAAATTCGATATTTTTCTTATTTTTGCTCAAAACATAGATTGTGGGTACTCGTTAGAACCGCCTCGGCGAGGCGGTTCTAATGAGTACCCACAATCTATGTTTTGGAGCAAAAATAAGAAAAATAGGTATACCCCTGCATACCCCAGTTTTACTATATAAAAGTGGGGTTTGAGGGGGTATACTTTGCATGGACTTGTTTTCCTGATGTTATCAAAGTTGGGAATGTTAATGAATTTAAGAACATCTTTGATTCCTCTAAGTATACTTTCCATATGATCTTATACATAACTATACATGCAATTTTAAAGGCAAATATTAAAGGCAAGTTTGTGACATTGTGCAAAGTAATCATCATCAATTAAAAACCATCATGTCTTCCAGATATTTCCAGTGTACCAAGTGCATCAACAAGTATTCCACACCTGAAGCTCTAGAACACCATATGAACACAACAGACCATAACTTCCCATGTCCACACTGCCAGAAGTCCTTCACATGTGAGAGGTTCCTGAGACGCCATCTTGCCTCTCATGGCACAGAAGGTAAGCATTGACCTTAGCTATTACCTAAGAGCTTGCATATTTTTAAAAAGTTTACTAACACCATTATTTTAGAAGTTTGTTTCTTGAAGCCCTGTGGGTTGGGTTGGCAGCAAACAAGCCATAGAAAATGCCAGGTTAGCTTTAGAGTGTATTTTCACTTCTGTTCAGAAGCCATAGATAACCCAATATCTTTGGGGTCCATAGAAACAGACCATGTTATATGTGAAGTGTTATGAGGCACATAGACACATAGCAAATAATCAATTTGGGAGCCATGTTATATTGAAAACCGCATGTAATATAATGAGGTGTGCTATCATGAAGTTCAAGTGTATGCTGCAATTATGCTGGGAAATCTGACTTCCTGTGACTGTTAGCAGTCTATTGGCACCATACTGGTCTCTCTAAATGCAGGAATATTTCTCCTACAGCCTTCCTAAGTGATCAACAGGTGCCAGTTGTTTCTGCGGCAGTGCCAGTATTCACTATTTATCAAGTAATCTTTACTTTTTACAGGCCTATACACCTGTCCTACCTGTAACAAGAATTTCAAGACTGAGCACTATCTAAAATCTCATTATCTCATCCATACTGGAGAAAAACCTTTTGAGTGTGAGACTTGTGGGGCATTGTTTAACAGGAAAGATAAACTGAAACGTCACAACCTGATCCACGATAGGAAGGTCCACTACAAATGTCCTTTCAGAACTGTCACAGGTTTGTATTGATCTTACAGTGCTTTGTGTAAATTTAAGGGGCCAACAGTACAAGTTTTCTCCCCCATCAGACTAAAAGAATCTATGATGGGGTTGAGGCCGAGGCAAGTTTTCAGATTATTCGAGGTTAATTTACATATTGTTTCATGTAAAAACAAAATGGCTGCCTGAACAGCATTTGAAGCCGCTTGATAGTCAAAATGGTTTAAATGATGGGTGAGAAAAATGATCAAGGATGGTGTTGAGGCCTCAACAAGGAAATCTCAGGCTCGTTTTCAGATTATTCGAGTCTCATCCGAGGCAGAGCCTTTGATGAGACTTTAATAATCTGCATGAGATTTCCTTGTCTCGGCCTCCACCCCATCATAGATTCTTTTAGTCTTAGTCACCACATGTATTATGCAAATAACATGTCTGTGTTGAAACCTGCCTTAATTTAGCAATCATTTGCTTCAAGCAAGCCCATATAGACCTGTTTATGCTGTTTAGATAATGTCAGTACATTTGTTAGTCACCACATAATTTTTCATTTATAATTACTCTGTCATGGCAAAATAATGAAATAATTGACTGTCCCATCAAGATCATGGTTATCATGGATATTAATCATTGAATTAAAATAGCAAAACCATCCTGTTTCAGGTTGTACAAAGGAGTTTAATCGTCCAGATAAACTGAAGTCCCACATAATCACCCACAGTGGCATAAAGCCTTTCCGTTGTTCCACCTGTGGCAAAGATTTTGCCAGACGACCACATCTCAGAGAACATGAGAAAGGTAATAATAGTTTGTCTATTTTTTGCTTGCGACTTTTCAAAATTTGTTTAAATCACCTGATAGTTTAGTCTCGAGCAGAGGTCCCGGCAGAATAATAGTGTTAGTGAGATATGAAAAACATTTAAGCACAATAACTCAAAATAGCTTCAATTCTTCTTTCCATGATGGAGATTATCCCTTTATCTTTATTAGACTTTTTTAAATAGTTGTTTCGTGCTTGAATTTAATTATTTATTGTAAAACATTCTTGAGATTATCCCTTTGTGTATTTTCCATTCAGTGCCACACTTGAGATTTCCCTTGCAAGTAGTTTCTATTCCATTAAATGCTGGATATTACCCATATTCTTGTTTCCTATTCTAGGACATGCTGGAGATTACCCCTATACCTGTGAAAAGTGTGGGAAAGGCTTCTTCCGTCCAAAACTGATGAGTCAACACAGGTGTTTCAGTGAAGATGGAAGTGTGATACCCAAGAAAGCATTCAAACCTAGAACAAGCCGTAGAAAAGCTGGAAGGCCACGTAAAAGGATGATAACTATAACAGATAGCAAAACAAATCCATTTCTGTCAGTGCCTGTTGATTCTCCAACCATAAGGTCAAGGTCACAAAGATTGAGGGGTCGTCCGAGAAGAATAGTTGCTGGAAAATTAAATAAAGATCTAGAAACAGAGACACCAGTAGAGGAAGAGAATGAAGCAAGCCCTGTTGAAAAGGAGGCTGAAATTAATGAAGATGATCCGGACACAAGTAAGTCTAATAGCAATACATCTACTACAGATACAGTGTCAGTAACGGAAGATTCATCATTCACTGTTGCTTCAAATCCAACAGTGGTGGTGAAAGGAGTAAAAGAAAACGTTGTTGAAATAAAGATTCCTGAATCAGAAGAGACTACTGCCAGTGTTGAAACTATGCCTCCTAAGCTGAAGAAAATGAAGCAGGAATGTTATGTTAAAGCTCCTCCTGCATCACTGATGGAACAATATGTCACTGGTCATATTCCTAATATGACCAAAAGTGGGAACAAATCTATTCCTGTAGAGCTTATACCAACTACTCAGGTAGACATCCAAATCCCTAATGATGGTAGTGCAGGTCTAATGCAAAACATTTCTCGCTCTGCCATGACCCCAAGTCACATACAAGTTACTCCCTCCACTGACGGTATCAGCCCATGTTTACAGATTACTCGCTCTGCTGATGGTCACCTGCAAATTACTCCCTCCGCTAACTCAGCATTTCAGCCAATCACAATCACACAGCCAGTAACCTTGACTGTTTCACAACAAGAGCAGTTGCAATCACTGGGGGTTGGTGTCACAACAGATATTATAGATCTTCCCGTTGACATCGTAACTGTGACAGAGGAACAGGCTATAGCTTGTACAGAAGTTGGTGACACAGGTTCTACTATAGAGGAGCAGGTATATGCCGAGGTGGTGAGATCTGGAGCTGCAGATCAACAGGCTTACATCAATACTGAAACTGGGGAACATATTTATGTTAGGTCGGTAATGGATGTTGAACCAAGTTATAACAATAATGAGATAAGTGAAGACAAAGAAAAATACACAAGTGCTGATGATGTAGAGGAGCAAACTTATGAAATAGTAGATGCAACACCTTATGAGAACAGTGAAGGATCAGATGAACAGATGTATGTAACTGTTGATAGTCAGATAGGAGAGTTTGGGGCTAATGATAGTGATGAAGTGCTACAAGGGGCTGATCTTATGAATGCTGCTGTAGAAATACTGCCCTCCGGTCAAGTTCATGAGATATCTCTTGCCAATGTCCAGTGATATATTTGGCCATGAAGTGCTACAAGGGGCTGATCTTATGAATGCTGCTGTAGAAATACTGCCCTCCGGTCAAGTTCATGAGATATCTCTTGCCAATGTCCAGTGATTCAGCACATGAAAAAGCAAATAAATGTCTGTTTGCCATTCCGACTTTTGTTCTTGTACTAGTAGCAACAATTGTTATTCATTAAATGATTTCTATTTAGATTAGATCTTATGTCTGTCAAACCCTGCATATGCACAACAGGATAAGATCACCTATGACCAGGCACTATAGCTCCACCAATAGCTTGTCCCATTTATATTGAAAGGTAAAAGTAGGCAATGATCAGGAAATAGCGCAATCAGAATCAGACCCAGCATCAATAGCCACAAGAGCACAATTCTTTCATCAAGATTTGGTCACGAAAATATTACTATGGCCATTTTTCTTCTTTTGTCAGCCAAGAAGTATTTGTCAATTACTGGTGAATAATCATACACTAATTATCACACCTAAGTACTGGGTAACTGGTATTCTTTGTCTGCCCAGGAATAGGTTAATTGGGAGAACTGACTGTCTGGACATGACCTAAGCATAAAATCAAAGCTACAAAATTTGCCTATTGTGGCTGTTCATCTAAGTCTATTCAAATGAGCCACCTCATGAGAAAACCAACAGTTTGCATAGGTGAAAACAAAGACGCAGATCAGCTTCACGTTATATACGAAGATGATCAGCGCCTTTGTTTTCGTCACATGGATAGTACAATCCAGAACATCCAAAGGTCTTTTTTTAGCTCACCTGAGCCGAAGGCTCACAGGTGAGCTTATAGTATACCTATGCTCCGGCGTCCGTCCGTCGTTCGTCGTCCACAATTTCAAAGATCTTCTCCTCTGAAACCGCTAGGCCATTCAAAGCCAAACTTCATGTGGATTAGGAAGGGGGAACGAAAGTTTATATAAATGGTCCAGGTCACATGACCAAGATGGCCGCCATGGCTATAAATAGCAAAAACCTTTAAAAATCTTCTCCAGAATCAGTGGGCCGATTTCTGCGAAACTTGGTATGTAGCATCAGTAACGCGGCCCATCATAGTTTATATAAATCATGACCCTAGGATGACCTTGACCTATTTTACGGCAAGGTCAACTTCGGTCGCCGATGCATTTGAATGGGAAAAAATGGTAAAATGCTATTTAATGGGTAAAACTTACTGGGAATAGGCAAATGGACAGAAGATTAATGTTAATGGAAAATTTAAGCCCCTGGGGGATTGTCTGCCCCTGCCCCGGGGCTATATAGATGTATATGACCATAATATTCAAACATCTTCTCTGAAACCGCTAGGCCAATCAAAGCTAAACTTCATGTGGAGCATCCTTGGGAAGGGGGAATAAAAGTTTATATAAATGGTCAAGGTCACATGACCAAGATGGCCGCCATGGCTATAAATAGCAAAAACGTTTAAAATCTTCTTCAGAACCAGAAGGCCTATGATTTTGAAACTTGGTGTAAAGCATCTGGGAATGGAGCTCTACAAAGTTTATATAAATCATGTCCCTGGGATGACCTTGACCTATTTTACGGCAAGGTCAACTTAGGTCTCCCATGCATTGGAATGGAAAAAAATAGGAAAATGTAATTAAATGGCAGAAAACTTGCTAGAAATGAGCAAATGGACAGATTTATGTCCAAGAAAATATTTTGGGCCCAGGGGGTTGTCTGCCCCTGCCCCGGGGCTATATACATGTATATGACCATAATATTCAAACAGCTTTTTCTCAGAAACAGCTTAGCCAATCAAAGCCATGCATTTGAATGGGAAAAAATAGGAAAATGTCATGTAATGGCAGAAATCTTGCTAGGAATGAGCAAATGGACAGAAGATTTATGATTATGAAAATATTTTAGGCCCAGGGGTTGTCTGCCTCTGTCCCGGAGCTATATACATGTAGATGACCATAATATTCAAACAGCTTTTTCTCAGAAACTGCTTAGCCAATCAAAGCCAAACTTTATGTGGAGCATCCTTAGGAAGAGGAAAGTTTATATAATGGTCAAGGTCATCATGACACTGGGATGACCTTGACCTATTTCACGGCAAGGTCAACTTAGATCGCCCATGCATTTGAATGGAGAAAATTGGACAAAACTTGCAGTTAATTGGTAAATGGATGAATTTTTATGATTTGAAAAAGACATTGACTCCAGGAGTTATTCTGACCCTGCCCTAGGGTTATATACATGCATTGTACCATTCTAGTCTAACAAGTTTGTACATGTCTCAGGTCTCAGGTGAGCGTTTACAGGACCATTGGTCCTCTGGTTTAACTTTGTAGAGCTTTACTTCAAGATGCTTTGTGCCAAGTTTCATAGAAATAGTACTTATAGTTTGTATTTTACAGTTTATATTAGCACCAGTATCTTAAAGGGTTTTCTTTTTGAAAAAAAATCTTTGCTTTCAGAGACGATCTTTGAAAATGGTGGTCAAAAAGAAGACAGACACAGGAACGTTGGTGTCCAATTATCTCACTTTGTGAGGCTGACAGCTAATGCTGGCAAAAATAGGAAACAAAATCTCAAGCAGTCACAATTTAATTTGAGCTGTTAAGAATGACAGAATGACGGTCACTGCTTTTATTTGAGCCACACCATGTGTAAACCAGATTTTTGCAAAGGCAAAAACAAAGGCACTGATCAGCTGTGTAGTAACTTCACAGCAGATCAGCACCTTTGTTTTCGCATACTTGGATAGTACAATTCCTCTTCTCCTTAAATGCGAAATTTCAAGCTTCTAGCCTTTTTCTGAGACTGTTTGGTTCGGTTTATGTCGGACTTGGTTGTAAACCCCTAAGACGGGTTTTCTCATGACGCGGCTCGTTTGTCCACCTTGTTCTACAGCACCACATAGCCAGTCAGCTTCACTTTCTACACAACTAGACCAGTTAAACCTATATCTTATCGCAAGGTTTTCTTGGTCTCCAAACTTTGATCAGTCTCTTTACCTCTCTTGAACTGAAGTGTGCTATACAAAATTTGGCCCCATTCTAGAAAGTTTTAACCTGTCTGAGAATTCTTTCGAGTCATCATGAGAAAATCAACATTCTGCCTTTCTGAAAACAAAGGCGCAGATCAGTCTCGCAGTAACTGCGAAGCTGATCAGCACCTTTGTTTTCACTACATGAATAGTACAATACCTCTACTTTCTTCATCTAAACTTTCCAGCCTCTAGCAATCATTTGTGCTTGTTTTGTGTCAGACCTGTTCAGAAACCACATTGTTCATTTTCTCATGGAGCGGCTCTTTTTATTTCCGTATCACAGTTTAGCTTCGGCGATCATCTATCTTCTTTAGATAGTTTATCATTCTTGACTTTTCACCATCCTTTTAGCATATGCCTAGGGACGTGAGCCAAGGTAGCTATGTATTAGCCTCCATTTTTTTCTTAATTATCTATAAAATAGCCTAAGCCCAGTTTGAATCCTCATTCCCACTTTCATCTCTGACTTTACATCCAAGCTAGGCATAAGATTGTCAGGAATATGGCTACCATGTAGAGGAATGTATACATTGTGCAAGGAGAACCCAATATATAGATTGAGTCTATAAATAGCCTAGCCTCAGTTTGAGTCCTCATCCTCACTTTCATCTCGAACTTTAATTTCTGGAGATAACATCCAGGCTAGGAATAAGATTGTCAGAAATATGGCTGCAGCATACAGGAATGTATACACATGGTTGGTCTGTCTGTGCAAGGAAAAGCCAATGTACCTGAAATAGAGTCTTGGAGAATTTATTCTCAAAAGAAGTGTGCCCTTCAATACTACATGTGCTAATAGTCTACCTGCCAAAGGTTTTTCCAGAAACTATGTGGCTTGAATAACTGCTAGTTCCAGCGTGACTGTTATATGTTAAGCATTGACAGAAAGCAAAAATATTTGAATAAACAAAATTAAAAGTTATACATACAGCTTTAATTAAACCAAAAATGAAATATTCAACATATTTTTAGTGTTTTCATTAACATGCTTCAGCAGACTGACTCATGCTTACCCAAATTTACAAGTAAAGATGACATCATTCATTCCGTCATTATTAAAGTCTCCGACCACAAGAGGCCCAGTAGGGGGGCAGGGTAGAGAATGCTCAGCCAGTGTCCGCCCCTCAGTCAGTTCAACCAGGCTCATGTCCTTCCAACCAACAATAAGCAGACTGTCCTACAAATACAAAATGAGCCCTACGTGGGAAAATCAACAATGTGGTTTCCGAACAAGTCCAACACAAACCGAGCTGTACAAGCAAAGAAGATGGCTAGAGGCTGGAAATTTTGGATTTAGAAAGTAGAGGAATTGTACTATCTGTGTAGTGAAAACAAAGGCACTGATCAGCTTTGCAGTTACTGCACAGCTGATCTGTGCCTTTGTTTTCGCATATGCAGATTGTTGGTTTCTCATGGTGCGGCTCATGTTACTTGACACCATTCTGTATCATCATCTAACCGTATAAAACCCAGCACCTTTGCCTGAATTCTAAGGTTGAATAACAACACTAGCTATATTTATTTTTATTATTAAGACAGCTTTTTGCCATATGTTAATTGTTAAGTCTTTATCAAAGAAAAGAAATTGCATGATCACGATGATGACATTTTCCTACCCTGACATAACAATTCACACATAGCAACATCATCAAACTTTTGGCTAGAATTGCTGTCACTATGTCTCAATGGCATTGGGTACTCGGTAGAACCACCTCCCCAACGCCTTTTTAACATGTTTTGAGCAAAAATAGGAAAACTATCAAAATTTGCTAATGAAAATTTTCAATTTTCACAACTTAAGAAAAATCTGTATATAACACGGACATGTTTTCATAATGCCTTGATCCAACAGGGTCACATCATACTGTGTGGCTTTGCAGGTAACTTCACTTCAGCCTGACAGATCCAGTTTTTCTTGGCACAGTCACTCAGTGTGATCAGTCCCATCTGATCAAAGTAAAATTTTAATAATTATGTGTATGTATTACCTGCTCTCCAAATAACTTGACTGACATGAGTTTTCTGTCAGGTTGAAAAGAGTTGAGATATTCATCCTTCAGCTCTGTCCACTCCTCTTTCTTCATCTTCCGGACAATGGAGGCCTGGTCAGCCCATTTAGCATTAACCTGGATCTGTAAAAGGAATTTTATTGCAAAGGTGTGCATCATAGGTAGTTTAACCCACTTAAACCCCACTTTTGTTTCACAAAAATGGGGAATGAAGAGGCAAACCTATTTTTCTTATTTTTGCTCCAAAACAGAGATTGTGGGTACTCGTTAGAACCACCTCGGCAAGGCAGTTCTAACCTGTACCCACAATCTATGTTTTGAGCAAAAATAAGAAAAATAGCAAACCATTTCAACTGATAATTTACAATTTTTACAACGTAGGAAAAATCTGAATATTACACGGGCGTGTTTTCGCGTGGTATGTGCTTAACAGCTGCACTATCATCATACAGTCCATGTTTTCTGATCAGGTTCAACATAACACAGCCAAAAACAATTACAAGAGAAGCTTTAGGTAGTAGAGCACTTGTAAAACAATGTAGCTGAAACCAAAGGTGCTGATCAGCATTTTTGCTGCACTGGCTGATCTGCTGTCAGATCTCTGCCTTTATTCTCTCACAAAATTGAACAGGTTTTATATAACGTTTCATTTTTGGACACAAATGAGCCACCTCATGAGAAAACCAACAATCTGCATATGCGAAAACAAAGACGCAGGTCTGCTTCGCAGTAACTGCTAAGCTGATCAGCGCCTTTGTTTTCGCAACACAGATGGTACACTTCCTCTTCTTCCTAAATCCAAAATTTCAAGCTTCTTGCCTGCTTCTGTGATTGTACTGCCTGATTTGTGTCAGACCCGTTCGGAAACCACATTCTTGGTTTTTCCACGAGGCGGCTGAAATGTTGACTGCCAATCCTGGAAGTCTTACCTGCCAGTTAAAGTCACCATTTTTGTCAACAGATGTAATTTTTCCAAGACTTCCAACAGCTATGAAATCATATTGGTCTGTTTCCTTTTTTAGATGATGACCCAATAAATGTCGGATAACACCTGTCTTCCTGGCAATACTGAAACAAAAGTGGCAACAAGATGGGTATTTTACTGACTTACCTTTGATAAAATTTAACAGATGAAATGATGGAACATTCCTTATATGAACATCTGCAAGTTGTTTTATGGAGAAATAAGCAACTTTATCTAGTCGGAATAAAGCAAAAAAATGTTATGCTAATAATCTTTCACTTTCATGACATTTTAAAAGTTTTATTAAAAACAGAGCCATAATTTTATGACTAACTCTTTTTAACAGTATTTTCATTAAAGAAATTCAGGAGTCTTGGAAAAAAGGACCAGAGAGGTTCTACATTTAAAAGCATAAAAGCTCTAGCTCTTAAAATATGACCCCCCCCCCCACAAAAAACATGTTCTAAAACCAACCTTTTTATCACCAAGGGAGGTAATTTCTTTATCATATCTTCATCATAAACCCAGTTTGTTGTGAAAAATAGTCTTTTAGAAAAACACACTGGAAATCTTTCTAAATTCTCCTTTATTGGAAATATCCTCCATATTTCAAGAAAACATGGACTGTAATTCTCCTGTTCTCCCCAGGATAGCTTCTTTATATCATTTTCTTTATCCATGGTGGTGTATACTGCACCGTCATCCTGTAGAGGCAGTCGTGTCATTGGCCGTCCCGTCAGAATATTCAAAACCTCGATGCCATTTTGATGATGTATAACAACAGCGTTGGGATTTGGTATATGTTCCTCTGGAGAGTGAGGTCTCTGACCACCATACGCGTAGCCAATCATGTGTTTGGCATCTAGGGCAGAGGGGGTGGGGGGCTGAGGATCTTCCTCATCGGAGAAGGAAACTTCCTCAACTGATTTCTGGAACCGGCCCAGAGTGAATCTGGTATCTTTTAGGGCCATCCAATGATGGGGCTGGAATTATATATTTTAGAAAGATGCTTTATGTCATAATAAGATTCTTTGCAACAGATTTTGCATGAAAGAAATATCAAGAATATCAGCAAATGTGAATGATACAGGTATGAGTTGTTGCTTTGTTTCTTTTCTCAACTTTAAAACAACAAACAAACAAAGAAAGTCAAAGGCAGGCTAAGGGACACTGTTTCTCCTGATGAATTACATGTAGCATGTTCAGTAGTTATTTGAGCCGCCTCGTGGGAAAACCAACAATGTGGTTTCGGACCAAGTCCGACAGAAACCGGCCTGTACACGCACAGAAAAGAGCTAGAAGCTTGAAATTTCGGATTTAAGTAGAAGAGGAATTGTACTATCCGAGTAGCGAAAACAAAGGCGCTGATCAGCTTCGCGGTTACCGCGAAGCTGATCTGCGCCTTTGTTTTCGCCTATGCAGATTGTTGGTTTTCCCATGAGGCGGCTCATTTCTCTCAATCGCTTTTTTTTTAATTTTCATTAAGACTAGCTGCAGAAATATTTCAAATCAACAGCATCAATTTTTGACAGATGGTTGTGTTTCAAAGATGCAAGGACAACTCTTTCAATATTTCAACCAGACCGTGAGACGTAAAATAAATGAGCAGCGATGCGAGAAAACCAGTCTTCCGGGTTTCCAACCAGGTCTCACACAAACCTGCATGTACTGTTACAGAAGCAGGCTAGAAGCTTGAAATTTTGGATTTAAGTAGAAGAATTGTACTATCCGATTAGCCACTCAAATGTGATTCATACCAATGATTTATAGAGTTCTTGTTTATAGAAGGTCCATGGAGATTCTCCTACATGTAATCTGTGTCTCTTGATACTCAGCTTCCAGTGGTGCTCCACGGGCTCCTGTAGGAAAATATATCTTTATGAACAACAATATTAAGTAGAGACAAATAATACATCATTTAAACCAAAGGTCCTTGTATATAGATTCAGGTTTGGGACAGACTTCACACCTGGGGGAAAAAAGGCCTTGGAGAAGATCTTTAGATCTTTGACAATGGTGGCCAGCCAATGGACCACTGTTATATTAATTTTATTATAAGCTCACTTGGTAAACCTTAGGACCCTGGTGACCTAAAATTAATTTTAAAACTTCATAATGTCATGAATTACTTGCCTCATATTTCTTGCTTTCTTCAAATTCTCCAGGCAGATGATGCCATCTAACACTGCCATCTTTACCATTGAGAGCAAATGTGGTGAAATGAGTCAGTTTCACATCCTCAGTTGTGTGTTCTTCATGGGTCTCTGTCTCTGTATCATTACTGGAAACAATGCAGATAAAGCATTCATTAACTTTATTCAAGATTCAAAAGGTTTTATGAAAGCTCACCAAATGAAAAAGGTTTGCAAACATTTTTTTCCTTTTTGCTGTAAATACGAAAAAAATCATGAGAGCCCTGATTTTGGCATTTTCAACCTGTTTTAAAGTGGTTCAAAAACAAGACCTTGTATAGGCAAATACATATTATATACTGTCTTGCCATAACATCGCCTATAATTGCTAAAGCAAATGGCGTTGCAGCTGTGACATACAAGTATATTACAATTTTATTTTGGGTTACAGGCCTCTGTATAAAAAGCCCCTCCAGTTTCTATTTTTATCTACCCTCTTGTTTCTCTGATCACAGGTACCTTAAGTTTCATTTCAGGCCACCAAACCACTGGAAGAGCGAGGCAAAAGTGAGAAATATTTTACAACTTTTAGATGTCAGAGTCAAAATTGAATTTCAGATACCTGTTTGGTGATCATGCAGCTTTGGAAACAGAAGATTACAAGTTCCAATGACTCAAGACAAAAACAAACATACTCATCCTTCTTAGGTTCCTCTACTTTATGAGCTGTATGAGCGTAACTTCCTCCTACAATAATCAGTCCTTCGTCAGTCTTCTTTACTGCATGAGATGTCACCAGTGCACCCATAGACTTCACGTAATAGTCAGAGAATTTCTCCCCAAAGTCTAACAGCTGTTTCTGCCAGAGAAGTTCCAGGCTTGAGGAATAACAATACACCCACCAAGTGTTGGTTACTATGACAATTACCTGTAGAATGAAAACATTTACTATAAAGTTCACACATTTCAGAACCAAAGAAGTTCGTAGAAATATTGAAACTTATTGGTTTTTACTGTAAAGAAACCTGATGTCATATTTAATGTGAATTTAATGGCAGTCAGTTCAGGCTACTCCAGGATTGAGCCATATAGTTTACTTGAGTTTATCTGCCAAAACACTTAAACTTTAGAGGCCCTAGCCATGAATTTATAGAAAATTAATGTCATCTGTTGCCATCACAACAAATTAAAAGTAGGTATCTGCAATCAGGCAACTGCATTGAAACCAACATGGCATCACAGATTTGCTATTAAAAAATGATGAAAATAAAATTTCACCACCGTCCTTCAAATCGGGACGTTAAACGGAGGTACCCTATGCAGGGACAGTCATCTCATGTGCAGGCTAAAGATCCCTATCCTCATGCATGCAGGCTCATCTTGCAAACACACCGGAGTGTACAATGTACACCTCCCAAGAATAATAAGAAATTTATTGATGGGAGTAACAAGAAAACAAAACCAACTCCTTTAAAATTGTCAAGTGACTGAAGCTGGTAATAAAGTCTACTTGTCTCTTCCTGTTAAACTGACCTGTTGTCTAACCTGTACCATAGACAAATAAGGAACTGTAAACCCTGTTACCATTACAACAGGCCATCCTGACGGCTCACTCTGACTGTTGTTGACCGACTGAAATAATAAATTAAAATCAAATTTTACAAATTAAGCAAGCATTAATACAAAGTTCATTTATCCATATTTTTTCAAATCATTGGCTTGCAATTAACAATCTAGCTTTTTAGCAAAGTTTTTGCAGGGTATAGCTAAATAGCGAAAGGAAAGTTCATTTCGCGAAAGGAAGATTTTTGTACGAATGGAACATTTTATCATTATCACCATTGGTATTTAACAGTTTTTTTCATTGTTTTGTTATACATTTTGTGATAAGATAATATCAAGTTAAATATGTTAAATGTCAAGAAAAGTTATTTGGTGCAAAACGAGGAACTTATAAATAAAGACAGCTCATTAAATTTAGGCGACGAAAGGAAGATTTGCCTACGAAAGGAATGCTAAATACCATTACCATCATCGCTGCCTAGCAGCTTTTTTATACATTCTTCTATAAAATAATAATAAATAAAATAATAATAAAGATAACTATTAAGAAATATTAAGAAAAGTTGGTCAAAATGGGGGACAGCGAATTTGACACAAGCCTAGCCGCACTGGCGAAAGGAAGATTTCCCGCTACAAAAGGAATGTTTTAGCATCATCATCATCGCTGCCTAATGGTTTTATAAAGTCAACTTAAAGTGAAATGAACGTCATACAAAAGTAATACCCTATTCCCTTTAACAGTTTAATTCTTAAAACATGCACAATTACAGCAACTGAGTTCAAAATTTTGAAATAATATCTTCCTTTCGTGTGAAAAGCTTCCTTTTACGAAAGGAACGTTCCTTTCGCTACATAGTCATACCGCTTTTTGCATACACACATTTACAACAGTTTAATGTTAACCTCCTAATCAACCTAAGGTGGTGATTTAGATGCAATTTTTATTCAATGATTGTCATTTGGAGGTGTTTAAGCAAATGGCATACTAGGCATCACCTTTATATGCATCACCATTATGTTCTTCAAAATATTACATAATGTAACTTAATTTAAGACATCAGCTTGTACTGAGATTTTAATGTGACTAAATGCCATGCCCACACAGCTAGGTCTTTCAATGGTTCAAAAACTAATTTAATGTACCTTAGGCAGAACCACTTTATGTTTCACATCTACATGCGGCAATGTCTGGTCATCTTCATCTCTCATCCCCACGTCCGGCAACACCAGTACACTCAGTTTGAGATCATTAGTCACCAGAACTATCTCATTTATACCATCACTATCTAGATCAGTGATAACTGGAGAGGGGAGCTGTTCTGTTGTCACAGGGTATTTCTTGTTGGCAAAGTGATGGTACTCGGCTCGCTTTCTCCAGACTGGGCGTAAGACGTAGGTGTCATGGGCACGTAGAAGATAGCCAATCACAGCACAGAGAAGGACTAGTATCAGATGATTCTTGGAAAGACTGCGGAACTTTTGGTACAGAGCCATTGCCTAAAAATAGCAAAAAAGATTCAATATTTTTTTAAGCTTCATGCCAACGGTAAAAATCAGCAACCTTCGAAGCCACCTTTTTTTCAGTTTCCAGTAATTCCAGTTTATATACTCTCATTGGCTCAACCTGAAATGGTGTACATCGCCACTGCTTCAAGAAATTACATATCTTCATGGCAGTCTCCTTGCTCCTGATTCACATTGAAAAACGTGAACATATTCCGACTAAACGGTCTTAAACAATAATAGACTTTTAGTGTATAATATATACAATCAATTGTAGCAATGACTATGTATGCCATTTCTGGAAGAACAGTATTACCGAGAAGCGAGAAAAATGTAGTTACGAAGGTTACCATTTTTACTGTTGGAGGGAGCTTGAAAAAAATTTCCTGAAAATGTTTCAGAATTCCTGAGTGATGATTCATCTCTGGTCTCCAGTTTTAGTTTAGTAACCCAATATGTATATTGATATGCTCATCAGCTGACTGCTTCCATAACGCCTTTGTCAAGTCACTACTTTTTCAAAAAGCTTAAACTTGTGATTAACACTTTATTGACTCTGGGACAGTTTTAAGAGGTAAAATATCTGTGAAAAGTCATTATCAACGATCCCTCTTCTTTCTTAAACTTGGAGTTAATGCGGATATGTCAATGCAAGGAAATAATGTACCACAAATACAACAAAAGAAAGAGAGAGAGAGAGAAAAATCCAGACCAAATATTTCTACTTTCGTTTCATCGCCTCCTATGTGAAGAGTGTTTCTACCGGTGTTACGGTGTACTAAATCCAGAGCAATTTATTCCTGACAGGTCCGTTGAAACACCCGAGTGCATGGCCAGGTTGGTAGTTAGGTGCGACACCGCTCAAAATTTATCACTCCGCCGTACCCAACGAAAATAGTGCATTTGAAAATTTTGCCTCGGTGAGTTTGACACTGTATTACGAGCACATTTATTTGTGTCTGTTTTGTATTTAGTATGCACTGCAAAGTATCACTAGTGTACGACATTTGGGTGTACAAAACACGATCTTAAAAGAGACTATTTCTCGTCGGAAGCTTCTGTCTGTAAACTACCCCCTCCTCAAATCTGCACCATTCTAGAGGGTAAAACCCAACCCTAGGGTGGTTGCAAAACGGAATACCGGAAAAACTCAACGGTCAACCCCCCTTTGAAGTAGGCTCGTTGGGTAGATGTATGGCTGAGCTATAAGGCGAGGGGAGTCCTTTTGGTCATAAAATGTTTGGTAACAGCTGGGAGTGTCACAAAGTGCGACAATTTGCATTGTGGCCTATGGACAATTTTTGACTGGTGTCACCCCTTAGAAGCTGAATGTGAAAATTTTTACTTTTGGTATAGTCAGTCGTTGCTTAGTAGAATTCTCATCGGAACTGGCTCAAACTTTGATTATGACAAAAATTTCAAACTTTTATCAATTTTTGTAAAATTTTACAAAAATTTGAATTTTTGAAAAATTGAAAAAGTTAAAATCCATTAAAATTCGATTAAAAATGTGATTTTAGGCCAGATGTAGACTTAAAACTGGCCTAAGTCATGTTATAATGTTGAATTACGCTGTTTGTTAGTGTTTTGTACAATTTTGGACGCGGATAGTCGTCATTTTGATAAGTTTGGACTGTAAATTGGGTTATTCAGAGGGTCATTTCGGTCCCATTTTCTAGTGCTATTGCTGTCACTCAGCACTTAGAAGACATTGGGACATGAGCAACAACCGTGGTAAACCTTTGTACTTACCTTGGGCAAGGTCACAGTGAATGTCAAAGGTCAAGGTCACCCAGGGTCAAAGGTCAAGGCCACAAAAATTAACGAAAAGAGCATTTTTGCTCAATTTCGAGGTTGTAAATTTCTTCTTGTGTAGCTGTTTTGGGTCAAGGTCACAGTTCAGAGGTCAAAGGTCAAGGTAATTTGAAGGTCAAATGTGGTACATAAATATCTTAACATTAAATGTATAGCAGTTTAATGCTTAGGTTTGGTTGTTTTGAACGCTTGTTGGGCAATATGTCTGACCACCATATTTGCAATTTTGGTCAAAATAGCATGTTTTTGCATGGGGGGTACCTAGAATTGAAAGACCCCATGCATCCTCATTTTGTGTTCTTTCTCAACAGAATACTTATCAAGCATCTTATACTTTGGGGAAGAGTGTATCGCAAAGAAATTTTCTTGTTCGCGATAAAAACAAATTTTCCTCAAGGTGCGACACCGCTCAAAATTTATCACTCCGCCGTACCCAACGAAAATAGTGCATTTGAAAATTTTGCCTCGGTGAGTTTGACACTGTATTACGAGCACATTTATTTGTGTCTGTTTTGTATTTAGTATGCACTGCAAAGTATCACTAGTGTACGACATTTGGGTGTACAAAACACGATCTTAAAAGAGACTATTTCTCGTCGGAAGCTTCTGTCTGTAAACTACCCCCTCCTCAAATCTGCACCATTCTAGAGGGTAAAACCCAACCCTAGGGTGGTTGCAAAACGGAATACCGGAAAAACTCAACGGTCAACCCCCCTTTGAAGTAGGCTCGTTGGGTAGATGTATGGCTGAGCTATAAGGCGAGGGGAGTCCTTTTGGTCATAAAATGTTTGGTAACAGCTGGGAGTGTCACAAAGTGCGACAATTTGCATTGTGGCCTATGGACAATTTTTGACTGGTGTCACCCCGTTAGGTGGGTGAGTGGGTGGAAAAGGTAGGTAAGTATTTAATAGGATGTAAATTGGTGAGTAATAAGATGGGTAGATATTGATAAGTAGGTAAGTTAAGAGATATGGTAGGCAGGTAGGTAACGAGATGAATGGGTTGGAAGGTATGTGTAGGCAGATAGCAGCTACCACGGTGAACGGATTCTAAAACGCCATTCACAGACACTTCAGAGAAATACATGGGGTTTCTATGACTTGGTCACATAACCCCTAGGCTGCACCCAAGAGTGTGGCCGTAGGTATAACAGATGAGCAGGTAAGTAGTTAGGAAGTTGTGTTGGTAAGCTGGTAGGTAGGTGGGTGAGTAGGTTGGTAGGTAGGTGGGTGAGTAGGTTGGTAGGTAGGTGGGTGAGTAGGTTGGTAGGTAGGTGGGTGAGTAGGTTGGTAGGTAGGAGGGTGAGTAGGTTGGTAGGTAGGTGGGTGAGTAGGTTGGTAGGTAGGTGGATAGGTAAAAGGTTGATATCAGTAGGTATGTCAGTAGGTTGGTATGTAGGTAGCTAGGTAGGTAGGTAGACGAACATGTAGGTAGGTAGGTAGGTGGGAAAGAAGTATAGATGGACAGATAGGTATGGTGGATGGTTGGGTGAGTGGATGACTGGGTGAGCATGTATCTAGATAGGTAGCTGGATATGTTGGTAGGCAGTGGGTAGGTATGTAGGTGGGTAAGATGGAGGATGGGTAAGTGGATAGCTGGGTTAATAGGCAGGTAAGTAGATAGGTAAGTCAATAGGTGGTGGGTGAGAAAGTTGCTGGGTGAATAGACAGACAGGAAGTAGGTAAGTCATTAGGTGGTGTTTGAGTGGAAAGCTGACTCATGGCTTGTGAGTTAAGGTAGCTAGGTAGATAATTCAGTAGGTGGATGGGTCGGTGGGAGAATTGCTAGGTGAGTAGGTAGGTAGTAGGGTAAGTAGGCAGATAGGTAGGTAGTATGGTGGCTACTAAGGTGTGTTAGTTGGGTATGTATGAGGCAGAGCTACATGTAGTGGAATTGAAATGTGCTTCTTAAAAGGACGACTTTCGGTTTAATATGGATACAGTGAAGCTAAATTTGACTTTAGAAGTGATCATTTCGCTCTACGCTAACTCAGCTTAAGCTAACATTTTCAGATCTAGATCTGATCAGATCTAGAGAAAACTGGATTAGATGAGCATTTCACATTGACTCTGATCTTGGAGACTGGATTATAGTAAAAGAATTTAGCCCATCTTGAGAAAACCAAATTGGGTTTATAGAAATTCATTGTATATTGAGCCACATCACGAGAAAATGTTTTGCCTTTGCAAAGGGGTGCAGATCAGGTGTGCAGATATTGTACAGCTAATCATCACATTTGTTTTTTCATAGACTATGTTAAATGTTACAAATATACACCCTCTAAAAAAAAAAAAAAAAAAAAAAAAAAAAAAAAAAAAAAGGCTTTAACCATAAAATTAGGCATAGTCAGAAACCCTAAGGCAAATTTTCTTTAGATACCACTCAGCTCATTTTGAGAATCTTTTTGCTCTGGCATATGGAACGCCGGTCCGTCATGCTAATTGTAAAATGCTAAATGCTAATTGTTAATTATATGGTAATTCTGCACTAGAGGATGGTTGGTTATAGACAATTGTATTAGTAACATAATTATGGAACGCCGGTCCGTCATGCAAATTGTAAAATGTTAAAAGTCAATTGTTAATTGTTAATTGCATTTTTCGCCGGTCCATCATGCTAATTGTAAAATGTTAAATGTAAAATGTTAAATGTTAATTGTTTATTGCATTTTTCGCCGGTCCGTCATGCTAATTGTAAAATGTTAAAAGTAAAGTGTTAAATATTAATTGTTAATTGCATTTTTCGCTGGTCCGTCATGCTAATTGTAAAATGTTAAAAGTAAAGTGTTAAATGTTAATTGTTCATTTTACACTGGTCCGTCATGCTAATTGTAAAATGTTAAATGTAAAATGTATTTTTTTTTTTATTTTGTTAAAGCTATTTGTTAATTTTTATTGCATTTTTTGCCGTCGTGCTAAGTGTGAAATGTTAATTGCATTTTAAGCCCGTCCGTCATACTAATTGTTAAATGTTAATATAAATGATAATTTCAGTTCAGATTGTCATTCAATAATTCGTAAATGCATTTGGCTAATAACAATTTACATTTAATACTTTACTTTTAACATTTTACAATTAGCATGACAGACCGGCTAAAAATGCAATAATAATTAACATTTAACATTTTACATTTAACATTTTACAATTAGCATGACAGACTGGCGAAAAATACAACTAACAATTGACATTTAACATTTACAATTTGCATGACGGTGAAAAATGCAATAAACAATTAACATTTAACATTTCACAATTAGCATGACGCACTGGAGAAAAATGCAATTATCAATTAACAATAGACATTTAGCATTTAACAATTTGCATGACGGGACATTTAGCAATCTGCAATTAAGTTTTTGCATCTACATTTTTTTTTTCAAATTTTAATTTAACAATTATCATTTAGCAAGTACTATTTATCTATTATGTTACTAATTATAACTTCCCAACCACCCTCGAGTGCAGTAGTACCATAAAATTGACAATTAACAATTAGCATTTAGCATATTACAATTAGCATGGCGGACCGGCGTTCCATACATAATACTATTAGTAACAAAATAGATAAATATACTATTAGTAACATAATAGATAAATAGTACTTACTAAATGATAATTGGTAAATTAAAATTTGAAAAAAAGTGCATGCGAAAACTTAATTGCAGATTGCTAAATGTCAGTCCAGTCATGCAAATTGTAAAATGTTAAATGTCAATTGTTAATTGTTAATTGCATTTTTCGTCGGTCTATCATGCTAATTGTAAAATGTTAAATGTTAATTTTATTTTGCATTTTTCACCGTCATGCAAATTTTAAAATATTAAATGTCAATTGTTAATTGTATTTTTCGCCGGTCCGTCATGTTAATTGTAAAATACTAAATGTTAGATGTTAATTGTTTATTGCATTTTTCGCCGGTCTGTCATGCTAATTGCAAAATGTTAAAAGTAAAGTGTTAAATGTTCATTTTTATTAGCAAAATGCATTTACGAATTACAATGAATGACAACCTGAATTATCATTTATATTAACATTTAACAATTAGTATGACGGACCGGCTTAAAATGCAATTAACAATTAACATTTAAAATTTAACTTTTCACACTTAGCATGATGGATTGGCGAAAAATGCAATTAACATTTAACACTTTACTTTTAACATTTTACAATTACTTTTTCATTTTTAGCATGACGGACCGGCATAAAATGCAATTAACAATTTCATGTAATATTTAACACTTTACTTTAAACATTTTACAATTAGCATGACGGAACAGCGAAAAATGCAATTAACATTTAACTTTTCTTTTAACATTTTACAATTAGCACGACGGACCGGCGTAAAATGCAATTTTTAAAACATTTAACATTTGACATTTTACAATTAGCATGACGGACCGGCGAAAAATGCAATTAACAATTGACATTTAACATTTAACAATTTGCATGACGGACTGGCAGATCTAGTGAAAATTGGATTGGGCTAAAGTGGTTATATCGTTTTTTTTAGGTCATTATGTCTCTGTAAAACAAGAGGACCAATGGTCCTATAAACGCTCACCTGAGACCTGAGATATATACTAATAAACTTGTTTGACTACAATGGTAATATGCATGTATATATGTCACAGCGTATATTCTTCTTCTTCTTTTCTTTTTATGTTCTTCATTGTATTTTATTTATTATTATTATTATTTTTTTTTATGATTTTTTTTTATTATTATTATCATTGTTATCATATATACACAATTGGCAGAATTGTGACACTGTGACATATAACCCAGGGAAGGGTCAGAATAACCCCTGGAGTCAGTGTCTTTTCAAAACTTCAGTCCATTAACTGCAAGTTTTGCATTTCAAATGACATTTTAACATTTTTTTCCATTCAAATGCATGGGTGACCTAAGTTGACCTTGCCGTAAAATAGGTCAAGGTCATCCCAGGGTCATGATTTATACAAATTTTGTAGACCTCCATTCCTTGATATTCATGCCAAGTTTCAAATTCATAGGCCTCCTGGTTCTGAAAAAGAAGATTTTTAAAGATTTTTGTTATTTATAGCCATGGTGGCCATCTTGGTCATGCAACCATGAATATTTATGCAAACTTTCATTCACTCTTCCTGAGGATGCTCTACATAAAGTTTGGCTTTGATTGGCCAAGCGGTTTTAGAGAAGATGTTAGAATATTTTGGTCATATACATGTATATATCCCCGGGGCAGGGGCAGACAACCCACTGGGCTTAAAATATTATCATAAGCATTAATCTGTCCATTTGCTCATTCCTAGCAAGTTTTTTGCCATTAAATGACATTTTCCTATTTTTCCCCATTCAAATGCATGGGCTACCTAAGACAGGTCAAGGTTTACCCAGGCTAATGATTTATACAAACTTTGTAGAGCTTCATTCCCAGATGCTTCATACATGTACCAAGTTTCAAATTCATAGGCCTTCTGGTTCTGAAGATTTTTAAAGGTTTTTGCTATTTATAGCCCTGGTGGCCATCTTGGTCATGTGACCTGGACCATTTATACAAACTTTCGTTCCCCCTTCCTAAGGATGCTCCACATGAAATTTGAATTCGATTGGCCAAGCAGTTTCAGAGAAGAAGATGACTGAACAACGACAACGACAACGGAGCATGGGTATACTATAAGCTCACCTTGTGAGCCTAACGGCTCAGGTGACAGTGAGCTAAAAAGTCAGTGATTTCAATAAGCATTGTGTGAGGCTGACAAAAGAAAAAAGGCTTCATGATTCTTTTTTAGCTCACCTGAGCCGTCAGGCTCACAAGATGAGCTTATAGTATACCCATGCTCCGTCGTCCGTCCGTCCGTCGTCCGTCCGTCGTCCACCATTTTCAAAGATCTTCTCCTCTGAAACCGCTTGGCCAATCAAAGCCAAATTTTACATGAAGCATCTATGGGAAGGGGGAACCAATGTGTATATAAATAATCCAGGTCACATGACCAAGATGGCCGCCATGCCCATATATGGTAAAAACCCTTCAAAAATCTTCTTCTCCGGAACCACTGGACCGATTTTAACCAAACTTTATATGAAGCATTAATGGCTCAAGCACTGCAATGTCTATATAAATCATGACCCTATGATGACCTTGACCTATTTTACGGCAAGGTCAACATAGGTCGCGAATGCATTTGAATGGGAAAAATTGTTAAATTGTCATTTAAAGGAAAAATCTTGCAGAAAATGAGCAGTAGGACTGAATATTAATGATTCTGAAAAAAATTGGGCACCAGGGGCTCATCCGCCCCCACCCCGGGGCAATATACATGTATATCTCCATAATATTCAAATATCTTCTCCTCTGAAACCGCTTGGCCAATCAAAGCGAAATTTTATGTGAAGCATCAATAGGAAGGGGTAACAAATATGTATATAAAAAATCCAGGTCACATGACCAAGATGGCCGCCATGCCCATATATGGTAAAAACCGTTCAAAAATCTTCTTCTCCAGAACCGGTTGACCGATTTCAACGAAACTTGGCACGAAGCATCGATGGCTCAAGCACTACAATGTATATATAAATCATGACCCTGTGATGACCTTGACCTATTTTACGGGAAGGTCAACATAGGTCACCAATGCATTTGAATGGGGAAAACTTTTAAAATGTCATTTAAAGTGAAAGTCTTGCAGGAAATGGGCAATAGGACTGGATATTAATGATTCTGAAAAAAATTGGACCCCAGGGGCTCATGTGCCCCCACCCCGGGGCAATATACATGTATATTTCCATAATATTCAAACGTCTTCTCCTCTGAAACCGCTTGGCCAAACAAAGCCAAATTTTAAGTGAAGCATCTATAGAATGGGGGAATCAATGTGTATATAAATAATCTAGGTCACATGACCAAGATGGCCGCCATGCCCATATATGGTAAAAACCCATCAAAAATCATCTTCTCTGAAACCAATAGACTGATTTCAAGGAAACTTGGCGTGAGGCATCGATGGCTAAAGTACTCCAATGTATATATAAATCATGACCCTGTGATGACCTTGACCAAGTTTATGGCAAGGTCAACATGGGTTGCCTGTGCATCTGAATTGGGAAAACTGTTAAAATGTCATTTGAAGGAAAAAGCCAACAGGAAATTGGCAAATGGACAGAATATTGAAGATTCTGAAAAAAGAAAATGGCCCAAGGGCTTATCTGCCCCTGCACTGGAGTTAAATACCATAATATTCAAACATGTTTATTGGTATATGCAGCTGATCTCAGGTGAGCGTTTACAGGACCATTGGTCCTCTGGTTTATCATTCCAGTCAACATTTTTTCATGCACTACATGGAGCTTGATGTGTCTTGCTCAAGGACAGCATGATGGCTTTAAGTTTCCAACGAGACCTCTTGCACCAGCATTTGACATTCTTATTCTGAGCCACTCCACTCCCCGTGTAATATGCAATACATGTACTCACAAAAAAAGTTTGTTTTTTTCCCACCTCGGTTTTTGGAGTAGGAATCTCTTTCTTATTGCGCCTTTTCCTGATCTTTGCCTACTTGTACCTTTCCATAGTATGTGGGCTCCATCATTACATAAAAATCTTACAACATTGGCTGGGGAACCCAGAATAAAAAGTATACACTACTATACAGGGTATAAATAGAAAAGAAACAAAATTTTAAATCTTTGTATATTTCATGACTCACATCTATTTACATTTGTATAAAGGTATAAACAATGATAGCATGATTTAAATCAATGACACTCAAACAGCGACTAGGCAAAATTTACTGACCTTTGACATTTAGTGAAAGAAATCTTTGCCTAGCAGCAGAAGTTCCATTAGTGGCAAATTATCATAGTTCAAGCATAGATAAACTTTGACAGAGCAGAAATAATATCTTCAAAGAATTGTTTATTTTAGGGGGTTTTAAGTTGTTACACCAAAACTTTGGATAGACAAATCAATTTTGATGTTGAATATTTCAGATAATCCATGACTTCAAATGATATCTAGCAGTTCCTGCCTTCCTGGAACATGTAGGTTCGTTTAACAGTATATGCATTGCTTCAAAATTCACCAACAAAATTCTAACAAAGAGTCAAAAAAAATATTCACAACAAAATACAATTAACAAATACATGTACTTAAAATAAATACACCAAAGTACAACCATCTTGCAATTTTTAAAAGCTTAACCATAAGACCTATCAACTACAGAACGAAAACTTACCCATGCAATAAACATAGATTTTTTTTCAGCTGTAAAAATTGAAAATTTCATCAGAAAAATTTTGATAGTTTTAATATTGTTGCTCAAAACATACATTGTGGGTGCATGTTGCGAGGCGGTTCTAACGAGTACCCACAATGTTTGTTTTGGATTAAAAAAAAAACAAAATTAGGTATACCCCTGCAAACCCCAGTTTTGCTATATAAAAGTGGGGTATAAGGGGGTATACATTAGTAATGATTACACAGACATGTTACCAAGATGACTTGGTTCATTTCTCACTGACCCAATTCCAAGGTATAGTTAACTCTCCATCACGCATCACAGTATAATATGTTGACACTTTCAGTTTAGTTCCTTGTAACAGATTAGCCAGTTCATAATAATCGTCTATAATATTCTGACAGCACTCAGTCATCTGTTGTGGTGTTATTGCGTCGTCCTTGGCAAGAGAAGATAACTGAAGCTGATCTTGACACTGGGTCATTATCTGTTTCATGTAAAACATGTGCCTGAAAAACAAGACATGATAAATATAGGTAAATGAGAGTCATGCGCATATTGAATTCAGTCCGTCCAAAATAGACTTTGCTAAATGAAACCAACAATTCGCATATGCATAAACAAAGACGCAGATCAGCTGTGCAGTAACTGCACAGCTGATCAGCACCTTTGTTTTCGCCACCTATAGTACAATTTCTCTTTTACTTTTATCCAAAAGTTTCAAGCTTCTAGCTTTCTCCTGTGACTGTACAGGCCGGTTTGTGTCAGACCTGATCGGAAACCCAGCATGCTTTTCATAATGCTAGCGAAATTATTTGCCTTAAATGCTCAAATATTTTGGGCTTTCTCAAAAGAAAGGCCTTCTGCACTAGAATCTAGATGGCAAAACACATGTGTAGACTTGGTTATCATATGAAAAACTTTGTGCACAAAATTTGGACTTACTTATTTTATTACAATTAAAGGTTCACTTACATTTTGGCATCAATAAGGAAAGTGGCAGCATTAGCTTTGTTTTCTACGATAAACCTAATCATCAGAGAGGCTGGCATAGAAGCAGGGATCAGGAAATGACCATTGGCTGTCAAAGCTAGGGGTCCTGACTCACTGAAAATGTAAACATGTATCTGTATTTACCAAAATTTAAGCTTTACTTAAAAACCAAACACTTTAAGACTTCCTATATACTAAACTTCTGAAGGGAGATTACCCATATTTTATGTCAATTTTTTGGAGAGTTATTGAAAATACATGTATCCTCTTCAATCAGTGAAGGAGGAGGAAAAAAATGTGCCAGATAAGAGGATCTATATAAAGACTAATACTTAAAAAAGACAACATGCTATTGGACTAACTACAGGAATCATTTACCTTAAATGTGATCATGATATATGTACCCATGATGCAACTTATTTCTTACAGCACAGTTTGGATCCAAAATCAGACGACTTACAGCAAAATGCAATATAGTGGGAGCCTTATCAATTTGGCAACAAACTACAGTGAAGTTATATTGATATGGCATAGATCAGAGTAAAGCAATGGAGCCTTTATTGCAGGCTGTTACCCAATCAACCAGGCTTCCAATTAATGCATTCAATTTTGTCATGTATCATGTGGTTGCATTTATCTAGGCCGTAAGGATGGCTAAACCGTATACAGGATGGCTAAAGAGGAGTAAAACTAAAAGACAAATCCATTGGAAAATTTCAACAGACCTCTCCACAACCATGACTAGATGAGATAAATCTTCCATTCTAAACCCTCGTAAAACATCCTCCTGGCTTCTCCGCACAGAATTTAACATCCTGTTGAGCAAGACCTCGTAGTCCTGTGCCATTACGATCTCCTGACTGAGTCGTCTTATCACTTGTATACCGTTTAGTAACAAGGATAGTTCTTCCTCCATCTTGGGTAGTCGCTCTATCATTGGGTCATAGCCCTTTATAGTTGATATCAACTGGAAAATATCATAGATTGAAGAAGTGATGCTTTCATTATTAAAGGACTATTCCGGAATGCTGAGCAGGTTATGATATCAAAGTATGAATAGAGGGGCCAGGAATAAATACAATAAAATTTAAATTCCCAAAACATACCTCAGATGGGAAATCTATTTTGATTGGCCTTAAGAAAATACCTATGAAACTCCTGGTTTTAGTACATGTAGCTCTACTCAACAATTCTAGTTTGTTTGATTGATTTGATTCTAGATGTCCCATTCAACAATTATTCAGTAATGTCAGAACCGAGCCAGTGCTTCTGAGCAGTGCAAGTACTGTTAGAAAAAAAATTGTGTCAATCTCAAGGAAAACAACCCAATGGAGATAGAGTTCAAAACAATAAGTAAGCACCTCTTGACACTGGAACAATTTTAGTGCCTTACCACTAAAAGCCCTGATTTAGTTATAGATAATCAGCTGATTTTTGCTTCAAGAGCAGTGTTTTGTAAATAATACCACACTTTCAGTGAAATTTCATCATGACCTCACGAGCGGGAGGTGTGAGAAAAGATATAAAAAAGAAAACAGATATATTTAAATATGTTCATTAATTGATCTAAAAAGTGTGGATTAACCACACAGAATGGATATGGGTAAGCAGCATAACTGACTCCTCCGCCAGCAAGGTATAGCCACGCCCACCCTTATTTCCTTAGACAAACATTGTGTTTTTACACCTATATTTACCTGTAAAAAGCATGTGTTGGTTTGTTTGTCTAACCCACGTGTTGTCTAAACGTCATTGACCGTTAGCTAATGTGCAGATTTGAATGGTCAATATAAAATGAATATTAATGATGGGTGGTTTGTCGGAGGACTCAATTATAGTTATCCTATAGGCATAGTACAGAGCCTATGGAGACAAAACTGTGATTAAATCAGATAACGAAAATTAACCAATATGGTATAATTTGCTTACATCTGGTTAATCCACACTTTTTAGACCAATTAATGAACATATTTAAATATATCTGTTTTCTTTTTTATATCTTTTCACTCGCCTCCGGCTCGTGAGGTCATAGTGAAATTTCACTGAAAGTGTGGTATTATTTACAAAACACTGCTCTTGAAGCAAAAATCAGTTGATTATCTATAACTTATGCTGCTTACCCGTATCCATTCTGTGGGCACATCTTCACTCCCCAGTACTATTTCACCATGTAGGTTTACACCTGTCTTATTACCAAACACCAGGGTCCGACCTGTAACAGATTTATATCAGTTTGAAATTTGCTTAACAGCCCAGATAACAATTTTTCATAATGTTTGGATGAAACAATATATTGCTCCGTGGGTATTAATTAATAATGTGGGAAGCTAATGATCTATAAATGAGCTGGAACATTCATGAGGTATTCCACTTGACATTTATAAACTAAATAACAACACTACTTTATACTGAGCCACAATTTGTGATATCCCATCCTTTGATAAAGCCGACAAAATACATATACCATAGCATGAGATCAAACTACTGTAATCTTATGTGATATTCCAAAGCAATTTCTTTTCTGTGATTTCAAATATTAATCTTCAAAAGAGATTCCACTTCCTCTATGTACTTTGGCTGGCTTCAGTATTTGCATATCATGAGAAACCCAATTTTAGCCTATGCAAAAACAAAGGCGCAGTAATACACAGCTGATTACTTCCTTTGTTTTCCCCACACAGACAGTACAATTCATCTTCTTCTTCAATCTAAAATTTCAAGCTTCTAGTCATCTTCTGTTGCTGCATAGACAGCTTTGTGTCAGGCCTGGTTGGAAACCCAGAAAAATAATTTTCTAGCAAGGTAATTCATTGCTCTCCTCTCCAAAGACCTTCCAGTTAGCTATTTTTTGCATACTATTTTCTACTGTAAACACTGAATTGTGAAGCAGTTTTACCTTCAAGAAAGAATCTCAGAACATCTGATCTTCCTTGGCATAGTTTATAGAAAGCATTTAGGCAGCCCATGTAATGTCTTTTGCCCCATATATTTTCCCAGCGCACTGATTTAACCCTCACTTTATCTATTATCTTGGCTACTAATTTGTCAATGTCTGTTTGAATCATTTGTGCGTTTTCATTGTATATCTGAACTCTGCCTATGTTCTCCATTAGCCATCTCCTGTAAAAACAAAAAATGTGTGCGGTGGGGTAATGGTAGAGGGTCGAACTCCAAATCTAGAGGTCCTGGGTTCGATTCCCACAGGCTGCACCGTGTTGTTTCCTTGAGCAAGACACATTAACTCCCTACAGTACTGGTTAAACCCAGGAAGCTATGGCTCCATCCCCACATGACTGAAAAATTGTTGACTGGGATGTTAAGCCTCAATACAAACAAACTTAAACAAAGCCTAACCAAAACAAACCTCCAACAATCATTATGGACATATAGAGCATCTTCAACCATTTGAAATAGGCATGAGTGTAAGATTTGTTTTGTCAAATGAATTTTTCATTAGGATTTTAATGCCCATCAGGAAAACATGTCCGTGTAATGTAAACCCCCTTAAACCCTACTTTTATATAGAAAAACCGGGGTATGCAGGGGTATACCTATTTTTCTTATTTTTGCTCCAAAACATAGATTGTGTGTACTTGTTAGAACCGCCTCGCCGAGACAGTTCTAACGTGTACCCACAATCTATGTTTTGAGCAAAAATAAGAAAAATATCTAAAATTTCAGCTGAAAATTTTTAATATTTAAAGCTAAAAAATTCTCTGTATATTGCATGGGCATGTTTTCGTAATGCTAAAATTTTCATTGAAAATTTACATTGATGACATTGATGTTATTACACATCGGTTTATAAGGCTCATTCTGATTGCATACACTTTTGAAAACATGGCTGATTTTTTTTTTTAATTTCAAACTTTCAGGAAATAAGAGAAACATATATATTCATACTTGCATATATAATTGACATTTTTTTCTATAGATGTATTTTTATACATCTTTCAGAATTTCAGTGCAAACATTGTTCTTAAAAAAAATCAAAATCTATTTGCATATAACTGTCATGATACAAATGGTAGGAAATCAAGCTTACTTGAGTGTTTTCTGTGATGGAGCCTTAGGTTTGGTCTGCTGGAACTGTCCTGTGGCAGCATAGTAGGACGGATGCCAGTCTATGGGTCTGGAGAACTGAGCACTCTGGTGAGACTCTACCGTGTTGACATAATCCAGTGGCAGACCACATGCCTGGAGTATTGTCTGAACAGTCTTTCTAATGTCCTTAGATTGTAGGGTGATCTTAATATTCCTCAAGTCTGCAATATATATGATGCATACAGACATTTCTATCAGGAATAAAAAGTATTGGTACATGAATTAAAATTTAAGCCGATTAAAAGAATGTACTTTTTTCACAGCTGTGAAGATAAACAAGTAGACCAAGGGCAACGATCGCTCACCCGAGAGTCAACAAGTACAGTCACTGGACAAAGTGTTTTTATTTATTTTTTTTTTTTTTGAAAATATGATCAAAATTGACAGCAGTGTGGTGAACTGATGGCCCTCAGTGGCACACCTGACAGACAGCTCGTTTGAAGCTATCAAGATAAAAAACACAAACTTTATAGAGGTTATTGTCATAAGCATGCAGGTAACGTTTCAGCTTCATCCTCCTTACAGCCTTTGAGAAGATTTTTAAATATTTTTTCATAAATTCACCCTTACGTTGCTATAGCAACCAAAGTAATTATACAATTATGACAAAAACTGCCAAAATTGTGGATGACTAGTCGACAAACATTTACGTAAAAACAAAACTCAAATATTTCAAGCGAAATGGCAGAAATTGCAATTTTCCGCTTTTCATCTTATAAGTCAATGGAAACTTTAAGTAACCATAGCAACCAAAGTAGTAGGAAAAACCAGATTTCTTATCCGACTGAAATAAAAAACACAAATTATGTTGAGACTACTGTCAGGAACATGTATACAAAGTACAGGCTTCATGCTGATGACAATTTCTGAGGAGAAGATTTTTAAATGTTTTTCGAAATTTTACCCTTTATGTGGCCCCAGCAACCAATCAAAATAAATGAATATGAAAAGGTCACATGAAACATAGAGATATACTCAATAAATATTTCTGCAAAGACAAAATTCAAATACCTACAATCAGTCCAGAAAAAATAGCTAATTTCCACTTTTCCCATTATAAGTCTATGGAAACCATAGCAACCAGACTTCTTATCCGACCGGAATATAAAACACAAATTATGTAGAGGCTACTGTCAGGAACATATATACAAAGTACAGGATACATCCACTTGACAGTTTCTGAGGAGAAGATTTTTGATTTTTTTTTTTCAAAATTTTGCCCTTTATGGGGCCCCAGCAACCAATCAAAATAAAGGATTGCGACAAAACTCACAAGAAACATCAAACACAATTCAATAAACATTTCTGCAAAAACAGAATTCAAATGTCTGCATTTTTAGCGGAAAAATAGCCAATTTACAGTTTTCCCATTATAACTCTATGGAAACTTTCAGTTGCCATAGCAACCAGAGTTCTTATCCGCCTGGAATAAAAACACAAATTATGTAGAGACCACTGTCAGGAACATGTATACAAAGTACAGGCTTAATCCCCTTGACAGTTTCTGAGAAGAAGATTTTTGAATGTTTTTAGAAATTTTGCCCTATATGGGGCCCCTGCAACCAATCAAAATAAAGGATTAGGACAAAAGTCACATGAAACGCAGAGGACTACTCAATAAACATTTCTGCGAAAACAAAATTCAAATATCTCAAACAAGACAGCAAAAATAGGCAATTTTCACTTTTTTCCATTTTAAGTCTATGGGAAGCATAAGTTGCCATAGCAACCAGAGTTCTTATCTGATCGAAATAAAAAACACAAATTTTTGTTCCCCCCATCTGTAGATGCTATATGTGAAATATGAAAAGATTTGGCCTGGCAGCTTCTGAGGAGAAGTCATTTGAAAATATTGACGACGACGACGACCGACGACGCACGGAAGCCAGCTCGACTACTATACTATAAGCTCACCTTGTGAGCCTTCGGCTCAGGTGAGCTAAAAAGATGGCCATACTAAAGGTCCTGTTAATTCACTATTATTGTATACATACAAACCTATAAATGATCGGTGACACACACTGCAATTGTGAACGAAGTTGAGGTTAGATTTTTTAGTTTTCTCCTACAGTGTTTCTTTTACCTGACTGATAGAAAGGTGCAGTCAATGCAGAAATTGAACATTTATTGGAAGAAAGTAACATAAGAAATCCCAGTTATTTCATTTTCGCAAACACTTCAATGTTATTGTGTTGGAAGTACAATATGCTCATGGGGCGGAAGTGTTTGCAAAAATGAAATAACCTGGATTCCTTGTGTTACTTTCATTCATTCAAAACATTACAAAAACTTGCCCATGCAATATACAGAGATTTTTTTCAACTGAAAAAATAAAAAATTTCATTTTAAATTTTGATATTTTTTAAATGTTGTTGAAAACATTAATTGTGGGTATAGATTAGAACCACCTTGGCGAGGCCGTTCTAATGAGTACCCACCATCTATGTTTTGGATCAAAAATAAGAAAAATGGGTATACCCCTGCAAACCCCATTTTCACTATATAAAAGTGGGTATTTATTGCACGGACATATTTTCCTGATGAAATGTTCAATTTCTGCATTGACTGCACCTATCTATCAGTCAATAGAGTAAATATAGGAGAAAACTCAAATTTCTCATCTCAACTTCGGACAGAATTTTAATGTGTGTCACCCATTCCGTACCATGTGTTTCTCAGCTGTGTAATTAAAGCGGAGCTCATTGCCCTAAAAACTGAAGATGAAAGAAAGAAAAAAATAAAATTAAATTCTTACACCATATTCATTTGCTTTGTTTTGTTATGTTCATGTAAATGATTGTACATGTATGATCTGATCTATTCTGCTCAGTTCTGACAAGACACCTATTAAATGAATTTTTCAAGATGTACATCTATATTAACATCAGACAAGCACTTTGTCAGACCCACAATTACAACTAACCTGATTTATTGTTTGCCGCTTGAGGTCGTATGTAGAAAATAAGATCAATAGGCTGGGCAAATCCCTGTGACTGGAGGGAAGCCACATACTCATGTAATGTTTTCAAAGACTCTTGATTCACATGCTGTAAAGATAGAAAACGATTGGTTCAAAGACATTCAAAATTTTTAAAACTATCTAATAGCAAAATTAATTTGCAGTACTTGTCAAAATTTGAAAGGTTTATGGTTCTGTTCTCCAGAGGAAGTACAAATGAAAATCACTACATGTATATGATTTCCGTTTGGTTGGTTGATTTCATGTTTTACGTCCTACTCAACAGTTATACATGTGGAGACGAGACCTCAGTTTGAAGATATATCCAAAAGATTGGTTTACTTTGTCAATCAATAACCACTACACCATGGAGGCTTCTAAAATAAAACGCAAAGTACTATTTTCTAATATGATCTTGAATTTACTGACCCTTTCTCTGGGGTATTTTCCAAACAGGTCAGGATGAACAGCAAAGTAGAAAGGTCTTAACGCTGTAGCTGTTTGACTGACACTGAGATGTCTTATTAATTGATGTTGGAGGGTCTTCAACCATGGTGCTGGTCTGCAAACCAAATGAACAATATCATGAGAAAACAGGTTAATGGACAGTGCAAAATAAACTTGCTGTACAGCCACAGATAATAGCTAGAAGCTTGGAATTACAGGTTTTGAAAGAAGAGGCATCATACTATCTGTAGTTATTGCACAGCCCCTTTGTTTTACCATAAAACTAAATTGACTATCAGGTACTTATACCAATGTACTAAAAAAACATGTCATAAAACCTATTACTGGTGAGGCAATGCCATCTTCAAAAAGATGCTGATTGCTACAGGCCACCTAGACTCGTACACTCAGCTGATGAGTACAATCTCCATGGAGCAAAACGTCTCTTCACCATTCCGAATGTACTTTCAGCCTCGTGTCCATCCGTAAAACAAGATGGCGAAAACAAGTGGTTTTTACACACCGACTGATTTACATAGAATTCCATCGTTAATAAAAAGAAATGCTCACCGACACTTCTCTATTTGATGAAACACATATTTAAATTTCTATCAATAAAATTTTCTCCTCAAAATTCTGCGTTTTCTCTTTCTAACAGATACATTTTTCAGCTGTTTGTCATCGTGTTCACTCGTGTGGGGCCGTTTCCGGAACGAGCCGAACACATAGTTTACGGAAACTGACGTCGAACATTAATTTATTCCAGTTGAAAGGTCAGGATTTGGCCTTGTCCAATGATATGCACGTATTTCTACAAATGACGTCAATCAGGTCGGCCATTTTGAATTCGGCGCGCGGCGTTTGACGTCAGCAACACGCGCTGCATTATACTAATTGGTCAATTAAATATTAATTGACAATTAACTTTCCTTATATATGGAAATGGTCGGAAGTCAATTCTCGGCGTAAACATACGAACATATACGGACGATTTAATGCACTGAAAGAATGACAACCAGAAGTTTTAAAACGAGAATAAAACCGCTAAAAACGGACAAAATATGTTGGATTTTTTTCTAAAAGCACATTAAACATGTTAGTAATGCATTGGTGAAGTGTATTCTTCTTGATTTATCTTGAAAAAGTTGCAATTATCGACACTTCGTTTCTCCATTGAAAAGCCAACTGGGATCGCAACGAAGGGATATGGAACATATATGTGTAATATAGCGGAGTGAGATCTCGCAACTACAGGCCACCTAATATAAGTTCATAAAAGTCTCATATATAGATCTATTGAAAGCGTTAACCGACACACAGACAGTCTACAGCTAAGTGAGGCCCATCATATTTGCTCAAACTGTGAGCTTTCAGGCAAGAAAAACTGGCCAAAACTTGCAGGGTCCAATTTCTGGATAATCGTAAAATAAATTGATAAGCGTCTGATGACCAGGATGAAAATTTTACTAGTTTGCGAGGTACTGCCACTTAACCCGTGCTTATATCATACATTTCAAACTTGTTACCTACCTAGAAATATATGTTCTCAACATCTGACAAGATGTCAGTGCCACCTTTTACATTATGGAGCAGAAAAACACAGAAAATTCAAGATAAAATTGGGTTGATATTTCTTCACAAATCTGTCACTGGACGCTTATTGTTCTCGAACGAAAACAGTAGAGGTCAGCCGAAAGCAAGTGTGGACTGGTTTTAAATTTGATCGGCCAATCGACTTTTTCAGAGGCGAAAAATTGTAAAGCAGTCAAATAATTTTAGTGACCTCAACCTTGTTTACAACTTGTTTGTTATGTATCAGCACTGATATTGGACAATTTATTAAGGTTTGGGAAAGCAACTGTCCCTTTTCACTAACTGACATATTTCACAATGTTGCAGAAAGGATCTTTCAGAGCTGTCATCTCCCAGGGGAGGCAGATTTTGAGATGTCAACCAGCAGCATGTCAAACTGTCAGCAAGAGAAACAAAGTGCTGTCCATAGACAACATAAATCCTCATGTCAAAAAGATGGAATATGCAGTCAGAGGACCAATTGTTATTCGAGCTGGAGAAATCGAACAGGAAATGGCAAAGGTAACCATTGAGATTTCTAAGTTTCAGTCATGCTTCATTCTAGGCTTCATGGGTATCTGGCCCGGGTATCTGGCGGACATTGAGTTTAACAGAAAATGCCCCAAAAGTCATGAGTGGACAGCTAGGTTAAAGAAATTTAGTAAGATGGATAAAAGATAGTTGGTTTAAGTTGTTTAGTTTAGGTTTTTCCGCATAAGCCTAAATATCACAGTGTGGAACTGGTATGTAGACTTCAATTGGAGGCTTAACTTTCTCATACGCTAGGAAAATGTCTTGTTGGCCTGATGTTGACAGGTAATTTGTGCTAACACAATGCTGCATTGATGTTTAACTTAATGTTAAAAAGACAGTACAGATTTTTTTTTTCAAACACAAAGTCTGTATGTCTGTTAAAGTTTTTCATGGCATAATGGTGAAAGATAGTGATTGCTTTAATGTTTGTTGGGCGTGTCGTCATACTATACTATATTTATTTCTGATTTCAGAATCCCAATCATGGAAAACCATTCAATGAGGTCATCAGAGCAAACATTGGAGATTGTCATGCCACAGGGCAGAAACCAATTACTTTCATCAGACAGGTTTGACAAGCTTTAACAATCAAATGGTCTATATTTTCAATATCCTTAAAATTTGTTCCTATTAATGTACAAGGCCAAGTTGTATAAGGAGACACTTATACAAAGACTGTTTGATCATATGTGATATGCCTGACATTAAGCAGGATGACATTTACAATTGGATAACCTTTCAAGTTTTCTTATAACCTTTTATGTCACATTTAAAATTAAGTTATTAAGTGCAAGCTGTTATAAATCTACAGTATTGTCTGCCCGAGCTTACTGCATAGGACACAAAACACACAAATCACTTACGTTGTACAGAAATTTAGAACCTGTGCGCTATTCATGATTATTTTACTCTGATAGGTAGTAGCTCTGTGTACTGATCCTGAAAGGCTCATGAATGACTTAAACTATCCACCAGATGCCAAAGAAAGGGCTAGAAGAATTCTGGACAGTTGTGCTGGCAGAAGTATAGGTATAATTACGAAAACACACCCATGTAATACATACAAAGAATTTTTTTCAGCTGGAAAAATTTGAAAATTTCATTCGAAAATTTTGGTATTTTTATTTATTTATTTTTTGTGGGTACACATTAGAACCGCCTTGGTGAGTTGGTTTTAACGAAGACCCTTAATCTATGTTTTGGAGCAAAAATAAGAAAAACATGTTTACCCCTGTATACCCCCACTTTTACCATGTACACAGACATGTTATCTTGATGTGTTGAAAGTTCTGGTTTTCAATCTCAGAATCTGACAGTAAGACTTCAACTAAGCTGCTTGCTTACATTTTCACAATGGAATAAGCCATATATGAACAAAATTAATTTCTGGCATAAAATTTTTTTATTAACTGACTTACAAAAATTTTGGGGGCACTTTTTATGACTTTTGGAATGCAAAAAGGTGATGTGATCATAGTTTTCTTGAGGTGTTCTAGAAAAACGAGATTTTGAAAAAGGCAGTTTCTGAAAGATGGTATATGGATAGCTAGTGCTTTATGCATTTATTGTATCTTCAGCTTATCATTTTTAGGCTCATATAGTGACAGCTCTGGTGTGCGGGTGATCCGAGAAGACATTGCAAAGTATATTGCTGAGAGAGATGGCCAGCCGTGTGATCCTAATGATGTTTTCCTCAGTACTGGGGCTAGTGACAGTATTAAGGTAAATGTGTGGTTGTTAATTGAACTCAATATATCTGTTTCGGAGTGCACTGGCTTAGTGGTAGGGATTTGGACTCAGGGTTGGGAGGTTGGGGGCTTGAACCCCTTTGATGGAAATGTTTGTCCAAGACGTATAAATTGCTCATGGACTTGGTAAATGCACAAGGAAACATGTAATGCCTCTGCCCCGAATTGATCTTAATACTGTATAGTGTTGACTTGATGAACTCGTATTATGGTCTCTCACAAATATTGAACATTGTTTATACAAAATGTGAAGTTTTAGGTATGCAGCCTTTGGATGTATTTGTACAGACTTTGTTGTATTTTTATTTTGGGAAACATTTGTTCTCCTTAAGCTCAGAATGGTAAAATTCAAGATGCACTAGAAATTCTCTTTTCATACCAGATTATATAATTATATTTTATTTACAAATTCTTAGATCTCATCCTGGTTGATATTTTTATTGCAGACCATACTGAAATTATTAATGACAGGAGGAGAAGGCAACAAGAGAGCTGGCATAATGATACCTATCCCACAATACCCTCTCTACACGGCAACTATAGCGGAGTATAATGCTTATGGGGTAGGCTGTACTGTTATTCCTAGATTTCTCTTTAAATGACTGGCAACTTCAGATCAATGGCTTTCTGGGAAGGTGTTTGATCAGGGTCTTTACTGTTTAATACATGTATTGAACACATTTTTTGGCAACATACCAATACAAGTTTCACACATTTTTATCAAAAGCTAAAATGTATTTTCTATTTTCTTTTGCAATGAAATGGCCTCTACAATTCCACTTAGATTAACATTTCTTTGACCAAGCAATGCCAGATTTCAGATATGTCAATAAAGGAAATCTAAGTGATAATCTAAATGATTGTATGTTAGTCCTTAAATTCAGAAGTACTACTACAGTGACGCAAAATTTGGTTGAACAAAAAATCTAAGGTAGTTACAAATTTGATCAGGTAGAAAGAAAATATTGATGGAATCATCACAATGAGAAAAGTTTTTTTTCGCTCTCTCCTCTGATTATCTCTTTCTCCATAGGCGTACCGCCCTATACGCACAGTACGCATGTGCGTAATATAAAAATTTAAAATTAGCCAAAATTATGGCGTATTTGTCCTTTTTAGATCTATACAAATTTAGCTTTTTTGGCCCTTTGTGCGTATAACTTGAAATTCTCTGGTTACGCCTATGTCTCTCTCCACAGATTGGCTACTACCTAGATGAATCTCAGAAGTGGAGTTTAAACCTGAGTGAGCTGAAGCGAGCCATCAACGAGGCACGGGACCACTGCATACCTAGAGGAATAGTCATTATTAACCCTGGGAATCCCACAGGTAAGTAGGATTATAATTTCACTGTGTATACACTGTGCAACCAAATTTGTTATAGCTTAGATTGATGCAACATACACAACATGTAATAAAATGGAATGTAGTGATTGGAAGCCAGATCCATTGGGCAACAACCTACAATGAAGCTGTACATGTATATTGCATGGGCCTGCTTTCGTAATGCGTTTTTAGCTCACCTGAGCCGAAGGCTCACAGGTGAGCTTATAGGATAGGCAGTCATCCGTCGTCGTCCGTCCGTCGTCCGTCCGTCCGTCCGTCCGTCCGTCCACAATTTCAAAGAAGAATATTTCTGAAGCT
Organism: Rugalucina vietnamica; assembly: GCA_964017185.1. Lineage (NCBI taxonomy): Eukaryota > Metazoa > Mollusca > Bivalvia > Lucinida > Lucinidae > Rugalucina > Rugalucina vietnamica. The sequence goes on along the minus strand of OZ024877.1, from coordinate 2,647,165 downwards.
AGTAGGCCGATCTTGATCAAATTTAATGTGAACCATAATTGGGTTGGGGGATTGATGGCATTATGTTTTGGAGCAGATTGTATCAAAATTGTGGTTTCCATGGCAACAGATAGGTCCCATAGACTTACAATGGGAAAAACTAAAAAAATCTTCTTCTCTGAAACCACTAGGCCCACAGCTTTGATATGTGGTATGTAGCAATGGCTAATGGTCCTCTACATAAATTGTGCCATTCATGCCCCTGGGGTCAAATTTGGCCACGCCCCGGGGGGTCGATAGTCTCCATAGACTTACTATGGGAAAAAAATCAAAAATCTTCTTCTCTGAAACCACAGGGCCCACAGCTTTGATATTTGGTATGTGGCAATGGCTAATGGTCCTCTACATAAATTGTGCCAGCCATGCCCCTGGGGTCAAATTTGGCCATGCCCCGGGGGTGGATAGTTTCCATAGACTTACAATAGGAAAAACTAAAAAAATCTTCTTCTCTGAAACCACTAGGCCCACAGCTTTGATATTTGGTATGTAGCAATGGCTAATGGTCCTCTACATAAATTGTGCCATTCATGCCGCTGGGGTCAAATTTGGCCACTCCCCGGGGGTTGATAGTCTCCATAGACTTACTATGGGAAAAAAATTAAAAAATCTTCTTCTCTGAAACCACAGGGCCCACAGCTTTGATATTTTGTAGGTGGCAATGGCTAATGGTCCTCTACATAAGTTGTGCCAATCATGCCCCTGGGGTCAAATTTGGCCACGCCCCGGGGGTCGATAGTCTCCATAGACCTACAATAGGAAAAAAACTAAAAAAATCTTCTTCTCTGAAATCACTAGGCCAACAGCTTTGATATTTGGTATGTAGCAATGGCTAATGGTCCTCTACATAAATTGTGCCATCCATGCCCCTGGGGTCAAATTTGGCCACGCCTCGGGGGTTGATAGTCTCCATAGACTTACTATGGGAAAAAAATTAAAAAATCTTCTTCTCTGAAACCACAGGGCCCACAGCTTTGATATTTTGTATGTGGCAATGGCTAATGGTCCTCTACATAAATTGTGCCAATCATGTCCCCGGGGTCAAATTTGGCCACGCCCCGGGGGTCGATAGTCTCCATAGACCTACAATAGGAAAAACTAAAAAAATCTTATTCTCTGAAACCACTAGGCCCACAGCTTTGATATTTAGTATGTAGCAATGGCTAATGGTCCTCTACATAAATTGTGCCATTCATGCCCCTGGGGTCAAATTTGGCCACGCCCCGGGGGTTGATAGTCTCCATAGACTTACTATGAGAAAAAAACAAAAAATCTTCTTCTCTGAAACCACTAGGCCCACAGCTTTGATATTTGGTATGTAGCAATGGCTAATGTTCCTCTACATAAATTGTGCCATTCATGCCCCTGGGGTCAAATTTGGCCAGGCCCCGGAGGTTGATAGTCTCAATAGACTTGCTATGGGAAAAAAAATCAAAAATCTTCTTCTCTGAAACCACAGGGCACACAGCTTTGATATTTTGTATGTGGCAATGGCTAATGGTCCTCTACATAAATTGTGCCAGCCATGCCCCTGGGGTCAAATTTGGCCACGCCCCGGGGGTAGACAGTCTCCATAGACTTACAATGGGAAAAACTAACAAAAATCTTCTTCTCTGAAACCAAAAGGCCCAGAGCTTCTATATTTTGTATGTAGCAATGTTTGGTAGTCCCCATTATAAATTGTGCCAGTCATGCCCCTGGGTCAAATTTGGCCATGCCCCGGGGGTCAATAGTGTCCATGCATAGACTTTCATTGGTCGATTCTCAATTAATTTAAATCTCATGAGCTTACAATGTGATAATCTCTCAGGTGAGCTACAGGACCAATGGTCCTCTAGTTAGTAAGTTGCTGCCGCATGCATGCCTGTTAATCACATACATGTCAGGATGCTTGTAAACTGGAATAATGCAAATATGTATTGTGTTTAACAGGTTCAGTATTAACCAAAGAGAACATCCAGCAAGTAATCAAATTTGCCAAAGAGGAGAATCTCTTCCTAATGGCTGATGAGGTTTGTTGTTTTGCTTCTATGCCTCTATATTCTTCATCAAATGTCACACACAAACACCATCCAACCTAAGAAGTAACCTCAGTTTGAACCTTAGTAAAAGTTAAGTGAATGTGGGTTCAACCATACAAGATACTACATCATTTTTTTAAAGAAATTTATTAACAGAAAGCCTATTATAACACAAGCTTCATTTTTTCAAACTGGTATCTTTAATAAAAAAAAAACTGCACTGAATACCAGACTAAGCTGTTAGTTTGTAAATTTTATGATAATTCTTTTCAGGTATTAACTGTTTGCTCAAATATTATTATTTTTATCTGCTAGGTATATCAACACAATGTCTATGACAAAGATTCCAAGTTCCACTCCTTTAAGAAGGTATTGAAGGAGATGGGAGGGGACTACGCAGATATGGAGCTGGCCTCATTTATGTCAACATCAAAAGGTTACATGGGAGAGTAAGTATGGTTTTGATTTTAGCCCTCCTGGCCCCACAGCCTGGATAGCATAGTGGATAACGTATTTGCTTGTCTCCTCTGGGATCCAGGTTCGAATCAGGGTCAAGGCATGTGGCAGGGAAGTGGTAGCCTGTCCAGGCTGGGTGGTTTTCCCTAGGTTCTCTGGTTTCCTACACCACATTTGACCACATAACGCCAACTTCTGTGCTTTCAAGAACGCACATATAAGTTCCATGAGCTTTCTGTATAATTGAAGTAAAATAAATATAGTTTAAACGCAGCAGTAAGATGATTTAGTGATTAATATGGGTTATGAAAAGAGGAATGTTACATTAAGAGTTACTGAGGGACACAGCTGTTTGGTATCACAAGGCTTTCCACAGTGATGTAGCATTGAACTAGAGGTATGGGGTTTGAAATGTTGTGTCCTTGAGCAAAACACATCCATGCTTGGTAGCAGTTAAGTATCCAAGAAAACAGTAGACCCTCCAAAAATAATTGAACTATGTTGACTGGGATATCAAATGGGACAAATACAATCATATTATGCCTGCTGCATATACTTTTTAAATTCCAGGTGTGGTTTCCTTCAGGTGAAGGTCATGCAGGTGAAATCATTGATCTATCTCAGCCAAAGTCATAGAAGATGGCTAGAGGCTCAAACTTTCATATTTAGAATGTAGTTCAATATATTGTGTGTAGCGAAAACAAAGATGCTGATCAGCTATTAATGGGAAGTGGTTCTGTTGCTTTGTTTTTGAATAGGCAAAACCAGGTCTTTCTCATGACATGGTTCAATTATTAATTTAGATGTGGTTTCCGTGGTGGTTACTGTGAGGTGATTAACCTTGACCCTGAGGTGAAGGTCATGCAGGTGAAATCAATCTCAGCCAAACTGTGTTCAGCTGTCGCAGGACAGGTTAGTCTTTGTCTACTACTTTCTCCTTGTATGTCATGTACTTTCACCTTAAAAAAGAGTGTTTTTCTGTCTGTGTGTCTAACATTGTAAACCATTTTTGGCCGCTACTCCACTTTGCCATGCCTTACTGTAATGAGCGTTAATTTCCACCTTCTGTCTTATACATTGACTGAGTGAGTAAGGTATTTCCGACATTTTTGTGTTCCAGGCAGCTATGGATGTTGTAGTCAATCCACCAAAACCTGGGGAACCATCCTATGATCTCTTTGCAAAGGTAGGGGTTTTAAAATGCCTGTGGATTATTTCTCCTCTGTATGAACTTTGACTCAGGACTTGTAAAACAGCAATTCTTTTTTGAGGGACTATCAGCTGTCACAAAAAACAATAGCAAACAAAGTTACATGCATATATTGGTCTATGAACTAAAAATCAAAGATGTTAAGAAAGTGAGAATAAAATATCTTAGATACTGACACAAATTCAAAATCCAAATCAAGACAGTCACATGGTAAACTGCTTTTTGCCCTTGTAAAGTCCCAAGTCTCATAAATCACCTGTCTGATTACACAACTTGAATTTACTGCCTAAATTTAGATTTCAACATTTAATATTTCCAATTATAACTGTCACCCTTCCTGCATTTTATTGTCAAACCTTGCAAATGAAATCCAAAAAGTCCTACTTAGTAATACAAATTGTTTTGTTCTTCAGGAGCGAGACTTTGTCCTAGGTCAACTGAAGAAAAAAGCTGCCATGGCCTCTGAGACATTGAACTCACTGGATGGTATAACATGTAACTCTATACAAGGAGCTATGTATGCCTTCCCTCAGATCTATCTGCCAGAAAATGCTATTAAAGCTGCCAAGGTTTGAACCATTTTCTATTTAGTAGTGTTTGTGCAAGATTGAATATTTATATTAAAATCATTATCTTATATATATGGTAAAAATAATATATAAGTATTTTATAGCAGATTATTCAACTATTGTCACTGAGCACAAGAAACAAAATATCAGCTATGGGAAGCCATTGATGACTGCCACAAAAATAAGGAGTCTCAAATACATCAGAAGAAGCCTGTAAAAATGTATGCCGTAATTGTGCAGCTGATTGGCATGTGAGATTATCTTATGAAAAGCAAGATTCTGCGATATGAGCAAGCTCTTACAGCGCATCTTGCGTTTAACCTCATGAAAAAAGAAGACATTTTCTCATTAGTCAATTAATTTGGAGTTCACTATGATATCTTTCTATAGTCCAGAGGAATGAAAGCGGATGCATTCTACTGTACCCAAATGTTAGAGGAGACAGGTATATGTGTAGTACCAGGGTCAGGATTTGGACAAGTGGACGGCACTTACCATTTCAGGTAGGTATACTTTTGTTTTTGTAGCATAGTGACCATGTGGTTTAGCTCAGGACTCTGAACTGAGATTCACGGAATACCTGCGTTTGAACCCTACCTCTGTACGGTTGCGATTTTAAGGGAAATATTCGCTACTGTTAGTACTGGTTTTACCCTGGAAGTGTTGGCTATTGCGACGGCTTGACTAAAAAATTATAGACTTTTAAATATGAGAAATAAAATCAAACTTTTGTACTTGACAAATGATTATGTTGTAATGTTAAGCTGCATTTTAAATCAGTGCTCACAAGATTTATTCTGGGTGATGAGACTTAATACACATTTACAATAACAAACAATTGAGCCTCCTCATGAGAAAACCAACAACCTGCATATGCGAAAACAAAGACGCAGATCAGCTTCACGGTAACCGCGAAGCTGATCAGCGCCTTTGTTTTCGCTACACGGATAGTACAATTACTGTACCTTCTAAATCCAACATTTCAAGCTATTAGCCAGCTTCTGTGCTTGTACAGCTCGGTTTGTGTTGAATCTGTTCGGAAACCACATTGTTGGTTTTCCCACGAGGCGGCTCAATTGTTATTAAAATGGTTTTCTACACTACCTTAAACAACAGAGGTATTTGTACACTAATTTGTGTTGTGTAATGGTGTATTGCATTGTTTGAATTTTGATGCTTTGTGTCCCAGTCAACAGCTACAGTCATGTCGGAACGTTGCCTCAATTTTATGGGACTTTTATTCAAAATTAGGATTTCATGACATAAAAAAGTGCTTCAAATATAACCACCCAAGCAAGCCACTAAGGCTTATATGATGGTTTGACTTTAAACACTTTTCCTGGGCAGGCTCAAGACCTGAGGGGTGAACCAGTAATCTGATGATCAGTCAGTAGCGTATAATGTTGTTTGTTTGTTTGTTCGGGTTTAACTTCGCTTTCAACATTATCTGACATATCACGATGGTGTCTGGTTGTGACAGGGAGCTCAATGCTCACTTGTATAGTGCTGCCTTACTGTGGTATCAGATCCCAGACACTTTGACCTGATACCACCCCCAGTCACATTATACTGACACTGGGGCGACCAGTCCTAGCCCTACCCCGAAAATCCGAGTGCCAAGCGGGGTCAACTAGTACCATTGTTAACGACTTAGGTATGTCGCGGCCCGGGATCGAACCCGGTACCTCCCGATCTCGGGGCGGACACTCTACCTACTGAGCTACCGAGGCCGGTAATAGCGTATAAAGCTTGTGTTATGTTGTATTGTATTGCATTGTGCTGTATCAATTTCAGAACTACCATATTACCACAGTTAGATCAGCTAACAGCCATGCTACAAAAGTTCAAGACCTTCCATGAGAACTTTCTACAGAAATACAAGTAGAAAATGACTAAAATCTGTGATAGGCTTGGTGGAATCAGGATATGAGCCTGTTTGTGAGAAAACCAACAATTTGGGTCCTGACCAGGTCCGAGACAAACCAGCCTGTACAGTCACAGAAGATGGTTGGAGGCTGGGAATTTTGGATTTAGAAAGTAGAGGAATTGTACTATCTGTGTAGCGAAAACAAAGGCACTGATCAGCTTCGCAGTTACTGCGAAGCTGATCTGCGCCTTTGTTTTCGCCTATGCAGATTGTTGGTTTTCCCATGCAGCGGCTCATATTGCATTTAAAGGATTAAGTTGAGGATCGGAGTCTTGATATTATGTTTAAAGGATTAAGTTATGAGTCAGGAGTAAATAGAGATTATTGCTAGGCTCTTGCCTAAAATAAATGTAAGTCTCAGTGTATATACAAGTACAATATGTGAGGACGATGTCACACAGACTGTTCACAATTCTGTGTGATAACTTAATACAAATCAGTTTTTAGGTTACTAAATTTACATGCAAAAATTGAGCATGAACTTTACCTTGGAAAGAAGTTTAGGAATATCATTTTAGAGCTTAAGGGAAAATCTAAAACAGATTGTTATTGATATTCGATTTCTTTTACATTTCCTAGCTTTTAGTATATTTTTGTGCCATAGGGTTTAGATGATCTTTTTGGGGTTTCCAGGTTTTTTGCAACTTCTAATTTGAGCACTAACTCATTATGTCCCCCCTCCGAAGGGGGGGGGGGACATATTGTTTTTGGTGTGGATCCCGTCGGCGTCGGCGGTGTAGCTTTTTGTCTGCACGATATCTCCTGAACCACTGGATGGATTCAGACCAAACTGGCACAGAAAGTTCATTGGGACTGCCCAATGGAGTGATTAGATTTCGGTGACCTTGACCTAATTTTCAAGGTCACAAAGGTCAATTAACTGTTTGAAAATCGAAGTGTCTCCATTCATTTCCGCTCTCTAACTTGTGTAGTTTTTGACCGATTTTCTTCAAACTTTGAATATAAGTTGATACCTGCAAGGAGTGGTTTTGGATTGTAGCTGGGTAAATTTGGTCAAATTACCTTAGAGTTATGGCCCTTGATTGAGGTTAAAAATTGCATTTTGTTCGTTTCCGCTCTCTAATAACTCGAGTAGTTTTTGACCGATTTTCTTCAAACTTTGCATATGAGTTGATACCAGCATAGAGTGGTTTGGGATTGTAGATGGGTAAATTTCGTCAAATGACCTTAGAGTTATGGCCCTTGATTGAGGTTAAAAATTGCATTTTGTTCGTTTCCGCTCTCTAACTTGAGTAATTTTTGACCGATTTTCTTCAAACTTTGCATATGAGTTGATACCGATAAGGAGTGGTTTGGGATTGTCGATGGGTAAATTTCGTCAAAGGACCTCAGAGTTATGGCCCTTGATTGATGTTAAAAATTGCATTTTGTTCGTTTCCGCTCTCTAACTTGAGTAGTTTTGACCGATTTTCTTCAAACTTTGCATATGAGTTGATACCGGCAAGGAGTGGTTTGGGATTGTAGATGGGTAAATTTCGTCAAATGACCTTAGAGTTATGGCCCTTGATTGAGGTTAAAAATTGTATTTTTTTCGTTTCCGCTCTCTAACTTGAGTAGTTTTTTACCGATTTTCTTCAAACTTTGCATATTAGTTGATACTGGCAAGGATTGGTTTGGGATTGTAGATGGGTAAATTTCGTGAAACTTCAAACTTTATAAATATGGAAAGCTGAAACATGTGATATTTTAAAATGTCTGTTGGTATATATTGGTTTTAATTTAAAATGTCTGTTGGTATATATTTTTCAGGGTTATATGTAAAAATTTACAAAATCAAAAGTGGGTTGGGGCAGAGAGGGGGGACATATGTTTTCCTCTGAAAACTCCTAGTTTGAATCAATTTTGATATCAAAATTTATAAATATTTTTGTTTCTAAACATTTATTGTTTGTTAAGCATTTATGGTACAGGACTATTTTCCTTGTTTTACACCAGATGACTCAATGTCTAGTTGTTTTTTTTATTTTGATGCATGTTTTAGACTTGCTTTATGTTTGTCTTATTCCAGTTAAACACTACTGACAATCTCATAAATTAATCGCTAACCTTAAAAATTATCCATCTCATCATGAGTTTTAATGCCCTTAAACACTTTTTAAAAAAGGCTTTTCCTTGTATCTCCTAATAGGGTTGACCTTTTCCATAACACCCCTGGTTTATTTTTCCTTTTTATCATTTGTTTGTGAACAGACAGAAAGGTCTTTAATGCTGCATTGAATATTTATCATACAATAATTAGATTTACTTGTGCTATTTGTTGTCTATGTCATGTTTTATAAGTCGGCCCAAATATGTTATTCTTGTATATTGAAGAGAGCCGACTCTAAATTATTAAATATAGTTCTTGTTACAGACAAAAAATTGTTCAAGCCTGCTTGCTGACCCAGTAATGAATCAATATTTATGTTTTGTTGTTTGTTCGAATGTTTCAAATTGTCATCTGGCAGAGTAAAATGAATGTGTGAGCTGATCACTGTAAGAATATTCTTAATTAGCATGTTTTGTGGAGTATTCTCAACTTACGTCCTCTTAAGAAGAATGGATAAAGTTGTAAGTTTTCCTGCTATTGAAAATAACTTGTATAAGTATAAAGGTCACAGTGACTACCATTGTCCTATTTTAACTGTTTAGTTAATGGAATACAGAACCAAAAGTGACCTTTGACATGACATGTTTACAAATTTGCATTTTACAGGTACATGTACTCTGTTGTACTCTATTTATAAACAGCATAATTCAAATATTTTTGGCCAGTGTTCATTTCAGTATTAGAATCTCATATAGATTTTAAGGAAACAAAATCAGTTTCTGAATAGAATAGATGATGTGTCTCCTATGATGTGTCTTCTTTTTGAGATCTACATAATGAGAAAATCAGTGTCAAAAATGAGCCTATGTGTCAGAAATCCAGCAATTTGGGTTCTGATCATGTCCGACACAAACCGGGCTGTACAGTCACAGAAGATGGCTAGAGGCTGGAAATTTTGAATTTAGAAAGTAGAGGAATTGTACTATCCGTATAGTGAAAACAAAGGCGCTGATCAGCTTCGCAGTTACTGCGAAGCTGATCTGCATCTTTGTTTTCGCCAATGCTAATTGTTGGTTTTCCCAAAGAGTGTCTCAAATAACTCTTACTACATCTCCTAGCCGCATTTTAGATGGGGAGCACAGTGGAGCAGTGGTTAATGCACCAAACTCCAGATGGCACATCACACATGACTGTCATTATTTGGGCTGCAACGTAAGAAAACTGGTCTTCGGGGTTTACGACCAGGTCCGACACAAATCAGCCTATACAGTCACAGAAGCAGGCTAGAGGCTTGAAATTTTTGCTATTAAGTAGAAGAGGAATTGTACTATCCGAGTAGCGAAAACAAAGGTGCTGATCAGCTTGTCTGCGCCTTTGTTTTGGAGTAGGCAAATATCCTGTTTTCTCATGGCGTGGCTCATTTGGCTATGTTTTGCACATTGATTTGTTTATGTCATAGCGAAAACAGACACGTTATTGGCATTTTAAGAATTAAGGGGTCGGAAAAAGACCATTACAGGCCTGGGTTAGCATATTTAACTGGTGGGTTCGTCTCTTCATCAGAGCCAAGAACTAAAATCATTCCTTAAAGTTAAGGCCCACCTTAGCTAAGGTGACTATTTTGGACAGATATTTTACCTTTAAAATCAACTAGAAATTGGCTGCAAGCAAGGCTTTCAGTATACCCCCCGCAAAATTATCTGAAGCTGGCCAATAACTTCCTTAGTCAAACATGCAGAAAATTTGACAAAGATATCTTTTCAGCATTATAATTCTTCATGTACATCCTCAGTATGCCAGTCACATCTATAAGATATTAAAAAAATATATTGAAAGCTTGAGGTTGATTTCACTGTATGCACTATGATCATTATTGTTTATCATGAGAAATGGTAAAAAAAATGGCTAAGTTAAATAAAAGCTGTAAATTTGTCAAAAATTAACTTTTCAGCATGAAAATTATTCATGCACATCTAAACTATATCTGGAACAAATCTACAAAGAATTTAAAAGAAACACTGAAAGCCCTAAGAGAAGTTGATTTCACAAAGTATGCACTACCAACCATTATTGTAAATAAACAATGGTCAAGAAATGGCTATGTTGAAAAATGATGTAAATTTGTCAAAAATCACTTTTTCAGTATTATAATTATTCATGCACATCTTCAATATGTGTGGAACATGTCTGCAAAGTATTGAAAAGAAATACTGAAAGCCCTAGGAGGAGTTGATTTCACAAACTATGCACTACCAGCCAGTATTGTATATAAGCAATGGTAAATAAATGGCTATGTTAAACAATACTGTAAATTTGTCAGAAACTAATTTTTCAGTATTATAAGTCTTCATGCACATCTTCAATATGTGTGGAACATGTCTGCAAAGTATTGAAAAGAAATATTGAAAGCCCTTGGAGGAGTTGATTTCACAAAGTATGCAATATCAACCATTATGGTATATAAGCAATGGTCAAAAATGACTATGTTGAAAAATGCTGTAAATTTGTCAAAAATTATTTTTTCGTCATTATAATTCTTCATGCACATCTTCAATATGTGTGGAACATGTCTGCAAAGTATTGAAAAGAAATACTGAAAGCCCTAGGAGGAGTTGATTTCACAAACTATGCACTACCAACCATTATTGTATAAGCAATGGTCAAAAAATGGCTATGTTAAACATTGCTGTAAATTTGTCAAAAATTATTTTTTCATCATTATAATTCTTCATGCACATTTTCAATATGTGTGGAAGATGTCTGCAAAGTATTGAAAAGAAATACCGAAAGCCCTAGGAAAAGTCAATTTCACAAAATATGCACTACCAACCACTATTGTATAAGCAATGGTCAAAAAATGGCTATGTTAAAAATTGCTGTAAATTTGTCAAAAATTATTTTTTCAGCATTATAAATCTTCATGCACATCTTCAATATGTGTGAAACATGTCTGCAAAGTATTGAAAAGAAATACTGAAAGCCTTAGGAGAAGTTGATTTCACAAACTATGAACTACCAACCATTATTGTATATAAGCAATGGTAAGAAAATGGCTATGTTAAAAAATGCTGTAAATTTGTCAAAAATTATTTTTTCATCATTATAATTCTTCATGCACATCTTCAATATGTGTGGAACATGTCTTCAAAGTATTGAAAAGAAATACTGAAAGCCCTAGGAGGAGTTGATTTCACAAACTATGCACTACCAACCATTGTTGAATATGGCAATTATCGAAAATTGGCTAAGTTCAAAATGCTGTAAATTTGTCAAAATTCATTTTTTCAGCATAATACTTCTTCATGCATATCTTCAATGTCTCTGGCACATATCTGCAAAGTATCAAAAGAGAATATTGAAAGCTGTAGGAGGAGTTGATTTCACAAAGTATGCACTATTAGCACTATGGCAAACATTCTATGTATAGATTTAAAAAGTCCCATAACTCTTGCAAAACTGACCCTTTGGCCCCGAAATTCATATCACACATGTGTTGTCTAATGGTGCAGGTGTGTTGAAAATTTGAAGAACATCGGGCAAAAACTACTTAAGTTATTCAGCAAAGATGTCAAAATGTTGACGGAATGACAGAATGACGGAATCACGGAATCACAGACAGGCTGAAAACAGTATACCCCCCTAAAACTTCGTTTTGCGGGGGGTATAATAACTGCTTTTACGAAAATATACAGGAGTGTAAAGTAAAATGTCATTTACATAGTAAAAACAATAAAGTTTTAGTATACTCATGTCCAATGAAAACGTACCACTCCTCGGATGCTCTTAGTTGCGGGATATCAAAACCTTTGTGCGCATATGATGTTTCCTTATGTTAGATAGGTTGAATACAATGTTTCTACGCCAAAAGTTTATCCCCCCGCGACGGTTTGTAAGCGACGTTACGTCAGACTACAAATTACGTTTATTCAATTTTACGTAAGCTATGACTGATCCAAAAATCCCGGAAATGATTTTCCCGTATGCGAATAGCTCTACGAACTATTCGCCGCCTACTCAACCACTACATCGCATCACAACACACGGTAAAAGCGCTCTACGCGTCACCATGCACGCCTAAAAAACGCAAAGTCTTGCAAATTCGGTCAAGAAACGTTCACAAACGGTTTCTTTCATACAGATATCCCAAAAACAGTTTATTTTGGGAATACGAATCTTAACATATGCAAAACGTCACCAAAATCATTTTCTAGAATGACGTTCGATGACTGACGTCAATTTTAAGCTTCTCTCCAGCCGCTTCCGGAAACGCTATCGAGTCAGAATTTCTGAAAATCGTATTTGTTTGTCGAGATGAATATAAGCGTACAATAAAAGATGTACAGGTCATTTAGGTTCAACGTCTTTGCGATTTTAATGCTTTACGTTAGCCATTAAACGTCAAAATCCTAAGCCTTTATAATGTAATGGGCAAGATTCCTGGACAAAACGGATCACATCTGTGATTTAATCGCAATTTTGCTGCAGACATTTGATTGCCTTTTTAATGTCTCTGTTATTGTGCAGTGGTCAAAATGTTGCTTATGACGTCAAGAATTCCACGTTGACGTTTTCGAAGCACACTGACTGTCGAATTCTTCATGTTTCGACGTTATGCATCTTCTAGGCGCGAGTCGATGCGTGATTGAAGATTTCTTCACATCTGGCGCATTCGAATACCGGTTTTGTGATTTTCTTTTTGACGCTTAACGTCTTGGTTGCTTTATCCTCGGAGCATCACTTATCAGACAGATTTGCGAACGTGCCATGATTTGGACAGCTTATCACAGTACCGAAATATCAAATAGACAAACTGAAATTTTCAGTCAAAAACATATTTGTTACACTTTTGTAGGTGGTACGTTTTCATTGGACATTAGTATATTTTGTAGATGCATTATTATGGATGCTGAATTTGTCACCTTAAGTATGGTCTGCATTAACTAAGGGAGTATCATAATTCTTGACCCAGGACTGAAATGGCTAAAAAAGGGCCAGGTTTTCTGGAGTAATATTCCTGTTGGAAGAATGAATTGTAAGTTGCTGAATGACAATGTCTAGATCCTCATCAGTCTAGAATTATTTGCATTTTTTTCTGTTTCTGTATGTTTTATCGTGTTATTTGTGCCACCTCGTGGGAAAACCAATAATCTGCATATGCGAAAACAAAGACGCAGATCAGCTTCGCAGTAACCACGAAGCTGATCAGCGCCTTTGTTTTCGCTACTCGGACAGTACAATTCCTCTTCTACTTAAATCCAAAATTTCAAGCTTCTAGCTCTTTTCTGTGACTGTACAGGCCGGTTTGTGTGGAACCTGATCGGAAACCACGTTGGTTTTCTCATGAGGTGGCTCATTTGTGTATCTGTTCTCGTATAAATGTACCCTTTATTAATAGTCTTTGGGAAGAAAATAACATTAAATGTGTATTTTGTAAAGTGGTTGTTTTATTTGATTTTCACTTTCCTCAAATAAAACATTATTCACTTAAAATGAGCACTTAAAAGAGAATTTTTGAAACCTTTTGTCCCAGGTATTTCTGCTAGTAGCATATATGTAGGTGCTTTCCATTTGCAGAAATGCTGATCTGCTGCTTTGTATCGGCATATCGAAAAAGATATCTGTGTCATGTCCCTGGATTTCACTTAAGGATGTTCGCTGCCAATGAAAAAGTATTCGAACTTTTTTTTTCTAACCGCTCTTTTTTGATTCCAAATGATAAAATAAGACATATGAAAGCAAAATAAATATAGGGTAGTGTGCATTTTTTCAAGCTACAGGGTTCTGAATGAGACCTCTTAAGGATCAGTCAGACCAGAGAACGGGTTCCAACGGATGCCGAACGGACAGAAAATATGCAAAAAATACTTGTCCGTTGATATCCGTTCCCAAAAGTCGTCTCGAGGGAGGTGAAGACCATCGCGGAAGATTTCAGGAACGTGTAAACCGGACGAGAACCGCATTTGTAACGGACAAGGAACGGTTAACCAACGGACAGAACGGACAAGGAACGTTTAACTAACGGATATTACCGGATGAGGAACGGATGTATACCGGACAGAACGAACACGAACCGCACGAGAAACGGGCAAAACGGTCGTCTAACGGTTAACGAACGTGTTTAAACGGTCACGTGACGGATGAAACGGGTATGAATACTCAGGCAAGAAAAATTGTGCTCAGAACGTCACGATGCCACCAAAAGGCAAGTCGAAAAGAACACCTACAAAGGGAAAGGGACCAGGGCGAAAGAAGGCCGTAGTGCCCTCCCCTCAGCCGCGTCGTCTAATCCCTATTGACGAAAGCGACCCACTCTCTCGAGGATTTCGTCAAACATTTCGGGTGATATCCTTAGAAAGTTGACGAAGGCTTTCTGGTCCTCCCGCCGAAGTTCTGTCATTAGTTGGTCATAGAGACCAAAGTGTCTTCTCCTTTCTGGGCTTAACCAGGCTCTACACCACCATCGCCGCCTTCGTCTCTTCTTACCCTGACTGGCCAGCTCATGCTCATCAATACTGACCCCAAGCAGGTCTATCTCAGCCTGGATCAGCGCTGCTTGGCACTCAAGGCCGGCTCTTACACGACAGTCCATTGCACTAATATTTTATTCAACTAATATTCTATATTCCTGAATGTCCTAACACACAAAGTGATAGAAATAAAATGAGTGTAGGATTGGGCAAGTCGTATCTTTTAAGATTGAGGTAATTGGTTCGATCACATGAAACAGAGCTTATATTCGTTACTTGAACGTTCCCTGTCCGTTGTTGTCCGTTTAGCAAACGGTCCCCGTCCATTCCAGACCGCTTTAACCGTTACATGTCCGTTAGTCGTCCGTTGGCCACCACTTTCGACCCGACGCGAACGGGTATCTACCGGATGACTACCGAATGTAGAACGGATAAGTACCGGGCAAACCGGATACCAACGCACAGCTAACGGACAACCAACGGACGCCCAACGGATTCATTTATCCGGTCTAACCCGTTGGAACCCGTTCCAAGTTTTGAACATGCACAAAACTTGTCAACGGACACCAACGGGTAAAACGGACATCAACGGACACGGAACGGGTTGACCGGATAAGGAACGGATGCCAACGGACACCAACGGACTTAACCCGTTTGACGTCCGTTCGCCTGGTGTGACTGATACTTTAACAACATGTTTGAAAATTAGAAAAAATGATTTAATTTTCAATTCTTTCACATATACCTTCCTGGACAAACAATACATCACTAATGCTTTCAACTGTCATTTTGTTGAAGTAACGCTGACTATTTTGGACCTAACATATACATAAGTTTTCATTTTGACATGGATGCCAATTTTTTTCGACTCATTTAACAACCCTACCCCTTAACTTGAAAAGGCGGAAAAATTCATTATTTATAAATGTGTCAAATCCATATTTGTAGATTCAAACTTTTTCTTGTATTTTCACACAACATAAAACTTGCTCATATTATTCGAATAAAAGAATGAAAAATATAGGGTAGTGTGCATATAAAGGAGAACCAGCAACTTGAAAATCGCCATTTAAAGCCTTTTTTTCAGCTGTTTTATTTCTCACACCCCATTACATAAAACCACCTTAAATTTTAAAACTAGCACACCAAAGCAAGAAATACTGATAAAGAAGACATTGTATACATCTACTTCTGCTAAAATAAGCATTTAATCAGTGCAAGTAATCTGAAGTTGTGTAATATTCAAGTTTAATCTACCCTACCCCTAAATTTTGCTGACATAAAATTTTCTGAAAAGTGGCAGAAAATAGGGTGAAAAAATGAAGTTCCTTAGATTGACAATTTTCATGACTCCTTCGGTACATATCATCAATATGTATTCAAATATGAAATATTAGGAAAATATCTGCAGCCATTTACGAGATATTCAACAAAATAAAAACCGGAAGTTCCAAAATGTCAAATGTTAGCAGTGAACATCCTTAACACATTGTTCCAACACAGGGTACAACCCTACACCATCTTTTAGAAACTGCGTTTTTCAAAATCTCAATTTTCTGAAACACCTCAAGAAAAGTATGGCCATGACATCCTTTTGCAACCCAAGTCATAAAAAGTGCAGCAAAAATTTTGAAAATTGGTTCACTAATTGCTCCCATAAGGGTATAATGGGGAAAATATGGCAATTCTAGCTACTTCATTTTGATTGTATCCTCCTCGTTCTTGGCAGTAGTATGGACAACCATATCTTGGTTGAGTTTGCATTTAGGCCAGATTCAACCGTAGAATGCAGAGCTAGCTACCCTTGAGTGGCAACTCTAGCACCTTTTTCAGTTGACCATCTTCATTCTTGCAGGCAACAAGAATAACAATAAAATCTTGGGTGAGTTTGAAATTCAGCCTGATGTCACTACTGATTGCAGTTATCTGCCCTTGTGTGTTTGAAAATCATAATTTAGTGTTGTGACAACTTCAGATCTTCATTTTTGAGAGAAACAATGGCAACCATATCTTTAAATTCAGTCTAATTTTACCTCAGATTGCAGTTAGCTGTCCTTGAGCATCTGAAGAAATGTGGCTATTCTATTGCTTTAATTTGAGCCTATGCATGGGAAAATGAACAATTTGGGTTCTGACCAGGTCTGACACAAACCGACCTGTACAGTCACAGAAGCAGTCTAGAAGCTTGAAATTTCGGATTTAAGAAGGATTGTACTATCCGTGCAGCGAAAACAAAGGTGCTGATCAGTTACTGCACAGCTGATCTGCAGCTTTGTTTTTGCCTATGCCAATTGTTGGCTTTCTCACGCACAGGCTCATTTTTCAGTGGATCATCATGATTCTTGCAGGTTATGAGGACAACCATAAAATCTTCAAAAAAAAAAAAAAAAATGTTCAAAATTTTGCCAGATCACACAGCTTAATTAGCTGTCCTTGAGTGTTTGAAAAATTGTGTTGTGGCAACCCTAATGGCTTCATTTTTGAAAGGCTGTTCTTCATTCTTGGAGGTAACTTAGATGAGGCCAAATTTTTCTTAAGACTGTTGAGTGTCTGAAAAATCCCCAAAGAGTTATACATGAAATGGGAAATGTTTTGACCACTCTTAGTTTAACTTGTTTGTTCACAGGTGAGCGATTGTTGCTGACAAGGATATCTGTTGACGCCTTACTGCTTTAAATATGGGAATAAGTAACAATGAGTAACTAGAATTGTCAGAGAATCTGACTATAGCCCCGCTTTTCAGCTTTTTTGCAGGGTGAAAAAAAACAAATTTGACAGGTAACTATCACAAGCTTGATCTCGTCAATATTGATGCGCATACAAAATTTGGTCTGATTATGTCAATTCGTTCTCAAGATATTGAGCGGAAACGAAATTCTGACCTCAATAAAGGGCCATAACTCTGTCAAAATTTTGCAAAAAATGACGGGTTATAATCCCAAGCTAGATCTTGTCAATGATGATGTGCATACAAAATTTGGACGGATTCTGTCAATTCGTGCTTAAGATATTGAGCGGAAACGAAATTCTGAAGTCAATCAAGGGCTGTAACTCCGTCAAAATTTTGCCAAAAATGACGGGTAACAATCCCAAGCTAGATCTTGTCAATGTTGATGTGCATACAAAATTTGGTTGGATTCTGTCAATTCGTTCTCAAGATATTGAGCGGAAATGAACTTCTAATGTCAATCAAGGGCCGTAACTCTGTCAAAATTTTGCGAAAAATGACGGGTAATAATCCCAAGCTAAATCTTGTCAATGATGATGAGCATACAAAATTTGGTTGGATTCTGTCAATTCGTTCTCAAGATATTGAGCGGAAATGAAATTCTGACGTCAATCAAGGGCCGTAACTCCGTCAAAATTTTTGCGAAAAATGACGGGTAACAATCCCAAGCTAGATCTTGTCAATGTTGATGTGCATACAAAATTTGGACGGATTCTGTCAATTCGTTCTCAAGATATTGAGCGGAAACGAAATTCTGAAGTCAATCAAGGGCCGTAACTCCGTCAAAATTTTGCGAAAAATGACGGGTAACAATCCAAAGCTAGATCTTGTCAATGATGATGTGCACACAAAATTTGGTCGGATTCTGTCAATTCGTTCTCAAGATATTGAGCGGAAACAAAATTCTTACGTCTATCAAGGGCCATAACTCTTGTCAAAATTTTGCGAAAAAATGACGGGCAACAATCCCAAGCTAGATCTTGTCAATGTTGATGTGCATACAAAATTTGGTCAGATTCTGTCAATTTGTTCTTAAGATATTGAGCGGAAACGAAATGTTCACGGAATGACGGAATCACGGAACCACGGAACCACGAAAGGACAGGCCCTTATGAAAAGGATTTTCTGCAGTAAAGCTACCATAACCTTACTGCAAGGTTGCAGCGAAGAAAAAGTTTGCCGCAAAATGATTTACGACTTCGCCGGACTTCGCCACTAGCGGTAATGTTCTTGCGAAGTGCTTTGCCGCTAGCGGTGAATTCGCCACAGCTTCACTTTTATGTATCATATTACAAATGATTGGCTACATGGTTGCCACAAACTTAGCATTTTCAACTGACATCGCCATAACATTACCAAAAACTTGCAAGTTTTAAATTGCACTTTTGTCAATATATCCTGTCCCAAGAACATGCAGGTAAAAACAACATACACTAACAATGTGATTTTAAATGATTCAGTTTTTCATCCTTTGACATCATGTGACCAGACTAAGACTGGCAAAGGATTTTAGTGCTAAGAACTTATTTCAAACTTGTATAAATAAATGCTAATACTTGCTAGGAAAATATATCTTTTTGGCAAAGTTATGGCGAACTTCGCCAAAGCATTACCACATCATAATTGCAATAATGTGCAAATGTTGCATGAAGAGACAGATGGTCTTGTAACCATGGTTGCAATATGTTATTAATTAAGATATCATAAAAGTGGTCACTTAATTACTTTTTGGAACAAAACTGCAGACACTTATAGGATTTTAGTGATGGAATGAACAGTCAAATTATAGGGTGTTCTATGTTTTTTTCTTTTGTATTTGTGTACTTATTTGTTTGGAGTTGTTCTGTATTTCAAAAATCTTGGATATACATAAAGAATACAGACCATGAGAAGAGTTTCAAGCATTTAAAATGGTATGTTAGCATTTATTTTATTGAAAGAGATAAATGGATTATGGTATTCAGCATCTAGACATGATTCTATAGAATATGCTCAGATTTTATGTGCACAAAACATTTCAACTTTATTTGGAAAGCGTAAGGAAAAGATAATTGTGCTGATGCATGTTAATGTCTTATTCTTGTAGTAAGAAAAAATATGTACAATTATCTTCTGATAATCCAAAGCATTACATATAACAGTCTTGGATTTCTACATGCCCTCAACTTAAGCTAAGTCAATGAATTAAAGTAACCTGTGCACTTTTATTAATATGTAATTGTGAAACCGGTTCTGTGATTTGACTTACTGACATGCAAAGGTCAGTTAGACCTAGGATCCAATATTTTGGTTCCAAGGTTAGATAGTTACCAAATTTTCACTCTATGAGCTATATGTATATTTTATAAATCAGAAAAATGTCTTTTCATGTAGATATGGGAGCAATAAAAGAGGGAAATTGGATAATAATATGAGCAGTCATGAGAAAATTTGTCTGTGATTTCTGGCCAGGTCTATATTTGTCATTGGGATTTCTCAACAGTGACAAAGACAGCTATAGAGGCTTCTTAGTAAGATGTATTGTATAAACAAATGTGCTGATCAGCTGTGCGGCTACTGCACAGCCGATCTGCTCTTTTGGTTGTACGGTAATTTTTCTGTGACACAGCTCACCTCATGAATATTCATTATTCAAATCATTTAGCTGGATGTAGCCAGTCCCTAAATAAGGTGTGGCAATGCTGCGGCAAAGTTCACCGCAGCATTGCCGGTAGCCCTATGAATATTCATTAACCATAAAAAACTTCTGGTGAAGTTGCTGCAGAGTTACATCTTTCCATATTTGGAATCTAGTGCATCACCAGAACATCGCCACAGAGATTTTGTGAATTAATTAGACTGCGGCAACCTTACAGCAATCTTCATTTGCATGGTAAAAACTTTGCGGTAGCCTTGCAGCAGTGTTTGCGGCTAGCCTGCCGCTTCATTATGGTAGCTTTGCAGTTATGTTTGCAGGAGGCCTGTTTTTTTCATAAGGGAGGGTGAATCCAGTATAGCCCCACTTTTCCAAAGCGGGGCTATAATAAGAAAGAATATCAAAGACAGTTAGGCTTTTACTACAAACAAGCAATTCAGGACATACATGATCAGTCATAACTTAAAGCAATACATCAACTATTATGAGAGCCGCGTCCTGAGAAAACCGGATTTTGCCTATGTGAGACCAAAGGCGCAGATCAGCTTCGCAGTAACTGCGAAGCTGATCAGCACCTTTGTTTTCGCTACTCAGATGGTACAAGCCTTCTTCTATTAAAATCCCAAATTTCAAGCATTTAGCCATCTTCTGTGGCTGTACAGGCAGGTTTGTGTCAGACCTGGTTGGAACCCCCGAAGACCGGTTTTCTCGCGTCATGGCTCATAAAGCATAGCTAAACAACTAATACCCACTTTTACATGGCAAGAAAACAATAACCAGATTGTTGTAAGATGAAGGTCTTGACTTTAACATTGCCTTTTATCATCCATGCCAATGTTTTGTTGCTAAACGTTTCATATTCTTGAAGCAACTAAGTTTTCAAGTACTAGGTCAAAGATTCAGGAAAGTTGACATCATTCCACTTTCACTTTAGTAGCAGCAACAACAAAAATATTAATAGCCATAAAATATGGTGACAAAACAGGAAATGAGCCGCCTTATGGGAAAACCAACAATCTGCATATGTGAAAGCAAAGGCGCAGATCAGCTTCGCGGTAACCACGAAGCTGATCAGCGCCTTTGTTTTCGCTACACGGATAGTTACACTTCCTCTTCTTCTTAAATCCGAAATTTCAAGCTTCTAGCCTGCTTCTGTGACTGTACAGCGTGATTTGTCTCGGACCTGTTCGGAAACCACATTGTTGGTTTTCTCACGAGGCGGCTCAATTATGTTTTATGCCATGAAACTATGCAACATATGGATGTTAGTGATCATGGAACTTTAGTGAATTTTAGTGCAATACACACATACATAAATTGGCTACACAGATACAACTTGGAACCATGCCATAATAAAACATCTTTGCGAAATTCATGATCAGATAGAGCGAAGGATTGAAATACAAAGTGTTGACCAGTCCTTTGTAAGATACACAAACTTCTGTAATATGTCTGTATATCATAGGTTTCATTGTGCCATGGTCCACACATATATTGACTAGATATTCAATAATATGCAATTAATACATCATATTTTACATAGCCACCCCTAAGTGAATCTTACATATAGTTAATGGTTAGGTAATGGGTTTGGATGGGACTTACTTAAAACTTGAAAATAAAACTTGAAAAAACTTCCTATTTAAATGGCCAAGCAGTAACTCAACTTTTTTCAAAGGGAAGAACCGTTACTATGATGCTTACAAGAAATTAGAATGACAAAAAGTTAACCACATCAGGAAAACATGTCCGTGACATGTATACCCCCTCATACCCCACTTTTATTTAGTAAAATTGGGCTATGCAGGGGTATACCTATTTTTCTTACTTTTGCTCCAAAACATAGATTGTGGCTACTTGTTAGAACCGCCTCGGTGAGGCGGTTCTAACGTGTACCCACAATCTATGTTTTGGAGCAAAAATAAGAAAAATATAAAAAAAAATTCTACTAAAATTTTTTATTTTTTACAACTTAAAAAATCTCTGTTCATTGCATGGGCATGTTTTCGTAATGAACCCACTTTTAACCCCCGCCCACTTCCCTCAACCTTTTCTATTTAATTTTCAACACTAGGTCTTTACAAGATATTTTTTTTTAAAACATAAAATGAGATGGAAAATGATTTCGAGATATTGCCATGTAAAACAACTATATACATCTATTTTTGGAGCCTCAAAGCTTAAATAAACTAGAAAGAGCAAGTAATGCCGTTAAATAGTTATGGATGCAACTATTTATACACATTCTCTAACCCGCAATAATGGCAAGACTACATACTAATGAGCATTTCAACTTTTAATATCCATATTAACATTTAATTGTAAAAAATAGGAAAATAGCAACAATGTACAACTCTAATCTAAAACTAAGGAAACAACAAAAATTATACATCCAACAAAAAACATAAAAACTGACCCCACTTCAGACATAAATGTAGCCAAATTCATTTTCTGTAAGCAGGTAAGTATGATGTTCAAACACATTTTGAAGCATTTGGCAGTTTCACTCAAGTATCAGCAATTTGTATGGAAAAAATCTACCCTAATCTGTAGGGGGTTAATGTCCCAGTTAACGATATTTCAGTCGAGTCGGGACTCGAGCACAACTCTCAGGGCAATTAACCAAGGAATATACCATAGGGATAAAGTGCCCTGCTCAAAGACAATATAGTAGTGGCAAGTTTTAAAGTTCTATACCTCTCACTCAAAAGTCTGTCACTCTACCAGTGAGCCACTGAAGTCCATGTGAAAATTTTTCCTCATACCCAATATAATTAGAGCAATCTGGTGCCGGTTATTAGGTTAGTTTTAAATCTGACAGGTACAATGATTACAATAGTTAACAAACACAGAAATATAAAAATACATTTTATGGCATTTTAGTACAGGAATGAATTGCTTAAGCATATATACACATCAACTGCATCATAAGAATACATATGGAACAGTTTCATGTTAATTGATTCTAATACAATTTTTGTAAAATCTTTGAAATAATTGTCTTAATTTTAAAGTAATCGTTGTTCCAACTAACATAAAATCTGCACCATATCTATTCTTCAACAACATAAAATTCTTTACTACCCCATATACCCACTATTGCACAATATTGGAAAAAAAAACAAAAAAAAAAAAAACAAAAAAAAAAAAAAATAAAAAAAAACAAAAAAAACTAGAATTGTCAGAGAATCTGACTATAGCCCCGCTTCTCAGCTTTTTTGCAGGGTGAAAAAAACAATGACAGGTAACTATCACAAGCTAGATCTCTTCAATATTGATGCACATACAAAATTTGGTCTGATTATGCCAATTCGTTCTCAAGATATTGAACGGAAACGAAAGTCTGACCTCAATAAAGGGCCATAACTCGTGTCATAATTTTGCGAAAAATGATGGGTAACAATCCCAAGCTCGATCTTGTCAATGTTGATGTGGGCACAAAATTAGGTCGGATTCTGTCAATTCGTTCGGTAGATATTGAGCTGAAACGAAATTCTGATGTAAATCAAGGGCCGTAACTCCGTCAAAATTTTGCGAAAAATGATGGGTAACAATCCCAAGCTAGATCTTGTCAATGATGACGTGCATACAAAATTTGGTCGGATTCTGTCAATTTGTTCTCAAGATATTGAGCGGAAACGAAATTCTGACGTCAATCAAGGGCCGTAACTCCGTCAAAATTTTGCGAAAAATGACGGGTAACAATCCCAAGCTAGATCTTGTCAATGTTGATGTACATACAAAATTTGGTCGGATTCTGTCAATTTGTTCTCAAGATATGGAGCGGAAATGAAATTCTGACGTCAATTAGGGGCCATAGCTCTGTCAAAATTTTGCAAAAAATGACGGGTAACAATCCCAAGCTAGATCTTGTCAATGATGACGTGCATACAAAATTTGGTTGGATTCTGTCAATTTGTTCTCAAGATATTGAGCAGAAACGAAATTCTGACGTCAATCAAGGGCCATAACTCCGTCAAAATTTTGCGAAAAATGATGGGTAACAATCCCAAGCTCGATCTTGTCAATGTTGATGTGGGCACAAAATTAGGTCGGATTCTGTCAATTCGTTCGGTAGATATTGAGCTGAAACGAAATTCTGATGTAAATCAAGGGCCGTAACTCCGTCAAAATTTTGCGAAAAATGATGGGTAATAATCCCAAGCTAGATCTTGTCAATGATGATGTGCATACAAAATTTGGTCGGATTCTGTCAATTCAATCTCAAGATATTGAGCGGAAACGAAATTCTGAAGTCAATCAAGGGCCGTAACTCCGTCAAAATTTTGCGAAAAATGACGGGTAACAATCCCAAGCTAGATCTTGTCAATGTTGATGTACATACAAAATTTGGTTGGATTCTGTCAATTTGTTCTCAAGATATGGAGCGGAAATGAAATTCTGACGTCAATCAGGGGCCATAGCTCTGTCAAAATTTTGCGAAAAATGACGGGTAACAATCGCAAGCTAGATCTTGTCAATGATGACGTGCATACAAAATTTGGTTGGATTCTGTCAATTTGTTCTCAAGATATTGAGCAGAAACGAAATTCTGACGTCAATCAAGGGCCATAACTCCGTCAAAATTTTGCGAAAAATGATGGGTAACAATCCCAAGCTCGATCTTGTCAATGTTGATGTGGGCACAAAATTAGGTCGGATTCTGTCAATTCGTTCGGTAGATATTGAGCTGAAACGAAATTCTGATGTAAATCAAGGGCCGTAACTCCGTCAAAATTTTGCGAAAAATGATGGGTAACATTCCCAAGCTAGATCTTGTCAATGATGACTTGCATACAAAATTTGGTCAGATTCTGTCAATTTGTTCTCAAGATATTGAGCGGAAACGAAATTCTGACGTCAATCAAGGGCCGTAACTCCGTCAAAATTTTGCGAAAAATGATGGGTAACAATCCCAAGCTAGATCTTGTCAATGTTGATGTGCATACAAAATTTGGTCGGATTCTGTCAATTCGTTCTCAAGATATTGAGCGGAAACGAAATTCTAACGTCAATCAAGGGCCCTAACTCCGTCAAAATTTTGCGAAAAATGACGGGTAACATTCCCAAGCTAGATCTTGTCAATGATGACGTGCATACAAAATTTGGTTGGATTCTGTAAATTAGTTCTCAAGATATTGAGCGGAAACGAAATTCTGACGTCAATCAAGGGCCGTTTACTCGGTCAAAATTTTGCGAAAAATGACAGGTAACAATCCCAAGCTTGATCTTGTCAATGTTGATGTGCGCACAAAATTTGGTCGGATTCTGTCAATTCGTTCTCAAGATATTGAGCGGAAACGAAATTCTGACATCAATCAAGGGCCGTTACTCCGTCAAAATTTTGCAAAAAATGACGGTCAACAATCCCAAGCTAGATCTTGTCGATGATGATGTGCATACAAAATTTGGTCGGATTCTGCCAATTCGTTCTCAAGATATTGAGCGGAAACGAAATTCTGACGTCAATCAAGGGCCGTAACTCCGTCAAAATTTTGCGAAAAATGACGGGTAACAATCCCAAGCTAGATCTTGACAATGTTGATGTGCACACAAAATTTGGTCGGATTCTGTCAATTCGTTCTCAAGATATTGAGCGGAAACGAAATTCTGACGTCAATCAAGGGCCGTAACTCCGTCAAAATTTTGTGAAAAATGACGGCCAACAATCCCAAGCTAGATCTTGTCAATGTTAATGTACATACAAAATTTGGTCAGATTCTGTCAATTGAGTCTCAAGATATAGAGCGGAAACGAAATTCTGACGTCAATCAAGGGCTGTAACTCTGTCAAAATTTTGCGAAAAATGACGGGCAACAATCCCAAGCTAGATGTTGTCAATGTTGATGCATGTACAAAATTTGGTCAGATTCTGTCGATTTGTTCTTGAGATATTGAGCAGAAACAAAATAAAAAAATGCTCACGGAATGACGGAATCACGGAACCACGGAATCACGGAACCACGGAAGGACAGGGTGAATCCAGTATAGCCCCACTTTTCCAAAGCGGGGCTATAAAAAAACATAAAGCAAAATAAAATTATTTAATCCCACAGATACTAGATATACCATTTTGCCCCCCTCACACCAGTTATCCAGTGACAACCAACATGACTAGTACAACCAACACAGATGAAATCAATAATGGTTCCTGTTTGTGTAATGGCTAGGGTGTCCGTTGAGACAGAGTGAGGTCATTGGTTCCATCCAGGGCCATGTCATACCAAAGATGTTAAAAATGGTACCACTGGCTACCAAGCTTGGTGCTCAGTATTATAAGGCTAGCACTGGGACAAGCCTGATGTATGGGTGAAAAAAATTAATAAAGGCAAACTGCACATAGGGTGTAACATTATTTTAGGATGTGTTGTTGGATGCAAATACCTGTTTGGGAACAACTTACATGATCTGTAAAAAGTTGTTCACTCATAGGTGTTCACTCCCTATTGTCACCTACTGATTCCATCTGCATTGGTTGTACTCATGCTGGTTCTCTCTAGATAACTGGTGTGTTTGTGTGCTGTCAAATGAGCCAATCAAAAGTTGACAACAAAATCTACTAAAAGCAGCATGTGTAAAAAAATCCTATCTCTAATATATCTGTAATCATTTTTTGAAATTGTTTCCACGCTTGAATTTATAGTCACAATTTGCCCATTTCAATTAATTACAATATGCGACATTATTTGTATATCAATTCAATGTGTTAACAATCATATCGGGTGACAATTTCTCTCTATCAGAGATGCTGTATCATAAAATTTCATAATTCTGTAGTAAAATTTTGTCTCATTTTGGATTTCATAAATTATTGCAGTCAAACGTCGGTGACAGAACATCAAAATAAATTACCCCCATCTTTAAGATGGATTTAGCACCAACAAAAACAAGCACTTTAACATCAAAAACAATTTACATGAGTATGTATTTACAAAGTGAAAACAAAAAATGTCCTTATACCCTTTTTATCAAAAACCTTATCAATGCTTATGAGAATAGCATCAGCATCAGGAAAACATGTCTGTGTAATGTATACCCCCTTAAACCCCACTTTTATATAGTAAAACTGGGTTTACAAGGGTATGCCTATTTTTCTTAATTTTGATCCAAAACATAGATTGTGGGTACTCGTTAGAACCGCTTCACCGAGGCGGTTCTTACATGTATTCACAATCTATGTTTTGAGCTAAAATACATGTTAGAACTGCCTCAGTGAAGCGGTTCTAACATGTACTTACAATCTATGTTTTGAGCAAAAATATGAAAAAAAAAAAAAAAAAAAAAAAAATATAAATATATATATATACTGAAAATTTTAAATTTTTATAACTTAAGGAAAATTTGTATGTAACATGGGCATGTTTTCGTAATGTGGAAGATCAAAAGCACAGCTACCATGCAGCAGATCTGCCCCTAAGCTTCTTCTTAATGAATACCACTAGTACATGTTGTACAATCACTCTACTTGCTAAGGCTCTTGCAACAATCTTCTGTGGCTGTACAGGCTGGTGTGTGTTTGATCTCCTCGGAAAACCACCAAAAACCTAGACCTTTCTTGAAACTTAGCTCAGTGACCTTTACTAACATAATCAGCCTATATATATCACAGACTCAGCCCATTATTTTCTTTTACTCAACTAATCCTGTTTTTCTTTTTCATCTTTAAATTTCGTCCATTTTATCATTGTCTGTGGAGATCTGTACAGGAATATTAATTTTGAGAAAAGAAATTCTTCCAAATAGAATTCTCGGCACTCCCGAGCCAAGTACAGATTAAGACACAGTTCTATAATCTTGTCAACACATGGCAGTTCTTCAAACATGATGGTCATAGACGATCCGCTGACGAATCCTCGAACTAAACGTCCTACTACCAACACTAGTGAAATGTATAAACCAATTATGCTGCAAATATATAAATGATAGCATGAGATTACATAGGTAAAGCGGTATACATTGAAGCAATATTTGACATATTTGTTGCCAGAATAAGACATGCTTATCATGACTCATTCATATATTCTGTTAATTCTTAATTAAACATCAGGAAAACATGTCCGTGAAAAGTATACCCCCTTGAACCCCACTTTTATATAGCAAAACTGGGGTATGCAGGGGTATACCTATTTTTCTTATTTTTGCTCCAAAACATAGATTATGGGTACTTGTTAGAACCGCCTCAGCGAGGCAGTTCTAACGTGTACCCACAATCTATGTTTTGAGCAAAAATAAGAAAAACATCAAAATTTTTCAGCTGAAAATTTTCAATTTTTAAAGGAAAAAAAATCTCTGTTAATTGCATGGGCAAGTTTTCGTAATGAAGTTATCCAAGACAGCAAGTACCCACAATTAATGACGAGATAACAAGATTATCCATCAACTTTTACAAAATACATACCAAAATTAAGGGACCAAAACCTCTACAGAAAATCTGTCTTCTTGAGTATGGTAATGACAGCTGATTAGAATAAAATTTAGAGACAAAAATTATATAGCAATAATCTGATGCATTAACTGCATTATTTACTTTGTTGATTATTTCCTGTTTTGCCTTTCTTTTGAGAAAAAACTTACGGAAAACAGATTTTCAAGAGGTTGGTTAATATTTCATATTATTATGTATCTATGAAAACGTTACATAAAAATCACAGACTAAGTATCTAATTGCTTTCTACACTAAACTATTCCTGTTTTTCATGTTCATGTTTATATTTTGTCCATTTTATCATCGTCTGTGGAGATCTATACAGGAATATTAATTTCGAGAATAAATGTTCTTCTAGATAAAATTCTCGGCACTCTCGAGCCAGGTATAAGTTGAGACAGAGTTCTATGATGTTGTCAACACACGGCAGTTCTTCGAACATGATGGTTTGATGGGCTCCGCTGATGAATCCACGAACAACCCCTCCTATTACTAGCACTAGTGAAATGTATAAACCAATAATGCTGCAAATAAACAAGTTATTAAAACATTGGTAGAACAATTAATATGCAAGTGCCCTGAAAAGAGCATGTCTTTGATTGCTCGCTTTTTTCAGTAGAGGCTTAAGGTCCCAGACAATGTGGTTTCAGTTACATGTATTAAGTGGAACCCTACATGTTTCATGGATACTGAAGCAGTACCCAAGCATGTGGATATAGTGTCTTTCTCCAAGACACTTTATGGTACTACTAAGTTTCTCCAGACCTTTCAATCCAAAGTCTCACTACAACTAAGCAACCACACTCTCCCCCTGAGCGGAGTTTCCAAGACTATAAATTAAGATACAAGATTATAATGATACAATAAGGTTTGCTCGTGACAGTTAAAATATTGCTTTAATCAATACATGTACATACCATACAGTCTAAAATATGGCAAGATTGGATAAAACAGCAATGATACAATGTTTAAGCTTACGAGCAAATCTAAAAATACACACCCCTTATAATAATATACAATTGACAGCACATGCATTGATAAATTATTGCTGAATATTGCACTTAAGAATGGTAATTATTGCTGCATTTTGAATATGAACACTTGATTATACATGTACTTGTGATAGCGTGGTGTTATATAATAGCAAAGCATTAATGATAACTGATTTTCAACATGTGGCAATCTCTGTAATGACGTGTCTTTATTATTATCATTTTCTATTTTTATTTTAGAGCAGATTTAGCTGTAGTTCATGGGTTTTATTTCATTTCATTTTTTCAAATATAGAAAAATTGCCTCTCAGAGGCAGATTACCAGTACTCTGTGTACATTCTTTCGACATTTTTCTGATAACTTGTCCTATTATTTCAAGGCAAGAATCTTCATAAAAGTAAAAGCTGCATGTATTTTCACTTCAGAACATTTTTCACTTGTCTACAGAAATAATCACATGATGTCAGTTTATAACATGAGTTGGACACCTCAACAAAGCTTAATCTGAACACTAACAGCTAGTACATGTATAAGACAAAATACAATGGTGTAAAAATATACTGTTCTTGCATAATGTGTATGCAAATAAGAGCTGTCGCAGGACAGCGTAGCTCGCCTGACTTGTGCTTTGTCACTAAATCTATTAAAATCTATCACCCATGACCTTGACCTTAAGGTCTCTCAGGTGGGCCGTGATGGTACAGCATAAAACTTCAGAGCAATACATGTATCTACCAACATGCAAAATATCAACTTGATCCATCTACATATTCAAGAGATATAGACTTAAAAAAATTTTAACCCAAAATTTCCTTTAAGTCCGTGACCTTGACCTAAAGGTCACTCAGGTGGGTTATGATGGAACCAATATCTATCAACATGCAAAGTATCAACTTGATCCATCTACATATTCAAAAGTTACATGTACCTTGACTTTCAAAAACTTTAACCAAAAACTTTAACACAAAATTTCTTAGTCCGTGACCTTGACCAAAAGGTCACTCAGGTGAGTCTTGATGGTACAGCATAAAATTTCAGACCAATACCTATCAATATACAAAGTATCAACTTGATCCATCTATAAATTCAAGAGATATAGACTTACAAAAACTTTAACCAAAAACTTTAACACCTCAAGGTCACTCGCGTAGGTCATGACAGTACAGAATAAAACTTCAGACCAATATCTACCAACATGCAAAGTATCAACATAATCCATCCACATGTTCAAGAGATATAGACTTATAAAAACTTTAACCAAAAACTTTAACTTTAGAGCAATGCTGACGCCGACGCTAACACCAACGCCAACGCCGACGCCGGGGTGACTGCAATAGCTCTTCCTGTACTTTCGTACAGGCGAGCTAAAAAGCATCACTTATCCGTGATACAAGCTACTAGATTTTTTTTTAGTCATTCCAACTAATGGTAGCAACATGTAAGAAGCTGATATAATATTGGTGTAGCTAGCTAGTATTGCTTAAAAATGTATCTTAAACAAAACTTGAGCATTTAACAGCCTTGAGAATATATCAGATATTTACCGGTAATGAAATTTACTCTTTACGGAATCAAATGCAACCCATACAGTGTATTTCAACATTAACGATTCTGTGATGAGACTCCCTAGCCCGCTGCAAAGCCAGTCTAAAGTCAGGCAAAAAGTAAGGCAAGAACTGAGCAGTTTGCTGACCACCAGCTGTTGTTCACATGCTAATAAACTAACAAAGCAGCTTAAAATATGGTTACCAATGTTTCAATAACTATTTCACTATTAAAGCATGAATGATCTACACAACTGCATTGCACACAATTGCATTGTTTACACATTAAATATTACAAGTATTTTACTAAACTACATATACACTAAATGTAACTATACTGGCAATTCTATTTAACTTGTTACTCTTAGAGTATTTTATTGTCATTTAAGAACACTAAAAACACTTAACAATGGCAAAAAATTCTAAAAGCCATTTAAATTTTCAAAAAGGAAAATGAAAATCTTACTTTCTAAAGGCACATATCTGTTGACAGTGGCTAACAAATGATACTAAGCCTAATACAAACACTATTTCACTTGAATGTTCCACACAAATTATCTCCCTTGCAATAACTATGAGCTCGCTAGCTGCCATTTTGACCACATTCCTGATGAAAACCCTCAATTCAAAACTTTTACAACACCATTTATAACAAAGGACATCCACATTTGAATTACAACATTTGTTTTGACACCTAAAACAATAACATAATTTTATATCACTATTTGTATACAGAGAGACGGCACTTTATAGTTCTTATAATCGTTTCTTTGTTTCAATAATTTGCTCCATAGGCATCCGCGTCCATTTGATTCTAGTCTCTGACGATCGATAAAAGAATATAAGTTTAGCGTAAAGGTCCTCCTCTAGCCTATGCTCCTTCATTTCTCGGACCAGATAGAGGTCGAGGCATAGTCTTAGGACGTTGTCAACATATGGTAGCTCCTGGTATTGGATCATGAGGTGTTGTCCTGTCGTACCCATACGTAAGAAACGGCCAATCAACAAGATAAAGGTCACATAGAGCCCAATGATACTGAAACATGGCAAGAAATCAAACATTTCAGAAAATGTTTATTCATAGTTTTTCGTGTCTTGCAGTAGTTTCTATGTGGATATATTGATTAATATTTCCAGTCCCAGGTTGATTAATTGATACAGAAGTTAGTTTGAATATTATTGGTCTACATATTGAGATCCAATAATAAGTGCATATGTGCATACACCAAATTACTCCATACCCAATGTTCTTTATGAAGGTACTACCAACCAATATGGACTCCAGGCAAAATACTGAAAGCTTGAAAATGAAACATGCCAAAGATAAAGCAAAACACCATCCATGAACAGATCAAGCATAGTCTTAAATGCATATAACCCTAAGCTACTGA
This sequence comes from Rugalucina vietnamica, assembly GCA_964017185.1. Taxonomy (NCBI): domain Eukaryota; kingdom Metazoa; phylum Mollusca; class Bivalvia; order Lucinida; family Lucinidae; genus Rugalucina; species Rugalucina vietnamica. The sequence goes on along the minus strand of OZ024877.1, from coordinate 2,614,713 downwards.
ATAGCAGGAGATAACAAACCTAAATTCAACAATTCGCCTTGAACACAAAACCAAACCAAAAATGTTAAAAACCATGCAAAGAAACAACATCAAAATACCATCAAAAAGCAACATTAAGAAACTACCGTTAGGACATCAAAAGCAAAATCAAAAGAATCTCCAAAATTATGTATGATCATACATCATTACAAAAAATAAAATGGCCAAAATCAAACATGCAAAACACCGATAAAATCCATCTTTTTCTCTCAATTTTCTCTCTCTTGCACAAGAAAATGAAATGAATAAAGCAAAACAACAGATACGTTATTTATCAAAAATTCAAAAGCAAAGAAAAATCATGGTGCAATGTACATTTTTGTTAGTATTATAATGTTTTGATACTAAAGCATATATAGCTACATAACATGCGTTAAGGAACAGAATGTTCTATTAAGCTACTATCCCTATTAGTGTTGTTAACTGAGCCGGTGCTGTGGACATTGACTAGCACTAAAGAATTACTGCTTTCGATTAAGAACTTTTGCAAAATGACATTTGTGTCCAACAAGACGATACGACTGTCAATATACTTGGCTTACTTGTAGGTACAGGTTCCAGTCAACAGCACTCATAGGACCAATTATATGACCTCCATCTTCAATGGGTACTACCTGTGCTATCCAATGTGTCAGTCATACAAAACCTATTATTGACTGAGTAAATCAATGGCTGTATTGTAAATGAGCCGCATCGTGAGAAAACCGGATTTTTGCCTATGCGAAAACAAAGGCGCAGATCAGCTTCGCGGTAACCGCGAAGCTGATCAGCACCTTTGTTTTCGCTACACGGATAGTATATTTCCTCTTCTTCTTAAATCCGAAATTTCAACTTTCTAGCCTGCTTCTGTGACTGTACAGGTCGGTTTGTGTCGGACCTGGTCGGAAACCCCGAAGACCGGTTTTCTCGCGTCACGGCTCAAATAATTCTAATGATATGCTATGGCTTGAGACATGATACAGCTGTTTATATACTTGGTTATTTTGCATGTACACTTCTACCTCATTATAATGCGCCTCACTACGTGGTTTTCAATATAACGCGACCATGTCATAACTCCCAAGTGGTTCATTTTGTTATATAAGCCGACTCATGAGAAAACCAACACTATGCATAGGCCAAAACAAAGACGCAGATCAGCTTCGTGGTAATTGCAAAGCTGACCAGCGCCTTTGTTTTCGCTACATGGATAGTACACTTCCTCTTCTCCTTAAATCAGAAATTTCAAGCTTCTAGCCTTTTTCTGTGCTGTACAGGTCGGTTTGTGTCGGACCTGTTTGGAAACCAAATTGTTGGTTTCCCACGAGGCGGCTCCTATGTCTAAAGTAAGTAACCTCATTATAACACTGTTTCACTTATAACACAGTCAGTTTCTATGGACCTTAAAAATGGCGTTATAATGAGGTTGACCTGTATATTATAGAACTGACACACCAGATGACAACACCAGTAGCACAGATAGTACCATTTGATGCATTCTGGTAATATTTGATAAACTAAAATGCTTCAAAGCCTTATAATAATAATCTTTCCATGCATTGTTAAAAATAATATACATATATATGCAGTATTAGTAAAATTTTAGGCCCCGTCATAAGAAAACCAGATTTAAGGCAGTTACAGAAACTAAAATACAGATCAACCTATGAGAAGTGTCAGGACTGGCTTTGCTTTTCACTGCCAAGATAGAACAACAACTCTAAATGCTGACGACTCTAGACAATGTCTAAGCTCAGAAAGTTTGGTTTGCGCCCAATTTGGTTCAACTTCCTTGAAACAAGTTTTCTTATGATGGGTTCATCCCTACACTTGTACCATTAAAATAAGCATAAATATTTCTACAGCACTATTAAATGTGGGTACACTGTGCATCATACCAAAGCTAAATTGCAAAACTCAGCTTTCAGCATTCTTGAAACAGTAATACTCTGACATGCATACGATGTTAAGTGAAATAACTTTTGTCCAGATAAAGATTGGAATCTTTGATATGATGCTTTGGATATGTGAAAATATAATAATAAATTCTACAGTAACATACAAAAGCAACTATCAAAGCAAACATAATTACATGTACATAAAGAAAGAAATCAAAGAAAATTAATAAATTATCATAACGCAAGCATTGTATTTTTCCTCTTTTTTAAAATATAGGTCAATACCGAATGCATAGCAGCCCCCGTGGCCAAGTGGTTAAGAGCGCTAATATTTCAATCATCCTACCGCAGTGTCTGGTGTGGATTTGAGCCCCACACAGGGCACATGTGAGACAAGCCAAGTTGTACTTGCAGGTGTGCCAGGTGGTTTTTCTCGGGGTTCTCCCGTTTTCCCCCCACCTACTGATTGGCCCGTCTCCTATGAGCTGAAATAATCTTGAAAGGGACTTTAAACTGAATAAAAAAAAAAAAGCTCAGCTTGTCAAGCTTTTTCCTGAATGGACTCTCTTTATACAGAGACTTTGGATAACTAAAGCCCAGTTTGGTTCTGTTGCTCTACTTATGTTGTAAAAAATATTGGTCATGTCGGTATTTAACCAAATAATTTCTAGGTAAGCCTCCTGGAGGCAGTTTACCAGTTCTAAGTGCTGTTTTTAAACAATCTCAGTCTAGCAGTACCAATTTGTACGTTTTGTGGTTTAACTTCCATGGCAACAATTTCCAAGTCATGTCGGGACAGTGCCGCTGCTTCCTGGGTATTAAATAGAACTATGGGGATTAAGGTGTCTTGCTCAAGGACACAGCTTGGCACCTGTGCAGTGGGGTTTGAAGCCAGGATGTATAGATTTGGAGTCTGATGCTCTTTTTGTGTCAGCTGAGGCAGATTAAAGCCTTAGAAATATTTTCATGACCAAGTCTTCGCATTACCATGTTTTTCAATATCATACTCACCCATATCCACTGATGATAGACAGCCCCGCAGGAGCTACCCTGTCATTAAACGTGATGATCCTAATCAGTTTGCTGGGGTTTGCACTGGGGTCCTGCACATCCTCCACCTGCCACCATTCCTCTATGAGGGAATCGTTGGAACTCTCAAGTTTGATAGCTACGTTACTGTAACTGTTCTTTTCTGTGGTATGCAAATGGTTAGATATTACTTTAAAAATGAGTCAAAAGATGCAAGCAATCTAGTTTATAAAATAAGAGCTGTCGCAGGACAGCGTAGCTCGCCTGACTTGTGCTTTGCCACTAAATCTATCAAAATCTGTGACACATGACCTTGACCTCAAGGTACAGCATAAACCTTCAGACCAATATCTACAAGCATGCAAAGTATCAACTTGATACATCTATATGTTCAAGACATATAGACTTATAAAAAGTTTAACCAAAACTTGAACACAAAATTTCCAAGTCTGTGACCTTGACCTCAAGGTCATAAAGGTTGGTCATAATGGTACAGCATAAAACTTCAGACCAATATCTATCAACATGCAAAGTATCAACTTGATCCATATACATGTTCAAGAGATATAGACTTATAAAAACTTTTAACCAAAAACTTAAACAAAAAATTTCTAAGTCTGTGACCTTGACCTCAAGGTCCCAAGGGTGGGTCATGATGGTACTGCATAAACTTTCAGACCAATATCTACCTACATGCAAAGTATCAACTTGATCCATCAACATGTTCAAAAGATATAGACTGATAAAAACTTTAACCAATAACTTTAACAAAAAAAAAATCTAAGTCTGTGACCTCAAGGTCACCCAGGGTGGGTCATGGTGGTACTGCATAAAACTTCAGACCAATGTCTACCAACATGCAAAGTATCGACTTGATCCATCAACATGTTCAAGAGATATAGACTTATAAAAACTTTAATCAAAAGCCGACGCTGACGCCGGGGTGACTGCAATAGCTCTTCCTGTACTTTTGTACAGGCGAGCTAATGAAATGTTTTCATTGTTTTATTATTTTGATTTGTTTGGCTTCAATCTACATATGAGCCATGCCGCAAGAAAACCGTTCTTTGGGGTTTCCTACCAGGTCCGACATAAACCTGTCTGTGCAGCCACAGAAAATGCCTACAAGCTTGAAAGTTCAGTTTTAAGAAGAAGAGGAAATGTACTATATGTGTAGCGAAAAAAAAAAGGCGCTGATCAGCTGTAAAGTTACTGCACAGCTGATCTGCGGCTTTGTTTTCGCATATGCAAAAATCCAGTTTTCTCATGACATGCCTCATATTTTGGCAGAAGCCTCCTATATTTTATTTACCATACTGGACAAAGAAATCTCTCATCTTATGACAACTCCAAATGATACAAATAAAACAGTGAACAGTGATGGAGACTCTGACCAGGCTTCATAGTAGCTGTCTCAATATTTGGGTGTGCACTGTTTGAAGGAAATAATAATCATCATTCAATATCAAACAAGAAAGTCTCACCTGTTCCGAGCAGTTGTACAGAAGGATCTGCTGATTTACTGGCAAGTCTCATGTATCTTGGGAACAGGTCTGCTATTGTACTGAAAAGTAGATAAAATGTATGCATTAGGCAATTTTTAATCTCAGTTCACTTTTAAACAATCACTGGACAAGAGAAGTCACCATGAAACAGGTCTTGTATTTGAAAGAAGGCCCAGGTGTAATTCTTTGGAAATAAGTAATCCTTGGATGGCCATTATCAGGTTTAGTTTTAACGGTTGTAAATTCTGTAGGGAGTTCATATTATGGAAGAATGTTAATGAGGCAACATTTTTTTACCTCCTCTTTTACTACATCATTCTTGGCACCAATTAAAATGAAAATGAGCCTGTGCATGAGAAAACCAACAATTTGGGGTTACGACCAGGTCTGACACAGGCTGCACAGTCACACAATAAAGCTAGAAGCTTGAAATTTCGGATTTAAGAAGAAGAGGAAGTGTACTATCCTTGTAGCAAAAACAAAGGCGCTGATCAGCTTCGCGGTCACCGCGAAGCTGATCTGCGTCTTTGTTTTCGCCTATGCAAATTGTTGGTTTTCTCATGCACAGGCTCAAATGGTTTTATCAAACTATTTGGGATATGTTTATGAGCGCTGCTACATACATGTATTTAAGGAAGACAAAATTTTAAACTTACACAGGATCCGTTTTAGAACCATTGATGAGATCAGCTGTATGTCTTTTCTCTGTGTATGTCAGTTTATGGTTGAACTGGTTACTCAGTGTCTCTCCTGCCTGGGAGTGTGGAGTCCTGAAAAAAACAAAACAAAAAACAATTTAGACATACAGTGAGATAGTTAGATCCATGAAAGATAGCTAGTGGCTTGACATTGTGGATTTAGGTACGAGAGGAATCGTTTTGACCATGTGGCGAAAGTGAAGGCTTTTACTATTGATCTGTTCTTGCTGTGGCATATACAAAAAGCAGTTTTCTCATGTTGCGGATCACTTATGATACAAATTACTTGATTTTACTTCTTCTTTCACTAATCTAATGCTATATCAATACCTTATCATTTGAGCCGCGACGCCAGAAAACCGGTCTTCGGTGTTTCCGACCAGGTCTGACACAAACTGAGCTGTATAAGCACAGAAGATTGCTAGAAGCTTGTAATTTCGGATTTAGAAAGAAGAGAAATTGTGCTATCCGAGTAGCGAAAACAAAGACGCTGATCAGCTTCGCAGTAACTGCAACGCGACGTGAGAAAACCGGTCTTCGGTCTTTATGACCAGGTCTGACACAAGCTGAGCTGTACAAGCACAGAAGATTGCTAGAAGCTTGTAATTTCGGATCTAGAAAGAAGAGAAATTGTGCTATCCAAGCAGCTAAAACAAAGGCGCTGATCAGCTTCGCAGTTACTGCGAAGCTGATCTGCGCCTTTGTTTTCGCATAGGCCAAAATCTGTTTTTTTCATGACGCGGCTCATTTGGCTTAAACTTGTTTTACCTCTGTCAGATCTACCAAGGGTGAAGAGCAGTACTTACGCCAAAATAACTTGGAGACTTTAAGTTGGCCAAAATTCATGCCCCATTGTATGGACTTGCATTTGCATTATAGAATGGTTCACATTTTAGTTTGTTTTTTGTTGAAAAATACATGCAAGTATGCATTGGAAATCAGAATAAAATCCTTACAATGTAATTAAGACATGCAAATTTTGTTATCAATCATGGTTATACAGAGAACATATTAAACATAATTTTGAAAACCTATAAGGAAAGTCATTTCAGCTTAAACTGTTATGTCAAAATAAATGCTTCCTCTCTCTTTCTTCTCATAATTTATACAGCATTTGTTTTTGATGTTTAAGAATTAAGATACCAGATGACAATATTTCAGCCACTATGTCTGGGTACTGAACCTTTTCTATGGGAAGTTGATTTGTCTGGTTAACAGACACGCCGCCATGATAGTTGGACGTGAGCCCCACCTCTTAATCCAGTATCCAAATCTCTATCCATGCCACCGCACAGCACTATCTTGACAGTATTATGCTCTTTTACAAATAACTTTTCTTCAGCAAATGCATGCACAAGCAATACATAATTTCAAAAACAAGTTGTTCCTCCATTTTTCATTTATTTAATATTATTGTCATAAAGAAATATGCAAAACTTGCATGCAGATAATTAAGGATTGATTGGTTATGGCTTAACATCCAAGTCAGCAATTTTTCAGTCATGTCTGGACGGAACCAAGACCTGTAGCTCCAGAATAAAATATAAAAGTTTGATCCTTCTGAAGCAGTAAACCGTTCAAAGGGAGATAGTATGGGCCATATTGCACACTCCAGTTTTTAACGCTTCCAATTACTAAATCACACATGGGTTAAACTTTTTCAGTTCTCTTTAGAGAAGTTTTAGGTACCAAATTTAATTTTCTCAAGGGGGCTTTTGAGGTGCAGTGATTCCTGGGGAATACATGTACAGTTAATGAAACATCACACATGTCTGTTAACACCCAGATATGCTTGTTCTTCAAACTTTCAATTGTGAAGACATTAAAATTGTCTTAAAAACAAACAAACAAACAAACTAACGCCCTGCACAGTACCATTCTGTTTATTAGTTTTTTTTCTTCCTTTCTTACTTAAAAATCTAAACCTATATGTCAATTGCAAAATACATGTATCCAAATCACTTCAGTAAATGTGTTCTAAGAGTTATTTTATTATTTCAAACAAAAAATGTATTCAAAATATGCATATATGCAAGAAATGCCATTATCAAAAATACTACCTGCTGATAGGCCTGGAGCTGTCAAATTATCCATTTTGATTAAAATCATGGCCCATGACAGTGAAATGGATTTTGTCAATTGCAAGGCATATACATGTAAAGACAATGACAGACATAAAACTTGTGCTTGTTGACCAATAAGTCTGATCTAGACTATGTCCCTCGGGCACAGCATACTCTCGTTGGTAGTGAGTGGTGCAGAAAACTGTCAAACATTGACTTAAAGTCCATAGTTTTAATCTTAGCAAAAGCATATCATATTTTACACTGTTGTTTAGCTTGGACCTACAGTAAGAAATTCACCAATGCAAAGATTTATTGTCCTTATACAGTTATTAACTGATCAAAATTTACAATCTGCTGCACTCGGAATGCCAAAATAACTGAAATAGAATAGCAGTGTTTAATCCAGAAGTGCCAAAACAAGATCCACCCACCTGGTAAAAGTGACATGGAACTCCATCATAACATCAGTTTTGTTGTTCTCAAGTGCCTCTATTAGACTTTTCCTGCTTGGCGGACTGATACCCCACAGGGACGTAGACTTGCCATCCAGGAGAATCTCCGTAACGTCAGGGGCATCGTAGTTACTCAGGAATCCAACAGCAAGCTGGAAGACACAAAGTAGAATATGTGAATACTAGTATTCGGACATTAATACCTTTGCTGCAAATCATAAATGCTCTACAACTCTTAAGATGTCCCTACATGAAATATGCCACCAGAAGATGCAAAGATACACTGCATACCAGATTAACTGGACCATTATTTGTTTGTTTGTTGTTTGAGATTTAAGGTCCCAGTCAACAATTTTTCTGTCATTTCAGGTCAGAGCCACTGCTTCCAAGGTATTGAAATAACTCCGAGAAGTTATGACTCAATCGAGGCTAACAATAACTGATTGGGATTTACTTGTGAAAATTAGATTATTTAATAAATACACAGTCTAGTAGATGCACCGTTGATTTATTTCTCCTTTGTCTGAAATTTTCAAGAGTGATGCCATCTTTGATGACATGAATGATACCAATTTTAACTTTAGGGAAAAACTAAATAATGTCAAAGATACAACTTCACTTATGGCCATTATGCTCAAGTTCATATCCATCCCTAAACTTTCTATCTTTGCTACTGTGTTGTTTTCCCAGTCATGCAATGATACCATATAATAAATAATCATATATTTTAACACCCAATAACTTTCATCTACAAATTCGAAACAAACACTATTAAGATAATAGATATGCAATATTCAACGTAATAAACTACTGAACTTAAAATGGGGTATAGAAAGGAAAATCCATTCAATAAGTTTACATCAGGGTTTTGTAGATGACATAACATAGTGTCATTCATATGGCTGAAGTTCGTCTTTCTTCAGAAAGAAAAGGCCATTTTATCATTAAGCAAACTTGTTTCAGTGGCAGCTGCCTGAGTATTCAGTGCATATTCTTTCACCAGTAAAAGATATTGCCTGACCAAGTGATGGGCACAGCGACCTCCTGATCATAGACCAAAATATGCTACTGACTGTGATAGCTTTCAAGAGAATGAAGTGTTCCACTGTCCAAATATTTTAGAAGAAGCATATACATTTGAAGCTGTAAGCAGAAGATTAAGCCAGTAGCCAAAACTGAGACAGTGATTTGCTGCAACAATATGCAGGAAGAAAGAATTCAGTATAATGGTTGTTAAAAAGCAGTGTAAGAAACATACTGATTATATCAAAACAAGCCACAGCAATGTCAGAAATGAATATGAAGTGCTACAAAGCATTTGAAAGGTCATTTTTTCCACACATAAAATCATACATGTGATATCTCTCTATTTCGGAGTCATCACCCTATTTTTTAGCAAATCTCCATTCTTGGAATTTCAAAATTGCTTTAGATTTACATTCTGTTTCGCTTCTTAGTGGTATCACATATATCATTAGAGGCATAAAAGGTGATTATTGTTTTAGGACACTGACATAGAAGGACCATCCCTTAAAGAACACAATCTGGATAGGATCTTATGTGTTAAATCATACCTACCTCATTCTGTTAGTCAGGTTATAAAAAGCATACATGTAAGCAATATACTATTCAAAATTAAATTCGTGAAAAACAAGCTTTAACATTTTTATAAGAACGCATACACACAAATCTGACATAATGGTGATAGTACAGCAAAAGCCGAATTTCAACTTAAAATAGACCTTGCCAAACTGCCCACTGCTTTGAATGGATTAATCAATTCAAAGTACGATAATAATTGAGCCACCTCATGAGAAAACCAACAATCTGCATATGCGAAAACAAAGGCGCAGATCAGCTTCGCAGTAACTGCGAAGCTGATCAGCGCCTTTGTTTTTGCTACACGGATAGTACAATTCTTCCTCTACTTATATCCAAAATTTCAAGCTTCTAGCCATCTTCTGTGCTTGTACAGGTCGGTTAGTGTCGGACCTGTTCGGAAACCACATTGTTTGTTTTCCCACGAGGTGGCTCATATACTTTTGTGAACCTTCCACAAGTGTATGTACTTTTGTAATCTAAACTTTTAAATGACGAAGATAGATCAAGTTTGTCTGCTGTTAAATCTGAAAATTCTTTCACCCAAAAGTGTCCAAACCTCTAATTAGAAGAAAACATGAGAGCTTACCCCATTCTTGTTGAACTTTGACCTCAGTTGTTTGTATTCTCCCTCTGAGTAGACCCTGATACTGTTCTGTTGGCCGGATACTGTGAACAGAGGCTGGAAACATAAAATCAGTGAGATATGATATTAAAAGAATCTTACATGTGTGTCAGTATGGATAGAGAAATCTGTCCTCAGGGTCACAGTTTGGCATCACGAGGCTCGCCGGGGTGAGATAAATAGAATCCGTCATGGGTGTCCAGTGGAGATAGGAAAATCCCAACCCAAGGGTCCACCCGTTCCAGTGGGAAACGAGGCTCGCCGAGTCTCCCACTGGAATGGTAGACCGGAGACCTGTAGACCGGAGGGCTGGGATTTTCCTTTCTACACTGAACACCAATGATGGATTCTTTTTCTTACATACTCCGTCTAAATTAATTTTCTTTTACCGGTAACGTCACCTGGTACCGTGCTTTACTGTGTATATTGCGGAAATGACGTAAAATGTAAATAAATCGTTGTCAAAGTCAATAGAGATGTAGTATTGATCAGTTTTTATTTTAAAAGGCGCGTGATCCAAGAACATTCACTGTGAGTTCATGCCAATTTTTTCTAGTTTTGTTGAACACCATTGCTAAAAGCAGTAGAAACGATCGAATTTACTCGCATGCTTTTCTTATCTTGTATGAGCAACCAAACCAGCAGTGTAAGATAAGATTTTTGCACCACCACTGAATAACGGGATAATTCTATCTTTTTGACAAGGGCATGTAAGAAAAGAATTTCTCACATGGGTAAGAAAAGAATTTCTCACATGGGGTAAAACCTACGATTTCTCTATTTGGTGTGCAAGAAACTGGTTCACCCAACATGATGTACACCACTACAAATAGCATGATCTACAATATCAAGAGGTTGGACTATCCATGTATGTCAGACCAAGCCATATTGGCATACTGGCACATTGTGCTGGCGAATGAGATGACAAGTGGCCATTTCAAATGAAATTTATCAAAATTTTCCTGTTCAGAAAAATGTTGGTTTCTCTGTTATATGATATTATATGACATTTAGAGTAAAATTTCAATACCTGGAAACCACCAAGACTCAGCGACACTGTACATTCTTTGGGAGGATTGGCCTCGTACACTGTGTTGGCAAAGGAGAAGATGACCAGTGGAAACCAAATGATAAAGATTATCACAAACAGCAGGAGACCACCAACACCGTACTTGATCACAGCTTTCTTGGGGGTGGCTCTGGGGGTTGGGTATTTCTGGAAATAAAGAATGTTTTTGCATGAAATGTTCTTCTTTTGCTTTTCAAACTACACTGACTGGTTGGATAAATATTTCTTATTATTGTCTTATACAGTATGAGCATGAAAACTTGCCAGAGATCAGTCTCTATGCCTTTGAAAGTAAATGTTTAACATTTTAAGTCACTAATGGAAACATTTATGGACACATGCTTCCTTTTTAAGCTTAGCCTTTATCTGAAACAAAGCAACAGTCCACCAGACTTAGGAACATTTTGACCAACTTTGAAACAATCCCAAATATTCAAGTAACCTTCAGAAGAATGAGTAACTGACCTTTTCTGCCTCTCTCCAACATTTGAGGACATAGATATTGGCGTAGATATCTTCCATAGTGAGCCAGCTACCGATAGCCATTGTAGTGTCGGTCCAGATCCAGTCCATCAAGGTACGCAGCTCCAATACAAAAGGAATAGCAAGGAATCTACAAAAAAACAGGTAACAGTTCTAAGAAATCAGATAAAAATGACTGAATAACTCCAGTATGTATGGAATGGAAAGTTTTTCAAAAATATAGGATGAACTTGTGTTTTGTTTTTTTGTGTTGTTGTTTTATTTGCCATTCAACCATTGATGGGTAATAACCAGGTCCCAGTTGTTGAAAATTAACGATGTCGTTAGTTAACAATTTGTTAAAATTTCAAATGGCCATATTACAAATACAGTTATTCTTTGTTGAAAAAATGAGAAAATCCTTAGCATTGCAAAAGATTCTCACATTTTATCAACAAAAATATCAGTGTATTTGCTTATGTAGTCGGCATATACTTAACAAGTTGTTTTAACGCTGACATTAACCTGAGATAAAAATGAAGAGATTAGACAGTCCACCTAGCGGCCACTTTTTGTTTGTCGCGCGTGTACCTGTGGCGCCACCTACGATCCGCCCGCTATATTTTCGAAGACAAAACCAATGCTATAAATATCGACATTCAATGGCAATTTCATACATCCGATGACATATTTTAGTCTAAAGAAACTGTAGACATTTTTTATTTTATTTATGAACCAGATTTTGATGTTTGTAGTGTTTTTATTGGATTTTTAATTGTTTACTTTACTTTGATAAAGCACTGAATTCCTTGTTCGGCGTTTCAAAATGGCAACCAAGCGTAAAATAGTCGGTACATTTTGATTAAAACGCGTTGTAATTAAAAGGCTAGGTAATCTTTAATCAACAAAATATGAAAGAAGAAAGATATAAAAATCTTTTGATTTGTGAATTAACACACAATCTATGACTGTGTTTGTCTTACAATCGTATAACTATTGACTATTTTTGTCATTTTAGCAAAAACGGTTTGGTCCGATCTCAAAACGTGTAATTGTTTTTATTAAAAGGTTGCTATGAATGACTTTTCTTTGACAAACAACATCAATTTTCTCAAAGAACAATGTGTTACATATTGTTTGATTGCCCTTCGATACGGTTTGGGTATTTTTGAAAGCGTCAAATCGCCCTAATGAATCAGCTGTTTTTCACAACTTTTCGCCGCTTTGGAGTCAAAATATGGAGATTTTTCTACCCATTGTTTGGCATTGCAAATAAGACCAAAGAGTTAGATTTGAATGCAGAATGACATATTATACTTTTACAGTAATTGGTTGTCTATTTGGTCGATAGTTTATATTGTATTTATAACCACACACACTACCCATGTCCCGTGCCCGGGATAGGATTTGGGATAGCCATGCCCGGAAATGTGATGGGGACAACAGAAAAATTAGTTTCCACATTTTTCGAAATGAAAACAGTGACAAAAGAAGAAATGACATTTGCGTAGCAAAGTGCAAGAGAAAATACGTTAAGCCCGGATACGAGAAGAAAAAAATAGGAACAGGCGAAAGGCGCTCTGATATGCGGATTGCATTTTGACTTAAATGCTTTTGAAAAACATCCCATTGTTGCATTTTCGTGCAATGTGAAAACTGTGAGACCGCGCTTGAAAACAGACACCATCGCAACTATTGAAAAGAAACCGTTGCTCAGAGCAAGGGCAAGTATACATATAAAGCTAGCGTATTATTCTTTTTCAAAATTTTGAGTATAACTATACAGTGGCGGATTTAGAGGGGGTTCGGGGGGTTCGCTTGAACCCCCCTCTGGAAGCAAATTCTTTCAATTTCATGGGAAGATTTGTGAAAAATTAGGTAAAATGTTGGAAACGAACCCCCCTTTGTGGATTTGAACCCCCCTTCCAGAAATCCTGTATCCGCCCCTGACTATATCATGATGAGAGCTAACATTGCAAGAAAAGTGTGGTTGCATGTTGGCCTAAAGTTTATGATTATTTTTTCATAATGTATTTATTTCAATTATGTTTCCGAATACAATCTTCAGTAAAGTTACATTAAACTGTGTGAGGTATCAGTCATTAATGCGGCACGTGCCTGCAACGTGACATAAGTGCGAATGATCTTTACCAGCTCGAAAATCAAACAAGTCACCTAATCAACAGGTATTGCACGGTGCAATACAGGTAGCTGGTAATAAATGTGTAATTTTTTCTTTTGAAATCCGGCGGCGACTTGAATCAACAGGTATTGCACGGTGCAATACAGGTAGCTGGTTATAGAAGTGTCATTTTTTCTTCATGAATGAAAGTATGAAAGATAGAGAAAAAAAGAGAAGAATATTCGAGCTCATGCCTGACTGATTCCATTAAATTCACATAATCCGTTCCTCCACTGCCCTTTTTAAAAGAAAAGTGTAAAATAAGACCAACAAAACGAAGGGCAAAAAAAACAACAACAAAGGGTTGTTGCACCAAACGCCTCTCTCCAACGTGCGCAATTGAATTATGTTCGGATATTGGCGGTAATCTTCATTGAACGTGATAGATAGACTTGATGTGTCAAAGAACTGCCGGTTGTGGCTAGAATTGATATAGGGCAATCTCCTTACGCTCATTCATGTCGGGGACAGCATCAAATCGGTGTTGTCATCCATAATCCTGAAGGTTTAAAGCTTAAAAAGATGCTTTAATTTGAATTGAAGCTTTAACCTTGTTCACTAATTATCGTTATTTTTTCGGTGTTATTAGTGATATGGTGAGATTAATCAATCGGCGTTTTCTTTAATCTTAAAATAATCCGTTAAGAATTGTTGTATGCGTCCAGTGGCGTAGAAAATATGCATAATTATAAGCGTAATTCCTAAGAAAAAAGAACAGCAGCTTTATGCAAATCGAAGGATAATTGATGATAATTATGTTAATAAAAACAACTAAAGAAATGAATCTCTCTGATACAATGAAACCTGATCTTATCAATTCAATTAAGATGCCTACACTCTACCTCTAGACCGCAGCATATCTCCTTTGTTTTCACTGTGTAAGATGCAAGAATAGTAAAACATTTTCACCTACCCTTTGAACAGGAACAGATTAAGATAGTTGTATTTCTTGGTTAGGAAATTTCCCAGAATCCTCGTGGGGTATGCAGACCTGATCTGATATGCTGACAGGGCGAAGTACACACACTTGGTGAAGTACCATAGCTGGGCCGGCTTGTTGTCAAAAAATGATCTGCAAAAGTTGGGATGAAATCAAAATTTAGCATTCTACAAAGCAAACTCATTCAATATCATTTTGCAGTCTTCTGTTTTTTAATAAGATACAGTTTGTAAGAAGTCTTAGCAAGTACATTACTTAAAGACATGTAACATGGAATTCAATTTGACAAAAGTAATTCAAACACATATGAACATTTTTTTTCTTCAAATATTAGGACATTCAGTTATGCTACTAGCCCTTTTCCTCGACAATTCTTGCAAAGGGCTAAAAATCAGACCTGTGAGCTATAGAATGAATTACCTTGTGGTAGAGTAGGGAAGTATAAAGAACATCCAGACATGGACAATGATGACCAGTATGATTTGGAAGATGAACTTTCCAAGGACGTTTTTCTTCAGGTATAGAGCACGGTCGACCACAATAAACACAAACTGAATCAGCAGCATAATCAGGAATGGCACTGGCACCCTGTCTTCTGTAATGTAGGAAGTGACATCGCCACCAGTTCCTCCTTGCTGTAAAACACAAGATGAAAACATATACATCTAGAACATATATGAGCCATCGCATAAGAAAGCCAACAATACGCATCGGTGAAAAGAAAGGCAAAGATCAGCTGTAGCTGATCAGCGCCTTTGTTTTTGATACTCGGAAAGAGCAATTCCTCTTCATCTTAAATCAGAAATTCCACGCTCTTAACTATTTCCTGTGACTGTACAGCATGGTTTGTGTCATACATGGTCTGAAATCCAGACTGATAATTTTCTTATGCAAAGGCTCATGTATAACCCAAGTCCAAATATTTGATCAATGAAATGGAAAAATGTTTGTTGACGGAAGACAGAAACCAAGAAACTGATGCATGTTTTAACATTCTGTAGAAAAACTTCTGATATCAACATCACTTGTTATGCTTATGTAAAGCCTTTTTTTCTGTTGGTAAAGGCAGGATGCATGGGTTAAATACCTTTCTTTTAGCTACAAAGTTACTTACTGAAGGTCCAAAAGCCCAGTAACCAAAGACAACGATGAGGAAGCCAATGAAATCACAGGCAAACATAGGGGCGTATACATCTGTTGTGGCGTTGTAGTCCGGGCAGGTCAGCTGCTTATAGAATGTTGTGAATGGGCTCAGAATTAGTGATACCCTAAAAATAGACATCAAAATAACCAATAAAATCACAAGCACACATTGGGGCATACACATCTGTCGTGGCATTGTAGTCTAGACATGTCATCTGCTTGTAGAGTTGAACTAGTTCAATCTGCCCTAAATCAGTTCAACTTACACGGACTTTTTCTCGCCTTTCGCTTTTTCAGAAAATCCTTTAAGGTCTGTCATACACTCAAGAAATGCCAAAACCATTATGACAAACTTTTATCCACAAGT
The DNA here is from genome assembly GCA_964017185.1 of Rugalucina vietnamica. Classification (NCBI taxonomy): domain Eukaryota; kingdom Metazoa; phylum Mollusca; class Bivalvia; order Lucinida; family Lucinidae; genus Rugalucina; species Rugalucina vietnamica. The sequence continues at coordinate 2,598,660 of OZ024877.1, read as the reverse complement.
TCTAGATAGTGGATGTTTTAAATTAACCCATATTTGACGAATGGATTTTCCCATCATTATCAATTGGAGGAGTCCACTTTCATTCTTAGGAGTGTTAGGAGTGATTTTTAATTTTTATCCCACTTTTCGATGAATTTTCGTTAAGGAAACAGAATAGCCCCAGATGGGACGCCGCAGAACGCGACGTCACATCTGGGGCTATTCTGTTTGCCTATGTCCCATAAAAGGGACGCCAGGCTTAAATGAGTTAAGCTGAACAGGCTTAAATGAGTTAAGCTGAACTTACACAGATGTTTTCTCGCCCTTTGATTTATCAGCAAAGCCTCCCTCTAGATCTGTTGTTGACTCAGGTGATGCCAGAACTTTACTGACAGGCTTGCCATCTACCAGTTCAACAGTGGTCTCGGCCTTACCATCTGTGATGGCTGCCGGTTCCTACAAATGAAACAAGATATGAGCCTTAGCATGAGAAAACCAACAATTAGGGTTTCTGACCAGGTTCGAAACAAATCAGGCTGTGCAGCCACACAATTCAGCTAGAAGATTCACAATTCAGTAATTTTTACAAAAAATTACAGTGTATTTGCAATATTGCCATTTGAAATTTTAATGATTCATTAACTAACGATGTCGTTAATTTTGAACAACTGGGCCCAGGTGTTTTACCTCAATAGAAGATGTGGGAGCTTCAGTTTCCTTTTCTTCAGATACCCACTCAGCATCTCTCCAGAGACCATATCTCTATAAATATAGATGGAAATAGAGGATTTTACACGAGTGGTCATTTCATATGAATTTATTAAATGAACCTTAGGTGAGTGTAACAAATTTCATATGAAATGACCACTCGTGTAAGATTCGTTTTATAATACGACTCTGAAAATAGGATTTTATCGCCTTGAAAGTGGACATACATATTGTCAATGAAAATTTACATCGCTGTTATGGACATCGTCCATGACGATACGTATTCCAGCAAAAGTAAATACATGTGTTTGTCATAACACTTTTTATTACATGACGTTCTCCACTGGAAAACAGTGAAATCAATCGATAATTAGTTTTATGATAAGAACAGGTTTGTCATTAGAATCTCAGACACAGACCTGAACCTCTGTTTGAAAGTATATTAAAATTGTTCAGAAACTGAGGAATGGGTGTGGGGAGGGTAAATAATTATACCTTGAGTATTGTTCTATGTATAAACAGTGCCAATGAGGAATGGGTGTGGGGAGGGTAAATAATTATACCTTGAGTATTGTTCTATGTATAAACAGTGCCAACAACAACACTAAGTCCATAGCAGCAAATTCATCTTTCTGCTCCACCCCTATGATCCTAGGGGGCCAGAATGGGTCCTCACTCACTGTGCCGTTCCACGGGAAGAACCCAAACTGGAACAGGTACTTCACCACAACTACAGCCTAAAGACGTAAATAAAAGATTATAGTAGATTTTTGACGGTCTTTTTTGCAGTAACAAAATCTGTACCTTGGATCACTGAAGAGCATAAGTAGTCAAGGCTCATGATCTGTTAGTGTTTCAAGATCCCCCCTTTCAAGATGCCAGTCAGGATACCACATTTTTTAACTATCTTCACTCAGACTTGCCATCAGGTCACTTCATTTTTAAGACAATTTTTCTTTTTATGTCAAATCATACATGATTCTGTTTTCAATTTTGAAGAAGGGACAGAATGTATAAATTACCTCTGTGTATGTAATAACTGTAATCCAGAAAGTCTTGGTTGGCCGTGGAACTGACAACATCCCCCATAGGAACACAAATATCGGCAGAGGCAATGACAACAAACTGGCCGTCAACATATGATTCAGTATCATGAGGAAGTAGCAGACCAGCTCTGATTTGGCAATGAGGACGTAATACGTTGCCACGAGAAGTCGGTATAACCTTGGCTGGCTCTCCTCGAATTGTGTTTCGTCATCTTCAAACTTGTCCAAGTCAGTTGTCATTAGACTGGAAAATATGAAATGGGATACATAGTTATGTCTAAGATAACTTGTTTTGGGAGTGTCTGTTATGTTTTAGTATAATGATAAACTGAGCTGTACAAATACATGTACAGAAGCTAGCTAGAGACTTGAAATTCAAGGATTTAAAATTGGAGGTTTGCATTATCTGTGCATTTTGCAACTTTTCTGTATATGTTTCTGTGTATATGGCTTAGAAATCCATAGGAATCCTATTTCGTCAGAAAAATCAACTGAATATCTAATTTAATAAAACAGTTTAATACCTGGATTCACTTTTTGTAGCAGCAATATTATTGCCATCAGACTGTTCCAACTTTACAGGTTCAATTGTGATCTCTACTAGGTCAGAGGTGGCTGCCGCACTAAAGAATAGAAATTATTGGTGTCAAAATACTTTTACTCAAAAGATCAGAAAATATTTTGCAAACACTTAAGGACATTTGATTCACAAATTAATTTGAATAACAGTTACTGCTAACAGCAAAACATAAATACGCACTTCCAAGGAAGTTCATTAGGCTGTTTAAATGTTTGTGAATCCTGAAGGGCTTCTCGGAGACATTAAAACAACTAATGTTTTTCATCATCCAGTGAAAGCTAAAATCTGAATTTCAATACTTATATTTACATTTTAAATTATCAATCAAGATAAGATTTTTATATGCACATATCATCGCCCATTTTCATGTTATTTGACATTAAACCCGACTTAACGTAATTTTGGAACAGTTAAAACATCTAATTTTTGTGCTCAATGTAATGGCGATGCGCGACTGACGTCACGCCAACAAGAGTAAACAAACGTCACTGGCTGGTTTTGAAGTCATCCCGCCCATAGGCTTGGCCTCTAGATTAATGTTTTTCATTGGGAAATGAAGAACATCAAGAAAGATACTTTCGTCTAGGGCCATTGCAATAAAAATGTAAATATTTGCATATATTTTCCCCAAATAATGTATGGATTGCATACATTTCAGTGAGAAAATGAAAGAAAAAAGTCACGCAGTATGCATGAATTTGAAGACCTATTTATATACAGATGGATACATGCAATATGTTATGGAAAGTGAACAGGAACAGCTGTTTCCCTTTTACATTACTTAACTTGAAGCATGTCTAAAAAGTCACAATATACACATATCTTATAATGAATACACATATCTTATAATGACACACTCACCCATCAGGATGGTCCTGTCCTCCTTCTGCTGTCTTGAGTCTGGTGGTCTCAAGTTCTGTCTCCGTCAGTATAAACTGTTCTGACTGAAAATATACATGTATTGAAATGTGTTAATTTCTCTTTTCTTTTTGTTTGGTTTATTTGATTTGTGGTTTAACCTTCTTTAGTCATGTCAGAATGGAGAAGTTGCTATCTGGGTATTAACCAGTATTGTTTTTAGTAATACATTTTTGCTGTACTAACAGAAATGGTAATTTCGCTGTCCTAGTAAAAATGGTCTCATAAATTTCTGACTAAAATGTACCTGTATTTGTTGTTTGACTCTGATATGATCATCTTTGAGTTTTGAAGCAACCAGTCTGTAGTTACGGGAGATTCTGTTGAATAAAGAAGTTAACCAGTCTGCCAGACTCTTCAACAGTGCCAGGATAAAATTGAAGACTCGCATCACTTTGCTTGGTACACTGTCTGTAACAGGAAAATATGGATAATGTGGAGTGTTTAAAGATTATTCTTCTCTGATTGTAATAGTCTCCCTCATTGGTAATGCCAAGACTCTAGCCATCTTCTGTGACTGGTTCAGCCTGGTTTGAGAAGACAAGGTCAGAAACATCAGAGACATGTTTTCTTTCACGGTATACTGTATACAATGTATACTGTATGTTTTGGGACACTCTCCCTTTATGTCAAAATAATTAATTTTCTCATTTTAAAAATTTGGGACATATAAAAAATATTGGCAGAATAATTATTTTATAACCAATAAAGTTGGGACATACCTTTCTCTTCCTCTTCCTCTTGTTCTTGTTTGTCATCATCCACAGTTTTTATTTCATCCCTGGGGCTGCTGGGTTTAGAGCCCCGGGGCCTATCCTGGTCATCATCAAAACTTTCAGACTTCTTTACAGCTTCACCAATGTCTGTGTCTATCGCAGTTGAGATCAGCTGAAATAGAAACAATCAAACTTACAAACACCATCTATTTTGTTTTTTATTTCATCTCCAGGTGTGCCAGGTTTAGATCCCCAGGGCCTCTCTTGGTCATCATCAAAACTTTCTGACTTCTTGACAGCTTTGCCTATGTCTGTGTCAAAAGGGGTGGAGATAAGCTGAAACAGAATCAAACAGAATTTAGTTATCATACTCTACTATTTTCATTTCATCCCAAGGCATGCCAGGTTTTGAGCACCCAGCCTCTTCTAGTCATCATCAAAACTTTTTGATTTCTTTACAGCCTCCCCAATGTCTGTGTCTATAGCTGTTGAGATCAGCTAAAATAGACATAAATGAACTTAAAATTATCATCCAATGCCTTCATCTCATCCCAGGGAATGCTTCCATTTCATTGATTGTGATCAGTAGATGCAGCTTCAGTGAAGCTGAAAGTGCAGACTGCACAAAGCTGGGGTCAATGGCCTGTCACCAGTTTCGTCAACATACAACTTGCTCTGCTTGCAACGGACAGTTTAGAGCTAAAATTGGCCTAGACAGTTATCAAAAAATAAATATATCAACACACATACATTCTAGTAATCAAGAAATAAAGATGGTCTTTTCCATTACTGAGAGACAAATGAACAGATGCAGTTTAAGATATCTACTTTTTGATTTAAGTATAACATTCATTGCCCTCAGCAACTAAGGATTTGTAACTAAAGACTATGTCTACTGGTGTCGCAGAAGCATATTTCCAACACAAACCAGGTTAATAGTGCATTACCTCTATAGGGAGTGGGTGGGGCATCTTTATCTCCCTCCCCTCCCATTCCAAACTTATTAATATCCACTCCCTCAACATGTTCAAGCTCCTACCAACACCCTTTATGCGCATTGTGGGCTTCAAATCTTAAAACTTATAATAAGAACTTTTATTTTTGACATACCTCCATAGGAGTGGGTGGGGCATCTTTATCCCTCTCTTCCCCCATACCAAACTTGATAATATCCACTCCCTCATCATCGTGTTCTAACTCATCTTCACTCTCTTCAAACAGGTAATAGTCTCCTGATCTAATAGCTAGAAATAGATTATAAATAATTACAGAATCTAATAAGAAGCATATATTTTTCATTATTAGGGCACTTTCTTCACACACCAAGTTTTGGGCCCTTAACTGCAAGGCAACATGTACACATAGCATTTTATGTTATGTAGAATGTGCTTATTTATGAGTATATCATCATATGTCAGTATTTGCAATATTATTTTTAGTTTACATCTGTATGTTTAAAAATAAACAATGTGAATTAATTAAAACTAGCCTAGTAAAAAGCTATATTATCATTTTACATTTATTAATGCTTGGCTACGCCAAATAAAATCAAATAAAATAGGCAAAACAAAGAATTAAGATGGCTCATATATATAAAGTTTATTTGCTTTTATGAAATGCCATGCTTTCCAACTTGCAAAAAAAATCCCCGCAAATTAGTTAACACATAGATAGATAAATAAAAGTAACCGGATTATGAATTATGCAACATGATATTATGGAGAGATGCAAGAAAGCTAAGTGCAATAACGAGATAAAGACGAATGCGAAAGATTTAATTTCATGCTGTTCCCTACTGCCTACTCCAAACCCTGTGTTTTAATGCCTCCCATATTAAAGCAAGCTTTACTGCAGTGAAGTACAGAATTTGCAGTCAAGCTAGTGAATAATGGTTCATCCAAAGCTAAAGAAAAGTTTGTTAGCGTGGCCAAACATCTATATTGTTTCATATATTTCCAAAAATATACTCCATGCAAGAATAAAGGAACTGTCTTATGAGATAAATGGTACTCTTAAAGGAATACACTCACAAAGATTCTCATTCATTTCAGGAGATAGTGGTTACAGAGACAAACAGTTTGCTACCATTTTTACGAAAATCGACCCAGCAGTTTTGAAGTTATGGTAATTTTTACATTTTACAATGGCTGACTATGCCAGCCACCGTTTTGTTCAGCTAGTCACATGACTAAAAATGAAAAATACAAATTTACAGCATATTGCTCACTTTTTTCACTTGAAAATTGAAGATGTTCGCTCCACTAAATGCAAGGAAAGTAATTTATCCTCATATTTAATTTACACAGAAATGGCTAATATTTGAATTTTATTATTGTGAGGGAGTGACGTCATACCTTCACAGCCTTGTCTTGGAATCAAACCATCAAAATTTTCAAACCTCCATAATTTGCTTAACTTGTCGGATTTTCATGAACTTTTTTTGCATAATGCTCAGCTACCTTAAGTCTTTTTCCTGTAAGATACAAGAATAAGTTTGTAATCCTATTCCTTTCAACTTTTATTTTTGACCAGCTCAGAACAGTGGATCAAGATCAGACTACTTCTAGGTATCTTTCAGATTAGGTCATGCTTGATTGTCAAGTCTTTAGAGGCATGACCTAGCTGTTTAACTTTTAGTACTGTTTTCTTGTTTCCTAGGGCACAACCAATTTTTAATCAGTCATAACTGTGCAGATGAGCCGTCATCATAAACCCTGCTTTCTGGCAAGTGTATCGACCATCAAATAGTCTCTTTTCACAGCCAAATCACTACTATCAGTTACTATACATTACAGCTGTATATACATGGTTGAAAGAAGATAATTTTGCATGTGTGATAAACAACTGAAACAAACGACATCACAAGATTGAGGAAAGACTGATAGCTTCCCATATGATTCTGCAGGTCTGGTAAGTGAAAGCTTATATAAGCTTAGATAAGGTGGTGTGCATTTAGAAAATTACAAAAAAAAATGTACCAAATCCCACAAGACAGTTCAAATGAAATAGCCGTAACTGCTTCTACATGTTAATAACTTGGTTTTCTACTGCGTTTCAGTCTTTCATATAATGACTGGGAATATTTGTTTCTCACAAAAGCATTGAGTACAAGTTTTACTGAAAACTTTTCCACACTATATGATTTGTTATATAATCTGCTTGCCTTGAGCTGAAATTAGAATCGGGAAACAATCTTAGAAACTTAAATCTAAATCATGAAGACATACAAACCCTTTTATACCACTAGAAAATGTGTTTATGAAACACTATGCCCCCAACTGGTAAGCCACTTTCAAGATGTAAAAATATCCAAAAAAATGACTAAGTTCAAATTGTAAAAAAAGTGACAAAAATTAATCTGAGGAGTAAATCCCAACCACATGCATATCTTCAAAGCATGGTCACAATGTCTGCAAAGTTTCAAAAGTATCGGTATTAAATTGTAGGAGGAGTTGCGCACACAAGTTACCCTCTATCCATCCACTAAAATGCCCGAAAAAATGACTAAGTTCAAATTGTGAAAAAAATGACAAAAAATAATCCAAGGACTATATCCAAACCACATGCATATCTTCAGACCATGCCCATAACACATATTTAGTTTTAAATGAATTGGCATGAAACTGTAGGAGGAGTTGCGCACACAAGGTACCCACTGCCCATTCACTTTCATTGTCAAAATGCCTGAAAAATGGCTAAGTTCAAATTGCGAAAAAAGTGACAAAAATTAATCTGAGGATTATATCCAAACCGCATGCATATCTTCAAAGCATGGTCACAACATCTGTAAAGTTTCAAGAGAATCGGAATAAAACTGTAGGAGGAGTTGCGCACACAAGGTATCCACTATCTATTCACTTTATCAAGAATTAAAAAGGGAAATAACTCTCACAGAATTGGCCCCTAGCCCCTTGAATTTACCTCTTAATTTTCATAAACAAACTACATGCCAAATTTCAAGATCCTAGCTCTAACGGTTCCTGACCGAGAGCTCACGAATCAGTATGATCACAGACTGACTGACTGCACGCACGCACTCACTGCACGGACAGACCCAAACCAATATGCCCCCTCAACTTCTTCGAAGTTGGGGGCATAATACATTCGGGTAGCGAGGCTTGTTCTAAATCTCACTAGCATGCGACAACCAAGCAAATGTTTTGCTAATTAAATTGCGAAACTGTCATACTACATTAGTGCCAGTGTCATGAGAATTTTCATGTGTTAGTCATCAAGGCTGGCAAAAGAAGTACATATTAAAAAAATATTATGCGACAAAATATTCTCACACAGTCATTGCAAAGCTGTCTCCCCATAATTTTGCCAAATTTACAATTTGACAAATTCTCTGACACTCACACAAATGTCATACAACTATTGAGCCATCGTCTTGAAAACAAATTGCAAGAACATTTGTGTGAACATCATAAGATACTCTCTCGAAAATCTCAAGACTATCTTTAGAGTGTCTCATGATTATCCCACCACAGTCGTTCCACATTATTCAAAATCTGAGCAATAATTTATATGGCAAAGCTTTGTTGCCAAGTTAAGGACTAGTCTTCAGTTGTCGCATTCCAGTGAGATTTCAGCTTTATTCACAGTAAAACTATACAATAATAAACCCTTTTTGTGGCAAAATATACCACCATGTTAAACCCACCAACCAGCATAATAGTATACTAACCATTTCAATAATGAGAGGATAGACATATGCTATTTTTATGATCAGATCTGATAGATTATGTAGCCATGCACTAATATTATAGTCCGTCAGTTAACTATACATGCAAAAAAAGAAGCAACACAAAGTGTTGGCATCCATTAAAATAGCGCTATTTCTGATAGGTGAAATCAAAATGCCCCAGTGACAGATTTGTAAATTGACAGCATTTCACATTTTAAATTATTAAAATATGTTCTTGCATTGAACTGATCATGACACTGATCATGACTGAATTAATTCAGTTGCATCACTATTTTGCACGAGTCATGCAATTAATCGGCATCTTTGATTTTACAATAAATATAGGAAAATTCCTCTAATTCCAAAATCTGAAAGTCAGAATATTCTAAGACAAGAACTCCGCGGACGTCGATATCGCACCTGCATCGGGCAAAGTCAATAGACCATGAAATATAGTTCAAGGGCACCGGCTCAAGGTGCGTGCTTTAAGGGCATGTCAAGGACAATTACTATGCAAGGTTTCAGACTCGCAGCTATCAAAACCAAACTTCAACATAAAATTTTTCTAAGTCAGTGGACCGTGAAATATAGGTCAAGGGCACTGGTTTAAGGTGCATGCTTGAAGGGTATGTCAAGGATAATTACTATGCAAGGTTTCAGACTTGCAGCTATCTCTGATGTCGAGAAAACCAAACTTCGACGTAAAAATTTTCAAAGTCAGTGGACCGTAAAATATAGGTCAAGTGCACCCGGTTAAGGTGCATGCTTGAAGGGTATGTCAAGGACAATTACTATGCAAGGTTTCAGACTTGCAGCTATCTCTGATGTCGAGAAAACCAAACTTCGACGTAAAATTTTTCAAAGTCAGTGGACCGTGAAATATAGGTCAAGGGCACTGGGTTAAGGTGCATGCTTGAAGGGTAAGTCAAGGACAATTACTATGCAAGGTTTCAGACTCACAGCTATCTCTGATGTCGAGAAAACTAAACTTCAACGTAAAAATTTTCAAAGTCAGTGGACCGTGAAATATAGGTCAAGGGCACCAGGTTAAGGTGCGTGCTTGAAGGGTATGTCAGGGACAATTACTATGCAAGGTTTCAGACTCGCAGCTATCTCCGATGTCGAGAAAACCAAACTTCGACGAACGCACGAACGAACGAACGGACCGACAGAAATTTGGACTCCTATATCGCACCCTGCTATAAGCAGGTGCGATAACAAGCTTTAAGACATCTGTTGATAATGTACAGCCCAGGTTGTATCAGACCAGGTCAGATTTGATAGCTTAAATAAGTTCCATCACCTACAGAAGTACATTTATAAAGGAGTACCCAACATGGGATGCAGAATTCGCACCATAGTTGCCAGACTTTAGACTTGCAAAGCCTCAGACATGGCATAGAAACAAGGGGAAAGGGAACAGATGGCGGATACCTATGACAACCCCTTCGCAAAGCAAAGAACCAGCCCCAATGTTGATACTGATACATGTAACTAGCATATTTTCTCAGTCAAAAATTAACATGGTCTTCATCTATTCCATTTTTTCCAGCCACAAGCAACTGGAGTTATTAATACTCAAGCTGTGAGACCAGACAAGTTCTATATGCACCTGATCGTGGTCGCTGCTCATCATTTACAGTTTAATAGTGTTGATCTTTCACACTCCACTCAACAGCTAAGGTTATATGGCGACGGAACCTTTGTTTAAAGTCCCACCAGAAAAAATGCTGAAGTCCAGCTTTTTTACTAACAACCCAAGTTTTATAAGATGTATAGCTAAACCACTATGCCATGCAGTCTTCTAACTTTCAATAGTATTGCTACTGTACACTAAACATACATTTTGGAACTAATGCCCAAGCAGGGTTTACGGTACTTTCTATACCTTTCTTGTGAATAAATCCTATGAATTTACAAAGCTAGTCATGAATAAATATTATTTCGTTTGTACCTGATCATTGATTTGTACTACATCTTTCACAAATTGTAATGGGTACTTTACGTAGCGAACTATTTCCAAATAATAGATTCTATACTCCAGTGTTACAATGGTAACATCGTAATACCAGTGTTGTCGTAATAGCCCACAGTAATTCACTAACTTGATGCAATATAATTCACCCAAATTTCAGATGCATGTTTCTAAGCAAAAACGTCTTGATTGTTTGTCACCGTGTCTGTGCGTTTTAATTTATTTGCATGATAAAAATGGTATGGCGTGAGAATCTTTGTAACTCCAGCCATCTTGTTAGATATGAGCCGCGCCGTGAGAAAACGGGTCTTCGGGGTTTCCGACCTGGTCTGACACAAACCGGTCTGTGCAGCTACAGAAGCAGGCTTGAAGCTTGAAATTTTGCAAATAGGTAGAAGAGGAATTGTACTATCCATGTAGCGAAAACAAAGGCGCTGATCAGCTTCGCGGTTACCGCGAAGCTGGTCTGCGCCTTTGTTTTCGCATAGGCAATAATCCCGTTTTCTTACAATGCGGCTCATATCTTCAAACACAGAAAACCAACAATACAATACCTGCGAAATGGTCCTCCGGTTCTATGTAGTTCTCTTTTAGATGTTTCTGTTTTTCCTTGAGTTGGTTCATCTTGGCTTTAATCTTCTCCAGCAACTGTTTTTCCTCTATTTTCTGTTTTGTTACTTCACGCATAAGGATTTTGTTGATTAACTCTGCTCCTCTGAAATTAAAGTGAACTTTGATTTTTAACATCCAAAACAACTTTTTAGCCATGTCAGGACAGAGCTAACACTTCCTAGGTAGTACCAGAGCTATGGGGAGGGAACTTGTTCAAGGACACAACCCAAAATGTTCAGAGTTCGTTGTTTTTCCTCAATTGTCTGTTTTTTACTTCCCGTGTTTAGGATTTTGTTGATTAACTCCGCCCCTCAAGAATTTTGTTTAAGACATCCCAATCAACGTTTTTTCAATTACGTCAGGACAGAACTAACATTTCCCATGTAGAACCAAAACTAAAGAGAGTAAATGTGCCTTGCTAAAGTACTTGATAAACGACACAACCAGTTGGATTTAGAAATCAAACCCATAACTTCTCAGTTTAAAGTCCTACATTCTACAACTAGGAGATGGAACTCCCCTCCCCACTAAATATGGTTGTAATCAACCCTACCTTGAAGCTAGCCTGTTTTGAGCCTGAAAGTCTGCCACCACATGCCTGAAGTAGTGACTAGTGTAGATTCTCTTCTGTAGCAGTAGGAATACAAACACTACAACATCCCATGCCAACCCTGTGTTGTCATCTTCAATCTTACACTGGGCCTGGGCTGTAAAAGAAGGGGTAAAAAATAAACGTTTGTATAAAATAACAAGCTGTTAGGCAAGCATAATTTTCAGAAGAATTTAGGGGTTTTAAATATGAAGGATCTCTAGTATCTTGTCTCCAATGCCTGTTTCAAATCTCTATAACTTAAGCAATGCAAGACCAGCATACTAACCATCATAAAAAGTTGGCATTTTACTTTGCTAAAGAAAGAAGGGAAATTTCAAATAGTTGGTGGTAGTGTTGCCATGTTTTACATCCCACACAACAACTATGGTCATGTTGAGACAGGATCTTGGTTTTGAGTCTCATCCCAAAGCCTATAGAAGCGCTAGCTTGAAGTTACGACCCCTGGCCAACATGGAGCGTGGCTACACAAGGTAAATCAACAACTTACTGTCCGGGTAGTTTGCAGATGGTCTGAGGCATGTCAAACCCAGGAGTTGAACCAACCAACACGCATTATCCACTACTGTCCGGATATACACACAACCGGGGAGCTAAAATTTTAAAGACATTCCATCCATCTGAATTAATATAGAGCATAGCTGAAGATACTGAGGTATCATTTTGCATCTTTAAACTTGTGAATAGAGCTGTGTTTTTTGTGGAAACTTACAAAACAAATCAATTAATCCTTTGCCTTGCCCTTTTTTTAAAAGATGACATAAAATTGTAAAACAACTATATTTTCTGCACATTGACAATATGATATCTGACCTTTGATAATTCATCATCATCATCATCATATCATCATATCCGTTTTATAGTCTGTTGTCCTCTACTGAGGGTTGGACTTGTTTGACAAGTCTCCTTCTTAGACAACCTCTCCACTCTGAGTGATTCTGAGGATCAGCAGTATCCATTTCTAGCTTTTTTTAGGAATGGATACTGCTGAATGGATAATTATAAATAACAGCCTACTAGCTATATTCTATGGGCGTACAGCCTGGCTCGTGTCTAACTTTAAAATGACAAAAACTGACCGAGACCAGAATTTATTGTTTGAAATATAGATAGAAACTTTTATGTATTTACCTGCAACCCAGCCTTTAAAAACAGCACAATGAAGCAGTAACCTATCAGAAAGTTCCAGCTGGAAGAGAAAAATACAACAGATGTATTGTACTAGTAAACAGTGAATGTATTCAAAGAGAAGCTTCATGAAGCTTATTTTTTCTTTGAATGGGAATTGTATAGAGTCAACAAAGTTGCACTATTGTCAGCTTAAGGATGTTCGCTGCTAACATTTGACATTTCGGAACTTCCGGTTTTTCTTTTCTTGAATATCTCGTAAACGGTTGCAGATATTTTTTTAATATTTTATATGTGGATACATATTGATAATATGCATTGAATGAGCCATGAAAATTGTCAATCTAAGAAACTTCATTTTTTCACCCCATTTTCTGCAACTTTTCAGAAAATTTTAGTTGTCAGTAAAATTTAGGGGGTAGGGTAGATTAAACTTGAATATTACACATCTTAAAATTAATTGCGCTAGTTCGATGTTTATTTTAGCAGCAGTATATGTGTACATGGTTTTCTATGCCAGTCTTTGTGTCTTTAGTGTGCTGGTTTTAAAATTTTAGGTGGTTTTTTGAAATGGGCTTTTAGAAACAAAACAGCCGAAGAAAGGCTGAAAATGGCAATTTTCAAGTTGTTGGTTCTCTCTTATATGCTCACTACCCTATATATTTCTTTCTTTTATTCGAACAATATTACCAAGTTCTATGTTGTGTGAAAATACAAGAAAAAGTTTGAATCAACAAATATGAATTTGGCACATTTCAAAATATTGATGTTTTCCAACTTTTCAAGTATGGGGGGAGGGTTGAAAAAGGAATCGTAAAATTTTGTCATCCACTCCAAGTTGCAAATTTTTCTATGCTTTTGGTCCAAAATAGTCTGCGTTACGTAAATATTAGGACTTTTGAAAGCATTCTAGGTGCATGTTTGTTCAAGACAGGTATGTTTCAAAGAATTAAAAATTAAATTAATTTTACCAAATTCAAAACATGGTGCTCAGAGGTCTCATTCAGAGGCCTGTAGCTTGAAAAAATGCACACTACCCTATATTTATTTTGTTTTCAAATGTCTTGTGTTGTATTTTGGAATCAAAAAAGAGTGGTTAGAAAAAAAGTTTGAATACTTTTTCATAGGCAGCGAACATCCTTAATATTACATGTTCCAAAACTTGGGGAAGATTTTGGTACCATGCGTGTATCTGTTTAATGTGCAATTTTTCATTGTTAAACACTCTCAACAAAACAAAGAGCAAACAAATAGCTTATACTTAAACTCTGACCAAGGCTCGTAGTGGCTTGATGGGATATTCATGATCAAACCACATAAAGCAGAACACAGCTATCATATTACCCATACTGAACATAGAAATAAAAAAAAAACTTACGCTCTGACCAGGGCCCGTAATGGCTTGATGAGAAACTCTTGACCAAACCACATAAAGCAGAACACTGCTATGACGTAACCCATACTGAACAGGTTGATCCGGGTAGTGCCCGCTATAAATACTATCGCCAGGGTTACCCAGAACATGTAGGTGAATACAAAGTTCTTGATAACATCCAGGTAGGATCTGGAATGGTTGAAATGGAAAAATACATTACAAGATGTATAATGAGGCAATCTGCTCTTGACTATGTGAAAACATGGAAACAAATAAGTGCATACTTTCTGCATTAGAATTTCACTTAAGAATTTTCGGTTACTACTTGGGTTTGCTCAGAAGTTGCAATCAGCATAAAATTAGAAAATTTAACAGATTCAATTCAAGGCTCCAGCACAATCTTTCACTTTTGTCAGTTACTGGCCAACAAATATGCGCTTAATACTAGTGAACCACTTAGTTTTAGCTTGCACAAGAGGATTTAGTTTCAATGTACAAGTATAACTGATTTTTTTTGTATATGTCTTAACTTTTTTTTACTGTAGAAGTAAACAAAAAATCAAATAAATTGATTTCTAAGACTCAAAGCAAGAATCATCAATACACTTTTTACAGAGTTGTCTTATTTCCTCAAAGCTACATAAAATAAGTATATTAGAACTAACAATTTGAATTTTCATGATTCAGTCAGTAAACATATTCAAATGTATGTGTTCTGTAATAGCAGTCAATTTGGCAGAGCAAGGCAATTCAGTGGCATGGTTAAGCCATTAAAACAATATTTCTGGTTATATAATTGGACATTTTCCTGATTATGCACATGTAACAATGAGACATCCTTTAGTAAAAGCAATTAGTAACAAAGCACTGCTTGCACCACAAGCATTTTTATCTACTACTAAACTTTTAAAAAATTCTAGTCTTGCCTGTTAAGGCACCAGTGTACTGTGGATTTATAGTCTGGTTTGCTTCAAACCAGGAGAAAAACACAAACAATTTTATGGGGCTTATCTTGCATCAGACCAATGATGATTGTTATACACAGAATTAGTATCACACAATTCAACAACACACAATTCAACAACACAATATGCCGAAATGTTTGTTAAAACAAGAAACATGTACATAGGTAAAGTCTCTGTTTATAGGTGTGACCCGAGAGAAAATTGAGGTTGCCCTGTTGCCCTAGCCAAAAGCTCAAGCTTTTGGGTCAAGCTAAGGCTTTTGTGCAATGGTGCTGATGTAAAAGCTCTTTGTTGTAGCCTCCTCATGACAAAACTTTCTGTGACATGCAAAGTCATCAATCAGTCTATTCTTGCATTTTTTTTCTTTTTAATTTTTCATTTGTTTGCTTGTTTGTAGTTTGTTTTTTCGCTTTTTTTTTTAGGATTGTTTCTCTTGTTTCTCATTTGGAAAGAAAAGAAAGTTTCTATCATGACTAGGCTAAGTTTGTGAAGGTCTGTGGAGTATGTAAAAGAAAGCTAGTTAGGTAGGCAGGTTTGGGAAAGTATTTTGTTTGATTTCATTTAGTTATTTCAATTACATGTTAAATTTGCCCCTAGTCCGCCTCCCTGCTTTGGTTTTACCCTTTCTAGATCTAGAATAAAATATACATGACAAACATATACATTATTCATTACTCTTATGCTCTGAAATTGATCAAAAACATTGATATTAAAAAAAATTTTATCATATGACGTCGCTGTTTTCCAGTGGATAACATCATGTCATAAAAATCATATGACCACACATGTATTAACACTTTTGCGGGAATACAAAACATCATTGACGACGTCCGTAACAACAATGTAAATTTTCATTGAAAATATGTCCACTTCAAAGGAGATAAAATCCTACTTTAAAAGTCATATGATAAAACGAATCTTACACTCTTCATCATTTCAAATGAAATTTATTAAACTCGCCGAAGGCTCATTTAATAAATTTCATATGAAATGACCACTCATGTAAGATCCTCTATTTGTCACAAATATAATGCTGATAGTCTTCTTTCAGTTCTGTTTCCCTTGGAAATATGTAATGTAGGGTGGTAGGGGGAAATCTCCTTTCTTGTATACCAGGTAAGGTGAATATATGATGCTAAACAAAAGATAACCGAGTTGCGCAATCCAACATATACTCGGCCCATAAATGGTGCTTAGTAGAACTGTTCTAGCAATTAGCTAAAATGTAGCAAAACCCAAAAGACAGATCAGATGCTGACTTGAGCAAACTATCTTTTGCAACACATCCACTCTACTGGCCTACATTGTTCATCCTTACTTGCTTTTGTTCCATCTAAATTTCCTATCAAATTAACATTTACAGGTAAAGCACTGCCTATTAAAAGCTAAAGACCAGTTTTAAATGCAAGAAAAAAGTGGTTTACTAAGATATGCAATTAAAATAGCTTCAAATGGGTACAGTAGCTTGGTTTATACTTCCTATGCAAGTAGTCATGAGATTGACACTCATGTCTAGAAGATTCATTAGGAAAACATGTCCCTGAAATGTATACCTCCTTAAACCCCACTTTTATATAGTAAAACGGGTTTGCAGGGGTATACCTATTTTTCTTATTTTTGCTCCAAAACATAGATTGTGGGTACTCGTTGAAACTGCCTCAGCAAGGCGGTTCTAACGTGTACCCACAATCTATGTTTTGAGCAAAAATAAGAAAAATATCAAACATTCTATGATGAAAATTTTCATTTTTAACAATTTTAAAGATCTTTGTATATTGCATGGGCATGTTTTCATAATGGTTTGTCATTTTAATGATTCAAGAAAGAAATGACAGCTGTTCACTGCAGACACAGACACAAACTGCGCAAATCAAAATAGAACTAATAAGCAGTAAAAGTTACAATACTGATCAAAGCAGACAACATTAAAAAAATCAGATGAAGCTAGAAAATAAAAGTATGCTGGCCCTTCGTATTTCCGGTGTACTACCGCTTCAACGATATGTATAAAACAAGAAACCTAACATACAATTAAACCATGGTTAAATTATTTAACATTTGTTATCATTCTTTCAAAACGCAGCAAGAACCCTCATCATCATATTGGTTTTTCATAGCGTTTCTCTTTGTCAACAAAACACGATGGAGGAGGCCATCTTGAATTCTGACGTCATATACTCGGTGTAACTACTACCCGAAGTAAAAAAATGTTTCTACGGTGGCACACCGGTAACTAAATCGGTCCGTAGAAACACCCCAAATATCCAGTTCATGTAAACACGGTGGTAACTCAAAACTTTTCAGCAGTAAAAGATGATTTTATCAATTGCAGACAAATCACCAAAAAACTGATTGCTTGGTTTTGAGAAAAGGAAGCCCCACTTACCGAACTCCACCAAAAATGGGACAAGAACATAAATTCATGAAATATTGTTATAAAAATGATTATCAATACTTCTTCTTTGAAATAATATTGCTTAACATAACAATCATGACTGAATTACTTACACTGCAATGTTCCATGTAAACAAACTACGACAAATATGACACATCGAAATAAAATCATTTGCATTTTATGACACTTACTCTCCTCCGTAGTTTATTTTTTGGACTGGCGGGAAAGATCATGTGACCGGAACTGTTACATTCATGAATATTGATTAGCGGACAATTAAGGCTGGTGAAAACAGCTCACATTTATCATTTGTCTGGGAGAAATAAGGGTTTTTTCGAGATGGGTGTTAGTCGGTATGTAGCGTATGTACTTGTTTACTTCATGTCCTTCAGATATTGTTTTCCTTGTAATTATGTTACCGATAATCAAAATATCTAGGAAAACCTGACCAGGGAAACTGGCGGAGGTCTTCCCTGACTGATTTGCATACGTAAACAATCACCAGTTGGCGCAGTTTTTTCTTTATCTCGTGGAAACCCGTGTACACCGAGAATACGGAGCCACCGAGAATACGGAGTCCAAGTATAATTCTAAAATTTCAAGCTGCCTTTTGAACATACTTTATTTCTGTCGTAAAATCCTCCACAGGTATTTTGGTTTTTGCCTCAACCTCAGGAATGATGTCATCATTACTGCCTCCCTCTGCCTCGGCCGTGCCTCGCGCAGACTCGATTCTGAACACTCGCCACTGTAGACACACAAACAGTAGCATGAAGAAGTCGGCGACCAGTTTGTCGGGCTCTGGTTTCCCGGGGAAGTAGTCGGGTAGGTACAGCCATTTCTCCAGTTCCTGCTTCATGTAGGATATGTCTGTCCAGGGGTACTCTGGAAATAGTATATTCCATTACAGTAATGATCATGGCCTTCCAATACGATTTTTTAAATCTGTTGGTATTTTAACAATTCTTGGCATTTTGACAATTATCTGCAGGTCGACTAACATTGGAGATTTTAAACATGAACATTCACAGATTTTAGTAACTGTAAAATTTAGCAGTAGCTAACATTACATGCACTGAATTGAAAATGGAAACCTTTGGCCATGAGCTATCCTAAGACTAGCCAAGGAATATTCAGGTCATTTTACTTCTGAAGTTACACACTAATCTCAGGGAACACTATTCAACATCTGAAGTCAATCAAAAGTAACTTTGTGACATATGGCGAAACTTACCATAACACAGGAACAAAGGCAGCCCCAGGCATATCAGAAATTGCACAGGCAGCAGTATGACTAACAGCATCGTCCAGACAGGCCATACTATAGCACTGGCATGTCGACTCAGGGCTAGCAGAATACCCAGGATAATAGCATACAGTAGAGAGTAGGCATCTACACGGACACAGATTGTTATTGCTATGATGATGTAGCACATCTATGGATAAGAAATAAACAGCATGAAGCAAGATTACAATGTTCTACACTTGTTAAAATATGTTAATTTAAATGCTGATGTCTCAGTTATCCATGTGTATCAACACATTAAAGTGTCTTTCATCACACATTTGAATCTGAGATAAAAGAGTCCACTTTAATTTTATGGTAGTAAGGACTAAAATTTTAGCAATTTAAATGTCTCCACAAAAGTATTGAAAAACCACGAAGAAAAGGAAACAATGCTTTAACAAATAAAACTAGAAATAAGTGTTTGTAAAACACTATGCCCCCAACTGTATGCTTGCCACTAACCTGGCACAGTTTATATGATTCATTTATTTCATTATTTTTGAAAATCATGTAAGCAAACAGAGTTGACCTGGGCACAAATAGCAAACTTGAGGACTAAAAGTGATAACAGATGCTCACCTAAAAATGGAGTTAAAATTTCACAATTCCGTAATTCTGTCAAAATTTGACGGAAAGTCTTGACAGGTTGATGAAGTGATCTGCTTCTCTGTCCCAATCGGTATACCAAATATGAAGGCTCTAGCTAAAATACTTTTTGAGATATCTTGCACACAAGATTTTCAACTTTTGCTTTTAAAGGGACATAACTCAAAAAGAGGGCATGACTCGAGCATGAAAAAAATTACGGGTCAACTATTTTCTCATGAGGAATCTGTATATGAAATTTCAAAACCCTAGCATTCACCGTTTAAAAGTTTCAAATTTCACCGAAAAGTGGAAAAATCAATCAAAATTTCAAAATTCCGTAATTTTGTCAAAATGTGAGGTGAAGTTCTCAAAAGTTAATCAGGTGATCTACTCCTCAGCCCCAATCAGTATACCAAATATGAAGGCTCTAGTTTAAATACTTTTTGAGATATCTTGCACACAAGATTTTCAAATTTTGTATTCAAAGGGACATAACTCAGAAAAGGGACATAACTTGGACATGAAAAAAAATACGGGTCAACTATTTTTTCATGAGGAATGTGCATATGAAATTTCAAAACCCTAGCATTCATGGTTCGAAAGTTAACAGACGCACAGACAGACAGACAGACAGACAGACAAGCCGAAAGCAATATGCCCTTCCAACTTTTTCAAAGTTGGGGGCATAAACATACAACAAACAAAGATTAATTCCTACCTCCAATCCAAACTTGTAGAAGAAATAGTTCAGTAGGTACTGCACACACGATTTGAGTCCGTTATCAGCCTCTTTCCTGGTGATCTGACTAAAGATGATGCCTGTCTTAGGTCTCACTACTCCAGGCTTGTTGTAGTACTGACGCTGATGGTAGATTATCACACGCTCTAGCACTAGTATCAGCAGGACACCGATGTAGTTCTGAAACACATTAAATCATTATCTACCTCTCTCCTAGTGATCTGACTAAATATGACGGCTGTAAATGAAGCCTCTTGTTTCAGTTTAAAGTTTGTGTTATTGCTTTAGGTCACAGTCAATAATTTTTCAGTCAAGGGTCAGAGCAACTGCTTCCTAGGTACTTACCCAGTACTTTGGACGCAAAATGCACCTTGTTGGAGGAGAAAAAGAAGGTTTTCCAACCAATGACCTGTCATTCCAGTGTCTTATATGTACATATTATCTAATGTGATTTTAACATGATAATGTTCTTACAAACAAATTGAGCGTTTTCAAACCAACAATTTAACCTTACCCTCAGATAGTAAGCTATATCATTGGTCTTCTCTAGCCCAACCCACACAGCATTGTCTATAGTCTGGTTGAATGGATACACTGTTCTCGTAGCATTGTCCTGTAACAGATGTATTATGGATGATACTGACCCCATATGGTGATTGCAAATGACTGGTAAATTTTTATTTTTATGATAAATACATGTATATTTGAATATGTTTTCTTTGCACTGACTAAGCAAAGTCAAAACTGTGTGTTTAATAGTTTGGTTGAATGGATAGTTATTGGAAACAATTTTAATAAACAAGATGTTCAATAGTTGCATTTTCTGTTTATTTACTTCTGCATACATTAAGCAGTCACAATGGTTATGTCTGTTATTGCTACTTGTCTATGAATCGAAGTTGGTGTATCATTTTCGCAAGCAAAACTATTGCCGTCCAGAATTGAAGTATGTATGAAAGTAGACAACTTACTGTACAATTAGACAACCAGTTACTTGTATCAACCAGCCTTAGCTGGTAAATCATCTTGGCCAGTATGACTATTGCCGTCCAGAATTGGAGTATGTGTGACAGTAAGAAACTGCAGCCAGTCAGTGGTAGTAGAACACTTAGCAGAATCACATAAATGGCTGTTATGGCTGACACCTGAAATGTTAGAAAGATGTCAAAACAAATAAAACTGATACCAAATTTACTGTTGAATAATCAGATTGAATCACCAAATCCACGGATATAGGTCCATTTTCTGCTCAACAAAATTCTGAGTAAAAATACATCCTTAATTCTTGAAGTAAACATTTTCACTCAAGAAATAGACCAGCTGCGCGCTCGTGATTTGCTCTGCTTTACAAATGACCTCCAAACAGTGATATATTACTCAACAATTCACTCGATAGAGCTGATCTATTTCGATTCTAACACACAATAAACAGAATAAAATCATTTTAAACCTTCAGTTTCTTTAACTTTTCCACCACTGCACTGAAGTAATCACGCCAAACTTTTGACTGCATCGCAAATGTTTACATACATGTATGTTTGTTATGTGTTGAAATGACGTTACACTGTCTAATGTCAAGGTAACGTGACTTTTGGGATAGCTGACATCATAATTTAATCAAAATGGCGTCAAAACGGTGCAAAGTAACGTTACGCTAATCCGCCCAGTGATATATGGGCCACAACGTGGGAAAATGTACCTTCGGACAATTTTTTAAGTATTAGAAAAACAATGTTACTTTGAATGTATAATGTTTCTAGAGTCTGCTAGTCTTCATTTGACCAGATTATTCCATTTATTTTCTGAGTTATGACCAATTTACTATATGAACCCTACAAACATCATTCTCTTGAAATATGACGTCAAAGTTGCGTAATGCATTTCTGCATGTTAGTAGAGTCTAAAAACTTGATACAATTGCTTAAAACTGTTTAAGCACTAGTTAGAACCTATTGTTAAAATAGAAGCATATCATCCTTACAGACAATCTGTCGAAGTTATTTTGTCTATTTTCATTATGATGCGGTTGCTATGGATACCGTTTAACGATAGATATAGGAAAATTAAGTAAATTATGGGCAAAAAAGGGCAGATAACTCCAAATATTGAGAATAGATACGTTTTAAAACTCATTCATTTGGTAGCCCAGTGTTCAAAGATTACAAATACAGTGTTATTTCTAAAACATATACGACATGATTTTTCCGCTTTTTTGCCGCTTTCCACTAGTAACGCCAGAATGTCTGAAGGTACATTTTGTCGCGTTGAAGTTCATATCACTCACTATATCACTGAACTTTACCATTGGCTTCTATAGGCAGGGTGTGTTAGAATTTCATATAAAAAGTAAATTGTTTATATAAAAAAAAGCCTTTGTTTTTATTGTATGCAAGTTGAATTGATGCTAATCAAATTTCTTTGCAATGAGCAGCTTGATATTAACCATAACTTGCACCATCTTTAAATGGTATAATTGGCGTGGAACCCCTTACCTCGTAAACAGCCACCATTATGATGATAAAAGCCACAACCTTGTGGATATGGATTTCACCCAGTCGCCATAGAAACCAGGCCACTGTCTCCCAGATACCTGAGGCAAATCTCCAGAGTTTACGGAAATTTTGACCAAATTCTGCCCTCCATGCTGAAAATATATAAATTAAAGGTCAGATTTGTTTCATTGTTTCTTTTTCAATACTCCTACATGCAGCTTAAGGCCCAGTCATACTACAGCGTTTAATATACATGTATATAGCACCAACATATGAAAATGTTTCAATCACTTTGTCTGTACACATTGTATGTTGTACACATGTTGTACACATGGGCATAAGTTTTGCATACTTTATGGGTACACAACAATATACAGTATATGTTGTCATATGTTGAGAACGTCCAAACATTTTGTGCATGCACAAAATTTCCTAAATACGTATGCCAACGTACTGATCATATGTTACTCATAAGTTAGGCGTACGCAATGTATAAGTTATGCAGCCTTTCATAGATGGTATCTGTAAGTTACTCATATGCTCGCATATATTGTTAACAAGAAAACTTATGACTCATCTTGACCATTTTCTCTAGCTATTAACCTACTTACATAGCTTAATAGACCTACAATTCATGCAATGTGTATGTTATATTTGAGCCGGGACACGAGAAAACCGGTCTTTGGGATTTGCAACCAGGTCCGACATAAACCAACCTATACACCTACAGAAGAAAGCTAGAATCTTGAAATTTTGGGTATAGGCAGAGGAGGAAGTGTACTATCCGTATAGCAAAAACAAAGGCGCTGATCTGCGCCTTTGTTTTCGCATAGGAAAAATCTGGTTTTCTCATGAGGCAGCTCATTTAATGATATAAAACTACAGCGATTCTTACAGTTGTGTATAATATTCTAAAATAGTCTATTTTTACTAAATAACAAAATGTTATGATATTCAGTGATAAAAATGTGTTAAATCACTATAGGCAGATTATGAAAGGTTAAAAATGTTATAGATCAATAATTATGATACTGATGATATTTAAATTTGAATCCTTCTTGCATCTATAATGCATTGGCAATTTGGATTCTCATATCTGAATCAAAGGCACTCAAATGAGGCCATCACTGGGACAGACAAGTATCCTAATCACAATTATTGTTTTGGACAAGCCCAGTCAAAACATTTAGCCAGTACTCAGTACACCAAATAATCATCTTGTGAATGTACTCATAATGGACACAAAGCCCGTTCGCACCAAAATAGTCTTGCATTACCAAGTCCAGCATCTTACATTTTGCAACTCACTTCTAGCACCTGTTATTCTGTTATTCCACATTCATTAGTCGACCCAGTAAGACCATTTAGCAATAGATAAGTGATCCAAAGTTAGCATGAGGGTTGACATTTTGTACCTTGTTAAGTAACATTTGTGATATAAAGACTTGGCCCATAATGTTTGTTTGCCAGTTAAATACAATTCCATTCACTTATGAAGGTGTCTTTTATGGCTGTTAGTCAATACTTGAGCCTTTCCGGATAGAAATCGACCTTATGCCATAAAAAATCGATTTTCAGTTTTTGATATATCAAGAAAGTAGAATACTTAATGAGCATTTTGCAATTTATCTTACCTTTCTAACGTAATTATCAAAGATTTTATGGGGGTTTGAAACAAGGAGGTGTCAACGTAAAGACACTCTTTAATGACGTTGCGTTGTAACGTCGCGTTAATTTTTAACGTTTGAACACACAGAAAACATTGCAAAACATTTTTTAAAAATATATTCAAATTCATCGAACCGCGGAGTTAAATTTCAGCAAAATTTCTGCTTTTTATTTACATGTCAATGGAAATCACTAAAATATTACTCCTCTGAAAACGTCGAGTTAAACGAGTCCCTTAAGTCCCCTGGATAAAAAGTCTCATTTCCGAGTCCAGATAACTTCTTACGATCAGCTGATGTTCCCGTCGGTGTTCCGTGAATCCTCTCAACACAGAATTAGTGGACCGAGGACAAGAAGTGAAACGGAGAGCGGATAAGCTATTCGATCTACTGAGAGACCAGGGGAAAGGATGACATCCGGGTGCCCTCGAAGACGTCGACCGTGGCCATGCCGTCTTTCAAGGAATGGCTGGGATGCGTCACTCACAATTATTCAAACCGACTACAGCATACACATAACTCAGCGTTCTTCACATGCCGTGAATCAAAAGTGGCGAAACTTCCCAATGCCACGCATGGTGAAAAATAGAGACAAAAGAATGCGTCCCATTGACCCACACAAGCCATTTATATACCTAGAGTTTTGTACCGCTCACACTTATTGCACCTTGCCGATATGTCAACAACCTGGCAAGTTGGATCACGTTATTGATGGTCCTTTTTCTGTATCGTTTATTTTCCATCCCAAAGCAAAATTTGCGGCATATAAACACTTGGTGTGTCCGTCTATTGTGTGTACATGTCTTTCATTATTTGAGATGCCATATGGACCCATAGTTACTCGAAAAACGGGACTCTCCACACAAATCCATACAAATCCAAAACAACTTGGACTTATACAACCGCTTACCCAGTCTTGAAGCGCAGACAAAAAAAAAAAAAATTGTGCGTATTCCTCTTTTGCAGCTAGATGTATTAAAATTATCTGAAACTTGGAAATGTCGTGCAACCACGTGCAGCACGTGAATTAATTGTGCCGCCTATGCAATCATGCGATAAATTTGGATACCCAGTATTTTTTAAGTTTGCATGCGTCAAATTTTATTTTCTCTCCGAAAAATAGCAAAAATGTTCCAAGTTCGATTCATCACGAGGATTAGGAATTTCTAATTAACTTTTAATGATGATTTTAATGATATTTGATGAAACTGAGAACAAGTTTTCGTGCTGGTTGCATTTTAGCGTGTTGTCGGCGTTGTTGCATGACAGTCCGTTCGGCAGATTAAGACGCACGCAATAAGAATTCTTTGCAGTTTTAGGAGATTTTGAATCCCCCAAAAGAATCATCGGATGTCCCCTGAACCATCTACAAGTACTTTCTTCTGAGTTACCACCGGGTAGTGCTTCGGAAGTTAAGCAGCCGATTTAAAACATGATTTTGTCACATACATTCTAAAATATTTCTTAAGTCATAGCTGTAGTCTTCCTTCCCAACTGGCAAAGTTCTGGTGATATGTCTGAAACATGCTTATGAAAACCAAACGGACATTGATTTCCGACATGATATCAACTGTTCTCTATGAGCGTAACATAATGGTTAAACGTTTCTGCCAATGCTTGTACTTTTGCGAGGTTCGATTTTCGCAAAAAAGCTGTCACCAATAACCTTAATATGGTGAGATTTGGGTATCTCGAGATCATGAATTTGCGTAACCATCAGAATAAACTTGACACTAACTCAACTGCCACCACGGATCAGCCTTCACCGGCTGATCGTGGCGTGTGCAAGAAAGGCAGGTAAATTCGTAACGATAATAGAAAATAAAACTGAGATGAGCCACTCGCCTTGGAAACCAAGTTGTGGCTTCGATCATCATCCTGGCTAGCCTTTTGGACAAAACATTAAATCGAAGACGACGAAAACTGTTAAATCGGTCGTAAAAACACCAAACATTGAAATATTGATCCCTGGCCTATTCACCCCCAATCTCCCCTGCAAGTCAGGTTTTTTTTTCAAGGGAAATAATTCATCAAATATAGTCATTAATTCTTTATTTTGACAAAATCGGGATAGATTTACTTAATTCCACTCGTTTATATGTTTTTTGAAAATAAATTCCGTATTATGGTATAGAAATTACACGCACTAAAGGTAAACTTTTTATAACTTTTGAAGAAATAACGTTTAAGAGAGAAAATGTAAATTCACAAGCATAATTATTTTAATTTTTATCAATGACAGGTATATATACTCACATTTTTTTTTAATAAGTCCTGATTGTCATCCCTAATTAAAATTATTTTGTATTTTCTCTCTCTCCTCTCTCTCTCTTCAATATAGGTATCAAACATGGGTTTCTATGCATTAATATCTGCAGGGCCTCACCCCAAAAAAACCGAGACAATGTTTATTTCAATTAATAAAGACAAAAGCAATTAACGCAATTAGGTGTTCATTTAACCGTGGGAGAAGTCAAATACGGCAATGGAAATGCTAAATCCATTGACAATATTGTAGCAGAGTTTCTAAACTTCCAAATAAATGCAACATTACGCATATCGGCGAATGCATGGCTTAAATAAAGCCAGAAACGTCGGGACGTATTTGTGGCAGACGACGAACAATTAGCGCGCAAAATTGCTCTGACGTAACGTCGCGTTCTCGACGTCATTTTCTCACGTTCAACGTCATATGTCATAAGGTCGATTTCTATCCGGAAAGGCTCACTTGTAAATATCAATGTACACGTAAAATCTTGAGAAGTCTTTAACCATCCTAACCAACAACTTTTCACTCAAGTTACTAAGCAACCACTTCCTGGTTATACCATTGCTGTGGAAAGTAAATGTGTGTTGCTCAAGGACAGAACCTGGCGCCGGTCGAGGCATTAACCACTAGGCTACTTACTGCACCTTGAAAAATCATGTTTTATAATCATCATACAAAGACATGAACAATAAGACAAAACAACACAAACAAATATTGAGGACAAAACATAAATGAACAGTATATGAATTGAAATGAAATACTGAACATCAGACCCATTGCTTTTCGAATGAAAAAAAAAAAAGATCGCTTTATAGCAAAGTAAAAAATTGCTTTGGAGCAAAACAAAAAATGTCTGACAGCTTACATAAAGAACAATACACTTGTAACACACATAAAAATACCCTAGAAATATAACTTTTCACATAAATTTAACTGCATTTTGACAAGTGATGCATGAACTAAAACACAGCATAATGGCACAAAATATCCCCCTAACGGCAAAAACTATCCCTCTAACAAGTCTGACCTTATTAGGTAAAGCAAATTGAAACTAGAAATGCGTGTTTGTAAAACACTATGCCCCCAACTGTATGCTTGTCCCTAAACTGGCAGCTTGTATGATTCATTTATTTCATTTGAATGAAGTGAAATTTTATTTCCTGAAGAAGCTTTTCGGTTGCCTCTGTTATGACCTCAATCCAGAAACAGAATGTAAGCTTTTTGCAGACAAGTTAGAAATGGAGTAAAAATTTCAAAATGGAGTAATTTTGTCAAAATTTGATGGAATGTCCTCAAAAGTTAATCAAGTGCTCTTCCTCTCAGCCCCAACCAGTTTACCAAATATGAAGGCTCTAGCTTAAATACTTTTTGAGATATCTTGCACACAAGATATTCGAATTTTGTTTGAAAAGGGGCATAACTCCAAAAAGGCGCATCACTTGAACATGAAAAAAAATATGGGTCAACTATTTTTTCATGAAATTTCAAACCCCTAACATTCACCATTCAAAAGTTTCAAAATTCACCGAAAAGTGGAAAAATAATCAGAATTTCAAAATTCCGTATTTTTGTCAAAATTTTTCAGAAAGTTCTCAAAAGTTAACCAGGTCATCAACTCCTCAGCCCCAACCAGTATACCAAATATGAAGGCTCTAGCTCAAATACTGTTTGAGATATCTTGCACACAAGATTTTCAAATTTTGTTTTCAAAGGGACATAACTCAGAAAAGGGGCATAGCTTGGAAAATATGGGTCAACTATTTCATCATGAGGAATCTGTATATGAAATTTCAAAACCCTAGCATTCACCGAAAATTCAGTCAAAATTTAAAAATTCTGTATTTTTGTCAAAATTTGACGGAAAGTTCTCGAAAGTTAATCAGGTCATCTACTCATCAGCCCCAGCCAGTATATCAAATATGAAGGCTCTAGCTTAAACACTTTGCGAGATATCATGCACACAAGATTTTCAAATTTTGTTTTCAAAGGGAAATAACTCAGAAAAGGGGCATAACTCGAACAAGAAAAATAATACGGGTCAACTATTTTTTCATGAGGAATACACACATGAAATTTCAAATCCCTAACATGCACCATTCAAAAGTTAACAGACGTACACACGCACACACCCACACACAGACAGACAGACAGACAAGCCGAAAGCAATATGCCCGTCCAACTTTTTCAAAGTTGGGGGCATAAACATTTTATGCCTGAGCGCGAACAGCTACATGTATGATGACACAGAACAATATGTCTCAGAGGCAACAAATATATCATTGCTGGGAATCCAATACAGACGTTATGATATTTAATAACAATCATTGCACGATCAGAACAAAAGCAATCTGATACTGTTGTAATAAATTGTGATTTGACCGAACACAACCAGCTTGCATTTGCGATTTGATCCCGTTTCGCCTACTCCCATTTCGTCTACTCCTGTTTCGCCTATTTCCATTTCGCCTTCTGAACATTTCGGGAGTAGCGAAATGTGAGTAGGCGAAATGAGAACATCCGGCATTAGCAACACAACATTTTACAATTCCTGATGTCTGAGGTCATTTGAGCCGCCTCGAGGTAAAACCAACAATGTGGTTTCCGAACAGGTCTGACACAAACCGGCCTGTATAGCTACACAAGCAGGCCAGAAGCTTGAAATTTTGGAGTTAAGTAGAAGAGGGATTGTACTATCCGACTAGCGAAAACAAAGGCGCTGATCAGCTTCGTGGTCACCGCGAAGCTGATCTGCGTCTTTGTTTTCGCCTATGCAGATTGTTGGTTTTCCCATGAGGTGGCTCAATTTTACTTAATTACTGAAGAATATTCAAACTTAACATTGAATGGCAAAATCAGTAACTATGAAAGGCCAAAAAATTTAACAAAGCTCATATAACGATGAGAAAGCAACTAAAATTAGTTGATATGTAAGCATTACCCTGCATTATCATATTCCAAATATTCCCTGATAAATAAAACATTTATACATATTATAAGTTCAATGAAATTAACAATATGTTGAATAAATTAATTAGCAAATCTTTTTCAATGTGTGAATTAAGCCATGTTAAAAGAAACTTAATAAGTAAGAGTTTCCAACCACTTTGTATTTTTGATAATCTTTGTAATTTAGTCAATTCTGAATTTGGAAATCACTTATTCTTTTCATATTATCCTAAAACTCAATTGTTTTAGAAGGTACCATACAGAAAAGATTCTAACCCAACATCAACTGTTTCCATATATATGTTTGTGTCCTGATTGATAATAATCTTACATTTTTTCTTCTTAGGTTCCTCCGTGTCTGTGTCAGTGGTGAAGCCCCCGTCAGTAGTCTCTAGGGTGGGGCTGGGAACTGTAGGGGAGGGTGGGTCATCACGGGGTAACCTGGAATATAGTTTGGGTATTGTCATGGGAAATGATTGTTTAGGAGTTCCAGAAGTCTTCTGCATATATCTTGATTTATCATATGACATCACTGTTTTCCAGCAGATAACGTCATGTAATAAAGTGTTATGACCTCACATGTATTGACACTTTTGCAGGAATATGTAACGTCATTGACGATGTCCGTAACAACAATGTAAATTTTCATTGAAATATGTTCGCTGGGGGCGATGAAATGCCTTTTTAAAAGTCATATGATAAAATGAATCTTACACTTGTGGTAATTTCATTTGAAATTTTTTAAACTCGCCAAAGGCTTGTTTAATAAATTTCATATGAAATGACCACTTTTGTAAGATCCTCTATGTATTGTGCACTTTTCATTTATTTTTGATGGAAAATTTTACAATTAGAAAGTATGTATATTTTCACACAGTACTTCTAGAAAGGTACAAGGTGCACGTTTATGTGGTTTATTTCAAATAAGATGGTTTGCCCGTTGACATTCTATAAATTAACTATTTTTTGAATACTGGTAGGCCAGTTGATTTTGGGTTTAACATCCCACCAAGAGCTAAGGCCATGCAGGGACAAGACCGTGATTTAAAGTCTCAACTGAAGGATTGGGATCAAACCTGCAACCGCTGGTTGACATAATCACTATGTCATGGGAGCTTCTAAATCTAATAATGTGACAATTTTCTTAAATGCTGTAAGCAAACTATGAAAAAAAAAAAAAGATTTTTTTTTCAATATTCAAAAACCATAATTTGAACAACCAGACTTTACAGTCATCCTTGTGGCTTTACATCCCACTCAACAATCTTTCAGCCATGTAGAAACAAAGCCTCCCCTTCGTGGGTATTAATCAGCACTATGTGGAGTTAATATGTCTTGTTCAAGGCCACATTACAGCTACGGTGGAGTTTAAACCCTAAATCCCTTGACTTGGAGTCTAACGCTCTTCCAATAAATCACTAGAAAATGTGTTGATGAAACACTATGCCCCCAACTGGTAAGTCACTTTCAAGATGTAAAAATGTCCAAAAAATGACCAAGTTCAAATTGTAAAAAAAGTGACAAAAATTAATCTGAGGAGTATATCCCAACCACATGCATATCTTCAAAGCATGGTCACAATGTCTGCAAAGTTTCAAAAGTATCGGTATTAAATTGTAGGAGGAGTTGCGCACACAAGGTACCCTCTATCCATTCACTAAAATGCCCGAAAAAATGACTAAGTTCAAATTGTGAAAAAAATGACAAAAAATAATCCAAGGATTACATCCAAACCACATGCATATCTTCAGACCATGCCCATAACACATGTAAAGTTTTAAATGAATTGGCATGACACTGTAGGAGGAGTTGCGCACACAAGGTAACCACTGCCCATTTATTTTCATTGTGAAAATGCCCGAAAAATGGCTAGGTTCAAATTGTGAAAAAAGTGACAAAAATTAATCTGAGGATTATATCCAAACCACATGCATATTGTAACAAATCTGTGTCATTGATCTATTATTTGTTGCCCTATTGTGATGAAGCTATGAATAGAAAACTGTTATGTACTCAGTTGGTCACTTTTACCTGTTAATCTTCTGTCACCTATGAAATACATTGTGTGAATTTTTTATTGAATTGATCAGAAGATATATTGCAGTCATGAAGTGTAGATGTAGAAATATTCTTGGTTCAGAAAATAAGTGTGGATTATATTAATTAAAGACTGACTGTATGTTACTCAAGTGAAGTTGTGCCGATAAGATGTTATCTTCACATTGTTTGGAGTAAATACAAGGTCGGTGAGTGATTAATAAGTACTTACATTTCTGAACAGTCATTATGAGCATTTTAGAGATATGTGACATTTGACATTTTGTGCATGTATTCGCGAACTTGAAATCACATTTAAACATAGTTATCATTGGTCCTAATGTCTTACTTTACAGTGTCTTTGCCTCTCCAGATTGGTTTTGCTTGATGCTAGTAAAGTACTGCGTATTGGTGGACAGTTTGTGAAACCAGTATAGGAATGTTGCAGCATGTTGAAAGCATATGAGAAACTACATTGAACTATAAACTTTGTGCGGATATTAGAAACTAGGCATAATAAACTTTCTAATGCAACACAATATATGAAAAATATATGAACTTGGTAGTTTTGCGATTTGTTCTGTTGAGCATTAATATGAACTGGTGATATGTTCATTCTATATACATGTGTGTATATGTGCCTGTATTCATTCATGTGATGTTTTTCCCAGGGATTTTTTCTGCAATTTTGGGAAGGGGCCCTATGGCCTTTCTGATTGGGAAAATTGGCGACATACACCCAGAATTTGGGAAATTTTCAAAACATTCAAAGTTGATGATATTTTCCAATTTGACGTAGTTAATTAAGGTTAGTCATTTTAAATCATTAAATTATAACTTAAAATCAACATTTAACATCATTTCAAACAGTAGAATTTGATTTTCACAATGTTTAGGAACCGTTGAAATTTTTTTTCAGCTGTGATTGGGAATTTTTTCTTCAAATTGGGAAAAAAGTCACCTAATTTGCATTGGGAATGGGGCCTTATTTCGGCCCCTGAGACACCCGAAAAAAATCCCTGTTTCCTCATTTACTATGACTTTGTTTCTTTTCATGACTTTTTCTCTTTTCTACTTTCAAACATACTCTTTTCAATTTTTATAATAAATTTTCTTTGTACTCATTGACCTGTTCTTAGAGTTGATTTTGTTCCAAACGAACCCAATACTTGACAATGGTGGCAGCGGTACCTGACTGTTAGTTTAATAAAACACTCAGTTCATCATCTCTAAGATATGGCCAAGGAACAAACAGCAGAGTGGCTTGGTAAGCTAATTGAGAGAGGCGAAGACGTTGATAAGTGCTTAGTTTTGTTAAGAGAAATGTCTGCGCAAGAAGAACAAGCTGCTGAAAGACGTGAAAGAGCAGCAGAAAGAGAATCAAAAAGTACAGAATATGATAGGCAGCTGCGGTTAAGAGAATAAGAAATAAAGGAAAAAGAACTTGATTTGAAAAATAAAGGAATATATGATTCAGTAGCTCATGAATCTAGTGTTAAAGTTAAGTTGCCAAAATTTACAGAAGGTGAAGATATTGAGGTTTTCTTGACATCGTTTGAAAGGCTTGCAACAGTACATAAATGGCAAAGATCTACGTGGCATGTACATCTTGTTCCCCAGTTGGCTGGTAGAGCATTAGAGGCATACTCAAGAATGGCACTTTCTGAGAGCAGTGACTATGATAGCATTAAAAAGGCGATACTAGAGAGATATGGGCTGAATTCATGGGAATATCGTGAAAAATTTAGAAACTGTAAGCAAACCAAAAGTGAAAGTTACAAAGAGTTTGCAGTTCGTTTAGCGTCATACTTTGATCACTGGCAAGAATCAGAATCTGTGAATAACGATTTCAGTAAGTTGGTGGATTTGTTACTAAGAGAGCAGTTGATGTTCAGCTCAGATCAGTCTCTACAGATATGGCTAGAGAGCACCAGCCTAAAACAGTTGAAGACTTGGTATATCTCGCAGAGGCATATCAATTGGCACATAAAGAATCTGATAAACATTCTGAAGCTAGAAATTCATCTTTCAACACCCAAATGAATGGCGAAGAGGCAGAAAATGGCAATGTGAAGCAGGTTGGCTCAGTTAGTCCAAATAGGACTCAGCAGAAACGCAAGTGTTTTATTTGTGACAGTGAAGAGCACTTGATAGCTGGCTGCCCATTTAAAGTTGGAAAAGATCAAAGCAAAGAAAGCATTCGAAGTGCACATAGTAATCAGCCATATTGTAATAGCTTCATTTCTCAGACAGATTATGATAAAGGGAAGTATGATATCATAGACATACCAATAATTGCTGATAATAACACAGAGGTACACACATTAGAAAATGGACTAAGAACAGTCAACGGCAATGCAGGGGATAAATCTGTTTCAGTGCTGAGGGACACTGGAGCTACGGGTATTTTTGTGTCTCCAAGAATAGTAGACAAAAACACAGTAGGGTATGATATTAAAGACGTGGTATTAGCTGATGGAAGTATCAAGAGATGTCCAACTGTTGAAATTCATATAACAACTCCATACATCTCTGGTATAGTTAGTGGCTTAGTGCAGTTGTTATGGATAATCCCTTTGTTGATATGATAATTGGTAACAAAGGTATGGTATTGATGGAAGATACTAATGTGAAATCATATACAAAGAATATAGAAAATAATACTGAATCAGGAACAGGAGGATCTAAGCAGAGGAAAACAAGATGGAGAAGTATTAAAGCATCTACAAAGAGACAATCTGAAACTTGTTCATACACAAGCAGTGAAACTGTGAAACAAAGTTCAAATGGTTCTAAGCATGAATCTTGGAGGAAGAGTAACCTAAACAGACACCATACACTGTATCTGATAATGTGTCTTCTGATTCTGTGTGGTTTACCCGTGTTTGTAGATGCATCACCAGTATCCAAGATCACCCCTTTTGAACAAACTTTATCCACTACAGCTCAGTATGATTCTAAGATAGACATGTGTGATAATATAAGTAATGTATCACATCGAAATTGCATAGTGACATTAATTTCAAGAGGAATAGAGATTGAAGCTTTAAGAGGTAATGTGAAATGGTCGCAGAGTGTACCAAGCTGGACTTTATTCTCAACCAGTAACATAAGTATATATATACAGACTATATGGCCAGTATATGGATTGAATTTTCGAGTTTTGAGTGAAGAAGGGAAGAACTTAATCATGACAAAGATTTGTTTTAAAGAACTTTAGATAAAATATATATATTTTATCTTTAAAAGGGGGGCATATGTAACAAATCTGTGTCATTGATCTATTATTTGTTGCCCTATTGTGATGAAGCTATGAATAGAAAACTGTTATGCACTCAGTTGGTCACTTTTACCTGTTAATCTTCTGTCACCTATGAAATACATTGTGTGAATTTGTTATTGAATTGATCAGAAGATATATTGCAGTCATGAAGTGTAGATGTAGAAATATTCTTGGTTCAGAAAATAAGTGTGGATTATATTAATTAAAGACTGACTGTATGTTACTCAAGTGAAGTTGTGCTGATAAGATGTTATCTTCACATTGTTTGGAGTAAATACAAGGTCGGTGAGTGATTAATAGTACTTACATTTCTGAACAGTCATTATGAGCATTTTAGAGATATGTGACATTTGACATTTTGTGCATGTATTCGCGAACTTGAAATCACATTTAAACATAGTTATCATTGGTCCTAATGTCTTACTTTACAGTGTCTTTGCCTCTCCAGATTGGTTTTGCTTGATGCTAGTAAAGTACTGTGTATTGGTGGACAGTTTGTGAAACCAGTATAGGAATGTTGCAGCATGTTGAAAGCATATGAGAAACTACATTGAACTATAAACTTTGTGCGGATATTAGAAACTAGGCATAATAAACTTTCTAATGCAACACAATATATGAAAAATATATGAACTTGGTAGTTTTGCGATTTGTTCTGTTGAGCATTAATATGAACTGGTGATATGTTCATTCTATATACATGTGTGTATATGTGCCTGTATTCATTCATGTGATGTTTTTCCTCATTTACTATGACTTTGTTTCTTTTCATGACTTTTTCTCTTTTCTACTTTCAAACATACTCTTTTCAATTTTTATAATAAATTTTCTTTGTACTCATTGACCTGTTCTTAGAGTTGATTTTGTTCCAAACGAACCCAATACTTGACACATATCTTCAAAGCATGGTCACAACATCTGTAAAGTTTCAAGAGAATCGGAATAAAACTGTAGGAGGAGTTGCGCACACAAAGTACCCTCTATCTATTCACTTTATCAAGAATTAAAAAGGGAAATAACTCTCACAGAATGGGCCCCTAGCCCCTTGAATTTACCTGAAAGAAAAAATATGGGTCCTCTTAATTTTCATATACAAACTACATACCAAATTTCAAGATCCTAGCTCTAACGGTTCCTGACCGAGTGCTAAGTGTTACTCACGCATAACAGACTGCACACCACTGGACTGAACTGGACTGGACGGACAGACCCAAACCAATATGCCCCCTCAACTTCTTCGAAGTTGGGGGCATAAAAATTGACAGAAAGAAGCCTGCAACATTATACTACTTACTTGAACCTATCCAAGGCACTAAGCTTGAGGAATGGTGTGTGGAAGTAATGGACCTGCATTATTATGATGATCAGGAAACTGGTTGGTGATAGCAGCTTGATGAACAGTCCTGTGGTGTCAAACTGCTCTAGACCCAGATCAGCTAGGCTGGAAACAGAGAGGAAAACATCATTTTCTAACTTGACTTGTCATTTTTTTTCTAAGAAAGGACAAACAAGGTACATGTACTTTAACATCATGCAACAGGCCCTGAGGTTATAAAACTTTTTCATGCTCAACTCAGCTGAGACTAAAATTTATCCTGCTCAAACAATTGCTGGCAATTTAACATTTATTAGCAGTATAAATTACACCCTTTGGAGTTCTAAACCTTCAATTTTAATATGTTTGGAATATTTCAGTATTTATGAGCAGTTTAAATTTCATGAAAAGCTGAGTTGAGCATAAAAAAATATTTATAACATTGAGACCTCAGGCTTCTATAAACAGAAAAATTATTCAATGCATACAATCTCTGACATCATACTACAGGTTAAGAGTTCTGAAATTTTATCCCAAGAGTCCTTTGTTCAAAGCCTGTCCGGGAAACAGCACTTTTTTCAAGCTTTAATTTATTTATTATGCCTTATTCATACGCCATAAAATAGCTTCTAGTCATCATTTTAAGACTTGCTTAAAATTAATAACATTATATGACTTACGTATCATAAGAGAGCCCGGTAGAGTTATGCCAGTAACCTGGGAATTCCTCAAACTGATATGTATACAGCACGATGAGGACGAACATAGAATAGATGATGACGACCCACCAGAACACAAACATTGTCACACGCCAGATAGTGTACATGAACTGCAATAGAAGAAAACAGATTACTGGTCATTCAAATTATATTTTTTGTTATTCTGTGTTTTCAGGATGGAGGTACTGCCTGGCTATGACCCCACACTATGGGGAGTTGCATGTCTTGCCCAAGGACACAAATCAGCGCCAGGAGGAATAGAACCCAGAACCTCTCTACTCAGTTTCAGAGGCTCTACCACTAAGCCAATGCACCCCCTGAACATCGTATTGGTAAACAGTTATTTATGAATAGACCATTGTACTCCTGATTATGCCCTATTTTTGCAAATCTCTAGCCCCATTGGGATGATGAAAGAATAATTTTTTCTGGTAGAAGACCAAGGTACTAGTATTACCTGGAATGACAGAACAAAGTAGAGGAAGAGGACCATATATATGATACGGTAGACAACCACCTCCTGTATAGAGATAACCAACAACATGGCCGCACACACCAAGATCCAGTATTTACACATCAGGCACCAGAGGTAGTGACCTAGAAAATAGTGGAAGAAATCTAATAAATGATCTTAAATGATGCGGGGTTTTTTTTAGAAAAAAATGAGCATTTTAGACAAATTAAGCAAGTACGTGTACATGAAACGAAATCACCCCCTCTTTGTAAACATGAACCGTCTTATTCCATAAAGTATGGATCTTTCACTGCAATTTTGTACACTTCTCTCAAAATATTAAGCTTTAATAACTTTTGTTATGGTGTTCCATCAATGTACATTAACAAGTCAATGTCAAATGGGTGAAATATACTTTTAATGATACATGTATTGCATATTTGGAACACCGTGCTTGGCAAAATACTTTGATGCTAAGCAATGGAAATTTATCATTCTCAAAACATTTACCATTATCCTTTAAAATTTAAAAGTTGAAAATGCTTGAAATACAAGTGAATTATAAAAATGCATGCAGCATGTAATATCATGCAAAGAAAGTAAACTTACGAAACATAATGAAATCTAAATCCTTAAAATTCTCCAAACTAAAAGGCTTGTAACAACAATAACATCATAACTGAAACGCTTCAAAATTTCCTTAAATTTTCATCCTAAAATGTTGTTTCTGATCAATTACATAATGGATTATTCATATTTCATTCCCCACAGACTAACATAGGACCAATTTTGTCATATGTAAGGATGAAAAATTTGAACTCATTAAGACTTCATTTGTTAAGGTCAAGTTTGGAAATTGATTCCTCGAATCAGGAAACTTTTATGCACACAAGTTAAGACATATCATGAGAAAGTCAACTGATTATATGGACCATTGAAAAATGTACTTGAAATTGTTGTGGAAGCATAATGAACCAAAGAACAAGTCATGAACAAACAAAACAAATTAAATTACCATTTTCATCTGCAAAATCAAAAGAACTCCAATGACAGATAGGATGTGCTTACTGCTTTCAGTTTCTCAATTTTTAACTAAACACATCTAAACTGTCGATTTTCAAAACTATAAATGGCATTTCCCTGTATTTTAGATCCAAATCTTGTCGATTTTACCTTTGTTTTGACTGCAAATGATTCTTAGAATTAGATTATGTCTGGCAAGGGGTGGAGGGATTCTGTCCTATTTACAAAATAGATTGGGGGGATGTTGTCCTCCTAAACAGAAATGTGGTGGGGGGATTCTGTCTGGGGGGATTTTGATACAAATTCTTATTGGTATTGGTGATATTTCAGAATCGGGATTTCAAAATATTTCATATGCATGAAAATTTTATCTGGTGCAAATATTTGTGCAATCTAGGATTGTGTACACACATGCACATGCAAATAAACATAAGCCACCGCACAAGAAAACCAACAATATGTGTATGAAAACAAAGACGCAGTTACTGCACAGCTGATCAGCGCCTTTGCTTTCACTATTCAGATAATACAACTCTATTACTTAAATCCAAAATTTCAAACCTCTAGCCTGCTTCTATGGCTGTACAGGCCAATTTGTGTTGGACCTGGTTGGAAACCCAGATTGTTGGTCTTCTCATACAAAGGCTCATAGGGAATATGAGTATTGAACATGCAATAAGCCTCACTTAGCATATTAGCACATCAACTAATCCATCATAGGTTGAAACCGTTTGTCCCCCTTCATGGCGCATGTGGGCCTAGTCGTGAAATCGCTAATGTCATAAAGACAACTGGCTACTGTTTTTGTTGATGTGTTTTTGTTTGTTTGTTTGTTTTTGTGTGTGTTGTTTATTTACTTTTTTTTTTTATAATACTGTGTTATTTATTTACTTTTTTATAATACTACACAGCAGTTTTATTTTCATCAGTGTAGCTTGTTTAAAAATTAAAGCTCTGATATAAATGATCTTTTTTATTTATCTATTTCTTGCGGAATTTCAGTCACCATATATACAAACATGAATGCACAGTAACAGATTATTTCTATGTAAATAAATAAATAAATTAAGTAATAAATTAATAAAGGTCTGATAAACGCTCAATTAAAAGTGTTATTTCAATTTTTGAGAATAATACAAACACGTAAAACAATACATCTAAAATAATCTTTTGCAACACCTAGACACAAAATATAGAATGAGAAATGAAAATTTCCAAACTCCTGAAAGTATAAAAAATGAAATAATATGAATAGTTTTTGATTTTGAATGGGACAACAATTTTACATAGTGAAACAACACATTAAATATACATATAATATGGCAAAGATAGATAATTGTTCTAAATAATTAATATGAGCCATCCCATGGGAAAAACAACAATCTGCATAGGCGAAAACAAAGACGCAGATCAGCTTCGCGGTAACCGCGAAGCTGATCAGTGCCTTTGTTTTCGCTACTCGGATAGTACAATTCCTCCTCTGCTTAACTCCAAAATTTCAAACTTCTAGCCTGCTTCTGTAGCTGTACAGGCCGGTTTGTGTCAGACCTGTTCGGGAACCACATTGTTGGTTTTCCCACGAGACAGCTCAATTGTTCTAGCTTAAATAATATCAGTATTACAAAAGCCATCACCAAATACTTTAAGCAAAATACTGGTAAATATATTTTGGTACCAACCTAGAAATTTCATGGTGTTGCTATCGTACCCATCGACCATGTCGGTAACATCAAAATCTGTGTTAGAATTACACGACAATTAAACACTACAGGTACATGATTAATACACAAGCTGGTTAATATGAATTCACCACAAGCTATCATAAATAATGCGAAAAGAGAAATCTGAAAATCCACTGACTATTTAAACTTGTACAATAAAATGGGCAGTAATTCTAAATATGCACACAATGATTCCTGTTTCTTCATGCTAATTAGTCCATACATGCACTGTTTTAAACACTTATTTATTAGGCCAAAAAAAAATAAATAAATGTTTCTCAGGCACCGCCGCATCTCTTTCAGACCCACCGCATTACCCTTTTTTATTGCTCAAAATAAAAAAAATACAGAAACCACCGCATTTGTCTTGAAACCTTCACAATTGTCACTTTTCCGCTCGCGGTTTCAGAAAAACGACTGCGCATGCAGTCTGCGCATGACGGCTAGTAACACGGTATTCGTTGTGACGCGGTTCCGGGACATTTCGAGCCTTCACCAAAGGACCGAACTGCTTCGTCATGATGTGCAG
The DNA here is from genome assembly GCA_964017185.1 of Rugalucina vietnamica. Classification (NCBI taxonomy): domain Eukaryota; kingdom Metazoa; phylum Mollusca; class Bivalvia; order Lucinida; family Lucinidae; genus Rugalucina; species Rugalucina vietnamica. Next base: position 2,557,896 of record OZ024877.1, on the reverse strand, counting down.
GTACAGTACAGCATATGGTAATGTCTGTTAGAGGTATTCAATTTTTAGTCAAAAACACATAGGGTCTAGGTAGCAATCCCGCGTTCTATTGTCCATGTACAGTTTACGTACGAACTTTAGTTGGGCTAAATTACATGCGGTCAATATTCTGATGCTTGTTTCAGCTGTTTATATCATAAGGTTTAGGATAGCCACTGGATAATTGTATTGAACATGTAGACACCTGTACTGCTATATAGTCTGGTAAACCAAAATTTCATCCACCCAAATATCGCGACGGCGGCACCAAGGCGCCGTTTTACCCTTGTGTTCCTTTATACTAATTTATTTATGTGCAAGTAAAAAATCAAAACTCGCAGAGAGGAAAAATGAAATATCGTTTTCCGGGCATTCGCCAAGGCGCAGTTTTCTTACAGTTTCTCTTTTAAGTACTTTAAAAATGAATAAACACATTTGAAACGGAAAATTGTGTTTTTGATAGCCTAATGTGTATGAATCATGTCGTCTGCTCAAAATTCGTGTATACTCACGAGTGATAATTGTCATCTCACTAATGTTTAGGTGACACAATCCATTGCTCGCGAAGCGTGAATGACACTCAAATTATATTAATCCATAATAGTTTTGAAAAAAAGCCGAGCCATACACGTTATCGCACTCGTGACTATGGGATTATTGGTAGACCGTAACGTTACCGTAAACATTGGGTTATTATAGGCTATTGATGACACGTTGGTCAATGATTTCGTCAACAATTATTGTGGTCCAAAACATTAGGACACCTACATTTAATATTCGCGATTGAGAACGGTAATGTCCGGGAAGGTATGTAAAAGTTTGCGCTGAAAAATAAAATGTGATTTCTTTACTTTCCCGCTGGGAAAATGAGTGTTTTGAGCATCCGCAAGAATCCTTTGTGGAATAATATAATTAGTCATGCCATGTATGTTGTATGTTTGTATAGTGTTCCGCCGCTGACTTACCGGCACACCTCGTTTTAACCCCGAGTAAGGGTATTGCAATCACCAGACTCTAATCATCTAATGATAGAACCAAGGACCGTATATCGATATACTGTCCATGATAGAACTAAACTGCCCGTCACCAACCACCACCTCAATAATTGTACTCCCATCACGGAAGTTATCTTTTTGGGAGAAGAGATGCCAGTGCTTGCTTTATGAATGATGAGCGCCAAGCTAGCAAGGTATTTTTTGGTACCATTTTTAACGTTTTTGGTATCACGCGGCCCGGGATCCAACCCGATACCTCCCTTGCCCGAAGCGAATGCTCTAATCATTTTGCTATCATATGATCACCGATGTGTGATCGGTACAATGTTCAAACTTTCATTCGAGTGAAATTAGAAAATAAGGACAAGAATAGAATGTGTTACTTGCTGATACAACATACAGTGGATTTCGAATCTTTTCCGACAAGTTATAAAATGTCTTGACAATAATTACTAATTGACGTCGTCATTCGCTATCTCATGGGCCAATGGGCGGAGATTATGACTCGTGTTGAGATGTACTCACAGAGCGTGATAATCATGATAATTGAGGGGAACTCGTGCTGACTGATGTTCTCAAATCTATTGTTATCGGATTAAGTGATAGACCAATAGGTATGATATTCATTTGTTTCCGAATTACTAATGCTCAACCAATTTTGGCAATCACAAATTAGGTGTGAAATATCGATCATTAAATAAACGAGAGTTACCGTACGGTGACTCGGGCATAGATCGCCGGAAGCATATTGTCCGTTTATCACTCACTCGCCATATCTCCATACCGACCCCCCCCCCCCCCCCCCCCCCCCCCCCCCCCCCCCCCCCCGAAAAAAGGTTTAAAAAAAAAATATGCCGCCGCCCGCATTCGTTTTTGTTCAAATAAAAATTAAAATAAACCAGAGGACCAATGGTCCTGTAAACGCTCACCTGAGATCAGCTGCATATACCAATAAACATGTTTGAATATTATGGTATTTAACTCCAGTGCAGGGGCAGATAAGCCCTTGGGCCATTTTCTTTTTTCAGAATCTTCAATATTCTGTCCATTTGCCAATTTCCTGTTGGCTTTTTCCTTCAAATGACATTTTAACAGTTTTCCCAATTCAGATGCACAGGCAACCCATGTTGACCTTGCCATAAACTTGGTCAAGGTCATCACAGGGTCATGATTTATATATACATTTGAGTACTTTAGCCATCGATGCCTCACGCCAAGTTTCCTTGAAATCAGTCTATTGGTTTCAGAGAAGATGATTTTTGATGGGTTTTTACCATATATGGGCATGGCGGCCATCTTGGTCATGTGACCTAGATTATTTATATACACATTGATTCCCCCATTCTATAGATGCTTCACTTAAAATTTGGCTTTGTTTGGCCAAGCGGTTTCAGAGGAGAAGACGTTTGAATATTATGGAAATATACATGTATATTGCCCCGGGGTGGGGGCACATGAGCCCCTGGGGTCCAATTTTTTTCAGAATCATTAATATCCAGTCCTACTGCCCATTTCCTGCAAGACTTCCACTTTAAATGACATTTTAAAAGTTTTCCCCATTCAAATGCATTGGTGACCTACGTTGACCTTCCCGTAAAATAGGTCAAGGTCATCACAGGGTCATGATTTATATACACATTGTAATGCTTGAGCCATCGATGCTTCGTGCCAAGTTTTGTTGAAATCGGTCAACCGGTTCTGGAGAAGAAGATTTTTTAACGGTTTTTACCATATATGGGCATGGCGGCCATCTTGGTCATGTGACCTGGATTTTTTATATACATATTTGTTACCCCTTCCTATTGATGCTTCACATAAAATTTTGCTTTGATTGGCCAAGCGGTTTCAGAGGAGAAGATGTTTGAATATTATGGAGATATACATGTATATTGCCCCGGGGTGGGGGTGGATGAGCCCCTGGTGCCCAATTTTTTTCAGAATCATTAATATTCAGTCCTACTGCTCATTTTCTGCAAGATTTTTCCTTTAAATGACAATTTAACAATTTTTGCCATTCAAATGCATTCGTGACCTATGTTGACCTTGCCGTAAAATAGGTCAAGGTCATCATAGGGTCATGATTTATATACACATTGTAGTGCTTGAGCCATTAATGCTTCATGCCAAGTTTGGTTGAAATCGGTCTGGTGGTTCCGGAGAAGAAGATTTTTGAAGGGTTTTTACCATATATGGGCATGGCGGCCATCTTGGTCATGTGACCTGGATTATTTATATACACATTGGTTCCCCCTTCCCATAGATGCTTCATGTAAAATTTTGCTTTGATTGGCCAAGCGGTTTCAGAGGAGAAGAAAAGTGTGGACGACGGACGGACGACGGACGACGGACGGACGGACGACGGAGCATGGGTATACTATAAGCTCACCTTGTGAGCCTGACGGCTCAGGTGAGCTAAAAACCTGCCGCCCGCATCTGTTTCTTCAAAAAGTGGCCTGAGAAACAATGGTATTATTTTTTTTGGCCTTATATCATTTTCAGAGTATTTTATTGCAATACAAAGTGAAACATTTGGAAGGCTGCAGGCAATTCACAAATTTCACAGGTTATACGCATATAATTCATATGGGACAGAATTTCAAGAGTTTACCATTTATTCAAGATTTCAAATGTCTCATTATGAAATTACTATTTAAGCTGAAATAATGATTTTTCACATATTTTTTCAACAAACAAATGTATCAGTGTATGTTTTGGGCTATTTACTTAACATCTACTTTGTGTCAAGGCGTTTATCAATAAGTAAGGGCAGCAATGTTTTAAACAATTGGGGCTGGGTGTCAAGAGCTAAGACTTAATCTAGTGCTGTTCCTTACCAATACACCAATCATTATAACCACAGTCTCCAGCCATTCCGAAAACACGTCCATGTAATATACAGAAAATTTTTTGGTTTTAAAAATGAAAATTTTCACAGGAAAAAATTTGCTATTTTTCTTATTTTTGCTCAAAACATAGATTGTGGGTACACGTTAGAACCGCCTCGGCGAGGCGGTTCTAACGAGTACCCACAATCTATGTTTTGGAGCAAAAATAAGAAAAATAGGTATACCCCTGCAAACCCCAGTTTTTCTATATAAAAGTGGGGTTTAAGGGGGTATACATTACACAGACATGTTTACATGATGGCCAAGAAGCCACACTCCTTGGAGACAATCTGAAGGTCAAAAACTCTAATCTTTGCCCAATACTTAATAATACAAAATCCCACTTGGGTTAGTATACTATTGTTAAAATCCTGTTCCTTCATCTGCACTGCAGAGACAATCAAAAAGTAATTGCCCAGCTATTCTCCCACCCAATCCTAAAGGAGGGCTGCAGTTACAAAAGAATGGTGCACCAAATTTGTTGTGCTCAATCATTGAGCTATCCAAAATGAATGGTGCACCAAATCTGCTGTGCTTTAATCACTGAGCTATCCAAAATGAATGGTGCACCAAATTTGTTTTACTCTTATCAGAGCTATCCAAAATGAATGGTGCACCACTTATCATTGAGCTTTCCAAAATGAATGGTGCACCAAATTTGTTGTGCTCTAATAATTGAGCTATCCAAAATGAATGGTGCACCAAATTTGTGTTGGAATCAAACTATTGGTCCATGAGCCAATACCGTAAATTTTGGGGGTCGGTACCATCTGGCCTGAACAAATCCCCTTATGATTTTCATGTAGGACTATGTTTGTAGACTTGTAAAAAATCGGGGGGACTTGCATTGCTGGTAGCTTAAATGGTGAAACGACACGTTATTTACGATACCCCATAATTAAAAAAAACCGTCATTTTAACACAAAAAACGGTAGGGAATAGTCTTCTAGCCATCCATATCCCCCTTTCCTCCCCAACGGAAATTTCTACACTATTATTCTTTAAAAGTACATTGAAAAAGCTATCAAATCCTGTTTTCTGCCATCTGAAAGTCGAGGCGTTTGCGTTTTACGCTATGTTTTATCAAATTACTCTAAATATTCAATTTTTGCGTCAATAATGGGGGTACACATAGAAAATTGAAAATATCTCAATTGTTTTTTATCCTAGACCATTGAACTTGGTCTCATTCTTAAGCTTAGACATATCCCTTTTATCCTATGATAAGTAATGGAAATTATCTTACTTGCATATTCATGAATTTTCATTAAAACATTAAAATGAAAAAAAAAGAGTTAAAAATCAATTATCCCATAAAAACTAATTTCAGGCCTAAACTATCATTGTGGCTCCTTGTTATTGTATCAATTATTCTATTTGACAAATTTGTTGATGCCATGGGCCTAAATGAAAATCATCTCATTTGCATTTTCATGAATATTAATGAAAATGACGAAAATCAGGATTTACAAAGGGAAAATAATTGTATTGCCATTTGAAGGGTTTGGTTTGGGTTATAGGATGTAATTTGAACCCTAAGAACAAATGCTCAAGGGTGCCACTTTGGTCAGAGGATCACTCTAATGCCCATTTGTGTCACCTAAAATCACAGAGTGTTCAATACAACCCCTAATAAGCGCAGATAGTAAGGTGGTACACCTATATTACCACATGTATCTTGGCCACTAATAGACCTAGAAATAGGTATCAAATGATTGCTTTTGCAATGCTATATAACTATGTAATACGATATAATTATCAAACTGACTTCCTAGTGTTCGAATATTAATGAAAATTTCATGTATTAGACTAAAATCACAGAAAATGGAGAATACCAGCACAGTTGTTTATATCTCAGCAACAAAAAGCTCTAAAGAGCTTAAATTGGTATCAAATGATTGCTATGACAATGCTCTATAACCATGTAATAAGATATATAAACAAGCTGGCTATCTTAAGGCTCAAATATTAAAAAGGAACTTCAGATATTAGAGAAAAATAACAGATAAACGAAGGGGAAAAATCAACGAAATTCAGATACCCCAGCAACCAAAAACTCCAAAGACTTGAAATTTGTATTAAATTATTGTTATGATAAATCTTCTATATTAATGTGAAAAAATACAGAATGATTCTGACCTTCTTGGTGTTCAAAAATTGATGAGAACTTTCAATTTTAGAGACAAATCACAGACCAATGTAGGGGGTATACCTAC